>JASWHV010000019.1:2500000-3750000 GCA_030760725.1 Neostapfia colusana | reverse complement strand
TATGAGTTTTAAAATTTTACTGTGACTCAGGGATTTTCCAATGAACCTCTCAGCCAAATTTCAGAATTTTTCATAAAGTATTTCTCCAGATAAAATTCCTAACATTTTGAACTTTAGGGATTTAATTCTGGAAAACTATTAAGTTTCATGAGCTGAATTGGTATTGCTGGAAAGTACTCAGAATCCTGAGTTAAGAAAAATTTAGTTCACTGAATTTGGAGTTTCATTGCAAAAGTTCTATGCATTTGAAATTTGAACTAAAACTGGAAATTCCCAAAATGTTTAAACTCTGCGGGTGGGACCCACTCCTTAAACCGGCCCACTGAGAATGCAGCCACACTGCAGCCCACGGGGTTTTACCCGCGCTGCCGCACTGAATCCCGGCCGCAAACGGATCCCCGTGCGAGAACAGAGGCTGACCGGTGGACCCGGCCCCCCTTCGTCTACCTCGCGCCCTCCCGCAGCTCCCGCAGGTGGTGCTTCGCCGGATTTCTCGCCGCCGGCCGTTTCGCTGCACGACCTTCGATGGTTCTCGCTGCCTGGGCCTAACTTTACTCAGAGAACACGCTGGTGCCCTCACCGAAGCTCGGCGATGGCCGGAACCATGCCGCGACGGTGACAGTGGTTCTCTCTACTCCGGCGATGTCGCCCGGGTTACTCAGGGCCTTATTCTTCAAACGGTTTGCTCCTACAGCTCCGCTGTGGCATGCTGAGCACGAATATGAGCTCGGTTGGCCATGGAAATGGCCGGAGCTAGGACCTCACCGTCGACCTAGGCCCGATATTGGCTGTGAGCAGAAAATCTCGAAGAACCATAACCCTAGCACATGGTTTTCGCTAGTTTTCGATCCTAAGTGGTCGTGTACCAGTGCAGAACGTGTGTGTAGCTCGGAATCCCCGGTGGTGAACTACCTACTCTGAATTTCCATGTTTTGCACCATTCGGTACTTTGAACACCGAATGAACAAACGGGCAAATACTACCCCGACGAAGCACGAGAGGAGGAACGGTCGGCACGAGCGTGTCACGCACCTTGGAGCGGACCTTTTTCGTATAGCTCGCCGGGCACGAAATGGGTTCTAGCTCTCGGACGCCGAGGATCGAAGGAGGTCGGCGTTCTGTTCTTGCGCGGAACCGAGAAAGGAGCTCGGGGTGTGGTGGTTCTCGCTCGGGAAACGGAAGGAGGGGTGGCGTAGCGTGTGCGCTGGCCTTTGAGCCGCGATTTTTGCACCATGAGGTGGCCGTTCGACCGCGCGAGGCTTCGGCCGAGGGAAAAAATCACCCGAGGGAAACTTCAGACTGAAGTCTGCTGACATGTGGGCCTCCCCTCTAATTCCTTTTCCAATTCTTTTCATTTCTGTTGGTACTCAAATATTCCCAGCTACTCACAATTTAATGTGAGACTTAGCCCCTAAGTGTTGGTTTGAATTTGAGTTCTCAAATTTGAACTTTGTTTGGCTAAGTTTGCTTCATGTTTGAACTGAAATTCAAATTCAGTTTTGAATTCTTGCAAATTTAGCTCTTGACAAAATGAACTCCAATGGGGATGAAAATTGGTGGGCTAACTCAGAAAAATTTGCTGAGTTTGAATATGAAGCTAACTTTTGAATTTAAGTTATAAAAGTTGCTGCAATTTGAATTTACATTCAAATTGGCCTCTTTTTCAAATGCCGCCAAAAGTGCCTCAAAAAGTGTTGGATTTGCATGAAACTTGACCTGAACCATCCCAAGACTTCTTAAGTTCTAGGGGTGAGCTCAACATCTCATGTTCATGTGAAGACCTCCTACTTTGTGAAAGTTAAGGGTTTCCCCTCTAATCACTCTTTTGATGGAGGTTACTTGCTCTTCCCAATTCTTCACAAGATATCCACAACCAAAAACTGTGGTGTTGTGAGGTGATGAAAAGTTTTTGTAAGTCCCTTTTCTTGGGCTTTTACACTCTTGTGCCATGCAGTTCCCATGGCAGTCCCTCTCGACTCCCATTTTGTCACACCCGGTTTTTCCGAAGAACAACCAAGTGAATATCACATGTATGCCAGGATCATTTTCTCATACATGTGATGACAAATAGTGAAGCATCATTTATTACAAGCCAGGTGTTGAATATAAGTAAGTCTTACATAGTAAATGTCTCGATGGACAATAATAAGTTCATCACAAGTAAATAAACTAGCAGCGGAAAATTATTCTTGAGGGCTCCATCACAGGCGTTGCCCGGGGGTCTCCATGAACCTAGAAACCATCTTCGGGTCCAAAGTCTTGGTCATTATACACCACCTCATTATCTTGACCTGAGCAGCAATATAAACCAACAAAGTATGCAAGGTTGAGTAACAATGGTACTCAGCAAGTGTGGGGAAAATTATATCATGCATGGCTAGAACAAGGAGAGGTTGAACTCATGGTTAAAGCACTACGCAATTAATACCTATCACCTTAGCTTATTAAGCACCTACATTACTACACAGGTGAAATGGTCCAAATCTCCCATCCCATCATCATAATCCAATAACCATAACATCATTTCCAATGTTAAGCTCCCCGCTTAACATTCACAACTTCCAAAACCATCACTCCTCTAATCATGAATAAGTCCAAGCCGCTCTTGACCGTGAGCACGGCTGTCATGACAGTTTTGACTCTGCAGAGTTTGTATCACTGTACCCACATGTAGTGATTTCATCCCCCGTTGCCGGGTGGACTAAAAGAACCTCCATTATGCCAGTGGCTACGAACCACATTCACACTTCCCAGGTGTGTAGCCAGGAGATCACTACGAAGTCTTTACAAAGGGATTCCCGACGAGCGTGGGCCCACTGAGGTTTCACCTCTAACAGCATACAAGAGGCTCCAACCCCGCTGCAGTGGCCCCCTCTTGAGCCTTGCGGTTCATATGGTAGTCCAGCTGTCACCTACTCCCCGCACCATCCAACACACCCATACTACGCCGGGGATACACCTAATTAATTGGCCAAGCTGCCCCATCTCAGCATGTGGTTGGCACTGTAAAGCCAGGTTACATGCTCCATGAACCGGTCCTTAGGATCCAGGCAAGTACTACACACAAACCCGAGTCTCGTGCACCCAGCGCACAACCAAAACATCCAACTTGCCTTGATCCCTACCACTACATAACTCACAATATCTCATTCAAGAGTATGGTCAAATAAACTGATGATCTCATATCCCAAGTATCCCATTCTAAGCATGGCTAAGCATATGCATAATAATAAATGACATGATAAAATAAATCCCAACCCATGCTACAAGGAAAACAAGGTAATGCAATTCTAGGGAAACTTCCTAGCATGGGTTTCATATTTAATCTTGACAATGCAAATAATTCTATCTACACATCCTAGCATAGGATCAAAGTGGTCAAGGACACTTGCCTCCTTCTTGCTGCTCTTGAAATGGGTAGTCCTGGTCTTGAAAAGGAATAACTCGCCCTTGAGCAGGTTCTACATCATACCATCACACATAGCAAAAGAGAAACAACAATCCATAAGACATAGTTCACACTTCCACTTCATACAAACCACACATTCACATTTATGAAAGTCATTCACCATTATATGTGTTGTGGTTACTCTATGTGTGTTGATTTGTGTCTTGCATACACTTTTAATCATATGTATATGATTCCTACTTTTGTATTCACATTTATGCTTGCATACTTTATATATGAGTTTCCAATTTAAATAAATTCCTTATATTCAATTACTACACCTTTTAGCTACCAAATATGCATGAAAGGTATTTTCCTTCTCCATATGTGTCTTCATAATTTCTACCAACCCTAGACTGAATCCTTTGGATTTTAGAACTCCATTTATCATTTACTAGTTGCTATATTTTCAGATTTATTTCCTATGCCTAAATGTGAACTTTATTATGAAAATAACAAGACACCTCATCTAAACAGAATAGGTTCTGATCTAAAATATTTAGTAATATATTTTTGACCTTTTCCTCTGATGTAAAGTATTTTATAATTATTTTCCCTATTTTCTAAAACTATTCATTACTTAAAATTGTGTCCCCAAATGTGAATAATAAATTAAACAGATTCAACTCAGCCCAAAATATGTTTTTATCTCACTCCAAAGTTTTCTAAATACTGAGAAAGTTTTTAATTTAATTATGACAATATGTTTGTCCCACTTTTTAATTTTTAAACACTAGCCACATATTCAATTTCCTAAATTAAATACTAAACAGGGCTAAAAAGTTAAACTTACCCCACTACAGGGTCTATAATATTATTTTCAGAATTCCCAGGGGTCTAGCTACACTTATCAGAGGTGTTTTTCCTAATTTTTATTAAGTCCAGGGGTTAAAACTGATTTTTAAATGAATTTACATGATTTTCTGGAGTTCTAGGGGTTAGATCAGAAGTTTCCGGGGCTAGCTCTTATTTCCCGAGAACCCCAGGGGGTAGCACGTAAGATTTCCAGTCTTTATAACGCGGGGCTGACGTGGACCGTCCGATTTTAAACCGACGGCTGAGATTATAACGTCGAACCGGTACGCGGGGATTTAAACCCTACCGTGCGATTTAAAATAAACGGCGCACAAGCTGCCACGTCGCTCTGATCGAGCGCGGGCGGCGCTGCCGGCGGCGCACGGCGGCGGGAAGCGGCGATCTCGCCGGAGACTTTCGGATCTTCGAGAATTCTTCCTAGAACTGTGATTTTATGGCATAGATCGGTGGAGGGGAGGTCGGGGATCTCACCTCGGGGGTTTTCTTGAGCTCGGAGGTCCTGGAAAGTGATCGGCGATGAGGTCCGAGGTGAAACCACGGCGAAGCTCGTCGGCGCTGTGTTTACACCGCAAGTCACCGAGTTTTCTGCACCTGCAATGTTCCCGGAGGCGGTGGATCAAGACCAGCGAGTTAGATCAGAAATTCCGAGCTTAGATCGGCCAGAATTCGCCGGAGAAGTCTCGGTTCTCACCGGAGTAAAAACCGGCGATCGCGTGGGAAACACAGAACGAGGCCGGGGTTTTTATAGACAGGGAAAGGCGGCGGGGTGGTTTAGATCATGTCCACTTCACCCCCGATCGAAATTCGGCTGTGATCCGCAGCAATTCCGATCGGTTTGGATTCGGTGAGAGAGAGTCCGGCGCGGGCGCGAGGTGGAAGACGATCTGGTGGGTCCCACCTGTCAGCATGAAGAAGCAGCGAGCGCGGCTGCAGGCTGGCGCGGGGGCTGGGTGGGCCGGCTGGTGGGTTTCGGCCCACTGGCCGGTTTTTTTTTGTTTTCTCTTTTTCTTTTCTATTTCTTTTCTGATTTGAGTTTAATTTGAATTCCAGTTTGAATTTGAATTTTTGCAAAATATGCAACACGTCCAAAAAATTTTAAATTCCCCTCTTAACATGATTTAAGGTTTTGAATCAAAATTTTGGGGTGTTACAGCTCTACCCCCTTAAAAGAAATCTCGTCCTCGAGATTGGTGTTTCTAAGAAAACAATTCCGGAAATTGTGCCTTGAGCTCATCTTCCCGCTCCCAGGTGGCTTCCTCTTCTGAGTGATGCTTCCACTGCACCTTGCACATCCGGATTCTTTTATTTCTGGTGAGGCGTTCCATTGTCTCCAAAATCTTGTATGGTTGCTCGGCATAAGACAAATCCTCAGCTACATCCACTTCATTCATGGGGAACACCTCTTCAGGCATCCTCAGACATTTCTTGAGTTGCGACACATGGAATACATCGTGCACATCCGATAGATGAACCAGTAACTCTAGTTGATACGCCACTTCGCCTTTCCTTTCCAAAACTTGAAAGGGTCCGATGTATCGAGGTGACAACTTCCCTTTCACCTTGAACCGACGAAGTCCTCTGATAGGGGACACTTTGAGATAGACATAGTCTCCCACGTTGAAAACGAGCTCTCTTCTTCGTACATCGGCATAGCTCTTTTGGCGTGTCTGTGCTATCCTCAAGTTATTGCGAATTTCCCTCACCTTCGCCTCGGCTTCTTGTAGTACTTCTGGACCAAACACTTTACTTTCCCCCGTTTGGTTCCAAAATAGGGGAGTTCTGCACTTCCTCCCATACAAAGCTTCAAACGGTGACATCTTCATACTAGCTTGATAGTTATTGTTATAGGAAAACTCCGCATACGGTAAATTCTTGTCCCAACTCCTATTGTTTTTGAGTGCACATGCCCTCAACATATCTTCAAGGATCTGATTGGTTCTTTCCGTCTGCCCGTCAGTTTGGGGATGATAGGCAGAGCTGAAGTTCAGATGGGTTCCCATGGTTTCATGCAACTTCTGCCAAAACCTCGAGGTGAACTGTGTCCCTCGGTCCGACACAATCTTCTTTGGCACTCCATGGTAACACACGATCCTTGACATGTACAACTCTGCCAATTTGGATCCGCTGTAGCTTTCCTTCACGGGGATGAAGTGAGCTACTTTGGTTAGCCTATCAATGATGACCCATATCGAATCATATCCAGATTGGGTCCTAGGCAATCCCACGATGAAATCCATGCTGATTTCTTCCCATTTCCATTCAGGCACTTTGAGTGATTGCAATAATCCCGCGGGTCGTTGATGTTCTGCTTTCACCAACTGACATGTGTCACATAGGGCAACATGTTCCGCGACATCTCGCTTCATGCCATACCACCAATACCTGCCCTTGAGGTCCTGGTACATCTTCGTACTCCCAGGATGAATGGAATAGTCGGAATCGTGAGCCTCCTTCAAAATTAATTCACGGATCTCCTTTACTTCTGGCACACAGATTCTTTTCCCGTGCCACACCGTTCCTTGTTCATCCTCTCTAAAACCCGGAGCTTTATTTTCCTTGATGAGTTGTCTGATCTCTTGTATCTTCTCATCATTACTTTGACCCTCGCGTATGTCTCGCTCGAGTGTGGAGTCCACTTCCATGGCGATGGCTTCACCACTATTTACTAGACATAGATTGAGCCTTATAACCTCGTCCTTCAATTCTGCAGGTATGTCCTTCAAGCTCAACTTATTGACCTGCACTTTCCGACTCAAAGCATCGGCCACGACGTTTGCTTTCCCGGGATGATAGTTGATGCCTACATCAAAGTCATTGATTAGCTCTAACCATCTTCTTTGTCTGAGGTTGAGATCTGGCTGTGTGAATATGTACTTCAAACTGTTATGATCCGTATATATCTCGGTCCTCTTCCCCATCAAATAGTGTCGCCAGATTTTCAACGTGTGTACCACTGCGGCTAGTTCTAGGTCATGTGTAGGATAGTTCTTCTCGTGCTTCCAAAGCTGCCGGGATGCATAAGCCACGGCATGCCCTTCTTGCATAAGAACACATCCCAACCCGTTTCCAGAGGCATCGCAGTACACCGTGAAATTCTTTTGCATATCTGGCATAACCAACACTGGGGCTGTTGTCAATCTTTTCTTTAGCTCCTGAAAACTCGTCTCGCACTGCGGCGTCCATGTGAATGTGATTCCCTTCTCCAATAGTTTGGTGAGAGGTCTCGAGATCTTGGAGAATCCCTCAATAAACCGTCGATAGTATCCAGCCAATCCCAAAAAGCTTCGAACTTCCCCGACATTTTCAGGGGTCTTCCACTTCTGTATATCCTCGATTTTGGCGGGATCTATGGAGATTCCTCCTTCCGAGATTATATGTCCTAAGAAGGGAACTCTCCTCAGCCAAAACTCACACTTGCTCAACTTGGCATATAGTTGGTGTTCTCTCAGCCTTTGCAACACCAACCTTAGATGTTTCTCATGTTCTTCTTCATCTTTGGAGAAGACGAGAATGTCATCTATGAAAACCACCACAAATTTGTCCAGATATTCCATGAATACCTTGTTCATGAGATACATGAAGTATGCCGGAGCATTAGTTAGCCCGAAAGGCATGACGGTGTATTCATACAGTCCGTACCGAGATACGAAATCTGTCTTGGGAATATCAGATTGCCTTATCTTGAGTTGGTGGTATCCCGACCTGAGATCAATTTTCGAGAACACACAAGCTCCCCTCAACTGATCAAACAAGTCTTCAATGCGAGGTAATGGGTACTTGTTCTTGATGGTTACCTCATTCAAAGCACGTTAATCCACGCATAACCTTTGGGTTCCGTCCTTCTTGGGCACGAATATCACCGGAGCTCCCCATGGTGAGGAACTAGGACGAATATACCCCTTCCCCGTCAATTCTCTCAAATAATCCTTGAGTTCTTCTAGCTGCTTGGAGTCCATCCGATAAGGTCTCTTGTATATCGGGGCTGTTCCAGGAACTAGCTCAATTGCAAATTCCACTTCACGATCGGGAGGCATACCTGGCAATTCTTCCGGAAAAACGTCTGGATATTCCCTGATAGTCCTGATTTCCTCAACTTTCACCTCAACTTGATTTAATTTAATGTCCCTCCTAGGCTCGTGTATTGTTATGAACTTTACTCTTGTGCCACTAGGGTGAGTTAGTTCCACCGTTCTGGTCGAACAATGAATGATTCCCTTATGTTTGGTCAACCAATCCATGCCCAAAATAATATCGATCCCTTGGGAATCTATCACTATGAGGTTAGCAGTAAACACTACCCCATTAATGTCTAGATTCACCTTGGGACACACTTGTCTTGTCCTTATTTCTCCACCTAGAGAGTATACGGCTAGCATATGGTTCATTTGTGTTGTTGCTAGGTCATACTTCTTAACAAACCCTTGAGCAATAAACGAGTGGGTAGCACCAGAATCAAACAGCAGGGTTGCAAGGTGTAAATTGGCAGGAAACTTACCAACTACCACGTCGGTTGCATCTTGTGCTTCCTCCATAGTGACGTGGTTCACCCGTCCTCTCATTACATTTTGCTGTTGTGGCTGCGCGGGCTTCTTCTTTGGGCATTTATGGGCGTAGTGCCCCACTTCTCCGCAGCTAAAACATTGCACCCCAACCTTAGGTGCCTGGCCTTTGCTGTCTTGGGGTTGGTTTGGGGGTCCTTGTACTGCTGGTCGAGGTGGATATGCAGGGCGAGGCTGCTGCACAAACTGACGTTGCGGCTGTGCTGGTGCTGCCGGAGGCCTGTAGTTCGGGTTTACCCTCTTGGTGCTGAGTAGGGTACCGCAGCACGGTTCGTCTGCCCTGCGGGTTGCTGCGTCAGAGGGGGGCGGGTGTTGCTCCCTGAGGCTTGATGTGACCACCCGGCCTTCCTCTTATTCTCATTTTCAAAGGCCTTTAGCTTCCTTTCTACCACAAACGCTCTGTCCACCATCTTTTGGAAGCTTTCATACTCATTTGAGGACATTGCACACTGCATTTCTGCGGTAAGTCCTTCCATGAAACAATATTTGTTTCTGCTCATCAGTCTCTATGTCCCGTGGGGCATAACGGGATAGTTGAGTAAATTTAGTGAGGTATTCCCTCACCGTCATGTTTCCCTGCTGCAGTCCGAAAAACTCCTTCCTCTTGTTTTTGAGTTCACCTCTTGGGATGTAATGGTTGCGGAAACTACGCTTGAACTCTTCCCAGGTGATGTTCTCAGGGTCATGATGGGCAGCCACGTAGGCGGTCTACCAATCAGCAGCAGGTCCATGCAATTGATGAGAGGCAAACAGCACCCTCTCATACCCTTGGCACTGTATGATCCTCATCTTGCTTTCAATGGTCTTCAGCCAATCATCTGCCTCCAGAGGTTCAGCAGCACTTGCAAACTTTGGAGGTTGAGTTCCTAGAAACTCACTCAACCTTGGTTGGCGTGGTGCAGCTTGTGGAGGTGGAACTTGATGCAAGTTGGCCACCACTTGAGTCAAGTTCTGGATGAGCTGATTCTGATTCTCCAGCATTTGGTGGAGGGGATCAACTCCTTCACGGCGACCACCCCGGTCATGGCCTCCAGAAAGATGAGGGTTGCATGCCTCATCGTTGTTGTTGGCGGGGTTGGCAGCACGTCCTTTTCCTCTTTCGGCCATCTGGCAGAATCAACCAATGTTAATTTGAAATCATTTAGTATCATCTTACTACTTTCCTTTGTTTGTACTTTGAAGTGTTGAGGCTTTGTTATACTTTTGCGAGGGTTCATATCTCACACCAAATACATGCACTATTATTTCATGTGGGTTCACTCACCAAAGCAAAACAATCTGAAGACGAGGCTATGGACAATTTCTCATGGCTTCCACAACTCACGCCACACACCAAGCATTAACACACCATTAACTGAACGTAACGACTCGACTATTCGACATCTTGCTAACTAAGGGAGGGACTCTACACTACTCGTTTTCTTGAGCTGGCTCCTCGGGATCTTCCTCATCATTTCGGCTGCCTTCTGACTCTGCTTTGGGTGGGGAGGCTGCTGGTGGAGAAGTGCGACGACGCTTGATCGCTCGACGATCTGGGGAGTCAGGAGTCCATGTATCATTCACAGTGACACACAGTTCATTCCCATCTCCTCTTTCTCTCGCCCTTAAGCAGGCTCGCAGCAACGCCTCCGTTTCCTTCAGGGTGTCCCGGACATCCTGAAGCTCCTGTTGACACTCCTGCAGTCGAGTGCTGAGCATAGAAGCATCTTCCAAGCACAAGTCCATGTGCTCATGGGAAGTCCCTTGCTGCACCGGCGGGTACTTGTACTCTGTGGTACCACTCTCACGCTGGAGGACATACATGTATTCAGTTTTGACCAAGTGGCGACGATAGATGTGACTCTGGCAGGTGATGGCCTCCCAGGTGACATCTTTCTCCACATCGACCTGTGTCGCTCTACAAGCTGGAGAGTGGTGAATCTTAAGCAGCTGATTTTCGTGTATTATACTCATCTCTGAACTCCATTCTTCCCTCTTCTAACGGATGGTCCTGGTGGAGTTATAGTGGATGATTAGCTTGCCCGTATTACCGGCGGCTTCGAGTATATACCGAAGACGGCGCAATAAGCCTCCTACTGCCAATCCGTAGGAAAGGTACGTCACCGGACGGCTCTCCTCTCTCTCGGCAAGGGCAACTACGGGAACTCTCCCTCCTGTGGACTTGCGAGCGGTGCGAATCATGCGAACCATCTAAAACAAAAAGAATTTAAAATTAGGTTAGATAAACTCTCAAACAAAAATCCTATTTTGAATGAAAATTGGGGTAAGATGAAGAAAGTGACTCATTAAAATAACACTTTCCAATCCACACCTTTGTAAAATAGTTTTTAAGAAAATAGGGCCCTTAAATATGTCCATTTCTACCTAGGTCCACGTTCCTACGGGCAACCTTGGCTCTGATACCACCTTCTGTCACACCCGGTTTTTCCGAAGAACAACCAAGTGAATATCACATATATGCCAGGATCATTTTCTCATACATGTGATGACAAATAGTGAAGCATCATTTATTACAAGCCAGGTGTCGAATATAAGTAAGTCTTACATAGTAAATGTCTCGATGGACAATAATAAGTTCATCACAAGTAAATAAACTAGCAGCGGAAAATTATTCTTGAGGGCTCCATCACAAGTGTTGCCCGGGGGTCTCCATGAACCTAGAAACCATCTTCGGGTCCAAAGTCTTGGTCATTATACACCACCTCATTATCTTGACCTGAGCAGCAATATAAACCAACAAAGTATGCAAGGTTGAGTACCAATGGTACTCAGCAAGTGTGGGGAAAATTATATCATGCATGGCTAGAACAAGGAGAGGTTGAACTCATGGTTAAAGCACTACGCAATTAATACCTATCACCTTAGCTTATTAAGCACCTACATTACTACACAGGTGAAATGGTCCAAATCTCCCATCCCATCATCATAATCCAATAACCAGAACATCATTTCCAATGTTAAGCTCCCCGCTTAACATTCACAACTTCCAAAACCATCGCTCCTCTAATCATGAATAAGTCCAAGCCGCTCTTGACCGTGAGCACGGCTGTCATGACAGTTTTGACTCTGCAGAGTTTGTACCACTGTACCCACATGTAGTGATTTCATCCCCCGTTGCCGGGTGGACTCAAAGAACCTCCATTATGCCAGTGGCTACGAACCACATTCACACTTCCCCGGTGTGTAGCCAGGAGATCACTACGAAGCCTTTACAAAGGGATTCCCGACGAGCGTGGGCCCACTGAGGTTTCACCCCTAACAGCATACAAGAGGCTCCAACCCCGCTGCAGTGGCCCCCTCTTGAGCCTTGCGGTTCATACGGTAGTCCAGCTGACACCTACTCCCCGCACCATCCAACACACTCATACTACGCCGGGGATACACCTAATTAATTGGCCAAGCTGCCCCATCTCAGCATGTGGTTGGCACTATAAAGCCAGGTTACATGCTCCATGAACCGGTCCTTAGGATCCAGGCAAGTACTAAACACAAACCCGAGTCTCGTGCACCCAGCACACAACCAAAACATCCAACTTGCCTTGATCCCTACCTCTACATAACTCACAATATCTCATTCAAGAGTATGGTCAAATAAACTGATGATCTCATATCCCAAGTATCCCATTCTAAGCATGGCTAAGCATATGCATAATAATAAATGACATGATAAAATAAATCCCAACCCAAGCTACAAGGAAAACAAGGTAATGCAATTCTAGGGAAACTTCCTAGCATGGGTTTCATATTTAATCTTGACAATGCAAATAATTCTATCTACACATCCTAGCATAGGATCAAAGTGGTCAAGGACACTTGCCTCCTTCTTGCTGCTCTTGAAATGGGTAGTCCTGGTCTTGAAAAGGAATAACTTGCTCTTGAGCAGGTTCTACATCATACCATCACACATAGCAAAAGAAAAACAACAATCCATAAGACATAGTTCACACTTCCACGTCATACAAACCACACATTCACATTTATGAAAGTCATTCACCATTATATGTGTTGTGGTTACTCTATGTGTGTTGATTTGTGTCTTGCATACACTTTTAATCATATGTATATGATTCCTACTTTTGTATTCACATTTATGCTTGCATACTTTATATATGAGTTTCCAATTTAAATAAATTCCTTATATTCAATTACTACACCTTTTAGCTACCAAATATGCATGAAAGGTATTTTCCTTCTCCATATGTGTCTTCATAATTTCTACCAACCCTAAACTGAATCCTTTGGATTTTAGAACTCCATTTATCATTTACTAGTTGCTATATTTTCAGATTTATTTCCTATGCCTAAATGTGAACTTTATTATGAAAATAACAAGACACCTCATCTAAACAGAATAGGTTCTGATCTAAAATATTTACTAATATATTTTTGACCTTTTCCTCTGATGTAAACTATTTTATAATTTTTTTCCCTATTTTCTAAAACTATTCATTACTTCAAATTGTGTCCCCAAATGTGAATAATAAATTAAACAGATTCAACTCACCTCCAAAGTTTTCTAAATACTGAGAAAAGTTTTTAATTTAATTATGACAATATGTTTGTCCCACTTTTTAATTTTTAAACACTAGCCACATATTCAATTTCCTAAATTAAATACTAAACAGGGCTAAAAAGTTAAACTTACCCCACTACAGGGTCTATAATATTATTTTCAGAATTCCCAGGGGTCTAGCTACACTTATCAGAGGTGTTTTTCCTAATTTTTATTAAGTCCAGGGGTTAAAACTGATTTTTAAATGAATTTACATGATTTTCTGGAGTTCCAGGGGTTAGATCAGAAGTTTCCGGGGCTAGCTCTTATTTCCCGAGAACCCCAGGGGGTAGCACGTAAGATTTCCAGTCTTTATAACGCGGGGCTGACGTGGACCGTCCGATTTTAAACCGACGGCTGAGATTATAACGTCGAACCGGTACGCGGGGATTTAAACCCTACCGTGCGATTTAAAATAAACGGCGCACAAGCGGCCACGTCGCTCTGATCGAGCGCGGGCGGCGCTGCCGGCGGCGCACGGCGGCGGGAAGCGGCGGTCTCGCCGGAGACTTTCGGATCTTCGAGAATTCTTCCTAGAACTGTGATTTTATGGCATAGATCGGTGGAGGGGAGGTCGGGGATCTCACCTCGGGGGTTTTCTTGAGCTCGGAGGTCCTGGAAAGTGATCGGCGACGAGGTCCGAGGCAAAACCACAGCGAAGCTCGTCGGCGCTGTGTTTACACCGCAAGTCACCGAGTTTTCTGCACCTGCAATGTTCCCCGGAGGCGGTGGATCAAGACCAGCGAGTTAGATCAGAAATTCCGAGCTTAGATCGGCCAGAATTCGCCGGAGAAGTCTCGGTTCTCACCGGAGTAAAAACCGGCGATCGCGTGGTAAACACTGAACGAGGCCGGGGTTTTTATAGACAGGGAAAGGCGGCGGGGTGGTTTAGATCATGTCCGCTTCACCCCCGAGCGAAATTCGGCTGTGATCCGCAGCAATTCCGATCGGTTTGGATTCGGTGAGAGAGAGTCCAGCGCGGGCGCGAGGTGGAAGACGATCTGGTGGGTCCCGCCTGTCAGCGTGAGGAAGCAGCGCGCGCGGCTGCGGGCTGGCGCGGGGGCTGGGTGGGCCGGCTGGTGGGTTTCGGCCCACTGGCCGGTTTTTTTCTGTTTTCTCTTTTTCTTTTTCTATTTCTTTTCTGATTTGAGTTTAATTTGAATTCCAGTTTGAATTTGAATTTTTGCAAAACATGCAACACATACAAAAAATTTTAAATTCCCCTCTTAACATGATTTAAGGTTTTGAATCAAAATTTTGGGGTGTTACAGCTCTACCCCCCTTAAAAGAAATCTCATCCTCGAGATTGGTGTTTCTAAGAAAACAATTCCGGAAATTGTGTCTTGAGCTCATCTTCCCGCTCCCAGGTGGCTTCCTCTTCTGAGTGATGCTTCCACTGCACCTTGCACATCCGGATTCTTTTATTTCTGGTGAGGCGTTCCATTGTCTCCATAATCTTGTATGGTTGCTCGGCATAAGACAAATCCTCAGCTACATCCACTTCATTCATGGGTAACACCTCTTCAGGCGTCCTCAGACATTTCTTGAGTTGTGACACATGGAATACATCGTGCACATCCGATAAATGAACCGGTAACTCTAGTTGATACACCACTTCGCCTTTCCTTTCCAAAACTTAAAAGGGTCCGATGTATCGAGGTGACAACTTCCCTTTCACCTTGAACCGACGAAGTCATCTGATAGGGGACACTTTGAGATAGACATAGTCTCCCACGTTGAAAACGAGCTCTCTTCTTCGTACATCAGCATAGCTCTTTTGGCGTGTCTGTGCTATCCTCAAGTTATTGCGAATTTCCCTCACCTTCGCCTCGGCTTCTTGTAGTACTTCTGGACCAAACACTTTACTTTCCCCCGTTTGGTTCCAAAATAGGGGAGTTCTGCACTTCCTCCCATACAAAGCTTCAAACGGTGACATCTTCATACGAGCTTGATAGCTGTTGTTATAGGAAAACTCCGCATACGGTAAATTCTTGTCCCAACTCCTATTGTTTTTGAGTGCACATGCCCTTAACATATCTTCAAGGATCTGATTGGTTCTTTTCGTCTGCCCGTCAGTTTGGGGATGATAGGCAGAGCTGAAGTTCAGATGGGTTCCCATGGTTTCATGCAACTTCTGCCAAAACCTCGAGGTGAACTGTGTCCCTCGGTCCGACACAATCTTCTTTGGCACTCCATGGTAACACACGATCCTTGACATGTACAACTCTGCCAATTTGGATCCGCTGTAGCTTTCCTTCACGGGGATGAAGTGAGCTACTTTGGTTAGCCTATCAATGATGACCCATATCGAATCATATCCGGATTGGGTCCTAGGCAATCCCACGATGAAATCCATGCTGATTTCTTCCCATTTCCATTCAGGCACTTTGAGTGGTTGCAATAATCCCGTGGGTCGTTGATGTTCTGCTTTCACCAACTGACATGTGTCACATAGGGCAACATGTTCCGCAACATCTCGCTTCATGCCATACCACCAATACCTTCCCTTGAGGTCCTGGTACATCTTCGTACTCCCAGGATGAATGGAATAGTCGGAATCGTGAGCCTCCTTCAAAATTAATTCACGGATCTCCTTTACTTCTGGCACACAGATTCTTTTCCCGTGCCACACCGTTCCTTGTTCATCCTCTCTAAAACCCGGAGCTTTATTTTCCTTGATGAGTTGTCTGATCTCTTGTATCTTCTCATCATTCCTTTGACCCTCGCGTATGTCTCGCTCGAGTGTGGAGTCCACTTCCATGGCGATGGCTTCACCACTATTTACTAGACATAGATTGAGCCTTATAACCTCGTCCTTCAATTCTGCAGGCATGTCCTTCAAGCTCAACTTATTGACCTGCACTTTCCGACTCAAAGCATCGGCCACGACGTTTGCTTTCCCGGGATGATAGTTGATGCCTACATCAAAGTCATTGATTAGCTCTAACTATCTCCTTTGTCTGAGGTTGAGATCTGGCTGTGTGAATATGTACTTCAAACTCTTATGATCCGTATATATCTCGGTCCTCTTCCCCATCAAATAGTGCCGCCAGATTTTCAACGCGTGTACCACTGCGGCTAGTTCTAGGTCATGTGTAGGATAGTTCTTCTCGTGCTTCCGAAGCTGCCAGGATGCATAAGCCACGGCATGCCCTTCTTGCATAAGAACACATCCCAACCCGTTTCCAGAGGCATCGCAGTACACCGTGAAATTCTTTTGCATATCTGGCATAACCAACACTGGGGCTGTTGTCAATCTTTTCTTTAGCTCCTGAAAACTCGTCTCGCACTGCGGCGTCCATGTGAATGTGATTCCCTTCTCCAATAGTTTGGTGAGAGGTCTCGAGATCTTGGAGAATCCCTCAATAAACCGTCGATAGTATCCAACCAATCCCCAAAAGCTTCGAACTTCCCCGACATTTTCCGGGGTCTTCCACTTCTGTATATCCTCGATTTTGGCGGGATCTACGGAGATTCCTCCTTCCGAGATTATATGTCCTAAGAAGGGAACTCTCCTCAGCCAAAACTCACACTTGCTCAACTTGGCATATAGTTGGTGTTCTCTCAGCCTTTGCAACACCAACCTTAGATGTTTTGTAAGGGCCTCAGTTTTTGACACTCATTTGCAGTGTTCATCACCACACCACACACCTCATTTGAGGAAGAATGATGAACACAAATAAAGAGCAAGTAACAATTATCAACATGCTCATTAGGGAACAAACTCACATATTGCAAAAGTGGTACTTCCCACATGTGATATAGATGGGCTGGACATATGAAAACTCCTACACTTTGCTAAGGATGTCCATGCCAAGTTCCACCCAAATTCAAAACCTTTTTGAGGTCATTTTGGGTATGGTTAGGAAGGGGACAGTTTGAAACCATATTCAAATTCAAACTGTTTTCACCCACTGAATTTAAAAGTGGAAGGCATATTCTTGCTCAGCACATTTTTGTGAGCTCACACACCAATTTTCACTCCATTTGGAGTTGATCTTGACATGAGCTAAGGGGGAGAAATTCAAACTTTATTTGAATTTCAAACTGCACTTGTGCTGAAATTCATTCAAACCAAACATCATTTGAACTTTGATCAATTCAAATGGCTCTTGGGTGAATAATTTGAGTTGCCAAGGGTAGAATAGGGTTCACTGTTTACCACAGCTGTTAGGAATAAATTTCAGAGGTTAAAAGAGGAGTGGGACCCACATGTCAGCCTCAGCCTCAAAGCAAACCGA
Organism: Neostapfia colusana; assembly: GCA_030760725.1. Lineage (NCBI taxonomy): Eukaryota > Viridiplantae > Streptophyta > Magnoliopsida > Poales > Poaceae > Neostapfia > Neostapfia colusana. The sequence goes on along the minus strand of JASWHV010000019.1, from coordinate 3,732,384 downwards.
CTGAACCACAGTTCAGTCGGTTCCCGGCAGCTGTGCGCGCGCGCCACCGAAGGGGGCAGCCGGCGCCAGCTCCTGCTGCGTGCCCCAAGCCGGAGACCAGACCGCCGGGCTATTTATTCCCTCCCCGGTGTGCTTCAGTCGCCATTCCTCGAGCTGCCGACGCACACGACTTGTTTTCCCACTGCCATCGCCGCCGCTCGAGTTCCTGCTTGATCAAGCCGATCGCAGCTCCCTCTTTCCATTCCAAGGTCCCAGCAAGGTACTAGCAACCATCCTCCATCCTTCCCATTGATTGAGATCGATTGAAACCGAGTGATATCGGCTGTGCCGAAAGATCAAACTCGGAACTGGAAACCGCCGCACCTCGGGCTCTCGTGGACAGCCCAACCTGGGCGTTGTCATGCCCGAGCCAAGGCACCCTTGGACGCGCAAGTGATCGGTGCTGCTCATCCCCGAGCCACAGCTCGAGTGGTTGCTCACCGGCGGCGAATTTCCATTTTTCCCCTTTCTGTGTGCAGAACGACCCTCGGGTACGATTCTGTTTAATTCGTGCTCTAGAAAGGATTAGAGGGCCTCAGGCCACTCCCACACGAACTAGACACGGTGACGCACAAGTTGCCTTCACAACTCTGGGCCGGAGAACTTCTGTGCCCGGCGTAATTCAAGGTCTACTAATGGCGGAACGCACGGGGGGTATCGGGCGCACGGTGAGGACCTATTTCGGGCCTTCCCCGAGCTGCCCCGAGTTCATGTCGACCTTCTCTGAGGTCCACTGATGCTCCCCGACCGATTTCCCAAGTAGCTGAGGTACTAGGAGCATCAGCCGACATGGCCGAAGTCGTTCCGATATGGCGGCTCGTCGCCGACCATGCTCCGGCCGTTGTCATGAGCAGCTGACCCTCGGATCATGTTCCCCAAGTAAAAGTAGGCAGGGGCGGCCAGAATCAAGAAGTTTGAAGCTGTACAGCAGCCGGCGGCGAGCTCTCCGGCGAGGTCCCTCGGCGGCGGAGCGCGGGTGTCGCGAGGTTGAAGAAGGGGGTGGACCCCAGCTGTCAGCGGCCGATATTTTGAATCGGGATCCGGCTGCGGCCGGGATCGGGTGTGCTGGCGCGCAAAAGCCTTGTGGGCCGCGGTGTGCTGTCGCTTCGGCGTGCGACGCGTGTCCCCTGGGCCCACGCGCGAGTTTAAACTTTTCCCCGATTTTCAGATTTCTTTCAAACTTCAAATCCTTATAACTTTGGCTAGAAAGCTCCAAATTGAGTGAACCAAATTTTGCTGGATTCAGCTCTCTGAGTACTTTCCAGAAAATCAAGTTTCACTTCATGAAATTCCTTAATTCTCCAGAATTAATTCCTCAAAGTTTAAACTGTTAGGAATTTTAACTGGAGAATCCTTTGGCGGAAAATCCTGAAATTTTGCTGAGATGTTCACCAAAATATCATTGAGCTACCATAAAAATTTCAGATCCATTTGAGCTCATTTAGTCCACCTAATGGTGTGATTAGTAAAACTGTTCCAGAGAAAATAGAAAATGTTCAGAAACATTTTCAGAATTTTCTCTGAAATTGTTTAGCTCATATCTTTAGTTAGAGACTTCCAAATTAAGTGAGACCAATTCCATTAGAACCCTCTGAAAATCTAGTTTTCAGAAAGTCATAGTTTGTTTCATGAAACTACCTAGAACACCCTAAAAGCCTTTAATTAAGGTCAAGGACATAATTATTTGTGGAGGGCTCAAATGAGCTTTGCTGCAACTAAAACTTGACCAAGTCTCTGTTTAGGTTGTAACCAAGCCACAGTAAAAGTTTCACAGTCATTAGGTCTATCTAGTAAAGGTTATAGACTTCACAACTTCAAAGTTAATACAAAAGCATTTAATTAATACATACATTGTTCTTATCATGTAGTCGCTAAGGTCGAGGAGGAACCCGAAGTCCTAGACTTCGTTACTCCGGAGGAACAGCTAGCCTACGACCAAGAGCAGCAAGGCAAGCCCCGGTTTGCATTAACCATTTTATAAATTTTTATTGTTTTGAGCACATACTTGTTTTCTTTATGTTGTGCATCAGAGTCTTGTTTGGAAACCCCACTGCATAGCCAAGAAAACCATGGGTTGGGGTTTAGGATTGCAAACCCCGTTAGCCACTGCATTGCTAGGATAGAGTAGGATTCGGTACAAGTCGAGTAGTTGGAACTACTCGCGAGAATAGGCTAGAGGCACATTGCTCGGGTAGAGATAGCACATGATACACATGGCAAGAAAATGAGACCGAGCGGAGAGTAAGGGCAGCAGGACTTTGGGGCCTGTGTGCTGTAGCTCCGCTTGTGTCGATTGAGGACCGAGCCGTGTGCGGGCCTGTTGAACAAGCTAGAACAGTACCGAAGACCTACCGGCTATATGGGAACCGGGAAACTGATGTAACTCGGGTAGCTGGGTGTTGAGGCATTGCCCGTCGTTCAGAGGGTAGGTTGAGAGCTCGAGGTGTAAATCAGCTGGCGGCACAGAGATGCGCGTGCAGGGACCTCTTGCTCGGGACGATGGGACCGGTTCAATATTTGGCTAACGGGTGAAAGGTAGTCGCGTACGGCGTCCGTGATGGTTGTTGTAGGCAACATCGAGTACGGGCGTACGTGACGGGTTGTTCGGGTAATCCCTGCAGGTGTAAATCGATTATAATCGCCGTCCCTCGCGGTCAGTGAGTACCACTTGTTCACTGTACCGTGACGTAGAAAGAACAGGCTAGTTACATGTTAAAATGTTGCTGATTGAAAGTTAGATATTGATTGTTAATGATATGTTGTAGCTTAGTGCTAACTAAAGTTCTTTTCAACTTTGGGCAAAGTACATGAGAGAAATGCGTTTCTTGTTTGATTGCGGCTCTCTCATGTACCTTAGCGTAAGGTTTCCACAACCTGCTGCTAAAACTTGAAAGTAAGGTTCTACTAATTAGGCGAGTCCTTGCAAATGATTTTTACCTCATGTAACCCATTACCCTCATGTAGAAGTTCCATGCTTAGGTGAGACGGGTCAGACTTGCTGAGCCTTCGTGCTCACTGCTTGTGTTTGAAGCTTTTGCAGGGTTCTATGAGGAAGGGACTCCCGAAGAGGAGACGGAACCCCAGGAGGGGAACCCCGTCGAGTGGGAGTCGTGCACGCCGCAGAGTTAGTGTGCGTGTGTGCTAGCAAGGACACGTTCGAGGGCTGAACGTGCACTTGATGCTTAGTCTACGCCCGCGAGTGTGGACTAAACTTATTTTGATGTAAACATGTTAATAAACTTGTTTATGTAATAAAGCTTCCGCTTCCGCTTTGTACCTTTGACGTGTGTTATACGGTGCTGTGCAACGCAGTACCCCTCAGCGTGATCCTGGCTCGACAGGACCCAGTGGGGTCGTGTCAGCGTGGTATCAGAGCTCGCTTGAGGTTTAACACAGTACAAAGGTCTTCTTTTTCAAAAATCCAGTGAGGAACGAGTTAGTAGCCCGTATAAGGATGTTATTAGTATATAGAAAGTGGCATATTAACCTATTTGTTATGTCGGAAAATCGTGCATCTCGGGACGTTCATGTCTTGGGGGGTGCACGTAAGCGCTGTCCACCAGTGCGCACAAGCTGAAGGGTGGAGCCCCACGGGTGGCAGGTAACCCGACCCGCTTTGATATCCTCTACGACTCTTCATGTCGTTTGGGGTATTCGAGCAACGTCTGTCCCTGGCGTGCGTGGTGCAACATGGGAGACCCCGTCACGTGGTCTGAAACGTGAACACGTAACTCAAGGCGTGTTTGGCTTGAGAACATCCGGGCGAGTGATGACGGCCGGATGTACCAACTGTATGGATTCCGGGCTCGGTGTGCAGCCGAGTCTGATGATTGGTTGAATTTCTGCAGGTAGCCTTACCACGAAACGGTAGACGTGTAGTATCCGTGTGCGAGTGACGAGTAGTGCCACTGAACTAACGACGCCGGCTAAGTCCGGTATAGGTTTTTCCTTTGTGAGGACGTAGTACCGACATAATCTGGTGACGCCTCGACGTCACACCCAACAAAATGAACAACTTCATTTAAAAACTTGAAGGTTTTGATCCAAAGTAGTAAAACTTGATGTAACTCCTTCCCTTGAACAGGATATTCAAAGTTAATAAGTTTTCAACTTATAGGATGTTAAGGACAGAGCACTCTGTTTTCAGCTAAATCAAGGCTGAAGTTAATCAGAGGTTAGAGGTTGAGTTCTTTCGAGGTTGGGGTCGTATGATACATTTCTGGAAAGCTTTGGAGGAGCTTTACAACTTTTCTGTTGAGTTCCAGAGGTGTTTCATCCCTTAACCACTCGAAAAATGCAGTAGAGTTGAAACTGTCCAGAAAACAGGACGGAGCAAAGACTCTCTGTAGACTCTCTGTAAATTAAGCATAACTTCCTGCATAAAAATCCAAAAATAGAAAATGAGGTAGTTCTGGAAAGATTATGAGATGGGTTACAACTTTATGACAGAAAGTTTGGTCAGATTAGGAACAGAAGTAACTGAGATTGTTGGATCAAATCAGTACCTAAGGCAGGGAGGTGCTGTCCAATTGTTCCCAGAAATTCTGTTAACTTTGACATCTCATAACTTTTGGAACCAGGACAGATCTTAGGCCAACCAAATACTTTCTGGAAAGCTATTGAAGTTAATTTTAACTTTGATGTTGAGCTCCAGGACTGGTTTTGCTTTTAACCTGGCCTAAATCAGATTGCTATGGAAACTGGTCAGGGCTGTCATGGGAATAGCGGATCAGCAGTCAAATTTGTTTAAAAATTTGAACTATGTTTCCAAGTTTTAGGGGTTCAATGACATATCTTATGTTATAACTCAATGGTTTACTGTTCAAATAAATATTTGACATTTCTCAAATATATTTTTACAGATGGCAGCAGATAAACGGTTGGAGAACGGGTGGGTAGTTTCCCACTGCTCTGACCGTAGCGGCTACCCGGAAGCATTGTGGCAAATGCTCCAATATTTCGGGTACAACCAGATGCCGCAATACTTCGCCAAGGAAGAAGGCGAAGAGGGGAACAAGACGTGGATGATCCATGTCGAGGTTCCCGCAGGGCCTACGCCACCCGGTTGGGTGCCATTCACCGTCACGGTGGGAGGAAGACAACCGGAAGGGATGTGGCAAGTGGCAGCCCGTGACACTATGTCACGTTTCTGTCAACTACACGTGCAGGCTATGGAGGGAACTCCATACGCACTCGTTCCGGTGGAGGGACGAGCTCAGCATGTGTGGGAAGAAAGGTACCTGGAGGCAACAGACCCGACTTGCCCGAGGTACAACCCCGCGGAGGCAAACCTCAGCCTCCACATGAGGGCGGGAAACGCTGTGATGGACAGCCAAGCTGTTCATGCGGAGCATCTCGCCACCAAGCTCAAGGAGAGCACAAGCCGTGGAGATCATTTCGAGAGTGCTCACAGTGCACTCCGCAATGTGCTCCTTCCGACGATCAAGCGACTGAATGAACAACACAATCAGTTGCGTCGTCTGAAGAAGGCAAAGAAGAAGAGCCGTGTTGACATTGCGGCGTTGCAAGAGCTGGTGCAGACCCTAACCCAGCAGAATGAGGACATTGCTCAAGAGCGGGACGACGCTATTGAGGAAGGACAAGGCTGGGAAGAGGACTACAACCAGGCTATGGACGAGGTGCATGCATTGCAGGACACTTCGCGAGCAGTTGCCCGGAGAGGCAAGGCGGCGGAGTGGCACCACCGTTTCCGGGGAGGAATCAACCCCGGAACCCTACTAATGCGCGGCGGGCAAACCCTAGGCCCGGCACTGTCCACCAGCTTGCCATTGAGGACGTGCCGGAGGGCGAGCCAATCCTTGCGGGTATGTTCCAACTCCACCAGCATCCCGCTATAGTACTATTTGATTCAGGCGCCACGCATAATTTTATTAGCCAAGCTTTCATTGCTAAACACAGCTTGCCAATACTACCCACCGATAGTCCATATTTAATTTGTTCACCGGGTGGGAAGATTTCAGCAAGCGTAATGGTCTCCAAAGCACCATTATGCTTAGCGGGTAGAGTGTACCCCACGTCTCTCATTATCTTAGAGGGACAGAAGGTCGATGTCATCCTAGGGATGTCGTGGTTAACCCGCCACGGCGCTGTTTTAGACACCGTCCTTCGAGTCGTGCACTTAAACTCAGAAGTGCACGGTTCTCACTCATTATTTCTGGACAGTCCAGAAATAAAACTTCCAAGTGTCTATCAAGCCACAACCATCAGATTGGAAGACATTCCAGTGGTCCGAGAATTCCCTGATGTATTCCCGGATGATTTGCCGGGGATGCCACCCGATAGAGAGGTGGAGTTCAAGATTGAACTTGCACCGGGAACCATGCCAATATCCCGAAGGCCGTACAAGATGGCGCCCAAGGAGTTGGCGGAACTGAAGACTCAGCTCACGGACCTTCTGGAGAAGGGTTTTATTAGGCCGAGCTCCTCGCCATGGGGCTGTTCGGCATTATTTGTCAAAAAGAAGGATGAAACGTTGCGGCTTTGCGTGGACTACCGTCCATTAAATGCCGTAACCATCAAGAACAAGTACCCGTTGCCACGGATCGACATGTTGTTTGATCAGTTGGTCGAAGCAAAGGTCTTTTCCAAGATGGATTTAAGATCCGGGTACCATCAGATTAAGATCAGGGCTGAGGACATTCCAAAGACAGCTTTTTCGACAAGGTACGGACTTTATGAGTACCTGGTCATGTCCTTTGGCCTCACCAATGCTCCAGCTCACTTCATGTACTTAATGAACTCGGTGTTCATGCCGGAGCTGGACAAGTTTGTCGTGGTCTTCATCGACGACATCCTGGTATATTCCAAGTCGGAGGAAGATCACAAGAAACATCTGCGTATAGTCTTGCAACGGCTGCGGGATCACAAGTTATACGCAAAGTTCAGCAAATGCGAATTTTGGATATCGCAAGTGCCTTTCCTCGGGCATATCATCTCAGCGGAGGGTATCGCTGTGGACCCGAGCAAAATCACGCAAGTGCTGAATTGGAAATCCCCGAGAACTGTTCATGAGGTACGGAGTTTCCTCGGACTCGCGGGATATTATCGGAGGTTCATTCCGAACTTCTCGAAGATTGCCAAGCCAATGACAGAGCTGCTAAAGAAGGCTACCAAATATGTTTGGAGTCCAGCATGTGAAGCAGCATTCAAGGCTTTAGTCAAGCACCTAACATCAGCACCGGTTTTGGCGCAGCCAGACACAACAAAACCGTTCGATGTGTACTGCGATGCATCCGGCATTGGGCTCGGATGTGTGCTGATGCAAGACCGAAGAGTGGTTGCGTATGGATCACGACAGCTTAGGAACCATGAGCAAAATTATCCAACTCACGATTTGGAGCTCGCTGCCGTGGTACTTGCACTAAAAATGTGGAGGCACTACCTACTCGGTAACCTCGTACATTTATATACCGACCACAAAAGCCTCAAGTACATCTTCACTCAGAAGGAGCTGAACATGAGGCAACGAAGATGGTTGGAACTGATAAAGGATTACGAGATAGAGATCCATTATCATCCGGGCAAGGCAAACGTTGTGGCAGACGCGCTAAGCCGCAAGTCACACGACAATAATCTGACCATCACACCGTTGGAAGAGAGCGAACCACCACTACATATGATTCCACATGGAGCTCTCTACAACCTAGCTTTGATCCCCACCATCCGTGAAGAGATAGCGGCAGCCCAGAAGAATGACAAGGGCATGTCACATTTGCGGAGACGTGTAGACAGTGGGGAGTTGAAATGTTTCCGGAAGGACGGAGACGGCGTCCTATGGTTCAAGGACCGGATCGTCGTACCCCGAAACCCGGAGTTACGGAAGAAAATCTTTGATGAGGCTCACTTATCAAAGTTTTCTATTCACCCCGGCAGCAACAAGATGTATCAAGAACTCAGAAGCAAGTTTTGGTGGACACGGATGAAGCGAGAGACTGCAAAATACGTGTCCGAGTGTGATACATGTCGACGGGTGAAGGCAGACCACATGCGGAAACCGGGACTGCTGCAACCACTGGGCATTCCTGCCTGGAAGTGGGAGGACGTGAGCATGGATTTCATCGTCGGTTTACCCACCACCTTACAGAAACATGATTCTGTGTGGGTGATCGTCGATCGGCTCACCAAAGTTGCCCATTTCATCCCGGTCAACACCAACTACAACGCCAAGAAGTACGCTGAACTGTACATCTCACGGATCCTATGCTTATATGGCGTACCCCGTACCATCGTATCGGACCGGGGCACTTTATTTGTGTCCCGTTTTTGGGAGCAGCTACACGCTGCCTTGGGGACGAAGCTGATCCGTAGTTCAGCCTACCACCCGCAGACGGATGGGCAAACGGAGCGGGTAAATCAAATCCTAGAAGACATGCTACGAGCTTGCGCTATCGACCACGGCAAGAATTGGGATGATCACTTGCCATTAGCCGAGTTCTCGTACAACAATGGGTACCAAGCCAGCATCAAAATGGCGCCCTACGAGGCGCTATACGGCAGGAGATGCCGCACACCACTGAACTGGTGTGAATCTGGCGAGAGGGTTACCTTCGGGATTGATCTTGTCAACAACGCGGAAGAAAAGGTTCGATTAATTCAAGCGAACCTAAAAGCCGCTCAATCCCGACAGAAACAGTATGCGGACCGGAGGAGGCGCCCATTACAATTCGAAGTTGGAGACCACGTATATCTACGAGTGTCTCCAATGAAGGGCGTAAACAGATTTGGGGTGAGAGGAAAGTTAGCACCCCGATTCATCGGTCCATTCCAGATTACCGAAAGATGTGGATCGGTGGCATACCGGCTAAGATTACCAGAAGCACTTTCCGGTGTGCACGACGTCTTTCACATTTCCCAGCTGAGGAAGTGTCTCAAGCTATCAACTACCGTTCAGCTGGAAGACATTGAAGAACTGCAACCGGATCTCACCTATCGGGAGGAACCGGTGCAGATTATTGATGAAAAGGCCCGAACCACATGCAACCGTACGTTGTGGTTCTACAAGGTTCTATGGAGTAATCACTCCATGGACGAAGCGACATGGGAGAGCGAAGAATTCCTTCGCACTAACTACCCCGACTTTTTCACATCGCATATTCGGTAAAATTTCCACTGTCCTCTCTCTCATTTCACCTTATAATCTCGGGACGAGATTCTTTTAAGGGGGGAGGAATGTAAGGGCCTCAGTTTTTGACACTCATTTGCAGTGTTCATCACCACACCACACACCTCATTTGAGGAAGAATGATGAACACAAATAAAGAGCAAGTAACAATTATCAACATGCTCATTAGGGAACAAACTCACATATTGCAAAAGTGGTACTTCCCACATGTGATATAGATGGGCTGGACATATGAAAACTCCTACACTTTGCTAAGGATGTCCATGCCAAGTTCCACCCAAATTCAAAACCTTTTTGAGGTCATTTTGGGTATGGTTAGGAAGGGGACAGTTTGAAACCATATTCAAATTCAAACTGTTTTCACCCACTGAATTTAAAAGTGGAAGGCATATTCTTGCTCAGCACATTTTTGTGAGCTCACACACCAATTTTCACTCCATTTGGAGTTGATCTTGACATGAGCTAAGGGGGAGAAATTCAAACTTTATTTGAATTTCAAACTGCACTTGTGCTGAAATTCATCCAAACCAAACATCATTTGAACTTTGATCAATTCAAATGGCTCTTGGGTGAATAATTTGAGTTGCCAAGGGTAGAATAGGGTTCACTGTTTACCACAGCTGTTAGGAATAAATTTCAGAGGTTAAAAGAGGAGTGGGACCCACATGTCAGCCTCAGCCTCAAAGCAAACCGACTGAACCACAGTTCAGTCGGTTCCCGGCAGCTGTGCGCGCGCGCCACCGAAGGGGGCAGCCGGCGCCAGCTCCTGCTGCGTGCCCCAAGCCGGAGACCAGACCGCCGGGCTATTTATTCCCTCCCCGGTGTGCTTCAGTCGCCATTCCTCGAGCTGCCGACGCACACGACTTGTTTTCCCACTGCCATCGCCGCCGCTCGAGTTCCTGCTTGATCAAGCCGATCGCAGCTCCCTCTTTCCATTCCAAGGTCCCAGCAAGGTACTAGCAACCATCCTCCATCCTTCCCATTGATTGAGATCGATTGAAACCGAGTGATATCGGCTGTGCCGAAAGATCAAACTCGGAACTGGAAACCGCCGCACCTCGGGCTCTCGTGGACAGCCCAACCTGGGCGTTGTCATGCCCGAGCCAAGGCACCCTTGGACGCGCAAGTGATCGGTGCTGCTCATCCCCGAGCCACAGCTCGAGTGGTTGCTCACCGGCGGCGAATTTCCATTTTTCCCCTTTCTGTGTGCAGAACGACCCTCGGGTACGATTCTGTTTAATTCGTGCTCTAGAAAGGATTAGAGGGCCTCAGGCCACTCCCACACGAACTAGACACGGTGACGCACAAGTTGCCTTCACAACTCTGGGCCGGAGAACTTCTGTGCCCGGCGTAATTCAAGGTCTACTAATGGCGGAACGCACGGGGGGTATCGGGCGCACGGTGAGGACCTATTTCGGGCCTTCCCCGAGCTGCCCCGAGTTCATGTCGACCTTCTCTGAGGTCCACTGATGCTCCCCGACCGATTTCCCAAGTAGCTGAGGTACTAGGAGCATCAGCCGACATGGCCGAAGTCGTTCCGATATGGCGGCTCGTCGCCGACCATGCTCCGGCCGTTGTCATGAGCAGCTGACCCTCGGATCATGTTCCCCAAGTAAAAGTAGGCAGGGGCGGCCAGAATCAAGAAGTTTGAAGCTGTACAGCAGCCGGCGGCGAGCTCTCCGGCGAGGTCCCTCGGCGGCGGAGCGCGGGTGTCGCGAGGTTGAAGAAGGGGGTGGACCCCAGCTGTCAGCGGCCGATATTTTGAATCGGGATCCGGCTGCGGCCGGGATCGGGTGTGCTGGCGCGCAAAAGCCTTGTGGGCCGCGGTGTGCTGTCGCTTCGGCGTGCGACGCGTGTCCCCTGGGCCCACGCGCGAGTTTAAACTTTTCCCCGATTTTCAGATTTCTTTCAAACTTCAAATCCTTATAACTTTGGCTAGAAAGCTCCAAATTGAGTGAACCAAATTTTGCTGGATTCAGCTCTCTGAGTACTTTCCAGAAAATCAAGTTTCACTTCATGAAATTCCTTAATTCTCCAGAATTAATTCCTCAAAGTTTAAACTGTTAGGAATTTTAACTGGAGAATCCTTTGGCGGAAAATCCTGAAATTTTGCTGAGATGTTCACCAAAATATCATTGAGCTACCATAAAAATTTCAGATCCATTTGAGCTCATTTAGTCCACCTAATGGTGTGATTAGTAAAACTGTTCCAGAGAAAATAGAAAATGTTCAGAAACATTTTCAGAATTTTCTCTGAAATTGTTTAGCTCATATCTTTAGTTAGAGACTTCCAAATTAAGTGAGACCAATTCCATTAGAACCCTCTGAAAATCTAGTTTTCAGAAAGTCATAGTTTGTTTCATGAAACTACCTAGAACACCCTAAAAGCCTTTAATTAAGGTCAAGGACATAATTATTTGTGGAGGGCTCAAATGAGCTTTGCTGCAACTAAAACTTGACCAAGTCTCTGTTTAGGTTGTAACCAAGCCACAGTAAAAGTTTCACAGTCATTAGGTCTATCTAGTAAAGGTTATAGACTTCACAACTTCAAAGTTAATACAAAAGCATTTAATTAATACATACATTGTTCTTATCATGTAGTCGCTAAGGTCGAGGAGGAACCCGAAGTCCTAGACTTCGTTACTCCGGAGGAACAGCTAGCCTACGACCAAGAGCAGCAAGGCAAGCCCCGGTTTGCATTAACCATTTTATAAATTTTTATTGTTTTGAGCACATACTTGTTTTCTTTATGTTGTGCATCAGAGTCTTGTTTGGAAACCCCACTGCATAGCCAAGAAAACCATGGGTTGGGGTTTAGGATTGCAAACCCCGTTAGCCACTGCATTGCTAGGATAGAGTAGGATTCGGTACAAGTCGAGTAGTTGGAACTACTCGCGAGAATAGGCTAGAGGCACATTGCTCGGGTAGAGATAGCACATGATACACATGGCAAGAAAATGAGACCGAGCGGAGAGTAAGGGCAGCAGGACTTTGGGGCCTGTGTGCTGTAGCTCCGCTTGTGTCGATTGAGGACCGAGCCGTGTGCGGGCCTGTTGAACAAGCTAGAACAGTACCGAAGACCTACCGGCTATATGGGAACCGGGAAACTGATGTAACTCGGGTAGCTGGGTGTTGAGGCATTGCCCGTCGTTCAGAGGGTAGGTTGAGAGCTCGAGGTGTAAATCAGCTGGCGGCACAGAGATGCGCGTGCAGGGACCTCTTGCTCGGGACGATGGGACCGGTTCAATATTTGGCTAACGGGTGAAAGGTAGTCGCGTACGGCGTCCGTGATGGTTGTTGTAGGCAACATCGAGTACGGGCGTACGTGACGGGTTGTTCGGGTAATCCCTGCAGGTGTAAATCGATTATAATCGCCGTCCCTCGCGGTCAGTGAGTACCACTTGTTCACTGTACCGTGACGTAGAAAGAACAGGCTAGTTACATGTTAAAATGTTGCTGATTGAAAGTTGGATATTGATTGTTAATGATATGTTGTAGCTTAGTGCTAACTAAAGTTCTTTTCAACTTTGGGCAAAGTACATGAGAGAAATGCGTTTCTTGTTTGATTGCGGCTCTCTCATGTACCTTAGCGTAAGGTTTCCACAACCTGCTGCTAAAACTTGAAAGTAAGGTTCTACTAATTAGGCGAGTCCTTGCAAATGATTTTTACCTCATGTAACCCATTACCCTCATGTAGAAGTTCCATGCTTAGGTGAGACGGGTCAGACTTGCTGAGCCTTCGTGCTCACTGCTTGTGTTTGAAGCTTTTGCAGGGTTCTATGAGGAAGGGACTCCCGAAGAGGAGACGGAACCCCAGGAGGGGAACCCCGTCGAGTGGGAGTCGTGCACGCCGCAGAGTTAGTGTGCGTGTGTGCTAGCAAGGACACGTTCGAGGGCTGAACGTGCACTTGATGCTTAGTCTACGCCCGCGAGTGTGGACTAAACTTATTTTGATGTAAACATGTTAATAAACTTGTTTATGTAATAAAGCTTCCGCTTCCGCTTTGTACCTTTGACGTGTGTTATACGGTGCTGTGCAACGCAGTACCCCTCAGCGTGATCCTGGCTCGACAGGACCCAGTGGGGTCGTGTCATGTTTCTCATGTTCTTCTTCATCTTTGGAGAAGACGAGAATGTCATCTATGAAAACCACCACAAATTTGTCCAGATATTCCATGAATACCTTGTTCATGAGATACATGAAGTATGCCGGAGCATTAGTTAGCCCGAAAGGCATGACGGCGTATTCATACAGTCCGTACCGAGATACGAAAGCTGTCTTGGGAATATCAGATTGCCTTATCTTGAGTTGGTGGTATCCCGACCTGAGATCAATTTTCAAGAACACACAAGCTCCCCTCAACTGATCAAACAAGTCTTCAATGCGAGGTAATGGGTACTTGTTCTTGATGGTTACCTCATTCAAAGCACGTTAATCCACGCATAACCTTTGGGTTCCGTCCTTCTTGGGCACGAATATCACCGGAGCTCCCCATGGTGAGGAACTAGGACGAATATACCCCTTCCCCGTCAATTCTCTCAGATGATCCTTGAGTTCTTCTAGCTGCTTGGAGTCCATCCGATAAGGTCTCTTGTATATCGGGGCTGTTCCAGGCACTAGCTCAACTGCAAATTCCACTTCACGATCGGGAGGCATACCTGGCAATTCTTCCGGAAAAACGTCTGGATATTCCCCGATAGTCCTGATTTCCTCAACTTTCACCTCAAATTGATTTAATTTAATGTCCCTCCTAGGCTCGTGTATTGTTATGAACTTTACTCTTGTGCCACTAGGGTGAGTTAGTTCCACCGTTCTGGTCGAACAATGAATGATTCCCTTATGTTTGGTCAACCAATCCATGCCCAAAATAATATCGATCCCTTGGGAATCTATCACTATGAGGTTAGCAGTAAACACTACCCCATTAATGTCTAGATTCACCTTGGGACACACTTGTCTTGTCCTTATTTCTCCACCTGGAGAGTTTACGGCTAGCATATGGTTCATTTGTGTTGTTGCTAGGTCATACTTCTTAACAAACCCTTGAGCAATAAACGAGTGGGTAGCATCAGAATCAAACAGCAGGGTTGCAAGGTGTAAATTGGCAGGAAACTTACCAACTACCACGTCGGTTGCATCTTGTGCTTCCTCCATAGTGACGTGGTTCACCCGTCCTCTCATTACATTCTGCTGTTGTGGCTGCGCGGGCTTCTTCTTTGGGCATTTATGGGCGTAGTGCCCCACTTCTCTGCAGCTAAAACATTGCACCCCAACCTTAGGTTCCTGGCCTTTGCTGTCTTGGGGTTGGTTTGGGGGTCCTTGTACTGCTGGTCGAGGTGGATATGCAGGGCGAGGCTGCTGCACAAACTGACGTTGCGGCTGTGCTGGTGCTGCCGGAGGCCTGTAGTTCGGGTTGTACCCTCTTGGTGCTGATTAGGGTACCGCAGCACGGTTCGTCTGCCCTGCGGGTTGCTGCATCAGACGGGGGCGGGTGTTGCTCCCTGAGGCTTGATGTGACCATCCGGCCTTCCTCTTATTCTCATTTTCCAAGGCCTTTAGCTTCCTTTCTACCACAAACGCTCTGTCCACCATCTTTTGGAAGCTTTCATACTCATTTGAGGACATTGCACACTGCATTTCTGCGGTAAGTCCTTCCACGAAACAATCTTGTTTCTGCTCATCAGTCTCTATGTCCCGTGGGGCATAACGGGATAGTTGAGTAAATTTAGTGAGGTATTCCCTCACCGTCATTTTTCCCTGCTGCAGTCCCAAAAACTCCTTCCTCTTGTTTTTGAGTTCACCTCTTGGGATGTAATGGTTGCGGAAACTACGCTTGAACTCTTCCCAGGTGATATTCTCAGGGTCATGATGGGCAGCCACGTAGGCGGTCCACCAATCAGCAGCAGGTCCATGCAATTGAAGAGAGGCAAACAGCACCCTCTCATACCCTTGGCACTGTATGATCCTCATCTTGCTTTCAATGGTCTTCAGCCAATCATCTGCCTCCAGAGGTTCAGTAGCACTTGCAAACTTTGGAGGCTGAGTTCCTAGAAACTCACTCAACCTTGGTTGGCATCGTGCAGCTTGTGGAAGGAACTTGATGCAAGTTGGCCACCACTTGAGTCAAGTTCTGGATGAGCTGATTCTGATTCTCCAGCATTTGGTGGAGGGGATCAACTCCTTCACGGCGACCACCCCGGTCATGGCCTCCAGAAAGATGAGGGTTGCATGCCTCATCGTTGTTGTTGGCGGGGTTGGCAGCACGTCCTTCTCCTCTTTCGGCCATCTGGCAGAATCAACCAATATTAATTTGAAAGCATTTAGTATCATCTTACTACTTTCCTTTGTTTGTACTTTGAAGTGTTGAGGCTTTGTTATACTTTTGCGAGGGTTCATATCTCACACCAAATACATGCACTATTATTTCATGTGGGTTCACTCACCAAAGCAAAACAATGTGAAGATGAGGCTATGGACAATTTCTCATGGCTTCCACAACTCACGTCACACACCAAGCATTAACACACCATTAACTGAACGTAACGACTCGACTATTCGACATCTTGCTAACTAAGGGAGGGACTCTACACTACTCGTTTTCTTGAGCTGGCTCCTCAGGATCTTCCTCATCATTTCGGCTGCCTTCTGACTCTGCTTTGGGTGGGGAGGCTGCTGGTGGAGAAGTGCGACGACGCCTGATCGCTCGACGATTTGGGGAGTCAGGAGTCCATGTATCATTCACAGTGACACACAGTTCATTCCCATCTCCTCTTTCTCTCGCCCTTAAGCAGGCTCGCAGCAACGCCTCCGTTTCCTTCAGGGTGTCCCGGACATCCTGAAGCTCCTGTTGACACTCCTTCAGTCGAGTGCTGAGCATAGAAGCATCTTCCAAGCACAAGTCCATGTGCTCATGGGAAGTCCCTTGCTGCACTGGCGGGTACTTGTACTCTGTGGTACCACTCTCACGCTGGAGGACATACATGTACTCAGTTTTGTCCAAGTGGCGACGATAGATGTGACTCTGGCAGGTGATGGCCTCCCAGGTGACATCTTTCTCCGCATCGACCTGTGTTGCTCTACAAGCTGGAGAGTGGTGAATCTTAAGCAGCTGATTTTCGTGTATTATCATCATCTCTGAACTCCATTCTTCCCTCTTCTCACGGACGGTCCTGGTGGAGTTATAGTGGATGATTAGCTTGCCCGTATTGCCGGCGGCTTCGAGTATACGCCGAAGACGGCGCAATAAGCCTCCTACTGCCAATCCGTAGGAAAGGTACGTCACCGGACGGCTCTCCTCTCTCTCGGCAAGGGCAACTACGGGAACTCTCCCTCCTGTGGACTTGCGAGCGGTGCGAATCATGCGAACCATCTAAAACAAAAAGAATTTAAAATTAGGTTAGATAAACTCTCAAACAAAAATCCTATTTTGAATGAAAATTGGGGTAAGATGAAGAAAGTGACTCATTAAAATAACACTTTTCAATCCACACCTTTGTAAAATAGTTTTTAAGAAAATAGGGCCCTTAAATACGTCCATTTCTACCTAGGTCCACGTTCCTACGGGAAACCTTGGCTCTGATACCACCTTCTGTCACACCCGGTTTTTCCGAAGAACAACCAAGTGAATATCACATGTCTGCCAGGATAATTTTCTCATACATGTGATGACAAATAGTGAAGCATCATTTATTACAAGCCAGGTGTCGAATATAAGTAAGTCTTACATAGTAAATGTCTCGATGGACAATAATAAGTTCATCACAAGTAAATAAACTAGCAGCGGAAAATTATTCTTGAGGGCTCCATCACAGGCGTTGCCCGGGGGTCTCCATGAACCTAGAAACCATCTTCGAGTCCAAAGTCTTGGTCATTATACACCACCTCATTATCTTGACCTGAGCAGCAATATAAACCAACAAAGTATGCAAGGTTGAGTACCAATGGTACTCAGCAAGTGTGGGGAAAATTATATCATGCATGGCTAGAACAAGGAGAGGTTGAACTCATGGTTAAAGCACTACGCAATTAATACCTATCACCTTAGCTTATTAAGCACCTACAATACTACACAGGTGAAATGGTCCAAATCTCCCATCCCATCATCATAATCCAATAACCATAACATCATTTCCAATGTTAAGCTCCCCGCTTAACATTCACAACTTCCAAAACCATCGCTTCTCTAATCATGAATAAGTCCAAGCCGCTCTTGACCGTGAGCACGGCTGTCATGACAGTTTTGACTCTGCAGAGTTTGTACCACTGTACCCACATGTAGTGATTTCATCCCCCGTTGCCGGGTGGACTCAAAGAACCTCCATTATGCCAGTGGCTACGAACCACATTCACACTTCCCCGGTGTGTAGCCAAGAGATCACTACGAAGCCTTTACAAAGGGATTCCCGACAAGCGTGGGCCCACTGAGGTTTCACCCCTAACAGCATACAAGAGGCTCCAACCCCGCTGCAGTGGCCCCCTCTTGAGCCATGCGGTTCATACGGTAGTCCAGCTGACACCTACTCCCCGCACCATCCAACACACCCATACTACGCCGGGGATACACCTAATTAATTGGCCAAGCTGCCCCATCTCAGCATGTGGTTGGCACTGTAAAGCCAGGTTACATGCTCCATGAACCGGTCCTTAGGATCCAGGCAAGTACTAAACACAAACCCGAGTCTCGTGCACCCAGCACACAACCAAAACATCCAACTTGCCTTGATCCCTACCTCTACATAACTCACAATATCTCATTCAAGAGTATGGTCAAATAAACTGATGATCTCATATCCCAAGTATCCCATTCTAAGCATGGCTAAGCATATGCATAATAATAAATGACATGATAAAATAAATCCCAACCCAAGCTACAAGGAAAACAAGGTAATGCAATTCTAGGGAAACTTCCTAGCATGCGTTTCATATTTAATCTTGACAATGCAAATAATTCTATCTACACATCCTAGCATAGGATCAAAGTGGTCAAGGACACTTGCCTCCTTCTTGCTGCTCTTGAAATGGGTAGTCCTGGTCTTGAAAAGGAATAACTTGCTCTTGAGCAGGTTCTACATCATACCATCACACATAGCAAAAGAAAAACAACAATCCATAAGACATAGTTCACACTTCCACTTCATACAAACCACACATTCACATTTATGAAAGTCATTCACCATTATATATGTTGTGGTTACTCTATGTGTGTTGATTTGTGTCTTGCATACACTTTTAATCATATGTATATGATTCCTACTTTTGTATTCACATTTATGCTTGCATACTTTATATATGAGTTTCCAATTTAAATAATTTCCTTATATTCAATTACTACACCTTTTAGCTACCAAATATGCATGAAAGGTATTTTCCTTCTCCATATGTGTCTTCATAATTTCTACCAACCCTAAACTGAATCCTTTGGATTTTAGAACTCCATTTATCATTTACTAGTTGCTATATTTTCAGATTTATTTCCTATGCCTAAATGTGAACTTTATTATGAAAATAACAAGACACCTCATCTAAACAGAATAGGTTCTGATCTAAAATATTTACTAATATATTTTTGACCTTTTCCTCTGATGTAAACTATTTTATAATTATTTTCCCTATTTTCTAAAACTATTCATTACTTAAAATTGTGTCCCCAAATGTGAATAATAAATTAAACAGATTCAACTCAGCCCAAAATATGTTTTTATCTCACTCCAAAGTTTTCTAAATACTGAGAAAGTTTTTAATTTAATTATGACAATATGTTTGTCCCACTTTTTAATTTTTAAACACTAGCCACATATTCAATTTCCTAAA
Organism: Neostapfia colusana; assembly: GCA_030760725.1. NCBI lineage: Eukaryota > Viridiplantae > Streptophyta > Magnoliopsida > Poales > Poaceae > Neostapfia > Neostapfia colusana. Next base: position 3,713,392 of record JASWHV010000019.1, on the reverse strand, counting down.
TTAAATACTAAACAGGGCTAAAAAGTTAAACTTACCCCACTACAGGGTCTATAATATTATTTTCAGAATTCCCAGGGGTCTAGCTACACTTATCAGAGGTGTTTTTCCTAATTTTTATTAAGTCCAGGGGTTAAAACTGATTTTTAAATGAATTTACATGATTTTCTGGAGTTCCAGGGGTTAGATCAGAAGTTTCTGGGGCTAGCTCTTATTTCCCGAGAACCCCAGGGGGTAGCACGTAAGATTTCCAGTCTTTATAACGCGGGGCTGACGTGGACCGTCCGATTTTAAACCGACGGCTGAGATTATAACGTCGAACCGGTACGCGGGGATTTAAACCCTACCGTGCGATTTAAAATAAACGGCGCACAAGCGGCCAAGTCGCTCTGATCGAGCGCGGGCGGCGCTGCCGGCGGCGCACGGAGGCGAGAAGTGGCGATCTCGCCGGAGACTTTCGGATCTTCGAGAATTCTTCCTAGAACTGTGATTTTATGGCATAGATCGGTGGAGGGGAGGTCGGGGATCTCACCTCGGGGGTTTTCTTGAGCTTGGAGGTCCTGGAAAGTGATCGGCGACGAGGTCCGAGGCGAAACCATGGCGAAGCTCGTCGGCGCTGTGTTTACACCGCAAGTCACCGAGTTTTCTGCACCTGCAATGTTCCCCGGAGGCGGTGGATCAAGACCAGTGAGTTAGATCGGAAATTCCGAGCTTAGATCGGCCAGAATTCGCCAGAGAAGTCTCGGTTCTCACCGGAGTAAAAATCGGCGATCGCGTGGGAAAAACAGAACGAGGCCGGGGTTTTTATAGACGGGGAAAGGCGGCGGGGTGGTTTAGATCATGTCCGCTTCACCCCCGAGCAAAATTCGGCTGTGATCCGCAGCAATTCCGATCGGTTTGGATTCGGTGAGAGAGAGTCCGGCGCGGGCGCGAGGTGGAAGACGATCTGGTGGGTCCCGCCTGTCAGCGTGAGGAAGCAGCGCGCGCGGCTGCGGGCTGGCGCGGGGGCTGGGTGGGCCGGCTGGTGGGTTTCGGCCCACTGGCCGGTTTTTTTCTGTTTTCTCTTTTTCTTTTTCTATTTCTTTTCTGATTTGAGTTTAATTGAATTCCAGTTTGAATTTGAATTTTTGCAAAACATGCAACACGTCCAAAAATTTTTAAATTCCCCTCTTAACATGATTTAAGGTTTTGAATCAAAATTTTGGGGTGTTACACATTTCCCGCGCCATCCACGGTCCATAACAAGCTAGCAACACACCTAATTAGTCAGCTAAGCTGCACTCATATTTGGCCTTGTGGTGGCACTGTTTTCCGGGCATGTGCTGGCATGAACCGGTCCTTATATCTACGGCAAGTAAACCACCATCTCATTCAGCAACATCCATGAACCAAGCTTGCCTAGATCTCCCCCGATTCCATGCTCATTATCATTATCATGTTCTCATCATCATTATTCATATGAGTGCAGTAGCTGACCATGTTTTAATTCAGCTTCCCGTGCCCCGTAGATTAAGTGAAGCAAAAAGGAAAAAACGACCATACCCGACTCATCAACTTTCCCGGCGACAAGGATGGTTAAAAAAACTAGTAAACTCCTATAAAAAGGGTGTCCCATCATGTTGACTCAAGCATACACGTTTTCGCAAACAAAACAGTTTCGAAACATGGGATCAATATGGTCAAGGGGCACTTGCCTTGCTCCCGTGGTTCTTGTTGTCCAAGCGTCTCGAAGTCTTGGTGCTGTAGTTCTTGGTAGATGGCTTCCTGAGCTTCTCCTCCTACTCACGACCACGCAGATACAAAATTTACAGCAATCAAACATCATGCACAACTTTACTCAAGATGCAATGGTGTAGATGAATGCAAATCCAATGGTGCTGTTTTATTAAACCAGTTTGTACGTGTTCTTTCATGTTTTAATGGGCTTTCATGGGGTTTTACGATGAACAAGGGTGTAGGGATCAAGTGTCGACAGGGTGATGATCTTGACTCAAGATCTAGATCAATCCCACCGTCAAAAACCGATCAAAACGTGATCTGTGCACACGAAAAAGTTTCGATTCGAAGGGAGCGAAGAAAACGGATGCGTAGAAACAGCGACGACGTCGTAAGATGGGTAACGAAGACTATCTCACTTCCCTTTGGTGGCAGGGTCTTCCTCCTAGCAATGGCAGCAGTGGGGGCTCACCGGCGACTGAACTCCGGCGAGGGGGGGGGGTTTAACTCGGTGAGTTGGGGGCTAGGGCCTCCAAGTCGCCGACTTGGGAGGAAGAAAAGGGGAAAGGGGTTACGGCCAAAAGGGGGGAGGTTTGGGTTCTATTTATAAGGGGAAAAAAGAGGAGTCCTACTCCAATTGGAGCTCAAATAAGAGTCCTATTCAATTTTGGATCTCAACAAACTTATCTTTTCAGTTAGGTGCGGCAGCAATGTGGGGAAAATTTGGGGAAATTGTGTTGGTACCCTCAGTACCGGATACCCCCATGTACAGTAGAAAAACCGCCTAGGGACCTCGCCCCCTCCGCAGGGGTGAGCTCCGAAAGTGCCACGTGCTCAGCGGGGCCGGGCCACCCTCCTCCTAAGAGGCGAGCTCCGGACCTGCCACGCGGCCAGCGGAGCCGGGCCTCGCCCCCTCCGCAGGGGCGAGCTCCGAGAGTGCCACGTGTCCAGCGGGGTCAGGCCACCCTTCTCCTCAGAGACGAGCCCCGGGGGTGCCACTTGTCCAGCGGTGCCGGACCTCCCCTCTCCTCAGAGGCGAGCTCCAAGGGCGCCACGTGTCCTGCGGTGCCGGACCTCCCCTCTTCTCAGAGGCGAGATCCGAGGGCGACACGTGTCTAGCGGTGCCGGACCTCCCCTCTCCTCAGAGGCGAGCTCCGAGGGCGCCACGTGTCCAGTTGTGTCGGACCTCCCCTCTCCTCAGAGGCGAGCTCCGAGGGCGCCACGTGTCCAGCGGTGCTAGACCTCCCCTCTCCTTAGAGGCGAGCCCTGGACCTGCCACGTGGCCCGCAGTGCCGGACCTCACCCCCTCTGCAGGGGTGAGCTCTGAGGGTGCCACGTGTCCAGCGAGGCCGGGGAAGTGTCGACAACGCACTTCGACAAATTGGAATTGGCTCATTTCCGCTATCTTTTTCCCATTCCCCACCATTTTTATGATTCTTTCTCCATTTCTGTGGTTCCGTCCTCCATTTATATGGTTCTTTTCTCCACTTCTACTTCTTTTATAATGTTTCTCTATATGAAAAATGTATGCAATGCATGGAAATGAATTTGATGGTGTCACATTACCGGCCGACAGCTCTCCAGGATGCTGTTGAGCTAGTCAAGAGATGCAAGGCGTGCCAGTTCCACGCCAAGCAGATCCACACACCGGCATAGACGTTGTAGATGATCCCGCCGTCATGGCCCTTCGCTGTGTGGGGGCTGGACATCTTGGGACCTTTTCCCAGATCCGTTGGAGGGTACCAGTACCTCTACGTCACCGTAGACAAGTTCACCAAGTGGCCGTAAGCCGTCACTATAGTGATAATCAACAAGCAGTCAGCAGTCAAGTTCAACAAGTCAATCATCTGCCGGTTCAGGGTCCCGAATAGAATCCTCACCGACAACGGGACCCAGTTCACCAGTGCAGTGTTTCAAGAGTACTGTGAAGACCTTGGCATCCAAGTTTGCTACGATTCTGTTGCTTATCCAAAGAGCAACGGTCAAGTCGAGAGGGCAAATGCTGAGCTCAGGGGACTAAAGACATGCTCCTACAACGGATTGAAAAAGCATGGTGCCAATTGGGTAGAAGTGCTTCTGTGCGCATCGTGGGCTAGCCGGACGTCCCTTAGCCGAGCGACAGAGGAAACGCCCTTCTTCCAAGTGTATGCGGCTGAGGCCGTCCTCCCCTCAAAGATCACCATGGGCTCCCCCCGTGTCCAGGCATAAGACAAAGCCACGCAGGACCAGCTCTGGTGTGAAGATATCAACCTGGTCGACGAGCGAAGGTGGCAAGCCACTGCTCAAAACGCGCGATACCACCAGGCGTTCCAGTGCTATCACCAGCGGTTCGTGCGGAGTAGACAACTCGAAGTGAGCGACCTGGTGCTTCGGCGAATACTTTCTAATGAAGGGGCGAACAAACTCCCCCCCTGCTAGGAGGGTCCCTTCCGAGTAACACAAGTATTGCCGCCTCGAGTGCGTCCGCCAGGCCACGGAGTATTGGGTACCTCTACCCAATCCATGGAACATAGAACACCTCCGTAAGTTCTATCCTTGGCATAGCAGTAGGGCTTTTTTTCTCTGTTAGGGTGTCATAGAGTGTAGGAGCAGCGCTAGAAATAGCTAAGCTCCGGAGGAGTCCTGCTACTTTTGTCATCCGGAGTGGGTCGCTGCCTTCTTGTAAAGCCTGCCTCCTCCTATGAATAAATTTGATATGAGAAAACCTATGCTACCCTGTGTGTGCTCTTCCTCCCATCTCTTTACTTTACAGTTTATGTGTTACTCTTGCATATCAACTGTCTTATGGCATGTCCGGGGGTCGTCCTACCTACTTGTTCTGAGTCCCGTGGCACTTAAAGGTCCCCTCGCTGAAAGGTTAACGCCCATGGGAGGTCTAGGGCGTGCAGCCTGCTTAGCTTGGTTCCTACCCTAAGCCTGTGCGCTCTGTCTCCCCAGCGCTACAACTGAGTACTTGGGGGCCGGATGGCACACACTTACGGACAAGGGAGTAACCGGGCCTCGGACATCGTCTCTTTTATTTTCATGCTTACTTTCCATACCGCTCCGGCCTTATGGTCAGTCACTTTTCCTAGCACTTACCCATAGTAGGAGTTGTGCTATCCTTCCTCGGGCGGGTCCGCTTAAGGTACCTGTGGTGTACCCGGAGTCCTTCGGTTATTTTCTTTGCTTGGGAGCCTTATGGCACCGAATGGTCCCTCTCCTAAAAAGCTAATGCCAGCAGGAGGTCCAGGGTGTGTAGCCTTCTTAGCCTGGTTCCGTACCCTAAGCATGCACACTCTACCTCTCCAGCGCTGCAGCTAAGTACCGGGGAGCCGGATGGCTCATATCCCTGAGCAAAGTAGTAACCATAACCCGGATGCTCTCACAACGAATTACGCAAGCCCCGCAGCTCGGCTAAGGACCCTAAGCCACAGCGACACTAGGAGCAGGGAATTGTGACCAGTGAGCACGACTACTCCTTTTCTCTGCATGTCTGTGCAGGTTCGAATAGGTCCTGGCATCCTGGACCTTCCAGGTCGTCCGTTGCTGACGTCTTGCCACAATCGTATGCTTGGTAGGTGCGCCCCAACCTAAGGGCCACAACTTTGGTAAACTATGCGGGCAGGACGTCGGGACCGCCACGGCGACAAGCAAGACCCAGAGAGACAAGCTCACGACATCGGCGAGGAATAAGCTACCTCGACTAAGTTGTTCTGGGCCCTTGTGCTGCCAAGGACTCCAAGACATACATCAACAACACAAGACATAAATACTTCAACAAGTTTTTATTCAAGATAAAAGCTGGCAAGCATACAAGGCAAGCAGGAGTCCTAGAAGACTACTGACGCTGGAACCAAGCAGCTACGGGCTTGGCGGCGTCCTCCACAGGGGATCTAGCCGCCTCATCTTCTCTGCAATGGGGCCCTGCACCACTGGCTTGACGGAGACGCTGCGGTCCAAGCTCCGGAAGCATGTGAGCATGTGCTCCGCCACCTGCTGCGCCAGGGCCTTGCCTTTGGCTTCCAGCTCCTCCCTGATGACGCCCTCCAGCGCCTGCAGCTTGGCTCCGGCCAAGTCTAGAGCAGGGAGCACCTGGCTCATCTCATGCACCGGACCGCCAGAGCGCAAAGGATTGAAGCCAAAGTTCTCCAGCGCCGTCTCTGCGCGACCGAGGAAGTCCCAGACTTTCTCTGCCTGGACGGCATGGGAAGCCCAGAGCTCCTCCACTGTCTTGGCGGTGGTGGCCAGCTCCTGGGCAAGGTCCTTGCTCACCAACTCCTGCTCTCTGGCGGCTATGTCTTCCTCCTTGGCAGCCAGCTCCACAGCTCGGCAATCCAGGGAGGCCTTCTTGGACGTGGCAGCAAGCTCACGCTCGCGGACGCCCCGGAGTTGCTTCTCCAAGTTCTCCCGCTCCCCCTCGTGGGCTGCCTCGTGGATGGAGAGGTCCCTCTCCTTCGCCTGCGCCTCCTGCTCCCGCCGGGTGAGGATCTCCCGTGCCTCCAACAGAACCTTGGTGCGGGCATAGGCTGTGGTATGGAGCTCCTTGGCTTCATCCAGGAGGTTCTGAGCCATCTGTTCAGCCAGGAGGTGCTCCTGCTCTGCCCTCAGTTTGGCCCACTCCCGGCCAAGCGCCTATTACACCTGCTCCAGGCCGGAGTATGCCAGCTTCATGGCATTAGGGAGTGGAACTGCCTCCGACATCTGCAAAAGAGGGACCTCCACAGCTTCCACGGGCTCTTTGTCCTCCGGCAGAGCAACCATCGCACCAGCCCAAGGGGAAGAACGAGGTGGACCCACAGCTTGCCTTGGAGCGGCTGCGCCACCGCTAGGGACATCCGCGTCTGTCGGCTGGCTGGTCTCAGGGGCCCAACAGTCGGCATCCCGGGCCGGTCCAGACGCTGGCGCCGGCGCTGAGCCTCCAGAAGCCCCAGCAGTGAAGGGACTCTGGCCCTTGGGCTTCTGCGAAAGAGGAGTCGCACTCTGTGGAGAAGCCCTGCAAGAAAAGAGCTGAAGTCAATCACACGAGCAAAGAGCTCTGTGCCACAACCTATCCTAAGGCCTGCGTCGTACCTGGGTGCTTGGCAGTTCCAAGACGCGCGAAGCTTCTTGTGTGGGGGGTTGGAACCACTCGCTCCCACCGGCTTTGGAGCCCGAGGTGTGTTAGGGGCTTTCCTCACTGCCGGCCTCGGGGCCGGAGGTGCGTCTGGTGCTGGGGCTTTCCGCGTCGGCTTCGGAGCTGGCGACGTGTCGGGAGACTTCCTCACCGTCGACTTCGGAGCCGGAGGCGTGTTGGATGTCTTCTCTGCTGCCGACGGTGTGTTAGGAACCCCCTTCAGAGCCGTGGAAACATCCAGCGTCCTCCTCGCACTCACCGAAGCTGCCCCAGCTGCAGCACTCGACGCGGGACCGCGGGCAGCTTGAGGCCCCTCTGCTCTGGGCTTCGAGATGAAGCTCCCGTCGGGGCGGACCAGCCTCCTCTTCGGCTGCTTGCTCGACTCCGCGGGGTCCTTGGTCAGTGATCGAGGTCCCACCTCTGTGGCGGGTCCACCGGCCGGCACCCGCTCCTTCCCCTTGCTACGGAGCGGGTTCAGCACAGGAGCTGCCTGATCACTGGCGCCGCTTCCTCCGGAGATCTGCATGCCACGAGAAGCTTCTCCGACCTGCTGCACAACGACATCGATGTCGTCCAGCATCAGCAACTCCTTCAGCAACCTTGACCTCACCGTTTGGTTGAGGCAGACCGGCAAGCAGCTCGCTGGCGGGTAGATGAAGTTATCGGAGGTCAGGTTAGGGGTCAGATTCAGCAGCATGAGGCTCAACATCTCCCTGTCCGGGGACGACCCAGGGCCGCACTCTAGCCAGGTGAGATCTTTCTCCCTGGTGTACAGCCAAGCAGGCCGAGAACGCTGCTAGAGGGGAGCAATGCAGCGTGACAAGAAGTTGGTCAGGACCATCAGCGATGTCAGACCCTCCTGCGCCAAAAACCTGATCCTCGCTAGCACAGGCTTGTAGGCGTCCTGCAGATCAGGCACCTCATCTACGACAGGATCTTCGCTGACTGGGGGCTCGCTCGGCAGATCTATGCTGTCGTGGATGTCCGCCCGAGCCATCACCCAGTCCTCCCTCCAGTGCTCCCACTTGCCGGAGGAGAAGGGCATGATGTACGTCGCAGAGTTCCTCCCTCAGTGCTGGAAGTAGTAGGTTCCCAGGTGGATTGTGCTTCTCCCCGAGGCCCGCAGGACGAAGAACACCTGGAACAGCTGCACCAATGGCCGCACGCGGACGAACATCTCGCAAAAGTGGACAAAGACCACCACTAGTGCAAGGGCGTGCAACGTCAGGTGCTGGAGATGAAGCCCATACACCTCCAGCAGCGTCAGGAGGAAGGAGGACGCCGGGAGTGTAAACCCGGCCACCACGTACGAGGTGAAGAGGACGACCTCGCTGGGCTGCAGGTTGGTGAGCGGGGTCGTCCCGCGTCGGATCTTTCCGTCATGCTCAGCTGACTGCCAGCCGAGCAAGAGCATTAGTCTCCCAAGTTCTATGGCAGTCCGATGACGGGAGGAGAGAAGGCCAGTCGCCATTTGAGCAAGGAGTGTCTAGATTTGCTTGGAAGCGGAAGCTTCGAGCGCAAATGTGGAAGAAGAAGAGCACAAGGAACAAGGAGGAATGTAAGGAAACAATCATATTTAGATACAAAGTTTCCTTTACTACTCCTGTGACCGTTGGCAGAGCATCGTGCGCGGCTCCTCGGCTATCACCGCCCCGTGCTACCCGCATCTCCAATGACGGGTGGGACCCAGGAGCACCTGTCAAACAGTGGGGGTCAGGCACACAGCATCACCAGGAGGAAGCTCAGGCGGTTCCCGAGAAAAGCGGCTTGGTGGAACTGCAGCGAACATCTCAGAAACCGTCGCAATCAATGCCCAGAAACCGCTCCTCGAGCACGTCGCCATGACCCTCTAGTCAAGCATGGCCGCACGCCCACTACGCAAGGGACGTTTCTGCCGTTTCGAATCTCAAGTACGCCCACAACGCCAAGGACATGCTGCTGCTTCACGTGCCAGGTACAGCCACTCACCCACTATGCCAAGGGCGTGCTGTTCCTTCAACCACCAAGGTGCAAGTTCAAAGCAGCCACATGGAAGGAAAGACGGAGGGCCCACCTACGGATCGTCGCCTCCCCCGAGGTGGGCCTGGGGGTCACTGTCGGTACCCTGCAGACCGAGTACCCCTGCGTGAAGGCTTGAAGAGGCCCCAGACCCCGCCTCTCCGTTGTGGAGGGCTCTGGCGCCGACATGTGTAGTTGGCCCCGCACCAGGCCTCCCCGCTGAGGCGAGGTCCGATGCTGCCATGTGTCTCAGGGCTCTGGGCCGGACATCCTTGCTGAGGAGGGCTTTGGAGCCGCCACGTGTCCTTGGCCCCAGACTTGGCCTCTATGCTTAGGTGAGCTCCGGCGCTGCCACGTGTCTCCTGGCTCTGGGCCGGAACTCCTAGCTGAGGAGGGCTCTAGAGCCGCCACGTGCCCTTGGCCCCGGACCTGGCCTCCCTCCTGAGGTAAGGTCCAGTGCTGCCACGTGTCCCTAGGCTCCTAGCCGGAACTCCCCGCCGAGGAGGGCTCCCGAGCCGCCATGTGTCCTTGGCCCCAGACCTGGCCTCCCCTCGAAGGCAAGGTTCGGCACTGCCATGTGTACCCTGCACTCCGGGCCGGACCTCCCCGCTGAGGAGGGTTTCGGAGCCGCCGCGTGTCCTTGGACCTGGACCTGGCCTCCCTGCTGAGGTAAGGTCCGACGCTGCCACGTGTCCCCAAGCTCCAGGCCTAATCTCCCCGCTGAGGAGGGCTCCGGAGCCACCACGTGTCCCACGATCCGTCGTGGGCCATGGGCCTCAGAAGTCAAGGAAGACTGCGCGGTCCAGTATCGCATTTAAGACTAGCGCCTTCAACAGAAGCATGGCCCATGCAACACACCTCCACCCACTCCTACTAGTCATTACCATGACAAGACAGGGCGGCACGGCGTGACAACGACACAATGCTGTATGATGTGACAACAGCACAGTGTTGCACGACTGACCAAGTACGACGCGGCGACAAGATGGGGCCTTTTCCCGCCATCATAAACCACTACTCGGTCAAAGGCGCCCGGCGTGTCAGGTGGCGCACCTTAACTTCATCGACAACGACAATACATGTAGCTGTAAATACCCTAGATCGTGTATAGGGTATGGACAGCCGCGGGGCTACCTGCTGGGCCCTGGGCCACATTGTAACTCCGCCGGCCTTGAGTTATAAAAGGACTGGGGCAGCCTCCGGAAAAGGGGTTCCAAACCTAGCTCACCCATTCTCACGCGCAAAGCAATACAACACTCCCTCTCGTGGACGTAGGGTTTTACGCTACGGCGGCCCGAACCACGTAAATATCTGTGTTCGCCGTTGTTCTCAAAGCTCGATCGATCTAGGGACGTTAGCCCCTCCCAACAACGAACCTCCGTGGGCTGCTCCAGTAGCGGTACCGGGGAAAATGTCGCAGCGGACACTTTGACAGTATACAAGATTTTAAAATGAATAGCCCATGAACTGTTCATTGCCATGCAGTTAACATGTTCTCTATGACCATGTTTTGTAAAAACATTGTGAGCGTGTACCATACATTGGTCCAGGGTCAGCGTTGCCTGCTGGCATTTTAAGATAATGCCTCTTATTCAAGTCCTTTAAGGCATTTTCTATGAACCACATTAAATTAGTACTCCCTATATTCCTTTTATTTGACTCTAGTTAGTTCAAAGGAATGGAGGGAGTAAGAAATTTCAGCCGTGTTCAAAAATGCCTTTAAAGCATTTTGTTCCATGAAAAATTAAAAAATGCTTCAAAAGAAGAGAAGATTAAAAGGCAGATTGAAAAAAATTCTCAAATGAGTAGAAGATTAAAAGGCAAATTTGAAAAACATCTACGAATCTGATTTATGCAAGTAAGGTTGTAAGGTATATACTATTGTCTAACGAATCCTTCCACCAGTTCTGCAGTACAGGATCAGAAGTGCTCCTCATGCTCAACATATGAAATCATCATCTATTTTTAACCTATGTGTTGAGTCGTTAGATCTAATCGATTGATTACAAATTATGATTTTTCTATAAGTAATATAAAAAATTCATAGTTAATACATAATTATAAAAAATTAACCACAGGGACACAAATCTTAAAATAGTTTTGATGAAGGTTAAAAAAACGTTAATTGAAGTTCACGTTAGTAAAACTAGCATTCCTGGAAAAAAATCTTAACAGGTGCGTAGAAATTGCTCGCAATGGAGCTTTTTACTATTATAGAACTTGTAAGATATGGCTTGGACGGAATGGGCTTCCCTAAATAATGTTTTTAACATTATCACACTGTTAAAATAGGATTATCTTATAATTAAAATTATATTTCTTTTTTATCTTTTCTAAGTCTCTCCATCAGGTACAACTGTATTATGTGTCCATGTGTGTATACACTGAATCACATCACCCACGCACACCTACACACACCACCACACACTTTGCCCTATAACTACACAATTTCTAATATGCGTCCTTCAAAAGATCAACGGAATCCACCAGAGTCAGTCTAATGTATGACGGGGACATTACACTATCATTGTGGCTCCACGAGAGACAACTGAAATATTATTTTAGTAATAAATTCCGATAAGACACCCTGAGTTCGGCACGAATCAAACCCGGGTGGGCTCCCGTCACAACAGAGGCGCTAATCACCCGAGCCAGTTCTCTTTTTTTTTCTCTTTCACTCTTGCGAAAGGACCAAATTGCTCTTGTTTTTGCTAAAAGTTCAACCAATTTTGTTTTTTCTTTCTTCTCCTGTTTACCATCCCGTTTGTCCTCTTCCCGTTCCTCGCACGCGACTGCTGGCAACGGGCGAGCAGCAGGTTGCCGGCCGCCCCTCCACCTGCCTGCCCCTCATTTGCCCTGCTTGCACTCTCATATGCAGAAACAAATCAGAGCGAAAACTACGAAGGCACGTATGAGGTCGCGGTGGTATACAAACATGAGTATTTCGGTCATATGTCTTAGTTAATGTTATTTATATTTATTTTTTAAAATTGTGAAACTTATGTTCATCTAATAAGAAGTTGAGCTACTAAAAACCTGAAATTCCAGTTGTGACATGTTGTACCCCTTCAAAATCAGCTGTGCGGGCCTCCTGTTTAAGTAGTTGACGCACACTTCCTTGGCGGTTAACAATGATGAAAGAAATTGTTTATACAAGGAAAATTGTAAGCATAAATTAAAATGATAAAAACTGATAGAGGAAAAGATACACATATGTCGTAACTTTAAATATAATTCCTCACGATATGCACCCCCTTCACTTTGTGGAAATATACAGGCGATCTTGCTTTGGACGTCTAAAAGTCAATCACACACATGAATAATACAACATAAACGGAACAATTCATGATAATGGTTGTTCAGAGCACATCTAACCAACCATTGAACATCACACTGCAACCGCGTGCAAACATTCTGAAAACCTCATGATATTCACATACAAACATCAATAGGTGGTTCCAAAAAGTGAGGACCACTAGAACGCAAACAACATCACGGTGCAATCGTGCAAAAATATTTACTGTGCCCCACAATCTACATCCTAGGGTCATTATATTTTTCACTTAATCCTTTCTACCGAGCAACATTTATACTGACCGTAGGATGAAGATTGTGAGGCCTAGAAGAGTTTTTTGCACGATTACATCAGTAAGTTGTTTGCATTCTATTTGTTTCCTAAAAAAATTAAGTGTATTGAAGCTAGCTCGGTATATTAACTCCACAATGAGCCAGCGTCGTTCCCCGACTGCTCGAGCTAGCAACACGAAAGAGGAGCGCCAACGTGTGCACAAGAGTTTCCTCAGCTCAGCTCCTCCAAGCTCCATGATCAGCAGAGACAGGCTCAGTTTCCATCAACATCTCGGAATCCCATACTCCTTTTGTGACATCCCTTGACAATTAGCTAGGGTAGGTCCCAAGTGGGCACTGGTGGTCATTACTAGGAGGGCCATTCCTTCCATCTGTACCAGCAATCAGATTGCGAATTTCTCTCTGCTTTACAGTGTTACCATAAGATCCATCCTTTCTCATGTTAGTTGGCACGCAGGTGCATGACTTGATAACAATCAGGAGGTAAATGATGTACAAGAAAAGAGCTTCACTGTGACTTCAACATATGAAGAAGAGAAGATAAATGGCACACATAAGTTGGATAAATATTTGCTGTAATAGAATCCTCACCTAAAAATCTAGAAGACTATTTGAAAGAAAAATAGTAATTACTGAATCGAGAGTGTTGATTAATTAAACTGAGTGTCATTTCTGCAACTGTGTCTAATCGAACATGATGTGATAGACTACTCATATAGGGGGTAAAAGAAGTTTGGCTTTCTAATTTTTTATAATATAAATTCTAACATGGGAAATGGATTCTCCACTAGTTAGTGAGTGGACAAAAGAATGTGCCGTGAAAATACATCCCTGATGACTTAAAAACTAAGCCTAGAGAGAATACACTTCTTTTTCTGCTTGTGACATGAAAAGAAATGTGCCTTTGGTAATGTGGAGTAATTGTCACTTATACATGAGGATACAATAAATTATACTCCAATAAAATTCATAAGTTTGCTTAATTTTCAGTAGCCTTGCTACAATGACAAATTCACATAATGGACAAGCTGCTTCCATCATTTAATATTTCCGGCAATGTTAATGCACTCTACATATATGGATAACAATGCTAATGCACTAAGCATATCGCACACTACCACGGACTGGATTATTTGTAAAGGCCACATAGCACCTGGAAATCACCAACATGGGATAGTGCTCAGGAAAGGTCTAATTACGAGAAAACATCCATGAAACATAATTTATTGTCCAGAACTTTAACATATATTCAGTCTCCCTGTCCCTTCACAAAAAAATAGTCTACCTGTTGTGTCCTTTAGGGTCAGATTGGATACGATTCAAATACATATAGTTTCTGCTTCATTAATTTTAAATCTTCAACATACGTCCAGAAATTTCTCTTGCAAATTCAAGGGGTGAATAATCAATTACGATACTCGCCATCGATAGAAACCCCATTTCAGCAACATTATCGTGACCAGACAATCTAATGTGTACAAAAACACAATATGTTTTTGTATAGTTATTAGTTTAGCTCACTGCATGCATTAACTTAGAGAAAGCAACAAATGTTGAGTGCGCAAAAATTCACCCACCATCTGTTGTCGGATAACTTTAATTGGTGCTGAGTCAAGCCTCCATTTTCGTGGAATTACACTGTCAACAGTTTAAATGAAGTTAAGTCGTTTCTTCTCCCTATAAGTAGAATGAGTTCGTATCACATTTTCTTTGAAGAACCGAAGGCCACAAGTGGAAGCATTTACATGCTTTAGCTGTTTCACCTACACGGTAAGTATTCTTTTTATTCTTCTTTGAAAACTGACATTACATGCGAAACAGTTTTCCATATGAAATGTGATTAATTATAAATATAAACCTTGAGAAGAAACATGTTGACTGACCTTTTGTTCATTGTATACATGCAGGGAAAACACGAAATAATGCAAACTAAGGCAACTTTTTTTGTTCTTCTCTTGATAACTTCCGTAAGTTCATATACATGTATTTTAGAGAAGAATGAAATGCATGGAATGGAAATCCGGAAACTCACAAATATAGATGGAAGAAATGCCCCAGTTGGTGATGCCGTAGATCACATGTGTCCGCTGGGGAGCTATCCGTGCAGGTCAATGGTCCAGAGTTCTAAGGAAGGCTCATATGACTTTGGTGGACGTTAATTAACCAGGAAGGAAAATAAGAAAATGGAGTGTCTCAATAAGTCTATATATGCTGTCATCGGTCTGCTTTGTATACTATATCAAATGAAACTCATATGACTGGATGCATTGCTATGTGGTCAATTGAAGTTTATGTCGTGTGTACAGAAGATAAATATTAACGAATGAATGTCATGTGAAATATATCTATTTTCTAGTAGACCAGCTATATATAGGCCATTAAGTCTTTTGTTAAGATACATAGAATTACAATGTTATGTAGAAAACTATATTTATCTTCTAGTAAGAACAAAATATTTGTACAACAAATATGATTTCATTTGACTGAGCATCATTCAAGAGCTAAAATTGGTGACATGTGCTCATAATAAATAAAGTATGCATTTACGTTCAGAATTTGCAGAAAGTCACATCCATTAGTCTCTTATAATAAAAAAGTATCAAACTAAAACTATAATATATCATTTTATTATTAATAATGAAATATTAGAGTAGAAATATTCACTACAGGAAACACATAACCTTCCGACGGCCATATTACCTACGACGGCTAGTAACGTAACTTACGACGGCCCTGGTCAACGGTCATAAGTAAACTAACTTACAACGGCCGTAGGCCCATGGCCATCATAAGTTAGCGGCCCATCGCAACATACAAATAACTTACGACGGCCAAAACCCTAACCCGTCGTAAGTACACGTCACTCGTAAATAAGACCTAACTTACGACGGTCCGACAGTTGGGCCGTCGTAATTGGCGGTTTATATCCACCGCCCCGGCCCTGGGCTCGGGCGAGCCCAACCGACCTCGCGCTCGCCTCCGCCGCTCGGCCCCGAGCCCGCTCCACTTCACCGCCACACCGAGGTATGTTTTATTAATTGTATAAATTATTTATTTAGTTCATTTGTTAATTAATAAGTTACATTATTAATTAGTTTAGTTAATGAGTTAATTTGTTAATTAATGTAACAGACACAAAATTCAGAATATGAAAATTTGAACCAAATTCAAATTCGGAAGTCAAAACAACAAGAAAAAGAAAAAGAAAAACAAACAAAGAGGAGATGGCCGGTTCCCCGAACGCAGCCCACCTCCCCAGCAGCCCAGCCACGTTTTTCCCTTTTTTCTCCTTTCCCGCACGCGGCCCGGCCCTCTTTCCCCTCCTCCTCTCGCCCGGCCCGGCCCGCCACTATACATATTCCTCCCCTCTCCCGACGCCGAGCCGAGCGAGGGATCCCAGAATCTCGGCGAGTTGACGCGCCCCGTCGCGTCTCATCGCTCCGACCGAGGCCCCCATCCCCTGGCACCCGTCGCTTCCATCAATCCCGCCCCATGCCACGAAAATCCGGCCACCTTCATCAGTGGAACAGTCGCCACTGAACCGATCGCCGGCCACCGCCTCTCGCTGCTAGAAAAGGGCACCCCTCTCGCCCGTTCTCACCACACCCCCACCACCAAGCTCCCTAGCACCAGCTCGCGCAGAGGAAGGAGCTCCTGGTCTTCAATTTCACGAAGCGCGATCCTCCCCCAACTCCAGCCACCCCCACCGCCCGACTCCGGTGATCCTCCATGGCCCAATTTCTCGCTCCCATAGCTTCCCTAGGCCGCGCATAACCTTTTCCCCACGTCAAGAATCGAGCTAGAAGCCCCTAGGCAGCCCCCACCAAGCACCGAACCTTCTCGCCGCCTCGGCACGTCGTCGGCCACCGTGGGGGCTTCCCCGGTCCGGCTGGGAGAGTAATTACCTGAATAGCCCCTAGGTGCGTCCTGAGGTGTGATTTTGGGGTTACTCGGGGAAGATGAGGCGAGTGTTACGCTACTCCCTTGCTAGGAGAGCTTGACCTGTGGGTAAAGTGTACAACCTCTACAGAGTGTAAATCTGGATAAACGTTGTCACGGTATTGACACACTATGTTCCGAGCTCTTGTTAATTAGCCTTAGTGTGATTCCTTGATTTGATGGGTGGTAGTGTTTTGGATATTTCAGTTGTGTGCTGGGAACTAGTAAAGCCGTGGACTTGAACGTTCGAGTAAAACTTAGGGAATTGGCGGGATGGAGCTCAAACTCCACCAGGTCCCACCAACCAAAAACAAGAAATGACTATATCATTTTCTTTGCAAAGCCTTCTTCAAAGAAGACCCTACATGAATGCTTTTCGGCAACCCTAAGCCATATGGCCCTACCTTGCTACAACCCTAGCATGAAACACATCCCCTTGTGTAGTGTTAGGGCTTGCTGAGTACCTTCCGTACTCACTCTTGCTTTCTTCACGACCCTCAGAAGCAGAAGAGGAAAGGGAGATGGAGGATGAAGCGCAATACGATGACGAGTAGGCCTAGCCCTGCGCGACTGAGAATGGGAGCCACTTAGTCCGCTGCTTTTCACTAGTTTATTATCCTTTTGAGGCCCTACGAGGCCGACGAATTGTAACCTAAGACTTGGTTGTAAGACCTTAAGGGTTATGTCGAGACTGAATTAATGTATGGAATTCGATCCATTCTATTTCGCGTACTAACTACTGCTACAGGGATTGGTACGGGATGCATAAGTGGGCCCCGAGAAAAGGTGGGTCCTGACACTTAATTAGGTTACTTTATTTTGGTTTAGTTGATTATTAAGTTAGTTTAATATTTATTTTATAATTTGGTTAATGATTAATATGGGAGATTGTATAGTTATTTAATTTGTTAATTATATTACTTAGTTCATTAATTAGTTTTCTTATTTGAATATTTAGGTGTAAATTTTCTTTGTTTATTATTTAGTGTGTCTATTTGTTTTATTTTATTATTTATATGAAAATTGTTAGAAATTTGAGTTTAATTTGATTGCTTGAGTGTATAATATCGATATGTAAATAAACGGGCTTCGGGTCGACTCAGCCCGACACAACCCATTTATGGCCCGACAGTTGGGCCGCCTAAAGTCAATGTTCCCTATTGTCGCGCTTAAACAAAGTAGAGCACCGTCGAGAATCCTGTGGAACCTTTTTTTCGCGGTTTTGATCTAGAAGCCCATAGCGGCGAACTTTATCTCGTATGTCAAATACCTTAAAGTGTGGTGCCCATGTATGAAATGTAGGAATACCAAGTTTTTAGATAAATTAGAACTTTTGATTCATTTGTGTCAAAACGGTTACACGCCATGTTATGAGGTTTGGACCTTTCGTGTCAAGATAGCTTCTAAAGCTGTACAAGAAGTGTAAGAGGGCATTGATGATATTACAGGGGATGATAGGATGGATGAGATGATAGAAGCTATACAACCAGACCATACGGAGGATGCAACTACAACGGAGGTTGAAGCGTTCTTCGAGCTTCTCTAAACTTCAGAACAACCGCTGCATGAACATATGTAAGTGACCCTCCTCACTTTCATGACTAGACTTATAGCAATTATGTCTAAGTATTTCTTTTCTAATAACTGTTACAACGACCTCATCAAATTGATCAGCGATATCCTTCTACGGCCCCATAAAGTGCCTAAAGATATGTATCACGCGAAGAAATTTCTTTTGGGTCTCGGTATGAAATATGAGAAGATTGATGTGTGTCTAGACAACTGCATGCTTTTCTAAAAAGAACATGCGAAAGAGAAGAAATGTTTACAATATGGTGAATCGAGGTATGTCAAAGTCGTTAATGAAGATGGTGAAAATGTTACAACAGAAGTGGCAGGTATGCAGCTTTGATACTTACCCGTGACACCTCGGTTGAAGCATTTGTTTCTTTCGAAAAAAATTGCTAGACACATGAGATGGCACAAAGAAGGTGTACGTCAGTACAAAGAAGTCATGACGCACCCGTCCGATGGTGAGGCATGGAAGGCGCTAGACCAGTTTGATCTAGAGTTTGGCCGTGATGTAAGAAATGTTTGCATTGGGTTGGTGACAGATGGATTCTCGCCGTTTAGTACAAACGCTTCACCATACTCCTGTTGGCCTGTCTTTATCATTCCGTACAATCTACCACCGGCACATTGTATGAAGTATGAGTTGATGTTCCTTAGCCTCATTTTACCTGGGCCAGATCATCCTGGGTCACGTCTCAACGTGATGTTGAAACCGCTGATCGAAGAGTTAAAAATATTGCGGACAGGAGTCAAAGCATACAACAATTACAAGAAGCAGCGATTCAACCTTCAAGCTAATTATTTATGGTTTGTTCATGATTTTGCAGCGTATGTCATGTTTTCTGGATGGAGCACTCACGGTTGTTTGATGTGTCCAATATGTGCTTCTGACACTGACTGTTTTTGACTTACTCATGGAGGAAAGATATGTTACTTTGATTGTCACAGACGTTGGTAAAGGTATTGAAAGTGCACTAAGATATCTGAAACCAATGGTTCGTAACATGACAAAGGTAGAAGGGTGCATCGCCGAAGCATTTACTTTTAAGGAAGTAGGATATTTTTCAAGTGTTTACTTTGTAGAGGAACACAAAGTCTATATTTTGGCAATGCGGTACAATATCGATGATCAAACTCCTTGTAGCGATCTCTCTATTTTTGCAACAAGAGGCACTGTAGTTGGTAGTTGCAATTCATACAACTCTACGGCAGAAGAAAAGAATGCTGCTTTCCTCTACATGTATGCTAATACAGATGAGATGGACAAATATATGGAGTAAGTGTTTGTCCTACATTTATGTTACTTATCATAAATAGAACAGATCTGTTCTAAATTTTTTCATTTCATACAGATAGTTTCACAAATAGAATTGGACACATAAACAGCAATCTACGAGCAAACAAGTAGAAGCGATGCGACGAGATGGAATAAACGGAAGACCTAACTTCCTATCATGGTTTCGTGATCATGTAACATTTTCTTATAACTTACGGGTATTTATAAATTTTTCTTATAACTTACGAGTATTTACAAAGTTTTCTTATAACTTCATATTTTGGACAGTGCATGAAAGTTGCCAATGCCTATGAAGACTTGCGACAACTATCCTATAGATCGGTTGAAGTTAGAAGTTACGGTTGATATGACGTCAATGGATTCCGATTCCGTACAACTCAATTTGGATCTCATCGTCCACTCGCATCAACATCAAATACTGGAGTTATGACGAGGGCAATCGACTCTCAAGGACGTGAAACTAATTACTATAGGTTCATTAGAAAATTCTTGAATTTGCTTTCGTTAGTAATAAGGATCTTCGAGCAGTATTCTTTGACTGTGATTGGTTTGATAAAAATCATGGAATTCGATAAAACCAATTTGGCATGGTGAAAGTCAAACATAAGGAACTGCTACGAGGATATGATTCATTTGTTCTTGCTCACCAAGTGGAGCAAGTGTATTATCTACCTCATCCATGCAAAAAACTCGATGCTTGGTGGGTGGTACATAAGGTGAATCCTCGTGAGCGGTTATACACTCCAGGAGATGATGGATACCATGATACTAGTGAAGTTGATGAGGTTTACCAAGAAGAAGAGTTGCCAGAGTCGTTCATCGTCGAACCTGGTGCAGGACTCGATGACTTGGTTGGAGACGCTCAAGATGTCAAGACTTATGATATGCGGAAACTAAAATAAAAATGAAATCTAGTCCACACTCTTAGAAAAGAAGATCGATGGTCTAGTTTACGGAGTAGGGCACATGATCGTGACGTTGATGAATTTTTAAATTGATCAAGTAATATTTTCTTCACTAACTAATCATGAATTTTATATATTATCTTAGTATATTTATCAATTACTCGTTGCATAAGGATGTCATCGTCAAATGGAAAGGGGAAGGCGAGGAAAGGGGGTGAGAGGGTTCCTCACCCAGCCTGGGGACTTGGTCTTCTCAGGTACCTCGTCATGTGCAACCAGACACTCTCAGCTGATGTGGCACCTTCTAGACTTTTCAGACCGAGGTTTTGCCTTTCAGCGCATGGAGGTAAATTTCAGTTGCCAATCACGCTATTTGGAATTCCATTTATCATTTTTTTCTTATGAATAATTTATTTTTGCAGTCCGCCTCAGAGTCTTCTGAGTCGGAGCCGGTGGTTGGGGCTACCCAGCCGTCAGAGCCAGCTACGCAGCCCTCGGAGCCGGCGAGCGTGGATCCTTCGAGCTCCAGTGGTGACCAGCCGTCCGAGTCACTAGACGTGGTGCCACCGAAGAGGCGACGCACGAGGACGACCCTCTTTGCTCCTCCTCCTCCTGTTCCTCGTGAGCGGATCACAATTCGTCCACTCGGAGACAAGTAAACAAATTGTATAGTATTGAATATTAGATGTTGTCTGCTTATATATAATAAGTTAACAAATTTTGCAGATATTGGAACGACTGTTCGTTTGTAGGCCAGGGACACCACAGGCAGGTTAACGATTGTGTCGGGGCTTTAGTGCGGTTGCACTATCCCGGTGTCATCGACGGTGTCCCTGCTTTATCATGGGATGACTACGCTCGTGTCCCTCACGAGGTCCACGGCACCCTTCAGGGAGCCGTGTGGAACGATTTACGGTAAGTTTAAATGTTTGCATTTTTTAACTCATTTAAATTGCTCATGCGGATTAATCAAAATTTTGTTTTTTTTAAATATGCTGTACCAACTAGAGGACTTGAGCGAGAGCATGATGGAGCACGCGACTGCCGTGTTCCACAATAATGCTCGGAAGCTCGTGGTGCAGGCGTTGTCGTACGCCCGCATCCAGGCCATTAACAAGTACAACAAGCGGCATCAGCAGCAGCAACAAGGGGGTCGTTTAGGAAGGACTCCAACACGTACTTGATCGAGGAGCAGGACGCAGAGGTAAGTTATTATTTTTAACTATTTCTAATAATTACTTATGTTAAAATATTGAGGAAATACTAAATATATGCAGGTTAGTATTAGCTGGTTACAGAGCCAGCCCGACGCGTACCGAGATTTTTGTCAGTACTGGGCTAGCCAGGACTTCATCAGTAAGTACACGAGCGCTCGAGCCTGGAGAGGGACAGACGACCAGCACAACTACGGCGGTGATGGCTACATGTGTATGGCTAAATGCATGGTAAGTATATTTTAAGTTCGTTCATGTGTTGATAATATATTTCTTCAACGAACACATATCTACAGGAGCGAGAAACAGGTCAGGAGCCGACACCGACCGAGGTTTGGAAGAGAGGTCATAAGGGAAATGACCCTTCCCAGCCTGGGCAGTGGAGTCAGGTCGCAGCCGACCGACTGGTAAGTTTTCAAAATTCATCTATTTAATTATAAGTAATACTAGTACTAACACGCTTGCATCATTTCTATATTTTTTTAGGAAAAGTACGAGCAGGAGGTGAAGAAGATACACGGCGAAGGCTACGATTGGGAAAACGTGCCAACTGAGCCTAGAGACGTGTACGCAAGCGGCGGCGGGAAGGCCCATGGACGGTGAGTTGGTGAACTGTTTCATTTTTTTAACTTCCTTCTTCTACTTAATATTTTTCTATCTTTAATATGTTTGCCATTTTTGATGGAGTTGTCGACTCGAGGGCGGCGCGACCTTCGAGAGGCACTCCATCGACGGAGGCTACGTCCGTTGGGCCATCGAGTGGTCATCTATCACAGAGGGACTAGGAGTTCCGTGCCAGTGAGGATAGGCTTGCGCGGACCCAAGAGGAGCTCAACAGTATGAGGGCCGTCCTGGAGTACCAGGCCAACCTCAAGGCCCAGTTGCAGGCACCGGTGGAGGTAAGTAATTTAAATTTTTGTATTTTAAATTTTTAGAATTTCAGTAATATACATGTGTTCTAATATGTTGCAATGATAGGCTTTAGCTCGGCAGAGTGATCAGGAGCTTTCGTTTCCTTCGTGGTCGCAGCTGCCACAGGCGCCCTCGTCACAGCCGCCTCCAGCACATGTCCCCCCGGCACTGTATAAATCTTTAATACTATTTAATACAGGGGGAGATAAAGTGATAGAGAGGGGGAGAGATAGTGAAAGAGATAGAGGGATGGGGAGAGGGAGAGAGGGAGCAGGGGGGAGGGTGATGTGGACATCACTCCTGCAGATATACACAACACCCACATGGTAGACATGCAAGGTCCAATTACTAGAGCTCGAGCACGACAATTCAATTTAGAGGTGAGCTCGTTCCTGAATAATTCTTTATATGTGAATTTTGAGAGTATGTTGCTACCTAATGGATTAATTATGATTAGGAACCATGGAGAGGACATGGACATACATGGAGAGGGGTTTGGAGGCGTGGAGGACCAGAAAATACGCCAACAAGAAGTTAGAGACCGAACCCAACTCAAACTCGAGTCCAACTCGGGCCTAGGAGCAGTCCACCTTAAAATGGATGCACATGAGGCATACGGACTCCGTTTTTGACGTTCAACATAAGCACGGAAAGCTGAGAGGATAAACTTTCCAATGGAACTGGCCCCACGTCAAAGTTCCTTCGGAGTCGACAGGAAACTTTAAAACAATATAAAGTTTAGAGTCTGTCAGGGTGTTGCATCACCTAGTTGGGTCATTGGGCCTTGTATCCAGTCCAAGTCCATTATGTACGTGTCTTAGGGTTAGGTCAGGACCCCAGCACCCCCTGGTCATCCTCCACATCCTTTATACCCCCTAGTCACCATCACAAACAGCTAGGTTTTGCTTAGCTTATTCTATCAAGAACAATTTCACCGTTCATCGGTTTGTGAGACCCCAACTTGAGTGCTTCATATCTTTCAGCAATTTGGTTGCATTCTTTCTTGTTCTTGCTTGTGTTCTTCAATTCGCAGGCAAGGATTAGCCTTCTTGGCGAGGTCAACCGTGCAATATCGGTTGATAACCTGAAAAGACGTGGTGCTGCGATTGCAGGGTTCAGAACATGTTGTTTGGAAGCCGGATCGATTTGTGTCAAGTCTCCACCAAATCGAGAGTTATCAGAACCTTTCGAAAGATCGGGACCCCTGTACACATCAAGTGGTATCAGAGCTTTAGGTGCACCGTCAGGTTCACCTTCCCCTAGTTTTGTTTATCTTGAACTCGTCCTATCGTCCACGAAAAAGCCAAAAAATTATAGTCATAGGTTTCCCCATCCCAGACCAGGTTTAGCCTTTTGCACAATTCTGTTTTGGAGTCCGTAGTGTTGAATTTGTGTCCTAGTTCATGTTTTGTTGCTGGTTTAATCGTGTTTTGTTCCTACTTTGTTATTCCATCCGCTGCATTCCATCGAAACCCTAGCTACCACAATCGTTATCAAATCGATAACCATAATTATTCATTGTGCTAGGGTTATCCTTGTTCTTCAGTTTTCATCACATATTACGTGAGTTTATCCTCCTTGATATACGCACACCATCCCACAC
Organism: Neostapfia colusana; assembly: GCA_030760725.1. NCBI lineage: Eukaryota > Viridiplantae > Streptophyta > Magnoliopsida > Poales > Poaceae > Neostapfia > Neostapfia colusana. Next base: position 3,689,556 of record JASWHV010000019.1, on the reverse strand, counting down.
GTTGTCACCATCATATCCAATTTTTTCTCACCACCTTTTCCAATTCAGCTCCACCAAAAAACATAATCTTGTGGTGCTGTCTTAAAACAGCCATAACCTTGGCATTGGGTTAAATTACATTGCCCAGATTCACTTTGAAAGATTGATTATTTGGCATCTAAAGGCTCAACAATAATCATAAAGAAACATATTGAATTTCTATTGTCCACATCTTCTTTTTTCAAGTGAGCTGAAAATTTGTGCGACGTGTATATTAGTGCTCCTGATTTCACGACAGATATAAAAAAATCGAAGAAAAAATATAGAAAAGAAAATTTTGAAGAGGAGCACAAATATCAAAACTTGGGTGTGTTATTTTGCCTTGTGGTGCAATTGTTCCTGCTCAATTATTGTCCTTATCATCCATACTTCTTGCTGTCTTGTTCATAACATTCGGGATAAGACACGAGTAGGCCAGCAACTAGGACAAGTGTTTGAACATCTATTCAGCATTACTATCTGTTATTTAATTGTATGCTACTTACATATATTTGGCCATCCAAACTCCACATTCATCCTTTCGAACAGCACAAGTTTTTGACCCTTGCAATCGCTGAATCATGTCGTCCAGGTATCCTTTGCCTTGTTGTGGTAAGAAACTTGTAAGAGCTTGGTAAGACTCGACCCATTGCTTTGTGAGTTCCACCATCATTGCGTAGTAGTTAATAGGGATAATCTTGTTATTTTCCATATTATTCTTGCTAACAATGTCAGATCATGTTGATCCTATGGAGTGTGTTTTGAAAAGTGAGATGAAGGGTTACATAGAACAAATGATGAAGTCTGTCAAGGAAGCAATCGCACAAGGGGTAAAAGATTATCTTGCTGAACAGAGAATACCCCACACCCTTGAGAGGTTGGACAACGCTTAAGCTCGCTAGTTGAAAGGATTGATGATATGGAGACCCACCTACCATTCAGTCATGATGCTACCCACCACAACAACTTTGAAGAAGAAGAAGACATGTTGTGTGATGTCAATGGAGAGGTGGATACACGTGCTGCGCAGAATGTACATCTACATCAACGCCTTCGTCAATACACTCATGGTATGGTAGGAAACAACATGCGTGGTCACAATAACCACCCTCTTGATGACCCTTTTGCTAAAGTTAAATTTTCCATACCTTCATTTTCTGGTGCTTATGATGCTGAGGCATATCTTGATTGGGAAATGATGGTTGAGCAGAAATTTAATTCCCACCTTGTTCCAGAACACCATAGAGTTCGACAAGCCACTAGTGAATTTAAGGATTTTGCTACAATATGGTGGAATGAACTAGGTACCACACGCTTACAACCTGATACATGGGAACGTTTAAAAGAAGCTATGTGTAATTGTTTTGTTCCTCCATCCTACCAACGTGATTTACAAAAGAAATTGCAGCATTTAGAGCAGGGAAATAATTCTGTCCAAGATTATTATGCGGACCTTCAAAAGGGCATGATACGATGTGGGGTAGTAGAGGACACTGAAGATAAAATTTGTCATTTCTATGGGGGGTTGAGACGTGAGATACAGGATATTGTTGATTATAAGGAATTTAATACTGTCAACCAGTTGTTCCAGCTTGCTATGCTTGCAGAAAAGGAGTTACAGGGTCGTCAACAAAAGAACAAGAGCAGCAGCGGTGCCTCCTACACTCCACGCACGACAACATCTTCGGGGGCGTCCAAGTCATTCCATTTTGATGCCCTTTCACCAAAACCAGCAGCCAAGCTTCCTTCTGGCTCAACAACGTTTAGCAGCACCGAAACCACCACCTGCACGACCTACGGATTTGGGTAAAAATTCCATGCAGGTACCCGCCAAAAGTGCTTCATCCGTTGCTTCAACAGGACGCACTTCCGGCATTCAGTGCCACCGCTGCCATGGTCTTGGTCATGTGCAAAAAGATTGTCCTAGTTAGCGGGCATACGTGGCTACAGAAGAGGGGGGATACATCAGCATCTCCGATGTCGAAGACAACAATGATGATGAAGCTGCCACGGACAATGATGAGGGACATGTTTTTGGGAGTCAAGACACATCAGCCTACATGAACATCATTGTGCAGCGGGTGCTGAACACACAGGTACAACAACTTGATAGATTACAACGCCATAATTTGTTTCAGATTTTCTTTGTCATCAAGAACCGGCGAGCACGTGTCATCATTGATGGAGGAAGCTGCAACAACTTGGTGAGTTCTGAATTGGTCAAGAAGCTTAGCTTGAAGACACGACCACACCCACATCCGTACTATATTCAATGGTTGAATGATTCTGGAAAAGCTAAGGTAACACAAACTTGCAGAATTCCGTTTTCCATTGGTACATATGTTGATTCCGTTGATTGTGATGTGGTACCCATGCAAGCGTGTTCACTTTTATTGGGTCGACCTTGGGAACATGATAAGGATGCTTTGCACCATGGTAGAAGTAATAAATATACTTTTATGCATAAAGGAAAGAAAATTACTTTGATACCTTTGACTCCTGCTGAAATTGTACAAGCTGATAGGGAGAGAGCTGGAATTTCTAGTAGTTCTAAATCAGAAAGTCAACAAGTCATTAATTTTATGTTATCACCAAATAATGAGAGATCTACATCTAGTTCTAAGACTGAGGGAATTAAATTGAAGGGTCGTGTAATGCTTGCTACAAAATCAGACCTTGCTGAAATTTCTGATCATGATATTTGCTGTGAATTGGTGTGCAAACAGGTTTTGTTCTCCATTGATGATATTGCTAGGTCTTTGCCTCCAGCAGTTACTAACTTGTTGCAAGAGTATGAGGATATTTTTCCAGCTGAGATACCGCCGGGACTTCCACCTTTGAGAGGGATTGAACATCAAATTGATTTGACTCCAGGTGCAATTTTGCCAAACCGTGCTGCATATAGGACCAACACTGAGGAGACTAAGGAAATTCAGCGGCAAGTCCAAGACCTTTTGGACCGTGGGTATGTACATGAAAGCCTTAGTCCTTGTGCTGTTCCTGTACTTTTGGTTCCTAAGAAAGATGGTACTTGGCGTATGTGTGTTGATTGTAGAGCCATTAACAATATTACTATAAGGTATCGTCATCCTATTCCCAGGCTAGACGACATGCTTGATGAGTTGTGTGGTTCTATAATTTTCACTAAGATTGACTTGCGTAGTGGTTACCACCAAATAAGAATAAAATTGGGAGATGAATGGAAAACAACTTTCAAAACCAAATTTGGGTTTTACGATTGGTTAGTAATGCCTTTTGGTTTAGCTAATGGACCAAGTACATTCATGCGTTTGATGAATGAGGTTCTGAGAGCTTTTATTGGAAAATTTGTGGTGGTTTACTTTGATGATATCTTGATTTATAGCAAGTCATTGGATGAATATATGGATCATTTACGTGCTGTTTTTAATGCTTTGAGAGATGCACATTTATTTGGTAACCTTGAGAAGTGCATCTTTTGTACGAATCGAGTTTCCTTTCTTGGCTATGTTGTGAATCCATAGGGAATTGAGGTGGATGAGATGAAAATTCAAGCGATCAAGAGCTGGCCAATACCTCAAGCCATCACACAGGAGGCACATGGTGGAGGTTTGATGGGCCATTTTGGCGCAAAGAAGACGGAGGATGTTCTGGCCACACATTTCTTTTGGCTAAAGATGAGGAGAGATGTAGAGCGGTTTGTGGTTCGCTGCACCACATGTCAGAAAACTAAGTACCGTTTGAATCCACATGGTTTATACATGCCTCTTTCCACTGCTTCCATTCCTTGGGCCGATATCTCTATGGACATTGTTTTGGGATTGCCTATGACTAAGAGGGGGAGGGATACCATTTCTGTTGTGGTGGATCGTTTTTCTAAGATGGCACATTTTATACCGTGTCAGAAAAGTGATGATGCTGTACATATTGCCGACCTTTTTTCAAAGAGATTGTTCGCTTGCATGGTATGACTTCTACTATTGTTTCAGATCGTGATGCTAAATTTTTGAGTTACTTTTGGCGCACCCTATGGAACAAGTTGGGTACAAAACTGTTGTTCTCTACAACATGTCACCCACAAACTGATGGGCAAACAGAAGTAGTGAACCACACTTTGGGTACCATGTTGAGAGCTGTTTTGAAGAAAAATTTAAAGATGTGGGAAGAATGTTTGCCACATGTGGAGTTTGCATATAATCGGGCAACACATTCTACCACCAAGGTAAGTCCTTTTCGGATAGTGTATGGATTCAATCCTCGTGCTCCTATTGATATATTGCCTTTACTTACTCGTGAGAGAACTCATAATGATGCAAAGAAACATGCTGATTTTATTTTGAAAATTCATGAGACCACTAAACACAATATTGAAAACATGAACGAAAAATATGCAATTGCTGGTAGGCAGGAAGTTAGACTTGAACCGGGTGATTTAGTTTGGTTACACTTGAGAAAGGATAGATTTCCAGAACTGAGAAAGTCTAAATTGATGCCTAGAGCTGATGGTCATTTTAAAATACTTGAGAAGATTAATGATAATGTATATAAACTTGAGTTGCCTCCTGAGTTTGGGGTTAGTCCCACATTTAACATTTCATATTTGAGGCCATATTTGGGAGAAGAAGATGAGCTTGAGTCGAGGAAGACTCCAATGCAATAGGGGGAGGATGATGTGGACATCACTCCTGCAGATATACACAACACTCACATGGTAGACATGCAAGGTCCAATTACTAGAGCTCGAGCATGACAATTGAATTTAGAGGTGAGCTCATTCCTGAACAATTCTTTATATGTGAATTTTGAGAGTATGTTGCTACCTAATGGATTAATTATGATTAGGAACCATAGAGAGGACATGGAGATACATGGAGAGGGGTTTGGAGGCGTGGAGGACCAGAAAATACGCCAACAAGAAGTTAGAGACCGAACCCAACTCAAACTCGAGTGCAACTCGGGCATAGGAGCAGTGCACCTTAAAATGGATGCACAGGAGGCATACGGACTCCGTTTTTGACGTCCTACATATGCACGGAAAGCTGAGAGGATAAAATTTCCAATGGAACTAGCCCCACATCAAAATTCCCTCTGTGTCGACAGGAAACTTCGAAACGATATAAAGTTTAGGGTCTGTCAGGGTGTTGCATCACCTAGTTGGGCCATTGGGCCTTGTATCGAGTCCAAGTCCATTATGTACGTGTCTTAGGGTTAGGTCACGACCCCAGCACCCCCCTGGTCGTCCTCCACCTCCTTTATACCCCCTAGCCACCGTCACAAACAGCTGGGTTTTGCTTAGCTTATTCTGTCAAGAACAGTTTCGCCGTTCATCGGTTTGTGAGACCCCAACTTGAGTGCTTCATATCTTTCAACAATTTGGTTGCATTCTTTCTTGTTCTTGCTTGTGTTCTTCGATTCGCAGGCAAGGATTAGCCTTCTTGGTGAGGTCAACCGTGCAATATCGTTTGATAACCTGAGGAGACGTGGTGCTGCGATTGCAGGGTTCAGAACCTGTTGTTCGGAAGCCGGATCGATTTGTGTCAAGTCTCCACCAAATCGAGAGTTATCAGAACCTTACGGAAGATCGGGACCCCTGTACACATCAGAGGGGGAGAGAGAGAGAAAGAGAAGAGAGAGTGAAAGAGGGGAGAGGGGGGAGAGATAGTGAAAGAGACAGAGAGGGATGGGGAGAGAGTGAAAGAGGAGTAGAGAGAGTGAAATAGAGAGAGAAGGGAGAGGGGGATGGGGAGAGGGATAACAAGAGCGAGACGGAGAGTGAAATAGGAGTACTGAGAGTGAAAGAGAGAGAGAACGACGAAGAGGGGGATGGGCAGAGGGACAACGAGAGCGAGAGAGTGAGTGAAAGAGGAGTGTTGAGAGAGAGAATGAGGGAGAGAGAGGGAAAGAGAGGAATAAACATGTCTAACTTTTATTTACTTTGCAGGGTTCACCGACAGAGGCGCAGACTCCATCTCCGCCACTACCAGCACCGGGAGGGACACGCGAAGATGATGTTCAAGGCTCCGGAGGTAGTCGTGAGGGGAGTGTGTAGCCATTATGTGTTTTTAGATTTTCTTGGACTTTATGAATGAACCGTCGATTGTGTATTGTATTGTTTGTCTGTATAACTATCTGATTTGTCTCGGCTGGCAATTGTGCCAGGGCAGCTAGTTTATGTTTTTTTTTAAAAAAAAAAATTAAAACCATAACTTACAATGGCCTGTATACATCCCATGGTTACTTATGATAGCTGTTGTGGCCGTCATAAGTGAAAGTGCATCTAGGCATCCCTTGTGGGTTTTGGTTGATTTATGACAAACAAATGAGACCCTAACAAAATTGTTGAGATGAGCGCAGGTTCTTAAATAAATTAGGAAGAAAGCGCAAAAAGAAAGGAGAAGGAGGATCCAAATTGATAAGAGCTCAAGAGCTGAAAATATTAGATTACTTAGTATAGAGTGTGTTGGAGAAACACACCACAAGAGCTCAAATGAAACAAATCACACTAACTGCACAAAAATCAGCATGTGCGGACTAGTCCGATATCAACCGGACTAGTCCGACTTTCTCTCTGACTAGACAACGGACTAGTCCGATATGGACTGGACTAGTCCAATATATCTCTAAGTAGACATCGGACTAGTCCGCAGTCTTACGGACTAGTCCAGTATCTCACAATACTTAGGGTTTTCCACACGCCGCACACCGGACTAGTCCGGAGTCCACCACTGACTAGTCCGGACATCACAAACCCTAACGTAACCTTTGGAAACCCCAGTATAAAAAGAGGTGTACGGCCATACCAATAAAAAAACTCGACCCCCTGCGCCGTCACACCTCCCAAGAGCCCAAAATTCACATCTCTCCACACATTCTAACCCAAAAAGGATCAAATCTTTGGGGATTATGTTATGCCCGGGAATCGCAGTGGGTGGTGCCGTGCGATGCGGCACCCAACAGCAAGCACGAAAAGAGGCGTAGAACATAACGGAACCATTTTGTTACTCAAGATAATTTATTTTACAACATAAGTACACACGTAGCGGAAATTAAAACTAGCTGGACAATCTACTCACTCTCGACCCTAACTACGCCGAAGAGAAGTCGTTCAGCCCGTGAACGCTTCCTACTAGCTTCACCAAAGAAAGGCAGCGGCTAGGTTTCCGATGAGTGGAATGAACCGTAGGGTTCATTGTCTCACCGAACAACCCTCCTCATAGCAGGCATCCCGCTACCAGCAAAACAACTCAAAAGCAACCGTGAGCACTAAGGCTCAACAAGACTTACCCGTCACTCCTAAACATGCAACTCTACATGCAGGGGTAGTAAGAAAGTAGGCATAGGAATTTGCAAAATGCATCTTGAATAAACTTGATCCTTATATTCAGATTCTTATAGCCTTCATTTTAGTGGTCCTCACGCCTCACAACATCGGAAGTCCACAATCAAACAAGAAACGCTTATCCCGATGTTGCTAGCCTAAGGTGGAAATGAAATTTAGTTGGCTATAAATCTACTTCAGTCAAGGTTCCAATACAGTGATTAATCCTCAAACAGCAAGTTAAGAGACTTAGTTCCTCTTCTTACTAAGTCACAGCGCAGTGGGCAAGTATGCTCAATCCTCTTCCGCGAACGACGGTGATTCGAATCAATAACAACCCGGAATACATGACACATACACCTGCCTCAAAAGACTCTCTCAAGAGCTCTTTCTTACGTTGTATGCAGCAACCTTTTACACGACACCCCGACATAGAAAAACGCTTCGCGCCAAGCAGGATGGTCCTCTACGCAGACATGTCAAAGTTGCCCGCTAAATGATTTACACCTCCCGCCTTCTCAACACCATTCCCACTCGAAGGATGAGTTTCTATATCACGGTCCATCGAGTTACATCGGTTTCATGGGTCCCATACCCCACTATATATCTGGTACAGCTCAATCTTGTCCAGCAGGGCCGCATACATACGGTCCTTAACCGACACGGACGGGGCTACAACCAACCTCCACATTTGCCTTACCATCCCGGTCAAGGCCAAATGTGGTCTCAAGCATTGTCACACCCATCGCAGGTCGAGACCAACCTTGAGCGCTCCATCCTACAGGAACATTCCCGTCCCCATCTCATATTCATGAGGGTGCTCTTATCATTTATCTCTCGCGAGTAACTCCATTACTCGAACTTTCTTACGAGTAGCTTTTTACTACTCGACTTCTACCGAGCTAGCTACAACATTAGCCTAGCATCTACAACCAGGCAAATCCTACACTAAACCTTCTACTCAGGCATGTAATAGCCATGCAAGTGGGTTTCAATCATCCTAGACATAATGCACAATATCAAGTCTAATACACATGAGGTGAAGTAAAGCAAAATTTAAAATGGTAACGATATGCAAACCGGGGCTTGCCTTGCTCAACGGTTTTGTTAGAAGCTAGGAGTTAGTCTTCCTCCAGAGAATCCGCCAAACTCGTCACGAGATGGAGATCCTCTCTGTAGAGTCGAGTCCTCGTCGAACGTCGACGTCACGTGCTATTAAGATGATTTATGCACAAGTATTCAAAAGCAATTTAGAAAATGATTCAAAACTGTTGTACCAGTTAACTCACACCTAAAAGGGACAAACAACAGCAAGGTTTCTGTTGTTGGATCTACAACCCTAGAGATGATGAAAGCTAGGGTGAAAAGGAGATACTAGTAATCACCATGTGATTAAGTCCATTATATGAACACTTAAAGCTAAAAGATGGTAGCTCAAGTTCCAGAGGTCCAATGAAGCTGAGAATTTAACCACAGCCTCTATGGAAGGTATTTAGGCAGTGTGCAAAAATTGACCTCATGAAATGGCTCAAGGTGATCACAATAATTCCTTATGTTATTTTCACTAATCTGCCTTTACCCCCTAGGTATTAAGCTTTCCTATGCTGCAAAGTAGCCTTTTTGTGAATTAAAAAATATCCTGAGTCCATAGGAATTGGTTTTACCATTTTTGGAGTTTCCTACATGGAGATATAGATTTTACAAAGAATGGGGAAAAGCTGAAATTGTCTCTGTTCATTTTCCCATTTTTCAGAGACATAAGGAATGAACACATCATTTGACCAAGCAAATGGTGTCCAATGCCTCTAAACTTTTTATTGGAGTTCAACGAATTTCGGAAGAATGTCCTGTTACAATTTGGGAATTTTCCATTAAACAGAACTCCTGTAAAAATTCATACACGATTTTCCTTAAATAAATTAATGAGCCAAATCCAAATATTTTCATAAACATTGGGCTGCACCCCTGGATAGTACTCTTTGAGAGAAATCCAACAAAATTTGTTTCACAATTTTTAGACATTCCAACATAAAGTTATGGCTCTCCAAAGTTTGAACTAAAGTGAGAAAATCTGGAAAATGTTTAAATGCCAATAGTGGGTCCCACCTGTCATCCCTAACCTCCAGACTCGCGCCAAACAGGGCAGTGGCGGTTCCCTCCGGTGAGATCGCCGGAAAACCAGTTCCCAGCCACCTCCAGACCCCTGCTGGCCGCCCCCCATATTTCCCCACGCTGAACACGTTGGTGAGGTCGCCGGCGGCTGAAACTCGCTGGAAAACAGGGCGCACCGGCCACAGCAAACCCTAGGGCTCCGGCGAAGTCTTGCACGGTGAATTCTCCACCAAATGGTCGGTTCTTGGGCTCTACAGCACCAGGGGATCATGTAGAAGACCGTCATGAGGTCTAAACCAGCTGGAGAGGGCTCTAAACCTATCGGCACCGTGCGCCCGATAGGGTCCAGCGACATACCCTCTAAAAGAGCTCGGATTGCTCACTCTACACTCAATTTCTTGGTCTACAATCGATGGAGGAGGTGTGCTAGGCAGTTAACATCCTGTGTGTGAAGTTTGAGACCCAACAAACACGATTTGAGGACGAATTTTACGATTCCTTACCTCAAGGTCCGTTTCTGCCGCCCGGGAGAAAAACTTGAAATTCTCCCTCTGTGATCAATGGCTACGGCTGAGCTTTGGAGGTGAGCAACTAGCCTTGTAGGTGCACAGAAGGGGTGGCTTGCTTGGGCGTGATCCCTCCTGGTTTGGGCTGTCCACGGCGTCCAGTTTCGGTTCCTCCAGTTTGAGCTCGGGAGCAGAGGAAACCTCGCTGTTTCTAGGCGCCAGCAAGCATGGAACAGCGGAGGAAGGATGCTAGCCGGCTAGACAACTCGTGGGCGAAGCTTTTTGCTGTGGAAGGCGCGAGCAAAAGTCACTGGTTTGCTGGGGCGATCAGAGGAAACAGCAGTCGCTTGTGCACTGACGGGCGAGGTGTTCTTCGCGTAGCACAGCAGAGGAGAACTTCGCTTTTGCAGCCTTCGGGGAAGATAAGGGCACCGGAGAGGAGGAGGTGGCACCGAAGATCATCGTGTGCGATTGGCTGCCGAGAGCTGTCGCACGCTCAGCCGTCGGTGGAGTCGGTTTGCACTTTTGTGAGACTGACCAGTGGGGTCCACAGCCACAATTCTCCCTCTTATCCCACATTTCGATTTAAAATAGCAAATGAGCTCCAAATTTGTTCAAACTTGTAGGATAGGTCAAAAGAATTATGAGGAACTCAAATCTGAAATTAGATTTTGAAATTGAGTTTGTTTGGTTCAAAATTCAAATTTAAGTTTGAATTAGCGTGCCCTCATTTAATCCTCGGAATAAATAGTATACGAGCTCCAAAATTATTCCAATTTGGACCAGAACCTCCTTAATACCTGGGAATTGCATTGGTCAATTCCTTTGCAAGTATTTGGCAATCTGAATATGAATCCTTTTAAAAGGATCAAAATTGTGTTTAAATTTCCTCCACTCTCCTCATAGAGAACGTGCACATGAGTTAGAGTTTTGGGAGTGTAATTCTTTCCCCTAGGTTAACATGTGTTGAGCATGGGCCAGAGAAATTTTTTAACTCCCTCACCTGTCCATATTTGTGTTCATCATTTCATGTGACACAACTATAGTCTTTTATCGCCTTAACTTTTTTTCATAAGTTGACATCAAACTTTACAAAAGTTAGGGATGTTACATTCCTCCCCCCTTAAAAGAATCTCGTCCCGAGATTACAAAAAGAAAGAAAAAGGGAGAATGACTACTGGACATATGGTACAAACAAGTCGGGAAAATTTAAACGGAGAAATTCCTGGCTTTCCTACGTGGCTTCATCAGCGGTGTGGTTGCTCCACAAGACTTTGTAAAATTGCAATGTCCATTTTCTTGTGGCGCGAGTCTTCTCGTCAATAATCTGTATCGGATACTCACAATAAGTGAGATCCGGTTGAAGATCCTCAATGTTCTCCATATGAGCTGTGGTTGGGTACTTAAGACATTTCCGCAGTTGAGAGACGTGGAAAACATTGTGAATACCCGTCGGTAACTCCAGACGATAGGCCATGGGTCCGCATATCTCAGTGACAGGAAACGGCCCGATGAATCGCGGAGCGAGCTTTCCCTTCACTCCGAACCGATGAACCCCTTTCATCGGAGAGACACGAAGATAAACGTGGTCCCCGATGTCGAAGTGAAGAGGTCGACGTCTTTTGTCTGCATAACTCTTCTGCCGAGATTGAGCAGCCTTTAAGTTGGCTTGAATCACTCGCACTCGTTCCTCGGCTTCATTCACAAGATCAATCCCGTAGACCACTCTCTCGCCGGACTCACACCAATTCAGTGGTGTGCGGCACTTCCGGCCATAAAGAGCTTCATACGGGGCCATTTTGATGCTGGATTGATAACCGTGGTTATATGAGAATTCTGCTAACGGTAGATGGTCATCCCAATTCTTCCCATGACTGATGACACATGCCCATAGCATATCCTCCAGAATCTGATTGACTCTCTCCGTTTGACCATCAGTTTCTGGATGATACGCTGAACTCCGAATCAGCTTGGTTCCCAGTGAAGCATGTAGTTGCTCCCAAAATCTGGATACAAACAACGTACCTCGATCAGAAACGATGGTGCGGGGAACCCTGTGTAAACACACGATTCTCGAGATGAACAGCTCCGCATACTTCTTTGCCACATATTTGGTATGGACTGCAATAAAATGTGCTGTCTTTGTCAAACGATCGACGATTACCCAAATAGAATCATACTTGTTGCTGGTCATGGGTAAACCGACGATGAAGTCCATACTTATGTCTTCCAACATCCATGCTGGAACCTTCAGCGGTTGAAGTGGTCCGGCTTTCCTCATATGGTCGGCTTTAACCCGCCGACACGTATCACACTCGGATACGTACTTCACAATCTCTCTTTTCATCTGTGTCCACCAGAACTTAGATTTTAAGTCCTGGTACATCTTGTTGCTTCCCGGATGAATGGAGTACTTGGATAAATACGCTTCATCCAGTATCTTCCTCCGCAATTTCATATTCCGGGGTACAACTATGCGGTTGTTAAACCATAGAGTACCCTCTTCATCCTTGCGGAACACCTTCAATTCACCGCTGTCCACTCTCCTCCGGATATGAGACATACCTCTGTCTGTCTTCTGAGCCTCTACAATCTCATCTCGGATTGTAGTAATAAGAGCGAGGTTGAACAGCGATCCATAGGGAACTAAGCGCAGGCTTGGTTCTCCTTCTTCATGTGCAGCCATGGCTAAATGGTGAATGTGGGCTTTCCGACTAAGTGCATCGGCAACCACATTCGCGTTACCCGGGTGGTAATGAATTTCAAGCTCGTAATCCTTGATCAATTCGAGCCATCTTCGCTGCCTCATATTCAGTTCCTTCTGTGTGAATATGTACTTCAAGCTTTTGTGGTCAGTGTAGAGATGTACTAGATTGCCTAGTAGATAATGTCTCCACATTTTCAATGCTAAGACCACTGCAGCTAGTTCAAGGTCGTGTGTCGGGTAATTCTGCTCATGACCCCTGAGTTGTCGGGATCCATACGCGACCACACGTCCTTCTTGCATCAACACACAACCCAAACCGATGCCGGATGCATCACAATAAACATCAAACGGCTTCGTAGTGTCCGGCTGGGCCAAAATTGGAGCAGTAGTGAGATGCTTCACTAATGTTTGAAAAGCTTGTTCACATGGTGCTTTTCTTCAACAGCTCCGTCATAGGTTTAGTGACTTTGGAGAAGTTGGGAATGAATCTCCGGTAATAACCCGCTAAACCTAGGAAACTCCTCACTTCATGAACAGATGTTGGAGATTTCCAATTCAGCACTTGCTCGATTTTACTTGGGTCCACAGAGATGCCTTCCACTGAAATAATATGCCCAAGAAACGGCACTTTGCTGATCCAAAACTCACATTTACTGAACTTTGCATATAGCTTGTGATCCCTCAAGCGTTGGAGTACAATACGCAATTGTTCAGCATGTTCTTCTTCTGACTTTGAATAGACCAAAATGTCGTCGATGAAAACCACGACGAACTTGTCTAACTCCGGCATGAACACAGAGTTCATGAGATACATAAGATGAGCCGGAGCATTGGTCAATCCAAAGGACATGACAAGATATTCATAAAGACCATATCTTGTCGAGAACGCCGTCTTAGATACGTCTTCTGCCCGGATTTTTATCTGGTGATACCCGGACCGAAGATCCATCTTGGAGAATACCTTAGCACCCACTAGTTGATCAAACAAAATATCAATGCGCGGTAGTGGATACTTATTCTTGATAGTGACAGCATTCGGTGGACGATAATCTACGCATAGTCTCAAAGTCTCATCCTTCTTCTTCACGAAGAGTGCGGAACAGACCCAAGGTGATGAACTTGGGTGTATAAAACCTTTGTCCATGAGGTCATTAAGCTGCTCCTTCAATTCTTCTAGCTCCTTCGGTGCCATTTTGTATGGTCACCGAGAAATAGGTGTGGTTCCCGGTGCTAGTTCAATCTTGAACTCTACATCACGTTCGGGCGGCATGCCTGGCAAGTATTCGGGAAACACATCTGGATATTCACATGCCACTGGAATATCCTCAAGCTTAGGAGCTTCAATCTGATGCAACGCTGCAACTCGTTGTGATGGATCCACAAGATTCAATTTGTTGCAACCATGTATTGGGGAAGTCAGTTGGACAGTCCGAGAGCTGATGTCAAAGATGGCTCCATAATGTGTCAACCATGACATCCCCAAGATAATATCAATCCTTTGGCCTTTGAGTATGATAAGGCTCGCAGGATAGATGTTTCCACCCAAACATAAAGGTGCCCGTGAGACCATCTCATCTGTTGATATCTTGCCTCCGGGTGAGCTGATATGAAATGGATGCTTAACTGTGCTAAATGGAAGATTATTCTTCAGCACATAGTCTCTGCTAATAAAGTTGTGGGTGGCTCCGGAATCAAACAAAATGAAAGTGGGCTGTTCATGTAACGTGAACATACCCGCTAACACCGGTCCACCTTTTGTAATGTCCTCAATAGCAGTATAATTAACCCTTCCAGCTTTTGAAAGATTCTTCTTTGAAGGTTCATGATGCTGATCTGAGCATTGATGAGACAACACACAAGTGTGGTTCTGCTCAGCTCCACGACGGTTTCGTGCTGCAGGAATCCTCAGCTCTCTACTAACACGAGGTGGAGATAATTCGTGCGTAGCTGGTTGAGGTAGGGTTGCACGAATAATTTCTGACCGCTGCTGTTGAGGTGGAGGCTCATAAGTGAGTAACTCCAGCCGTGGTTGTGAGAGTTGCACCACAGGCTGAATTTGTTGCCTAACTGGCGAGTAATACCACACTCGATAGTTTGGACGAACCTCGATATCACTGTCCGGCGGTATACTCCTTTTCAGCTCCGCTTCACAACGGAGATGCATGTCTTCTTTAATGATAGCGGCATTTACCAACTCATTGTAAATACCGTTATTGAACAAGGTCACTTGTTCCTGAAGTTTGACATTCAAACCTCGGAAGAAATAGTCGCACTTCAACGCTTCCGAGTCTACCATATGAGTGGCGTATTGCATCAAGTCTTCAAACTCTTTGAAGTACTCGTACGCACTCCTTTCTCCTTGTTTTAGCTCCAGAAAATCTTGATACTTTGTTCGAAGAATGCCCGAACAAACGTGACGTGCCTGGAAAACATTCCGGAATTCATCCCACGTCACTCGATGACCTTCAGGAAGAGTAGCGATGTACTCCACCCACCAAGCTCCAGCGGCTCCGTGGAGTTGTTGAGCGGCAAATAGAGTCTTCTGATATTCATCGCACTCAAGCATATCGAACTTGGCTTCAATACATTGGAGCCAATGAGCCGACTCCAACGGTTCTTTCACTTCTGAGAAAACCGGTGGTTGTCTTGCTAATAAATCCAGATAAGTGCTTGGCGGGGGATTTTGCTGTAGTGTCTCCTGTCGTATGCTTTGTCGCACCAACAGATCCAGAGACTCAGCCATCTTCGTCAAGATTTCCGCCAATCCGGTTGATGATGTTGGCACTTCTTGTCGTGGCGAATTATTTTCGCCGTGACTCGACTCACCAGCCTCACTCCTGGAATGAGCACGATCCATGCTGCAAAAGTGAGCAATTTACGGTTAAAATTCAAAGTTTAAACTCAACTTGAATTGAAAACATAACCGTCAAAGCATCACATCAATATTGCAGCATTACACAAGCTAACTAGGGTTTCGACAATACTGATATCTACCAACTTTAACAAGTTTGTCCAAACCCTTAATTCCAACAGTAGGACAAACTGAAACATAACTCAAGAACATGTTATGAACTTAGAGAAATCTAAACATCCCTGTCCACAACAAGTCTCAAGCTAAATGACAATAAGCACTACTCTGTTCAGAACGACCAATTGGTCTTAATCCCAGAGTTTGATTATTAAAATGGAAATTTCATATCTCAAGTTGAATATCAAAGTAATAGTTAACTTCAATATCTTTCCAACGAGTATTTATTTGCCTCCATATCAGTCCTGTATAAAAAGTTGTGATATTTCAATGTCGACAGAAATCTGGAACAATTTTGACAGCACCTCCTTTGAATATGGCTGTTTTGTCCGCAAGATTTCATCCCTTTAAACTCCAAATCTGGAGAAATGTTGAACTACAAAGTCATAGCATATATCACAAGCTTTCCAACGGTGGATTACTTGACCTATAGAAAATTTTCTACAGAAAGTTATGGTCGAAATACAGAAATTTCCAGAGAGCAATTTGTGACTGCCCTGTTTTTGGGCAGTTCACACTCCTATTAGAATTTCATCCATTTGGAAGGTGATTCTGATCTGGAGTTCTACTGAAGAGTTGTAGAAGACTTCAGTAGATTTCCAGAAATGTATCACTCACCTCCATTGGTTCAACCAAACAAAAGTTATGTCCTGTTCAACTTCAGCAAAATTCTGCCGAAAACAGGGGAGGTTTCTCCTAAGTTTTGTGAATAATTCTATACTCCCAATTGACTCTTAGTTCAATATAGGAGTTCATTAACCCCTAATAGAACCCTAGACTCCAAATTTACTCTTTTTTTCAAACCTTCTTTTTCATGCAGTTTAAAACATGTCACGGTACTACGTTTCCTCACCAAATTAAAATCCTAACCGGCTTTATACCGGCATATACGTTTCAAGTGGTGGCACTAAAACAATCACTCACAAACGTTTTCTACACGACATGTACTAACGTGGTTAAGGTACCTGCAGAAAATCACTCAATAATGATGCACACATTGGTTTATCATTTCAGGCAGGTCCATATCATAGTAAAAACATACGCCCCGTATCATTGCCATACGGGCCGTCCTTGAGTCAAGCCACGTCTCAAGGTACATGATCGGGTTATTCACCACCCGACGGGGGCTCCACACCTTTGCAATAAAGCACACTGGTGGAACAACGCTTTCGTATGCCTCATAGGATATGAAGAGTCCTAAAGAACACACTTCGTGTTACAAACCACACGATGGGGTCTTCTCCTCTTGCCCTTGGGTTTCCAAACTGGAGGCTAGTGCCATTCATATGTCTCTAAGACATGAAGAGTCTTAGAAAACATATTCACTTCCTGTCCATTGCTGAACAGGACATCCCATACTACTTTCCTCATATGGGAGAGCTTACCGAAATTGATCCGCTTTCGGTGGCGTTCCTTACCATTCTTACCTCCACGTAGGTGTGTCGTTACTGAATTTAAATTCTGAAGAGTAACACACTGTTAGCTTGCCACCTTAAGTAACTATGCTAATACTAATCCTTATGTGGGCATACTATACGTTCCTCACTCGTATATCTCTAAGTTTTCGAAAATATGCTCTTTTCATGCGTGCTATTCCCAATGCGGCTCTGATACCACGATGTTATGCCCGGGAATCGCAGTGGTTGGTGTCGTGCGATGCGGCACCCAACAGCAAGCACGAAAATAGGCGTAAGAACATAACAAAACCATTTTGTTACTCAAGATAATTTCTTTTACAACATAAGTACACAGGCAGCGGAAATTAAAACTAGCTGGACAATCTACTCACTCTCGACCCTAACTACGCCGAAGAGAAGTAGTTCAGCCCGTGAACGCTTCCTACTAGCTTCACCAAAGAAAGGCAGCGGCTAGGTTTCCGATGAGCGGAATGAACCATAGGGTTCATTGTCTCACCGAACAATCCTCCAAATAGCAGGCATCCCGCTACCTGCAAAACAACTCAAAAGCAACAGTGAGCACTAAGGCTCAACAAGACTTACCCGTCACTCCTAAACATGCAACTCTACATGCAGGGGTAGTAAGAAAGTAGGCATAGGAATTTGCAAAATGCATCTTGAATAAACTTGATCCTTATATTCAGATTCTTATAGCCTTCATTTTAGTGGTCCTCACGCCTCACAACATCGGAAGTCCACAATCAAACAAGAAACGCTTATCCCGATGTTGCTAGCCTAAGGTGGAAATGAAATTTAGTTGGCTCTATATCTACTTCAGTCAAGGTTCCAATACAGTGATTAATCCTCAAACAGCAAGTTAAGAGACTTAGTTCCTCTTCTTACTAAGTCACGGCGCAGTGGGCAAGTATGCTCAATCCTCTTCCGCGAGCTACGGTGATTCGAATCAATAACAACCCGGAATACACGACACATACACCCGCCTCGAAAGACTCTCTCAAGAGCTCTTTCTTATGTTGTATGCAGCAACCTTTCACACGACACCCCGACATAGAAAAACGCTTCGCGCCGAGCAGGATGGTCCTCTACGCGGACACGTCGAAGTTGCCCGCTAAAGGATTTACACCTCCCGCCTTCTCAACGCCATTCCCACGCGAAGGATGAGTTTCTATATCACGGTCCATCGAGTTACATTGGTTTCATGGGTCCCATACCCCACTATAATTCCAGTACAGCTCAATCTTGTCCAGCAGGGCCGCATACATACGGTCCTTAACCGACACGGACGGGCTACAACCAACCTCCACATTTTCCTTACCATCCCGGTCAAGGCCAAATGTGGTCTCAAGCATTGTCACACCCATCGCAGGTCGAGACCAACCTTGAGCGCTCCATCCTACAGGAACATCCCCGTCCCCATCTGATATTCATGAGGGTGCTCTTATCATTTCTCTCTTGCGAGTAACTCCATTACTCGAACTTTCTCGCGAGTAGCTTTTTACTACTCGACTTCTACCGAGCTAGCTACAACATTAGCCTAGCATCTACAACCAGGCAAAGCCTACACTAAAACTTCTACTCAGGGATGTAATATCCATGCAAGTGGGTTTCAATCATCCTAGACATAATGCACAATATCAAGTCTAATACACATGAGGTGAAGTAAAGCAAAATTTAAAATGGTAATGATATGCAAACTGGGGCTTGCCTTGCTCAACGGTTTTGTTAGAAGCTAGGAGTTAGTCTTCCTCTAGAGAATCCACAAAACTCGTCACGAGATGGAGATCCTCGCTGTAGAGTCGAGTCCTCGTCGAACGTCGACGTCACGTGCTATTAAGATGATTTATGCACAAGTATTCAAAAGCAATTTAGAAAATGATTCAAAACTGTTGTACCAGTTAACTCATACCTAAAAGGGACAAACAACAGCAAGGTTTCTGTTGTTGGATCTACAACCCTAGAGATGATGAAAGCTAGGGTGAAAAGGAGATACTAGTAATCACCATGTGATTAAGTCCATTATATGAACACTTAGACCTAAAAGATGGTAGCTGAAGTTCCAGAGGTCCAATGAAACTGAGAATTTAACCACAGCCTCTATGGAAGGTATTTAGGCAGTTTGCAAAAATTGAGCTCATGAAATGGCTCAAGGTGATCACAATAATTCCTTCTGTTATTTTCACTAATCTGCCTTCACGCCCTAGGTATTTAGCTTTCCTATGCTGCAAAGTAGCCTTTTTGTGAAGTAGAAAATATCCTGAGTCTATAGGAATTGGTTTTACCATTTTTGGAGTTTCCTACATGGAGATATGGATTTTATAAAGAATGGGGAAAAGCTGAAATTGTCTCTGCTCATTTTCCCATTTTTCAGAGACATAAGGAATGAACACATCATTTGACCAAGCAAATTGTGTCCAATGCCTCTGAAATTTTTACCGGAGTTTAAGGAATTTTGGAAGAATGTCCTGTTCAAATTTGGGAATTTTCCAATAAACAGAACTCCTGTAAAAATTCATACAAATTTTCCTTAAATGAATTAATGAGCCAAATCCAGGGGTTTTCATAAACATTGGGCTGCACCGCTGGATAGTACTCTTTGAGTGGAATCCAACAAAATTTGTTTCACAATTTGTAGACATACCTACACAAAGTTATGGCTCTCCAAAGTTTGAACTAAAGTGAGAAAATCTGGAAAATGTTTAAATGCCGACAGTGGGTCCCACCTGTCATCACTAACCTCCAGACTCACGCCAAACAGGGCAGTGTCGGCTGCCTCGGAAAACCAGTTCCCAGCCACGTCCATACCCCCTGCTGGCCGCCCCCCCCATATTTCCCCACGCTGAACACGTTGGTGAGGTCGCCGGCGGCTGAAACTCGCCGGAAAACAGGGCACACCGGCCACAGCAAACCCTAGGGCTCCGGCGAGGTCTTGCACGGTGAATTCTCCACCAAATGGTCAGTTCTTGGGCTCTACAGCGCCATGGGATCATGTAGAAGACCGGCATGAGGTCTAAACCAGCTGTAGAGGGCTCTAAACCTATCGGCACCGTGCGCCCGATAGGGTCCAGCGGCATACCCTCTAAAAGAGCTCGGATCGCTCACTCTACACTGAATTTCTTGGTTTAAAATCGATGGAGGAGGTGTGCTAGGCAGTTAACATCCTGTGTGTGAAGTTTGAGACCCAACAAACATGATTTGAGGACGAATTTTACAATTCCTTACCTCAAGGTCCGTTTCTGCCGCCCGGGAGAAAAACTTGAAATTCTCCCTCTATGATCAATGGCTAGGGCTGAGCTTTGGAGGTGAGCAACTAGACTTGTAGGTGCACAGAAGGGGTGGCTTGCTTGGGCGTGATCCCTCCTGGTTTGGGCTGTCCACGGCGTCCAGTTTCGGTTCCTCCAGTTTGAGCTCGGGAGCAGAGGAAACCTCGCTGTTTCTAGGCGCCAGCAAGCATGGAACAGCGGAGGAAGGATGCTAGCCGGCTAAACAACTCGTGGGCGAAGCTTTTTGCTGTGGAAGGCGCGAGCAAAAGTCACTGGTTTGCTGGGGCGATCAGAGGAAACAGCAGTCGCTTGTGCACTGACGGGCGAGGTGTTCTTCGCGTAGCACAGCAGAGGAGAACTTCGCTTGTGCAGCCTTCGGGGAAGATAAGGGCACCGGAGAGGAGGAGGTGGCACCGAAGATCATCGTGTGCGATCGGCTGCCGAGAGCTGTCGCACGCTCAGCCGTCGGTGGAGTCGGTTTGCACTTTTGTGAGACTGACCAGTGGGGTCCACAGCCACAATTCTCCCTCTTATCCCCCATTTCGATTTAAAATAGCAAATGAGCTCCAAATTTGTTCAAACTTGGAGGATAGGTCAAAAGAATTACGAGGAACTCAAATCTGAAATCAGATTTTAAATTGAGTTTGTTTGATTCAAAATTCAAATTTAAGTTTGAATTTGAACGTGCCCTCATTTAATCCTCGGAATAAATAGTATACGAGCTCCAAAATTATTCCAATTTGGACCAGAAGCTCCTTAATACCTGGGAATTGCATTGGTGAATTCCTTTGCAAGTATTTGGCAATCTGAATATGAATCCTTTTAAAAGGATCAAAATTGTGTTTAAATTTCCTCCACTCTCCTCATAGAGAAGGTGCACATGAGTTAGAGTTTTGGGAGTGTAATTCTTTCCCCTAGGTTAACATGTGTTGAGCATGGGCTAGAGAAATTTTTTAACTCCCTCACCTGTCCATATTTGTGTTCATCATTTCATGTGACACAACTATAGTCTTTTATTGCCTTAACTTTGTTTCATAAGTTGACATCAAACTTTACAAAAGTTAGGGCTGTTACAGATTAGCAATTGGTCAAAGGAGAGACTTGTTCTACACATCTTGAGCTCTTGGGTTTGATCTCTCGCACACTCTTGTTCAATTATTGTTCATCTGTTGAGTGTATTTGGTTGTGTTCATTCATTGTAATTCTTGGGGAGCCCTCAACTTGTGAGAAGGCCCCTTGAACGATTTATTTGTCCTTTGTGATTAGTGGAAGAGAATTGGCCTCCGTGGCGATTCAACGAGGGTAGGGTTGGTGAACACCCGGTCCTTAGTGGACTCCTCAATGGGGACATAGATTTCCTTCGTGGAATCAAACCTCAGGATTAAATCTTGTCTCTTACTCGTGTTCATCTATTGTTCATCATATTCTAGTGTTTAATTAATCTTGTGAAATTCATGTTGAAGCGTTGAAATCAATGTTAATCTATGTAATTCATTGTTTCACTGTTGTAATACATCTAAGCTATCAATTAATTTCTGCTGCATAGGGTACTAGAAGTGTAAATATTGATCAACCTTGATCTCTCTAGTCCATGCATACCGGACTAGTCCGCACAGTACCGGACTAGTCCGATTTCTCTCTGAGTAGAAAACGAACTAGTCCGCACTCTACCAGACTAGTCCGATTTCCCTGTATTTGACAAATCTATTAAGTGTTTCAGGGATTAACAAAACTCGAAAAGCCTATTCACCCCCCTCTAGGCTACATTCAATTGGTATCAGAGCCAAACTCTTCAAAAGAGACTCACCGCTCGAAGAGACGATGTCGGGCATCAAGGACGTACACAAGAAGATCGACGATGAAAAGGGTGATGATGAAAGGACTCAAAAGCTAAAGAAGCTACTCGACGCCATTCAAGACAGTGAGGACGATGATGAGGAGGTGCTCCAACTCAAGGCTCTTCTACGGAAGAAGGCACTCTCCCCAAAAGGGAAGAAGAAGATCGATGATGAAAATAAGAATAAAGGGGGTAGTCACACAGACTACTCCCGATATCCTTTTGACTATGAGCGTTTGAATTCTAACAATAGTCATTACTTATCAATTCCTTTAGGGAAAGCACCTTACTTTGATGGCAATGACTATTCAATGTGGAGACAAAACATGAAAATGCACCTTATATCTCTTAACCCATGTTTGTGGCATATAGTGTGTACAGGAATAGATATCCCGGATGATGATGAAGAGCTGACTCCAAGCCAAGAACAAGTCGTTCATCGGAATGCTCAAGCTACAGCTGTGATCACATCATCATTGAGCCGAGACGAGTTCACCAAGGTGGACGGACTCGAAATTGCCAAGGAGATATGGGACACACTACAAACCGCACATGAAGGTGACCGTCATGTACGCGAAGCCAAGATAGAAATGATTGAAGGTGAATTGGGAAGATTCGCGATAGAAGAAGATGAATCACCAGAAGATATGTACAATCGACTAAAGAATCTTATCAACAAAGTCCGAGCTTATGGCAGCAAAAAGTGGAATGATCATGAGGTCGTGAAGTTGATTCTCATAGCATTCATGCCTCGCAACGTGACTCTTTGCTCTATGATTAGAGAAAGCCCCGGGTACCGGAAAATGACCCCGGATGAACTTCTTGGCAAGATCATCAACTTTGAAATGATGGAGAAGCAAGCCAAGCATGTCAAGGAAATTGCCGATCTCACCTCAGCAAAGAAGAGATGAGTTGCTTTGAAGTCAACTTGTAAACCCGTATCAAAAGAAGCCCGAGAAGCTCACGGAGAAGACGGCAGTGATGATAAAAGCAGTGATATCGATGAAGAAGACATGATCTTGTTCATGAATAAGTTCAAGAAAATGATGAGAAAAAGAAAGGGTAGCAGCTCAAACAAAGTAAGACAAAGGGACAAACAAAGACCCAAGATGAGACGAGCGTGCTATAACTACGGAGAATATGATCACTTCATAGTAGATTCTCCATATGAAGAAAATAAGAATAAGACTAAAGACAACAAGCCTCAACCAAAGAAAATGTTCAAGAAGAAGAAGCAATATGGCCAAGCGCATCTAGGGAAGGAGTGGGACTCCAATGATGAATCCTCATCCAAAGAAGAAGAGGAGATGGCCACCATAGCCATAAAGAAGACTACCAAGAAATCCACTCTCTTCCCAACCATGGGCGCATGGAAGGACACCGACAACACTTCTCTAATGGCAAAGGAAGGTAAAAGAAAGGTAACAACTAACTCTTCCTTCTCGCATTCTTTTACTAGTGATAGTGGTAATTCTAGTGAGGATGATAGCAGTGATGAAAATGAATATATGCTTAGGGGTTTAGACAAAAAGACAGCCGCTAAGATGAAATTTCTATTTGATAAGCTTGTCTATATGGAGAAGTTAGTAAATCGTCAGGAAGATATGATCATCTCCCAAAAGGAGGAATATCTTGAGATTGAAAAGCTTCTTGAACTTGAAAAGGAACAAAATAAATCACTAGAACTTGAGTTAGCTTCAAGCAAGGAAGTTTACTTGAAGTTAAAAGACTCAAACACCATCATCAAGGATGAACTTGCTAATTTAACCAAAGTTAACGAGATCTTTGAGGTACAAGTTGGGTCACTCAAGCAAAATGGTTCTTCATCCACTTCAAGCTCACCTTCTCAACATATAAAATCTGAAACTAGTATTACTTGTGCTTGTGCCAAAAGTGTCACTTACTTGAAGAAAAAGCCAATCTTGGCAAAGGACAAGCAATCTTCTCAAAGTGGCATATTTGACAAGGAGAAGATCAAGTATGCACGCAGTGCATACTCGGTCACAAGACCTCCTAATGTCAAATATGGCATTGGATATTCTAATGGTGAAAAGCAAAACGCTAGAAGCCACAAGAATAACAAGGGTTGCATTGCCTTTGTCAAGGGAAACTCTTCTCAAGTTAGAAAACATAATAATGTTAATAAATTTAACACTGTGAACACATATGAACAACAACTTCTATTTAGAACTTTTGATGCTTCATATGTACTTATGAAAAGTAATCTTGGAAGAGTTTATGCTAAATATGTTGAGCCACGCCATGGAAACACAAAGTCTCATGTGCGTATTCCCAAATCACTTGTGACTAACTTCAAAGGACCCAAGCAAGCTTGGGTACCTAAGACCAAGGCATAAATTGTTTTTGCAGACTTATTCATCCGGTGGAGCAAAATGGGTGCTAGATAATGGATGCACCAATCACATGACCGGAGAAAGAAGAATGTTCATGGAATATGAAGAAAATGAAGATCCAAACGAAGCCATTTAATGTGGTGATAATAGTCAAGGAAGAGTGCTTGGTACCGGTAAAAGTGCAATTTCATCACAACATACTCTCTCTCATGTTTTACACGTTGACTCCTTGGATTATAACCTTATGTCCATATCTCAATTATGTGACAAGGGTTATAATTGCTTATTCACTAATGAGGGTGTGACTGTCTCTAGAAGTAGTGATAACTCAATTGCATTCAAGGGTGGGTTGAAAGGAAAACTTTATCTTGTTAACTTCAACAAAGATAAAGCCGAACATGACACATGCTTGATTGCTAAGATTAATATGGGTTGACTGTGGCATAGACGGCTAGCACATGTTTGTATGAGGAATCTTCAAAAACTCCTCAAAGGCGATCGCATCCGAGGTTTAAAGGATGTTGTTTTTGAGAAAGATAGGACGTGTAGAGCGTGCCAAGCAGGGAAACAAGTAGGAACACCCCATCCCGCGAAGAATGTGATGACTACAACAAGACCGCTTGAGCTCCTCCACATGGATCTATTTGGTCCAATTGCTTACATAAGCATCGGCAGTAATAAATACGGTCTAGTCATTGTTGATGATTTTTCACGCTTCACGTGGGTTTTATTTTTGCATGATAATACAGAAACTCAAGGAACCCTCAAGAAGTTCATCAAGCGTGCCCAAAATGAATTCTCATTGAAGGTCAAGAACATACGAAGTGACAATGGGACAGAATTTAAGAACACCCAATTTGAGGAGTATCTAGATGAAGAAGGGATAAAGCACGAATTCTCAGCACCATATACTCCTCAACAAAACGGAGTAGCCGAAAGGAAGAACATAACTCTCATTGAGATGACGAGAACAATGCTCGATGAATACAAGACTCCAGACAGGTTTTGGGCTGAAGCGGTTAACACCGCTTGTCACGCCATAAACCGACTATATCTTGTCAACAAAACCTCCGGGCTTGTTGAAGTAGCACGTGACCTAGTGTTCGATGAAACTAACGGCTCTCAAGAAGAGCAAGTTGATCAATGTGTGCTAGATCAAGAAGAAGCTCCATGTCAAGCATTGAGAAGAATGGCATTGGGCGATGTTCGACCACAAGTGCCACCTTCAAATGCGAATGAAGAAAATAAACCACAGGTGGAGGAAAATGATCAAGGGGGAACTTCCATACAAGATCAACCATAAGAAAATCAAGAAGATCAAAACATCAATGAGAGCAACTATCCACGGGGAGAAGAAGATGATAATGAAGATTCAAGACCACAAGTGCCACATCCAAGAGTACACCAAAGCATCCAAAGAGATCACCCTGTCGACAACATAATCGGTGACATCCAAAAGGGAGTAATAACTCGATCTCGCATAGCTAATTTTTGTGAACACTATTCTTTTGTATCTTCTTTGGAACCATACAGGGTTGAGGATGCATTAAAAGATCCGGATTGGGTCATGGCGATGCAAGAAGAATTGAACAACTTCAAAAGGAACGAAGTGTGGGAGCTTGTTGAAAGACCCAAGTCCAACGTCGTCGGCACTAAATGGGTCTTCCGCAACAAGCAAGAAGAACATGTAGTGGTGACAAGGAACAAGGCATGACTTGTGGAAAAAGGGTACTCACAAGTCGAAGGTTTGGATTTCGACGATACTTTTGCTCCAGTAGCTAGGCTTGAATCGATTCGTATATTACATGCATATGCAACTCACCATGATTTCAAGCTTTATCAAATAGACGTGAAAAGCGCCTTTCTCAATGGACTGATCAAGGAGGAGGTGTATGTGCAACAACCACCCGGTTTTGAAGATCAAGAGTACCCCGACTATGTGTTCAAACTGCGTAAGGCTCTCTATGGCCTCAAACAAGCTCCTAGAGCTTGGTATGAGTGCCTTAGAGATTTTTTTGATTGAAAATGACTTCAAGATTGGAAAAGCTGATTACACTTTGTTTACTAAACACTTTGATGATGATCTCTTCATTTGCCAAATCTATGTTGACGATATTATATTTGGTTCAACTAACAAATCCTTTTGTCAAAAATTTAGTAAGATTATGACAGATAGATTCAAGATGTCCATGATGCGAGAGTTGAGGTACTTTTTGGGATTCCAAGTGAAGAAACAAAAGGACGGACGTTCATAAGCTAAACAAAGTACACTCAAGACATTCTCAAGAAGTTTGGAATGGACAAAGCAAAGCCCATAAAGACTCCCATGGTGACAAATGGACACTTGGATCTCAATGAAGACGGACCAAATGTGGATCAAGAGGTATATCGTTCCATGATTGGCTCCTTACTTTATTTATGTGCATCTAGGCCTGATATCATGTTGAGTGTATGTCTGTGTGCAAGGTTTTAAGCCAATCCTAAGGAATGTCATTTGACAGCCGTTAAAAGGATCTTGAGATATTTAGTTCATACACCCAACCTAGGCCTTTGGTATCCCAAAGGTTCAAAATTCAATCTCATTGGATACTCTGATGCAGATTACGCCGAATGCAAGGTAGCTAGAAAAAGTACTTCCGGTACTTGCCAATTCCTAGGTAGATCCTTAGTTTCTTGGTCCTCCAAGAAACAAAATCTAATTGCCTTATCCACAGCCAAAGAGGAGTATATTGCAGCCGGGAGTTGTTGTGCACAACTCCTTTGGATGCAATAAACTCTAAGGGATTACGGTTACAATATGAGCCGTACTCCACTCCTTCGTGACAATGAGAGTGCAATTAAAGTTCCCCATAACCCTGTTGAGCACTATAGAACCAAACACATAGATATCCGACATCATTTT
The DNA here is from genome assembly GCA_030760725.1 of Neostapfia colusana. Taxonomy (NCBI): domain Eukaryota; kingdom Viridiplantae; phylum Streptophyta; class Magnoliopsida; order Poales; family Poaceae; genus Neostapfia; species Neostapfia colusana. Next base: position 3,662,117 of record JASWHV010000019.1, on the reverse strand, counting down.
TGAGAGATCACTCAACGAAAGGAGACATAGCCATTTCCCATGTCAACACTGAAAAACAACTAGCCGATATGTTTAGCAAGCCACTTGATGAAAAACACTTTTGTGAGCTCTGGAATAAACTAAATATCCTTGATGCTCGGAACGTGGCTTGAAAACTTGCATACCTGTATGCCATCCTCAAAATCATGTTAATTGTGTTGAAAAATCATCTCTCTCTATTTTTCTCGTAAAACTATGTTAGTTACTTGATCTTGATGAATTATGGTCATAGCTTGATTGTTGTATGTTAACTGATCATATTCATCAAGAATATGTGTGTGTCCTTGTCCCCTATTTCTTATTAGGAACCATTGAATACACATATATAAGTGTTTTGTACTTTTCTGTATAAGGGACCACGGACTAGTCCATGGTCACCCCGGACTAGTACGCACTTGCAGACTAGTCCGCACTTAGTCCGCTAGTCCGGACTAGTCCGGACAACCACAGACAAGTCTGATATTTTGACTCCATAACCCTAGGGCCGGCTCAGACCTAATCTCCTTCATCCTCACAACCCCTCCCACGTTCTCTCTCCTCACTCAAGTGCTCCCAAAGCAGATTTGTCACTTCTCCATCAAAACCACCCAAATCTCTGTGGGAATCGATTTCCACTGCAAAGGGATTGAAGACCTCGGACTAGTACGCATCAAGAACTCCTTCAACGCCTCAAATTGAAGGATTTGGTAAACTTCTCTCCAGACCCTAGAACCTTCGATTTTCCTTATTTTTGCTCAATTAGCTTAGCTCCTCCAGTCAATACATGCTTTATTGATGTATTCCATATACCCTAGATCATATTTGCATTGAATAACCTCAAATTTTGACAAGTTAGGGTTTGAGCAGCCACATAACGGACTAGTCCATTCTTAGGGCGGACAAGTCCGGTACTCCGGACTAGTACGACCCTGAACACCGGACTAGTCCGGTATGCCCTAATCAGAATATTAGCTTATGTCAATTCAATGCAATCCCTTGTCATCCTTGATTATTCATATCCTTTATATCTTCCTTGTCAGAAATCATGTCGGGATCGAATGAGAATCTCTTCGACTTTGAAGCCGAGATGGATCAAGATCAATATGTGATGTCGCATATTCCGGAGTCTCTCTCCAAACGGAGACAAGATCGTGCTGTCGAGCTCTCGCTCACCCCACCTAGGGTTTGCCGAAAGGTTACAATCAAGAGACCAGCTTCAAGAGCAAATATGGCTGATTCTAGCTCGGCAGCTCAATGCCAAACCAAGGGCAAGGGAAAGGGGCTTGCTTCCAGCCCGATTGGTACCCTTCAGATGACAGATCCAAGGCAGGGAAATAGGGATCCCTCGAAGGAAAAGTTCAATGACAAGGGGAGTGATGTGGCATGGAACCTGAGGAAGGTTGATTCCTATAGCACTGCCAAAAGGGAAGCTGACAAGAGATTTTAGAGTAACTTTCACTCGGACTACTACAGTTCGGTGTACCTCCAAATGAAGACTCTAGTGGTCCACAGTCAATGGATCGACTGGACATATTTTGAAAGCAAGAGCTATGAGGCATTTGAGGAGGTAATAGAGGCTGCAGAGAGACACGGACTCAACGACTTGCTCTCCTTCAGATACAACTGGAATGATGAGATCATCGCCCAGTTCTATGCAACTTGCCACTTTGCCCACGATGGAGAAGACAAAGTGACTTGGATGACTCATGGATCCATGTACACAATTTCCTATACTGAGTTTGCCAGACTGCTGCACCTTGAGGACACCGGCAGTGATGAGATTGTGATTCACAATCTTGGTGTTGTGAAGAAGGACAAGATGGAATTCCTCTATGATACTCGACTCCCATACAATCCTCCCTCAACAAAGAACTTGAAGACCTTCTTCATTGTTCTCAACAGAGTGCTCCGGAAGACCATTGCTTCAAAGGATGGAGATGCCAGGAGTGTCCAAGGTTACTTGAAAACCTTGATGAAAGTAATCAGCAGGAGGAGAAGATTTGATATCTTCGATTACATTTGGAATGACATGGTGAATATATCCTGCACACCAAACCGTTCCTGTGGCTATGCACCATACTTGATGTTCATGATTAAAAAAGTCACAGGAATTGAGTTTGTGAAGGATGTGGAGCACACTGCTCTAAGGCCTCCGAAGCCTCCTCAAGCCACTCTCCCAGCTGGTCCCTCACCTGGATCACCTGAAGAACATCTAGAGAGAGCTCGAGAAGATGCAAGGCCTTCATCCAAGACTAGGGCCCCTCCTCACAAAGGGTTGCCTAGTGGGATTATGAAGTTTTTGGCTGCTATCTTTGGTTCTTGCCGCAAAAATGAGGTGAAGCTTCATAAGATGAACAAGGCAAGAAAATAAGAAATGAGATACATGAAGGCCAATGTTAAAGCAATATGCCAAAAACTGGAGATAGAGCCCATTGGATCTCTATTCATCTCAGAGGACTCTGCATCTGACTTCACAGAGCTTCCTCCTCTCTCTCCATAAGAGCGTGCCTACTTTGGCACAACGAGTGGTTCCTCTCCTCCTCCTCCTACTCAGCCTGATGATGAAGACGAAGAAAGGACCGACAGCAAGGAGTGAGCCGGCGACGACAAGTAGATCCGTCCTCTCTGATAGGAGGATGAGTCCCGATCTTCTGAGAGGTAGGGTAAACTTGATTGGGTGGAGATCTCGACGTTGATGATCCAAGGCTCCGAATGAACGAAACCCCGCAATCACTACCCCACTGCTCCGTTGGTTATCACCCGTGTCAAACGAATGACCTCGCCACGAAGGCTTATCCCTGCAAGCGCAATCAAGAACAGAGAAGTTGCAATCAAAACTGAATTGATCACGAATTTGGGGTCTCACAACCGATGATCGGTGACACTGTTCAATGACAGATTGTAACTAAGCAAAACCCACCCTAATGTGGTGACGGCTGCTGTATAAAAAAGGATTTTAGGGGCGTGCAAGACCCCTGGACGCAACCCTAATGGGCTTCCACACGTTACACGGGCCAGCAGCCCAAAAGGCGGTGGCGCAGCACCGGACAGATTCTGGACGCCCAATTGTTTTGCTGATTCCCGTCAACTTAGAAGGATTTTTGAGGTGGGGCTGGTTCCATTGGAAGCTTTATGAAATCACGGTTCCAACCATATATAGAACGTCCAAATCCGACTCTGTATGTGTCCGGGACGTCAGTTTTGGTGAAGGCAGCTCCTAGAACCCGAGGTGGAGTCGAAGTCGAGTTGTACTTGGGTTCCTCCTTGGTGTGCACCTCCTATCTCCTCCTCCTTGACTCCTTGGGATCCTCCCAGCCCTTGCTGGTACTCTCCATTGTTCCTAATCAATAAAACATGCATGGAAACAAGCGTAAGTTCTGAAAAACAATTGACAAGGTTAGAACGTACCTGGAGATCCAATTGTCGTGCACGTGCTCTAGTGATCGGTCCTTGCATTGTATGCAAAGGAGAGATGTCCTCATCATCCTCCCCCTCTTGAATTAGAGTCGTCCTCGACTCAAGCTCATCTTCCTCACCCAAGTATGGCTTCAAATCTGAAATGTTAAATGTGGGACTAACCCCAAACTCGGGAGGCAACTCAAGTTTATATGCATTGTCATTTATCTTCTCAAGAACCTTAAAAGGTCCAGCAGCACGTGGCATGAGTTTGGACTTTCTCAAATCCGGGAACCTATCTTTTCTCAAATGAACCCACACCAAATCACCGGGTTCCAATTTTTACCTCCTTCCTACCTTTACTAGCAGCAATGCGATACTTATCATTCATTTTTTTAATTTGTAACTTAGTAGTTTCATGCAACTTAAGAATAAATTCAGAACGTTGTGTGGCATCTAAGTTCACAATTTCAGTATGTGGTAAAGGTAGCAAATCAATTGGAGCACGAGGATTGAAACCATAGACTACCATAAACGGACTTAACTTGGTTGTGGAGTGAATAGACCTGTTATAAGCAAACTCAATATGTGGCAAACACTCCTCCCACAACCTCAAATTATCTTTCAAAACAGCCCGCAACATAGTAGATAAGGTACGATTAAATACCTCCGTTTGCCCATCAGTTTGTGGATGACAAGTAGTAGAAAACAACAACTTTGTTCCCAATTTATACCATAAAGTTCTCCAAAAGTGACTCAAAAACTTAGCATCCCTATCAGAAACAATAGTATTGGGAACACCATGCAAACGCACAACCTCATTAAAGAACAAATCAACAACATGTGAAGCATTATCGGTCTTGTGGCAGGGTATAAAATGAGCCATTTTAGAGAAACGATCAACAACCACAAAGACACTATCCCTCCCCCTCTTTGTTCTAGGCAATCCTAAAACAAAGTCAATCGAAATATCCTCCCAAGGTGCACTAGGAATCGGAAGAGGCATATAAAGACCATGTGGGTTAAGTCGAGACTTAGCTTTGTTGCATGTCGTGCAACGTGGAACGTAGCGCTCCACATCACGCCTCATTCGTGGCCAAAATAAGTGAGCGGCCAGCACATCCTCTGTCTTTTTAACACCAAAATGTCCCATCAAACCACCTCCATGCGCTTCCTGCAACAACAAAAGACGAACGGAGCTAGCTGGAACACACAGCTTGTTAGCACGGTAGAGAAGGACTTCACGCAGCAGGAATTTTTGCCACATTCTTCCCTCTCTACAATTTTCAAAGGCATCTTTGAAGTCCAAATCAGTAGCATATAACCTATTTATGGTTTCCAAACCAAAGATCTTATGAGAATGTTGGGACAGCATGGTATAACATCTAGATAAAGCATCGGCAATCACATTGTCTTTCCCTTTCTTATGTTTAATGATGTAAGGAAATGATTCTATGAACTCAATCCATTTAGCATGACGTTTGTTCAGATTAGCTTGTCCTTTAAGATACTTCAAATACTCATGCTCTGAATGTATGACAAATTCTTTAGACCATAGGTAATGTTGCCAAGTTTGCAAGACACACACTAAAGCATAAAGTTCTTTGTCATATATAGAATAACTCAGCGAAGGGCCATGCAATTTTTCACTAAAGAAGGCAACAGGTTTACCTCCTTGAATTGGCACTCCTCCAATGCCAATGCCGCTTGCATCACATTCAAGCTCGAAGGTCTTCTCAAAATCAGGAAGTTGCAGCAATGGTGCTTGTGTGAGCTTTGACTTGAGAACATCATAAGCTTGTTGTTGTGCTGGTCCCCATCGAAACGGCACTCCATGCTTTGTCAACTCGTGGAGAGGTGCCGCAATGGTGCTGAAATCCCGCACGAAACGCCGGTAGAAACCTGCGAGACCAAGAAAACTCCGAACCTGTGTGACCATAGTCGGAAGTGGCCAGCTCGTGATGGCAACAATCTTTGCCTCGTCCATCTCAATGCCCTGCGAAGTAACAACATACCCAAGAAAAGACACACGATCGGTGCAAAAGGTGCACTTCTCAAGGTTACCATATAAACGTGCATCGTGCAAGACATTAAAAACAGCACGCAAATGTTCAAGATGCTCATCATATGACTTGCTGTAAATAAGGATATCATCAAAGTAAACCACCACAAATTTACCAATGAAAGCACGTAAAACCTCATTCATCAACCTCATGAAAGTGCTAGGTGCATTAGTTAAACCAAATGGCATGACTAACTATTCATAAAGTCCGAATTTAGTTTTAAAAGCAGGTTTCCATTCATCACCTAAAGCCATACGAATCTGATGATACCCACTACGCAAATCAATCTTGGAGAAAATAACAGAACCACTCTACTCATCAAGCATGTCATCCAATCTAGGAATAGGGTAGCGATAACGAATGGTAATGTTATTGATGGCTCTACAATCAACACACATGCGCCAAGTGCCATCGTTTTTTGGAACCAAAAGAACAGGAACAGAACAAGGACTAAGGCTCTCACGAATGTACCCGCGGTCCAGAAGATCTTGGACTTGTCGCTGAATTTCCTTAGCTCGTCGGGGTTGGTCCTGTAGGCAGCACGGTTTGGCAAGCTCGCCCCTGGAACCAAATCAATCGTGTGCTCAATGCCTCGCACAGGTGGTAATCCAGGGGGTATCTCTGATGGAAAAACATCCATACATTCCTGCAAAAGGTTAGCAACAGCAGGTGGCAAGACAATGGATGTATCCTCAATGGAATATAAAGCATGTTTGCACACTAAAGCATAGAAAGTTCCATTAGAGGCATATAAATCATCAAGATCAGATTTAGTTGCAAGCAAAATAGGATTTTTCAACTTAATAGGTTGCTGAATTTCAGAATTGAAAACACCCTTTTGCTTAGCATTATTCTTTTTCTCCTGCTCAAATTGTACAATTTCAGTGGGACTCATAGGAAGCAACATAATTTTCTTGCCTTTATGCATGAGAGTATACTTATTAGATCGACCATGGTGAATAGCATCAGTATCAAACTCCCAAGGACGTCCCAACAAAAGAGAACAAGCATCCATAGGTACCACATCAAAATCAGCAAAAACATGATAAGAACCAATGGAAAAATGTATTCTTGCTGTTTGTGTTACCTTTACCTTACCATTGTTGTTAAACCATTGAATGTGATAAGGGTGTGGATGCTCTCGTGTGGTCAAGCCAAACTTCTTGACCACCTCAACATTCACCAAATTGTTGCAGCTACCACCATCAATGATGGTATGTACACGGCAGTCCTTGACGATGAGAAACATGTTTAAAAGGTTGTGACGTTGGCGGTTGTCGTCCTCTCGAACCGTGGCACTCAAAGCTCGCTGCACAATCAAAGTCCTATAGTTGTTTGTCGCAGATGTACCAAGAACCTTCTCAGCACCATCATCCGAACCAGAAATGTTAGTTGCAATAATATTTTCATCTTCAATATCAGAAGCACTAACATACCCACCATCAGCAGTGGCAATGATCGCCCATTTGCTGGGGCAATCTCGTTGCATATGGCCAAGTTCCTGGCAGCGGTGGCACTTGATGTCGGAGCTGCGACTTGTCGAAGTGTTGGGTGCAGCCACCTTTGCTGCAACACCTGGAGGCATCTGGGACTTGCTGTTATCTTGTCCCCGTGATGTAGAAGGTGCGATGCTGCTGCGTACAACACCCATGGCGGGTGGTGTAGAAGCACGTACGCTCGAGGAGGGTGCTTCTTTGGATGGCACCGGAAATTGTCGTGGCGTGAAGGTGTTGTTCCGCCGCTGCTGTGGACGACCCTGCACTTCTTTTTCTGCTAACATAGCAAGTTGAAATAAACGTTGAATAGAATGATATTCCTTGTAGTCAACTATGTCCTGGATCTCACGCCGCAAGCCCCCATAAAACCTAACAATTTGGTCTTCCTGATCCTCAACTACCCCACAACGAAGCATACCTTTCTGCAACTCTTGGTAGTAATCTTGGACAGTCATGTCACCCTGATCAAAGCGTTGCAATTTCTTAAGAAGATCACGTCTATATGAAGAAGGAACAAACCTACGGCGCATCTCTTCTTTTAACGCAGCCCATGTCTGTGGTGCATTACGTGTATTGACAAGTTCATTCCACCAAATTATAGCAAAATCTTTAAACTCACTAGTGGCTTGTCTAACTCTATGTCGCTCAGGAACAAGATGAGAGCTAAATTTTTGTTCTACCATCATCTCCCAATCTAAGTAAGTCTTAGCATCATAAGATCCATAAAATGGTGGAATAGAAAACTTAATCTTAGCATAAGGATCATTATCTTGTTCAGGAGCATGAGGACGAGGTCTACCTCCCATACCTTGACAATTTCGTCGAGGGCGACGGCGCTGCTGTGCATCAACCTCATCGTTATTGAAGTCATCCTCTGTGTCGTAGTGAGCACGTGCATCACCATCAAGGATGATAGAGGGTGTAGCTTGTTGGGGAAGACGAGTCTCCATCTCGTCCAACCGTGTGGTCAGACCAGCAACACTTGTATGGAGCCTCTGAAAGGTGGCTGTTGTAGTGGTCTGGTAATTGCTGAAAGCTTCGGTCATTGCCCGCATCATTCACCAAATTGTTGCAGCTACCACCATCAATGATGGTATGTACACGGCAGTCCTTGACGATGAGAAACATGTTTAAAAGGTTGTGACGTTGGCGGTTGTCGTCCTCTCGAACCGTGGCAATCAAAGCTCGCTGCACAATCAAAGTCCTATAGTTGTTTGTCGCAGATGTACCAAGAACCTCCTCAGCACCATCATCCGAATCTGAAATGTTAGTTGCAATAATATTTTCATCTTCAATATCAGAAGCACTAACATACCCACCATCAGCAGTGGCAATGATCGCCCGTTTGCTGGGGCAATCTCGTTGCATATGGCCAAGTCCCTGGCAGCGGTGGCACTTGATGTCAGAGCTGCGACTTGTCGAAGTGTTGGGTGCAGCCACCTTTGCTGCAACACCTGGAGGCATCTGGGACTTGCTGTTATCTTGTCCCCGTGATGTAGAAGGTGCGATGCTGCTGCGTACAACACCCATGGAGGGTGGTGTAGAAGCACGTACGCTCGAGGAGGGCGCTGCTTTGGATGACACCGGAAATTGTCGTGGCGTGAAGGTGTTGTTCCGCCGCTGCTGTTGGCGACCCTGCACTTCTTTTTCTGCTAACATAGCAAGTTGAAATAAACGTTGAATAGAATGATATTCCTTGTAGTCAACTATGTCCTGGATCTCACGCCGCAAGCCCCCATAAAACCTAACAATTTGGTCTTCCTGATCCTCAACTACCCCACAACGAAGCATACCTTTCTGCAACTCTTGGTAGTATTCTTGGACAGTCATGTCACCCTGATCAAAGCGTTGCAATTTCTTAAGAAGATCACGTCTATATGAAGGAGGAACAAACCTATGGCGCATCTCTTCTTTTAACGCAGCCCATGTCTGTGGTGCATTACGTGTATTGACAAGTTCATTCCACCAAATTATAGCAAAATCTTTAAACTCACTAGTGGCTTGTCTAACTCTATGTCGCTCAGGAACAAGATGAGAGCTAAATTTTTGTTCTACCGTCATCTCCCAATCCAAGTAAGTCTTAGCATCATAAGATCCATAAAATGGTGGAATAGAAAACTCAATCTTAGCATAAGGATCATTATCTTGTTCAGGAGCATGAGGACGAGGTCTACCTCCCATACCTTGACGGTTTCGTCGAGGGCGATGGCGCTGCTGTGCATCAACCTCATCGTTATTGAAGTCATCCTCTGTGTCGTAGTGAGCACGTGCATCACCATCAAGGATGATAGAGGGTGTAGCTTGTTGGGGAAGACGAGTCTCCATCTCGTCCAACCGTGTGGTCAGACCAGTAACACTTGTATGGAGCCTCTGAAAGGTGGCTGTTGTAGTGGTCTGGTAATTGTTGAAAGCTTCGGTCATTGCCCGCATCATGTCCCTTAGTTCCATATGGGACACAAACTCATCATCATCCAGAGGTGTAGAACTAGAGGTCTTATTCATAGGCTTCTTTCCTGTCATTGTTAGTACAAAACAGAAACGAAGACAAAAAGATCGTGAAGAACCCTATTACTACGCTCTCCGAAGTGGGTGGAAAATCGATCAGTAAGATGCGTCTTACCCCGCTCTTACAAGTTTCTTACCAGCACTGCAGGTGGCCAACAGTGACCGGTGTGAAGCAAGCAGAGAGTGGGTGTGATTGCAAAGGTTACCTGTTCTGCTCGAGAGAAGGTGGATCTTGGAAGGCTCAAATGCAGTATATGTATGTGGCACACAAGTTAGTAATAAATAGCAATGCTGAATAAGTGTCCAAAGAATTTTACCTAGTTGCTGGCCTAAGAATGTATTAGAAAAGTTATGGCAACAAGCAAGGACAAGGATGAATGATGATGAACAACAAGGATAATATCAGCAAGTATCCAACACTCACACAGAAATAGCACAACTAGAAAACCCCTTAGCCTCCTGTTTTTGTCTTGAAGCACTAGTAGAAATCAAAATCTCTTTTTTTTTTCTCTTTATTTTTTTCATATTTTTTTCTCAACCAGGAGCACAAGAATAGAAACAACACCAACTATTAGCTCAAACCGATGAAAGATGAGATCGGCACAAATTCAGGAGCGATTGGAAAAACTGGTGCTAGAACTTCGGAGTTTGAAACGAGGGCCTTCGTAATTTTTTTTGAAAATGCCGTGACCGGTGTAGCTGGTGTATCGTATGTGGACTTTTTCGAGACCTTTCCAGGAAAAAAATGTGCCTCAATCGGAGTTACGACCGAAAAGTTATGCCCGTTTTAAGGAGGATTCCCCGAATCAGGTTTTAGTGGTGGTGGAAACTGCAACAGAAACGAATCGGTGGATGGAATTTTTTTGTAGATTGGTTTTTTGTAGATGGCAGCGGATGGAAGAAACAAAACTGAACCAAAACAAATCTAAACCAGCAACCAGACTCAACCTAGGACACGAACTCAGAACTACGGACTCCAAAACTAAATTGTGCAAAAGGTTGAGCGGGGGTTGTAGGTCAGGGAAACTAAAAAAAAATTGTGGCTTTTTGTGGATGATAGGACTCAAACAAAATAAATCTAAAGGGCACACAAGTGTACCTCACGGTGAACCTGGAAATCTGATACCAATTGATAGGAGGATGAGTCCCGATCTTCCGAGAGGTAGGGTAAACTTGATTGGATGGAGATCTCGACGTTGATGATCCAAGGCTCCGAACGAACGAAACCCCGCAATCACTACACCACTGCTCCGTTGGTTATCACCCGTGTCACACGAATGACCTCACCACGAAGGCTTATCCCTGCAAGCGCAATCAAGAACACAAGCAAGAACAGAGAAGTTGCAATCAAAACCGAATTGAACATGAATTTGGGGTCTCACAACCGATGATCGGCGGCACTGTTCAATGACAGATTGTAACTAAGCAAAACCCACCCTAATGTGGTGATGGCTGCTGTATAAAAAAGTATTTTAGGGGCGTGCAAGACCCCTGGACGCAACCCTAATGGGCTTCCACACGTTACACAGGCCAGCAGCCCAAAAGGCGGTGGCGCAGCACCGGACAGATTCTGGATGCCCACTTGTTTCGCTGATCCCTGTTAAATTAGAAGGATTTTTGAGGTGGGGCTGGTTCCATTGGAAGCTTTATGAAATCACGGTTCCAACCATATATATAACGTCCAAATCCGACTCCGTATGTGTCCGGGACGCCAGTTTTGGTGAAGGCAGCTCCTGGAACCCGAGGTGGAGTCGAAGTCGAGTTGTACTTGGGTTCCTCCTTGGTGTGCACGTCCTATCACCTCCTCCTTGACTCCTTGGTCTCCTCCCAGCCCTTGCTGGTTCTCTCCATTGTTCCTAATAAATAAAACATGCATGGAAACAAGCGTAAGTTCTGAAAAACAATTGACAAGGTTAGAACGTACCTGGAGATCCAATTGCCGTGCACGTGCTCTAGTGATCGGTCCTTGCATTGTATGCAAAGGAGAGATGTTCTCATCACTCTCCTTCTTTTTGGTGCCTTGATGCCAAAGGGGGAGAGATTGATGGAGAGTCTTAGGTCGTAGGCTCTTCTATTTATGTCCTAGTTTAAGAAATGAGCTTTTGTAAGACTTATGCTATCACTATGCTTTTGGACATGTGATGTGAAATGATAACTATGTTATGCTTATGGTTAATGGTGTATGTTTAAAACTGCTATGTAGGATTGAGACTCTTGATGATTTTATGACTATGTTCATTATGATATTCACATCAAAATTATTGCTCACACACATAGTTTTTCATCCCACCATAAAGAGTGCCCATATGTCTTCTGTCTACATTGCCTGTTTTGCTCAAAGCTCATATGTGCACACTTTATGAAAATCTGAATTTTTTTATCATATTTGTGTGATCTCAATTGGTTGTCATCAATCACTAAAAAGGGGGAGATTGAAAGTGCATCTAGGCATCCCTTGTGGGTTTTGGTTGATTTATGACAAACAAATGAGACCATAACAAAATTGTTGAGATGAGCGCAGGTTCTTAAAGAAATTAGGAAAAAAGTGAAAAAAGAAAGGAGAAGGAGGATTCAAATTGATAAGAGCTCAGGAGCTGAAAAGATTAGATTACTTAGTATAGAGTGTGTTGGAGAAACACACCACAAGAGCTCAAGTGAAAGAAATCACACTAACTGCACAAAAATCAGCATGTGTGGACTAGTCCGATATCAACCGGACTAGTCCGATTTTCTCTCTGACTAGAAAACGGACTAGTCCGATATGGACCGGACTAGTTCGATATATCTCTGAGTAGACATTGGACTAGTCCGCACTCTTACGGACTAGTCCGGTATCTCACAACACTTAGGGTTTTCCACACGCCGCACACCGGACTAGTCCGGAGTCCACCACGGACTAGTCTGGACATCGCAAACCCTAATGTAACCTTTGGAAACCCAAGTATAAAAAGAGGTGTACGGCCACAACAATAAAAACTTGACCCCCTGCGCCATCACACCTCCCAAGAGCCCAAAATTCGCATCTCTCCACACATTCTAATCCAAAAAGGATCAAATCGTTGGGGATTAGCAATTGGTCAAAGGAGAGACTTTTTCTATACATCTTGAGCTCTTGGGTTTGATCTCTTGCACACTCTTGTTCAATTATTGTTCATGTGTTGAGTGTGTTTGGTTGTGTTCATTCACTGTAATTCTTGGGGAGCCCTCAACTTGTGAGAAGGCCCCATGAACGATTTATTTGCCCTTTGTGATTAGTGGAAGAGAATCGGCCTCCGTGGTGATTCAACGAGGGTAGGGTTGGTGAAGACCTAGTCCTTAGTGGACTCCTCAACGGGGACGTAGATTTCCTTCGTGGAATCGAACCTCGGGATAAAATCTTGTCTCTTACTCATGTTCATCTATTGTTCATCATATTCTAGTGTTTAGTTAATCTTGTGAAATTCACGTTGAAGCATTGAAATCAAAGTTGATCTCTGTAATTCATTGTTTCACTGTTGTAATACATCTAAGTTATCAATTAATTTCCGCTGCATAGGGTACTATAAGTGAAAATATTGATCAACCTTGATCTCTCTTGTCCACACATACCGGACTAGTCCGCACAGTACCGGACTAGTCCGATTTTTCTCTGAGTAGAAAACGGACTAGTCCGCACTCTATCGGACGAGTCCGATTTTCCTGTATTTGACAAATCTATTAAGTGTTTCAGGTATTAACAAAAATTCAAAAAGCCTATTCACCCCCCCTCTAGTCTACATTCAGGATGGCCTCAGCCCCATAAGCCAGGAAGAAGGGCGTCCCTTGTCGCGTGACTAAGGGACGTTCGGCCAGCCCACAGTGCACACGGAAGCTCTTCTACCCAATTGGCACCGTGCTTCTTCAATCCGTCGTAGGTGCGTGTCTTGAGTCCCCTGACTATCTCAGCGTTTTCTCTCTCGACTTGGCCGTTGCTCTCTGGGTGAGCAACGGAAGCATATCAAACTTGGATGCCGAGGTCTTTGCAGTAGTCTTGGAACAATGCGCTAGTGAACTGGGTCCCATTGTTGGTGATGATTCTGTTCGGGACCCTGAACTGGCAGATGATTGACTTGATGAACTTGACTGCTGACTGTTTGTTGATTGACTACAGGGGCAGCTTCCGGCCACTTGGTGAACTTGTCTACGGCGACGTAGAGGTACCGGTACCCTCCGACGTATCTAGGGAACGGCCCCAGGATGTCTAGTCCCCACACAACGAAGGGCCATGAGGGCAAGATCATCTGCAGCGTCTGCACCGGTGTGTGGATCTGCTTGGCATGGAAATTTCACGCCTTGCATCTCTTGACCAGATAGATGGCATCCTGGAGAGCAGTCCGCTAGTAAAATCCATACCAGAAACTTTATCGAAAAGCATGCAGGAAATTGCATATTTCCCACACTCGCCTCCATGGATCTCTGCGAACAAGTTGCAGCCCTCCTTCCAGGTTATGCACCGCAATAGGACGCCATTAGCGCCACGCTGGTAGAGATCCCCTTCTACCATCATGTATCTCTTGGCCAACCGAGCGATCCATTCCACGGATACATGTTCATCGGGAATGATATTGTCCTTCATGTAGCCCTGGATCTCTGTGATCCATGCGTCGGGACCTACTTGAGCACTTGGATATTGAGTGCCGGGTTACACGGAGTCCCCGGTGACACTTATGATCTTTGGCTGGCTCAATGGTAGAAGGGCCACCGGGACCACCAGCTTCGAGATGCTGATCTTGCCCCCTTCGCCTGGTTTGGCTGGCTAGGCGATAGGACGCAACAACTTCCTTTGGAAGACCCCCTCAGGCACCGGAGCCCAGTTGGAAGCCTTCGTTGACATGTCATCAGCTATTGTGTTGTTGGCGTGGCAAACATGGCACAAGTCCAAGGCTAAGAAGTCCTTCTCCAACTTTTGTACTTGGAGGAGATAGGCTGCAAGCTGATGGTCGTTGTAGCATCACTCTCTCTTGACTTGATTGATGATCAGCTGAGCATCACCCTTGACCAACAACTACTGGATGCCGAGGGACAGCGTGGTATTTAACACGATGATGAAAGCCCCATACTCCGCCATGTTGTTGGTTGCCTTGAAGTCAAGTCACTCCATGCATTTGAACTGCTCCCCAGTTGGTGTGAGGAGCAGCACCCCCACTCCGGCAACTTGCTTGCGCGAGGAACCGTCGAAGAAGAGAGTCCAGTGAGGCCCAGTGAAGACCGGAGCTCTAGGTTCCTGTTCACTGATGTCTTTGTAACAGCCCTAACTTTTGTAAAGTTTTATTTCACATTGTGAGACAAAGTTAGGGCAAAGGAAGGCTTTAGTTTGTGTCACATGAAATGATGAACACAAAAATGGGACATGTTTAAACTTTTCCACATGTGATGACACACATGAGTGTCCCACCACTCTAGCCTAGGATCATTTGAGTGTTTTGGGGACAAAGTAAATTGAAACCCATGTGTAAGCTCTCATGTGCTAGGGGGAGTAAAACTCAGAGTTTGAACTCAAATTGTTCAACTCAAATGTCAAATAAGGGCAACCAATAGGAATGCAAACTGATGGGCTCAAAACCTCATTTGCAGCATTCAAATCAAAAATCAGATTTCATGTTTGAATTCTTAGGTCCAATTTTGTGGGTATGCAAAGTTTCATGAATTTTGGAAATGTTTTGCTACCCATTTTTCAAATGGACTTCAAATTGCATAAGAAATTCAAATACAAATTTAAATTTGGATGAAACTTAATCAAGTATCCAAATTGAGTTCAGATTGTAGCCCCACACAACTGAATTTGGTCATTTGCCAATTTTGAGAGGTTTTGGAGAGATAAGGGGGGAAATGTGGGACCCACTTGTCATATGCACCCAAATATATTCACAGAAGCAGGGGTGGCCGACGCCAGCGCGCGTGCGCTCGAGGGTTCCGGCCGAGCACACATTGAACCGACTCCACAGTGACGTTAAAGATCGTCCCAGCTGACCCCGCGCTTGGCAAAACGAGTTGCCCGACCATTCCTCGCTCTCTCACGGGCAGTTGAACAGAGCCACTGCCGCAACATTCAACCGATCGGCAGATGGCTCTAGTGAACGCGAACAGAAGCTAATGAGTGGCATTGGGACCCTCAAGAAGTTCATCAAGCATGCCCAAAATGAATTGTCATTGAAGATCAAGAACATACAAAGTGACAATGCGAAAGAATTCAAGAACACCCAAGTTGAGGAGTATCTAGACGAAGAAGGGATAAAGCACGAATTTTCAGCACCATATACTCCTCAACAAAATGGAGTAGCCGAAAGGAAGAACAGAACTCTCATTGAGATGACGAGGACAATGCTCGATGAATACAAGACCTCGGACAGGTTTTGGGCTGAAGTGGTTAACACCGCTTGTCACGCCATAAACTGACTATATCTTCATCGGTTACTCAAGAAAACATCATATGAACTACTCACGGGTAACAAGCCGAATATTTCATATTTTCAAGTTTTTGGTTCAAAATGTTATATTTTAAACAAGAAGCCAAGGGCTTCAAAGTCCGATGAAGGTTTCTTACTTGGTTATGATTCAAACTCCTACACTTATTGTGTCTTCAACAAAACCTCCGGACTTGTTGAAGTAGCACGTGATGTAGTGTTCGATGAAACTAACGGCTCTAAAGAAGAGCAAGTTGATCAATGTGTGCTAATCAAGAAAAAGCTCCATGTCAAGCATTGAGAAGGATGGCATTGGGTGATGTTCGACCACAAGTGCCACCTTCAAATGCGAATGAAGAAAATGAACCACGGGTGGAGAAAAATGATCAAGGGGGAGCTTCCATATAAGATCAACCTCAAGAAAATCAAGAAGATCAAAACATCAACGAGGGCAACTATCAAGGGGGAGAAGAAGATGGTAATGAAGATTACAGACCTCAAGGCCACATCCAAGAGTACACCAAAGCATCCAAAGAGATCACCCCGTCGACAACATAATCGGTGACATTCGAAAGGGAGTAACAACTCGATCTCGCATGGCTAATTTATGTGAACACTATTCTTTTGTATCTTCATTGGAACCATACAGGGTTGAAGATGCATTAAAAGATCTAGACTGGGTAATGGCGATGCAAGAAGAATTGAACAACTTCAAAAGGAACAAAGTGTGGGGGCTTGTTGAAAGACCCAAGTCCAACGTCGTCGGCACTAAATGGGTCTTCCTCAACAAGCAAGACGAACATGGAGTGGTAACAAGCAACAAGGCACGACTTGTGGCAAAAGGGTACTCACAAGTCGAAAGTTTGGATTTCGATGAGACTTTTGCTCCCGTAGCTAGGTTTGAATCAATTCGTATATTACTTGCATATGCTACTCACCATGATTTCAAGCTTTATGAAATGGACGTAAAAAGCGCCTTTCTCAACAGACCGATCAAGGAGGAGGTGTACATGGAGCAACCACCCGATTTTGAAGATCAAGAGCACCCCGACTATCTGTTCAAACTGCGTAAGGATTTCTATGGCCTCAAACAAGCTCCTAGAGCTTGGTATGAGTGCCTCAGAGATTTTTTTGATTGAAAATGACTTCAAGATTGGAAAAGCTGATTACACCCTGTTCACTAAACACTTTGATGATGATCTCTTCATTTGCCAAATCTATGTTAACGATATTATATTTGGTTCAACTAACAAATTCTTTTGTCAAGAATTCAGTAAAATTATGACAGATAGAATCGAGATGTCCATGATGGGAGAGTTGAGGTACTTTTTGGGATTCCAAGTGAAGCAAAAAAAGGACGGGACGTTCATAAGACAAACAAAGTACACTCGAGACATTCTCAAGAAGTTTGGAATGGACAAAGCAAAGCCCATAAAGACTCCCATGGCGACAAATGGACACTTGGATCTCAATGAAGACGGACCAAATGTGGATCAAAAGGTATATCATTCCATGATTGGCTCCTTACTTTATTTATATGTATCTAGGCCAGATATCATGTTGAGTGTATGTTTGTGTGCAAGGTTTCAAGCCAATCCTAAGAAATGTCATTTGACAGCCGTTAAAAGGATCTTGAGATATTTAGTTCATACACCCAACCTAGGTCTTTGGTATCCCAATGGTTCGAAATTCAACCTCATTGGTTACTCTGATGTAGATTGTGCCGGATGCAAGATAGATAGAAAAAGTACTTCCGACACTTGCCAATTCCTAGGTAGATCCTTGGTTTCTTGGTCCTCCAAAAAAAATTCAATTGCCTTATCCACGGCCGAAGAGGAGTATGTTGGAGCCGGGAGTTGCTGTGCACAACTCCTTTGGATGTACGGTTACAATATGAGCCGTATTCCACTCCTTTGTGACAATGAGAGTGCAATTAAAATTGCCCATAACCCTGTTGAGCACTCTAGAACCAAACACATAGATATCCAGCATCATTTTTTGAGAGATCACTCAATGAAAGGAGACATAGCCATTTCCCATGTCAATACTGAAAAACAACTAGCCGATATCTTTACCAAGCCATTTGATGAAAAACGCTTTTGTGAGCTTCGAAATGAACTAAATATCCTTGATGCTCGGAACGTGGCTTGAAAACTTGCATACCTATATGCCATCCTCAAAACCATGTTAATTGTGTTGAAAAATCATCTCTCTCTATTTTTCTCCTAAAAAACTATGTTAGTTACTTGATCTTGACGAATTATGGTCATAACTTGATTGTTGTATGTTTACTGATCATATTCATCAAGAATATCTGTTTGTCTCTGTCCCCTATTCCTTATTAGGAACCATTTAATATATATATATATATACATATATATATATGAGTGTTTTGTTCTTCTCTGTACAAGGGACCACGGACTAGTCCGTGGTTACCCCGGACTAGTCTGCACTTGCAGACTAGTCCGCACTTGGTCTGTTAGTCCGGACTAGTCCTCACAACCATGGACTAGTCAGATTTTCTCTCTGACTAGAAAACGGACTAGTCCGATATGGACCGGACTAGTCCTATATTTCAACTTCATAACCCTAGGGCCGGCTCAAACCTAATCTTCTTCATCCTCACAACCCTTCCCACTCTCTCTCTATTCACTCAACTGCTCCCAAGGCGTATTTGCAAGTTCTCCATCAAAAACACCCAAACTTCCGTGGGAATCGATCTCCACTGCAAAGGGATCAAAGACCCCGGCCTAGTCCGGATCAAGAACTCCTTCAACGCCTCGAATCGAAGGATTTGGTAAACTTCACTCAAAACCCTAGAACCTTTGATTTTCCTTGCTTTTGCTCAATTAGCTTAGCTCCTCTAGTCAATGATGCTCTATCGACGTATTCCTTGTACCCTAGATCATATTTGCATTGAATAACCTCAAATTTCGACAAGTTAGGGCTTGAGCAGCCTCAAAACGGACTAGTCCGTTATTAGGGCGGACAAGTCCGGTACTCCGGACTAGTCCGACCTTAACAATGGACTAGTCCGGTATGCCCTGATCAGAATCTTAGCTTATGTCAATTCAATGCAATCCCTTGTCATCATTGATTATTCATGTCCTTTATATCTTCCTTGTCAGTAATCATGTCGGGATCGAATGAGAATCTCTCTGATTTAGAAGCCGAGATAGATCAAGATCAAGATGTGATGTCTCACATTCTGGAGTCTCGCTTCTAAAGGAGACAAGATCATGCTGTCAAGCCCTCGCTCACCCCACATAGGGTTCGTCGAAAGGTTACAATCAAGAGACCAGCTTCAAGAGCAAATGTGGCTGATTCTAGCTCGGTGGCTCAACACCAAACTAAACGCAAGGAAAGGGGCTTGCTTTCGGACTGATTGGTCCCCTTAAGATGACAGCTCCAAGACATGGTAATAGGGATCCCTCGGAGGAAAACTTCAATGGCAAGGGGAGTGATGTGGCATGTAACCTGCGGAAGGTTGATGCCTATAGCACTGCCAAAAGGGCAGCTGGCAAGAGATTTTGGAGCAACTTTCACTCGGACTACTACAGTTCGGTGTACCTCCAAATGAAGACTCCAGTGGTACGAAGTTAATGGATCGACTGGACATACATTGAAAGGAAGAGCTGTGAAGCCTTTCAGGAGGTTATAGAGGCTGCAGAGAGACACGGTCTCAAGGACTTGCTCTCCTTCAGATACAACTGGAATGATGAGATCGTTGCCTAGTTCTATGCAACTTGTCACTTTGCCCACGATGGAGAAGACAAAGTGACTTGGATGACACATGGATCCAAGTACACAATTTCTTATTCTGAGTTTGCCAGACTGCTGCATCTTGAGGACACCGGCAATGATGAGATTGTGATTTACAATCTGGGAGTTGTGGAGAAGGACAAGATTGAGTTTCTCTATGATACTCAACTCCCATACAATACTCCCTCAACCAAGAACATGAAGCTATTCTTCATTGTTCTCAACAGAGTGCTCCGGAAGACCATTGCTCCGAAGGATGGAGATGTCGGGAGTTCCAAGGTTACTTGAGAACCTTGATGAAAGTAATCAGCGGGAGGAGAAGATTTGATATCTTCGATGATATTTGGAATGACATGGTGAACATATCCTGCACACCAAACCGCTCCTGTGGCTATGCACCATACTTGATGTTCATGATTGAAAAAGTCACAGGAATTGAGTTTTGTGAAGGATGTGGAGCACACTGCTCTAAGGCCTCAGAAGCCTCCTCAAGCCTCTCTCCCAGCTGCTACCTCACCTGGATCACCTGAAGAACATCTAGAGAGAGCTCGAGAAGATGCAATGCCTTCATCCAAGACTAGGGCCCCTCCTCACAAAGGGTCGCCTAGTGGGGTTATGAAGTTTTTGGCTGCTATCTTTGGTTCTTGCTGCAAAATGAGGTGAATATTCATAAGATGGACAAGGCAAGAAAAGAAGAAATGAGATACATGAAGGCCAATGTTAAAGCAATATGTCGAAAACTGAAGATTGAGCCCATTGGATCTCCAGTCATCTTAGAAGACTCTGCATCTGACTTCACAGAGCTTCCTCCTCTCTCTCCATTAGAGCGTGCCTACTTTGGCACGACGAGTGGTTCCTCTCCTCCTCCTCCTCCTCGGCCTGATGATGAAAACGAAGAAAGAACCGACAGTGAGGAGTGAGCCGGCGTTGACAAGTAGATCCCTCCTCTCCTTCGTTTTGGTGCCTTGATGCCAAAGGGAGAGAGATTGAGGGGGAACCTTAGCTCGTAGGCTCTTCTTTTTTATGTCCTAATTTAAGAAATGAGCTTTTCTAAGACTTATGCTATCATTATGCTTTTGGACATGTGATGTGAAATGATAACTATGTTATGCTTATGGTTAATGGTGTATGTTTAAAACTGCTATGTAGGATTGAGACTCTTGATGATTTTATGACTATGTTCATTATGATATTCACATCAAAATTATTGCTCACACGCATAGTTTTTCACCCCACCATAAAGAGTGCACATATGTCTTATGTCTACATTGCCTATTTTGCTCAAAGGTCATATGTGCACACTTTATGAAAATCTGAATTTTTTTATCATATTTGTGTGATCTCAATTGGTTGTCATCAATCACCAAAAAGTGGGAGATTGAAAGTGCATCTAGGCATCCCTTTTGGGTTTTTGTTGATTTATGACAAACAAATGAGACCCTAACAAAATTGTTGAGATGAGCGCAGGTTCTTAAAGAAATTAGGAAGAAAGCGCAAAAAGAAATGAGGAGGATCCAAATTGATAAAAGCTCAGGAGCTGAAAAGATTAGATTACTTAGCATAGAGTGTGTTGGAGAAACACACCACAAGAGCTCAAGTGAAAGAAATCATACTAATTGCACAAAAATCAGCATGTGCGGACTTGTCCGATATCAACCGGACTAGCCCGATATATCTCTGAGTAGACATCGTACTAGTCCGCACTCTTACGGACTAGTCCGGTATCTCACAAACTTAGGATTTTCCACACGCCACACACCGGACTAGTCCGGAGTCCACCACGGACTAGTCCAGACATCGCAAACTCTAACGTAACCTTTGGAAACCCTAGTATAAAAAGAGGTGTACGACCATAGCAACAAAAAAACTCGACCCCCTGCACCGTCACACCTCCCAAGAGCCCAAAATTCATATATCTCCACACATTCTAACCCAAAAAGGATCAAATCTTTGGGGATTAGCAATTGGTCAAAGGAGAGACTTGCTCTACACATCTTGACCACTTGGGTTTGATCTCTCGCACACTCTTGTTCAATTATTGTTCATCTGTTGAGTGTGTTTGGTTGTGTTCATTCAATGTAATTCTTGCAGAGCCCTCAACTTGTGAGAAGGCCCCTTGAACGATTTATTTGCCCTTTGTGATTAGTGGAAGAATTGGCCTCCATGGCGATTCAACGAGGGTAGGATTGGTGAAGACCCGGTCCTTAGTGGACTCCTCAATGGGGACATAGATTTCCTTCATGGAATCGAAACTCGGGATAAAATCTTGTCTCTTACTCGTGTTCATCTATTATTCATCATATTCTAGTGTTTAATTAATCTTGTGAAATTCACGTTGAAGCATTGAAATCAAAGTTGATCTCTGTAATTCATTGTTTCACTGTTGTAATAGATCTAAGCTATCAATTAATTTCCGCTGCATAGGGTACTAGAAGTGAAAATATTGATCAACCTTGATCTTTCTAGTCCACGCATACCGGACTAGTTCGCACAATACCGGACTAGTCCAATTTTTCTCTGAGTAGAAAACGGACTAGTCCACACTCTACCGGACTAGTCCGATTTTCCTGTATTTGACAATCTATTAAGTGTTTCAGGGATTAACAAAACTCGAAAAGCCTATTCACCCCCCTCTAGGCTACATTCAGTAAGTAGTATGGCCCAGCCCACCACGTAGCCCGGACACTTAAATACGACGGCTACGGGCCGCCGTCGTAAGTTGCGTAACTTACGATGGTGGCCGTCGTGAGTTAATTAACTTACAACCAAATCCTGATGACGGCTAGAAACCGTCGTAATTAGACTTAAACCTTCATAATTAAGCTAATTATGATGGTTTAGACCTTACTTACATCGATTTTGGCCGTCGTGAGTCGTATTGCTGTAGTGATTGTGGGATACAAGAATAGAAACCATGAGAACTGTGTCACATGTCTTCTAGTACTAATATTTTTAAAGGAGGAAATATATAAGTCAGTCTATATTGTACTTGTCATCTTACTGAACAAAATGCATGGATACACGAGTTTGTCTTGAAGTATGCCAATTCCATACAAGAAGTTAAAGTATAAAATGATTGCAAACATCAGATCAAATATGTACTAGGACAATGTAGGCATCTGAACAACAAAGATGTCTTTTGGGTTTATTCCATTCCATCTTGTAGTTTTTCCTTCCGAGGTTTCGAAAGCACAATCTATCATTGAAGAATAATAACCAGGTTGATATATTTATTTTTTGCACACCTTTCTTTTCCAAATCCACTTGAAGGGAGCTAGTAGTTTAATTCACTGAAGTACTAATGAAGATAATCATCTTGATCGATAAGCTGTATTGCCCAAGCAGTAATCATGCGTTTAATTTGCTATCTTGTTTGTTAGACTTTCTCTATTTTATGCTGCATTATGTAGGGCTCTTCCATTGCTTGTTATGTTAGAAGCATGTGGATTTTTTTAGCTAAAGTCGAGGATGTAAAATCTATAAATAGCGGCAACACTACAAAGAAATACAGTTTTCTGCATTTTAAAAACAGAAAATTCTTTGCAATGCACGGATTGACCAAATTTGCATAATTGTATCTCCTTATATATTATTCTGTTAAAGAATGCAAGATTTATGTTTTCAAAGAATTATGTCCTGTTTAA
This sequence comes from Neostapfia colusana, assembly GCA_030760725.1. Classification (NCBI taxonomy): domain Eukaryota; kingdom Viridiplantae; phylum Streptophyta; class Magnoliopsida; order Poales; family Poaceae; genus Neostapfia; species Neostapfia colusana. The sequence goes on along the minus strand of JASWHV010000019.1, from coordinate 3,638,811 downwards.
CTAGCTTAGGCTGTTGCAATGTAAAATTTTAAAATATGGGCACGGTTATGTAGGGCTCTTCCATTGCTTGTTATGTTAGAGGCATGTGAATCTGTTGAGCCAAAGTAGTGTACTTTTCTTTTTTTTTGGAAAATGGGAAATACACTAGTACAGCATTTTCACAGGTGCCTATAAACATATTATCACAGTCAGTTCTGAAAACCGTCTGTGACAGAGCGTCTGTGAAAATAGCCAATTTTCACAGGCGGCATCAAGAATCGCCTGTGAAAATATATTATCACAAGCGGTTCAGTATAAACGGGCGCTTGTGAAAATGGATTACCACATGCAGCTCTTTATGAATGACCACTTGTAAAAATGGACTGCCACAGACGGCTCTAAATGAAGGACCGCTTATAAAAATAGATATCGCAGGCGCTACATCGTTACAGACTACTTGTGAAATTGAATATCACAGGCGCCTCTTCATGTAGAACCGCTTGTAAAATAGGATATCGCAGGCGGTTCTTCGTGGTGAATTGCTTGTGAAAATTTGTTATCAAAGGCGGCTCTCTATATGTGGCTGCCTGTGAAAATCTATTATCACCAACGGTTCAGATTTAGCAACCGTCTGTGAAAATTTACTACCACAGGTGGTTCTTGGCCAACCAGGCCGTTTTTAACCCCCGACAGTCTGTGGTAATTTCTTAGCATATGTAACACCCCAAAACCTGTTAAGAGGGGAATTTAAAAATTTTTGGATGTATTGCATGTGGTGCAGAAATTCAAATTTAAATTGGAATTCAAATTCAAATAAAACAGAAAAGAAAAATAAAAAGAAAAAGAAAAAAGACAAAACCCCCGGCCAGTGGGCCGAAACCCACCAGCCGGCCCACCCGCCCCCGCGCCAGCCCGCAGCCGCGCACTCCCCTCTCTTTCTCACTGACACACGGGGCCCGCGGTCATCTTCTTCCTCGCTCGATCGCGCCAACCACCGGGACTCCTCCGCGCGCCGAATCCAAACCACCCCGGAAACCCGCGTTCCTCCAGCCGAATTTCGGTTCTGGACGACTCCAGCTCGATTCCAACCGAACGCTGCCCTCCCTCGTCTATATAAGCGCCGGCATCGCCCGTTTTTTTTTCATCCCGATCGCCTGCTTTTCCTCCCGGTGAGAACCAGAGCTTCTCCGGCCGTTTTCTCTCGATCTTCGCTCGGGATTTCTGATCTAACGCGCCGATCTTGTTCCACCGCCTCCGGGGAATCACGCAGGTGCAGAAAATTCGGTAGATTGCGCTCTAAACACAACTTCGACGTGCATCGCCGCGATTCCATCTCGGACCTCATCGCCGACCGCCTTCGAGGGCCTCCGAGATCAAGAAAAACCACGAGGTGAGATCCCCGACCTCCCCTCTACCGATCTATGCCATGAAATCCCAGTTTTAGGAGGAATAGGTGAAGATCCAAACTTTTTCGGCGAGATCGCCGCCTCCCGCCGCCGCGCGCCACCGTGCAGCGCCGCCCACGCACGGCCAGGGCGACGTGGCCGCTTGTGCGTCGTCTATTTAAAATCGCACGGTAGAATTAAAACCCGCGCGTACCGGTTCGACGTTATAATCTCAGCCATCTGTTTTAAATCGGATGGTCCACATCAGCCCCGCATTATAAAGGCCAGGATTCTTACGCGCTACCCCCTGGGGATCTCGGAAAATATGAGCTAGCCCCAGAAACTTCTGATCTAGCCCCTAGAACTTCAGAAATTCATGTAAATTCAATTAAAAATCAGTTTTAGCCCCTGGACTTAATAAAAATTTGCAAAACCCCTCTGTTATGCATAGTTAGACCCCTGGAAATTTGTAAAATAATAAATTAGACCCTATAGTAGGGTGAACTTACCTTTTTTACTCTATATGGTATTAAGTTTAGAAATTTGAATGTGTGACTAGGATTTAAATTTAAAAGGAAAGACAAACACATGTGCTAACTCAAGTTTAAACTCTACTAACACTTGGAAAACTTTAGAATGAACTAAAAATAAATTTTAGGCTGAAATGAAATCTGTTTGGGTGTTGTTCATATTTATTAGTTCTAGGAACACATTTTTAGGTTAATAAATAATTCTGAAAATTGGTAAAATAAATTTAAATTAGTTCACGTCAGAGGAGAAGTTCAAAAACATATTATTTAATATATTAGATCAGAACCTATTCTGTTTAGATGTTATGCCCTACTATTTAATATTTAAAACTCACTTTTAGGCATAGAAAATAAATCTGGAAAATGAAGGAAAAATAGGTATGCATAATTAGAAAATTATAGATGAAGTCTCTAACTCCAAAAACTTCATTTTAGGATTTGGTAGAAGATCTGAAAACCTATTTGGAGTAGGAAATTACCTTTCATGCAAACTTGGTAGCTAAAGAGTGTATTAATTGAATATAAAGAATTTGCTTAAATTGGAAATCCATATATAGTGTGCAAATAAAAATCTGAATACAAAAGTTAGAAATCATATACATATGTTCAAAAGTGCATGTAGGCCAAAAATCAACACACTTAGGATAACCACAACACTTAGTAATGTGAATGACTCCCATATGTATGTATGCGTGGTTTGCATGAAGTGAAAGTGTGAACTATGTCTTATGGATTGTGTTTTCTTTTGCTATGTGTATTGGCATGAGTAGAACCTGCCCCAGAGCAAGTTCTCCCCTTCCAAGACCAAGATTATCGTCCATAGAGACGCATGCGTTGTAAGACATATTTATATTTGACACCTGGCTTGTAATAAATGATGCTTCACTATTTGTCATCACATGTATGAGAAAATGATCCTGGCATACATGTGATATTCACTCGGTTATTCTTCGGAGAAACCGGGTGTGACAGCATAGGCGGTTCATATTTTAGAACCGCCTTAGAAGATATGTTCCCTATACAGAACTACATGCTGTTATTTCTGATTTCCAGCTTAAATTCAAATACAAACAGCATAAATACAATTTGCATCCGCTCAGATTCAAATAAACATTCACACAACAATCATAAAATATAAGTATCATATACATACAATGCAAGTTTATATGTATATCTCAATTGTAGTTCACAAGTACACATATTGTACAAGTTTCTCTAAAAACTAGTTGAATCATAATTGCAGAGTTCTGGCACATCGGCATGTGGGTCTGTATTGTCGAAGAACAGCCCTCCTCAGTGAATAACTTTGTGACGCATGAACATGCACAGTTCACCCACAATCCTATTGACCCCTTTGATCATATCCCTAGCAATCAGCCAATCTTCGTTCACCTCAGTATACTGCAATGAAAACATAATAAAAGTATTAGAATACGATAGTGACAATGAAAATGTAACTCAAAAAGAAGAAAATACAATATCAACAGTAAGGATAACTTGCATCCTCACGATTCACTCTATATTCAACGGCGACACGAAGATTCTCGTAGACATAATATCCGCAGTGGACACTACCAGGAGGCTGCTTGGCACAGGCAAAATTTGTCGGTACGTGCAATACGGTCCTATCCGTAGGTCGCTCACTGCCATGTTTTTTCCAGTAGAACACCCAAGCGATGTCATATAAGGAATGTCATATAAGAATTGTCAACCTATATACGTGTGTATATAACAGTATAGAATAGAAGTACCTTTTAAAAATGATAATGAAATCTTTGTATCTGCTTGGGGCGAAATCGGCCGAGTCCATGACCGACGATGAACCATGCTTTGGGTTGATGAAGATACAAATGTAGTGATTACTACACACGTACGAACACACATGTTAAGTTAACGATTAAAAATAATTGCATTTTTAACATCATGTATAAAACTTACACGAAGTGGTTTGGAGCCTTTATGAGGTCATTGCCATCTTTGACAAAGTTATACATGGGTCGTCTTATGTAGGTTGCCACTTCCATCTTTTTCTTCTTTATCGTATCATTGATTGTCTTTGTAAATTCTTTTTGTGTCATGTGCCGGTATTGGGCTGAATCCCACTACACCGTCATTTTGAAAGTCGACTTGGCAATCCTTGTTGGGTCAAGGATACCCATATTGCCCTTCACTTTTTCATTATCCATGTATTGCATCCTAAAGAGTAAGTCCAGAATCGTTATAAAATCATGCAATGTATGCGTATAGTAAGAAAAGCAAGTGAAAGATTAGAGATACTTATAAGCACCAGATGAGTAAAAAGTTGATTTCGAGCATTCCTCGATAGAATAAACTCAACATGTCTTCAAAGAAAATTTGTCGTTTATTGTTTCCTCCTCCACCCTAAAATGCTTCTTTCGACACACGAAATGTGATATTAGGAATATCATATTTTTTGCTGCACATCATGTACCACTCATGCATTCTCCTGATCGGGAAAGGTTGTTTGCTAAGTTGTTCTGTTGTCATGATCGGCTTCCCATTCTCAAATTCAGGAGGGGCATCCTCCTTATTGTATATCGGTATCCCATTTTAAACACAACAAGAGTCCCGACTATGAACTTCTCCATCTTCTTCCCACATATCATTATTTTGTATTGTTGGCACGTATGAAGCATGGGATGTTGTTGAATTTGTTTTCATCATATTTTCCAGATACTTTGTCACTAACTCTAAAGGTTCCTTATTTTGGTATGAGCAAACTTGCACATGAATTGTGGGAGGATCATTTGTTTGAAGTTGGACGGTTTCAGCATGGTCTAAAACTGCTTCAAGATGAGGTTCAACTTATTTAGCGTGCTCCTATACTTCTTTAACCTGTTGTTCAAATGGTTGCTCTTGTTTATCTTTACTATTGTCCTTGCTAGGAGATAGCGGGAGTGGATGCTCATGAACCTTCGACGTAGAAGACGGGGTTAAGGTCTTCAGAGATGCGACGATGGGACTCGACATCGGCTCATTGTCCAACATGATGTCGTGTCGGTGCCAAAGGATTAACTTATTGACAGACTGCCCCAGTGTCGTGATCCCGTCAGGAGTGTTGTGGTCTATTTCATAACCTTCAAAATTATTGTCAATGATCTCAAGAACTTGCACCACAACATAGTGCATAGGAAGGGGATTATCATTGAAGACTTGATATGGTTTTGCCATAGCAGTGGCAACCATTTTTGTTTTGTTCCCTGTTCTACCAAAGGGAACGATAAGACGACAAGATTTGTCCTCAACGATATAATCAACAGGGAAGGCAGTTGGCACTGATCCTACGTTGCTAGGCAGGGCAGTTGGAGATAGCAAAGCCGCATTTTCATTGAGCACCAACGATTTATTCCCAGACGGCAATTGTCCTGATTCTCTATGTTCGTGCAATAATTGTTGTATAGAGGCCTTGACCTTTTCTTCAATCGTATCTTCAAGTGTCTTCAAGAATATATCATGTTTTCTATATAACGATGCATCATTCAGGAACCCCTCTTTCCAGGACATTTGAGAAGAGATTGCTCGGATCCGTCCACTGTGTTCAAGATTGCCTAGGGAAGAAGTTGGTCCATCTCCCTCACCGGCTTGAATAGGCCCTTCTCTTGCTTTTCAATTATACCTAATAATATAGTACCTACCTTGAACACAGATTCGGGCTTTGTAAGTAGGCCCTCGTTGGTCAAACCTGACCGAGCTAACACCCTTTGCCTAGTTCGCTCATCGCAGCCTTTTAGCGGGTCAAGATTTACCGTGCTGACAGTGTCCTCTATTATCTTATGCCATTTCTGAATTTTTGGGGCATATCCGGTAGACCCCAAGCGATGGTGGTAAGTGTTCTTCTTCACGAGCTGAGACCTAGCCTATAGCCTCAGGTATTGTTTTTTGACGAACAAATTCATCCCACTGAGCTTGCGTGATTTTTCCCATTTTCTTAGGGCTAGGGACCTTATTATCCATAACATAAGCATTCATCTCACACTTCCAGCCACGAAACTTCTTGCCGCAAGAGATCAAAGTTGCTTTCTTTACAGCTTCTTCCGTGCCTTGTAACACCCCAAAATCCTATTCAGAGGGGAGTTTAAAAATTTTTGGATGTGTTGCATGTGTTGCAAAAATTCAAATTCAAACTGGAATTCAAATTAAACTCAAAACAGAAAAGAAATAGAAAAAGAAAAAGGAAAACAGAAAAAACCGGCCAGTGGGCCGAAACCCACCAGCCGGCCCACCCAGCCCCCGCGCCAGCCCGCAGCCGCGCGCGCCCTCTTCTTCCCACTGACAGGCGGGGCCCGCCAGTCTTTCTTCTTCCTCGCGCTAGCGCCGCGCTCGGCCGGACTCTCTCTCACCCCGAATCCAAACGGACCCGGATTCCTGCGTATCCCAGCCGAATTTTGTTCGTGGGCAACGCAAAATCGATCGCAACCGAACACCGCCCTTCCCACGTCTATAAAAACCCCGGCATCGTCCCGTTTCCCCCCACGATATGCCGATTTTCTCTCCAGTGAGAATCCGAGCCCCTCCGGCGAATTCTAGCCGATCTACGCTCGAAAATTCCGATCTAACTCGCTGGTCTTGATCCACCGCCTCCGGGGAACCTCGCAGGTGCAGAAAACTCGGTGGTTTGCGGTTCAAACACAGCGCCGATGAGACTCGCCGTGAATTCACCTCGGACATCATCGCCGACCGCCTTCCAGGACCTCCGAGCTCAAGAAAACCCCCGAGGTGATATCCCCGACCTCCCCTCCACCGATCTATGACATAAAATCACAGTTTTAGGAAGAATTGACGAAGATCCGAAACTCTCCGGCGAGATCGTCGCCTCTCGCCGCCGTGCGCCTCCGGGCAGCGCCGCCCGCGCTCGATCAGAGCGACGTGGCCACTTGTGCGCCATTTATTTTAAATCGCACGGTAGAGTTTAAATCCCCGCGTACCGGTTCGATGTTATAATCTCAGCCTTCTGTTTTAAATCGGACGGTCCACGTCAGCCCGGCGTTATAAAGACTGGAACTCTTACGTGCTACCCCCTGAGATTCTCAGGAAATAAGAGCTAGCCCCGGAAACTTCTGATCTAGCCCCTGGAACTTCAGAAAATCATGTAAATTCATTTAAAAATCAGTTTTAGCCCCTGGACTTAATAAAAATTAGGAAAAACTCCTCTCTTATGAGTAGCTAGACCCCTGAAAATTGTTAAAATAATATTATAGACCCTGTAGTGGGGCGAGTTTACCTTTTTAACCCTGTTTGATATTAAATTTAGGAAATTGAATTTGTGGCTAGTATTTAAAATTTAAAAAGTGGGACAAACATATTGTCAAATTTAAATAAAAAACTTTCTCAGTACTTAGAAAACTTTGGAGTGGGATAAAAATAGATTTTTGGCAGAAATGAATCTGTTTAATTTATTATTCACATTATTAGTTATAGGGACACATTTTTAAGTAAAGAATAGTTCTGAAAATAGGGAAAATAAATGTAAAATAGTTTACATCAGAGGAAAAGGTCAAAATATATTATTAAATATTTTAGATCAGAACCTATTCTGTTTAGATGATGTTTCTTGTTATTTTCATAATAAAGTTCACATTTAGGCATAGGAAATAAATCTGAAAATATAGAAACTAGTAAATGATAAATGAAGTTTCTAAAATCCAAAGAATTCAGATTAGGGTTGGTATAAGTTCTGAAGACACATATGGAGAAGTAAAATACCTTTCATGCATACTTGGTAGCTAAAAGGTGTAGTAATTGAATATAAGGAATTTATTTAAATTAAAAACTCATATATAAAGTATGCAAGCATAAATGTGAATACAAAAGTAGGAATCATATATACATGAATTAAAAGTGCAGGTAAGCCAAAGATCAACACACATAGAGTAACCACAACACATAGAATTTGTGAATGGCTTTGTTACATGTGAATGTGTGGTTTGTATGAAGTGGAAGTGTGAACTATGTCTTATGGATTGTTGTTTTTCTTTTGCTATGTGTGATGGTATGATATAGAACCTGCTCAAGAGCAAGTTCTTCCTTTCCAAGATCAGGACTACCCATTCCAAGAGCAGCAGGAAGGAGGCAAGTGTCCTTGACCACTTTGAACCTATACTAGGATGTTTAGATAGAATTATTGCATTGTCAAGTTAAATATGAAACCCATGCTAGGAAGTTTCCCTAGAATTGCAATACCTTGTTTCCTTGTAGCTTGGGTTAGGATTTATTTTATCATGTCATTTATTATTATGCATATGCTTAGCCATGCTTAGAATGGGATATTTGGGATATGAGATCATCAGTTTATTTTACCATACTCTTGAATGAGATATTGTGAGTTATATAGAGGTAGGGATCAAGGCAAGTTGGATGTTTTGGTTGTGTGCTGGGTGCACGAGACTCGGATTTGTGTTTATTACTTGCCTGGATCCTAAGGACCGGTTCATGGAGCATGTAACCTGGCTTTACCGTGCCAACCACATGCTGAGATGGGGCAGCTTGGCCAATTAATTAGGTGTATCCCCGGCGTAGTATGGGTGTGTTGGATGGTGCAGGGAGTAGGTGTCATCTGGACTACCATATGAACCGCAAGGCTCAAGAGGGAGCCACTGCAGCAGGGTTGGAGCCTCTTGTATGCTGTTAGGGATGAAACCTCAGTGGGCCCATGCTCGTCGGGAATCCCTTTGTAAAGGCTTCGTAGTGATCTCCTGGCTACACACCTGGGAAGTATGAATGTGGTTCGTAGCCACTGGCATAATGGAGGTTCTTTTAGTCCACCCGGCAACGGGGGATGAAATCACTACCTGTGGGTACAGTGGTACAAACTCTGCAGAGTCAAAACTGTCATGACAGCCGTGCTCACTATCAAGAGCGGCTTGGACTTATTCATGATTAGAGGATTGATGGTTTTGGAAGTTGTGGATGTTAAGCGGGGAGCTTAACATTGGAAATGATGTTATGGTTATTTGATTATGATGATGGGATGGGAGATTGGGACCATTTCACCTGTGTAGTAATGTAGGTGCTTAATAAGCTAAGGTGATAGGTATTAATTGCGTAGTGTTTTAACCATGAGTTCAACCTCCCCTTGTTCTAGCCATGCATGACATAACTTTCCCACACTTGCTGAGTACCATCGGTACTCAACCTTGCATATTTGTTGGTTTATATTGCTGCTCAGGTCAAGATAATGAGGTGGTGTATAATGATTAAGACCTTGGACCCGAATAAGGTTTCTAGGTTCATGGAGTCCCCCGGGCAACACCTGTGACGGAGCCCTCAAGAATAATATTCCGCTGCTAGTTTATTTACATGTGATGAACTTATTATTGTCCATCGAGACATTTGCTATGTAAGACTTATTTATATTCGACAGCTGGCTTGTAATAAATGATGCTTCACTATTTGTCGTCACATGTATGAGAAAATGATCCTGGCATACATGTGATATTCACTTGGTTGTTCTTCGGAAAAACCGGGTGTGACAGAAGTGGCATCAGATCCAAGGTTGCCCGTAGGAACATGGACCTAGATAGAAATGGACGTATTTAAGGGCCCTATTTTCTTGAAAACTATTTTACAAGGTGTGTGTTGAAAAGTGTTATTTAATGGAGTCACTTTCTTCATCTTACCCCAACTTTCACTCAAAATATGACTTTATGTTTAAAAGTTTAACTAACCTAAGTTTAAATGCTTTTTGTTTTAGATGGTTTGCATGATTCGCACCGTTCGCAAGTCCACAGGAGGGAGAGTTCCCGTAGTTGCCCTTGCCGAAAGAGAGGAGAGCCGTCTGGTGACGTACCTTTCCTACGGATTGGCAGTAGGAGGCTTGTTGCGCCGTCTTCTATGTATGCTCGAAGCCGCCGGCAATACGGGCAAGCTAATCATACACTATAGCTCTACCAGGACCATCCGGGAGAAGCGGGAAGAATGGAGTTCAGAAATAAGGATTATCCATGAAAATCAGCTGCTCAAGATCCACCGCTCTCCAGCTTGTCGAGCAACACAGGTTGATGCGGAGAAGGATGTCACCTGGGAGGCCATCACCTGCCAGAGTCACATCTATCGTCGCCACCTGGACAGGACGGAGTACATGTATGTCCTCCAGCGTGAGAGTGATACCACGGAGTACAAGTACCCGCCAGTGCAGCAAGGGACTTCCCATGAGCACATGGACTTGTGCTTAGAGGATGCTGCTATGCTCAACACTCGACTGCAGGAGTGTCAGCAAGAGCTTCAGGATGTTCGGGACACCCTGAAGGAAACGGAGACGTTGCTGCGAGCCTGCTTAAGGGCGAGAGAAAGAGGAGATGGGAATGAACTGTGTGTCACCGTGAATGATACATGGACTCCTGACTCCCCAGATCGCCGGGCGATCAGGCGTTGTCACACTTCTCCACCAGCAGCTTCCCCACCCAAAGCAGAGTCAGAAGGCAGCCGCAATGATGAGGAAGACCCCGAAGAGCCAGCTCAGTGAATACGAGTAGTGTAGAGTCCTTCCCTTAGTTTAGCAGGATGTCGAGTAGTCGAGTCGTTATCTTAGTTAATGGTGTGTAATGATTGGTGTGTGACGTGAGTTGTGGAAGCCATGAGCAATTGTCCACAGCCTCATCTCCAGATTGTTTTGCTTTGGTGTGTGAACCCACATGAAATAATATTGCATTTATTTTTGTGTGAGATATGAACCCTCAGAAAAGTATAACAAAGCATCAACACTTCAAAGTACAAACAAGTGAAAGTAGTAACATGATACGTAATGCTTTAAATTAACATTGGTTGATCATGCCAGATGGCCGGAAGAGGAAAAGGACGTGCTGCCAACCCCGCCAACAACAACGATGAGGCCTCCAACCCTCATCTTTCTGGAGGCCAGGACCGGGGTGGTCGCCGTGAAGGAGTTGATCCCCTCCACCAAATGATGGAGAATCAAAATCAGCTCATCCAGAACTTGACTCAAGTGGTGGCCAACTTGCATCAAGTTCCATCTCCACAAGCTGCACCACGCCAACCAAAGTTGAGTGAGTTTCTAGGAACTCAACCTCCAAAGTTTGCAAGTGCTGCTGAACCTCTGGATGCAGATGATTGGCTTAAGACCATTGAGAGCAAGATGAGGATCATACAGTGCCAAGGGTATGAGAGGGTGCTGTTTGCCTCTCATCAATTGCATGGACCTGCTGCTGATTGGTGGACCGCCTACGTGGCCGCCCATCATGACCCTGAGAACATCACTTGGGAAGAGTTCAAGCGTAGCTTCCACAACCATTACATCCCAAGAGGTGAACTCAAAAACAAGAGGAAGGAGTTTTTGGGGTTGCAGCAAGGTAACATGACTGTGAGGGAATACCTCACTAAATTTACTCAACTCTCCCGTTATGCCCCACGGTACATAGAGACTGATGAGCAGAAACAAGATTGTTTCGTGGAAGGACTTACCGCAGAAATGCAGTGTGCAATGTCCACAAATGAGTATGAAAGCTTCCAAAAGATGGTGGACAGAGTGTTTGTGGTAGAAAGGAAGCTGAAGGCCTTGGAAAATGAGAATAAGAGGAAGGCCGGGTGGTCACATCAAGCCTCAGGGAGCAACACCCGCCCATGTCTGATGCAGCAACCTGCAGGGCAGACGAACCGTGCTGCGGTACCCTGCTCAGCACCAAGAGGGTACAACCCGAACTACAGGCCTCCGGCAGCACCAGCACAGCCGCAACGTCAGTTTGTACAGCAGCCTCGCCCCGCATATCCACCTCGACCAGCAGTGCAAGGACCTCCAAACCAACACCAAGACAACAAAAGCCAGACACCTAAGGTTGGGGTGCAATGTTTTAGCTGTGGTGAAGTGGGGCACTACGCCCATAAGTGCCCAAAGAAGAAGCCCGCGCAGCCACAACAGCAGAATGTGATGCGAGGACGGGTGAACCACGTCACCATGGAGGAAGCGCAAGAGGCACCCGACGTGGTAGTTGGTAAATTCCCTGCCAATTTACACATTGCAACCCTGCTGTTTGATTCTGGTGCTACCCACTCGTTCATTGCCCAAGGGTTTGTTAAGAAGCATGATCTAGCAACAACACAAATGAACCATATGCTAGCAGTAAACTCTCCAGGTGGAGAAATAAGGACAAGACATGTGTGTCCCAAAGTGAACCTAGACATTAATGGGGTAGTATTTACTGTTAACCTCATAGTGATAGATTCACAAGGGATAGATATTTTCCTGGGTATGGATTGGTTGACCAAACATAAAGAAATCATCCATTGTTCGACCAGAATGGTGGAACTAACTCACCCTAGTGGCACAAGAGTAAAGTTCATAACAATACACGTGCCTAGGAGGGACATTAAATTAAATCAAGTTGAGGTGAAAGTTGAGGAGATCAGGACCATCAGGGAATATCCAGATGTTTTTCCGGAGGATTTGCCAGGTATGCCTCCCGATCGTGAAGTGGAATTCGCAATTGAGCTAGTGCCTGGAACAGCCCTGATATACAAGAGACCTTATCGGATGGACTCCAAGCAGCTGGAAGAACTCAAGGATCATTTGAGAGAATTGACGGAGAAGGGGTATATTCGCCCTAGTTCCTCACCATGGGGAGCTCCGGTGATATTTGTGCCCAAAAAAGACGGAACCCAAAGGTTATGCTTGGATTACCGTGCCTTGAATGAGGTAACCATCAAGAACAAGTACCCATTACCCCGCATTGAAGACTTGTTTGATCAGTTGAGGGGAGCTTGTGTGTTCTCGAAAATTGATCTCAGGTCGGGATACCACCAACTCAAGATAAGGCAATCTGATATTCCCAAGACAGCTTTCGTATCTCGGTACGGATTGTATGAATACACTGTCATGCCTTTCGGGCTAACTAATGCTTCGGCGTACTTCATGTATCTCATGAACAAGGTATTCATGGAATATCTGGACAAATTTGTGGTGGTTTTCATAGATGACATTCTCGTCTTCTCCAAAGATGAAGAAGAACATGAGAAACATCTAAGGTTGGTGTTGCAAAGGCTGAGAGAACACCAACTATATGCCAAGTTGAGCAAGTGTGAGTTTTGGTTGAAGAGAGTTCCCTTCTTAGGACATATAATCTCGGAGGGAGGAATCTCCGTGGATCCTGCCAAAATAGAGGATATACAGAAGTGGAAGACCCCTGAAAATGTCGGGGAAGTTCGAAGCTTTTTGGGATTGGCTGGATACTATCGACGGTTTATTGAGGGATTCTCTAAGATCTCGAGACCCCTTACCAAACTGTTGGAGAAGGGAATCACATTCACATGGACGCCACAGTGCGAGACGAGTTTTCAGGAGTTAAAGAAAAGATTGACAACAGCCCCAGTGCTGGTTATGCCAGATATGCAAAAGAACTTTACGGTGTACTGCGATGCCTCTAGAAACGGGTTGGGATGTGTTCTCATGCAAGAAGGGCATGTCATGGCTTATGCATCCCGACAACTCTGGAAGCACGAGAAAAACTATCCTACACATAACCTAGAACTAGCTGCAGTGGTACACGCGTTGAAAATTTGGCGACACTATTTGATGGGGAAGAGGACAGAGATATATACGGATCATAAGAGTTTGAAGTACATTTTCACACAGCCAGATCTCAACCTCAGACAAAGGAGATGGTTAGAGCTAATCAATGACTTTGATGTGGGCATCAACTATCATCCTGGGAAAGCAAACATCGTGGCCGATGCTTTAAGTCGGAAAGTGCAGGTCAATAAGTTGAGCTTGAAGGACATGCCTGCAGAATTGAAGGATGAGGTTATAAGGCTCAATCTATGCCTGGTAAATAGTGGTGAAGCCATCGCCATGGAAGTGGACTCCACACTCGAGCGAGACATACGCGAGGGTCAAAAGAATGATGAGAAGATACAAGAAATCAGGCAACTCATCAAGGAAAATAAAGCCCCTGGTTTCAGATAGGATGAACAAGGTACGGTGTGGCACGGGAAAAGAATCTGCGTGCCTGAAGTAAAAGAGATCCGTGAATTGATTTTGAAGGAGGCTCACGATTCTGACTATTCCATTCATCCTGGGACTACAAAGATGTACCAGGACCTCAAGAGCAGGTATTGGTGGTATGGCATGAAGCGAGATGTCGCGGAACATGTTGCCCTATGTGACACATGTCAGTTGGTGAAAGCAGAACATCAACGACCCGCGGGATTATTGCAACCACTCAAAGTGCCTGAATGGAAATGGGAAGAAATCGGTATGGATTTCATAGTGAGATTGCCTAGGACCCAATCAGGATATGATTTAATATGGGTCATCATCGACAGGCTAACCAAGGTAGCTCACTTCATCCCCGTGAAGGAAAGCTACCGCGGATCCAAATTGGCAGAATTGTACATGTCAAGGATCGTGTGTTACCATGGAGTGCCAAAGAAGATAGTGTCGGATCGAGGGACACAGTTCACCTCTAGGTTCTGGCAGAAGTTGCACGAAACCATGGGAACCCATCTGAACTTTAGTTCTGCCTATCATCCCCAAACTAATGGGCAGACGGAAAGAACCAATCAGATTCTTGAGGATATGCTGAGGGCATGTGCACTCAAAAACAATCGGAGTTGGGACCAGAACTTACCGTATGCGGAATTCTCCTATAACAACAGCTATCAGGCTATTATGAAGACGTCACAGTTTGAAGCTTTGTATGGGAGGAAGTGCAGAACTCCCCTATTTTGGATCCAAACAGGGGAAAGTAAAGTGTTTGGTCCCGAAGTACTACAAGAAGCCGAGGCGAAAGTGAGGGAAATTTGCAACAACTTGAGGATAGCACAGACACGCCAAAAGAGCTATGCCGATGTACGAAGAAGAGAGCTCATTTTCAACGTGGGAGACTATGTCTATCTCAAGGTGTCCCCTATCCGAGGACTTCGTCGGTTCAAGGTGAAAGGGAAGTTGTCACCTCGATACATCGGACCCTTTCAAGTTCGTGAGAGGAAAGGCGAAGTGGCGTATCAACTGGAATTACCGGCTCGCCTATCGGATGTGCACGATGTATTCCATGTGTCACAACTCAAGAAATGCCTGAGGATGCCTGAAGAGGTGTTACCCATGAATGAAGTGGACGTAGCTGAGGATTTGTCTTATGCCGAGCAACCATCCAAGATTTTGGAGACAATGGAACGCCTCACCAGAAATAAAAGAATTCGGATGTGCAAGGTGCAGTGGAAGCATCACTCAGAAGATGAAGCCACCTGGGAGCGAGAAGATGAGCTTAAGGCACAATTTCCGGAATTGTTTTCTTAGAACCACCAATCTCGAGGACGAGATTTATTTTAAGGGGGGTAGAGTTGTAACACCCCCAAAATCCTGTTCAGAGGGGAGTTTAAAAATTTTTGGACGTGTTGCATGTGTTGCAAAAATTCAAATTCAAACTGGAATTCAAATTAAACTCAAAACAGAAAAGAAATAGAAAAGAAAAAGGAAAACAGAAAAAAACCGGCCAGTGATCCGAAACCCACCAGCCGGCCCACCCAGCCCCCGCGCCAGCCCGCAGCCGCGCGCGCCCTCTTCTTCCCACTGACAGGCGGGGCCCGCCAGTCTTTCTTCTTCCTCGCGCTAGCGCCGCGCTCGGCCGACCACCTTCCAGGACCTCCAAGCTCAAGAAAACCCCCGAGGTGAGATCCCCGACCTCCCCTCCACCGATCTATGCCATAAAATCACGGCTTTAGGAAGAATTGACGAAGATCCGAAACTCTCCGGCGAGATCGTCGCCTCCCACCGTCGTGCGCCGCCGGGCAGCGCCGCCCACACTCGATCAGAGCGACGTGGCTGCTTGTGCGCCGTTTATTTTAAATTGCACGGTAGAGTTTAAATCCCCGCGTACCGGTTCGATGTTATAATCTCAGACGTCTGTTTTAAATCGGACGGTCCACGTCAGCCCCGCGTTATAAAGACTGGAATTCTTACGTGCTACCCCCTGACGTTCTCGGGAAATAAGAGCTAGCCCCGAAAACTTCTGATCTAGCCCCTGGAACTTTAGAAAATCATGTAAATTCATTTAAAAATCAGTTTTAGCCCCTGGACTTAATAAAAAATAGGAAAAACTCCTCTGTTATGAGTAGCTAGACCCCTGAAAATTGTTAAAATAATATTATAGACCCTGTAGTGGGGTGAGTTTACCTTTTTAACCCTGTTTGATATTAAATTTAGGAAATTGAATATGTGGCTAGTATTTAAAATTTAAAAAGTGGGACAAACATATTGTCAAATTTAAATTAAACACTTTCTCAGTACTTAGAAAACTTTGGAGTGAGATAAAAATAGATTTTTGGCTGAAATGAATCTGTTTAATTTATTATTCACATTTATTAGTTATAGGGACACATTTTTAAGTAAAGAATAGTTCTGAAAATAGGGAAAATAAATGTAAAATAGTTTACATCAGAGGAAAAGGTCAAAAATATATTACTAAATATTTTAGATCAGAACCTATTCTGTTTAGATGATGTGTCTTGTTATTTTCATAATAAAGTTCACATTTAGGCATAGGAAATAAATCTGAAAATATAGCAACTAGTAAATGATAAATGAAGTTTCTAAAATCCAAAGAATTCAGGTTAGGGTTGGTAGAAGTTCTAAAGACACATATGGAGAAGGAAAATACCTTTCATGCATACTTGGTAGCTAAAAGGTGTAGTAATTGAATATAAGGAATTTATTTAAATTAAAAACTCATATATAAAGTATGCAAGCATAAATGTGAATACAAAAGTAGGAATCATATATACATGAATTAAAAGTGCAGGTAAGCCAAAGATCAACACACATAGAGTAACCACAACACATAGAATTTGTGAATGGCTTTGTTACATGTGAATGTGTGGTTTGTATGAAGTGGAAGTGTGAACTATGTCTTATGGATTGTTGTTTTTCTTTTGCTATGTGTGATGGTATGATGTAGAACCTGCTCAAGAGCAAGTTCTTCCTTTCCAAGATGAGGACTACCCATTCCAAGAGCAGCAGGAAGGAGGCAAGTGTCCTTGACCACTTTGAACCTATACTAGGATGTTTAGATAGAATTATTGCATTGTCAAGTTAAATATGAAACCCATGCTAGGAAGTTTCCCTAGAATTGCATTACCTTGTTTCCTTGTAGCTTGGGTTAGGATTTATTTTATCATGTCATTTATTATTATGCATATGCTTAGCCATGCTTAGAATGGGATATTTGGGATATGAGATCATCAGTTTATTTTACCATACTCTTGAATGAGATATTGTGAGTTATGTAGAGGTAGGGATCAAGGCAAGTTGGATGTTTTGGTTGTGTGCTGGGTGCACGAGACTCGGATTTGTGTTTAGTACTTGCCTGGATCCTAAGGACCGGTTCATGGAGCATGTAACCTGGCTTTACAGTGCCAACCACATGCTGAGATGGGGCAGCTTGTCCAATTAATTAGGTGTATCCCCGGCGTAGTATGGGTGTGTTGGATGGTGCGGGGAGTAGGTGTCAGCTGGACTACCATATGAACCGCAAGGCTCAAGAGGGGGCCACTGCAGCGGGGTTGGAGCCTCTTGTATGCTGTTAGGGTTGAAACCTCAGTGGGCCCACGCTCGTCGGGAATCGCTTTATAAAGGCTTCGTAGTGATCTCCTGGCTACACACCTGGGAAGTGTGTATGTGGTTCGTGGCCACTGGCATAATGGAGGTTCTTTTAGTCCACCCGGCAACGGGGGATGAAATCACTACATGTGGGTACAGTGGTACAAACTCTGCAGAGTCAAAACTGTCATGACAGCCGTGCTCACGGTCAAGAGCGGCTTGGACTTATTCATGATTAGAGGATTGATGGTTTTGGAAGTTGTGGATGTTAAGCGGGGAGCTTAACATTGGAAATGATGTTATGGTTATTTGATTATGATGATGGGATGGGAGATTGGGACCATTTCACCTGTGTAGTAATGTAGGTGCTTAATAAGCTAAGGTGATAGTTATTAATTGCGTAGTGCTTTAACCATGAGTTCAACCTCCCCTTGTTCTAGCCATGCATGACATAACTTTCCCACACTTGCTGAGTACCATCGGTACTCAACCTTGCATATTTGTTGGTTTCTTTTGCTGCTCAGGTCAAGATAATGAGGTGGTGTATAATGATCAAAACCTTGGACCCGAAGAAGGTTTCTAGGTTCATGGAGTCCCCCGGGCAACGCCTGTGACGGAGCCCTCAAGAATAATAT
The DNA here is from genome assembly GCA_030760725.1 of Neostapfia colusana. NCBI lineage: Eukaryota > Viridiplantae > Streptophyta > Magnoliopsida > Poales > Poaceae > Neostapfia > Neostapfia colusana. The sequence continues at coordinate 3,620,720 of JASWHV010000019.1, read as the reverse complement.
TCCGCTGCTAGTTTATTTACTTGTGATGACCTTATTATTGTCCATCGAGACATTTGCTATGTAAGACTTATTTATATTCGACACCTGGCTTGTAATAAATGATGCTTCACTATTTATCGTCACATGTATGAGAAAATGATCCTGGCATACATGTGATATTCACTTGGTTCTTCTTCGGAAAAACCGGCATGTACCTTGCGGCAGACGGGAGGAGGAGAGAGGTGGCGTTGGCGCGAGACTGAGAAGGCGGCGGAGCGGAGCTCATCGGCAAGGCTCTCGTGAAAAATTTTGGCAGCCTAATGGCGCCGTTTCAAACACCAGGACTTAGGTTTTGCGGGGTGCTACTGTGTGGCTTTATAGAGCCATAATTTTCACAGGCGGCCATAAAATAGAACAGCCTGTGAATATGTATTTTCACAGGCGGCTCTTAAGATGGACGCCAATGAAGATGTATTATCGCAGGTGGATTGAAATAAGACTGCCTATGAAAATATGTCATGACATTTTAAATTATTATATTATTTATCATCCCTCATTTTCTAACTCTGAATATACTATTTGTCCACATAACACTGAAGTATAATATATTAATCTTATATGCCATCCCTTCTACTATTTTATTTGTAAAGTTTGGACATTTGGAAGTGAGTAAATAAAAGTAAAGAAATAACTATGAGTATCCTATTGAAATCTGAATTTGAATTGGTTATAATGAAGCATGGAAAAGTTTATGAAAACATAACATATACAAAGAGAAACAATACTATAATATTTGTTAAATTATTTTCGTTGGCGGTCAGTAAGCATAACCGCCTGTCAAGTTGTATTATCGCAGGCGGTTTGAAACTAATACCGCCTGTGAAAATATGTGTTCACATTTTAAATTCTTATCTTATATATCATCCTTTCATTTTTACCAATATATAAAACATACACTATAATCTATAACATTCAATTAACTCTAAAGTATATTATTTGTCCACATAACACTGAAGTATAATATACTTCAGGTTTAATCTTATATACAATCCCTTCTACTCTTTTGTTCGTAAAGTTTGGACATTTGGACGTCAGCAAATAACAGTATAGAAAGAACTTTGAGTATCTGACGGGGTTCTGGGCCCTAAACCCTAGGAAAGTGACGGGGAGCGTCCCACAAGATATGACAGAGCAGGCTCGAGCCCGGACCTGGGAGGAGGTGCGGCAAGGAGCCCGGGGCCGACCCCCTGGTAGGACGAATGACCCATCCCCGAGGCGATCCAGACAAAAAGCCCGAGCCCCCGTGGCAGAACCTGAGCCTGACCTCGGGCAGGAGAGAAGAAGGTAGCCTTCAATGCGGGGCACACGCTGCCCTAGTCAAGTGGAGGGGTGATCGAGTACCCCCCTGCCCCCCAGCATTGAAGGCCCGTCACTTCCGACGGGACCAAAGTGGAGTGGAGAAGGGGCGCACGTGCGCCTCGATATGGGCCACTCCCCAGTGACGGGACAGAAGCAGGAGCGGGAGCAGGCCTCAAGTATGGTAGTACCATCGAGCACCCTGCCTGACGAATAAAAGACAAGTCATACTGTACCCACGACCAGCCTGCCCACAAAAACACGGATAGGAAACAACAGAGAGAGAGATAGGATGAAGGAGAGATAGAATAAATAGAGAGACCTGGCATTTCGAGAGGTCAGGCTCTTGCACTTGTAAGAACAACCCCCATTCTTGAGTAAAGAGTGAGCGAGACTCCCCGATTGGATGTAGGGCATTCTCGCCCGAACAAGGATAATCCTTTGTGTGTTCTTAGCTAGGCCACCTCGAGGTAGAACGCTCGGTACATTCGATTACTAGTTGGAAATCTGAAACACTGACAGTTGGCACGCCAGGTACTACCGTGCGTTCCGTTTCCACCACCTCGATGGCTTCTCCACGATCGGCTCTCGCACCCAGCACGAAAATATCCTTCGGTGACCTCGACTTCATCATTCGATGACGGCTTTGCCTACCAGCGGCGCCCAGGAATCTGACATCGCCACGGCAACCGTCGCATCACCCCTTTGCTGGTCCGAGACCAAGATCACGTTTTGTGATGCCCCTGTTCCGAGAAAACCCCGGAACCGAGATGATGCATCTGTGTGCCCAGGATGTTCATCACACATACACATGTAATCCACAAACTGAATTCAGAATAATACCACGAATAACAGGGTTTTATTACATTCTCTCATGAGTCTCTAACTCATTCTGGCAGCAGAAGTCTTATTCTAGCAGCGGAAGTCTTCTACACTATAGCGGAAGCAAACTAAGCAATGGCAGCGGCTCCATCTCCTACTCCAGAGGCAAGTTGACGGTAGATCACACGCCTAATACTCCACATGGTCTTCAAAGTACTCCTCTCCTGTTGCTGATGACTTAATGCAAGTTTGAGTACATGACGTACTCAGCAAGTGCGGGAAAATATGATATGTAGCTTTCAACAAGGTATGGAAAAAAGGCTTATTGCAGAAAAAACAAAGTTTATTTCACAAAACACGATAAAAACAGCAGCTAACTTTAAGTGACTATAATCCCAACATATTTTCAATTATAACATTTACATACCTCTTTCATGATTTACCACTTTTCATATCTCATCTGAACATTTATCTTTCTCAACTTTTCTTCATGAATACCATCTCATATTCATGGTCATCTCATCTCATATTCAATGCCATCTCATAATTGAGACCAAAGCTCATTGTTTCGACTCAATAGTCCGAAACCTTTCTCATTACCAAGACTCAATAGTCTCAAAACCAAAACCTCAATGACCAAACCATAACCAAACCAATGACATCCCAATAACCAAACCAAACATCCATCCCAAAACCATCCCATCTAATCATGTGAGTTGTCCAGTCGCTTGTGACCGTAAGATCGGCTATCATGATAGTTTTACAATTTGCAGAGGTGGCACCACTTTACCCACAAGTTTGTGATTTTGTCACCCATCGGCGACTGCAGAACCTCCATTATACCAGTACACAACCGTCGGTGTATGGCCAAGAGATCACAAAATAGCCTTTACAAAGGGGCTACTATATGTATGGACTCACTAAGGTTTCAACAGCAGGCTCAAATCGCCATTCCCCCACCTACGGGCCCCCTCTTGTGCCATGCAGTTCCCAGGGCAGTCCTCACTCGACTCCCATTCCCCGCGCCTTCCATGGTCCATAACAACTTAGCAACTTACCTAATTAGTCAGCTAAGTCGCACTCATATTTGGCCTTGTGGTGGCACTGTTATCCTGGCGTGTGCTGGCATGAACCGGTCCTTAGATCTACGGCAAGTAAACCACCATCTCATTCTACCTCATCCATGAACCAAGCTTGCCTGGATCTCCCCCGATTCATGTTCATTATCATCAAGTTCTCATTAACATTATGAGTGCAGTAGCTAGACACATTCTATCGCTTCTCATATCCCGTAGATTAGCGAAGCAGAAAAGAAAAACGACAATACCCGACTCATAAACTTCCCTGGCGACAAGGGTGGTTAACAAACCTAGTAAACTCCTATAAAGGGTTTCCCATCAAGTTGACTCAGCATACACAATTTTCGCAAACAAAACAATTTCCAAAAACAAGGGCACTTGCCTTGTTCCTGTGGTTTCCGTTGCTCTTGGATCTCGAAGTTTTGGTGCTGAATTTCTTCGTAGATAGCTCCCTGAGCTTGTCCTTCTACTTACGATCACGCACATACAAGATTTACAGTAATCAATCATCATGCACAATCCGTATTCAAGATGCAATGGTGCATATGCATCCTAATCCTATGGTGCTGTTTCATTAGATCAGTTTGTACGTGTTCTTGTAGGTTTTAATGGCTTGCATGGGTTTGCATGGGTTTTTACGATGAACAGAGGTGTAAAGATCAAGTGCGGACGTGGTGATGATCTGGACTCAAGATCTAGATCAAACCGATCAACACGTGATCTGTCCACGAAAAAGCTTCTGTTCGAAGGGATCGAAGAAACAAATGCAAAGAAAACCGCGATGATGTCATAAGGTGGCAACGGAGACCTACCTTACTTCCATCGGGACCTTCTTCCTAGCAATGGCAGCAAAACAGATCATCGGCTCTCCTCCGGCGATCGTGACGGGCTCGCCGGCGGTCTCACCGGCGTCGGAACTCCGATGAAGGGGTTTACTCGGCGAGTTGGGAGCTAGGGCCTCCAAGTCGTCGACTTGAGAAGATGTTACGGCCAAGGGTGTTTCGGGTTCTATTTATAACTGGGAAAAGAAGAGTCCTACTCCGATTGGATTTCAAATAAGAGTCCTATTTGATTTGTGTTTAGATCTTAACAACTTATCTTCAATAGATTTGTGCGGTATCAATCGTAGAAGAAATCGTGTTGGTTTCTTCTGTATCGGGCGCTCGCGCACAGAGCAAAACTGCTTAAGGACCGCGTCCTTCCGCAGAGATAAGCTCCAAAGGATCCACGTGTCTAGCAGGGGCCTGGGCTTCCCTTCTCATCAGGGGTGAGCTCTGGTTGCGCCATGTGTCAGGCAAGCGGGACCTCCCTCTTCCTCAGAGGCGAGCTCCGCGTGCGCCACGCGTCCTGGCGGGCGGGAACCTCCCTCTCCCTCAGAGGCGAGCTCCGCGTGTGCCACGTGTCTGGTGGGTCGGGACCTCCCCTCTTTCCAGAGACGAGCTCCGCGTACGCCACGTGTTAGTGCCTGACCTCCCCCTCTCTTCGGAGGTGGCTCCGGAAGTGCCACATGTCCTAGCAGTGCTGGATCTCCTTTCTGCTCAGAGATGAGCTCCGAGGTCGACATGTATCCAACTGCGTCGGACCTCTCTTCTCCCCGGAGGTAAGCTCCGAGAACGACACGTGTCAAGCAGTGTCGGTCCTTCCGGAGGTAAGCTCCAAGGATAACACGTGTCCATCAGGACCTTCTCCTCGGAGGTGAGCTCTGAGGATGACACATGTTTAGTAGTGTCGGACCTGTCGGAGGTGAGCTCCGAGGATGACACGTGTCTAGTAGTGTCGGACCTCTCCGAGGTGAGATCCGAGAGTGACACGTGTCAAACAGGGCCGGACCTCTCAGAGATGAGCTCCGAGAGCGACATGTGTCCCGTGGGTTGGACCTCCCGCTTCTCTGCAGTGACTAGCTCCGAAGGCGCCACTTGTCCTGCAGGGCTGGCCTCACTTCTCTGCAGAGGCTAGCTTCAGGGCAACACGTGTCCCACGGGGTCGGACCTCGCCCCTTCTGCAGAGGCAAACTCCGAGCCTGCCACGTGGCCAGTTAGCGATGGACCTCTCCCCCTCCGCAGGGATGAGCTCCGAAGGCGCCACGTGGCCAGCGGGCCACGGGAAGAGCCTACAGCGCTCCTTGAACTGGAACTGGCTCTTTTTAGCTATCTTTTTTATTCCTTCTCTGTTTCTACTTATTTTAAAATGTTTCTCTATATGAAATATGAATGCATGCATGGTTATGAAATTGAGGGTGTTACAAACCTACACCCCTTAAATTGAATCCCGTCCTCGAGATTTGATAGAGTGGAGAATAGATGAGGGAACTCTTCCTTGAGGTCTTCCTCACGCTCCCACGTAGCTTCGGCTTCTGTGTGATGGCTCCATTGTACCCTGCACCAACAGATCACTTTGTTCCTCGTGACCCTTTCCTTTACGTCTAAAATTTGGACAGGGTGCTCTACATAGGTCAGATCCTCTTGAAGCTCAAGCTCATCCACTGGTACTTGTTCTTCCGGTACTCTCAAGCACTTCTTGAGCTGGGATACGTGAAACACGTCATGCACGTCGGCGAGGTGCATTGGGAGTTCTAGTTGATAGGCTACTTCTCCTCGCTTGCCCAAAATCTTAAATGGCCCGATATAGCGAGGTGCTAGCTTGCCTTTGACGTTGAAACGTCGTTAGCCACGAATAGGTGATACCTTAAGGTATACGAAGTCTCCTACTTTGAAGGTCAACTTTCTTTGCCTATTGTACGCATAGCCTTTTTGGCGTGACTGAGCGGCCTTCAAGTTCTCCCGTATCGTTTGGACTTGCTTCTCAGCCTCTTGCAGCACTTTGGGTCTAAACACTTGGTTCTCTCCGGTCTCGTTCCAAAACAACTGCGTTCTACACCGTCTACCATACAATGCTTCAAAAGGTGACATCTTCAAACTTGCTTGGTAGCTGTTGTTGTACGAGAACTCAGCATACGGCAAGCTCCTATCCCAACTACGTCCATGTTTCAATGCAAAGGCTCACAACATATCTTCCAAAATTTGGTTGGTCCTCTCGGTTTGTCCATCAGTCCGCGGGTGGTAAGTGGAGCTAAAATCCAGTCGTGTACCCGTAGCATCATGCAGCTTCCTCCAGAATCTAGAGGTAAACTGAGAATCCCGATCTGAAACGATCCTCTTCGGGACTCCATGGAGGCACACGATTTGCTCTATATACAGCTCGGCTAGTTGTGCAACGTTGTACTTGGTCTTAACAGGAAGGAAATTGACGGTTTTCGTCAATCGGTCCACAATAACCCATGTGGAGTCGTAACCCGACTGAGTACGTGGCAATCCGATGATGAAATCCATACTGATTTCCTCACACTTCCACTCAGGTACTTTCAATGGTTGCAACAGTCCAGCGGGTCTTTGATGTTCGGCCTTCACCTGTTGGCATGTGTCTCATAGGGCAACATATTCAGCTATGTCCCTCTTCATACCATCCCACCAATAACAAGTCTTCAAGTCCTTGTACATTTTTGTACTGCCGGGTTGTATGGAATAAGGTGAGTCATGTGCGTCCTTTAATATCGTGTCGCGGATGTGCTTCACATTAGGCACACAAATTTTTTTCCTAACCAAAGCGTACCCTTCTCATCTTCCTTGAAGTCTTTTCTATGCCTTGTCGGATTCTTTCCTTGATCTCCTTGATTTCCTCATCCATAGCTTTGCTATCTCTTATCTCTTGCTCCAGCGAAGAGTAGAGTTCCATCACTTCCATCCCATTTAAGAACCCAAGATGTAACCGTTCGAACTCCTTGCGTAGCTCGGGTGGTAGCTTCCGAACTGTGAGTTGGTGACATGCTCCCTTTCGGCTCAATGCATCAGCTACTACATTGGCCTTTCCGGGGTGATAGTTGATTCCAACATCATAATCCTTGATGATTTCCAACCATCGACGTTGCCTCAAATTCAAATACGTTTGGATGAATATGTACTTGAGGTTTTTGTGATCCGTATAGATCTCATATCAGTGGCCAAGGATATAATGCCTTTAAATCATGCGTGGGGTAATTCAGCTTTTGTTTCTTTAGTTGTCTCGACACATAGGCTACCACTTGTCCTTCTTGCATGAGCATACATCCAAGACCTTGTCTTGATGTGTCACAATATATGTCGAAGCTCTTGCTTACGTCCGGCAATACCAAAACCGGCGCTGTGGTTAGCCTTTTCTTGAGCTCCTCGAAGCTTTCTTGACACGCTGGTGTCCACTGAAGTGCTTTTCCCTTCATTAGCAATTCAGTCACAGGCTTCGCTATATTGGAGAAATCCTTGATGAACCGGCAGTAGTATCCAGCCATCCCAAGGAAACTCCGAATATCCCTCACGTTCTGCGGTTGGTTCCACTTCAGAACATCTCCCACTTTTCCGGGATCAACCGACACTCCTTCCTCAGAGATGATGTGGCCTAGGAACGATATCTTCTTTTGCCAAAATTTTTGCTGAGCTTGGCATATAATTGATGCTCTCAGTTTTTGCAATGTCCATCTCAAATGTTCTTCATGTTCCTCCTCGCTTTTCGAATACACCATGATGTTGTCGATGAAAACAATGACGAACTTATCCAAGTACTCCATGAAGACCTTATTCATGAGGTACATGAAGTATGCGGGTGCATTCGTTAACCCAAAAGACATAACGGTATATTCATACGAACCATACCGTGTTCAAAAGGCAGTCTTGGGTATGTCGGAGGGCTTAATATTCAGCTGGAAATATCCTGACCGAAGATCAATCTTAGAGAAAACTCGGGCACCTTTCATCTGGTCGAACAGGTCCTCTATTCGGGGCAGAGGGTACTTGTTCTTGATCGTCACCTTTTTGAGAGACCTATAATCCACACACATCCTTTGGGTCCCATCCTTCTTGTCTATGAAGAGCACGGGGGCTCCCCGTGGTGACGAGCTTGGTCGTATAAAACCCTTCTCTAGCTGCTCCTGTATTTGCTTCTTGAGCTCCACTAGTTTATTAATGGGCATCCTATATGGTCTCTTTGCTATAGGTGCAGTTCCAGGTACAAAATCAATGGCAAACTCAATGTCCCGGTCAGGTGGCATACCTGGAAGTTCTTCCGGAAACACGTCCGAAAATTCTTGAACCACCGGAATGCTGTCCAATGTTTCTTCTTCGACGTGGTTCAACGTTGCCTTCTCGGTTGCCGGTTGGGCTGACTCGAACTCAATACGAGTTCTGTGCTCGTTTGTCAACTGCACGCTCGTCTCAGCACATTGGATTACTCCGTTGTTCTTGCTTAACCAATCCATTCCAAGTATTATATCAAGACCTTGGGAATCCAAGATAATAAGGTTGGCAAGAAAGTCTACCCCCCTTATTTTAAGGTTAACCCTTGGACATACTATATTAGTCCTCATCTCTCCACCGGGAGAATTAACTATCATAGTATATTTCATGTGTGATATGGGTAGATTGTACTTGGCAACATACTTGGATGATATGGATGAATGTGATGCTCCGGAATAAAAAAAACAGTGGCTGGGTTGGAGTTGGCAAGGAACATACCAATCACGACGTCCTCAGCCTGTTGCGCTTACTCAGCAGAGACATGGTTCACGTTGCCACGAGCGTAGTTCTGTTGTCCACGGTTACCTTGCGTAGCTCCTCCGTTCGGCCGTGGGTTCTGCTTGGGCGTGTTGCTTGGCTGTCCAGGACCTTTCCTCGGGCACTGACTCGCGAAGTGTCCTGTTTCTCCACATGCAAAGCATGCCTTGTTGCCCAAGACCGCGGGAACGTTGGGACGATGGTGGTTTTGAGTATAAGCACCCATGTTTGGACGGGGTGCAGGAGGCAAAGGCACACGAGGTGCTTGCATAACAGGACGTTGCTGTGATGGTTGATTAGGGCAAAAAGTGGAAGTAGACGAGCCATGCTGTGGTGCAGCTGGGGGCATGTACCTGGGGCGTACGTTTCTCCCGTGTCGCTGGTATGGCATCTTGTGACGCCCTCAATTCTGTAGAACAAAAACTGAGAACTGATGCGTATGTGTGCCCAGGTTGTTCATCACACATACACATATATCCACAAACTTAATTTAGAATATATAAATAACCACGAATAACAGGGTTTATTACAATGTCTCATGAGTCTTGGACTCATGCTAGCAGCGGAAGTCTAATATTAGCAGCAGAAGCCTTTATTCTAACTAGTGCAGAAGCAAACTAAGCAGCAGCAGCGGCTCCATCTCTACTCCATCCACAGAGGCAAGTCGACGGGGTATCACACTCCTAGTTCTCCACGGGGTCTTCATAGTACTCCTCTCCTGTTGCTGATGATGTATGATAATGCAAGTTTGAGTACATGATGTACTTGAGGGGGCCCGACCTCCATCACGGGGCCGGGCCGCCTTGCCCGGGGATCGCATTGGGTGGTGCCGTGTTATGCGGCACCGAACAGCACACATATAAGGAACAATGTATTACATAAATCAAAGCGGAAGCTTACAATTGTTCTTCGTAAATAATTTACATAAAATAGCTACAGCGGAAGTATATAAACAGCTCACGTTGAATATATAAGAAGCACTCGAGAAGAGGTCCAGCCCTCGGACTCCTCTCGCTAGCAACACGAAGACATGGCAGCGGCTAGGTTCTCCAAGTGACATGACTCGGAAGTTCCCGAGTCTCACCGGACAACCTCCTCTATAGCGTCGATGTTTACCTGCAAAACAACTTATATAGCAAGAGTGAGCATAAAGGCTCAGCAAGACTTAACCGTCTCTCCTAATACATGAAACTCTACATGAAAGTAACCTAAGACTTAAGCCTGTCATTTGCGAAAAGACTCGCCTACGAGTTCATCCTTAACTTTCAGATTTTAGCCATAATAGTAGTGACCTTGCGCCCAGCAACATTGGAACTCCACAATCAAACAAGAAACGCTTCATTCCAATGTTACTTGTCCCAAGGTGAAAAATAAATTTAGTTTGCTCTATCTCTACTTCAAACAAGGTTCTCATGCAGTTTAACATAATCATAGCAGCAATTATACTTTTGCAAACTGTTCCCACACAACTTGCTTACTACGTCACAACACAGTGAGCAAGCGGTACTCATAACCGCGAGGGACGGTGATTCGAATTAAACACTACCCGGATAACTCGACACATATGCCCGCCTCTGAAGACCCAACTCTGGCGTCCTTCATTACGTTGTATGTGGCAACCTTTCTCAGGACACTAAACTGTAGAACCGGTCGCGCCGTCTCGGGATCATAGGTCTAACGAGACGATGTGGTATGCCTCTACAATCCAGTGAACCTGGTACATCGGTTTCCTGGTTCCCATATATCAGTAAGCATCCGGTACACAACTTAATACTTGCTCAGCGGGGCTGCATACGCTTCGGTCCTTGACCGACACGGGCAGAGCTACTCGACCAAGACCTCGTCTTGTCGCTACCTAACTCTCCTGCCCGGTCTCATCTTTAGAAACGTAAACTTTAGTTTGCCTCTCTTTCCAACCAAACTTATGTCATCCTAAAACAAAGCTCGCGAGTAGATTCCAACTACTCGTCTTCTACCAGATGTCCTAGCCTATTTAGCACGGCCTTATTCTACAGCGATGACACAATGCTACCCTTGACCTCAGGGTTCATGTTTGGTTATGCAAGTGGAGTATCAACATCCTTGACCTCATGCACATACAAACCTTGACCAAATGCAGTGAACAAAGGGAAAACTTTAAAAACAACTTAAGTGCAAACCGGGGCTTGCCTTGGTTTTGCAGGTAACTAAAATCAGATAAGATGAAGTTAGTTGCTGATGATGACTTGAAGCTAAATCCCTGCCTTCTTGCTCCTTGATCAAATCTTCACTTCTCCACGTTTAACCTCTACACGTTATGAATATGTATACATGTTTAATTATAAAACTTTTTGCTAACAAATGCTAAAGCCAAGTTTAAAACTGGAACTCTGTTCAAGAATTTAAAATGACACTGGGGTGGTGGTTTGGGTGTGTGTCTAAGCACTATCATCAAGTGAGAAGTGAGGTTCATCACTTGGGTGGTGATCACCTAATTGGTTGAACAAAACACTACTGATCCAGGGCTCCAATGGAGCTGGAAAATTTCTTGTGAGTTCCTTGTCACAAGAGAGTCCTCTGGACCAAAATTCAGAATGTTTCACCAAGTAGATCACCCAGAATAATTCTCTAAGCATTTAGGCAAAAAGGAATTAATTCTGACTAAATTTGCACTTTCATGCAAATTCAAGTGAACTACAATTTCAAGGATAGTTCAGAGAGTGTGCCTGAATTTTCCTAGGATTTTTGGAGCTAAGGAATGCCCAGAACTGAATTTCCATGTTTTGGAAATTCTCTGAAAATGTTTCTGTATTTATTTGAATGCAGAAACTTGAAATTAGGATTACCCTAACCAAATCAACTCCAAATGAGATGAAACGTTTACAGGTGTCTCCTAATATCCTAAAAAATATCCTGGAAAAATTTGGGGAATTTTGTATGAACCAAACTTCCTCTAAAATTCTTTCGCTGAAAAGATTTAAAGAATTTTCCAGAATTTTCTATTGGTTTTCTTGGAAATTGGGTTGCCTATTTGGATAGAGCTCTTCATCCTGAATCCAACCCAATTTGAATCACTAAATTTGGATCTTCCTAGCAAAAGTTATGAGGCTCTAAAGTTTGAACTAAATCTGGAATTCAAATGAAATCGAGAAATGTTCAAACTCTGCCTGTGGGTCCAACCTACACGTGTCAGCCGCCGGAGTCACGCCACACGGGGCCACAGACCCTTACTTGACCCCACGGTCTTGTCGAACCAGGATCACGCTGAGGGATGCTGCGTTGCATAGCACCGTATAACACACGTCAAAGGTACAAAGCGGAAGCGAAACTTTATTACATAAACAAGTTTATGAACATGTTTACATCAAAATAAGTTCAGTCTACACTCACAGGCGTAGACTACGCATCAAGTGCACGTTCAGCCCTTGAACGTGTCCTTGCTAGCACACACACTAACTCTGCGGCGTGCACGACTCCCACTCGACGGGGTTCCCCTCTTGGGGTTCCGTCTCCTCTTCGGGAGTCCCTTCCTCATAGAACCCTGCAAAAGCTTCAAACACAAGCAGTGAGCACGAAGGCTCAGCAAGTCTGACCCGTCTCACCTAAACATAGAACTTCTAAATGATAGGTGATGGGTACATGAGGTAAAATCATTTGCAAAGGACTCGCCTAATTAGTGGAACCTTACTTTCAAGTTTTAGCAGCAGGTTGTGGAGAACCTTACGCTAAGGCACATGAGAGAGCCGCAATCAAACAAGAAACACATTTCTCTCATGTACTTTGCCCAAAGTTGAAAGGAACTTTAGTTAGCTCTAAAACTACAGCATATCATTAACAATCAATGTCCATCATTCAACCAGCAACATTTTATCATGTGACTGGCCTGTTCTTTCTACGTCACGGTACAGTGAACAAGTGGTACTCACTGACCGCGAGGGACGGCGATTATAATCGATTTACACCTGCAGTGTTACCCGAACAACCCGTCATGTACGCCCGTACTCGATGTTGCCTACAACAACCATCACGGACGCCGTACGCGACTACCTTTCACCCGTTAGCCAAATGTTGAACCGGTCCAATCGTCCCGAGCAAGAGGTCTCTGCACGCGCATCTCAGTGCCTGCAGCCGATTTACACCTCGACCTCTCAACCTACCCTCTGAACGACCAGCTATGCCTCAACACCCAGCTACCCGAGTTACATCAGTTTCCCGGTTCCCATATAGCCGGTAGGTCTTCGGTACTGTTCTAGCTTGTTCAACAGGCCCGCACACGGCTCGGTCCTCAATGGACACAAGCGGAGCTACAGCACACAGGCCCCAAAGCCCTGCTGCCCTTACCCTCCGCTTAGTCTCATTTTCTTGCCATGTGTTTCATGTGCTATCTCTACCCGAGTCGAGTGCCTCTAGCCTATGATCGCGAGTAGTTCCAACTACTCGACTTGTACCGAATCCTACACTATCTTAGCATTGCAGTAGCTAACAGGGTTTGCAATCCTAAACCCAACCCATGGTTTTCTTGGCTATGCAATTTGGTTTCCAAACAAAACTCTAATGCAAAGAATCATAACACTCAAGTAAGTGCTCAAAACAATAAAATTTGTAAAACGGTTAATGCAAACCGGAGCTTGCCTTGCTGCTCTTGGTCGTAGGCTAGCTGCTCCTCCGGAGTAACGAAGTCTAGGACTTCGGGTTCCTCCTCGACCTTAGCGACTACATGATAGAAGCAATACATGTATTAATTTAAATGCATTTGTATTAAGTTTGAACTTGTGAAGCTTATAAGTCCCACTAGACAGGCTCACTGACTATGAAACTTTTACTGTGGTTTGGTTACAACCTAAACAGAGACTCGGTCAAGTTTTAGTTGCAGCAAAGCTCATTTGAGCCCTCCACAATTAATCATGTACTTGACCTTAATTGAAGGCTTTTAGGGTGTTCTAAGGATCTTCATGAAACAAACTATGAATTTATGAAAACTATATTTTCAGAGGGTTCTAATGGAGTTGGTCTCACTTAATTTGAAGGTTCCTAGCTAAGGATATGAGCTAAACAATTTCAGAGAAAATTCTGGAAATGTTTCTGAACATTTTCTATTTTCTCTGGAACAGTTTCACTAATCACACCATTAGGTGGATCAAATAAGCTCAAATGGGTCTGAAATTTTTATGGTAGTTCAGGAATATTTTTGTGAACATCCCAGTAATATTTTAGGACTTTCCTCCAAAGGATTCTCCAGTTAAAATTCCAAACAGTTTAAAATTTGAGGAATTAATTCTGGAGAATTAACGATTTTCATGAAGTGAAACTTGATTTGCTGGAAAGTGCTCAGACAGCTGAATCCAACAAAATTTGGTTCACTCGATTTGGAGCTTTCTAGCCAAAGTTATGAGGATTTGAAGTTTGGAAGAATTCTGAAAATCGGGGGAAAAAGTTTAAACTCTCGGGGGCCCAAGGGAACACGTGTTGAGCGCGGAGGTGTCCGGCACACCGAGGCCCACAGGGTATTTGCCTGCCAGCACAGCCGATCCTGGCCACACTCGATCCCGATTTAAAATTCTTCAGCCACTGCCACGTGGGCCAGCCGGCTTCATCTTCCTCCCGCCGCTCTCTCACGCCCACGACGCCGACCTCGCCGGAGCAGACTCGGAGCTCGCTGGCTCGCCGCTGCCGGACCTCCCATGGTCTGAAACTCGCCGCCAGGGGGTTGTCGACGTCGAGAAACACACCGGTGGTGTCAGGTCGGGCTGGGGGTGACCGGAAATAGCCCGGCGACGTGCCGCGGCCTCGGTTGAGGTTCGGCGCCGTCGACCGTGGGTTCTAACCTGCCAACACCTCGAACAAACGGTCCTACAACATCAGTGTACTTCTAGGAAGCTCGACAAGGTGTCAAAAGGGTTCAGGGATGGCGGCAAGTGGGTCGGCACCGTGTGACCGATCGTGCCCGCCATGACCGCCCTTGATCGAGCTCGAAATTCATCACTCCTAGACAGTTTCACGCCACGGATGCAGAAAAGAACTTGATCGCCGGCTAGTCCAGCGTCTGTGTGCAAAATTTGATAACCACCGAAAGATCATAGAACGAGAATTTGAAGAATCCGCCGGAAGCTCGGTTTACGGTCGCCGGAGCAAAAACTAGAAATTCTCTGTGGATTCTTCACGGTTTGCTTCCAAACTTGGAGGAGAGCAGCACGGTGGTCGCGCGCTCCTGTTTCCTCTCTTGCTGGACCGTGAAAACGCCTGTGGAACGCTGTCCACGGGCGCCTGACTCTCGGCTGAGGCTAGGTCGCCGCGGTGGCGATCGTTTTCGGGCAAAGGAGGTCGGAACTCGGGGTTTCTGGCGTTGGGGAGGTGGAGTGCGACCTCAGGTTGCTGTCTAGCAGCTCAGGAACGAAGGAGGAGATTGTTTTGCTGGTTTTCCCGATTGAGAAGAGAGCTGCGGCGAGAAACAATGCCGCTGCTCGGGTTTGCCCGCGAGAAGATAAAGCCGGCCGACTCCTGCTTGGCTGAGGCGGTGCCCGTCGCATGGGGGCGCGAGCAGGCCGCCTGGGCGCCAGCGCGCGGAGAGGGGAAGCAGCTGGTGGCGCCAGTAGCTGCTCGGTGGCACAGCCAACAGCTGCTCGGTGGAATTTCCCACCGAGGCTGTCACTTTGTGTGCAAGTTTTGCCTCCTTCTCTCTATGCCATGTGGGTCCCACCCGGGGTTTTAACCTCTGAAATTTACTCCTAATCACTGTTGTAAACAGTGAGCCCAAAAATACCCCTGGTGATTCAAATTATTCTCCCATGAGCCATTTGAATTGAGTAGAATTCAAATTGGGTTTGGTTTTAATGAATTTCGGCACAAGTTCAGTTTTGAATTCAAATAATGTTTGAATTTGTCCCACTTAGCTCATGTCAAGATCAACTCCAAATGGAGTGAAAATTGGTGTGTGAGCTCACGAAAATGTGCTGAATAAGAATATGCCTCCCACTTTTAAATTCATTGGATAAAAACAGTTTGAATTCGAATATGGTTTCAAATTGCCCTCTTTCTTACTATACCCAAAATGACCTTGAAAAGGTTTTGAATTTGGGTGAAACTTGGCATGGACATCCTTAGCAATGTGTAGGAGTTTTCATATGTCCAGCCCACCTATATCACATGTGGGAAATTGTAACACCCCAAAATTTTGATTCAAAACCTTAAATCATGTTAAGAGGGGAATTTAAAATTTTTTGGACGTGTTGCATGTTTTGCAAAAATTCAAATTCAAACTGGAATTCAAATTAAACTCAAATCAGAAAAGAAATAGAAAAAGAAAAAGAGAAAACAGAAAAAAACCGGCCAGTGGGCCGAAACTCACCAGCCAGCCCACCCAGCCCCCGCGCCAGCCCGCAGCCGCGCGCGCTGCTTCCTCACGCTGACAGGCAGGACCCACCAGATCGTCTTCCACCTTGCGCCCGCGCCGGACTCTCTCTCACCGAATCCAAACCTATCGGAATTGCTGCGGATCAAAGCCGAATTTCGCTCGGGGGTGAAGCGGACATGATCTAAACCACCCCGCCGCCTTTCCCCGTCTATAAAAACCCCGGCCTCGTTCCGTTTTTCCCACGCGATCGCCGATTTTTACTCCGGTGAGAACCGAGACTTCTCCGGCGAATTCTGGCCGATCTAAGCTCGGAATTTCCGATCTAACTCGCTGGTCTTGATCCACCGCCTCCGGGGAACATTGCAGGTGCAGAAAACTCGGTGACTTGCGGTGTAAACACAGCGCCGACGAGCTTCGCCGTGGTTTCGCCTCGGACCTCGTCGCCGATCTCTTTCCAGGACCTCCGAGCTCAAGAAAACCCCCGAGGTGAGATCCCCGACCTCCCCTCCACCGATCTATGTCATAAAATCACAGTTCTAGGAAGAATTCTCGAAGATCCGAAAGTCTCCGGCGAGATCGCCACTTCCCGCCGCCGTGCGCCGCCGGCAGCACCGCCCGCGCTCGATCAGAGCGACGTGGCCGCTTGTGCGCCGTTTATTTTAAATCGCACGGTAGGGTTTAAATCCCCGCGTACCGGTTCGACGTTATAATCTCAGCCGTCGGTTTAAAATCGGACGGTCCACGTCAGCCCCGCGTTATAAAGACTGGAAATCTTACGTGCTACCCCCTGGGGTTCTCGGGAAATAAGAGCTAGCCCCGGAAACTTCTGATCTAACCCCTGGAACTCCAGAAAATCATGTAAACTCATTTAAAAATCAGTTTTAACCCCTGGACTTAATAAAAATTAGGAAAAACACCTCTGATAAGTGTAGCTAGAACCCTGGGAATTCTGAAAATAATATTATAGACCCTGTAGTGCGGTAAGTTTAACTTTTTAGCCCTGTTTAGTATTTAATTTAGGAAATTGAATATGTGGCTAGTGTTTAAAAATTAAAAAGTGGGACAAACATATTGTCATAATTAAATTAAAAACTTTCTCAGTATTTAGAAAATTTTGGAGTGAGATAAAAACATATTTTGGGCTGAGTTGAATCTGTTTAATTTATTATTCACATTTGGGGACACAATTTTAAGTAATGAATAGTTTTAGAAAATAGGGAAAATAATTATAAAATAGTTTACATCAGAGGAAAAGGTCAAAAATATATTAGTAAATATTTTAGATCAGAACCTATTCTGTTTAGATGAGGTGTCTTGTTATTTTCATAATAAAGTTCACATTTAGGCATAGGAAATAAATCTGAAAATATAGCAACTAGTAAATGATAAATGGAGTTCTAAAATCCCAAGGATTCAGTTTAGGGTTGGTAGAAATTATGAAGACACATAAGGAGAAGGAAAATACCTTTCATGCATATTTGGTAGCTAAAAGGTGTAGTAATTGAATATAAGGAATTTATTTAAATTGGAAACTCATATATAAAGTATGCAAGCATAAATGTGAATACAAAAGTAGGAATCATATACATATGATTAAAAGTGTATGCAAGACACAAATCAACACACATAGAATAACCACAACACATATAATGGTGAATGACTTTCATAAATGTGAATGTGTGGTTTGTATGAAGTGGAAGTGTGAACTATGTCTTATGGATTGTTGTTTTTCTTTTGCTATGTGTGATGGTATGATGTAGAACCTGCTCAAGAGCAAGTTATTCCTTTTCAAGACCAGGACTACCCATTTCAAGAGCTGCAAGAAGGAGGCAAGTGTCCTTGACCACTTTGATCCTATGCTAGGATGTGTAGATAGAATTATTTGCATTGTCAAGATTAAATATGAAACCCATGCTAGGAAGTTTCCCTAGAATTGCATTACCTTGTTTTCCTTGTAGCTTGGGTTGGGATTTATTTTATCATGTCATTTACTATTATGCATATGCTTAGCCATGCTTAGAATGAGATACTTGGGATATGAGATCATCAGTTTATTTGACCATACTCTTGAATGAGATATTGTGAGTTATGTAGAGGTAGGGATCAAGGCAAGTTGGATGTTTTGGTTGTGTGCTGGGTGCACGAGACTCGGGTTTGTGTTTAGTACTTGCCTGGATCCTAAGGACCGGTTCATGGAGCATGTAACCTGGCTTTACAGTGCCAACCACATGGTGAGATGGGGCAGCTTGGCCAATTAATTAGGTGTATCCCCGGCGTAGTATGGGTGTGTTGGATGGTGCGGGGAGTAGGTGTCAGCTGGACTACCATATGAACCGCAAGGCTCAAGAGGGGGCCACTGCAGCGGGGTTGGAGCCTCTTGTATGCTGTTAGGGGTGAAACCTCAGTGGGCCCACGCTCGTCGGGAATCCCTTTGTAAAGGCTTCGTAGTGATCTCCTGGCTACACACCTGGGAAGTGTGAATGTGGTTCGTAGCCACTGGCATAATGGAGGTTCTTTTAGTCCACCCGGCAACGGGGGATGAAATCACTACATGTGGGTACAGTGGTGCAAACTCTGCAGAGTCAAAACTGTCATGACAGCCGTGCTCACGGTCAAGAGTGGCTTGGACTTATTCATGATTAGAGGAGTGATGGTTTGGAAGTTGTGAATGTTAAGTGGGGAGCTTAACATTGGAAATGATATTATGGTTATTTGATTATGATGATGGTGTGGGAACTTGGAACCATTTCACCTGTGTAGTAATATAGGTGCTTAATAAGCTAAGGTGATAGGTATTAATTGCGTAGTGCTTTAACCATGAGTTCAACCTCTCCTTGTTCTAGCCATGCATGATATAATTTTCCCACACTTGCTGAGTACCATTGGTACTCAACCTTGCATATTTTGTTGGTTTATATTGCTGCTCAGGTCAAGATAATGAGGTGGTGTATAATGACCAAGACTTTGGACCCGAAGATGGTTTCTAGGTTCATGGAGACCCCCGGGCAACGCTTGTGATGAAGCCCTCAAGAATAATATTCCGCTGCTAGTTTATTTACTTGTGATGAACTTATTATTGTCCATTGCGACATTTGCGAATGTAGGACTTATTTATATTCGACACCTGGCTTTTAATAAATGATGCTTCACTATTTGTCATCACATGTATGAGAAAATGATCCTGGCATACATGTGATATTCACTTGGTTGTTTCTTCGGAAAAACCGGGTGTGACAGAAAGTGGTATCAGAGCCAAGGTTGCCCGTAGGAACGTGGACCTAGGTAGAAATGGACGTATTTAAGGGCCCTATTTTCTTAAAAACTATTTTACAAAGGTGTGGATTGAAAAGTGTTATTTAAATGAGTCACTTTCTTCATCTTACCCCAACTTTCATTCAAAATAGGATTTTTGTTGAGAGTTTATCTAACCTAATTTTAAATTCTTTTTGTTTTAGATGGTTCGCATGATTCGCACCGCTCGCAAGTCCACAGGAAGGAGAGTTCCCATAGTTGCCCTTGCCGAGAGAGAGGAGAGCCGTCCGGTGACGTACCTTTCCTACGGATTGGCAGTAGGAGGCTTATTGCGCCGTCTTCGGCGTATGCTCGAAGCCGCCGGCAATACGGGCAAGCTAATCATCCACTATAACTCCACCAGGACCATCCGTGAGAAGAGGGAAGAATGGAGTTCAGAGATGAGGATAATACACGAAAATCAGCTGCTTAAGATCCACCACTCTCCAGCTTGTAGAGCGACACAGGACGATGCGGAGAAGGATGTCACCTGGGAGGCCATCACCTGCCAGAGTCACATCTATCATCGCCACCTGGACAAGACGGAGTACATGTATGTCCTCCAACGTGAGAGTGGTACCGCGGAGTACAAGTACCCGCCGGTGCAGCAGGGGACTTCCCATGAGCACATGGACTTGTGCTTGGAGGATGCTTCTATGCTCAGCACTCGACTGCAGGAGTGTC
The DNA here is from genome assembly GCA_030760725.1 of Neostapfia colusana. NCBI lineage: Eukaryota > Viridiplantae > Streptophyta > Magnoliopsida > Poales > Poaceae > Neostapfia > Neostapfia colusana. Next base: position 3,600,600 of record JASWHV010000019.1, on the reverse strand, counting down.
AACAGGAGCTTCATGATGTCCGAGACACCCTGAAGGAAACGGAGGCGTTGCTGCGAGCCTGCTTAAGGGCGAGAGAAAGAGGAGATGGGAATGAACTGTGTGTCACTATGAATGATACATGGACTCCTGACTCCCCAGATCGTCGAGCGATCAGGCGTCGTCGCACTTCTCCACCAGCAGCCTCCCCACCAAAAGCAGAGTCAGAAGGCAGCCGAAACGATGAGGAAGATCCCGAGGATCCAGCTCAAGAAAACGAGTAGTGTAGAGTCCTTCCCTTAGTTAGCAAGATGTCGAATAGTCGAGTCGTTACGTTAAGTTGATGGTGTGTTAATGCTTGGTGTGTGACGTGAGTTGTGGAAGCCATGAGAAATTGTCCACAGCCTCGTCTTCAGATTGTTTTGCTTTGGTGTGTGAACCCACATGAAATAATAATGCATGTATTTGGTGTGAGATATGAACCCTCGTAAAAGTATAACATAGCCTCAACACTTCAAAGTACAAACAAGTGAAAGTAGTAAGATGATACTAAATGCTTTCAAATTAACATTGGTTGATTCTGCCAGATGGCCGGAAGAGGAAAAGGACGTGCTGCCAACCCCGCCAACAACAACGATGAGGCATGCAACCCTCATCTTTCTGGAGGCCAGGACCGGGGTGGTCACCGTGAAGGAGTTGATCATGTCCACCAAATGCTGGAGAATCAAAATCAGCTCATCCAGAACTTGACTCAAGTGGTGGCCAACTTGCATCAAGTTCCACCTCCACAAGCTGCACCACGCCAACCAAGGTTGAGTGAGTTTCTAGGAACTCAACCTCCAAAGTTTGCAAGTGCTGTTGAACCTCTGGAGGCAGATGATTGGCTAAAGACCATTGAAAGCAAGATGAGGATCATCCAGTGCCAAGGGTATGAGAGGGTACTGTTTGCCTCTCATCAACTGCATGGACCTGCTGCTGATTGGTGGACTGCCTACGTGGCCGCCCATCATGACCCTGAGAACATCACTTGGGAAGAGTTCAAGCGTAGCTTCCGCAACCATTACATACCAAGAGGTGAACTCAAAAACAAGAGGAAGGAGTTTTTGGGACTGCAGCGGGGAAACATGACGGTGAGGGAATACCTCACTAAATTTACTCAACTATCCCGTTATGCCCCACGGGACATAGAGACTGATGAGCAGAAACAAGATTGTTTCGTGGAGGGACTTACTGCAGAGATGCAGTGTGCAATGTCCTCAAGTGGGTATGAAAGCTTCCAAAAGATGGTGGACAGAGCGTTTGTGGTAGAAAGGAAGCTAAAGGCCTTGGAAAATGAGAATAAGAGGAAGGCCGGGTGGTCACACCAAGCCTCAGGGAGCAACACTCGCCCACGTCTGATGCAGCAACCTGCAGGGCGGACGAACCGTGCTGCGGTACCCTACTCAGCACCAAGAGGGTACAACCCGAACTACAGGCCTCCGGCAGCACCAATACAGCCACAACGTCAGTTCGTACAGCAGCCTCGCCCCGCATATCCACCTCGACCAGCAGTGCAAGGACCCCCAAACCAACCCCAAGACAACAAAGGCCAGGCACCTAAGGTTGGGGTGCAATGTTTTAGCTGCGGTGAAGTGGGACACTATGCCCATAAGTGCCCAAAGAAGAAGCCCGCGCAGTCACAACAGCAGAATGTAATGAGAGGACGGGTGAACCACGTCACTATGGAGGAAGCACAAGATGCAACCGACGTGGTAGTTGGTAAGTTTCCTGCCAATTTACACCTTGCAACCCTGCTGTTTGATTCTGGTGCTACCCACTCGTTTATTGCTCAAGGGTTTGTTAAGAAGCATGACCTAGCAATAACACAAATGAACCATATGCTAGCAGTAAACTCTCCAGGTGGAGAAATAAGGACAAGACAAGTGTGTCCCAAAGTGAACCTAGACATTAATGGGGTGGTATTTACTGCTAACCTCATAGTGATAGATTCACAAGGGATAGATATTATCTTGGGTATGGATTGGTTGACCAAACATAAGGGAATCATTCATTGTTTGACCAGAACGGTGGAACTAACTCACCCTAGTGGCACAAGAGTAAAGTTTATAACAATACAAGAGCCTAGGAGGGACATTAAATTAAATCAAGTTGAGGTGAAAGTGGAGGAGATCAGGATTATCCGGGAATATCCAGATGTTTTTCCGGAAGAATTGCCAGGTATGCCTCCCGATCGTGAAGTGGAATTTGCAATTGAGCTAGTGCCTGGAACAGCCCCGATATACAAGAGACCTTATCGGATGGACTCCAAGCAGCTAGAAGAACTCAAGGAGCATTTGAGAGAATTGACGGAGAAGGGGTATATTCGCCCTAGTTCCTCACCATGGGGAGCTCCGGTGATATTTGTGCCCAAGAAAGACGGAACCCAAAGGTTATGCGTGGATTACCGTGCTTTGAATGAGGTAACCATCAAGAACAAGTACCCATTACCCCGCATTGAAGACTTGTTTGATCAGTTGAGGGGAGCTTGTGTGTTCTCGAAAATTGATCTCAGGTCGGGATACCACCGACTCAAGATAAGGCAATCTGATATTCCCAAGATAGCTTTTGTATCTCGGTACGGACTGTATGAATACACCGTCATGCCTTTCGGGCTAACTAATGCCCCGGCATACTTCATGTATCTCATGAACAAGGTATTCATGGAATATCTGGACAAATTTGTGGTGGTTTTCATAGATGACATTCTCGTCTTCTCCAAAGATGAAGAAGAACATGAGAAACATCTAAGGTTGGTGTTGCAAAGGCTGAGAGAACACCAACTATATGCCAAGTTGAGCAAGTGTGAGTTTTGGCTGAAGAGAGTTCCCTTCTTAGGACATATAATCTCAGAAGGAGGAATCTCCGTAGATCCCGCCAAAATCAAGGATATCCAGAAGTGGAAGACCCCTGAAAATGTCGGGGAAGTTCGAAGCTTCTTGGCATTGGCTAGATACTATCGACGGTTTATTGAGGGATTCTCTGAGATCTCAAGACCCCTCACCAAACTGTTGGAGAAGGGAATCACATTCACATGGACGCCACAGTGCGAGACGGTTTTTCAGGAGCTGAAGAAAAGGTTGACAACAGCCCCAGTGTTGGTTATGCCAGATATGCAGAAGAATTTCACGGTGTACTGCGATGCCTCTAGAAACGGGTTGGGATGTGTTCTTATGCAAGAAGGGCATGTCGTGGCTTATGCATCCCGGCAGCTTCGGAAGCACGAGAAGAACTATCCTACACATGACCTAGAACTAGCCGCAGTGGTACACACGTTGAAAATCTGGCGGCACTATTTGATGGGGAAGAGGACCGAGGTATATACGGATCATAAGAGTTTAAAGTACATATTCACACAGCCAGATCTCAACCTCAGACAAAGGAGATGGTTAGAGCTAATCAATGACTTTGATGTAGGCATCAACTATCATCCCGGGAAAGAAAACGTCGTGGCCGATGCTTTGAGTCGGAAAGTGCAGGTCAATAAGTTGAGCTTGAAGGACATGCCTGCAGAATTGAAGGACGAGGTTATAAGGCTCAATCTATGTCTAGTAAATAGTGGTGAAGCCATCGCCATGGAAGTGGACTCCACACTCGAGCGAGACATACACGAGGGTCAAAGGAATGATGAGAAGATACAAGAGATCAGACAACTCATCAAGGAAAATAAAGCTCCGGGTTTTAGAGAGGATGAACAAGGAACGGTGTGGCACGGGAAAAGAATCTGTGTGCCAGAAGTAAAGGAGATCCGTGAATTAATTTTGAAGGAGGCTCACGATTCCGACTATTCCATTCATCCTGGGAGTACGAAGATGTACCAGGACCTCAAGGGCAGGTATTGGTGGTATGGCATGAAGCGAGATGTCGCGGAACATGTTGCGCTATGTGACACATGTCAGTTGGTGAAAGCAGAACATCAACGACCCGTGGGATTATTGCAACCACTCAAAGTGCCTGAATGGAAATGGGAAGAAATCAGCAGGGATTTCATCGTGGGATTGCCTAGGACACAATCCAGATATGATTCGATATGGGTCATCATTGATAGGCTGACCAAAGTAGCTCACTTCATCCCCGTGAAGGAAAGCTACAGCGGATCCAAATTGGCAGAGTTGTACATGTCAAGGATCGTGTGTTACCATGGAGTGCCAAAGAATATTGTGTCGGACCGAGGAACACAATTCACCTCGAGGTTTTGGCAGAAGTTGCATGAAACCATGGGAACCCATCTGAACTTCAGCTCTGCCTATCATCCCCAAACTGACGGGCAGACGGAAAGAACCAATCAGATCCTTGAAGATATGTTAAGGGCATGTGCACTCAAAAACAATAGGAGTTGGGACAAGAATTTACCGTATGCGGAGTTTTCCTATAACAACAGCTATCAAGCTAGTATGAAGATGTCACCGTTTGAAGCTTTGTATGGGAGGAAGTGCAGAACTCCCCTATTTTGGAACCAAACGGGGGAAAGTAAAGTGTTTGGTCCAGAAGTACTACAAGAAGCCGAGGCAAAGGTGAGGGAAATTCGCAATAACTTGAGGATAGCACAGACACGCCAAAAGAGCTATGCCGATGTACGAAGAAGAGAGCTCGTTTTCAACGTGGGAGACTATGTCTATCTCAAAGTGTCCCCTATCAGAGGACTTCGCCGGTTCAAGGTGAAAGGGAAGTTGTCACCTCGATACATCGGACCCTTTCAAGTTTTGGAAAGGAAAGGAGAAGTGGCGTATCAACTAGAGTTACCGGTTCATCTATCGGATGTGCACGATGTATTCCATGTGTCACAACTCAAGAAATGTCTGAGGACGCCTGAAGAGGTGTTACCCATGAATGAAGTGGATGTAGCTGAGGATTTGTCTTATGCCGAGCAACCATACAAGATTTTGGAGACAATGGAACGCCTCACCAGAAATAAAAGAATCCGGATGTGCAAGGTGCAGTGGAAGCATCACTCAGAAGAGGAAGCCACCTGGGAGCGGGAAGATGAGCTCAAGGCACAATTTCCGGAATTGTTTTCTTAGAAACACCAATCTCGAGGACGAGATTTCTTTTAAGGGGGGTAGAGCTGTAACACCCCAAAATTTTGATTCAAAACCTTAAATCATGTTAAGAGGGGAATTTAAAAAATTTTGGACGTGTTGCATGTTTTGCAAAAATTCAAATTCAAACTGGAATTCAAATTAAACTCAAATCAGAAAAGAAATAGAAAAGAAAAAGAGAAAACAGAAAAAAACCGAACAGTGGGCCGAAACCCACCAGCCGGCCCACCCAGCCCCCGCGCCAGCCCGCAGCCGCGCGCGCTGCTTCCTCACGCTGACAGGCGGGACCCACCAGATCGTCTTCCACCTCCCGCCCACGCCGGACTCTCTCTCACCGAATCCAAACCGATCGGAATTGCTGTGGATCACAGCCGAATTTCGTTCGGGGGTGAAGCGGACATGATCTAAACCACCCCGCCGCCTTTCCCCGTCTATAAAAACCCCGGCCTCGTTCTGTTTTTCCCACGCAATCGCCGATTTTTACTCTGGTGAGAACCGAGACTTCTCCAGCGAATTCTGGCCGATCTAAGCTCGGAATTTCCGATCTAACTCGCTGGTCTTGATCCACCGCCTCCGGGGAACATTGCAGGTGCAGAAAACTCGGTGACTTGCGCTGTAAACACAGCGCCGACGAGCTTCGCCGTGGTTTCGCCTCGGACCTCGTCGCCGATCACTTTCCAGGACCTCCGAGCTCAAGAAAACCCCCGAGGTGAGATCCCCGACCTCCCCTCCACCGATCTATGCCATAAAATCACAGGTCTAGGAAGAATTCTCGAAGATCCGAAAGTCTCCGGCGAGATCGCCGCTTCCCGCCGCCGTGCGCCGCCGGCAGCGCCGTCCGCGCTCGATCAGAGCAACGTGGCCGCTTGTGCGCCGTTTATTTTAAATCGCACGGTAGGGTTTAAATCTCCGCGTACCGGTTCGACGTTATAATCTCAGCCGTCGGTTTAAAATCGGACGTTCCACGTCAGCCCCGCGTTATAAAGACTGGAAATCTTACGTGCTACCCCCTGGGGTTCTCGGGAAATAAGAGCTAGCCCCGGAAACTTCTGATCTAACCCCTGAAACTCCAGAAAATCATGTAAATTCATTTAAAAATCAGTTTTAACCCCTGGACTTAATAAAAATTAGGAAAAACACCTCTAATAAGTGTAGCTAGACCCCTGGGAATTATGAAAATAATATTATAGACCCTGTAGTGGGGTAAGTTTAACTTTTTAGCCCTGTTTAGTATTTAATTTAGGAAATTGAATATGTGGCTAGTGTTTAAAAATTAAAAAGTGGGACAAACCTATTGTCATAATTAAATTAAAAACTTTCTCAGTATTTAGAAAACTTTGGATTGAGATAAAAACATATTTTGGGCTGAGTTGAATCTGTTTAATTTATTATTCACATTTGGGGACACAATTTTAAGTAATGAATAGTTTTAGAAAATAGGGAAAATAATTATAAAATAGTTTACATCAGAGGAAAAGGTCAAAAATATATTAGTAAATATTTTAGATCAGAACCTATTCTGTTTAGATGAGGTGTCTTGTTATTTTCATAATAAAGTTCACATTTAGGCATAGGAAATAAATCTGAAAATATAGCAACTAGTAAATGATAAATGGAGTTATAAAATCCAAAGGATTCAGTTTAGGGTTGGTACAAATTATGAAGACACATATGGAGAAGGAAAATACCTTTCATGCATATTTGGTAGCTAAAAGGTGTAGTAATTGAATATAAGGAATTTATTTAAATTGGAAACTCATATATAAAGTATGCAAGCATAAATGTGAATACAAAAGTAGGAATCATATACATATGATTAAAAGTGTATGCAAGACACAAATCAACACACATAGAGTAACCACAACACATATAATGGTGAATGACTTTCATAAATGTGAATGTGTGGTTTGTATGAAGTGGAAGTGTGAACTATGTCTTATGGATTGTTGTTTTTCTTTTGCTATGTGTGATGGTATGATGTAGAACCTGCTCAAGAGCAAGTTATTCCTTTTCAAGACCAGGACTACCCATTTCAAGAGCAGCAGGAAGGAGGCAAGTGTCCTTGACCACTTTGATCCTATGCTAGGATGTGTAGATAGAATTATTTGCATTGTCAATATTAAATATGAAACCCATGCTAGGAAGTTTCCCTAGAATTGCATTACCTTGTTTTTCCTTGTAGCTTGGGTTGGGATTTATTTTATCATGTCATTTATTATTATGCATATGCTTAGCCATGCTTAGAATGGGATACTTGGGATATGAGATCATCAGTTTATTTGACCATACTCTTGAATGAGATATTGTGAGTTATGTAGAGGTAGGGATCAAGGCAAGTTGGATGTTTTGGTTGTGTGCTGGGTGCACGAGACTCGGGTTTGTGTTTAGTACTTGCCTGGATCCTAAGGACCGGTTCATGGAGCATGTAACCTGGCTTTACAGTGCCAACCACATGCTGAGATGGGGCAGCTTGGCCAATTAATTAGGTGTATCCCCGGCGTAGTATGGGTGTGTTGGATGGTGCGGGGAGTAGGTGTCAGCTGGACTACCATATGAACCGCAAGGCTCAAGAGGGGGCCACTGCAGCAGGGTTGGAGCCTCTTGTATGCTGTTAGGGGTGAAACCTCAGTGGGCCCACGCTCGTCGGGAATCCCTTTGTAAAGGCTTCGTAGTGATCTCCTGGCTACACACCTGGGAAGTGTGAATGTGGTTCGTAGCCACTGGCATAATGGAGGTTCTTTTAGTCCACCCGGCAACGGGGGATGAAATCACTACATGTGGGTACAGTGATGCAAACTCTGCAGAGTCAAAACTGTCATGACAGCCGTGCTCACGGTCAAGAGCGGCTTGGACATATTCATGATTAGAGGAGTGATGGTTTTGGAAGTTCTGAATGTTAAGAGGGGAGCTTAACATTGGAAATGATGTTATGGTTATTTGATTATGATGATGGTATGGGAGCTTGGGACCATTTCACCTGTGTAGTAATGTAGGTGCTTAATAAGCTAAGGTGATAGGTATTAATTGCGTAGTGCTTTAACCATGAGTTCAACCTCTCCTTGTTCTAGCCATGCATGATATAATTTTCCCACACTTGCTGAGTACCATTGGTTCTCAACCTTGCATATTTTGTTGGTTTATATTGCTGCTCAGGTCAAGATAATGAGGTGGTGTATAATGACCAAGACTTTGGACCCGAAGATGGTTTCTAGGTTCATGGAGACCCCCGGGCAACGCCTGTGATGAAGCCCTCAAGAATAATATTCCGCTGCTAGTTTATTTACTTGTGATGAACTTATTATTGTACATTGAGACATTTGCGAATGTAAGACTTATTTATATTCGACACCTGGCTTGTAATAAATGATGCTTCACTATTTGTCATCACATGTATGAGAAAATGATCCTAGCATACATGTGATATTCACTTGGTTGTTTCTTCAGAAAAACCGGGTGTGACAGAAATACCACTTTTGCAATATGTGAGTTTGTTCTCTAATGAGCATGTTGATGGTGGTTACTTGCTCTTCATTTGTGTTCATCAACTTACTTCAAATGAGGTGTGTGGTGTGGTGATGAAAACTTCAAATAGGTGTCAAAAACTGAGGCCCTTACATTCCTCCCCCCTTAAAAGAATCTCGTCCCGAGATTGTAAGGTGAAAATGAGAGAGAGGACGGTGGAAAATTACCGGATATGCGACGTGAAAAGTCGGGGTAGTTAGCGCGAAGAAATCCTTCGCTCTCCCATGTCGCTTCGTCCATGGAGTGATTACTCCATAGAACCTTGTAGAACCACAACGTACGGTTGCGTGTGGTTCGGGCCTTTTCATCAATAATCTGCACCGGTTCCTCCCGATAGGTGAGATCCGGTTGCAGTTCTTCAATATCTTCCAGCTGAACGGTAGTTGATAGCTTGAGACACTTCCTCAGCTGGGAAATGTGAAAGACGTCGTGCAAACCGGAAAGTGCTTCTGGTAATTTCAGCTGGTATGCTACTGATCCACATCTTTCGGTAATCTAGAATGGACCGATGAATCGGGGTGCCAACTTTCCTCTCACCCCAAATCTGTTTAAGCCCTTCATTGGAGATACCCGTAGATATACGTGATCCCCAACTTCAAATTGTAATGGGCACCTCCTCCGGTCCGCATACTGTTTCTGACGGGATTGAGCAGCTTTTAGGTTCGCCTGAATCAGTCGAACCTTTTCTTCCGCGTTGTTGACGAGGTCAATCCCGAAGGTAACTCTTTCGCCAGACTCACACCAGTTCAATGGTGTGCGGCACTTCCTACCGTATAGCGCCTCGTAAGGTGCCATCTTAATTCTGGCTTGGTACCCATTATTGTACGAGAACTCGGCTAACGGCAAGTGATCATCCCAATTCTTGCCGCGGTTGATAGCGCAAGCTCGTAGCATGTCTTCTAGGATCTGATTTACCCGCTCCGTTTGCCCATCCGTCTGCGGGTGGTATGCTGAACTACGGATCAGCTTCGTCCCCAAGGCAGCGTGCAGCTGCTCCCAAAAATGGGACAGAAATAAAGTGCCCCGATCCGATATGATGGTACGGGGTACGCCGTACAAGCATAGGATCCGTGATATGTACAGTTCAGCGTACTTCTTGGCGTTGTAGTTGGTGTTGACCGGGATGAAATGGGGCAACTTTGGTGAGCCGATCGACGATCACCCACACAGAATCATGTTTCTGCAAGGTGGTGGGTAAACCGACGATGAAATCCATGCTCACATCCTCCCACTTCCAGGCAGTAATGCCCAGTGGTTGCAGCAGTCCCGGTTTCCGCATATGGTCTGCCTTCACCCTTCGACATGTATCACACTTGGACACGTATTTTGCAGTCTCACGCTTAATCCGTGTCCACCAAAACTTGCTTCTGAGTTCTTGATACATCTTGTTGCTGCCGGGGTGAATAGAAAACTTTGACAAGTGAGCCTCATCAAAGATTTTCTTCCGTTAATCCGGGTTACGGGGTACGACGATCCGGTCCTTGAACCATAGGACGCCGTCTCCGTCCTTCCGGAAACATTTCAGCTCCCCACTGTCTACACGTCTCCGCAAATGTGACATGCCCTTGTCATTCTTCTGGGCTGCCGCTATCTCTTCACGGATGGTGGGGATCAAAGCTAAGTTGTAGAGAGCTCCGTGTGGAATCACATGTAGTGGTGGTTCGCTCTCTTCCAACGGTGTGATGGTCAGATTATTGACGTGTGACTTGCGGCTTAGCGCATCTGCCACTACGTTTGTCTTGCCCGGATGATAATGGATCTCTATTTCATAATCCTTTATCAATTCTAACCATCTTCGCTGCCTCATGTTCAACTCCTTCTGAGTGAATATGTACTTGAGGCTTTTGTGGTCGGTATATAAATGTACGAGGTCCTAGTGCAAGTACCACGGCAGCAAGCTCCAAGTAGTGGGTTGATAATTCTGCTCATGGTTTCTAAGCTGCCGTGATCCATATGCGACCACCCTTCGGTCTTGCATCAGCACACATCCGAGCCCAATGCCGGATGCATCGCAGTACACATCGAACGGTTTTGTTGTGTCTGGCTGCGCCAAAACCGGTGCTGATGTGAGGTGCTTGACTAAAGCCTTGAATGCTGCTTCACATGTTGGACTCCAAACATATTTGGTAGCCTTCTTCAGCAGCTCCATCATAGGCTTGGCAATCTTCGAGAAGTTCGGAATGAACCTCCGATAATATCCCGCGAGTCCGAGGAAACTCTGCACCTCGTGAACAGTCCTCGGCGATTTCCAATTCAGCACTTGAGTTATCTTGCTCGGGTCTACAGCGATACCCTCCGCTGAGATGATATGCCCGAGGAAGGGCACTTGCGATATCCAGAACTCGCATTTGCTGAATTTCGCGTATAGCTTGTGATCCTGCAGCCGTTGCAAGACTATACGCAGATGCTTTTGTGATCTTCCTCTGACTTGGAATATACCAGTATGTTGTCGATGAAGACCACGACAAACTTGTCCAGCTCCGGCATGAATACCGAGTTCATCAAGTACATGAAGTGAGCTGGAGCATTGGTAAGGCCGAAGGACATGACCAGGTACTCATAAAGTCCGTACCTTGTCGAGAAAGCTGTCTTTGGAATGTCCTCCGCCCTTATCTTAATCTGATGGTACCCGGATCTTAAATCCATCTTGGAAAAGATCTTTGCTTCGACCAACTGATCAAACAACATGTCGATCCGTGGCAACGGGTACTTGTTCTTGATGGTTACGGCATTTAATGGACGATAGTCCACGCAAAGCCGCAACATCTCATCCTTCTTCTTGACAAATAATGCCGAACAGCCCCATGGCGAGGAGCTCGGCCTAATAAAACCCTTCTCCAGAAGGTCCGTGAGCTGAGTCTTCAGTTCAGCCAACTCCTTGGGCGCCATCTTGTACGGCCTTTGGGATATTGGCATGGTTCCCGGTGCAAGTTCAATCTTGAACTCCACCTCTCTATCGGGTGGCATCCCCGGTGAATCGTCCGGGAATACATCAGGGAACTCTCGGACCACTGGAATATCTTCCAATCTGATGGTTGTGGCTTGATAGACACTTGGAAGTTTTATTTCTGGACTGTCCAGAAATAAGGAGTGCGACTCGTGCACTTCTGAGTTCAAGTGCACGACTCGAAGGACGGTGTCTAAAACAGCGCCGTGGCGGGTTAACCACAACATCACTAGGATGACATCGACCTTTTGTCCCTCTAAAATTATGAGAGACGTAGGGTATACTCTACCCTCCAAGCACAATGGCGCTTTTGGGACCATCATGCTTGCTGAAATTTTCCCACCCGGTGAACAGATCACATAAGGACTATCGGTGGGTAGTATTTGCAATCTATATTTATCAATGAAAGCTTGGCTAATGAAGCTCTGCGTGGCGCCTGAATCAAACAGTACTATAGCAGGATGCTGGTGGAGTTGGAACATACCCGCAAGGATTGGCTCACCCTCCAGCACGTCCTCTATGGCAAGCTGGTGGACGGTGCCGGGCCTAGGGTTTGCCCGCCGCGCATTAGTAGGGTTCTGGGGTTGATTTCTCCCCGGGAACGCTGGTGCCACTCCGCCGCCTTGCCTCTCTTGGCAACTGCTCGCGAAGTGTCCTGGACGACCACACTTGTAACATGTGGCCGCTGCTGGTGTAGTGCTCTGGGGACGAAAGCCCGGCATGCGTTGCTGAGGTGCATACGCACACGGCATCGCCCGCTGCTGCTGTTGTTGTTGCGGTGGTACTGGCAGTGCCGGCCTGAATGCCGGTGAAGAGTACGGCCGACTGCGGAACGGCATCGACCGCTGTGGTGGCTGCCAGCGTGGACCTGATGGTGGGCGATTCACCATCCGAAACTTCTGAGAAGGACCGCCTCCTTCTCCTCTGCTCTACGGCACGCTTCGCTTTCTCTCTGCCGCCGCTAACTCCTTGCCGGAGTCCTCCTGGACAACCGCAGCATCGATGATGTCGTTGAGGCTGCCGCGATTGAACATCGCCAACTTGTCCTTCAGGAGCGGGTTAAGCCCCTGGTAAAAATGGTCCCGCCGCTTCTCATCGGTATCGGCATGATAGGACGCATAAAGCGCGAGATCGTTGAACGCCCTGGAGTATTCCAGCGCGTTCCGGCTCCCTTTCTGCAGGTGCAGGAACTCCTGCGTCTTCCTCTTCATCAGACCTGGCGGTATGTGATAGGCCCTGAAGACCGTCCGGAACTCCGTCCAGGTCATCACTCGGTCGGTGGGCTGTGAAGCGCAGAAGTTGGCCCACCACACGCTCGCGGATCCTTGGAGCTGCTGGACCGTGAACTGAGTCTTGCGCTGCTCATGTCGTCACTACCTATACATACTCTACTGCCTATACGACATGTCACCGATTACAAAAGTTGGGTTGCAGTACCCTAGCTGCCCTACTTGGCAACTGTAACCCCTACTCGGAGTAGAACTCGACCTCCCGTGGGTCCTCCTCCTCTGGTACCTCTGCTGGTGGCTCTGGATCTACCACCTCTTCTTCCATCTCGGGTTCTCCCATTGCCGGAAGACCCAAGACCGCCGGTATGCCCAATACCGGAGGTACGAGGTCCTGCAAAGCATGCACCTCGTCCATAGCCTGGTTGTAATCTCCTTCCCAGCCTTGCCCTTCCTCAATAGCGTCGTCTCGCTCTTGAGTAAGTTCCTCATTCTGCTGGGTCAGATTCTGTACCAGTTCTTGCAACGCCGCGATGTCGACACGGCTTTTCCTCTTCGCCTTCTTCAGACGATGCAACTGATTATGTTGTTATTCAGTCGCTTGATCGTCGGAAGGAGCACATTGCGGAGTGCGCTGTGAGCACTCTCGAAATGGTCTCCACGGCTCGTGCTCTCTTTGAGCTTCGTGGCGAGATGCTCCGTATGAACAGCTTGGCTGTCCATCACGGCGTTTCCTGCCCTCATCTGGAGGCTAAGGTTTGCCTCCGCGGGGTTGTACCTTGGGCAACTCGGGTCCGTTGCCTCCAGGTACCTCTCCTCCCACACATGCTTAGCCCGTCCCTCCACCGGAACGAGCGCGTATGGAGTGCCCTCCATAGCCTGCACGTGTAGTTGGCAGAAACGTGACATGGTGTCACGGGCTGCCACTTGCCACATCCCTTCCGGTTGTCTTCCTCTCACCGTGATGGTGAACGGCACCCAACCGGGTGGCGTAGGTCCTGCAAGGACTTCGACATGGATCATCCACGTCTTGCTCCCCTCTTCGCCTTCTTCCTTGGCGAAGTACTGCGGCATCTGGTTGTATCCGAAGTATTGAAGCATCTGCCTCAATGTTTCTGGATAGCCGTTGCAGTGAGAACAGTGGGACACCACCCACCCGTTCTCCAACTGTTTATCTGCTGTCATCTGTAAAAATATATTTGAGAAATGTCAAATATTTATTTAAACAGCAAACCACTGAGTTATAACATAAGACATGTCATTGAACCCATAAAACTTGGAAACATAGTTCAAATTTTTAAGCAAATTTGACTGCTGATCTGCTGTTCAACTTGACAGCCCTGACCAGTTTCCATTTCAACCTAATTTAGGCCGTGCTAAAGGCAAAATCAATTCTGGAGCTCAACATCAAAGTTAAAGCTAACTTCAATAGCTTTCCAGAAAGTATTTGCTTGGCCTAACATATGTCCTGGTTCAAAAGTTATGAGATATCAAAGTTAACAGAATTTCTGGAGAAAATTGGACAGCACCTCCATGCTTTAGGTACTGATTCGATCCAAGAATCCCAGTTTATTCTGTTCCTAATCTGACAAAACATTCTGTTACAAAATTGTAACCCATCTCATAATCTTTCCAGAACTACCTCATTTTCTATTTTTGGATTTTAAGCAGGAAGTTATGCTTAATTACAGAGAGTTTACAGAGAGTCTTTGCTCTGTCCTGTTTTCTGGACAGTTTCAACTCTACTGCATTTTTCGAGTGGTTAAGGGATGAAACACCTCTGGACCTTAACAGAAAAGTTGTAAAGCTTTTCCAAAGATTTCCAGAAATGTATCATATGACCCCAACCTCGAAAGAACTCAACCTCTAACCTCTGATTAACTTCAGCCTTGATTCAGCTGAACACAGAGTGCTCTGTCCTTAACAACATATAAGTTGAAAACTTGTTAACTTGGAATGTCCTGATTAAGGGAAGGAGTTATATAAAGTTTTACTGCTTTGGATCAAAACCTTCAAGTTTTACAATGAAGTTGTCCCTTCCTCATAGAACCCTGCAAAAGCTTCAAACACAAGCAGTGAGCACGAAGGCTCAGCAAGTCTGACCCGTCTCACCTAAACATGGAACTTCTACATGAGGGGTGATGGGTACATGAGGTAAAATTATTTGCAAAGGACTCGCCTAATTAGTGGAACCTTACTTTCAAGTTTTAGCAGCAGGTTGTGGAGAACCTTACGCTAAGGCACATGAGAGAGCCGCAATCAAACAAGAAACGCATTTCTCTTATGTACTTTGCCCAAAGTTGAAAGGAAATTTAGTTAGCTCTAAAACTACAGAATATCATTAACAATCAATGTCCATCATTCAATCAGCAACATTTTATCATGTGACTAGCCTGTTCTTTCTACGTCACGGTACAGTGAACAAGTGGTACTCACTGACCGCGAGGGACGGCGATTATAATCGATTTACACCTGCAGGGTTACCCGAACAACCCGTCACGTACGCCCGTACTCGATGTTGCCTACAACAACCATCACGGACGCCGTACCCGACTACCTTTCACCCGTTAGCCAAATGTTGAACCGGTCCAATCGTCCCGAGCAAGAGGTCTCTGCACGCGCATCTCAGTGCCGCCAGCTGATTTACACCTCGAGCTCTCAACCTACCCTCTGAACGAACAGCTATGCCTCAACACCCAGCTACCCGAGTTACATCAGTTTCCCGGTTCCCATATAGCCGGTAGGTCTTCGGTACTGTTCTAGCTTGTTCAACAGGCCCGCACACGGCTCGGTCCTCAATTGACACAAGCGGAGCTACAGCACACAGGCCCCAAAGTCCTGCTGCCCTTACCCTCCGCTTGGTCTCATTTTCTTGCCATGTGTTTCATGTGCTATCTCTACCCGAGTCGAGTGCCTCTAGCCTATGCTCGCGAGTAGTTCCAACTACTCGACTTGTACCGAATCCTACACTATCTTAGCATTGCAGTAGCTAACGGGGTTTGCAATCCTAAAACCAACCCATGGTTTTCTTGGCTATACAATTTGGTTTCCAAACAAGACTCTAATGCAAAGAATCATAACACTCAAGTAAGTGCTCAAAACAATAAAATTTGTAAAATGGTTAATGCAAACCGGAGCTTGCCTTGCTGCTCTTGGTTGTAGGCTAGCTGCTCCTCCGGAGTAACGAAGTCTAGGACTTCGGGTTCCTCCTCGATCTTAGCGACTACATGATAGAAGCAATACATGTATTAATTTAAATGCATTTGTATTAAGTTTGAACTTGTGAAGCTTATAAGTCCCACTAGACAGGCTCACTGACTATGAAACTTATACTGTGGTTTGGTTACAACCTAAACAGAGACTCGGTCAAGTTTTAGTTGCAGCAAAGCTCATTTGAGCCCTCCACAATTAATCATGTACTTGACCTTAATTGAAGACTTTTAGGGTGTTCTAAGGATCTTCATGAAACAAACTATGACTTTCTGAAAACTAGATTTTCAGAGGGTTCTAATGGAGTTGGTCTCACTTAATTTGTAGGTTCCTAGCTAAGGATATGAGCTAAACAATTTCAGAGAAAATTCTGGAAATGTTTCTGAACATTTTCTATTTTCTCTGGAACAGATTCACTAATCACACCATTAGGTGGATCAAATGAGCTCAAATGGGTCTGAATTTTTTATGGTAGTTCAGGGATATTTTGGTGAAAATGCCAGTAAAATTTCAGGATTTTCCTCCAAAGGATTCTCCAGTTAAAATTCCAAACAGTTTAAATTTGAGGAAATAATTCTGGAGAATTAAGGATTTTCATGAACTGAAACTTGATTTGCTGGAAAGTGCTCAGAGAGCTGAATCCAACAAAATTTGGTTCACTCGATTTGGAGCTTTCTAGCCAAAGTTATGAGGATTTGAAGTTTGGAAGAATTCTGAAAATTGGGGGAAAAAGTTTAAACTCTCTGGGGCCCACGGGAACACGTGTTGAGCGCGGAGGTGACCGGCACACCGAGGCTCACAGGTTATTTGCGTGCCAGCACAGCCGATCCCGGCCACACCCGATCCCGATTTAAAATTTTTCAGCCGCTGACACGTGGGCCAGCCGGCTTCGTCTTCCTCCCGCCGCTCTCTCGCGCCCGCGCCGCCGACCTCGCCGGAGCTCGCCGGCTCACCGCTGCCGGACCTCCCATGGTCTGAAACTTGCCGGCAGGGGGTTTTTGACGTCGAGGAACACGCCGGTGGTCTCAGGTCGGGCTGGGGGTGACCGGAAATAGCCCGGCGACGTGCCGCGTCCTCGGTTGAGGTTCGGCGCTGTCGACCGTGGGTTCTAACCCGCCAACACATCGAACAAATGGTCCTACAGCATCAGTGTACTTCTAGGAAGCTCGACAAGGTGTCAAAAGGGTTCAGGGATGGCGGCAAGTCGGTCGGCACCGTGTGACCGATCGTGCCCGCCATGACCGCCCTTGATCGAGCTCGAAATTCATCACTCCTAGACAGTTTCACGCCATGGATGCAGAAAAGAACTTGATCGCCGGCTAGTCCAGTGTCTATGTGCAAGATTTTATAACCACCGAAAGATCATAGAGCGAGAATTTGAAGAATCCGTACCGGAAGCTCGGTTTACGGTCGCCAGAGCAAAAATTGGAAATTCTCTGTGGATTCTTCACGGTTTGCTTCCAAACTTGGAGGAGAGCAGCACGGTGGTCACGCGCTCCTGTTGCCTCTCTTGCTGGACCGTGAAAACGCCTGTGGAACGCTGTCCACGGGCGCCTGACTCTCGGCTGAGGCTAGGTCGCCACGGTGGTGATCGTTTTCAGGCGAAGGAGGTCGGAACTCGGGGTTTCTGGCGTTGGGGAGGTGGAGTGCGACCTCAGGTTGCTGTCTAGCAGCTCAGGAACGAAGGAGGAGATTGTTTTGCTGGTTTTCCCGATTGAGCAGAGAGCTGCGGCGAGAAACAATGCCGCTGCTCTGGTTTTCCCGCGAGAAGATAAAGCCAGCCGACTCCTGCTCGGCTGAGGCGGTGCCCGTCGCGTGGGGGCGCGAGCAGGCCACTTGGGCGCCAGCGCGCGGAGAGGGGAAGCAGCTGGTGGCGCCGGTAGCTGCTCGGTGGCACAGCCGACAGCTGCTCGGTGGAATTTCCCACCGAGTCTGTGACTTTGTGTGCAAGTTTTGCCTCCTTCTCTCTATGCCATGTGGGTCCCACCCGGGGTTTTAACCTCTGAAATTTACTTCTAATCATTGTTGTAAATAGTGAGCCCCAAAATACCCCTGGTGATTCAAATTATTCACCCATGAGCCATTTGAATTGAGTAGAATTCAAATTGGGTTTGGTTTGAATGAATTTCAGCACAAGTTCAGTTTTGAATTCAAATAAAGTTTGAATTTGTCCCACTTAGCTCATGTCAAGATCAAACTCCAAATGGAGTGAAAATTGGTGTGTGAGCTCAAAAAAATGTGATGAATAAGAATATGCCTCCCACTTTTAAATTCATGGGATAAAAACAGCTTGAATTTGAATATGGTTTCAAACTGCCCTCTTTCTAACTATACCCAAAATGACCTTGAAAAGGTTTTGAATTTGGGTGAAACTTGGCATGGACATCTTTAGCAATGTGTAGGAGTTTTCATATTTCCAGCCCACCTATATGACATGTGGGAAATACAACTTTTGCAATATGTGAGTTTGTTCTCTAATGAGCATGTTGATGGTGGTTACTTGCTCTTTATTTGTGTTCATCAACTTACTTCAAATGAGGTGTGTGGTGTGGTGATGAACACTTCAAATAGGTGTCAAAAACTGAGGCCCTTACAGACCCTTTCCCGCATTGTCGCAAAGGATCCCGGGGCCGCAGCTGATCGAAGATTTAAAATATCGTCACTGACATGTGGGACCGGCCAGTCGTCTTCAACCTCGGACCGTTCCCTTTTTCCCGCGCCGCCCCCTCGCCGGAGACTCGTCGGAGGTCACCGGAGTCGGCTTCCCGGCTGTCTCCCGGCTCGGTACTCGCTGCCTGGGGGTTTCAGGGTTGGGGAACATGTCTACGGTGTTGGCTCGGGCTGCCGGTGGCCGGAAGTAAGCCGGCGACGTGCGCACACCGCGGTGAGACTTCGGCGCCATGGCACGAGCACCCTAGCCTGCCAAAAGTTCAACGGACGCGCTCTAAAGCAGAAGTGGAGGTTAGGCTAGCTCGGCACGGCCTCAAACTGGCTCGGAAACGGCGGCAAGTGGGGGTTCACCGTGTTTCCAGCGGTTCCCGCCATGATCGCCGCTCGGAAACTTCAAAATGGTCTGCTAATATGGGGTTTCAAGCCAGGATTGGGGAGGGGATCGGGTCGCCCTCGAGTCTAGATCCTTTGAGCACAGTTTAGTGACCTAAAGACGAGAAGGGAGGGGAAATTTGGAGAATCCATACCGGAACGTCGTTCTGTGGCCGCCAGCGAAGTTTCTCCGAATTCTCGCTCGGTGGTTCACGGCTCGCCTTGTGGTTTGGGTGGAAGAAGCAGTGACCAGCAGCGCACCGATGACCGTCCTCGCTTGGTTAAGAAAACCCACGGAGTGGGCTGTCCACGGGAACGACGAGCTGCTGTGCAGTTCGGTTGCCGCAGAAACGAGCTTTTCTCGGGAAGGGAGGCCGGAACCTGACTGCTCTTGCACTGAGGGAGTGGAGGGCGATCAGGCCTTGACGTTTTGCGGCTCAGACAGTGCTGCGCTCTGGTTTTGCAGGCACCTCCGGTCAGACCCGAAGCTGCGGCGAGCTCAGGGTTTATCGGGCGCGAGGAGGGGAAGAGAACCGCCATTGGCTCGGTTCAGAGGGAAAAGATCACGCCGAGGCAGGGAGAGGGGCGGTAAGCTAGTCGCCAGCGTGCGAGGGCGGGTGAGGCGGTATCTTCGGGTTAGCCTCGGTGGCGCCCGTGCGATGATCGAGCTCGTGCGTTACCCGAGAGCAAGACTTAGGCAGTAAGTTAGGCCCCCTCCTCTCAATGACCAGTGGGGCCCACAGCTCCCCCTCTGCCCCAAAATATATCCAAAATTTTGACACATTGTAAATTCATCTATGCAGGATCCAAATCCAAAAGCCATTTTGACATTTGACAATTTGTGCCACAGATTCAAGTTTAAATTCATATTTGGATGAATTTCACAAGTTCCTTTGATATTCCTATCAAAGCCTCTCCAAATTTGCTAAAAACTTGGCTCCCTCATAATTTGGATCTGAGGAATTCAAATATGTCCTCTGATCTTTGAGTTGGCTATTGCAAATACACTTTTTCAACATGCCCTCCTTCTTTTTGAAGTGCACCTCTTAATTCAAAACTGAATTCAAAGTTTTATTGCACATGCCAACACTTTCATGAGTAACACAAAAGTTTTTGTAAGTCCCATTTCTTGTATATAAACTCAACTTTATTCATAGCTCAAGTTTTCTATTTACATGTTTTTGAGACTTTTACATTCCTCCCCCCTTAAAAAGAATCTCGTCCCGAGATTCATGATTAAGGACAATGTGGAGAGGACAAGTTACTCTACATACGCCTCTAACAACTCCGGATGATTGCGTTGCAAATACTCCTCGCTTTCCCATGTAGCTTCGTCGGACGTGTGATTTTCCCATAGCACCTTGAAAAATCACAGCGTCCGATTTCTGGTTTGGCGAGTCTTTTCATCAATTATCCGGGTTGGATGCTCAACATACGTAAGGTCCGGCTTCAAATCTGCTATGTCTCCCGCGAGAATCTCCGTTGGAACTTTCAAACACTTCCGCAACTGGGATATGTGGAAGACGTTATGCACTCCGGCTAAGGCTTCCGGTAGCTCCAAACGGTATGCCACGGGTCCACATCTTTCAATGATGATGAAGGGACCGATAAAGCGCGGATCTAATTTCCCTTTCAGCCCGAATCGGTGAATGCCCTTCATAGGAGATACGCGGAGGTATACGTGGTCCCCAACATGGAAATCTAGAGGACGACACCTCCTATCCGCATAGCTCTTTTGTCTGGACTGAGCGGCTTTCAGATTTGCTTGAATAAGCCTTACCCGCTCTTCAGCTTCATTTATGAGGTCAATCCCGTAAATCACTCTCTCGCCAGATTCACACCAATTCAAGGGTGTGCGGCACTTCCGGCTGTATAGAGCTTCATATGGTGCCATTTTGATGCTCGCTTGATACCCATTGTTATAAGTGAATTCCGCCAACGGTAGATGATCGTCCCATCCTTTACCGTGGTGAATGGCACATGCTCGAAGCATATATTCGAGAACTTGATTCACCCTCTCCGTTTGCCCATCGGTTTGAGGGTGATATGCAGAGCTTCTAATCAATTTGGTTCCCAGTGAGGCATGCAGCTGCTCCCAGAAACGAGCAACGAACAGCGCGCCTCGATCGGAGATGATCGTCCGGGGAACTCCATGTAGGCATAGTATTCTTGCAATATATAGCTCCGCATACTTCTTGGCATGGTATCCCGTATGTACCGGGATGAAACGGGCTGACTTGGTTAAACGATCCATGATTACCCAAACCGAGTCATGCTTATTAGCCGTGAGAGGTAGTCCAACAATAAAGTCCATACTAATATCCTCCAACTTCCATGCTGGAACACTTAGCGGTTGTAGGATTCCCGCCTTCTTCATGTGGTCGGCTTTAACTCGCCGACACGTATCACATTCTGATACGTATTTAGCAACCTCCCTCTTCATCCGGGTCCACCAAAATTTGGTCTTCAGCTCTTGGTACATCTTGTTGCTGCCCGGATGAATAGAAAATTTGGATAAGTGAGCCTCATCCAAAATTTTCTTCCGCAGCCTCATATCACGGGGTACGACTATCCGGTTCTTGAACCATAGGGTGTCTTCATCATCTAACCGGAAACATTTCATCTCCCCGTCTTTCAACCTCCTTCTGATATGAGCCATGCCCTTGTCTTTCTTTTGAGCTGCCATAACCTCCTCTTTATTGTGGGTATGAGGGCTATATTATGTAGGGCTCCATATGGAACCAAGTAAAGACTTCTTTCTTCCTCTTCTATCGGCGTAATGGTCAGGTTATGAATATGAGACTTCCGGCTGAGTGCATCGGCAACCACATTTGCCTTGCCCGGATGATAATGAATATCAATCTCATAGTCCTTGATCAGCTCCAACCATCGCCGTTGTCGCATATTCAACTCTTTCTGAGTGAATATGTACTTCAAACTTTTGTGGTCTGTGTAGAGATGAACCAGATTTCCCAATAGGTAATGTCTCCACATCTTCAAAGCTAGTACCACGGCAGCAAGCTCGAGATCATGAGTTGGATAATGTTGCTCATGATTCCATAATTGCCGTGATCCATATGCGACCACACGTCTTCCTTGCATGAGTACACAACCAAGCCCGATGCCCGACGCATCACAATAAACATCAAAAGGCTTGGTTGTATCCGGTTGAGCTAGAACCGGGGCTGTTGTGAGGTGTTTCACCAATGCTTGAAAAGCTTCCTCACATGGCTTGCTCCAATCATATTTGATGCCCTTCTTCAGTAGCTCCGTCAGCGGTTTGGAGATTTTTGAGAAGCTCAGGATGAACCTCCGATAATATCCCGCCAAACCTAAGAAGCTACGAACTTCATGGACTGATGTTGGAGACTTCCATTTCAGCACTTGTTCAATCTTGCTTGGATCAACAGCAATGCCTTCTGCTGAAATAATGTGTCCAAGAAACGGCACTTGGTTGATCCAGAATTCACATTTACTAAACTTTGCATAAAGCTTGTGATCTCTCAAGCGTTGAAGCATGATATGCAAATGTTTAGCGTGTTCCTCTTCAGATTTGGAATAGACCAAGATGTCGTCGATGAATACCACGACGAACTGATCCAGCTCCGGCATGAACACCGAGTTCATAAGATATATAAAGTGAGCCGGAGCATTGGTCAACCCAAATGACATGACAAGATACTAATAGAGTCCATTCTTGTCGAGAATGCTGTTTTCGGGACATCTTCCGCGCGGATCTTGATTTGATGATATCCCGACCTTAAGTCCATCTTAGAGAAGACTTTAGCACCCACTAGCTGATCGAAGAGGATATCAATTCTTGGTAGTGGATACTTGGTCTTCATGGTCACAGCATTTAAAGGACGATAATCGACGCATAGCCTCAGCGTCTCATCCTTCTTTTTCACAAACAAAGCTGAGCAACCCCATGGTGATGAACTTGGACGAATAAACCCCTTGTCCATCAGATCTTTGAGTTGCTCCTTCAATTCTGCTAACTCACTCGGAGCCATTTTGTATGGTCTCCGAGAGATCAGCGTGGTTTCCGGTATCAACTCTATTTTGAACTCCACCTCGCGCTCAGGTGGTAGGCCTGGATGATTTTTGGGAAACACGTCTGGATATTCACGGACTATCGGAATGTCTTCTAACATGCAAGCCTCGGCATTACATACTTCCGGATCTTTGGAAACCGCTTCGCCGAGGTACAACGTTTGACGCCCGTGAAGTGGAGGGTCCAAGTGGACACTCCTGTTCTCGATGTCCAGAACAGCCTTATGGAAGGTCAACCATGATATTCCAAATATGGCATTGATTCCTTGGTCTTCGAGAATAATGAGGGTGGTAGGATAAAATTTTCCACCCAAGCAAAGTGGTGCTCGAGAGATGACTTCATTAGTTGAGATGTCTCCACCTGGCGAATGAATAAGGTACGAACCTTTTGTGATAGTGGTGGAGATTTGATCCTGGAGTACCGTTGCCTTGCTAATGAAGTTATGTGTCGCACCAGAGTCGAATAAAATGACAACCGGCTTGTCATTTAAGGTGAACCTGCCGGCAAGAACAGGTCCTCCCTTTGGCAGATCATCGACTGACACATAATTAACTGTCCCCACTTTGGACATAGCTTTTCTTTGCTGCCCAAGATCGCTCTGTGGAACTGGACCCGCAGACACATTGTTGCTGCTCGGTTCAGTTGCTTCATTGACCTTAAGATCATTGTCAAGCTGAAGTGGGACAGCACTTGGCTCAGCTGAGAAATCACCTTGTTCATCTTCAACCTCTTGAGGGAAATAATATTCTGATGCACCTTGTTGATACTGAGGTGCATAAGAAATAATTTGCTGCTGCGGTGGAGGTGAATATGACCTCTGTGGAGTAGAAGAGTCGTCACACTCCCAGAATGATTGCACCTCTTGTGGAATCTCTCGACCGGAACGTGAGCGGATTACCAACCGATACTTCTGTGGTAGATGATTGTCTTCATCCTGTGATGAGTCCCTCTCCCTCTTTTCTTTGAGGTAGAGGTTGGAATAATATTCTTGAGCGATAGCACAGCTCACAAACTCATCAAAATTGTCTTGGCTAACTTGAGCCAATTCACATCGCAGCCTAGCCGTCAGCCCTCGTTAAAAATGATAACCCCTCATGGATGGTGATATCACATAGTCAGGGACATATTGAGCTAAGCGATTAAATTCCTTCGCATACTCAATAACACTCATGTCCCCTTGCTTCAGACTCCATAACTCATCCAGACTGGTTTGCATTATGCCCGCAGGGATGAAACGAGCACGAAATGCAGCCTGGAATTCCGCCCATGTGACACGATGCCCTGCTGGTTCGACAGCAAGGTACTCTGCACACCATGCTCCAGCAAAGCCGTGAATCTGTTGAGCGGCATATAGAGTCTTCAAGAATTCATCACATTGGATTAACCCAAACTTGGACTCGATGACACGTAACCAGTGATTTGCTTCACAATGGTCAGCCGCCTCGGAGAATACCGGCGGTTGTGTCGCCAAGAAATCCAGATACGTGCTCTGGGTAGGCATGTGACGTTGAACTTCTCGATCTATGCCTTGCTGAACTAGAGTTTGGAGAGTTTCATTCATCTTCGCCATAATTTCAGCCAATCCGGTTGGCGATGGCTCTTGTGATGAAGTCGAGTCATTCCCACCTCGACTTGAACCTCCAAGCTCCATTTGAGAATGTGTACGTACCATACTGCACGAAACAAAATTTTGAGTCAATCAAAATTCTATCTCAGTAGTAAGTAAAGGTAAGTAAAACATGAACATGTCATGAACTTTATGAAAGCATAACCACATTCATGTTTAAATAAATCTTATGTACGCTAAGCTAATCACCGGGACTACTCTGACCAGCTCACACAAACTCCAAATTTTACTCAAGTTATCAACAGATTCTTAACTTGAGTTCAACACCAAAGTTTTAGTAAACTTCAGTATCTTTCCAACGAGTACTTATGTGCTCCTTAAGGATTTTTCTACAGGAAGTTGTGGCTTAAAAACAGAAAGGTCCAGAGAGGTTTTTGCTACTGTTCTGGTTTTGAACAGTTTGCCTTCAACTGGACTTTTCACCAACTTAAAGGTTGATTTTGCTCTGGAGGTCTACAAATAAATTGTAGAGCACTTGAAAATATTTCCTGAACTGTATCATACACCTTGATTGGTTAAATCTACTCAGAGTTATGCTCTGTCAAAGTCCAGCAAGAATTCCTGCCAGAAACAGTGCACCCTGTTATTGAAAACTTTGACACCTAGTTATACTCTCATTTGAATCTTAGCCCAAAATAAGAGTTCAGTAGCTACTACTTGTTTCAAACTTCCATTTTTAGTTGAAAGTTAGTTCATGAATCATTTCTTCATAGGGAAGAGGTTATTAAGTTTAGTACGGTGTCGATGCACCGTAAGAAACATGTCGGTACTACGTAGCCTCTCTGTAACACCCCAAAACCTGTTAAGAGGGGAATTTAAAAAATTTTGGACGTGTTGCATGTGGTGCAGAAATTCAAATTCAAATTAAACTCAAAACAGAAAAGAAAAAGAAAAAACAAACCCCCCGGCCAGTGGGCCGAAACCCACCAGCCGGCCTACCCACCCCCGCGGCAGCCCGCAGCCGCGCGCCCCCCCTCTTTCTCACTGACACGCGGGGCCCACGATCTTCTTCCTCCTTGCGCGCGCGCTCGGCCGACCGGGACTCCTCTCTCTCCCCCAAATCAAAACCACCACGGATACTCGCGTATCCCAGCCGAATTTCGGTTCTGGGCGACGCAAACTCGATCACAACCGAACGCCGCCCTCCTCCGGCTATATAAACACCGGCACCGTCCCGATTTTCACACGCGATCGGCTGTTTTTCCTCCCGGTGAGAACCGAAGCTCCAATCACCATTTTCTCTCGATCTCTGCTCGGGTTCTCTGATCTAACACGCCGATCGTGTTCCACTGCCTCCGGGGAATCACGCAGGTGCAGAAAACTTGGTGGTTTGCGCTTCAAACACAGCGCCGATGAGCCTCGCCGTGAATTCACCTCGGACCTCGTCGCCGACCGCCTTCCAGGACCTCCGAGCTCAAGAAAACCCCCGAGGTGAGATCCCCGACCTCCCCTCTACCGATCTATGCCATGAAATCCCAGTTTTAGAAAGAATTGACGAAGATCCATAGCTCTCCGGCGAGATCGCCGCCTCCCGCCGCCGTGCGGCGCCGGGCAGCACCGTCCGCGCTCGATCAGAGCGACGTGGCTTCTTGTGTGCCGTTTATTTTAAATCGCACGGTAGAATTTAAATCCCCGCGTACCGGTTCGACGTTATAATCTGAGCCGTCTGTTTTAAATCGGACGGTCCACGTCAGCCCCGCATTATAAAGGCCGGGATTCTTACGCGCTACTCCCTGGGGATCTTGGAAAATACGAGCTAGCCCCGGAAACTTCAGATCTAGCCCCTGGAACTTTAGAAATTTATGTAAATTCAATTAAAAATCTGTTTTAGCCCCTGGACTTAATAAAAATTTGGAAAACCCCTCTATTATGTGTAGTTAGACACCTGGAAATTTATAAAATAATATATTAGACCCTTTAATGGGGTGAGTTTGCCTTTTTAACCTTATATAATATTAAATTTAGGAATTTGAATATGTAATTAAGATTTAAATTTAAAAGGGTGAGGCACACACATTGTAAATTCAAGTTTAAACTCTACTAACAATTGGAAAGCTTTAGAATGAGCTAAAAATAAATTTTAGGCTGAAATGAAATCTGTTTGGGTGTGTTCATGTTTATTAGATCTAGAAACACATTTTTTAGGCTAGGAAATAATTCTAAAAATTGGTAAAATAAATGTAAAATAGTTCACATCAGAGGAGAAGTTCAAAAATATATTATTTACTATTTTAGATCAGAACCTATTCTGTTTAGATGATGTGTCTTACTATTTTCATAATAAAGTTCACAATTAGGTATAGAAAATAAATCTTAAAATATAGGAAAATAGGTATGCATAACTAGAAAATGATAAATGAAATCTCCAAAATCCAAAGATTTCAGTTTAGGATTTGGTAGAAGATCTGAAAACCCATTTGGAATAGGAAAATACCTTCCATGCATACTTGGTAGCTAAGATGTGTATCAATTGAATATAAAGAATTTGTTTAAATTGGAAATTCATATATAGTATGCATATATAAATCTGAATACAAAAGTTAGAAATCATATGCACCTGTTTAAAAGTGCATGTAAGCCCAAAATCAACACACATAGAGTAACCACAACACATAGAAATGTGAATGACATTCATAAATGTGAATGTGTGGTCTGTATGAAGTGAAAGTGTGAACTATGTCTTATGGATTGTTGTTTTCTTTTGCTATGTGTGATGGTATGAGTAGAACCTGCTCCAGAGCAAGTTCTTCCTTTCCAAGATCAGGACTATCCATTCCCAGAGCAGCAGGAAGAAGGCAAGTGTCCTTGACCACTTTGTTCCTATACTAGGATGTGTAGATAGAATTATTTGCATTGTCGATTGAAATATGAAACCCATGCTAGGAAGTTTCCCTAGAATTGCATTACCTTGTTTCTTGTAGCTTGGGATGGGATTTTGTTTTATTATTTCATTCATTCATATTACTTATGCTTAGCCATGCTTAGAATGGGATAAGTGGGTTATGAAATCATCAATTTATTCTTGAATGAGATATTATGAGTTATGTAGAGGTAGGGATCAAGGCAAGTTGGATGTTTTGGTTGGTGCTGGGTGCACGAGACTCGGGTTTGTGTTTAGTACTTGCCTGGATCCTAAGGACCGGTTCATGGAGCATGTAACCTGGCTTTACCGTGCCAACCACATGCTAAGATGGGGCGCTTGGCCAATTAATTAGGTGTATCCCCGGCGTAGTATGGGTGTGTTGGATGATGCGGGGAATAGGTGTCAGCTAGACTACCATATGAACCGCAAGGCTCAAGAGGGGGCCACTGCAGCGGGGTTGGAGCCTCTTGTATGCTGTTAGGAGTGAAACCTCAGTGGCCCACGCTCGTCGGGAATCCCTTTGTAAAGGCTTCGTAGTGATCTCCTGGCTACACACCTGGGAAGTGTGAATGTGGTTCGTAGCCACTGGCATAATGGAGGTTCTTTTAGTCCACCCGGCAACGGGGGATGAAATCACTACATGTGGGTACAGTGGTGCAAACTCTACAGAGTCAAAACTGTCATGACAGCCGTGCTCACGGTCAAGAGCAGCTTGGACTTATTCATGATTAGAGTATGATGACATTGGAGGTTGTGGATGTTAAGCGGGGAGCTTAACATTGGAAATGATGTTATGGTTATTTAATTATGATGATTGGATGGGAGATTGGGACCATTTCACCTGTGTAGTAATGTAGGTTCTTAATAAGCTAAGGTGGTAGGCAATAATTGCGTAGTGCTTCAACCATGAGTTCAACCTCTCCTTGTTCTAGCCATGCATGACATAACTTTCCCACACTTGTTGAGTACCATCGGTACTCAACCTTGCATATTTGTTGGTTTATATTGCTGCTCAGGTCAAGAGAATGATGTGGTGTTTCATGATCAAGACTTTGGACCCGAAGAAGGTTTCTAGGTTCATGGAGCCCCTCGGCAACGCCTGTGACGGAGCCCACAAGAATAATATTCCGCTGCTAGTTTATTTATTTGTGATGAACTTATTATCGTCCATCGAGACATATGCTATGTAAGACTTATTTATATTCGACACCTGGCTTGTAATAAATGATGCTTCACTATTTGTCATCACATGTATGAGAAAATGATCCTGGCATACATGTGATATTCACTCGGTTGTTCTTCGGAGAAACCGGGTGTGACAGAAGTGGTATTAGAGCCAAGGTTGCCCGTAGAAACATGGACCTAGATAGAAATGGACGTAGTTAGGGACCCTATTTCCTTAAAAACTATTTTACAAAGGTGTGGGTTGAAAAGTGTTATTTAATGGGGCCACTTTATTCATCTTACCCCATCTTTTATTCAAAATAGGATTTTTGTTTAAAATCTTATCTAACTTAATTTTAAATGCTTTATGTTTCAGATGGTTCGCATGATCCACACTGCTCGCAAGTCCACCGGAGGGAGAGTTCCCGTAGTTGCCCTTGCCCTGAGAGAGGAGAACCGTCCGGTGACGTATCTCTCCTACGGATTGGCAGTAGGAGGCTTGTTGCGCCGTCTTCGACGCATGCTCCAAGCCGCCGGCAACACGGGCAAGCTAATCATACACTATAGCTCCACCAGGACCATCCGTGAGAAGAGGGAAGAATGGAGTTTAAAGATGAGGATTATCCACAAAAATCAGCTGCTCAAGATCCACCGCTCTCCAGCTTGTCGAGCGACACAGGTCGATGCGGAGAAGGATGTCACCTGGGAGGCAATCACCTGTCAGAGTCACATCTATCGTCGTCACCTGGACAGGACTGAGTACATGTATGTCCTCCAGCGCGAGAGTGATACAACGGAGTACAAGTACCCGCCAGTGCAGCAGGGGACTTCCCATGAGCACATGGACTTGTGCTTGGAGGATGCTGCTATGCTCAGCACTCGACTGCAGGAGTGTCAGCAGGAGCTTTAGGATGTTCGTGACACCCTGAAGGAAACCGAGGCGTTGCTTTGAGCCTGCTTGAGGGCGAGAGAAAGAGGAGATGGGAATGAACTGTGTGTCACCGTGAATGACACATGGACTCCTGACTCCCCAGATCGTCGGGCGATTAGGCGTCGTCGCACTTCTCCACCAGCAGCCTCCCCACCCAAAGCGGAGTCAGAAGGCAGTCGCAATAATGAGGAAGATCCCGAGGAGCCAGCTCAGTGATACGAGTAGTGTAGAGTCCTTCCCTTAGTTTAGCAGGATGTCGAGTAGTCGAGTCGTTACCTTAGTTAATGGTGTGTTAATGCTTGGTGTGTGACGTGAGTTGTGGAATCCATGGACGTTTGTCCACAACCTCGTCTTCAGGTTGTTTTGCTTTGGTGTGTGAACCCATATGAATTAAGAGTGCATTTATGTTCACGTAAGACATGAAATCCTCAGAAAATATAAATGAAATAAGTTCTCAAAATCTTAAAGTTTAAACAAGCAAAAACTGGTAAGTTAATACGTAATGCTTTAAATTAACATCTGGTTAATCATGATAGATGGCCGAAAGAGGAAAGGGCCGTGGTGCCAACCCCGCCAACAACAACGATTAGACCGGCAACCCTCATCTTTCTGGAGGCCAAGACAGGGGTGGTCGCCGTGAAGGAGTTGACCCCATCCACCAAATGCTTGAGAATCAAAATCAGCTCATCTAGAACCTGACTCAAGTGGTGGCCAACTTGCACCATGCTCCACCTCCACAAGCATCACGCCAACCAAGGTTGAGTGAGTTTCTGGGAACTCAACCTCCGAAGTTTGCAAGTGCTGCTGAACCCCTGGAGGCAGATGACTGGCTAAAAACCATTGAGAGCAAGATGAGGATCATACAGTGCCAAGGGTATGAGAGGGTGCTGTTTGCCTCTCACCAATTTCATGGACCTGCTGCTGATTGGTGGACCGCTTACGTGGCCGCCCATCATGACCCCGAGAACATCACTTGGGAAGAGTTCAAGCGTAGCTTCCGCAACCATTACATACCAAAGGGTGAACTTAAAAACAAGAGAAAGGAGTTCTTGGGGCTGCAGCAAGGAAACATGACGGTGAGGGAATACCTCAGTAAATTCACCCAACTATCCCGTTATGCACCACGGGACGTAGAGACTGATGAGCAGAAACAAGAATGCTTTGTGGAAGGACTTACCGCGGAAATGCAGTGTGCAATGTCCTCCAACGAGTATGAAAATTTCCAAAAGATGGTGGACAGGGCATTTGTTGTAGAAAGGAAGCTGAAGGCCTTGGAAAATGAGAACAAGAGGAAGGCGGGATGGTCACACCAAGCCTCGGGTAGCAACACCCGCCCACGTCTGATGCAGCAACCCGCAGGGCAGACGAGCCGTGCTGCGGTACCCTACTCAGCACCGAGAGGGTATTACCCGAACTTCAGGCCTCCGGCAGCACCAGCACCACCACAGCGTCAGTTTGTACAGCAGCCTCGCCCTACATACCAACCTCGACCAGCAGTACAAGGACCCCCAAACCAACGCCAAGACAACAAGGGCCAGCCACCTAAGGTTGGGGTGCAATGCTTTAACTGTGGTGAAGTGGGGCACTACGCCCATAAGTGCCCAAAGAAGAAGCCCGTGCAGCCGCAACAGAAGAATGTGATGCGAGGACGGGTGAACCACGTGACCATGGAGGAGGTGCAAGAGGCACCCGACGTGGTAGTTGGTAAGTTTCCTGCCAATTTACACATTGCAACCCTGCTGTTTGATTCTGGTGCTGCCCACTCGTTCATTGCCCAAGGGTTTGTTAAGAAGCATGACCTAGCAACGACACAAATGAACCATATGCTAGCAGTAAACTCTCCAGGTGGAGAAATAAGGACAAGACAAGTGTGTCCCAAGGTGAATCTAGACATTAATGGGGTGGTATTTACTGCCAACCTCATAGTGATAGATTCACAATGGATAGATATTATTTTGGGCATGGATTGGTTGACCAAACATAAGGGAATCATCAATTGTTCGACCAGAACGGTGGAACTAACTCACCCTAGTGGCACAAGAGTAAAGTTCATAACAATACAAGAGCCTAGGAGGGACATTAAATTAAATCAAGTTGAGGTGAAAGTGGAGGAGATCAGGATTATCAGGGAATACCCCGATGTTTTTCCGGAGGAGTTGCCAGGTATGCCTCCTGATCATGAAGTGGAATTCGCGATTGAGCTAGTGCCTGGAACAGCTCCGATATACAAGAGACCTCATCGGATGGACTCCAAGCAGCTGGGAGAACTCATGGATCATTTAAGAGAATTGACGGAGAAGGGGTATATTCGTCCTAGTTCCTCACCATGGGGAGCTCTAGTGATATTTGTGCCCAAGAAGGATGGAACACAAAGGTTATGCGTAGAGTACCGTGCCTTGAATGAAGTAACCATCAAGAACAAGTACCCATTACCCCCATTGAAGACTTGTTTGATCAGTTGAGGGGAGCTTGTGTGTTCTCAAAAATTGATCTCAGGTCGGGATACCACCAACTTAAGATAAGGCAAACTGATATTCCCAAGACAGTTTTCGTATCTCGGTACGGACTGTATGAATACACCGTCATGCCTTTCGGGCTAACTAATGCCCCTGCATACTTCATGTATCTCATGAACAAGGTATTCATGGAATATCTGGACAAATTTGTGGTGGTTTTCATAGATGACATTCTCGTCTTCTCCAAAGATGAAGAGGAACATGAGAAACATCTAAGGTTGGTGTTGCAGAAGCTGAGAGAGAACACCAACTATATGCCAAGTTGAGCAAGTGTGAGTTTTGGCTGAAGAGAGTTCCCTTCTTAGGACATATCATCTCGGAGGGAGGAATCTCCATAGATCCCGCCAAGATCGAGGATGTACAGAAGTGGAAGACCCCTGAGAATGTCGGGGAAGTTCGAAGCTTCTTGGGATTGGCTGGATACTATCGACGGTTCATTGAGGGATTCTCCAAGATCTCGAGACCCCTCACCAAACTGTTGGAGAAGGGAATCACATTCACGTGGACGCCACAGTGCGAGACGAGTTTTCAGGAGCTAAAGAAAAGATTGACAACAGCCCCAGTGCTAGTTATGCCAGATATGCAGAAGAACTTTTCGGTGTACTGCGATGTCTCTGGAAACGGGTTGGGATGTGTTCTCATGCAAGAAGGGCATGTCGTGGCTTATGCATCCCGGCAGCTCCGGAAACACGAGAAGAACTATCCTACACATGACCTAGAACTAGCCGCAGTGGTACACACGTTAAAAATTTGGCGGCACTACTTGATGGGGAAGAGGACAGAGATATATACGGATCATAAGAGCTTAAAGTACATTTTCACACAGCCAGATCTCAACCTCAGACAAAGAAGATGGTTAGAGCTAATTAACGACTTTGATGTGGGAATCAACTATCATCCTGGGAAAGCGAATGTCGTGGCGGATGCTCTAAGCCGGAAAGTGCAGGTCAATAGGTTGAGCTTGAAAGACATGCCTACGGAATTGAAGGACGATGTTATAAGACTCAATCTATGCCTGGTGAATAGTGGTGAAGCCATCGCCATGGAAGTGGACTCCACACTAGAGCAAGACATGCGCGATGTTTAAAAGAATGACGAGAAGATACAAGAAATCAGACAACTCATTGACACGACCCCAAGGTCCTGTCGAGCCAGGATCACGCTGAGGGGTGCTGCGTTGCACAGCACCGGATAACACACGTCAAAGTTACAAAGCGAAAGCGGAATTTTTATTACGTAAACAAGTTATGAACATGTTTACATCAAAATAAGTTCAGTCTACACTTGCGGGCGTAGACTAAGCATCAAGTGCACGTTCAGCCCTTGAATGTGTCCATGCTAGCACACACGCACACTAACTCTGCGGCGTGCATGACTCCCACTCGACGGGGTTCCCCTCCTAGGGTTCCGTCTCCTCTTCGGGAGTCCCTTCCTCATAGAACCCTGCAAAAGCTTGAAACACAAGCAGTGAGCATGAAGGCTCAGCATGTCTGACCCGTCTCACCTAAACATGGAACTTCTACATGAGGGTAATGGGTTACATGAGGTAAAAATCAGTTGCAAGGACTCGCCTAATTAGTAGGACCTTACTTTCAAGTTTTAGCAGCAGGTTTGTGGAGAACCTTACGCTAAGGCACATGAGAGAGCCGCAATCAAACAAGAAACACATTTCTCTCATGTACTTTGCCCAAAGTTGAAAAGAACTTTAGTTAGCTCTAAGCTACAGCATATCATTAACAAACAATGTCCAGCATTCAATCAGCAACATTTTAACATATGACTAGCCTGTTCTTTCTACGTCACGGTACAGTGAACAAGTGGTACTCACTGACCGCGAGGGACGGCGGTTATAATCGATTTACACCTGCAGGGTTACCTGAACAACCCGTCACGTACGTCCGTACTCGATGTTGCCTACAACAACCATCACGGACGCCGTACGCGACCACCTTTCACCCGTTAGCCAAATGTTGAACCGGTCCAATCGTCCCGAGCAAGAGGTCTCTGCACGCGCATCTCAGTGCCGCCAGCCGATTTACACCTCGAGCTCTCAACCTACCCTCTGAACGACCAGCTATGCCTAAACACCCAGCTACCCGAGTTACATCAGTTTCCCGTTTCCCATATAGCCGGTAGGTCTTCGGTACTGTTCTAGCTTGTTCAACAGGCCCGCACACGGCTCGGTCCTCAATCGACACAAGCGGAGCTACAGCACACAGGCCCCAAAGTCCTGCTGCCCTTACTCTCCCCTTGGTCTCATTTTCTTTCCATGTGTTTCATGTGCTAACACTACCCGAGTCGAGTGCCTCTAGCCTATGCTCGCGAGTAGTTCCAACTACTCGACTTGTACCGAATCCTACACTATCTTAGCATTGCAGTAGCTAACAAGGTTTGCAATCCTAAACCCAACCCATGGTGTTCTTGGCTATGCAATTGGGTTTCCAAACAAGACTCTGATACAAAGAATAAAGTAAACAAGGATGTGCTCAAAACAATAAAAATTTGGAAAAGGTTAATGCAAACCGGAGCTTGCCTTGCTGCTCTTGGTCGTAGGCTAGCTGCTCCTCCGGAGTAACGAAGTCTAGGACTTCGGGTTCCTCCTCGACCTTAGCGACTACATGATATAAGACATACATGTATTAATTTAAATGCATTTATTAAGTTTGAACTTGTGAAGCTTATAACCTTTGCTAGACAGACCTAATGACTGTGAAACTTTTATTGTGGCTTGGTTACAACCTAAACAGAGAATTGGTCAAGTTTTAGTTGCAGCAAAGCTCATTTGAGCCCTCCACAATTAATTATGTACTTGACCTTAATTAAAGGCTTTTAAGGTATTCTAAAGATTTTCATGAAACAAACTATGACTTTCTGAAAACTAGATTTTCAGAGGGTTCTAATGGAGTTGGTCTCACTTAATTTGAAGGTTCCTAGCTAAAGATATGAGCTAAACAATTTCAGAGAAAATTCTGAAAATGTTTCTGAACATTTTCTATTTCCCCTGGAACAGTTTCACTAATCACACCATTAGGTGGATCAGATGAGCTCAAATGGATCTGAAATTTTTATGGTAGTTCAGGGATATTTTAGTGAACATCCCAGCAAAATTTCATGATTTTCCTCCAAAGGATTCTCCAGTTAAAATTCCAAACAGTTTAAATTTTGAGGAATTAATTCTGGAGAATTTGCTAGAAAGTACTCCGAGAGCTGAATCCAGCAAAATTTGGTTCACTCGATTTGGAGCTTTCTAGCCAAAGTTATGAGGATTTGAAGTTTGAAGGAAATCTGAAAATCGGGGAAAGTTTAAATCTCGTGGGGCCCGCGGGGACACGTGTCGAGCGCGGAGGTGTCCGGCACACCGGAGATACCACACGTGTCGAGCGCGGAGGTGTCCGGCACACCGGAGCTCATAGGGTATTTGCGCGCCAGCACAGCCGATCTCGGCCACACCCGATCCCGATTTAAATTCTTCAGCCGCTAACACGTGGGCCAGTCGGCTTCTTCTTCCTCCCGCCGTTCTCTCGCGCCCGTGCCGCCGACCTCGCCGGAGCAGGCTAGGAGCTCGCCGGCTCGCCGCTGCCGGACCTCCCATGGGCTGAAACTCGCCGCCAGGGGGTTGTCGACGTCGAGGAACACGTCGGTGGTGTCAGGTCGGGCTGGGGGTGACCGGAAATAGCTCGGCGACGTGCCGCGGCCTCGGTTGAGGTTCGGCACCGTCGACCGTGGTTTCCAACCCCACTTATGTGATCCTAAAACAAAGCTCGCGAGTAGATTCCAACTACTCGTCTTCTACCAGATGTCCTAGCCTATTTAGCACGGCCTTATTCTACAGCGATGACACAATGCTACCCTTGACCTCAGGGTTCATGTTTGGTTATGCAAGTGGAGTATCAACATCCTTTACCTAATGCACATACAAACCTTGACCAAATGTAGTGAACAAAGGGAAAACTTTAAAAACAACTTAAGTGTAAACCGGGGCTTGCCTTGGTTTTGCAGGTAACTAAAATCAGATAAGATGAAGTTAGTTGCTGATGATGACTTGAAGCTTAATCCCTGCCTTCTTGCTCCTTGATCAAATCTTCACTTCTCCACGTTTAACCTCTACACGTTATGAATATGTATACATGTTTAATTATTAAACTTTTTGCTAACAAATGCTAAAGCCAAGTTTAAAACTGGAACTCTGTTCAAGAATTTAAAATGACACTGGGGTGGTGGTTTGGGTGTGTGTCTGAGCACTATCATCAAGTGAGAAGTGAGGTTCATCACTTGGGTGGTGATCACCTAATTGGTTGAACAAAACACTACTGATCCAGGGCTCCAATGGAGCTGGAAATTTTCTTGTGAGTTCCTTGTCACAAGAGAGTCCTCTGGACCAAAATTCAGAATGTTTCACCAAGTAGATCACCCAGAATAATTCCCTAAGCATTTAGGCAAAAAGGAATTAATTCTGAATAAATTTGCACTTTCAAGCAAATTCAAGTGAACTAAAATTTCAATCATAGTTCAGAGAGTGTGCCTGAATTTTCCTAGGATTTTTGGAGCTAAGGAATGCCCAGAACTGAATTTCCAAGTTTTGGAAATTCTCTGAAAATGTTTCTGTATTTAGTTGAATGCAGAAACTTGAAATTAGGATTACCCTAACCAAATCAACTCCAAATGAGCTGAAACTTTTACAGGCGTCTCCTAATATCCTAAAGAATACCCTGGCAAAATTTGGGGAATTTTGGATGAACCAAACTCCCTCTAAAAAGCTTTTGTTGAAAAGATTTAAAGAATTTTCCAGAATTTTCAATTGGTTTTCATGAAAATTGGGTTGCCTATTTGGATAGAGTTCTTCATCCTGAATCCAACCCAATTTGAATCACTAAATTTGGATCTTCCTAGCAAAAGTTATGAGGCTCTAAAGTTTGAACTAAACCTTGAATTCAAATTAAATCGAGAAATGTTCAAACTCTGCCTGTGGGTCCACCCTACACGTGTCAGCCGCCGGAGTCACGCCACACGGGGCCACAGACCCTTTCCCGTGTTGTCGCAAAGGATCCCGGGGCCGCAGCTGATCGAAGATTTAAAATATCGCCACTGACATGTGGGACCGGTCGGTCGTCTTCAACCTCGGACCGTTCCCTTTTTCCCGCGCCGCCCCCTCGCCGGAGACTCGTCGGAGCTCGCCGGAGTCGGCTTCCCGGCCATCTCCCGGCTCGGTACTCGCCGCCTGGGGGTTTTCAGGGTCGGGGAACATGTCTACGGGGTTGGCTCGGGCTGCCGGTGGCCGGAAGTAGGCCGGCGACGTGCACACACCGCGGTGAGACTTCGGCGCCGTGGCACGAGCACCCTAGCCTACCAAAAGTTCAGCGGACGCGCTCTAAAGCAGCAGTGGAGATTAGGCTAGCTCGGCACGACCTCAAACTGGCTCGGAAATGGCAGCAAGTGGGGGTTCACCGTGTGCCCGGCGGTTCCCGCCATGATCGCCGCTCTGAAACTTCACAATAGTCTGCTAATATGGGGTTTCAAGCCAGGATTGGGGAGGGGATCGGGTCGCCCTCGAGTCTAGATCCTTTGAGCACAGTTTAGTGACCTAAAGACAAGAAGGGAGGGGAAATTTGGAGAATTCATACCGGAACGTCGTTCTGTGGCCGCCGGCGAAGTTTCTCCGAATTCTCGCTCGGTGGTTCACGGCTCGCCTTGTGTTTGGGTGGAAGAAGAAGTGACCGGCAGCGCACCAATGACCGTCCTCGCTTGGTTAGGAAAACCCACGGAGTGGGCTGTCCACGGGAACGACGAGCTGCTGTGCAATTCGGTTGCCGCGGAAACGAGCTTTTCTCGGGAAGGGAGGCCGGAACC
The DNA here is from genome assembly GCA_030760725.1 of Neostapfia colusana. Lineage (NCBI taxonomy): Eukaryota > Viridiplantae > Streptophyta > Magnoliopsida > Poales > Poaceae > Neostapfia > Neostapfia colusana. The sequence continues at coordinate 3,562,600 of JASWHV010000019.1, read as the reverse complement.
TGACTGCTCTTGCGCTGAGGGAGTGGACGGCGATCAGACCTTGCCGTTTTGCGGCTCAGACAGTGCTGCGCGCTGGTTTTGCAGGCACCTCCGGTCAGACCCGAAGCGGCGGCGAGCTCAGGGTTTATCGGGCGCGAGGAGGGGAAGAGAAACGCCGTTGGCTCGGTTCAGAGGGAAAAGATCAGGCCGAAGCAGCGAGGGGGGCGGTAAGCTAATCGCCAGCGCGCGGTGACTTCGGGTTAGCCTCGGTGGCGCCCGTGCGATGATCGAGCTCATGCGTTACCCGAGAGCAAGACTTAGGCAGTAAGTTAGGCCCCCTCCTCTCAATGACCAGTGGGGCCCACAGCTCCCCCTCTGCCCCAAAATATCTCCAAATTTTTGACACATTCTAAATTCATCTATGCAGGATCCAAATCCAAAAGCCATTTTGACATTTGACAATCTGTGCCTCAGTTTCAAGTTTAATTTCAAATTTGGATGAATTTCACAAGTTCCTTTGATATTCCTATCAAAGCCTCTCCAAATTTGCTCAAAACTTGGCTCCCTTATAATTTGGATCTGAGGAATTCAAATATGTCCTCTGATCTTTGAGTTGGCTATTGCAAATACACTTTTTCAAACAACAGTTTGAATTTTTCTCCTTTGAACATGCCCTCCTTCTTTTTGAGGTGCACCTCTTAATTCCAACTGAATTCAAAGTTTTATTGCACATGCCAACACTTTCATGAGTAACACAAAAGTTTTTGTAAGTCCCATTTCTTGTATATAAACTCAACTTTATTCATAGCTCAAGTTTTCTATTTACAAGTTTTTGAGACTTTTACAGTACTCAGCAAGTGCGGAAAAATATGATATGTAGCTCACAACAAGGAAGGTAATAAAAAGGCTCATTGCAGAAAGCAAAGTTTATTTCTCAAAACATGATAAAAACAGAAACTCAGCTTTAAGTGAATGTAATCCCAACATGTATTTAAACATTAACATACCTCCATTATGATTCACCCCTTTCCATGTCTCAACCAGACATTAATCTTTCTCAACTTTGCTCATGAATACCATCTCGTATTCACTACCATCTCATGAATACCATCTCGTATTCACTACCATCTCATGAATACCATCTCGTATTCACTACCATCTCATGAATACCATCTCGTATTCACTACCATTCTGTCTCATACCGAGACCAAACCTCGTTGCCATGACTCGACAGTCATGTAACCAATCTCATCACCAAGACTCAACAGTCTTGAAACCAATTTTATTACCCGGACTCAACAGTCCCAAAAACCAAACCAAAACCAAACCAAACCATCCAAAACCATCCCAAAAACACCATCCCAACTAATCATGTGGGTTGTCCAGGCGCTCGTGACCGTAAGCTCGGTTATCGATAGTTTTAGACTCTGCAAAGTTTGTACCTCTTTACCCACAAGTTTGTGATTACGTCACACGTCAGCTACTGCAGAACCTCCATTATACTAGTACACAAACGTCGGTGTATGGCCAAGAGATCACAAAATAGCCTTTACAAAGGGGCTACTAGATGTATGGACTCACTAAGGTTTCACCAGCAGACTAGAATCTCCAATTCTCCCACCCACGGCCCCCCTCTTGTGCCATGCAGTTCCCAGGGCAGTCCTCACTCGACTCCCATTCCCTGCGCCTTCCACGGTCCATAACAATCTAGCAACTTACCTAATTACTAAGCTAAGCTGCACCAAAACTTGGCCTTGTGGTGGCACTGTTATCCTGGCATGGCTCGCAAGAACCGGTCCTTAGATCTACGTCAAGTAACCACCATCTCATTCTACCTCTTCACAAATCAAGGCTTGCCTATATCTCCCCCCAATTCATGTTCATTAACAACATCAGTTTCTCATTATCTTTAGGAGTGCAGTTAGCTAGACACATCTATCTCGTTTTCCATATCCCATGGACTCAGCGAAGCATAAAAGCAAAAACCATACCCGACTCATTAACTTTCCCGGTGACAAGGGTGGTTAACAAAACTATTAAACTCCTATCAAAGGGTTTCCCATCAAGTTGACTCAAGCACACACACCTTTTCGCAAACAAAACAGTTTTTCAAAACATGGGATCAATATGGTCAAGGAGCACTTGCTTTGTTCTTGCGGTTCCTGTTGCTCAAATTCTTGCTGTTGTAGTCCGTTGTAGGTAGCTCCCTGAGCTTGTCCTTCTATATGCGATCACGCACATACAAGATTGACAGCAATCAATATCATGCACAAACTCTACTTTAAGATGCAATGATGCATATGCATGCTAATCCTATGATGCAGTTTTTATTAGATCGGTTTGTACGTATTCTTGAATGGATTGCATGGGTTTTATGCTGAACAGAGGTGTAGAAGATCAAATGTGGACGTGGCGATGATCTTGACTTTAGATCAAACCGATCAACACGTGATCTGTCCATGAAAAAGCTTCTGTTCGGCAGGAATTGAAGAACAGATGCAAAGAAAACGCGATGATGTCGTAATGTGGTATTGGAGACCTACCTCACGTTCTTCTTGGTCTCGGGGTCCTTTTCCTCAGATCGTCGGCTCTCCTCCGTCGTGGCAATCGTCTTTGGGCTCGTCGGCGATCTATCTGGTGGTTAAACTCCGACAAAGGGGTTTAGCTTGGCGAGTTTCGGGCTAGGGCTTCTAAGTTGTCGGCTCAGGAGGTGGAAAAGATGTTCGTGGTTGCGGCCAAAGGTTCTGGGTTCTTTTTATAATCGGGAAGAGAAGAGTCCTAATCTGATTGGAATTCGAATAAGAGTCCTATTCTGTAAGGGCCTCAGTTTTTGACACAAAATTGAAGTGTTCATCACCACACCACACACCTCATTTGAGGAAAGATGATGAACACAAATGAAGAGCAAGTAACCACCATCAACATGCTCATTAGAGAACAAACTCACACATTGCAAAAGTGGTATTTCCCACATGTGATATAGGTGGGCTGGACATATGAAAACTCCTACACTTTGCTAAGAATGTCCATGCCAAGTTTCACCCAAATTCAAAATCTTTTTGAGGACATTTTGGGTATAGCTAGAAAGAGGGCAGTTTGAAACCATATTCAAATTCAAACTGTTTTCATCCCATGAATTTAAAAGTGGGAGGCATATTCTTACTCAGGACATTTTTGTGAGCTCAGACACCAATTTTCACTCCATTTGGAGTTGATCTTGACATGAGCTAAGTAGGACAAATTCAAACTTTATTTGAATTCAAAACTGAACTTGTGCTGAAATTCACTCAAATCAAACCCAATTTGAATTCTACTCAATTCAAATGGCTCATGGGTGAATAATTTGAATTTCCAGGGGTAGTATGGGGTTCACTGTTTACAACAGTGATTAGGAGTAAATTTCAGAGGTTAAAATGGGGAGTGGGACCCACATGTCAGCCTCTACTTCAAATCAAACCGACTGAGACTTTTCTCACTCGGTTAACCGCGCCGCCGCTGCGATCGCCACCGAGGGAAGCCGCCGCGCCAGCAGCTGCTTGGCCACGCGCGGGCGTGAGGCGGTGCAGAGCCTTCTTAAGGCACCTTTTCCCCTCCTCGGCCAAAGCATCGCCCGTTTCTTCCCCCGCAAGAACTCAGCGCCGGCAGAAACTTTCCGCAGCTCAGAATCGATCGGAGAGCGCCGATCACAGCTTCCTCCGTCCCCTCCAGAGCCACGGCAAGGTACTAGAGACCTTCCTCCGTTTTCCCCGCTGCTAGAATTCAGTTGAAACCGATTGATATCGGCTGTGCCGAAAGATCAATTCGGTGACTTAGAACCGCCGCACCTCGGGCTCCCGTGGACAGCCCAACCAGGGCGTTGTCACGCCCGAGCCAAGGCACCCTTGGACGCGCTGGTGACCGGTGCTGCTCACCCCCGAGCCACAGCTCGAGTGGTTGCTCACCGGCGGCGAATTTCTAGTTTTCCCCTTTCTGTGTGCAGAACGACCTTCGGGTGCGATTCCTTTGAATTCGGGCTCTAGAAAGGATTAGAGGGCCTCAATCCGGTCTCACACAAACTAGACACGGTAACGCACAAGTTGCCTTCACAGCCCTTGGCCGGAGAACCTCTGTACCTGGCGTAATTCGAGGTTTACCAATGGTGAAATAAACGGGAGGCATCGAGCGCACGGTGAGGACCTACTTCGGGCCTTCCCCGAGCTGCCTCAAGCTCATGTCAACCTTCCCTGAGGTCCACTGATGCTTCCCGACCGGTTGCTCGAGTAGTTGAGGTGCTAGGGTAGTCAGCCGACATGGCCGAAGTCTTTCAGAGGTGGCGGCTCGTCGCCGACCATGCACCGGCCATTGTCATGAGTAGCTGACCCCAGAATCCTGTTCCCCGAGTGAAAGTAGGCAGGGGAGACCAAAATCGTGAAGTTTGGAGCTGTACAGAAGCCGGCGGCGAGCTCTCCGGCGATGTCCCTCGGTGGCGGAGCGCGGGCGTCGCGAGGTTGAAGGGGGTGGACCCCAGCTGTAAGCGGCCGATATTTTGAATCGGGATCGGGCTGCGGCCGGGATTGGGTGTGCTGGCACGCGAAATCCTTGTGGGTCGCGGTGTGCTGTCGCCTCGGCATGCGACGCGTGTCCCCGGGGCCCACTCGCGAGTTTAAACTTTTCCCCGATTTTCAGATTTCCTTCAAACTTCAAATCCTCATAACTTTGGCTAGAAAGCTCCAAATTGAGTGAACCAAATTTTGCTGGATTCAGCTCTCTGAGTACTTTCCAGCAAATCAAGTTTCACTTCATGAAATTCCTTATTTCTCCAGAATTAATTCCTCAAAATTTAAACTGTTTGGAATTTTAACTGGAGAATCCTTTGGAGGAAAATCATGAAATTTTGCTGGGATGTTCCCCAAAATATCCCTGAACTGCCATTAAAATTTCAGACCCATTGGAGCTCATTTAATCCACCTAATTGTGTGATTAGTGAAACTGTTCCAGAAAAAATAGAAAATGTTCAGGAACATTTTCAGAATTTTTCTCTGAAATTGTTTAGCTCATATCTTTAGTTAGGAACTTCCAAATTAAGTGAGACCAACTCCATTAGAACCCTCTGAAAATCTAGTTTTCAGAAAGTCATAGTTTGTTTCATGAAAATCCTTAGAACACCCTAAGAGCCTTCAATTAAGGTCAAGGACATAATTAATTGTGGAGGGCTCAAATGAGCTTTGCTGCAACTAAAACTTGACCAAATCTCTGTTTAGGTTGTAACCAAGCCCCAGTAAAAATTTTACAGTCATTGGGTCTGTTTAGTGAGGGTTATAGACTTCACAAATTTAAATTCAATCAAATGCATTTAAATTAATACATATATTTGTATATCATATAGTCGCTAAGGTCGAGGAGGAACCCGAAGTCCTAGACTTCGTTACTCCGGAGGAACAGCTAGCCTACGACCAAGAGCAGCAAGGCAAGCTCCGGTTTGCATTAACCTTTTTACAAGTTTTATTGTTTTGAGTACATACTTGATTACTTTATTCTTTGCATTAGAGTCTTTTTTGGAAACCCAACTGCATAGCCAAGAAAACCATGGGTTGGGTTTAGGATTGCAAACTCCGTTAGCTACTGCAATGCTAAGATAGTGTAGGATTCGGTACAAGTCGAGTAGTTGGAACTACTCGCGAGCATAGGCTAGAGGCACTCGACTCGGGTAGTGATAGCACATGAAACACATGGTAAGAAAATGAGACCAAGCGGAGGGTAAGGGCAGCAGGACTTTGGGGCCTGTGTGCTGTAGCTCCATTTGTGTCGATTGAGGACCGAGCCGTGTGCGGTCCTGTTGAACAAGCTAGAACAGTACCGAAGACATACCGGCTATATGGGAACCAGGAAACTGATGTAACTTGGGTAGCTGGGTATTGAGGCATTGCCCGTCGTTCAGAGGGTAGGTTGATAGCTCGAGGTGTAAATCGGCTGGCGGCACTGAGATGCGCGTGCAGAGACCTATTGCTCGGGACGATGGGACCGGTTCAATATTTGGCTGACGGGTGAAAGGTGGTTGCGTACGGCGTCCGTGATGGTTGTTGTAGGCAACATCGAGTACGGGCGTACGTGACGGGTTATTCGGGTAACCCTGCAGGTGTAAATCGATTATAATTACCGTCCCTCGCGGTCAGTGAGTACCACTTGTTCACTGTACCGTGACGTAGAAAGAACAGGCTAGTTACATGTTAAAACGTTGCTGATTGAAAGATGGACTTGATTGCTAATGAATTGCTGTAGTTTAGAGCTAACTAAAGTTCTTTTCAACTTTGGGCAAAGTACATGAGAGAAATGCGTTTCTTGTTTGATTGCGGCTCTCTCATGTACCTTAGCGTAAGGTTCTCCACAACCTACTGCTAAAACTTGAAAGTAAGGTTCTACTAATTAGGCTAGTCCTTGCAAATGATTTTTACCTCATGTAACCCATCACCCCTCATGTAGAAGTTCCATGTTTAAGTGAGACGGGTCAGACTTGCTGAGCCTTCGTGCTCACTGCTTGTGTTTGAAGCTTTTGCAGGGTTCTATGAGGAAGGGACTCCCGAAGAGGAGACGGAACGCCAGGAGGGGAACCCCGTTGAGTGGGAGTCATGCACGCCGCAGAGTTAGTGTGCGTGTGTGCTAGCAAGGACACGTTCAAGGGCTGAACGTGGACTTGATGCGTAGTCTACGCCCGTGAGTGTAGACTGGACTTTTTTTGATGTAAACATGTTCATAAACTTGTTTATGTAATAAAATTTCGCTTCCGCTTTGTACCTTTGACGTGTGTTATCCGGTGCTGTGCAACGCAGCACCCCTCAGCAGGATCCTGGCTCGACAAGACCGTGGGGTCGTGTCAGCGCTGGTATCAGAGCTCGCTTGAGGTTTAACGCACTACAAAGGTCATCTTTTTCAAAAATCCAGTGAGGAATGAGTTAGTAGCCCGTATAAGGATGTTATTAGCATATAGAAAGTGGCATATTAACCTATTTGATTGTGTCGGAAAATCGTGCATCTCGGGACGTTCATGTCTTGGGGGTGCATGTAAGCGCTGTCCACCAGTGCACACAAGCTGTAGGGTGGAGCCCCACGGGTGGCAGGTAACCCGACTCGCTTTGATATCCTCTACGACTCTTCATGTCGTTTGGGGTATTCGAGCAACGTCTATCCCTGGCGTGCTTGGTGCAACTTGGGAGACCCCGTCACGTGGTCTGAAACGTGAACACGTAACTCAAGGCGTGTTTGGCTTGAGAACATCTGGGCGAGTGATGACGGCCGGGTGTACGAACTGTATGGATTCCGGGCTCGGTGTGCAGCCGAGTCTGACAATTGTTTGAGTTTCTGCAGGTAGCCTGACAACGAAACGGTAGATGTGTAGCATTCGTGTGAGAGTGACGTTTAGAGCCACTGAAGTAACGAAGCCGGCTAAGACCGGTATAGGTTTTTCTTTGTGAGGACGTAGTACCGACATAATCTGGTGACGCATCGACGTCACACCCCACTAAATGAACAACTTCATTTAAAACTTGAAGGTTTTGATCTAAAGTTGTAAAACTTGATGTAACTCCTCCCCTTGGACAGGAGATTCAAAGTTAACAAGTTTTCAACTAATAGGTTGTTAAGGACAGAGCACTCTGTTTTCAGCTGAATCAAGGCTGAAGTTAATCAGAGGTTAGAGGTTGAGTTCTTTCGAGGTTGGGGTCATATGATACATTTCTGGAAAGCTTTGGAAGAGCTTTACAACTTTTCTGTTGAGGTCCAGAGGTGTTTCATCCCTTAACCAATCGAAAAATGAAGTAGAGTTGAGACTGTCCAGAAAACAGGGCAGAGCAAATACTCTCTGTAAACTCTCTGTAAATTAAGCATAACTTCCTGCTTAAAAATCCAAAAATATAAAATGAGGTAGTTATCGAAAGCTCATGAGATGGGTTACAACTTTGTAATAGAAAGTTTTGTCAGATTAGGAACAGAATTAACTGGGGTTCTTGGATCCAATCAGTACCTAAAGCAGGGAGGTGCTGTCCAATTTTCTCCAGAAATTATGTTAACTTTGACATCTCATAACTTTTGAACCAGGACTGATCTTAGGCCAAGCAAATACTTTCTGGAAAGCTATTGAAGTTAGCTTTAACTTTGATGTTGAGCTCCAGAATTGGTTTTGCTTTAACATGGCCTAAATTAGGTTGAAATGGAAACTGGTCAGGGCTGTCATGGGAACAGCAGATCAGCGGTCAAATTTGTTTAAAATTTGAACTATGTTTCCAAGTTTATGGGTCCAATGACATGTATTATGTTATAACTCCATAGGTTACTGTTTAAATAAATATTTGACATTTCTCAAATATATTTTTACAGATGACAGCAGATAAGCAGTTGGGGAACGGGTGGGTGATATCCCACTGTTCTCACCACAGCGGTTATCCGGAAACATTGAGGCAGATGCTTCAATATTTCGGATATAACCAGATGCCGCAGTACTTCGCCAAGGAAGAAGGCGAAGAGGGGAACAAGACGTGGACAGTCCATGTCGAGGTCCCTGCAGGACCTACGCCACCCGGTTGGGTGCCGTTCACCGTCACGGTGAGAGGAAGACAACCGGGAGGGATGTGGCAAATGGCAGCCCGTGACACCATGTCATGTTTCTGCCAACTACACGTGCAGGCTATGGAGGGCACTGTAACACCCCAAAATTTTGTTAAGAGGGAAATTTAAAATTTTTTGGACGTACTGCATGTGTTGTAGAAATTCAAATTCAAATTGGAATTCAAATCAAGTCAAAAAAGAAAAGAAATGGAAAAAGAAAAAGAAAAACTACCCCGGCCAGTGGGCCGAAACCCACCAGCCGGCCCATCATACCCCCCCCCCCGCGCCAGCCCACAGCCGCGCGCCTCTCCCTCTCACTGACACACGGGGCCCGCGTGTCATCCCCCACCTCTCGCTCGCGCCAACTACTCGGACTCCTCCGCGCGCCCGAATCCAAACTACCCCGGAAACCCACGTCCCCCAGCCGAATTCTGGTCCCGGACGACTCCGGCTCGATTCCAACAGACACGCCGCCCTCCCCCGTCTATATAAACGCCGGCATCGCCTTGTTTTTCTCCCCCGATCGGCTGTTTTTCCTCCCGGTGAGAACCAGAGCTTCTCCGGCCGTTTTCTCTTGATCTTTGCTCGGGTTTTCTGATCTAACGCGTCGATCGTGTCCCACCGCCTCCGGGGAGTCACGCAGGTGCAGAAAACTCGGTGGTTTGCGCTCTAGGCACAGCTCCGACGAGCACCGCAGCGGTTCCACCTCGGACCTCGACGCCGACCGCCTTCCAGGGCCTTCGAGCTCAAGAAAAACCCCGAGGTGAGATCCCCGACCTCCCCTCTACCGTTCTATGCCATGAAATCCCAGTTTTAGGAGGTATAGACGAAGATTCGAAGTTTTCCGGCGAGATCGCCGCCTCCCGCCGCCGCGCGCCGCCGGGCAGCGCCGCCCGCGCACGGTCAGGGCGACGTGGCCGCTTGTGCGCCGTCTATTTTAAATCGCACGGTAGAATTAAAACCCGCGCATACCGGTTCGGCGATCTAATCTGAGCCGTCTGTTTTAAATCGGACGGTCCACATCAGCGCCGCTATAAAGGCCGGGATTCTTACGCGCTACCCCCTGGGGATCTCGGAAAACACGAGCTAGCCCCGGAAACTTCTGATCTAGCCCCTGGAACTTCAGAAATTCGTGTAAATTCATTTAAAAATCAGTTTTAGCCCCTGGACTTAATAAAAATTAGGAAAACCCCTCTGTTATGTGTAGTTAGACCCCTAGAAATTTATGAAATAATAAATTAGACCCTGTAGTAGGCTGAATTTACCTTTTTGACCCTATATGATATTAAATTCAGAAAATTGAATATGGGATTTGGATTTAAATTTAAAAGGTGAGGCAAACACATTGCAAATTCAAGTTTAAACTTTTCTGGCACATGGAAAACTTTAGAATGAACTAAAAATAAATTTTAGGCTGAAATAAAATCTTCTTAAGTGTAGTTCATATTTATTAGATCTAGAAGCATTTAGGCTAGGAAATAATTCTGAAAACTGATAAAATAAATTTATATTAGTTCACATCAGAGGAGGAGTTCAAAAGTGTATTATTTAATATTTTAGATCAGAACCTATTCTGTTTAGATGATAAGTCCTACTAGATTTAAAACTCAATTTTAGACATAGAAAATAAATATGGAAAATAAAGGAAAATAGGTATGCATAACTAGAAAATAATAAATGAAGTCTCCAAATCCAAAGACTTCAGTTTGGGATTTGGTAGGTCTGAAAACCCATTTGGAATAGGGAATTACTTTCCATACAAACTTGGTAGCTAAAGAGTGTATTAAAGAATATGTTTAAATTGGAAATTTATATATAGTGTGCAAACAGAAATCTGAATACAAAAGTTAGAAATCATATACATATGCTTAAAAGTGCATGTAGGCCAAAAAATCAACACATCTAGGACAACCACAACACTTAGTAATGAGAATGACCTTCATAGGTAGGTATGTGTGGTTTGTATGAAGTAAAAGTGTGTCACCATGTCTTATGGATTGTTGTTTTCTTTTGCTATGTGTATGGGCATGAGTAGAGCCTGCTCCAGAGAAAGTTCTCCCCTTCGAAGACCAAGACTTTCCATTCACAGAGCAGCAGGAAGAAGGCAAGTGTCCTTGACCACTTTGATCCTATGCTAGGATGTGTAGATATAATTATTTGCATTGTCAATTGAAATATGAAATGCTAGGAAGTTTCCCTAGAATTGCATTACCTTGTTTCCTTGTACCTTGGGTTGGGATTTATTCTATCATGTCATTTATTTATATGCTTATGCTTAGCCATGCTTAGAATGGGAGAATTGGGATATGAGATCATCAATTTATTTACCTTACTCTTGAACGAGACATTATGAGTTATGTAGAGGTAGGGATCGAGGCAAGTTGGATGATTTGGTTGGTGCTGGGTGCACGAGACTTGGGTTTGTGTTTAGTACTTGTCTGGATCCTAAGGACCGGTTCATGGAGCATGTAACCTGGCTTTACCGTGCCAACCACATGCTGAGATGGGGCAGCTTGGCCAATTAATTAGGTGTATCCCCGGCGTAGTATGGGTGTGTTGGATGGTGCGGGGAATAGGTGTCAGCTGGACTACCATATGAACCGCAAGGCTGTAAGGGCCTCAGTTTTTGACACCCATTTGCAGTGTTCATCACCACACCACACACCTCATTTGAGGAAGAAGGATGAACACAAATGAAGAGCAAGTAACAATTATCAACATGCTCATTAGAGAACAAACTTACACATTGCAAAAGTGGTATTTCCCACATGTGATATAGATGGGCTGGACATATAAAAACTCCTACACTTTACTAAGGATGTCCATGCCAAGTTTCACCCAAATTCAAAACCTTTTTGAGGTCAGTTTGGGTATAGTTAGGAAGAGGGCAGTTTGAAACCATATTCAAATTCAAACTGTTTTTATCCAATGAATTTAAAAGTGGGGGGCATATTCTTACTCAGCACATTTTTGTGAGCTCACACACCAATTTTAACTCCATTTGGAGTTGATCTTGACATGAGCTAAGTGGGAGAAATTCAAACTTTCTTTAAATTTCAAACTGAACTTGTGCTGAAATTCATTCAAACCAAACCTCATTTGAACTTTGATCAATTCAAATGGCTCATGGGTGAATAATTTGAATTGCCAAGGGTAGTATGGGGTTCACTGTTTACAACAGTGATTAGGAGTAAATTTCAGAGGTTAAAACTGGAGGTGGGACCCACATGTCAGCCACTGCTCAGATCAAACCGACTGAGACTTTTTCACTCGGGTCGCCGAGCCGCAGCGGTGATCGCCACCGAGGCCAGCCGCCGCGCCACCAGCTGCTTGCCCACGCGCGGGCATGAGGCGGTGCAGAGCCTTCTTAAGGCGCCTGCCCCCTCCTCGGCCGAGGCACCGTCGTTCTTCCCCTTAAGAACTCAGTGCCGGCCGAAAACTTCCGCAGCTCGGACTTGATCGGAGAACGCCGATCGCAGCTCCCTCCTTCCACTCCAGAGCCCCAGCAAGGTACTAGAGACCTTCCTCCATCCTCCCCGTTGCTAGAATTCGATTGAAACCGAGTGATATCGGCTGTGCCGAAAGATCAAAATCGGAACTTGGAACCGCCGCACCTCGGGCTCTCGTGGACAGCCCAACCAGGGCGTTGTCACGCCCGAGCCAAGGCACCCTTGGACGCGCGGGTGACCGGTGCTGCTCATCCCCGAGCCACAGCTCGAGTGGTTGCTCACCGGCGGCGAATTTCCACTTTTCCCCTTTCTGTGTGCAGAACGACCTTCGGGTACGATTCTGTTTAATTCGTGCTCTAGAAAGGATTAGAGGGCCTCAGGCCGCTCTCACACGAGCTAGACATGGTAACGCATAAGTTGCCTTCACATCTCTGGGCCGGAGAACCTCTGTGCCCGGCGTAATTTGAGGTCTACTAATGGTGGAACGAACGGGCGGCATCGGGCGCACGGTGAGGACCTATTTCGGGCCTTCCCCGAGCTGCCTCGAGCTCATGTCGACCTTCTCTGAGGTCCACTGATGCTCCCCGACCGATTTCCCAAGTAGCTGAGGTGTTAGAGAAGTCAGCCGACATGGCCGAAGTCATTCCGAGGTGGCGGCTCGTCGCCGACCATGCTCCGGCCGTTGTCATGAGCAGCTGACCCTCGGATCCTGTTCCCCGAGTAAAAGTAGGCAGGGGCAGCCAGAATCGAGAAGTTTGGAGCTGTACAGCAGACGGCGGCGAGCTCTCCGGCGAGATCCCTCGGCGGCGGGGCGCGGGTGTCGCGAGGTTGAAGAAGGGGGTGGACCCCAGCTGTCAGCGGGAGATATTTTGAATCGGGATCCGGCTGCGGCCGAGATCGGGTGTGCTGGCGCGCAAAATCCTTGTGGGCCGCGATGTGCCATCGCCTAGGCGTGCGACGCGTGTCCCCTGGGCCCACGCGCGAGTTTAAACTTTTCCTCGATTTTCAGATTTCCTTCAAACTTCAAATCCTTATAACTTTGGCTAGAAAGCTCCAAATTGAGTGAACCAAATTTTGCTGGATTCAGCTCTCTGAGTACTTTCCAGAAAATCAAGTTTCACTTCATGAAATTCCTTATTTCTCCAGAATTAATTCCTCAAAATTTAAACTGTTAGGAATTTTAACTGGAGAATCCTTTGGAGGAAAATCCTGAAATTTTGCTGAGATGTTCACCAAAATATCCTTGAACTACCATAAAAATTTCTAGATCCATTTGAGCTCATTTAATCCACCTAATGGTGTGATTAGTGAAACTGTTCCAGAGAAAATAGAAAATGTTCAGAAAACATTTTCAGAATTTTCTCTGAAATTGTTTAGCTCATATCTTTAGTTAGAGACTTCCAAATTAAGTGAGACCAACTCCATTAGAACCCTCTGAAAATCTAGTTTTCAGAAAGTCATAGTTTGTTTCATGAAAATCCTTAGAACACTCTAAAAGCCTTTAATTAAGGTCAAGGACATAATTAATTGTGGAGGGCTCAATTGAGCTTTGCTGCAACTAAAACTTGACCAAGTCCCTGTTTAGGTTGTAACCAAGCCACAGTAAAAGTTTTACAGTCATTAGGTCTGTCTAGCAAGGGTTATAGACTTCACAACTTCAAAGTTAATACAAATGCATTTAAATTGATACATATGTTTCTTATATCATGTAGTCGCTAAGGTCGAGGAGGAACCCGAAGTCCTAGACTTCGTTACTCCGGAGGAACAGCTAGCCTACGACTAAGAGCAGCAAGGCAAGCTCTGGTTTGCATTAACCTTTTTACAAATTTTTATTGTTTTGAGCACATATTTGTTTCCTTTATTCTGTGCATTAGAGTCTTGTTTGGAAGCCCCACTGCATAGCCAAGAGAACCATGGGTTGGGTTTAGGATTGCAAACCCCGTTAGCCACTGCATTGCTAGGATAGAGTAGGATTCGGTACAAGTCGAGTAGTTGGAACTACTCGCGAGAATAGGCTAGAGGCACATTGCTCGGGTAGAGATAGCACATGATACACATGGCAAGAAAATGAGACCGAGCGGAGAGTAAGGGCAGCAGGACTTTGGGGCCTGTGTGCTGTAGCTCCGCTTGTGTCGATTGAGGACCGAGCCGTGTGCGGGCCTGTTGAACAAGCTAGAACAGTACCGAAGACCTACCGTCTATATGGGAACCGGGAAACTGATGTAACTCGGGTAGCTGGGTATTGAGGCATTGCCCGTCGTTCAGAGGGTGGGTTGAGAGCTCGAGGTGTAAATTGGCTGGCGGCACGGAGATGCGCGTGCAGAGACCTCTTGCTCGGGACGATGGGACCGGTTCAATATTTGGCTGACGGGTGAAAGGTAGTCGCGTACGGCGTCCGTGATGGTTGTTGGAGGCAACATCGAGTACGGGCGTACGTGACGGGTTGTTCGGGTAACCCTGCAGGTGTAAATCGATTATAATCGCCGTCCCTCGCGGTCAGTGAGTACCACTTGTTCACTGTACCGTGACGTAGAAAGAACAGGCTAGTTACATGTTAAAATGTTGCTGATTGAAAGCTGGACATTGATTGTTAATGATATGCTGTAGCTTAGAGCTAATTAAAGTTCTTTTCAACTTTGGGCAAAGTACATGAGAGAAATGCGTTTCTTGTTTGATTGCGGCTCTCTCATGTGCCTTAGCGTAAGGTTCTCCACAACCTGCTGCTAAAACTTGAAAGTAAGGTTCTACTAATTAGGCGAGTCCTTGCAAATGATTTTTACCTCATGCAACCCATTACCCTCATGTAGAAGTTCCATGTTTAGGTGAGACGGGTCAGACTTGCTGAGCCTTCGTGCTCACTGCTTGTGTTTGAAGCTTTTGCAGGGTTCTATGAGGAAGGGACTCCCGAAGAGGAGACGGAACCCCAGGAGGGGAACCCCGTCGAGTGGGAGTCGTGCACGCCGCAGAGTTAGTGTGCGTGTGTGCTAGCAAGGACACGTTCGAGGGCTGAACGTGCACTTGATGCTTAGTCTACGCCCGTGAGTGTAGACCGAACTTATTTTGATGTAAACATGTTCATAAACTTGTTTATGTAATAAAACTTCCGCTTCCGCTTTGCACCTTTGACGTGTGTTATACGGTGCTGTGCAACGCAGCACCCCTCAGCGTGATCCTGGCTCGACAGGACCAATGGGGTCGTGTCAGCGTGGTATCAGAGCTCGCTTGAGGTTTAACACAGTACAAAGGTCTTTTTTTTTCAAAAATCCAGTGAGGAACGAGTTAGTAGCCCGTATAAGGATGTTATTAGTATATAGAAAGTGGCTTATTAACCTATTTGTTATGTCGGAAAATCGTGCATCTCGGGACGTTCATGTCTTGGGGGGTGCACGTAAGCGCTGTCCACCAGTGCGCACAAGCTGAAGGGTGGAGCCCCACGGGTGGCAGGTAACCCGACCCGCTTTAGTATCCTCTACGACTCTTCATGTCGTTTGGGGTATTCGAGCAACGTCTGTCCCTGGCGTGCGTGGTGCAACATGGGAGACCCCGTCACGTGGTCTGAAACGTGAACACGTAACTCAAGGCGTGTTTGGCTTGAGAACATCCGGGCGAGTGATGACAGCCGGATGTACGAACTGTATGGATTCCGGGCTCGGTGTGCAGCCGAGTCTGATGATTGTTTGAGTTTCTGCAGGTAGCCTTACCACGAAACGGTAGACGTGTAGCATCCGTGTGCGAATGACGAGTAGTGCCACTGAACTAACGAAGCCGGCTAAGTCCGGTATAGGTTTTTCCTTTGTGAGGACGTAGTACCGACATAATCTGGTGACGCATCGACGTCACATCCATCTAAATGAAAAACTTCATTTAAAAACTTGAAGGTTTTGATCCAAAGTAGTAAAACTTGATGTAACTCCTTCCCTTGAACAGGATATTCAAAGTTAACAAGTTTTCAACTTATGGGATGTTAAGGATAGAGCACTCTGTTTTCAGCTGAATCAAGGCTGAAGTTAATCAGAGGTTAGAGGTTGAGTTCTTTCGAGGTTGGGGTCGTATGATACATTTCTGGAAAGCGTTGGAAGAGCTTTACAACTCTTCTGTTGAGGTCCAGAGGTGTTTCATCCCTTAACCACTCGAAAAATGCAGTAGAGTTGAAACTGTCCAGAAAACAGGACAGAGCAAAGACTCTCTGTAAACTCTCTGTAAATTAAGCATAACTTCCTTCTTAAAAATCCAAAAATAGGAAATGAGGTACTTCTGGAAAGCTTATGAGATGGGTTACGACTTTGTAACAGAAAGTTTTGTCAGATTGGGAACAGAATTAACTGGGATTCTTGGATCAAATCAGTACCTAAGGCACGGAGGTGCTGTCCAATTGTTTCCAGAAATTCTGTTAACTTTGACATCTCATAACTTTTGAACCAGGACAGATCTTAGGCCAACCAAATACTTTCTGGAAAGCTATTGAAGTTAACTTTAACTTTGATGTTGAGCTCCAGAATTTGTTTTTCTTTAACATGGCCTAAATCAGGTTGATATGGAAACTGGTCAGGGCTGTCATGGGAACAGCAGATCAGCAGTCAAATTTGTTTAAAATTTGAACTATGTTTCCAAGTTTTATGGGTTCAATGACATGTTTTATGTTATAACTCCGGGGTTTACTGTTTAAATAAATATTTGACATTTCTCAAATATATTTTTACAGATGGTAGCAGATAAACAGTTGGAGAACGGGTGGGTAGTTTCCCACTGTTCTGACCGTAGCGGCTACCCGGAAGCATTGTGGCAAATGCTCCAATATTTCGGGTACAACCAGATGCCGCAATACTTCGCCAAGGAAGAAGGCGAAGAGGGGAACAAGACGTGGACAATCCATGTCGAAGTTTCCGCAGGACCTACGCCACCCGGTTGGGTGCCATTCACCGTCACGGTGAGAGGAAGACAACCGGAAGGGATGTGGCAAGTGGCAGCCCGTGACACTATGTCACGTTTCTGCCAACTAAACGTGCAGGCTATGGAGGGCACTCCATACGCACTCGTTCCGGTGGAGGGACGAGCTCAGCATGTGTGGGAAGAGAGGTACCTGGAGGTAACAGACCCGAGTTTCCCAAGGTACAACCCCGCGGAGGCAAATCTCAGCCTCCAAATGAGGGCGGGAAACGCTGTGATGGACAGCCAAACTGTTCATACGGAGCATCTTGCCACCAAGCTCAAGGAGAGCACAAGGCGTGGAGATCATTTCGAGGGTGCTCACAGCGCACTCCGCAATGTGCTCCTTCCGACGATTAAGCGACTGAATGAACAACACAATCAGTTGCGTCGTCTGAAGAAGGCAAAGAAGAAGAGCCGTGTTGACATCGCGGCGTTGCAAGAGCTGGTGCAGACCCTAACCCAGCAGAATGAGGACCTTGCTCAAGAGCGGGACGACACTATCGAGGAAGGCCAAGGCTGGGAGGAAGACTACAACCAAGCTATGGACGAGGTGCATGCCTTGCAGGACCTCGTGCCCCCGGTATTGGGCGTACCGGTAGTCTTGGGTCTTCCAGCCATGGGAGAACCCGGAATGGGAGAAGGAGGCGGTCCTTCTCAGAAGTTTTGGATGGTGAATCACCCACCATCAGGTCCACGCTGGCAGCCACCACAGCGGTCGATGCCGTTCCGCAGTCGGCCGTACTCTTCACCGGCATTCCGGCCGGCACTGCCAGCACCACCGCAACCACAACAACAGCAACGGGCGATGCCGCGTGCGTTTGCACCTCAGCAACGCATGCCGGGCTTTCGTCCACCGAGTACTCCACCAGCAGCGGCCACATGTTACAAGTGTGGTCGTCCAGGACACTTCGCGAGCAGTTGCCCAGAGAGGCAAGGCGGCGGAGTGGCACCACAGTTTCCGGGGAGGAATCAACCCCGGAACCCTACCAATGCGCGGCGGGCAAACCCTAGGCCCGGCACTGTCCACCAACTTGCCATTGAGGACGTGCCGGAGGGCGAGCCAATCCTTGCGGGTATGTTCCAACTCCACCAGCATCCCGCTATAGTACTGTTTGATTCAGGCGCCACGCATAATTTTATTAGCCAAGCTTTCATTGCTAAACACAGTTTGCCAATACTACCCACCGATAGTCCATATTTAATTTGTTCACCGGGTGGGAAGATTTCATCCAGCGTAATGGTCTCCAAAGCACCATTATGCTTAGCGGGTAGAGTGTACCCCACGTCTCTCATTATCTTAGAGGGACAGAAGGTCGATGTCATCCTAGGGATGTCGTGGTTAACCCGCCACGGCGCTGTTTTAGACACCGTCCTTCGAGTCGTACACTTAAACTCAGAGGTGCACGGTTCTCACTCATTATTTCTGGACAGTCCAGAAATAAAACTTCCAAGTGTCTATCAAGCCACAACCATCAGATTGGAAGACATTCCAGTGGTCCGAGAGTTCCCTGATGTATTCCCGGACGATTTTCCGGGGATGCCACCCGATAGAGAGGTGGAGTTCAAGATTGAACTTACACCAGGAACCATGCCAATATCCCGAAGGCCGTACAAGATGGTGCCCAAGGAGTTGGCTGAACTGAAGACTCAGCTCACGGACCTTCTGGAGAAGGGTTTTATTAGGCCGAGCTCCTCACCATGGGGCTGTTCGGCATTATTTGTCAAAAAGAAGGATGAGACGTTGCGGCTTTGCGTGGACTACCGTCCATTAAATGCCGTAACCATCAAGAACAAGTACCCGTTGCCACGGATCGACATGTTGTTTGATCAGTTGGTCGAAGCAAAGATCTTTTCCAAGATGGATTTAAGATCCGGGTACCATCAGATTAAGATAAGGGCTGAGGACATTCCGAAGACGGCTTTCTCGACGAGGTACGGACTTTATGAGTACCTGGTCATGTCCTTCGGCCTCACCAATGCTCCAGCTCACTTCATGTACTTAATGAACTCGGTGTTCATGCCGGAGCTGGACAAGTTTGTCGTGGTCTTCATCGACGACATCCTGGTATATTCCAAGTCAGAGGAAGATCACAAGAAACATCTGCGTATAGTCTTGCAACGGCTGCGGGATCACAAGTTATACGCAAAATTCAGCAAATGCGAGTTTTGGATATCGCAAGTGC
Organism: Neostapfia colusana; assembly: GCA_030760725.1. NCBI lineage: Eukaryota > Viridiplantae > Streptophyta > Magnoliopsida > Poales > Poaceae > Neostapfia > Neostapfia colusana. The sequence goes on along the minus strand of JASWHV010000019.1, from coordinate 3,543,483 downwards.
CTTTCCTCGGGCATATCATCTCAGCGGAGGGTATCGCTGTGGACCCGAGCAAGATCACGCAAGTGCTGAATTGGAAATCCCCGAGAACTGTTCATGAGGTACGGAGTTTCCTCGGACTCGCGGGATATTATCGGAGGTTCATTCCGAACTTCTCGAAGATTGCCAAGCCAATGACAGAGCTGCTGAAGAAGGCTACCAAATATGTTTGGAGTCCAGCACGTGAAGCAGCATTCGAGGCTTTAGTCAAGCACCTGACATCAGCACCGGTTTTGGCGCAGCCAGACACAACAAAACCGTTCGATGTGTACTGTGATGCATCCGGCATTGGGCTCGGATGTGTGCTGATGCAAGACCGAAGAGTGGTCGCGTATGGATCACGGCAGCTTAGGAACCATGAGCAAAATTATCCAACTCACGACTTGGAGCTCACTGCCGTGGTACTTGCACTAAAAATGTGGAGGCACTACCTACTCGGTAACCTCGTACATTTGTATACCGACCACAAAAGCCTCAAGTACATATTCACTCAGAAAGAGCTGAACATGAGGCAACGAAGATGGTTAGAACTGATAAAGGATTACGAGATAGAGATCCATTATCATCCGGGCAAGGCAAACGTTGTGGCAGATGCGCTGAGCCGCAAGTCACACGTCAATAATCTGACCATCACACCATTGAAAGAGAGCGAACCACCACTCTATGTGATTCCACACGGAGCTCTCTACAACCTAGCTTTGATTCCCACCATCCGTGAAGAGATAGTGGCAGCCCAGAAGAATGACAAGGGCATGTCACATTTGCGGAGACGTATAGACAGTGGGGAGTTGAAATGTTTCCGGAAGGACGGAGACGGCATCCTATGGTTCAAGGACCGGATTGTCGTACCCCGAAACCCGGAGTTACGGAAGAAAATCTTTGATGAGGCTCACTTATCAAAATTTTCTATTCACCCCGGCAGCAACAAAATGTATCAAGAACTCAGAAGAAAGTTTTGGTGGACACGAATGAAGCGAGAGACTGCAAAATACGTGTCCGAGTGTGATACATGTCGAAGGGTGAAGGCCGACCACATGCGGAAACCGGGACTGCTGCAACCACTGGGCATTCCTGCCTGGAAGTGGGAGGACGTGAGCATGGATTTCGTCGTCGGTTTACCCACCACCTTACAGAAACATGATTCAGTGTGGGTGATCGTCGATCGGCTCACCAAAGTTGCCCATTTCATCCCGGTCAACACCAACTACAATGCCAAGAAGTACGCTGAACTTTACATCTCACGGATCCAATGCTTATACGGCGTACCCCATACCATCATATCGGACCGGGGCACTTTATTTGTGTCCCGTTTTTGGGAGCAGCTACACGCTGCCTTGGGGACGAAGCTGATCCGTAGTTCAGCCTACCACCCGCAGACGGATGAACAAACCGAGCGGGTAAATCAGATCCTAGAAGACATGCTACGAGCTTGCGCTATCGACCACGGCAAGAATTGGGATGATCACTTGCCGTTAGCCGAGTTCTCGTACAACAATGGGTACCAAGCCAGCATCAAGATGGCGCCCTACGAGGCGCTATACGGAAGAAAATGCCACACACCATTGAACTGGTGTGAGTCTGGCGAAAGGGTTACCTTCGGGATTGACCTTGTCAACAACGCGGAAGAAAAGGTTCGACTAATTCAAGCGAACCTAAAAGCCGCTCAATCCCGTCAGAAACAGTATGCGGACCGGAGAAGGCGCCCATTACAATTCGAAGTTGGGGATCACGTATATCTACGGGTGTCCCCAATGAAGGGCGTAAACAGATTTGGGGTGAGAGGAAAGTTGGCACCCCGATTCATCGGTCCATTCCAGATTACCGAAAGATGTGGATCGGTGGCATACCGGCTGAAATTACCAGAAGCACTTTCCGGTGTGCACGACGTCTTTCATATTTCCCAGCTGAGGAAGTGTCTCAAGCTATCAACTACCGTTCAGCTGGAAGACATTGAAGAACTGCAACCGGATCTCACCTATCGGGAGGAACCGGTGCAGATTATTGATGAAAAGGCCCGAACCACACGCAACCGTACGTTGTGGTTCTACAAGGTTCTATGGAGTAATCACTCCATGGACGAAGCGACATGGGAGAGCGAAGAATTCCTTCGCGCTAACTACCCCGACTTTTTCACGTCGCATATCCGGTAATTTTCCACCGTCCTCTCTCTCATTTTCACCTTATAATCTCGGGACGAGATTATTTTAAGGGGGGAGGAATGTAAGGGCCTCAGTTTTTGACACCCATTTGCAGTGTTCATCACCACACCACACAACTCATTTGAGGAAGAAGGATGAACACAAATGAAGAGCAAGTAACAATTATCAACATGCTCATTAGAGAACAAACTTACACATTGCAAAAGTGGTATTTCCCACATGTGATATGATATAAAAACTCCTACACTTTACTAAGGATGTCCATGCCAAGTTTCACCCAAATTCAAAACCTTTTTGAGGTCAGTTTGGGTATAGTTAGGAAGAGGGCAGTTTGAAACCATATTCAAATTCAAACTGTTTTTATGCAATGAATTTAAAAGTGGGGGGCATATTCTTACTCAGCACATTTTTGTGAGCTCACACACCAATTTTCACTCCATTTGGAGTTGATCTTGACATGATCTAAGTGGGAGAAATTCAAACTTTATTTGAATTTCAAACTGAACTTGTGCTGAAATTCATTCAAACCAAACCTCATTTGAACTTTGATCAATTCAAATGGCTCATGGGTGAATAATTTGAATTGCCAAGGGTAGTATGGGGTTCACTGTTTACAACAGTGATTAGGAGTAAATTTCAGAGGTTAAAACTGGAGGTGGGACCCACATGTCAGCCACTGCTCAGATCAAACCGACTGAGACTTTTTCACTCGGGTCGCCGAGCCGCAGCGGTGATCGCCACCGAGGCCAGCCGCCGCGCCACCAGCTGCTTGCCCACGCGCGGGCATGAGGCGGTGCAGAGCCTTCTTAAGGCGCCTGCCCCCTCCTCGGCCGAGGCACCGTCGTTCTTCCCCGCAAGAACTCAGCGCCGGCCGAAAACTTCCGCAGCTCAGACTTGATCGGAGAACGCCGATCGCAGCTCCCTCCTTCCACTCCAGAGCCCCAGCAAGGTACTAGAGACCTTCCTCCATCCTCCCGTTGCTAGAATTCGGTTGAAACCGAGTGATATCGGCTGTGCCGAAAGATCAAAATCGGAACTTGGAACCGCCGCACCTCGGGCTCTCGTGGACAGCCCAACCAGGGCGTTGTCACGCCCGAGCCAAGGCACCCTTGGACGCGCGGGTGACCGGTGCTGCTCATCCCCGAGCCACAGCTCGAGTGGTTGCTCACCGGCGGCGAATTTCCACTTTTCCCCTTTCTGTGTGCAGAACGACCTTCGGGTACGATTCTGTTTAATTCGTGCTCTAGAAAGGATTAGAGGGCCTCAGGACGCTCTCACACGAGCTAGACACGGTAACGCACAAGTTGCCTTCACAACTCTGGGCCGGAGAACCTCTGTGCCCGGCGTAATTTGAGGTCTACTAATGGCGGAACGAACGGGCGGCATCGGGCGCACGGTGAGGACCTATTTCGGGCCTTCCCCGAGCTGCCTCGAGCTCATGTCGACCTTCTCTGAGGTCCACTGATGCTCCCCAACCGATTTCCCAAGTAGCTGAGGTGTTAGAGAAGTCAGCCGACATGGCCGAAGTCATTCCGAGGTGGCGGCTCGTCGCCGACCATGCTCCGGCCGTTGTCATGAGCAGCTGACCCTCGGATCCTGTTCCCCGAGTAAAAGTAGGCAGGGGCGGCCAGAATCGAGAAGTTTGGAGCTGTACAGCAGCCGGCGGCGAGCTCTCCGGCGAGATCCCTCGGCGGCGGGGCGCGGGTGTCGCGAGGATGAAGAAGGGGGTGGACCCCAGCTGTCAGCGGGAGATATTTTGAATCGGGATCCGGCTGCGGCCGAGATCGGGTGTGCTGGCGCGCAAAATCCTTGTGGGCCGCGATGTGCCATCGCCTAGGCGTGCGACGCGTGTCCCCTGGGCCCACGCGCGAGTTTAAACTTTTCCCCGATTTTCAGATTTCCTTCAAACTTCAAATCCTTATAACTTTGGCTAGAAAGCTCCAAATTGAGTGAACCAAATTTTGCTGGATTCAGCTCTCTGAGTACTTTCCAGAAAATCAAGTTTCACTTCATGAAATTCCTTATTTCTCTAATTCCTCAAAGTTTAAACTGTTAGGAATTTTAACTGGAGAATCCTTTCAAGGAAAATCCTGAAATTTTGCTGCGATGTTCACCAAAATATTCTTGAACTACCATAAAAATTGCAGATCCATTTGAGCTCATTTAATCCACCTAATGGTGTGATTAGTGAAACTGTTCCAGAGAAAATAGAAAATGTTCAGAAAACATTTTCAGAATTTTCTCTGAAATTGTTTAGCTCATATCTTTAGTTAGAGACTTCCAAATTAAGTGAGACCAACTCCATTAGAACCCTCTGAAAATCTAGTTTTCAGAAAGTCATAGTTTGTTCCATGAAAATCCTTAGAACACCCTAAAAGCCTTTAATTAAGGTCAAGGACATAATTAATTGTGGAGGGCTCAATTGAGCATTGCTGCAACTAAAACTTGACCAAGTCCCTGTTTAGGTTGTAACCAAGCCACAGTAAAAGTTTCACAGTCATTAGGTCTGTCTAGCAAGGGTTATAGACTTCACAACTTCAAAGTTAATACAAATGCATTTAAATTGATACATATGTTTCTTATATCATGTAGTCGCTAAGGTCGAGGAGGAACCCGAAGTCCTAGACTTCGTTACTCCGGAGGAACAGCTAGCCTACGACCAAGAGCAGCAAGGCAAGCTCCGGTTTGCATTAACCTTTTTACAATTTTTTATTGTTTTGAGCACATACTTGTTTCCTTTATTCTGTGCATTAGAGTCTTGTTTGGAAGCCCCACTGCATAGCCAAGAGAACCATGGGTTGGGTTTAGGATTGCAAACCCTGTTAGCCACTGCATTGCTAGGATAGATTAGGATTCGGTACAAGTCGAGTAGTTGGAACTACTCGCGAGAATAGGCTAGAGGCACATTGCTCGGGTAGAGATAGCACATGATACACATGGCAAGAAAATGAGACCGAGCGGAGAGTAAGGGCAGCAGGACTTTGGGGCCTGTGTGCTGTAGCTCCGCTTGTGTGGATTGAGGACCGAGCCGTGTGCGGGCCTGTTGAACAAGCTAGAACAGTACCGAAGACCTACCGGATATATGGGAACCGGTAAACTGATGTAACTCGGGTAGCTGGGTATTGAGGCATTGCCCGTCGTTCAGAGGGTAGGTTGAGAGCTCGAGGTGTAAATCGGCTGGCGGCACGGAGATGCGCGTGCAGAGACCTCTTGCTCGGGACAATGGGACCGGTTCAATATTTGGCTGACGGGTGAAAGGTAGTCGCGTACGGCGTCCGTGATGGTTGTTGGAGGCAACATCGAGTACGGGCGTACGTGACGGGTTGTTCGGGTAACCCTGCAGGTGTAAATCGATTATAATCGCCGTCCCTCGCGGTCAGTGAGTACCACTTGTTCACTGTACCGTGACGTAGAAAGAACAGGCTAGTTACATGTTAAAATGTTGCTGATTGAAAGCTGGACATTGATTGTTAATGATATGCTGTAGCTTAGAGCTAATTAAAGTTCTTTTCAACTTTGGGCAAAGTACATGAGAGAAATGCGTTTCTTGTTTGATTGCGGCTCTCTCATGTGCCTTAGCGTAAGGTTCTCCACAACCTGCTGCTAAAACTTGAAAGTAAGGTTCTACTAATTAGGCGAGTCCTTGCAAATGATTTTTACCTCATGCAACCCATTACCCTCATGTAGAAGTTCCATGTTTAGGTGAGACGGGTCAGACTTGCTGAGCCTTCGTGCTCACTGCTTGTGTTTGAAGCTTTTGCAGGGTTCTATGAGGAAGGGACTCCCGAAGAGGAGACGGAACCCCAGGAGGGGAACCCCGTCGAGTAGGAGTCGTGCACGCCGCAGAGTTAGTGTGCGTGTGTGCTAGCAAGGACACGTTCGAGGGCTGAACGTGCACTTGATGCTTAGTCTACGCCCGCGAGTGTAGACTGAACTTATTTTGATGTAAACATGTTCATAAACTTGTTTATGTAATAAAACTTCCGCTTCCGCTTTGCACCTTTGACGTGTGTTATACGGTGCTGTGCAACGCAGCACCCCTCAGCGTGATCCTGGCTCGACAGGACCAATGGGGTCGTGTCAAAGGCTCAAGAGGGGGCCACTGCAGCGGGGTTGGAGCCTCTTGTATGCTGTTAGGGGTGAAACCTCAGTGGGCCCACGCTCGTCGGGAATCCCTTTGTAAAGGCTTCGTAGTGATCTCCTGGCTACACACCTGGGTAGTGTGAATGTGGTTCGTGGCCACTGGCATAATGGAGGTTCTTTTAGTCCACCCGGCAATGGGGATGAAATCACTACATGTGGGTACAGTGGTGCAAACTCTGCAGAGTCAAAACTGTCATGACAGCCGTGTCACGGTCAAGAGCGGCTTGGACTTATTCATGATTAGAGGATGATGGCTTTAGAAGTTGTGGGTGTTAAGAGGGGAGCTTAACATTGGAAATGATGTTATGATTATTTGATTATGATGATGGGATGGGAGATTGGGACCATTTTCACCTGTGTAGTAATGTAGGTGCTTAATAAGCTAAGGTGATAGGTATTAATTACGTAGTGCTTTAACCATGAGTTCAACCTCTCCTTGTTCTAGCCATGCATGACATAACTTTCCCACACTTGCTGAGTACCATCGGTACTCAACCTTGCATATTTGTTGGTTTATATTGCTGCTCAGGTCAAGATAATGAGGTGGTGTTTAATGATCAAGACTTTGGACCCGAAGAAGGTTTCTAGGTTCATAGAGTCCCCCGGGCAACGCCTGTAACGGAGCCCACAAGAATAATATTTCGCTGCTATTTTATTTGCTAGTTATGAACTTATTATCGTCCATCGAGACATATGCTATGTAAGAATTATTTATATTCTACAACCTGGCTTGTAATAAATGATGCTTCACTATTTGTCATCACATGTATGAGAAAATGATCCTGGCATACATGTGATATTCACTCGGTTGTTCTTCGGAGAAACCGGGTGTGATAGAAGTGGTATCAGAGGCAAGGTTGCCCGTAGGAACGTGGACCTAGGTAGAAATGGACGTATTTAAGGACCCTATTTTCTTAAAAACTATTTTACAAAGGTGTGGGTTGAAAAGTGTTATTTAATGGGGTCACTTTATTCATCTTACCCAACTTTTATTCAAAATAGGATTTTTGTTTAAAATCTTATCTAACTTAAGTTTAAATGCTTTATGTTTTAGATTGTTCGCATGATCCGCACCGCTCGCAAGTCCACCGGAGGGAGAGTTCCAGTAGTTGCCCTTGCCCTGAGAGAGGAGAACCGTCCGGTGACATACCTCTCCTACGGATTGGCAGTAGGAGGCTTGTTGCGCCGTCTTCGATGTATGCTCCACGCCGCTGGCAATACGGGCAAGCTAATCATACACTACAGCTCCACCCGGACCATTCGTGAGAAGCGGGAAGAATGGAGTTCAGAAATGAGGATTATCCATGAAAATCAGCTGCTCAAGATCCACCGCTCTCCAGCTTGTCGTGCGACACAGGTTGATGCGGAGAAGGATGTCACCTGGGAGGCCATCACCTGCCAGAGTCACATCTACCATCACCACCTGGACAGGACTGAGTACATGTATGTCCTCCAGCATGAGAGTGGTACAACGGAGTACAAGTACCCGCCAGTGCAGCAGGGGATTTCCCATGAGCACATGGACCTGTGCTTGGAGGATGCTGCTATGCTCAGCAATCGACTGCAGGAGTGCCAGCAGGAGCTTCAGGATGTTCGTGATACCCTGAAGGAGACTGAGGCGTTGCTTCGAGCCAGCTTGAGGGCGAGAGAAAGAGGAGATAGGAATGAACTGTGTGTCACCGTGAATGACACATGGACTCCTGACTCCCCAGATCGCCGGTCATGCAGGCGTCGCCGCACTTCCCCACCAGCAGCTTCCCCACCCAAAGCGAAGTCAGAGGGCAGCCGCAATAATGAGGAAGACCCCGAGGAGCCAGCTTAGTGATACGAGTCGTGTAGCATCCTTTCCCATAGTTCAGCAGGTTATCGAGTAGGCGAGTCAATACCTTAGTTAATGGTGTGTTACTGTTTGGTGTGTGACGTGAGTTGTGGTCATTTGTCCACAACCTCGTCTTCAGGTTGTTTTGCTTTGATGTGTGAACCCCTATGAATTAAGAGTGCATTTATTTTCACGTGAGACGTGACTCCCAAAAATCTACGTGAAACCCTCAGAACAAGTGCCCATTACCCCGCATTGAAGACTTTTTTGATCAGTTGAGGGGAGCTTGTGTGTTCTCAAAAGTTGATCTCAGATCGGGATACCACCAACTTAAGATAAGGCAAACAGATATTCCCAAGACAGCTTTCGTATCTCGATACGGACTGTATGAATACACCATCATGCCTTTCGGGCTAACTAATGCCCCGGCATACTTCATGTATCTCATGAACAAGGTATTCGTGGAATATCTGGACAAATTTGTGGTGGTTTTCATTGATGACATTCTCGTCTTCTCCAAAGATGAAGAAGAACATGAGAAACATCTAAGGTTGGTGTTGCAAAAGATGAGAGAACACCAACTATATGCCAAGTTGAGCAAGTGCGAGTTTTGGCTAAAGAGAGTTCCCTTCTTAGGACATATAATCTCAGAGGGAGGAATCTCCGTAGATCCCGCCAAGATCGAGGATGTACAGAAGTGGAAGACCCCTGAAAATGTCAGGGAAGTTCGAAGCTTCTTAGGATTGGCTGGGTATTATCGACGGTTTATCGAGGGTTTCTCCAAGATTTCGAGACCCCTCACCAAATTGTTCGAGAAGGGAATCACATTCACATGGACACCACAGTGTGAGACGAGTTTTCAAGAGATGAAAAAGAGATTGACAATAGCCCCAGTGCTAGTTATGCCAGATATGCAGAAGAATTTTTCAGTGTACTGCGATGCATCTGGACACGGGTTGGGATGTGTTCTCATGCAAGAGGGGCATGTCGTGGCCTACGCGTCCCGGCAGCTCCGAAAACACGAGAAGAACTATCCTACACATGACCTAGAGCTAGCCGCAGTGGTACACGCGTTGAAGATTTGGCGGCATTACTTGATGGGGAAGAGGACAGAGATATATACGGATCATAAGAGCTTAAAGTACATTTTCACACAACCAGATCTCAACCTCGGACAAAGGAGATAGTTAGAGCTAATCAACGACTTTGATGTGGGCATCAACTGTCATCCTGGGAAAGTGAACGTCGTGGCAGATGCTTTAAGTCGGAAGGTGCAGGTCAATATGTTGAGCTTGAAGGACATGCCTGCAGAATTGAAGGAAGATGTTATAAAACTCAATCTATGTCTAGTGAATAGTGGTGAGGCCATCGCCATGGAAGTGCACTCCACATTAGAGCAAGATATACGCAACGGTCAAAAGACTGATGAGAAGATACAAGAAATTAGAGAACTCATCAAGGATAATAAAGCCCCTGGGTTTAGAGAGGATAAACAAGGTACGGTGTGGCACGGGAAAAGAATCTGTGTGCCTGAAGTAAAGGAGATCCGTGAATTGATTTTGAAGGAGGCTCATGATTCCGACTATTCCATTCATCCTGGGAGTACGAAGATGTACCATGACCTCAAGAGCAGATATTGGTGGTATGGCATGAAGCGAGATGTCGCAGAACATGTTGCCCTATGTGACACATGTCAGTTGGTGAAAGCAGAACATCAACGATCCGCGGGATTATTGCAACCAATCAAACTGCCTGAATGGAAATGGGAAGAAATCGGTATGGATTTCATAGTGGGACTGCCTAGGACCCAATCGGGATATGATTCGATATGGGTCATCATTGACAGGCTAACCAAGGTAGCTCATTTCATCTCTGTGAAAGAAAGCTACAGCGGATCCAAATTGGCAGAATTATACATGTCAAGGATCGTGTGTTTCTATGGAGTGCCAAAGAAGATAGTGTCAGATCGAGGGACACAGTTCACCTCAAGGTTCTGGCAGAAGTTGCATGAAACCATGGGGACTCATCTGAATTTTAGTTCTGCTTATCATCCCCAGACTGACGGACAGACGGAAAGAACCAATCAGATCCTTGAGGACATGTTGAGAGCGTGTGCGCTCAAGAACAATAGGAGTTGGGATAAGAATTTACCGTATGCGGAGTTCTCCTATAACAACAGCTATCAGGCTAGTATGAAAATGTCACCCTTTGAGGCTTTGTATGGGAGAAAGTGCAGAACTCCACTATTTTTGAACCAAACCGGGGAAAGTAAAGTGTTTGGGCCCGAAGTACTACAAGAAGGCAAGGCGAAAGTGAGGGAAATCCGCAACAACTTGAGGATAGCACAGACACGACAAAAGAGCTATGCCGATGTACGAAGAAGAGAGCTTATTTTAAATGTGGGAGACTCTGTATATCTCAAGGTGTCACCTATCCGAGGACTTCGTTGGTTCAAGGTGAAAGGGAAGTTATCACTTCGATACATCGGACCCTTTCAAGTTCTAGAGAGGAATGGTGAAGTGGCATATCAACTAGAACTACCGGCTCGCCTATCAGATGTGCATGACGTATTCCATGTGTCACAGCTCAAGAAATGTCTGAGGACGCCTGAAGAGATGTTACCCATGAATGAGGTTGACGTAGCCGAGGATCTGTCTTATGCCAAGCAACCGTTCAAGATTTTGGAGACAATGGAACGCCTCACAAGAAATAAAAGAATCCGGATGTGCAAGGTGCAGTGGAAGCATCACTCGGAAGAGGAAGCCACATGGGAGCGAGAAGACGAGCTTAAGGCACAGTTTCCGGAATTGTTTTCCTAGAACCACCAATCTCGAGGACGAGATTTCTTTTAAGGGGGGTAGAGCTGTAACACCCCAAAATTTTGTTAAGAGGGGAATTTAAAATTTTTTGGACGTACTGCATGTGTTGCAGAAATTGGAATTCAAATTCAAATCAAAACAGAAAAGAAATGGAAAAAGAAAAAGAAAATGAAAAACTCCCCCGGCCAGTGGGCCGAAACCCACCAGCCAGCCCACCATACCCCCCCCCCCCCCCCGCGCCAGCCCACTGCCGCGCGCCTCTCCCTCTCACTGACACGTGGGGCCCGCGTGTCATCCCCCACCTCTCGCTCGCGCCAACTACTCGGACTCCTCCGCGCGCCCGAATCCAAACTACCCTGGAAACCCGCGTCCCCCAGCCGAATTCTGGTCCCGGACGACTCCGGCTCGATCCCAACAGACACGCCGCCCTCCCCCCGTCTATATAAACGCCGGCATCGCCTTGTTTTTCTCCCCCGATCGGCTGCTTTTCCTCCCGGTGAGAACCAGAGCTTCTCCGGCCGTTTTCTCTGGATCTTTGCTCGGGTTTTCTGATCTAACGCGTCGATCGTGTCCCACCGCCTCCGGGGAGTCACACAGGTGCAGAAAACTCGGTGGTTTGCGCTCTAGGCACAGCTCCGACGAGCACCGCAGAGGTTCCACCCGGACCACGACGCCGACCGCCTTCCAGGGCCTCCGAGCTCAAGAAAAACCCCGAGGTGAGATCCCCGACCTCCCCTCTACCGTTCTACGCCATGAAATCCCAGTTTTAGGAGGTATAGACGAAGATCCGAAGTTTTCCAGCGAGATCGCCGCCTCCCACCGCCGCGCGCCGCCGGGCAGCGCCGCCAGCGCACGGTCAGGGCGACGTGGCCGCTTGTGCGCCGTCTATTTTAAATCGCACGGTTGAACTAAAACCCGCGCGTACCGGTTCGGCAATCTAATCTGAGCCGTCTGTTTTAAATCGGACGGTCCACATCAGCGCCGCTATAAAAGCCGGGATTCTTATGCGCTACCCCCTGGGGATCTCGGAAAACACGAGCTAGCCCCGGAAACTTCTGATCTAGCCCCTGGAACTTCAGAAATTCGTGTAAATTCATTTAAAAATCAGTTTTAGCCCCTAGACTTAATAAAAATTAGGAAAACCCCTCTGTTATGTGTAGTTAGACCCCTGGAAATTTATGAAATAATAAATTAGACCCTGTAGTAGGCTGAATTCACCTTTTTGACCCTATATGATATTAAATTCAGAAAATTGAATATGGGATTTGGATTTAAATTTAAAAGGTGAGGCAAACACATTGCAAATTCAAGTTTAAACTTTCCTGGCACTTGGAAAACTTTAGAATGAACTAAAAATAAATTTTAGGCTGAAATAAAATCTGCTTAAGTGTAGTTCATATTTATTAGATCTAGAAGCACATTTTTAGGCTAGGAAATAATTCTGAAAACTGATAAAATAAATTTAAATTAGTTCACATCAGAGGAGGAGTTCAAAAGTGTATTATTTAATATTTTAGATCAGAACCTATTCTGTTTATATGATAAGTCCTACTATTTAATATTTGAAACTCAATTTTAGACATACAAAATAAATCTGGAAAATAAAGGAAAATAGGTTTGCATAACTAGAAAATAATAAATGAAGTCTCCAAATCCAAAGACTTCAGTTTGGTATTTGGTAGGTCTGAAAACCCATTTGGAATAGGGAATTACTTTCCATGCAAACTTGGTAGCTAAAGAGTGTATTAAAGAATTTGTTTAAATTGGAAATTTATATATAGTGTGCAAACAGAAATCTGAATACAAAAGTTAGAAATCATATACATATGCTTAAAAGTGCATGTAGGCCGAAAAATCAACACATCTAGGACAACCACAACACTTAGTAATGAGAATGACCTTCATAGGTAGGTATGTGTGGTTTGTATGAAGTGAAAGTGTGAACCATGTCTTATGGATTGTTGTTTTCTTTTGCTATGTGTATGGGCATGAGTAGAGTCTGCTTCAGAGCAAGTTCTCCCCTTCCAAGACCATGACTTTCCATTCACAGAGCAGCAGGAAGAAGGCAAGTGTCCTTGACCACTTTGATCCTATGCTAGGATGTGTAGATAGAATTATTTGCATTGTTAATTGAAATATGAAACCCATGCTAGGAAGTTTAACTAGAATTGCATTACCTTGTTTCCTTGTAGCTTGGGTTGGGATTTATTCTATCATGTCATTTATTTATATGCTTATGCTTAGCCATGCTTAGAATGGGAGAATTGGGATGTGAGATCATCAATTTATTTACCTTACTCTTGAATGAGACATTATGAGTTAGGTAGAGGTAGGGATCGAGGCAAGTTGGATGATTTGGTTGGTGCTGGGTGCACGAGACTTGTGTTTGTGTTTAGTACTTGCCTGGATCCTAACGACCGGTTCATGGAGCATGTAACCTGGCTTTACCGTGCCAACCACATGCTTAGATGGGGCAGCTTGGCCAACCATACGAACCGCAAGGCTCAAGAGGGGGCCACTGCAGCGGGGTTGGAGCCTCTTGTATGCTGTTAGGGGTGAAACCTCAGTGGGCCCACGCTCGTCAGGAATCCATTTGTAAAGGCTTCGTAGTGATCTCCTGGCTACACACCTGGGTAGTGTGAATGTGGTTCGTGGCCACTGGCATAATGGAGGTTCTTTTAGTCCACCCGACAACGGGGGATGAAATCACTACATGTTGGTACAGTGGTGCAAACTCTACAGAGTCAAAACTGTCATGACAGCCGTGCTCACGGTAAAGAGCGGCTTGGAGTTATTCATGATTAGAGGATGATGGCTATGGAAGTTGTGGGTGTTAAGTGGGGAGATTAACATTGGAAATGATGTTATGATTATTTGATTATGATGATGGGATGGGAGATTGGGACCATTTTCACCTGTGTAGTAATGTAGGTGCTTAATAAGCTAAGGTGATAGGTATTAATTGCGTAGTGCTTTAACCATGAGTTCAACCTCTCCTTGTTCTAGCCATGCATGACATAACTTTCCCACACTTGCTGAGTACCATCGGTACTCAACCTTGCATATTTGTTGGTTTATATTGCTGCTCAGGTCAAGATAATGAGGTGTTGTTTAATGATCAAGACTTTGGACCCGAAGAAGGTTTCTAGGTTCATGGAGTCCCCCGGGCAACGCCTGTAACGGAGCCCACAAGAATAATATTCCGCTGCTATTTTTTTACTAGTTATGAACTTATTATCATCCATCGAGACATATGCTATGTAAGACTTATTTATATTCGACACCTGGCTTGTAATAAATGATGCTTCACTATTTGTCATCACATGTATGAGAAAATGATCCTGGCATACATGTGATATTCACTCGGTTGTTATTCGGAGAAACCGGGTGTGAGAGGCACCCCATACGCGCTCGTTCCGGTGGAGGGATGGGCTCAGCAGGTGTGGGAAGGGAGGTACCTAGAACCAACAGACCCGAGTTGCCCAAGGTACAACCCCGCGGAGGCAAACCTTAGCCTCCAGATGAGGGCGAGAAACGCCATGATGGACAGCCAAGCTGTTCATATGGAGCATCTCGCCACGAAGCTCAAAGAGAGCAGGAGCCGGGGAGACCATTTCGAGATTCCCCACAGCGCACTCCGCAATGTGCTCCTTCCGACGATCAAGCGACTGAATGAACAACACAATCAGTTGCATCGTCTGAAGAAGGCGAAGAGGAAAAGCCGTGTCGACATCGCGGCGTTGCAAGAACTGGTACAGAATCTGACCCAGCAGAACGAGGAACTTACTCAAGAGCGGGATGAGGCTATTGAGGAAGGCCAAGGCTAGGAAGAAGATTACAACCAAGCCATGGACGAGGTGCATGCATTGCAGGACCTCGTACCTCCGGTGTTAGGAGTACCGGTGGTCTTGGGTCTTCCAGCAATGGGAGAACCCGGGATGGGAGAAGAGGTGGTAGATCCAGAGCCACCAGCAGAGGTACCGGAGGAGGACGACCCGCAGGAGGCCGAGTTCTACTCCGAATAGGGGGTTACAGTTGCCATGTAGGGCATCTAGGGTAGTGTAGCCCAAATTTTGTAATCGGTGACATGTCGTGTAGACAGTAGCGTATGTATAGGTAGTGACGACATGAGCACGACTTCTCGGAGACCCGAGAATAATGTATCTATTATAAAGTTATGCTTTATCAATATATGTGAATGTTGTGCAAATTATTCATGTGTCACTTCAATACCTACTGTTGCATATGGGAATTTTTAAGTAAGACATGTGCTAATCGCTGCTGTTTTAAATTTCAGAATGACGCGAACTCGTGCCAACCTGGACGTTGGGAGTACTAGTCAAGGGGGAGAGACCTCCCAACCACCTCCCGAGGATTCCTCGGGACAGCAGCAGCAACAGCAACAGCAAACACCACCACCGCCACTGCCAACGGTTACATTGGCCGACATCGTCGCGGTAATGGCAGGTTCACATCAGCAGCACACGGAGTTGCAGCAAACTCTTATTGCCAATACGTCTCGCCCAGAGAGACGTCAAGATCGTGAGGAGCGTCAACAGAGCTCCTACTCCGACTTCCTGGCGACTCATCCCCCGGTATTCTCAAGGGCGGATGAACCACTTGACGCGGACAATTGGCTCCGCGCCATAGAGATGAAGTTCGGGCTGCTCCAGATAAGTGAGCAGCGCAAGACTCAGTTCGTGGTCCAGCAGCTCCAAGGATCCGCGAGCGCGTGGTGGCCCAACTTCTGTGCTTCACAGCCCACTGACCGAGTGATGACCTGGACGGAGTTCCGGACGGCCTTCAGGGCCTATCATATACCGCCAGGTCTGATGAAGAGGAAGACGCAGGAGTTTCTGCACCTGCAGCAAGGGAGCCGGAACGCGGTGGAATATTCCAGGGCGTTCAAAGATCTTGCGCTCTACGCGTCGTATCACGCAGATACGGACGAGAAGCGGCGGGACCACTTTTACCAGGGGCTTAACCCGCTCCTGAAGGACAAGTTGGCGATGTTCAATCGCGGCAGCCTCAACGACATCATTGATGCTGCGATTGTTCAGGAGGACTCCGGCAAGGAGTTAGCAGCGGCGGAGCGAAAGCGAAGCGCGCCGCAAAGCAGTGGAGAAGGAGGCGGTCCTTCTCAAAAGTTTTGGATGGTGAATCGCCCACCATCAGGTCCACGCTGGCAGCCACCACAGCGGTCGATGCCGTTTCGCAGTCGGCCGTACTCTTCACCGGCATTCAGGCCGGCACTGCCAGTACCACCTCCGCAACAACAGCAGCAGCTGGCGATGCCGCGTGCGTATGCACCTCAGGAGCGCATGCCGGGTTTTCGTCTCCCGAGCACTACACCAGCAGCGGCCACATGTTACAAGAGTGGTCGTCCAGGACACTTCGCGAGCAGTTGCCTGGAGAGGCAAGGCGGTGGAGTGGCACCGCAGTTTCCGGGGAGGAATCAACCTCGGAACCCTACTAATGCGCGGCGGGCAAACCCTAGGCCCGGCACCGTCCACCAGCTTGCCATTGAGGACGTGCCGGAGGGCGAACCAATCCTTGCGGGTATGTTCCAACTCCACCAGCATCCTGCTATAGTACTGTTTGATTCAGGCGCCACGCATAATTTTATTAGCCAAGCTTTCATTGCTAAACACAGCTTGCCAATACTACCCACCGATAGTCCATATTTAATTTGTTCACCGGGTGGGAAGATTTCAGCAAGCGTAATGGTTACCAAAGCACCGTTATGCTTAGCGGGTAGAGTGTACCCCACGTCTCTCATTATCTTAGAGGGACAGAAGGTCGATGTCATCCTAGGGATGTCGTGGTTAACCCGCCACGGCACTGTTTTAGACACCGTCCTTTGAGTCGTGCACTTAAACTCAGAAGTGCACGGGTCTCACTCGTTATTTCTGGACAGTCCAGAAATAAAACTTCCAAGTGTCTATCAATCCACAACTATCAGATTGGAAGATATTCCAGTAGTCCGAGAATTCCCTGATGTGTTTCCGGATGATTTACTGGGAATGCCACCCGATAGAGAGGTGGAATTCAAGATTGAACTTGCACCGGGAACCATGCCAATATCCCAAAGGCCATACAAGATGGCGCCCAAGGAGTTGGCTGAACTGAAGACTCAGCTCAGGGACCTTCTGGAGAAGGGTTTCATTAGGCCAAGCTCCTCGCCATGGGGCTGTTCGGCATTATTTGTGAAGAATAAAGATGAGACGTTGCGGCTTTGCGTGGACTATCGTCCATTAAATGCCGTAACCATCAAGAACAAGTACCTGTTGCCACGGATCGACATGTTGTTTGATCAGTTGGTCGAAGCAAAGATCTCTTCCAAAATGGACTTAAGATCCGGGTACCATCAGATTAAGATAAGGGCTGAGGACATTCCGAAGACGGCTTTCTCGACGAGGTACGGACTCTATGAGTACCTGGTCATGTCCTTCGGCCTCACCAATGCTCCAGCTCACTTCATGTACTTGATGAACTCAGTATTCATGCCGGAGCTGGACAAGTTTGTCGTGGTCTTCATCGACGACATCCTGGTATATTCCAAGTCGGAGGAAGATCACAAGAAACATCAGCGTATAGTCTTGCAACGGCTGCGGGACCACAAGCTATACGCGAAATTCAGCAAATGCGAGTTCTGGATATCGCAAGTGCCTTTCCTCGGGCATATCATCTCAGCGGAGGGTATCGCTGTAGACCCGAGCAAGATCACTCAAGTGCTGAATTGGAAGTCCCCGAGAACTGTTCACGAGGTACGGAGTTTCCTCGGGCTCGCGGGATATTATCGGAGGTTCATTCCGAACTTCTCGAAGATTGCCAAGCCAATGACAGAGCTGCTGAAGAACGCTACCAAATATGTTTGGAGTCCAACGTGTGAAGCAGCATTCAAGGCTTTAGTCAAGCACCTGACATCAGCACCGGTTTTGGCGCAGCCAGACACAATAAAACCGTTCGATGTGTACTGCGATGCATCCGGCATTGGGCTCGGATGTGTGCTGATGCAAGACCGAAGAGTGGTCCCGTATGGATCACGACAGCTTAGGAACCATGAGAAAAATTATCCAACTCACGACTTGGAGCTTGTTGCCGTGGTACTTGCACTAAAAATGTAGAGGCACTACCTACTCGGTAACCTCGTACATTTATATACTGACCACAAAAGCCTCAAGTACATATTCACTCAGAAGGAGCTGAACATGAGGCAACGAAGATGGTTAGAATTGATAAAGGATTACGAAATAAAGATCCATTATCATCCGGGCAAGGCAAACGTAGTGGCAGATGCGCTGAGCTGCAAGTCACACGTCAACAATCTGACCATCACACCGTTGGAAGAGAGCGAACCACCACTGCATGTGATTCCACATGGAGCTCTCTACAACTTAGCTTTGATCCCCACCATCCGTGAAGAGATAGTGGCAGCCCAGAAGAATGACAAGGGCATGTCACATTTGCGGAGACGTGTAGACAGTGGGGAGTTGAAATGTTTCTGGAGGGATGTTGACGGCATCCTATGGTTCAAGGACCGGATCGTCGTACCCTGTAACCCGGAATTACGGAAGAAAATATTTGATGAGGCTCGCTTGTCAAAGTTTTCTATTCACCCCGGCAGCAACAAGATGTATCAAGAACTCAGAAGCAAGTTTTGGTGGACACGGATGAAACGAGAAACTGCAAAATATGTGTCCGAGTGTGATACATGTCGAAGGGTGAAGGCAGACCACATGCGGAAACCGGGACTGCTGCAACCACTGGGCATTCCTGCCTGGAAATGGGAGGACGTGAGCATGGATTTCATCGTCGGTTTACCCACCACTTTTCAGAAGCATGATTCTGTGTGGGTGATCGTCGATCGGCTCACCAAAGTTGCCCATTTCATCCCGGTCAACACCAACTACAACGCCAAGAAGTACGCTAAACTGTACATCTCACGGATCCTATGCTTGTACGGCGTACCCCGTACCATCATATCGGATCGGGGCACTTTATTTGTGTCCCGTTTTTGGGAGCAGCTACACGCTGCCTTGGGGACGAAACTGATCCGTAGTTCAGCATACCACCCGCAGACGGATGGGCAAACGGAGCGGGTAAATCAGATCCTAGAAGACATGCTACGAGCTTGCGCTATCAACCACGGCAAGAATTGGGATGATCACTTGCCGTTAGCCGAGTTCTCGTACAATAATGGGTACCAAGCCAGCATCAAGATGGCACCTTACGAGGCGCTATACGGTAGGAAGTGCCGCACACCATTGAACTGGTGTGAGTCTGACGAAAGGGTTACCTTCGGGATTGACCTTGTCAATAACGCGGAAGAAAAGGTTCGACTGATTCAAGCAAACCTAAAAGCCGCTCAATCCTGTCAGAAACAGTATGCGGGCCGGAGAAGGCGCCCATTACAATTCGAAGTTGGAGATCACGTATACCTACGGGTGTCTCCAACGAAGGGTGTAAACAGATTTGAGGTGAGAGGAAAGTTGGCACCCCGATTCATCGGTCCATTCCCAATTACCGAAAGATGTGGATCAGTGGCATACCGGCTGAAATTACCAGAAGCACTTTCCGGTGTGCACGACGTCTTTCACATTTCCCAGCTGAGGAAGTGTTTCAAGCTATCAACTACCGTTCAGCTGGAAGACATTGAAGAACTGCAACCGGATCTCACCTATCGGGAGGAACCGGTGCAGATTATTGATGAAAAGGCCCGAACCACACGCAACCGTACGTTGTGGTTCTACGAGGTTCTATGGAGTAATCACTCCATGGACGAAGCGACATGGGAGAGCGAAGAATTTCTTCGCGCTAACTACCCCGACTTTTTCACGTCGCATATCCGGTAATTTTCCACCGTCCTCTCTCTCATTTTCACCTTATAATCTCGGGACGAGATTCTTTTAAGGGGGGAGGAATGTAAGGGCCTCAGTTTTTGACACAAAATTGAAGTGTTCATCACCACACCACACGCCTCATTTGAGGAAAGATGATGAACACAAATGAAGAGCAAGTAACCACCATCAACATGCTCATTAGAAAACAAACTCACACATTGCAAAAGTGGTATTTCCCACATGTGATATAGGTGGGCTGGACATATGAAAACTCCTACACTTTGCTAAGAATGTCCATGCCAAGTTTCACCCAAATTCAAAACCTTTTTGAGGACATTTTGGGTATAGCTAGAAAGAGGGCAGTTTGAAACCATATTCAAATTCAAACTGTTTTCATATCATGAATTTAAAAGTGGGAGGCATATTCTTACTCAGCACATTTTTGTGAGCTCACACACAAATTTCCACTCCATTTGGAGTTGATCTTGACATGAGCTAAGTGGGACAAATTCAAATTTTATTTGAATTCAAAACTGAACTTGTGCTGAAATTCACTCAAATAAAACCCAATTCGAATTCTACTCAATTTAAATGGCTCATGGGTGAATAATTTGAATTTACAGGGGTAGTATGGGTTTCACTGTTTACAACAGTGATTAGGAGTAAATTTCAGATGTTAAAATGGGGAGTGAGACCCACATGTAAGCCTCTACTTCAAATCAAATCGACTGAGACTTTTCTCACTCGGTTAACCGCGCCGCCGCTGCGATCGCCACCGAGGGAAGCCGCCGCGCCAGCAGCTGCTTGGCCACGCGCGGGCGTGAGGCGGTGCAGAGCCTTCTTAAGGCACCTTTTCCCCTCCTCGGCCGAAGCATCGCTCGTTTCTTCCCCCTCAAGAACTCAGCGCCGGCAGAAAATTTCCGCAGCTCGGAATCGATCGGAGAGCGCCGATCACAGCTTCCTCCGTCCCCTCCAGAGCCACGGCAAGGTACTAGAGACCTTCCTCCGTTTTCCACGCTGCTAGAATTCAGTTGAAATCGATTGATATCGGCTGTGCCAAAAGATCAATTCGGTGACTTAGAACCACCGCACCTCGGGCTCCCGTGGACAGCCCAACCAGGGCGTTGTCATGCCCGAGCCAAGGCACCCTTGGACGCGCTGGTGACCGGTGCTGCTCACCCCCGAGCCACAGCTCGAGTGGTTGCTCACCGGCGGCGCATTTCTAGTTTTCCCCTTTCTGTGTGCAGAACGACCTTCGGGTGTGATTCCGTTGAATTTGGGCCCTAGAAAGGATTAGAGGGCCTCAATCCGCTCTCACACAAACTAGACACGGTAACGCACAAGTTGCCTTCACAACCCTTGGCCGGAGAACCTCTGTACCCGGCGTAATTCGAGGTTTACCAATGGCGGAATAAACGGGAGGCATCGAGCGCACGGTGAGGACCTACTTCGGGCCTTCCCCGAGCTGCCTCAAGCTCATGTCGACCTTCCCTGAGGTCCACTGATGCTTCCCGACCGGTTGCTCGAGTAGTTGAGGTGCTAGGGTAGTCAGCCGACATGGCCGAAGTCTTTCCGAGGTGGCGGCTCGTCGCCGACCATGCACCGGCCATTGTCATGAGTACCTGACCCCAGAATCCTGTTCCCCGAGTGAAAGTAGGCAGGGGCGGCCAAAATCGTGAAGTTTGGAGCTGTACAGAAGCCGGCGGCGAGCTCTCCGGCGAGGTCCCTTGGCGGCGGAGCGCGGGCGTCGCGAGGTTGAAGAAGGGGGTGGACCCCAGCTGTCAGCGGCCGATATTTTGAATCGGGATCGGGCTGCGGCCGGGATCGGGTGTGCTGGCGCGCAAAATCCTTGTGGGCCGCGGTGTGCTGTCGCCTCGGCATGCGACGCGTGTCCCCGGGGCCCACTCGTGAGTTTAAACTTTTCCCCGATTTTAAGATTTCCTTCAAACTTCAAATCCTCATAACTTTGGCTAGAAAGCTCCAAATTGATTGAACCAAATTTTGCTGGATTCAGCTCTCTTAGTACTTTCCAGCAAACCAAGTTTCACTTCATGAAATTCCTATTTCTCCAGAATTAATTCCTCAAAATTTAAACTGTTTGGAATTTTAACTGGAGAATCCTTTGGCGGAAAATCCTGAAATTTTGCTGGGATGTTCACCAAAATATCCCTGAACTACCATAAAAATTTCAGACCCATTGGAGCTCATTTAATCCACCTAATGGTGTGATTAGTGAAACTGTTCCAGAGAAAATAGAAAATATTCAGGAACATTTTCAGAATTTTTCTCTGAAATTGTTTAGCTCATATCTTTAGTTAGGAACTTCCAAATTAAGTGAGACCAACTCCATTAGAACCCTCTGAAAATCTAGTTTTCAGAAAGTCATTGTTTGTTTCATGAAAATCCTTAGAACACCCTAAGAGCCTTCAATTAAGATCAAGGACATAATTAATTGTGGAGGGCTCAAATGAGCTTTGCTGCAACTAAAACTTGACCAAATCTCTGTTTAGGTTGTAACCAAGCCCCAGTAAAAATTTCACAGTCATTGGGTCTGTCTAGTGAGGGTTATAGACTTCACAAATTTAGATTCAATCAAATGCATTTAAATTAATACATATATTTGTATATCATGTAGTCGCTAAGGTCGAGGAGGAACCCGAAGTCCTAGACTTTGTTACTCCGGAGGAACAGCTAGCCTACGACCAAGAGCAGCAAGGCAAGCTCCGGTTTGCATTAACCTTTTTACAAGTTTTATTGTTTTGAGTACATACTTGATTACTTTATTCTTTGCATTAGAGTCTTGTTTGGAAACCCAACTGCATAGCCAAGAAAACCATGGGTTGGGTTTAGGATTGCAAACCCCGTTAGCTACTGCAATGCTAAGATAGTGTAGGATTCGGTACAAGTCGAGTAGTTGGAACTACTCGCGAGCATAGGCTAGAGGCACTCGACTCGGGTAGTGATAGCACATGAAACACATGGCAAGAAAATGAGACCAAGCGGAGGGTAAGGGCAGCAGGACTTTGGGGCCTGTGTGCTGTAGCTCTGTTTGTGTCGATTGAGGGCCGAGCCGTGTGCGGGCCTGTTGAACAAACTAGAACAGTACCGAAGACCTACCGGCTATATGGGAACCGGGAAACTGATGTAACTCGGGTATCTGGGTATTGAGGCATTGCCCGTCGTTCAGAGGGTAGGTTGAGAGCTCGAGGTGTAAATCGGCTGGCGGCACTGAGATGCGCGTGCAGAGACCTCTTGCTCGGGACGATGGGACCGGTTCAATATTTGGCTGACGGGCGAAAGGTGGTTGCGTACGGCGTCCGTGATGGTTGTTGTAGGCAACATCGAGTACGGGCGTACGTGACGGGTTATTCGGGTAACCCTGCAGGTGTAAATCGATTATAATCGCCGTCCCTCGCGGTCAGTGAGTACCACTTGTTCACTGTACCGTGACGTAGAAAGAACAGGCTAGTTACATGTTAAAATGTTGCTGATTGAAAGATGGACTTGATTTCTAATGAATCGCTATAGTTTAGAGCTAACTAAAGTTCTTTTCAACTTTGGGCAAAGTACATGAGAGAAATGCGTTTCTTGTTTGATTGCGGCTCTCTCATGTGCCTTAGCGTAAGGTTCTCCACAACCTGCTGCTAAAACTTGAAAGTAAGGTTCTACTAATTAGGCGAGTCCTTGCAAATGATTTTTACCTCATGTAACCCATCACCCCTCATGTAGAAGTTCCATGTTTAGGTGAGATGGGTCAGACTTGCTGAGCCTTCGTGCTCACTGCTTGTGTTTGAAGCTTTTGCAGGGTTCTATGAGGAAGGGACTCCCGAAGAGGAGACGGAACCCCAGGAGGGGAACCCCGTCGAGTGGGAGTCGTGCACGCCGCAGAGTTAGTGTGCGTGTGTGCTAGCAAGGACACGTTCAAGGGCTGAACGTGGACTTGATGCGTAGTCCACACCCGTGAGTGTAGACTGGACTTATTTTGATGTAAACATGTTCATAAACTTGTTTATGTAATAAAATTTCACTTCCGCTTTGTACCTTTGACATGTGTTATCCGGTGCTGTGCAACGCAGCACCCCTCAGCGTGATCCTGGCTCGACAAGACCGTGGGGTCGTGTCATATTCAAATCATTTTTGAATCTTAACAACTTATCTTTAATTGATTTGGTGCGGTAGCAATGTAGAAATCATGTTGATTTCCTCAGTACCGGGGATTCCCACACGTACAGAAGAAAAAACCGCTTCAAATCTCGTTACCTTCGCGGTGATGAGCTCTGGAGGCTCCAAGTGTCCTGCGCGAACCTGGGCTCCCATTTCGGCAGAGACAAGCTCCGGTTGTGCCGCGTGTCAGGCGGGCGATACGTCCCTCTTACTCAGAGGCGAGCTCCCCGTGCGCCACGCGTCCTGGCGGGCGGGAAACTCCCCTATCTCCAGAGATGAGCTCCGCGTGTGCCACGTGTCTGGTGGGTCGGGACCTCCCCTCTCAACAAAGGTGAGCTCCGCGAACGCCACGTGTCAGTTCCGGACCTCCCCCTCTCTTCGGAGGTGGCTCTGAGTGTTCCATGTGTCAATTCCGGACCTCCCCTCTCTTCGGATGTGAGCTCCGAGAATGCCACGTGTTAAGTAGCGCCAGACTTCCTTTTTCCTCAGAGACGAGCTCCGAGGTTGACACGTGTCTGTCAGCGTCGGACCTAACGGAGATAAGCTCCGGAAGTGACACGTGTCCAAAAGTGTCCGACCTCCCGGAGGTGAGCTCCGGAGCTGACACGTGTCCAGTAGGACCGCACCTCTCGGAGGTGAGCTCCGAGAGCGACACGTGTCCCGTGCGGCTGGTCCTCTCTTTTCCGCAATGGCAAGCTCTGAAGGCGACACGTGTCCTGCAGGGCTGGCCTCGCTTATCCGCAGAGGCTAGCTCCGGGAGCAACATGTGTCGCACGGGGTCGGACCTCTCCCCCTTCGCGGGGATGAGCCCCGAGCCTTCCACGTAGCCAGTTTAGCGGCGTACCTCTCCCCCTTTGCGGAGATGAGCTCCGAACGCGCCACGTGGCCAGCGGGCCGCGGGAGTTGTCTTCAGCGCTCTCTGTGAACTGGTTTTGGTTCTTTTTGGCTATATTTTTAATATTTTCTCTGTTTCAACTTATTTTAAAATGTTTTCTTTACAGGAAACATGAATACATGCAGAAATCAAAAATGAGGGTGTCACAAATCTACCCCCCTTAAATTGAATCTCGCCCTCGAGATTCGTTAGTGGAGAATAGATGAGGGAATTCTGCCTTCTCGGCTGTTGGCTGGGCTGACTCGAACTCGATATGAGTATCGTGCTCGTTTGTCAATTGCATGCTTCTCTTATCACATTGGATTACTCCGTTGTGCTTGCTTAACCAATCCATTCGAAGTATTATGTCAAGCCCTTGGGAATCCAAGACAATTTGGTTGGCAAGGAAGTCTACCCCCCTTATTTTAATGTTTACTTTCGGACAAACTATATTAGTCCTCATCTCTCCACCGGGAGAATTAACCAACATAGTATATTTCAAGTGTGATATGGGTAGATTATACTTGGCAACATACTTGGATGATATGAAGGAATGTGATGCTCCAGAATCAAATAAGATGGTGGCCGGGTTGGAGTTGGCAAGGAACATACCAATTACAATGTCCTCAGTCTGTTGTGCTTCCTCAGCAGAGACATGGTTCACGTTGCCGCGAGCGTAGTTCTGCTGTCCACAGTTGCCTTGATTAGCTCCTCCGTCCGGCCGTGTGTTCTGCTTGGGCACGTTGCCTTTCTGTACAGGACCTCTCTTCGGGCACTGGCTCGCAAAGTGTCCCGTCTCCCCGCATGCAAAGCAAGCCTTGTTGCCCACGACAGTAAGTACATTGGGGCGGGGGTTTTGAACAAGAGCGCCTGTGTTTGGACGGGGCGCTGGAGGCAAAGGCACACGAGGTGCTTGCATGGCAGGACGTTGCTGTGGGGGTTGATTAGGGCGAAAAGCAGGAGTAGTCGATCCATACTGTGATGCAGCTGTGGGCATGTACCGAGGGCGTACGTTGCTCCATTGTGGCTGGTATGGCATCTTCGTTTTGCCCTCTTGCTCGATTTCTCGGATCTTGCTCTCAACAACTATAGCCTTGTGAACCAGCTTCTGGAAGCTCGCATAGTCATTGTTGAGCAGTTGAACCTGGATCTCATTGTTCAACCCTCTCATGAACAGGTACTGCTTCCTTTGGTCCGAGTTGACATCTTCGGGGCATACCGGGACAGTTGCATGAACTTGTTGAGGTACTCATTCACGCTTTTCTGTCCTTGGCGGAGACCTTCGAACTCTTGTCTCTTGAGCATCATTACACCAGCAAGGATGTAATGGGAGCGGAAACTCTCCTTGAACTCAGTCTAAGCAATAGTCTCCGGGTCGACATGAGCATTACACTGGGCATCCCACCAGTCAGCGGCAGCATCCATAAGTTGGTGCGATGCAAAGAGAACCTTCTCTCTGTCATTGCACTAAACTATGGCAAGCTTCTTCTCCATGGATTTCAACCAATCGTCGGCCTCCATGGGATCATTAGCTTGTGCAAAGGTAGGTGGTCGAGTCCTCATGAACTCTCCTAGTCGGTTGTGAGCCGGTGGCGGTGGCGGTGGTGGTGGCGGGGGTGCAGGAACGGGGTTGTTGTTGTTGGCTTGCAACTGACCCAAGGTTTGGATCATTGTCTGCATAAGCTGATTTTGCATGGCCATCAACCCTTCCAGGTTGTTTTCACCAGCTCCGGGGTTAACAGGAACTTCATCGTGGCCATCTCTTGGTTGCCACGGACGTTTCTTCCTTGGCGGCCGCCGTTTCCACTCACCATCTGTGAGAGAGAACGAAATAGAATAGAGGTTAGAAGGTTGGATGGATCCTCCTAACTTATATGCATCAAGGTGGATAGACTATATATATTAGCCCATATAAGGATGTGAACAAGTGCCGAGGCATCTCACACCTCTCTACTGTGTGGATATGGACAACGCGGAAACGTCCCACAACTCACACTAAGCACACACAATTACAACAAATCATCACAAAAGTCCAGCACACAACTCCTATTCAAGCTTCTATTCAATGGGAGTCCTATGTGGTTTAGGGTGAATAATAATATGTGACTTCACCCTATGTCAAGGTGGTTTGGGGTGATACCAATCTGTGATCCAACTATGACTTCTCCTAGGCTTGCATCCTATGTCAAGGTGGTTCCAATGCCAATTTATGCATACTAGGCTTGCATCCTATGGTCAGTGTGGCTTCTAATACCAATCTGTTACTAGGGTGCGTCCTACAGTCAACGTGGTTCAGCTACCAATCTGTGATCAATCTAGGCTTTTGACCTACAGTCAACCGTGGTAGCTTGGTACCAATCTGTGGATTGTACCAATCTGTGACTAGGCATGGCATGTGACACCCTCAATTCTGTGGAAAACCACGGAACCGAGAACTGATGCATATGTGTGCCTAGGATGTTCATCACACATACACATATGTTCCACAAACTGAATTCAGAATATATATAACCATGAATAATAGAGTTTATTACAATGTTTCATGAGTCTTGGGCTCATGCTCACAGCGGAAATCTTAATCTAACAGCGGAAGTCTTATTTGTATGCAGCGGAAGTCTTCTAACTAGTGTGGAAGCAATTCTAAGCAGTAGCGGCTCCATATCTACTCCATCCCCACAGTCAAGGTTGAGAACAGATCACACGCCAAATGCTCCACTTGGTCTTCATAGTAATCTTCTCCTGTTGCTGATGATGAAATAATAATGCAAGTTTGAGTACAATGATGTACTCAGCAAGTGCGGGAAAATATGATATGTAGCTCATAACAAGGTAGGTATAAAAAGCTCATTGCAGAAAGCAAAGTTATTTATCAAAACCACGATAAAATAGCAACTCATTTTTAAGTGAATGTAATCCCAACATGTATTAAAATACCAATCATACCTCCATTATGTTCATTACCTTCCATGTCACAACCAGTCATCAATCAACCTCATTCTTGCTCATGAATACCTCCTCGTATTCGCTACCATCTCACGAATACCATCTCGTATTCGCTACCATTTCATCTCATAAACAACTTCATCTCCCACCGAGAATAACCTTGTTGCCATGACTCAACAGTCATGCAACCCATCTTATCACCCGGACACAACAGTCCCAAAAACCAAACCATCCAAAACCATAACCAATAACCTTATCCAATAATCATATCTAATAACCATCCCAACTAATCATGGAAGTTGGCCAGGCGCTCGTGACCGTAAGCTCGGCTATCATGATAGTTTTAGACTCTGCAGAGTTTGCACCTCTTTACCCACAAGTTTGTGATTTCGTCACCCGTCGGCAACTGCAGAACCTCCATTATACCAGTACACAACCGTCGGTGTATGGCCAAGAGATCACAAAATAGCCTTTACAAAGGGGATACTAGATGTATGGACTCACTAAGATTTCACCGGCAGGCTAGAATCTCCAATTCTCCCACCCACGGGCCCCTCTTGTGCCATGCAGTTCCCAGGGCAGTCCTCACTCGACTCCCATTCCCCGCACCTTCCACGGTCCATAACAATCTAGTAACTTACCTAATTAGTCAGCTAAGCCACACCCATACTTGGCCTTGTGGTGGCACTGTTATCCTGGCATGTGCTCGCATGAACCAGTCCTTAGATCTACGGCAAGTAAACCACCATCTCATGCTACCTCATTCATAAAACCAGTATTGCCTAGATCTCCCTCCGATCCATGTCCATTTTCAACATCAGTTTCTAATTATAATTATGAGTGCAGTTAGCTAGACACATCTATCTCGCTTCCCAATCCCATGGACTCAGCAAAGCATAAAGCAAAAACCATACCCGACTCATAAACATCTTAGGCGACAAGGGTGGTTTAAACAAAACTAGTAAACTCCTATAAAAGGGTTTCCCATCACGTTTGACTCAGCACTCACACCTTTTCGCAAAACAAAACAGTTTTTCCCAAAACATAGGATCAATATGGTCAAGGAGCACTTGCCTTGTTCTTGCGGTTCCGGTTGCTCTTGGATCTCGAAACCTTGTTGTTGCAGTTCATCGTAGACAGCTCCCTGAGCTTGTCCCGCTATACAGGATCACGCACATACAAGATTCATAGCAATCAATATCATGCACAAACTTTAAACTAGATGCGATGATGCATATGCATGCTATCCTATAATGCAGTTTAGTTTTATTAGGTCGGTTTGTACGTGTTCTTGCATGGCTTGCATGGTTTTATGACGAACAGAGGTGTTCAGATCAAATGTGGATGTGGTGATGATCTTGTCTTTAGATCAACTAGACCAACAAATGATCTGTCCACGAGAGAGCTTCTGTTCGAAAGGAATCGAAGAACAGATGCAAAGAAAACACGACGATGTCGTAAGGTGGTATTGGAGACCTACCTTACGTTCTTCTCGGTCTCGGGGTCCTTCTATGATCTGAAAGATCGTTGGGGCTCTCTTCCGGCGATCTTCCTCGCTGAACTCCGGCGATGGCTTTACTCGGCGAGTTGGGGCTAGGGCTCTAAGTCGTCAGCTCAGGAGTTGGAAAAGAAGTTTGTGGTTTGGGCCAGAGGTTCTGGGTTCTATTTATAATCGGGAGAAGAAGAGTCCTAATCTGATTGGACTTCAAATAAGAGTTCTATTCAAATTGTCGCTGAATCTTAACAACTTATCTTTAGTTGATTTTGTGCGGTAACATTGTGGAATTCATGTCGGTTTCTTCTTCGTACCGGTATTCCCACGCGTACAGAATCCAAAACCCGCTCCAGAACTCGTTACTTCTGCGGTGATGAGCCCCGGAAGCTCCACGTGTCCACTGGGGCCTGGTATCCTCCTTTCAGAAGAGACGAGCTCCGGTTGTGCCGCGTGTCAAGCTAGCGAGACCTCCCTTCGTTTTCGGAGGTGAGCTCCGCGTGCGCCACATGTCAGTGTCGGGCCTTCCCCCTCTTCGGAGGTGGCTCCGGTTGTGTAACGTATCCATTCCGGACCTCCCTCTCTTCGCAGGTGAGCTCCGTGAATGCGACGCGTCAAGTAGCGCCAGACTTTTCCTTTTTCCTCAGAGATGAGCTCCGAAGTAAACACGTGTCCAACAGTGACGGACCTCCCAGAGATAAGCCCCGGAGGCGACATGTGTCCAATAGAACCGGACCTTCTCGGAGGTGAGCTCTGAGATCGACACGTATCCCATGCGACTGGTCCTCTGATTTCCGCGGTGACTAGCTCCGAAGGTGACATGTGTCCTGCGGAACTGCCTTTGCTTCTTCCGTATAGGCTAGCTCCGGGGGCAACACGTGTCCCACAGGGTCGGACCTCTCTCCCTTTGCGGAGATGAGCCCCGAGCCTGCCACGTAGCCAGTTTAGCGGCGGACCTCTCCCCACTTCGCAGGGATGAGCTCCGAACACGCCACGTGACTAACGGGCCACGGAAGTTGTCTTCGGCGCTCTCTGTTAACTGGATTCGGCTCTTTTTGGCTATCTTTTTAATTCTTTCTCTGTTGCTATATCCTTTAAACTGTTTTCTCTTCATGAAACATGAATATATGCAGAAACTAAAAATGAGTGTGTCACAAATCTACCCCCCTTAAATTGAATCTCGCCCTCGAGATTCGTTGGTAGAGAATAGATGAGGAAATTATGTCTTCTCAACTGTTGGTTGGGCTGACTTGAACTCGATACAGGTTCCGTGCTCATTTGTCAACTGCACGCTCCTTTCAGCACATTGGATTACCCCGTTGTGCTTGCTTAACCAATCCATCCCGAGTATTATATCAAGCCCTTGGGAATCCAAGACAATAAGGTTGGCAAGGAAGTCTACCCCCATTATCTTAAGGCTTACTTTCGGACATAATATATTAGTCCTCATTTCTCCTCCGGGAGAATTAACTAACATAGCACATTTTATGTGGGATATGGGTAGATTATGCATGGCAACAAACTTGGATGATATGAAGGAATGTGATGCTCCAGAATCAAATAAGATGGTGGCTGGGTTGGAGTTGGCAAGGAACATAGCAATTACGACGTCCTCAGCCTGTTGTGCTTCCTCAGCAGAGACATGGTTCACATTGCCGCGAGCATAGTTCTGTTGTCCCCGATTTCCTTGATTGTCCCCTCCGTTCGGTCACGGGTTCTGTTTGGACACGTTGCCTTGCTGTCCAGGGTCCCTCCTTGGGCACTGGTTCGCGAAGTGTCCTGTTTCCTCGCATGCATTGCATGCCCTGTTGCTTACGGCAGCAGGTACGTTGGGGTGGGGGTTTTGAACAGGAGCGCCCATGTTAGGTCGGGGCACAGGAGGCATGGGCACAAGAGGTGCTGGTGCAACGGGTCGTTGCTGTGGTGGCTCACAAGGGCGGTATGCAGGAGTGGTCAATCCATACTGCGGTGCGGTCGGAGCATGTACCGAGGTCGTACGTTGCTCCCTTAAGGCTGGTATGGCATCTTCCTCTTGCACTCTGGTTCGATCTCTCGGATCTTGCTTTCGACAACTATAGCCTTGTCAACCAGCTTCTGAAAGCTTGCGTAGTCATTGTTGAGGAGCTGAACCTGGATCTCATTGTTCAACCCTCTCATGAACAGGTATTGCTTCCTCTGGTCTGAGTTGACATCTTCGGGAGCATACCGGGACAGTTGTGTGAACTTGTTGAGATACTCATTCACGCTTCTCTGTCCTTCGCGGAGACCTTCAAACTCTTGTCTCTTGAGCATCATTACACCAGCAGGGATGTAATGAGAGCGGAAAATTCCTTGGACTCAGTCCAAGTGATCGTCTCCGGGTCAACATGAGCGTTGCATAGGGCATCCCACCAGTCAGCGGCAGCTCCCATAAGTTGGTGCGACGCAAAGAGAACCTTCTCTTGGTCATTGCACTGCACTATGGCAAGCTTCTTCTCCATGGATTTCAACCAGTCGTCGGCCTCCATGGGGTCATTAGCTTGAGCAAAGATGGGTGGTCGAGTCCTCATTAACTCACCCAATCTGTTATGAGCTGGCGGCGGTGGTGGCAGTGGTGTGTCACACCCGGTTTTTCCGAAGAACAACCAAGTGAATATCACATGTATGCCAGGATCATTTTCTCATACATGTGATGACAAATAGTGAAGCATCATTTATTACAAGCCAGGTGTCGAATATAAATAAGTCTTACATAGCAAATGTCTCGATGGACAATAATAAGTTCATCACAAGTAAATAAACTAGCAACGGAATATTATTCTTGAGGGCTCCGTCACAGGCGTTGCCCGGGGGACTCCATGAACCTTGAAACCTTCTTCGGGTCCAAAGTCTTGATCATTATACACCACCTCATTATCTTGACCTGAGCAGCAATATAAACCAACAAATATGCAAGGTTGAGTACCGATGGTACTCAGCAAGTGTGGGAAAGTTATGTCATGCATGGCTAGAACAAGGAGAGGTTGAACTCATGGTTAAAGCACTATGCCATTAATACCTATCACCTTAGCTTATTAAGCACCTACATTACTACATGGGTGAAATGGTCCCAATCTCCCATCCCATCATCATAATCAAATAACCATAACATCATTTCCAATGTTAAGCTCCCCGCTTAACATCCACAACTTCCAAAAACCAATACTCCTCTAATCATGAATAAGTCCAAGCCGCTCTTGACCGTGAGCATGGCTGTCATGACAGTTTTGACTCTGCAGAGTTTGTACCACTGTACCCACATGTAGTGATTCCATCCCCCGTTGCCGGGTGGACTAAAAGAACCTCCATTATGCCAGTGGCTACGAACCACATTCACACTTCCCAGGTGTGTAGCCAGGAGATCACTACGAAGCCTTTACAAAGGGATTCTCGACGACCGTGGGCCCACTGAGGTTTCACCCCTAACAGCATACAAGACGCTCCAACCCCGTTGCAGTGGCCCCCTCTTGAGCCTTGCGGTTCATATGGTAGTCCAGCTGACACCTATTCCCCGCACCATCCAACACATCCATACTACACCGGGGATACACCTAATTAATTGGCCAAGCTGCCCCATCTCAGCATGTGGTTGGCACGGTAAAGCCAGGTTACATGCTCCATGAACCGGTCCTTATGATCCAGGCAAGTACTAAACACAAACCCGAGTCTCGTGCACCCAGCACACAACCAAAACATCCAACTTGCCTTGATCCCTACCTCTACATAACTCACAATATCTCATTCAAGAGTATGGTAAAATAAACTGATGATCTCATATCCCAAATATCCCATTCTAAGCATGGCTAAGCATATGAATAATAATAAATGACATGAGAAAATAAATCCCAACCCAAGCTACAAGGAAACAAGGTAATGCAATTCTAGGGAAACTTCCTAGCATGGGTTTCATATTTCATTTGACAATGCAAATAATTCTATCTACACATCCTAGCATAGGATCAAAGTGGTCAAGGACACTTGCCTCCTTCCTGCTGCTCTTGGAATGGGTAGTCCTGATCTTGGAGAGGGAGAACTTGCTCTGGAGCAGGTTCTACATCATACCATCACACATAGTAAAAGAAAAACAACAATTCATAAGACATAGTTCACACTTCCACTTCATACAAACCATACATTCACATGTATGAAAGCCATTCACAAATTCTATGTGTTGTGGTTACTCTATGTGTGTTGATCTTTGGCTTACATGCACTTTTAATCATGTGTATATGATTCCTACTTTTGTATTCACATTTATACTTGCATAATATATATATGAGTTTCCAATTTAAATAAATTCCTTATATTCAATTACTACACCTTTTAGCTACCAAGTATGCATGAAAGGTATTTTCCTACTCCATATGTGTCTTCAGAACTTCTACCAACCCTAAACTGAATTCTTTGGATTTTTGGAATCTTCATTTATCATTTTCTAATTATTTATACCTAGCTTGCTATATTTTCAAATTTACTTCCTATGCCTAAATGTGTACTTTATTATAAAAATAGTAAGACACATCATCTAAACAGAATAGGTTCTGATCCAAAATAGTTAATAATATATTTTTGATCTTTTCCTCTGATGTAAACTATTTTACATTTATTTTTCTAATTTTCAGAATTATTCTCTACTTAAAAATGT
Organism: Neostapfia colusana; assembly: GCA_030760725.1. Lineage (NCBI taxonomy): Eukaryota > Viridiplantae > Streptophyta > Magnoliopsida > Poales > Poaceae > Neostapfia > Neostapfia colusana. The sequence goes on along the minus strand of JASWHV010000019.1, from coordinate 3,509,528 downwards.
GTCCCTCTAACTAATAAATGTGAATAATCAATTAAACAGATTCATTTCAGCCAAAAATCTATTTTTATCTCACTCCAAGGTTTTCTAAATACTGGGAAAGTTTTTAATTTGAATTTCACAATATCTTTGTCCCACCTTTTAAATTTTAAATACTAACCACATATTCAATTTCCTAAATTTAATATCAAACAGGGTTAAAAAGGTAAACTCACCCCACTACAGGGTCTATAATATTATTTTAAGAATTTTCAGGGGACTAGCTACACATAACAGACGGGTTTTTCCTAATTTTTATTAAGTCCAAGGGCTAAAACTGATTTTTAAATGAGTTTACATGATTTTCTGAAGTTCCAGGGGCTAGATCAGAAGTTTCCGGGGCTAGCTCTTATTTTCCGAGAACCCCAGGGGGTAGCACGTAAGAATTCCAGTCTTTATAACGTGGGGCTGACGTGGACCGTCCGATTTAAAACAGACGGCTGAGATTATAACGTCGAACTGGTATGCGGGGATTTAAACTCTACCGTGCGATTTAAAATAAACGGCGCACAAGCGGCCACGTCGCTCTGATCGAGCTCGGGCGGCGCTGCCGGCGGCGATCTCGCCGGAGAGTTTTGGATCTTCGTAAATTCTTCCTAAAACTGTGATTTTATGGCATAGATCGGTGGAGGGGAGGTCGGGGATCTCACCTCGGGGGTTTTCTTGAGCTCGGAGGTCCTGGAAGGCGGTCAGCGACGAGGTCCGAGGTGAATTCACGGCGAGGCTCGTCAGCGCCGTGTTTGAACCGCAAACCACCGCGTTTTCTGCACCTGCGAGGTTCCCCGGAGGCGGTGGATCAAGACCAGCGAGTTAGATCGGAATTCCCGAGCGTAGATCGGCCAGAATTCGCCGGAGGGGCTCGGGTACTCACCGGAGAGAAAATCAGCAGATCGTGGGGAAAACGGGACGATGCCGGGGTTTTTATAGACGGGGAAAGGGCGGCGTTCGGTTGTGATCGAGTTTGCGTCGCCAACGAACAAAATTCGGCTGGGATACGCAGGAATCCAGGTCAGTTTTGATTCGGGGTGAGAGAGTCCGGCCGAGCGCGGGCGCGAGCGCGAGGAAGAAGAAAGACTGGCGGGCCCCTCATGTCAGTGGGAAGAAAGGGGCGCGCGCGGCTGCGGGCTGGCGCGGGATCGGTGGGCCGGCTGGTGGGTTTCGGCCCACTGGCCGGTTTTTTTCTATTTTCCTTTTTCTTTTTCTATTTCTTTTCTGTTTTGAGTTTAATTTGAATTCCAGTTTGAATTTGAATTTTTGCAATACATGCAACACATCCAAAAAAATTTTAAATTCCCCTCTTAACAGGATTTTGGGGTGTTACAGCTCTACCCCCCTTAAAAGAAATCTCGTCCTCGAGATTGGTGGTTCTAAGAAAACAATTACGGAAATTGTGCCTTAAGCTCATCTTCTCGCTCCCAGGTAGCTTCCTCTTCTGAGTGATGCTTCCACTGCACCTTGCACATCCGGATTCTTTTATTTCTGGTGAGGCGTTCCATTGTCTCCAAAATCTTGGATGGTTGCTCGGCATAAGACAAATCCTCAGCTACGTCCACTTCATTCATGTGTAACACCTCTTCAGGCGTCCTCAGGCATTTCTTGAGTTGTGATACATGGAATACGTCGTGCACATCCGATAGGCGAGCCGGTAATTCTAGTTGATACGCCACTTCGCCTTTCCTCTCTAGAACTTGAAAGGGTCCGATGTATCGAGGTGACAACTTCCCTTTCACCTTGAACCGACGAAGACTTCGGATAGGGGACACCTTGAGATAGACATAGTCTCCCACGTTGAAAACGAGCTCTCTTCTTCGCACATCGGCATAGCTCTTTTGGCGTGTCTGTGCTATCCTCCAGTTGTTGCAAATTTCCCTCACCTTCGCCTCGGCTTCTTGTAGTACTTCGGGACCAAACACTTTACTTTCCCCTGTTTGGTTCCAAAATAGGGGAGTTCTGCATTTCCTCCCGTACAAAGCTTCAAACGGTGACATCTTCATACTAGCCTGATAGCTGTTGTTATAGGAAAACTCCGCATACGGTAAGTTCTTATCCCAACTCCGATTGTTTTTGAGTGCACATGCCCTCAGCATATCCTCAAGAATCTGATTGGTCCTCTCCGTCTGCCCATTAGTTTGGGGATGATAGGCAGAACTAAAGTTCAGATGGGTTCCCATGGTTTCGTGCAACTTCTGCCAGAACCTCGAGGTGAACTGTGTCCCTCGATCCGACACTATCTTCTTCGGCACCTCATGGTAACACACGATCCTTGACATGTACAACTCCGCCAATTTGGATCCACTGTAGCTTTCCTTCACGGGGATGAAGTGAGCTACCTTGGTTAGCCTGTCGATGATGACCCATATTGAATCATATCCTGATTGGGTCCTAGGCAATCCCACTATGAAATCCATACCGATTTCTTCCCATTTCCATTCAGGCACTTTGAGTGGTTGCAATAATCCCACGGGTCGTTGATGTTCTGCTTTCACCAACTGGCATGTGTCACATAGGGCAACATGTTCCGCGACATCTCGCTTCATACCATACCACCAATACCTACTCTTGAGGTCCTGGTACATCTTCGTACTCCCAGGATGTATGGAATAGTCGGAATCGTGAGCCTCCTTCAAAATCAATTCACGAATCTCTTTTACTTCAGGCACGCATATTCTCTTCCCGTGCCACACCGTACCTTGTTCATCCTCTCTGAAACCAGGAGCTTTATTTTCCTTGATGAGTTGCCTGATTTCTTGTATCTTCTCGTCGTTCTTTTGACCATCGCGTATGTCTTGCTCTAGTGTGGAGTCCACTTCCATGGTGATGGCTTCACCACTATTCACAAGGCATATATTGAGCCTTATAACCTCGTCCTTCAATTCTGCAGGCATGTCCTTCAAGCTCAACTTATTGACCTGCACTTTCCGACTTAAAGCATCGGCCACGACGTTTGCTTTCCCAGGATGATAGTTGATGCCCACATGAAAGTCATTGATTAGCTCTAACCATCTCCTTTGTCTGAGGTTGAGGTCTGGCTGTGTGAAAATGTACTTCAAACTCTTATGATCCGTATATATCTCGATCCTCTTCCCCATCAAATAGTGCCACCAAATTTTCAACGCGTGTACCACTGCGGCTAGTTCTAGGTCATGTGTAGGATAGTTTTCTCGTGCTTCTGCTGTTGTCGGGATGCATAAGCCACACCATGCCCTTCTTGCATGAGAACACATCCCAACCCGTTTCCAGAGGCATCGCAGTACACCGTAAAGTTCTTCTGCATATCTGACATAACTAGCACTGGGGCTGTTGTCAATCTCTCCTTTAACTCCTGAAAACTCGTCTCGCACTGTGGCGTCCATGTGAATGTGATTCCCTTCTCCAACAGTTTGGTAAGGGGTCTCGAGATCTTAGAGAATCCCTCAATAAACCGTCGATAGTATCCAGCCAATCCCAAAAAGCTTCGAACTTCCCCGACATTTTCAGGGGTCTTCCACTTCTGTATATCCTCGATTTTGGCAGGATCCACGGAGATTCCTCCCTCCGAGATTATATGTCCTAAGAAGGGAACTCTCTTCAGCCAAAACTCACACTTGCTCAACTTGGCATATAGTTGGTGTTCTCTCAGCCTCTGCAACACCAACCTTAGATGTTTCTCATGTTCTTCTTCATCTTTGGAGAAGACGAGAATGTCATCTATGAAAACCACCACAAATTTGTCCAGATATTCCATGAATACCTTGTTCATGAGATACATGAAGTACGTCGGGGAATTAGTTAGCCCGAAAGGCATGACCATGTATTCATACAGTCCGTACCGAGATACGAAAGCTGTCTTGGGAATATCAGATTGCCTTATCTTTCGTTGGTGGTATCCCGACCTGAGATCAATTTTTGATAACACAGAGGCTCCCCTCAACTGATCAAACAAGTCTTCAATGCGAGGTAATGGGTACTTGTTCTTGATGGTTGCCTCATTCAAGGCACGGTAGTCCACGCATAATCTCTGGGTTCCGTCCTTCTTGGGCGCAAATATGACCGTAGCTCCCCAAGGTGAGGAACTAGGACGAATATACCCCTTCTCCATCAATTCTCTCAAATGATCCTTGAGTTCTCCCAGCTCCTTGGAGTCCATCCGATAAGGTCTCTTGTATATCGGGGCTGTTCCAGGCACTAGCTCAATTGCGAATTCCACTTCACAATCGGGAGGCATACCTGGCAACTCCTCCGGAAAAACATCTGGATATTCCCTGATGGTCCTGATCTCCTCAACTTTCACCTTAACTTGATTTAATTTAATGTCCCTCCTAGGCTCGTGTATTGTTATGAACTTTACTCTTGTGCCACTAGGGTGAGTTAGTTCCACCGTTCTGGTCGAACAATAGATGATTCCTTTATGTTTGGTCAACCAATCCATACCCAAGATAATATCTATCCCTTGTGAATCTATCACTATGAGGTTATCAGTAAATACTACCCCATTAATGTCTAGGTTCACTTTGGGACACACTTGTCTTGTCCTTATTTCTCCACCTGGAGAGTTTACGGCTAGCATATGGTTCATTTGTGTTGTTGCTAGGTCATGCTTCTTAACAAACCCTTGAGCAATGAATGAGTGGGTAGCACCAGAATCAAACAGCAGGGTTGCAATGTGTAAATTGGCAGGAAACTTACCAATTACCACGTCGGGTGCCTCTTGTGCTTCCTCCATAGTGACGTGGTTCACCCGTCCTCTCATTACATTCTGCTGTTGTGGCTGCGTGGGCTTCTTCTTTGGGCACTTATGGGCGTAGTGCCCCACTTCACCCCAGCTAAAACATTGCACCCCGACCTTAGGTGCCTGGCCTTTGTTGTCTTGGGGTTGGTTTGGAGGTCCTTGTCCTGCTGGTCGAGGTTGATATGTAGGGCGAGGTTGCTGTACGAACTGACGTTGTGGCTGTATTGGTGCTGCCGGGGGCCTGTAGTTCGGGTTGTACCCTCTTGGTGCTGAGTAGGGTATCGCAGCACGATTCGTCTGCCCTGCGGGTTGCTGCATCAGACGTGGGCGGGTGTTGCTCCATGAGGCTTGATGTGACCACCCGGCCTTCCTCTTATTCTCATTTTCCAAGGCCTTCAGCTTCCTTTCTACCACAAACGCTCTGTCCACCATCTTTTGGAAGCTTTCATACTCATTTGAGGACATTGCACACTGCATTTCTGCGGTAAGTCCTTCCACGAAACAATCTTGTTTCTTCTCATCAGTGTCTATGTCCCGTGGGGCATAATGGGAGAGTTGAGTAAATTTAGTGAGGTATTCCCTCACAGTCATGTTACCTTGCTGCAACCCCAAAAACTCCTTCCTCTTGTTTTTGAGTTCACCCCTTGGGATGTAATGGTTGCGGAAGCTACACTTGAACTCCTCCCAAGTGATGTTCTCAGGGTCATGATGGGCGGCCACGTAGGCAGTCCACCAATCAGCAGCAGGTCCATGCAATTGATGAGAAGCAAACAGCACCCTCTCATACCCTTGGCACTGTATGATCCTCATCTTGCTCTCAATGGTCTTTAGCCAATCGTCTGTCTCTAGAGGTTCAGCAGCACTTGCAAACTTTGGAGGTTGAGTTCCTAGAAACTCACTCAACCTTGGATGGCGTGGTGCAGCTTGTGGAGGTGGGACTTGATGCATGTTGGCCACCACTTGAGTCAAGTTCTGGATGAGCTGATTTTGATTCTCAAGCATTTGGTGGAGGGGATCAACTCCTTCACTGCGACCACCCCTGTCCTGGCCTCCAGAAAGATGAGGGTTGCAGGCCTCATCGTTGTTGTTGGCGGGGTTGGCAGCACAACCTTTTCCTCTTCCGGCCATCTGGCATGATCAACCAAATGTTAATTTAAAGCATTACTTATTACCTTGCTACTTTCACTTGTTTGTACTTTAAAGTGTTGAGGCTTTGTTATACTTTTCTGAGGATTCATATCTCACACAAAAATAAATGCAATATTATTTCATGTGAGTTCACACACCAAAGCAAAACAATCTGAAGACGAGGCTGTGGACAATTGCTCATGGCTTCCACAACTCACGTCACACACCAATCATTAACACACCATTACTAAGATAACAACTCGACTACTCGACATCCTGCTAAACTAAGGGAAGGACTCTACACTACTCGTATTCACTGAGTTGGCTTCTCGGGGTCTTCCTCATCATTGCGGCTGCCTTCTGACTCTGCTTTGGGTGGGGAGGCTGCTGGTGGAGAAGTGCGACGACGCCTGATCGCCCGATGATCTGGGGAGTCAGGAGTCCATGTATCATTCACGGTGACACACAGTTCAATCCCATCTCCTCTTTCTCTCGCCCTTAAGCAGGCTCGCAGCAACGCCTCCGTTTCCTTCAGGGTGTCCCGAACATCCTGAAGCTCTTGCTGACACTCCTGCAGCCGAGTGCTGAGCATAGCAGCATCCTCCAAGCACAAGTCCATGTGCTCATGGGAAGTCCCTTGCTGCACTGGCGGGTACTTATACTCTGTGGTACCACTCTCACGCTGGAGGACATACATGTACTCAGTCCTGTCCAGGTGGCGACGATAGATGTGACTCTGGCAGGTGATGGCCTCCCAGGTGACATCCTTCTCCGCATCGACCTGTGTTGCTCGACAAGCTGGAGAGCGGTGGATCTTGAGCAGCTGATTTTCATGGATAATCCTCATTTCTGAACTCCATTCTTCCCGCTTCTCCCGGATGGTCCTGGTGGAGTTATAGTGTATGATTAGCTTGCCCGTATTGCCGGCGGCTTCGAGCATACGTCGAAGACGGCGTAACAAGCCTCCTACTGCCAATCCGTAGGAAAGGTACGTCACCGGACGACTCTCCTCTCTTTCGGCAAGGGCAACTACGGGAACTCTCCATCCGGTGGACTTGCGAGCGGTGCGAATCATGCGAACCATCTATAACAAAAAGCATTTAAAATTAGGTTAGATAAACTTTTAAACAAAAATCCTATTTTGAATGAAAGTTGGGGTAAGATGAAGAAAGTGACTCCATTAAATAACACTTTTCAACACACACCTTGTAAAATAGTTTTTAAGAAAATAGGGCCCTTAAATACGTCTATTTCTACCTAGGTCCACGTTCCTACGGGCAACCTTGGCTCTGATACCACTTCCGTCACACCCTGTTTTTCCGAAGAACAACCAAGTGAATATCACACGTATGCCAGGATCATTTTCTCATACATGTGATGACAAATAGTGAAGCATCATTTATTACAAGCCAGGTGTCGAATATAAATAAGTCTTACATAGCAAATGTCTCGATGGACAATAATAAGTTCATCACAAGTAAATAAACTAGCAGCGAAATATTATTCTTGAGGGCTCCGTCACAGGCGTTGCCCGGGGGACTCCATGAACCTAGAAACCTTCTTCGGGTCCAAAGTCTTGATCATTATACACCACCTCATTATCTTGACCTGAGCAGCAATATAAACCAACAAATATGCAATGTTGAGTACCGATGGTACTCAGCAAGTGTGGGAAAGTTATGTCATGCATGGCTAGAATAAGGAGAGGTTGAACTCATGGTTAAAGCACTATGCAATTAATACCTATCACCTTAGCTTATTAAGCACCTACATTACTACATGGGTGAAATGGTCCCAATCTCCCATCCCATCATCATAATTAAATAACCATAACATCATTTCCAATGTTAAGCTCCCCGCTTAACATCCACAACTTCCAAAAATCAATACTCCTCTAATCATGAATAAGTCCAAGCCGCTCTTGACCGTGAGCACGGCTGTCATGATAGTTTTGACTCTGCAGAGTTTGTACCACTGTACCCACATGTAGTGATTCCATCCCCCGTTGCCGGGTGGACTAAAAGAACCTCCATTATGGCAGTGGCTACGAACCACATTCACACTTCCCAGGTGTGTAGCCAGGAGATCACTACGAAGCCTTTACAAAGGGATTCCCAACGAGCGTGGGCCCACTGAGGTTTCACCCCCAACAGCATACAAGAGGCTCCAACCCCGCTGCAGTGGCCCCCTCTTGAGCCTTGCGGTTCATATGGTAGTCCAGCTGACACCTATTCCGCGCACCATCCAACACACCCATACTACCCCGGGGATACACCTAATTAACTGGCCAAGCTGCCCCATCTCAGCATGTGGTTGGCACGGTAAAGCCAGGTTACATGCTCCATGAACCGGTCCTTAGGATTCAGGCAAGTACTAAACACAAACCCGAGTCTCGTGCACCCAGCACACAACTAAAACATCCAACTTGCCTTGATCCCTACCTCTACATAACTCACAATATCTCATTCAAGAGTATGGTAAAATAAACTGATGATCTCATATCCCAAATATCCCATTCTAAGCATGGATAAGCATATGTATAATAATAAATGACATGATAAAATAAATCCCAACCCAAGCTACAAGGAAACAAGGTAATGCAATTCTAGGGAAACTTCCTAGCATGGGTTTCATATTTCATTTGACAATGCAAATAATTCTATCTACACATCCTAGCATAGGATCAAAGTGCTCAAGGACACTTGCCTCCTTCCTGCTGCTCTTGGAATGGGTAGTCCTGATCTTGGAGAGGGAGAACTTGCTCTGGAGCAGGTTCTACATCATACCATCACACATAGCAAAAGAAAAACAACAATCCATAAGACATAGTTCACACTTCCACTTCATACAAACCATACATTCACATGTATGAAAGCCATTCACAAATTCTATGTGTTGTGGTTACTCTATGTGTGTTGATCTTTGGCTTACATGCACTTTTAATCATGTGTATATGATTCCTACTTTTGTATTCACATTTATACTTGCATACTATATATATGAGTTTCCAATTTAAATAAATTCCTTATATTCAATTACTACACCTTTTAGCTACCAAGTATGCATGAAAGGTATTTTCCTACTCCATATGTGTCTTCAGAACTTCTACCAACCCTAAACTGAATTCTTTGGATTTTTGGAATCTTCATTTATCATTTTCTAATTATTTATACCTAGCTTGCTATATTTTCAAATTTACTTCCTATGCCTAAATGTGTACTTTATTATGAAAATAGTAAGACACATCATCTAAATAGAATAGTTTCTGATCCAAAATAGTTAATAATATATTTTTGATCTTTTCCTCTGATGTAAACTATTTTACATTTATTTTTCTAATTTTCAGAATTATTCTCTACTTAAAAATTTGTCCCTCTAACTAATAAATGCGAATAATCAATTAAACAGATTCATTTCAGCCAAAAATCTATTTTTATCTCACTCCAAGGTTTTCTAAATACTGGGAAAGTTTTAAATTTTAATTTGACAATATGTTTGTCCCACCTTTTAAATTTTAAATACTAACCACATATTCAATTTCCTAAATTTAATATCAAACAGGGTTAAAAAGTAAAGTCACCCCACTACAGGGTCTATAATATTATTTTAAGAATTTTCAGGGGTCTAGCTACACATAACAGAGGGGTTTTTCCTATTTTTTATTAAGTCCAGGGGCTAAAACTGATTTTTAAATGAATTTACATGATTTTCTGAAGTTCCAGGGGCTAGATCAGAAGTTTCCGGGGCTAGCTCCTATTTTCCGAGAACCCCAGGGGGTAGCACGTAAGAATTCCAGTCTTTATAACGTGGGGCTGACGTGGACCGTCTGATTTAAAACAGATGGCTGAGATTATAACGTCGAACCGGTACGCGGGGATTTAAACTCTACCGTGCGATTTAAAATAAACGGCGCACAAGCGGCCACGTCGCTCTGATCGAGCTCGGGCGGCGCTGCCGGTAGCGCACGGCGGTGGGAGGCGGCGATCTTGCCGGAGAGTTTTGGATCTTTGTAAATTCTTCCTAAAACTGTGATTTTACGGCATAGATCGGTGGAGGGGAGGTCGGGGATCTAACCTCGGGGGTTTTCTTGAGCTCGGAGGTCCTGGAAGGCGGCCGGCGACGAGGTCCGAGCTGAATTCACGGCGAGGCTCGTCAGTGCTGTGTTTGAACCGCAAACCACCGCGTTTTCTGCACCTGCGAGGTTCCCCGGAGGCGGTGGATCAAGACCAGCGAGTTAGATTGGACTTCCCGAGCGTAGGTCGGCCAGAATTCGCCGGAGGGGCTCGGGTTCTCACCGGAGAGAAAATCGGCAGATCGTGGGGAAAACGGGACGATGCCGGGGTTTTTATAGATGGGGAAAGGGCGGCGTTCGGTTGTGATCGAGTTTGCATCGCCCACGAATGAAATTCGGCTGGGATACGCAGGAATCCGGGTCGGTTTTGATTCGGGGTGGGAGAGTCCGGCCGAGCGTGGGCGCGAGCGCGAGGAAGAAGAAAGACTGGCGGGCCCCGCATGTCAGTGGGAAGAAGGGGGCGCGCGCGGCTGCGGGCTGGCGCGGGATCGGTGGGCCGGCTAGTGGGTTTCGGCCCACTGGCCGGTTTTTTTCTGTTTTCCTTTTTCTTTTTCTATTTCTTTTCTGTTTTGAGTTTAATTTGAATTCTAGTTTGAATTTGAATTTTTGCAATACATGCAACACGTCCAAAATTTTTTTAAATTCCCCTCTTAATAGGATTTTGGGGTGTTACATGGTGCCGGAACGGGGTTGTTGTTGTTGGCCTGCAACTGACCCAAAGTTTGGATCATAGTTTGCATAAGTTGATTCTGCATGGCCATCAACCGTTCCAGGTTGTTTTCTCCAGCTCCGGGGTTGTCGGCCTCAGGAACTTCGACATGGTCCTCTTCTTGGTTCCTGCGGACGTTCCTCCCTTGACGGTCAGCACTTCCTCTCACCATCTTGAGTGGAGTTGGATAGAGTAGAGATTTAGATGATCCCCCTAACTATATGCATCAAGGTAGATGGACTATATATATTAGCCCATATGAGGATGTGAACAAGTGCCGAAGCATCTCACACCTCTTTCTACTTATGTGTGGATATGGACAACGTTTTGAGACGTCCCACGACTCACACAAACCAAACAATTCACAACCAATCATCACAAGGGCTCACACAACTCCTATTCAAGGTTGGTTTCCTATGTCAAGGTAGTTCCAATGCCAATCTATGCATCCTATGGTCAGCGTGGCTTAGCTACCAATCTGTGTCTGATAGCAATCTGTGAACTTATCTAAGTGTGTAACCTACCGTCAACCCGTGGTTCTGGTTCCAATCTATGATTGTATCTAGGTGTGTAATCTACCCTCATCCGTGGCTTTTGATACCAATCTGTGTTTCCTATTTAGACGTGTAACCCAATGTCAACTGTGGCTTTGATACCAATCTGTGACGCCCTCAATTCTGTGGAAAACTATGGAACCGAGAACTGATGCATATGTGTGCCCAGGATGTTCATCACACATATACATATGTTCCACAAACAGAATTCAGAATATATATAACCACGAATAATAGAGTTTATTACAATGTTTCATGAGTCTTGGGCTCATGCTCACAGCGGAAGTCTTAATCTAACAGCGGAAGTCTTATTTCTATGCAGCAGAAGTCTTCTAACTAGTGTGGAAGCAATTCTAAGCAGTAGCGGCTCCATCTCTACTCCATCCCCACAGGCAAGGTTGAGAACAGATCACACGCCTAATGCTCCACTTGGTCTTCATAGTAATATTCTTCTGTTGCTGATGATGAAATAATAATGCAAGTTTGAGTACAATGATGTACTCAGCAAGTGCGGGAAAATATGATATGTAGCTCATAACAAGGTAGGTATAAAAAGGCTCATTGCAGAAAGCAAAGTTATTTATCAAAACCACGATAAAACAGCAACTCATCTTTAAGTGAATGTAATCCCAACATGTATTAAAATACCAATCATACCTCTATTATGTTCATTACCTTCCATGTCACAACCAGTCATCAATCAACCTCATTCTTGCTCACGAATACCTCCTCGTATTCGCTACCATCTCATGAATACCATCTCGTATTCGCTACCATTTCATCTCATAAACAACTTCGTCTCCCACTGAGACTAACCTTGTTGCCATGACTCAACAGTCATGCAACCCATCTTATCACCCGGACTCAACAGTCCCAAAAACCAAACCATCCAAAACCATAACCAATAACCGTATCCAATAACCATCCCAACTAATCATGGATGCTGGCCAGGCACTCGTGACCGTAAGCTTGGCTATCATGATAGTTTTAGACTCTGCAGAGTTTGCACCTCTTTACCCACAAGTTTGTGATTTCGTCACCCGTCGGCGACTGCAGAACCTCCATTATACCAGTACACAACCGTCGGTGTATGTCCAAGAGATCACAAAATAGCCTTTACAAAGGGGCTACTAGATGTATGGACTCACTACGGTTTCACCGGCAGGCTAGAATCTCCAATTCTCCCACCCACGGGCCCCCTCTTGTGCCATGCAGTTCCCAGGGCAGTCCTCACTCGACTCCCATTCCCCGCGCCTTCCACGGTCCATAACAATCTAGCAACTTACCTAATTAGTCAGCTAAGCCGCACCCATACTTGGCCTTGTGGTGGCACTGTTATCCTGGCATGTGCTTGCATGAACCGGTACTTAGATCTACGGCAAGTAAACCACCATCTCATGCTACCTCATTCACAAACCCAGTCTTGCCTAGATCTCCCTCCGATCCATGTCCATTTTCAACATCAGTTTCTCATTATCTTTACGAGTGCAGTTAGCTAGACACATCTATCTCGCTTCCCAATCCCATGGACTCAGCAAAGCATAAAGCAAAAACCATACCCGACTCATAAACTTCCCAGGCGACAAGGGTTGTTTAACCAAAACTAGTAAACTCCTATAGAAGGGTTTCCCATCATGTTTGACTCAGCACACACACCTTTTCGCAAAACAAAACAGTTTTTCCCAAAACATAGGATCAATATGGTCAAGGAGCACTTGCCTTGTTCTTGCGGTTCCGGTTGCTCTTGGATCTTGAAACCTTGTTGTTGCACTTCATCGTAGATAGCTCCCTGAGCTTGTCCCGCTATACAGGATCACGCACATACAAGATTCATAGCAATCAATATCATGCACAAACTTTAATCTAGATGTGATGATGCATATGCATGCTATCCTATAATGCAGTTTAGTTTTATTAGGTCGGTTTGTACGTGTTCTTGCATGGCTTGCATGGTTTTATGATGAACAGAGGTGTTCGGATCAAATGTGGACGTGGCGATGATCTTGTCTTTAGATCAACCCGATCAACAAATGATCTGTCCATGAGAAAGCTTCTGTTCAAAAGGAATCGAAGAACAGATGCAAAGAAAACATGATGATGTCGTAAGGTGATATTGGAGACCTACCTTACGTTCTTCTCGGTCTCGGGGTCCTTCTCTGATCAGACAGATCATTGGGGCTCTCTTCCGGCGATCTTCCTCGCTGAACTCCGGCGATGGCTTTACTCGGCTAGTTGGGGCTAGGGCTCTAAGTCATCGGCTCAGGAGTTGGAAAAGAAATTCGTGGTTTCGACCAGAGGTTCTAGGTTCTATTTATAATCGGGAGAAGAAGAGTCCTAATCTGATTGGACTTCGAATAAGAGTTCTATTCAAATTGTCGCTGAATCTTAACAACTTGTCTTTAGTTGATTTGGTGCGGTAACATTGTGGAATTCATGTCGGTTTCTTCTTCGTACCGGTATTCCCACGCGTACAGAATCCATAACCCGCGCCAGAACTCGTTACTTCTGCGGTGATGAACTCCGGAAGCTCCACGTGTCCACTAAGGCCTGGTATCCTCCTTTCAGTAGAGATGAGCTCCGGTTGTGCCGCGTGTCAAGCGAGCGAGACCTCCCTTCTTTTTCGGAGGTGAGCTCCGCGTGCGCCACGTGTCAGTGCCGGGCCTTCCCCCCTCTTCAGAGGTGGCTCCGGGTGTGCCACGTATCCATTCAGGACCTCCCTCTCTTCGGAGGCGAGCTCCGTGAATGCCACGCATCAAGTAGCGCCAGACTTTTCCTTTTTCCTCAGAGACGAGCTCCGAAGTAAACACGTGTCCAACAGTGACGGACCTCCCGGAGATAATCTCCGGTGGCGACATGTGTCCAATAGAACCGGACCTTCTCGGAGGTGAGCTCCGAGATCGACACGTATCCCGCGCGACTGGTCCTCTGATTTCCGCGGTGACTAGCTCCGAAGGTGACATGTGTCCTGCGGAACTGCCTTTGCTTCTTCCGCAGAGGCTAGCTCCGGGGGCAACACGTGTCCCACAGGGTTGGAACTCTCTCCCTTTGCGGAGATGAGCCCCGAGCCTGCCACGTATGCAGTTTAGCGGAAGACCTCTCCCCACTTAGCAGGGATGAGCTCTGAACACGCCATGTGGCCAGCGGGCCGCGGAAGTTGTCTTCGGCGCTCTCTGTGAACTGGATTCGGCTCTTTTTGGCTATCTTTTTAATTCTTTCTCTGTTTCTACTTCCTTTAAAATGTTTTCTCTTCATGAAACATGAATATATGCAGAAATCAAAAATGATGGTGTCACATGGCAGCTCTAATATCAGTCTGTGACCTATCTAGGCGTGTGATCTACGATCAACCCTTGGCAGGTTGATACCAATTTGTGTTTTCTATCTAAGCGTGTGTCTCATCGTCAACCATGGCTCTGATACCAATCTGTGACGCCCTCAATTCTGTAGAACACAGAACCGAGAACTGATGCGTATGTGTGCCCATGATGTTCATCACACATACACATATATCCATGAACTGAATTCAGAATATATATATAACCACGAATAACAGGGTTTATTACAATGTCTCATGAGTCTTGGACTCATGCTAGCAGTGGAAGTGTTATCTTAGCAGCGGAAGTCTTTATTCTAACTAGTGTGGAAGCAAACTAAGCAGCAGCAGCGGCTCCATCTCTACTCCATCCCCACAGGCAAGTTGACGGGGTATCACACTCCTAGTTCTCCATGGGGTCTTCATAGTACACCTCTCCTGTTGCTGATGGTGTATGATAATGCAAGTTTGAGTACATGATGTACTCAGCAAGTGCGGAAAAATATGATATGTAGCTCATAACAAGGAAGGTAATAAAAAGGCTCATTGCAGAAAGCAAATTTTATTTCTCAAAACACGATAAAAACAGCAACTCAGCTTTAAGTGAATGTAATCCCAACATGTATTTAAACATTAACATACCTCCATTATGATTCACCCCTTTCCATGTCTCAACCAGACATTAATCTTTTTCAACTTTGCTCATGAATACCATCTCGTATTCAATACCATCTCATGAATACCGTCTCGTATTCACTACCATCTCATGAATACCATCTCGTATTCACTACCGTTCTGTCTCATACCGAGACCAAACCTCGTTGCCATGACTCAACAGTCATGCAACCAATATCATCACCAAGACTCAATAGTCTTGAAACCAATTTTATTACCCGGACTCAACAGTCCCAGAAACCAAACCAAAACCAAACCAAACCATCCAAAACCATCCCAAAAACACCATCCCAACTAATCATGTGGGTTGTCCAGGCGCTCGTGACCGTAAGCTCGGCTATCATGATAGTTTTAGACTCTGCAGAGTTTGTACCTCTTTACCCACAAGTTTGTGATTTCATCACCTGTCGGCGACTATAGAACCTCCATTATACCAGTACACAACCGTCGGTGTATGGCCAAGAGATCACAGAATAGCCTTTACAAAGGGGCTACTAGATGTATGGACTCACTAAGGTTTCACCAGCAGACTAGAATCTCCAATTCTCCCACCCACGGGCCCCCTCTTGTGCCATGCAGTTCCCAGGGCAGTCCTCACTCGACTCCCATTCCCCGCGCCTTCCACAGTCCATAAAAATCTAGCAACTTACCTAATTACTCAGCTAAGCCGCACCCATACTTGGCCTTGTGGTGGCACAGTTATCCTGGCATGGCTCGCATGAACCGGTCCTTAGATCTACGGCAAGTAACCACCATCTCATTCTACCTCATTCACAAACCCAGGCTTGCTTAGATCTCCCTCCGATTCATGTTCATTAACAACATCAGTTTCTCATTATCTTTACGAGTGCAGTTAGCTAGACATATCTATCTCGTTCCCATATCCCATGGACTCAGCGAAGCATAAAATAAAAAACCATACCCGACTCATTAACTTTCCCGGTGACAAGGGGTGTTAACAAAACTAGTAAACTCCTATCAAAGGGTTTCCCATCAAGTTGACTCAAGCACACACACCTTTTCGCAAACAAAACAGTTTTTGAAAAAATGGGATCGATATGGTCAAGGAGCACTTGCCTTGTTCTTGCGGTTCCTGTTGCTGTTGTAGTCTGTCGTAGGTACCTCCCTGAGCTTGTCCTTCTATATGCGATCACGCACATACAAGATTCGCAGTAATCAATATCATGCACAAACTCTACTTTAAGATGCAATGATGCATATGCATGCTAATCCTATGATGCAATTTTTATTAGATTGGTTTTTATGTATTCTTGCATCTATTGCATGGGTTTTATGATGAACAGAGGTGTAGAAGATCAAATGTGGAAGTGGCGTGTAAAAGTCCCAAAAATGTGTATGGATAAAAACCAAGGTTTGAGTTCATATGTGTGGCAAAGACATGAAAAATGGGACTTGCTAAAACTTTTCTTCATGCAAAGTAATACATGGATGAACATCCAACATGAGGTTCACCTTCTTAATTAAAAGTGTTGGACCAATAAGGAGTTAAATACCTCTTTGCATGTAAGTTTAAAATTCAGATTTGAAATTCAAAGTTCACACATATGGTGACCCAAAAACTTTGTATAAACATGCAGCCCTATAGTTGGAATTATAGGGAAAAGTTTGCTCACCAACTTTCCATTTGTAGGGTTGGCTCAAAAGAGAGCTAAAAAGAAGATATTGCAAATTCTAAACAAAATTCAGATTTAGTCTTGCAAATTCAAACTGAATTTGAGGAATTCAAATTCTAGCCCACCTTTTTAAACTTAGAATTCTTGGGATTAAAGAGATCAGCTTGAACAGATATTTGGGAGGTACATGTGGAGTGGGACCCACATGTCATAGAGCTAAAGGAGGAGACTTACTCACTAAGTTTTGCTCTCGGTGGGAGATTTTCCCGAGCAGCTCGCGAGCGCCACAGAGGAGCTTGCCGCGCCAGCTCCTGCTGCCGGTCTCCACGCGCTGGCACCCCGAGGTCGGTCCTGGCCGCGCCCCCAACGTGATCTCGTGCCCCCCCCCAGCCGAAGCAAAGTACAATTGTTTTCTTCTCCTCGCAAACAAACCGAGAGCCGAGCGCCTCACCGCCGCTGCTTCAGCCTGCTCGAGAAATCCCGGAAACGGAGCGCCTCTTCCTCCCCCGAGCTGCTAAACATCGCCGCGAGCTCGGCCTCCACCTCCCTGAACCGCAAGCCAGCGAGCTGCGGCCTCTAGTGCCCGAGAACAACCGCCGCCGCGGTGACCTAGCTCAAAAGTGTGATCGGGTGCTCGTGGACAGCCCTCCACACCGGGTTTCACGGCCAAGCGATCATACCTACGGAGCTTTCTCCTCAATATGGATGTGGTGATTGGTCATAAACTCCATTCAAATCATACAGACTTATTAGAAGTGCTCCAAGCCCCATGTGTTCTAGGGCTAAGACTACGTTGGTGTGGGCTCCCCTTATCCTTCTAGATTCATTGAACGAAGAAGACAGTCTTTCTTCCTCACGAACAAGATCGGAGCACCCAAGGTTAGGCACTCGATTGGATGTTCCCGTACGTACTCTAGAAGCAAGATCGCGAGACGTCCCGCCCTTATCTTTTCAGAAGATGTGCAATGAAGGATACCCTTGCTTTTGGTTTATTTTCAGTCAACCAATAGTAGATACAGGAGGTGGTATTAGAGAACAATTAGTTGATTTGCAATACCCTTTGCTTTTATTTAACGCATGTATCTCATATCAGGTGCCCTACTCCTTTTTATAGATAGATGCGTCTGGAGACTGATAACGCTTGTGATCTCTTTCTTTTTCTATTGTTTAAGGAATTCCAACGCGCACGGGTGCGGTGCTGCTCTCAGCCCAAGCTCAGGCCGTGCCACAAGCTATCGGCGGCGAATTTTGAGGTTTTGCTCCGGTGACCTCATCCCGAGCTTCCGGTATGATTCTTTCAAATTCTTGCCCTCTGATCCTCCTTAAGTCATCAAATTCTGCACATAGACGCTGGATTAGCCGGCGGTCATTTCTCCTTTAGGATCCAGCGCATGAAAACGCCTCAGCACGACGGAATTCGAGCTCGACTAGAGGTGTTCATGGCGGACCCATTCGGTTGCACGGCGACAACCTATTTACAGCCATTCCCAAGCCATTTTGAGGTCGTGCCGATCTTCCTAGAGCTGCGCTGGTGCTGTAGGGCATGTCGGCGCAGGTTTTGGCGGGCCGGAAACCCTAGGCGACGCTGCCGAACTACCACAGAGGCAGTCACACATCGCCGGCCATGTTCCGGACGTCGGCAGCCCTGGCAAGCCCCACAGCCGTGTTCCTCGGGGTCACAAACTCCCTGGCGGCGAGTTTCAGCTCGGGCAGTGGCCGGAAACGGCGAGCCGGCGAGCTCCGGCGTCGGGCCGGTGAGGGGCAGCGCGGGCGCGAGCGAGGAAGCCAGAGGAAGAAGAAGACGCGTGGGCCCCGTCTGTCAGCAGCAAAAAATTTAAACCCGGGATCGGGTGTGGCCGGGATCCCGTGTGTTGGTGCGCTGAGGTGCTGTGGCCCGGTGTGGCTTCGTTTCTATTGGCCGGAATTCAAAACTGTGGGTCCAGCCGGATTTTCAATAAGAAAATAATTCCATACTTAGCTCAATCTTTGGAAATTCATATCTCCCTGTAGAAAACTCCAATTTGAGTGATTCCAATTGGGTTGGATTCATCTCTCTGAGTTCTATCCAAATATGAACTCATCTTTGTATGAAAGTCAATATTATATTCTGGTAAATTCTTTGAAGGTTTTCTGAAAAGAATTATTGAGGGAGTTTGGATTATCCAAAAATCTCCAAATTTTGCCAGAATATTCTTTAGCATATATTTGACCCTCTAGCAAATTTTCAGCTCATTTGAAGATCATTTGTGTAGGAATTTGCTAAAAACAATCTGCTGTGTTCATAAGAGTCCAGAAACATTTTCAGAAAATGTTTCCCACTTCAAAAATCTGTTCTGAGCAATCCATACCTCCAAAATTCATAGGAAAATTTAGGCAAGCTCTCTGGGACATACATGGAATTGTAGTTCACTTAGTTCGGCATGAAAATGCACATTACTACAGAATTAATTCTGTTGAGTACAAATGCTTAAAGAATTGTTCTGGGATAACTACCCAAGTAAAAGGGCTGAATTTTGGACCAGATGACTCTCATGTGATCAAGAACTCACATGTAAATTATCGGCCCAAGATGGGTCCTGGAACTATGTAACACCCCAAAATCCTGTTAAGAGGGGAATTTAAAAATTTTTGGACGTATTGCATGTTTTGCAACAATTTAAATTCAAACTGGAATTCAATTTAAACTCAAAACAGAAAAGAAATAGAAAAAGAAAAATGAAAACAGAAAAAAAAAACCGGCCAGTGGGCCGAAACCCACCAGCCGGCCCACCTTGCCCCGCGCCAGCCCGCAGCCGCGCGCGCCCCCTTCCTCCCACTGACAGGCGGGGCCCGCCAACCTTTCTTCTTCCTCGCGCCCGTGCCGCGATCAGCTGGACTCTCTCACCCGAATCAAAACCGATCGGGAATTCTCGCGTACCCCCGCCGATTTCCGGACCTCGAAGACTCCAGCTTGATCTAAACCAACCCGCCGCCCTCCCCCGTCTATAAAAACCCCGGCCTTGTCCCGTTTTTCCCACGCGATGCGCCAATTTTACTCCAGTGAGAACCCGAGCCCCTCCGGTGAATTCTGCCCGATCTACGCTCGGGAATTCCGATCTAACTCGCTGGTCTTGATCCACCGCCTCTGGGGAACCTCGTAGGTGCAGAAAACACGGTGGTTTGCGGCTCAAACACAGCGCCGACGAGCCTCGCCGTGAATTCACCTCGGACCTCGTCGCCGATCGCTTTCCAGGACCTCCGAGCTCAAGAAAACCCCCGAGGTGAGATCCCCGACCTCCCCTCCACCGATCTATGCCATAAAATCACAGTTCTAGGAAGAATTCCCGAAGATCCAAAACTCTCCGGCGAGATCGCCGCCTCCCGCCGCTGTGTGCCGCCAGGCAGCGCCGCCCGCGCTCGATCTGAGCGACGTGGCCGCTTGTGCGCCGTTTATTTTAAATCGCACGGTAGAGTTTAAATCCCCGCGTACCGGTTCGATGTTATAATCTCAGCCGTCTGTTTTAAATCGGACGGTTCACGTCAGCCCCGCGTTATAAAGACTGGAAATCTTACGCTACCCCCTGGGGTTCTCGGGAAATAAGAGCTTGCCCCGGAAACTTCTGATCTAGCCCCTGGAACTTCAGAAAATCATGTAAATTCATTTAAAAAACAGTTTTAGCCCCTGGACTTAATAAAAATTAGGAAAAACTCCTCTGTTATGTGTAGCTAGACCCCTGAAAATTGTTAAAATAATATTATAAACCCTGTAGTGGGGTGAGTTTACCTTTTTAACCCTGTTTATTAAATTTAGGAAATTGAATATGTGGCTAGTATTTAAAATTTAAAAAGAGGGACAAACATATTGTCAAATTTAAGTTAAAAACTTTCTCAGTATTTAGAAAACCTTGGAGTGAGATAAAAATAGATTTTTGGCTGAAATGAATCTGTTTAATTTATTATTCACATTTATTAGTTATAGGGACACATTTTTAAGTGAAGAATAGTTCTGAAAATTAGGAAAATAAATGTAAAATAGTTTACATCAGAGGAAAAGGTCAAAATATATTATTAAATATTTTAGATCAGAACCTATTCTGTTTATATGTTGTATCTTATTATTGTCATAATAAAGTTCACATTTAGGCATAGGAAATAAATCTGAAAATATAGCAACTAGTAAATGATAAATGAAGTTTCTAAAATCCAAAGAATTCAGTTTATGGTTGGTAGAAGTTCTGAAGACACATATGGAGTAGGAAAATACCTTTCATGCATACTTGGTAGCTAAAAGGTGTAGTAATTGAATATAAGGAATTTATTTAAATTGGAAACTCATATATATTGTATGCAAGCATAAATGTGAATACAAAAGTAGGAAATCATATAAACATGATTAAAAGTGCGTGTAAGCCAAAGATCAACACACATAGAGTAACCACAACACATAGAATTTGTGAATGGCTTTTATACATGTGAATGTGTGGTTTGTATGAAGTGGAAGTGTGAACTATGTCTTATGGATTGTTGTTTTTCTTTTGCTATGTGTGATGGTATGATGTAGAACCTGCTCCAGAGCAAGTTCTTCCTTTCCAAGATCAGGACTACCCATTTCAAGAGCAGCAGGAAGGAGGCAAGTGTCCTTGACCACTTTGATCCTATACTAGGATGTTTAGATAGAATTATTGCATTGTCAAGTTAAATATGAAACCCATGCTAGGAAGTTTCCCTGGAATTGCATTACCTTGTTTCCTTGTAGCTTGGGTTGGGATTTATTTTATCATGTCATTTATTATTATGCATATGCTTAGCCATGCTTAGAATTGGATATTTGGGATATGAGATCATCAGTTTATTTTACCATACTCTTGAATGAGATATTGTGAGTTATGTAGAGGTAGGGATCAAGGCAAGTTGGATGTTTTGGTTGTGTGCTGGGTGCACGAGACTCGGGTTTGTGTTTAGTACTTGCCTCGATCCTATGGACCGGTTCATGGAGCATGTAACCTGGCTTTACCGTGCCAACGACATGCTGAGATGGGGCAGCTTGGCCAATTAATTAGGTGTATCCCCGGCGTAGTATGGGTGTGTTGGATGGTGCGGGGAGTAGGTGTCAGCTGGACTACCATATGAACCGCAAGGCTCAAGAGGGGGCCACTGCAGCGGGGTTGGAGCCTCTTGTATGCTGTTAGGGGTGAATCCTCAGTGGGCCCACGCTCATCGGGAATCCCTTTGTAAAGGCTTCGTAGTGATCTCCTGGCTACACACTTGGGAAGTGTGAATGTGGTTCGTAGCCACTGGCATAATGGAGGTTCTTTTAGTCCACCCGGCAACGGGGGATGAAATCACTACATGTGGGTACAGTGGTACAAACTCTGCAGAGTCAAAACTGTCATGACAGCCGTGCTCACGGTCAAGAGCGGCTTGGACTTATTCATGATTAGAGGAGTAATGGTTTTTGGATGTTGTGGATGTTAAGCGGGGAGCTTAACATTGGAAATGATGTTATGGTTATTTGATTATGATGATGGGATGGGAGATTGGGACTATTTCACCTGTGTAGTAATGTAGGTGCTTAATAAGCTAAGGTGATAGGTATTAATTGCGTAGTGCTTTAACCATGAGTTCAACCTCCCCTTTTTCTAGCCATGCATGACATAACTTTCCCACACTTGCTGAGTACCATCGGTACTCAACCTTGCATATTTGTTGGTTTATATTGCTGCTCAGGTCAAGATAATGAGGTGGTTATAATGACCAAGATTTTGGACCCGAAGAAGGTTTCTAGGTTCATGGAGACCCCCGGGCAACGCCTGTGACGGAGCCCTCAAGAATAATATCCCGCTGCTAGTTTATTTACTTGTGATGAAGTTATTATTGTCCATCGAGACATTTGCTATGTAAGACTTATTTATATTCGACACCTGGCTTGTAATAAATGATGCTTCACTATTTGTCATCACATGTATGAGAAAATGATCCTGGCATACATGTGATATTCACTTGGTTGTTCTTCGGAAAAACCGGGTGTGACAGAAGTGGTATCAGAGCCAAGGTTGCCCGTAGGAACGTGGACCTAGGTAGAAATGGACGTATTTAAGGGCCCTATTTTCTTAAAAACTATTTTTATAAGATGTTTGTTGAAAAGTGTTATTTAATGAGTCACTTTCTTCATCTTACCCCAATTTTCATTCAAAATAGGATTTTTGTTTAAAAAGTTTATCTAACCTAAGTTTAAATGCTTTTTGTTTTTAGATGGTTCGCATGATTCGCACCGCTCGCAAGTCCACAGGAGGGAGAGTTCCCGTAGTTGCCCTTGCCGAAAGAGAGGAGAGCCGTCCGGTGACGTACCTTTCCTACGGATTGGCGGTAGGAGGCTTATTGCGCCGTCTTCGACGTATGCTCGAAGCCGCCGGCAATACGGGGAAGCTAATCGTCCACTATAACTCCACCAGGACCATCCGTGAGAAGAGGGAAGAATGGAGTTCAGAGATGAGGATTATACACGAAAATCAGCTGCTTAAGATCCACCGCTCTCCAGCTTGTCGAGCAACACAGGTCGATGCGGAGAAGGATGCTGCCATGCTTAGCACTCGATTGCAGGAGTGTCAGCAGGAGCTTCAGGATGTACTTGACACCCTGAATGAAACCGAGGCGTTGCTTCGAGCCTGCTTGAAGGCGAGAGTAAGAGGAGATGGGAATGAACTGTGTGTCACCGTGAATGATACATGGACTCCTGACTCCCCAGATCGCCGAGCGATTAGGCGCGTCGCACTTCTCCACCAGCAGCCTCCCCACCCAAAGCAGAGTCAGAAGGCAGCCAAAATGATGAGGAAGGTCCCGAGGAGCCAGCTCAAGAAAATGAGTAGCGTAGAGCCTTTCCCTTAAATTAGAAGGATGTCGAGTAGTCGAGTCGTTACGTTAGTTAATGGTGTGTTAATGCTTGGTGTGTGACGTGAGTTGTGGAAGCCATGAGTAATTGTCCACAGCCTCGTCTTCAGATTGTTTTGCTTTGGTGTGTGAACCCACATGAAATAATATTGCAGTTATTTTTGTGTGAGATATGAACCCTCGGAAAAGTATAACAAAGCTTCAACACTTCAAAGTACAAACAAGTGAAAGTAGTAAGAAAATACGTAATACTTTAAATTAACATTTGGTTGATCATGCTAGATGGCCGGAAGAGGAAAAGGTCGTGCTGCCAACCCCGCCAACAACAATGATGAGGCCTGCAACCCTCATCTTTCTGGAGGCCAAGACAGGGGTGGACGCCATGAAGGAGTTGATCCCATCCACCAAATGCTGGAGAATCAAAATCAGCTCATCCAGAACCTGACTCAAGTGGTGGCCAACTTGCATCAAGTTCCACCTCCACAAGCTGCACCACGCCAACCAAGGTTGAGTGAGTTTCTAGGAACTCAACCTCCAAAGTTCGCAAGTGCTGCTGAACCTCTGGAGGCAGATGATTGGCTTAAGACCATTGAGAGCAAGATGAGGATCATACAGTGCCAAGGGTATGAGAGGGTGCTGTTTGCCTCTCATCAATTGCATGGACCTGCTGCTGATTGGTGGACCGCCTACATGGCTGCCCATCATGACCCTGAGAACATCACTTGGGAAGAGTTCAAGCGTAGCTTCCGCAACCATTATATCCCAAGAGGTGAACTCAAAAACAAACGGAAGGAGTTCTTGGGACTGCAGCAGGGAAACATGACGGTGAGGGAATACCTCACTAAATTTACTCAACTATCCCGTTATGCCCCACGAGACATAGAGACTGATGAGCAGAAACAAGATTGTTTCATGGAAGGGATTACCGCAGAAACGCAGTGTGCAATATCCTCAAATGAGTATGAAACCTTCCAAAAGATGGTGGACAGAGCATTTGTGGTGGAAAGGAAGCCGAAGGCCTTGGAAAATGAGAACAAGAGGAAGGCCGGGTGGTCACACCAAGCCTCAGGGAGCAACACCCGCCCACGTCTGATGCAGCAACCTGCAGGGCAGACGAACCGTGCTGCGGTACCCTACTCAGCACCAAGAGGGTACAACCCGAACTACAGGCCTCCCGCAGCACCAGCACAGCCACAACGTCAGTTTGTACAGCAGCCTCGCCCAGCATATCCACCTCGACCAGCAGTGCAAGGACCCCCAAACCAACCCCAAGACAACAAAGGACAGGCACCTAAGGTTGGGGTGCAATGGTTTAGCTGTGGTGAAGTGGATCACTACACCCATAAGTGCCCAAAGAAGAAGCCCACGCAGCCACAACAGCAGAATGTAATGAGAGGACGGGTGAACCACGTCACTATGGAGGAAGCACAAGAGGCGCCCAACGTGGTAGTTGGTAAGTTTCCTGCCAATTTACACATTGCAACCCTGCTATTTGATTCTGGTGCTACCCACTCGTTCATTGCTCAAGGGTTTGTTAAGAAGCATGACCTAGCAACCACGCAAATGAACCATATGCTAGCCGTAAACTCTCCAGGTGGAGAAATAAGGACAAGACAAGTGTGTCCCAAGGTGAACCTAGACATTAATGGAGTTGTATTTACTGCTAACCTCATAGTGATAGATTCACAAGGAATAGATATTATCTTGGGTATGGATTGGTTGACGAAACATAAAGGAATCATACATTGTTTGACCAGAACGGTGGAACTAACTCACCCTAGTGGCACAAGAGTAAAGTTCATAACAATACAAGAGCATAGGAGGGACATTAAATTAAATCAAGTTGAGGTGAAACTTGAGGAGATCAGGACCATCAGGGAATATCCAGATGTTTTTCCGGAGGATTTGCCAGGTATGCCTCCCGATCGTGAAGTGGAATTCGCAATTAAGCTAGTGCCTGGAACAGCCCCGATATACAAGAGACCTTATCGGATGGACTCCAAGCAGCTAGAAGAACTCAAGGATCATTTGAGAGAATTGACGCAGAAGGGGTATATTCGCCCTAGTTCCTCACCATGGGTAGCTCCGGTGATATTTGTGCCCAAAAAGGACGGAACCCAAAGGTTATGCGTGGATTACCGTGCCTTGAATGAGGTAACCATCAAGAACAAGTACCCATTACCCCGCATTGATGACTTGTTTGATCAGTTGAGGGGAGCCTGTGTGCTCTCGAAAATTGATCTCAGGTCGGGATACCACCAACTCAAGATAAGGCAATCTGATATTCCCAAGACAGCTTTCGTATCTCGGTACAGACTGTATGAATACACGGTCATGCCTTTCGGGCTAACTAATGCCCCGGCGTACTTCATGTATCTCATGAACAAGGTATTCATGGAATATCTAGACAAATTTGT
This sequence comes from Neostapfia colusana, assembly GCA_030760725.1. Lineage (NCBI taxonomy): Eukaryota > Viridiplantae > Streptophyta > Magnoliopsida > Poales > Poaceae > Neostapfia > Neostapfia colusana. The sequence continues at coordinate 3,483,415 of JASWHV010000019.1, read as the reverse complement.
GGTGGTTTTCATAGATGACATTCTCGTCTTCTCCAAAGATGAAGAAGAACATGAGAAACATCTAAGGTTGGTGTTGCAGAGGCTGAGAGAACACCAACTATATGCCAAGTTGAGCAAGTGTGAGTTTTGTCTGAAGAGAGTTCCCTTCTTAGGACATATAATCTCAGAGGGAGGAATCTCCATGGATCCTGCCAAAATCGAGGATATACAGAAGTGGAAGACCCCTGAAAATGTCGGGGAAGTTCGAAGCTTTTTGGGATTGGCTGGATACTATCGACGGTTTATCGAGGGATTCTCTAAGATCTCGAGACCCCTTACCAAACTGTTGGATAAGGGAATCACATTCACATGGACGCCACAGTGCGAGACGAGTTTTCAGGAGTGAAAGAAAAGACTGACAACAGCCCCAGTGCTGGTTATGCCAGATATGCAGAAGAACTTCACGGTGTACTGCGATGCCTCTGGAAACGGGTTGGGATGTGTTCTCATGCAAGAAGGGCATGCCGTGGCTTATGCATCCCGGCAGCTTTGGAAGCACGAGAAGAACTATCCTACACATGACCTAGAACTAGCCGGAGTGGTACACACGTTGAAAATTTGGCGGCACAATTTGATGGGGAAGAGGACCGAGATATATATGGATCATAAGAGTTTGAAGTACATATTCACACAACCAGACCTCAACCTCAGACAAAGAAGATGGTTAGAGCTAATCAATGACTTTGATGTGGGCATCAACTATCATCCTGGGAAAGCAAACGTTGTGGCCGATGCTTTAAGTCAGAAAGTGCAGATCAATAAGTTGAGCTTGAAGGACATGCCTGCAGAATTGAAGGACGAGGTTATAAGGCTCAATCTATGCCTGGTAAATAGTGGTGAAGCCATCGCCATGAAAGTGGACTCCACACTCGAGCGAGACATACGCGAGGGTCAAAAGAATGACGAGAAGATACAAGAGATCAGACAACTCATCAAGGAAAATAAAGCTCCTGGTTTTGGAGAGGATGAACAAGGAACGGTGTGGCACGGGAAAAGAACCTGTGTGCCAGAAGTAAAGGAGATCCGTGAATTGATTTTGAAGGAGGCTCATGATTCTGACTATTCCATTCATCCTGGGAGTACGGAGATGTACCAGGACCTCAAGAGCAGGTATTGGTGGTATGGCATGAAGTGAGATGTCGCGGAACATGTTGCCCTATGTGACACATGTCAGTTGGTGAAAGCAGAACATCAACGACCCGCGGGATTATTGCAACCACTCAAAGTGCCTGAATGGAAATGGGAAGAAATCGGCATGGATTTCATAGTGGGATTGCCTAGGACCCAATCAGGATATGATTCGATATGGGTCATCATTGACAGGCTAACCAAGGTAGCTCATTTCATCCCCGTGAAAGAAAGCTACAGCGGATCCAAATTGGCAGAGTTGTACATGTCAAGGATCGTGTGTTACCATGGAGTGCCAAAGAAGAATTGTGTCGGATCGAGGGACACAGTTCACCTCAAGGTTCTGGCAGAAGTTGCACGAAACCATGGGAACCCATCTGAACTTTAGTTCTGCCTATCATCCCCAAACTAATGGGCAGACGGAAGAACCAATCAGATTCTTGAAGATATGCTGAGGGCATGTGCACTCAAAAACAATCGGAGTTGGGATAAGAACTTACCGTATGCGGAGTTTTCCTATAACAACAGCTATCAAGCTAGTATGAAGATGTCACCGTTTGAAGCTTTGTACGGGAGGAAGTGCAGAACTCCCCTATTTCGGCACCAAACGGGGGAAAGTAAAGTGTTTGGTCCAGAAGTACTACAAGAAGCCGAGGCGAAGGTGAGGGAAATTCACAACAATTTGAGGATAGCACAGACACGCCGAAAGAGCTATGCCGATGTACGAAGTAGAGAGCTCGTTTTCAACGTGGGAGACTATGTCTATCTCAAGGTGTCCCCTATCAGAGGACTTCGTCGGTTCAAGGTGAAAGGGAAGTTGTCACCTCGATACATCGGACCCTTTCAAGTTCTGGAAAGGAAAGGCGAAGTGGCGTATCAACTAGAGTTACCGGCTCGTCTATCGGATGTGCACGATGTATTCCATGTGTCACAACTCAAGAAATGCCTGAGAACGCCTGAAGAGGTGTTACCCATCAATGAAGTGGACGTAGCTGAGGATTTGTCTTATGCCGAGCAACCATACAAGATTTTGGAGACAATGGAACACCTCACCAGAAATAAAAGAATCCGGATGTGCAAGGTGCAATGGAAGCATCACTCAGAAGAGGAAGCCACCTGGGAACGGGAAGATGAGCTCAAGGCACAATTTCCGGAATTGTTTTCTTAGAACCACTAATCTCGAGGACGAGATTTCTTTTAAGGGGGGTAGAGCTGTAACACCCCAAAATCCTGTTAAGAGGGGAATTTAAAATTTTTTGGACGTATTGCATGTTTTGCAACAATTTAAATTCAAACTGGAATTCAATTTAAACTCAAAACAGAAAAGAAATAGAAAAAGAAAAATGAAAACAGAAAAAAACCGGCCAGTGGGCCGAAACCCACCAGCCGGCCCACCTTGCCCCGCGCCAGCCCGCAGCCCCGCGCGCCCCCTTCCTCCCACTGACAGGCGGGGCCTGCCAGCCTTTTTTCTTCCTCGCGCCCGCGCCGCGATCAGCTGGACTCTCTCACCCGAATCAAAACCGATCGGGAATTCTCGCGTACCCCAGCCGATTTCCGGACCCCGAAGACTCCAGCTCGATCTAAACCAACCCGCCGCCCTCCCCTGTCTATAAAAACCCCGGCCTTGTCCCGTTTTTCCCACGCGATCCACCAATTTTACTCCGGTGAGAACCCGAGCCCCTCCGGTGAATTCTGCCCGATCTACGCTCAGGAATTCCGATCTAACTCGCTAGTCTTGATCCACCGCCTCTGGGGAACCTCGCAGGTGCAGAAAACTCGGTGGATTGCGGCTCAAACACAGCGCCGATGAGCCTCACCGTGAATTCACCTCGGACCTCATCGCCGATCGCTTTCCAGGACCTCCGAGCTCAAGAAAACCCCCGAGGTGAGATCCCCGACCTCCCCTCCACCGATCTATGCCATAAAATCACAGTTCTAGGAAGAATTCCCGAAGATCCAAAACTCTCCGGCGAGATCGCCGCCTCCCGCCACCGTGCGCCGCCGGGCAGCGCCGCCCGCGCTCGATCAGAGCGACGTGGCCGCTCGTGCGCCGTTTATTTTAAATCGCACGGTAGAGCTTAAATCCCCGCGTACCGGTTCGATGTTATAATCTCAGCCGTCTGTTTTAAATCGGACGGTCCACGTCAGCCCCGCGTTATAAAGACTGGAAATCTTACGTGCTACCCCCTGGGGTTCTCGGGAAATAAGAGCTAGCCCCGGAAACTTCTGATCTAGCCCCTGGAACTTCAGAAAATCATGTAAATTCATTTAAAAATAAGTTTTAGCCCCTGGACTTAATAAAAATTAGGAAAAACTCCTCTGTTATGTGTAGCTAGACCCCTGAAAATTGTTAAAATAATATTATAGACCCTGTAGTGGGGTGAGTTTACCTTTGTAACCCTGTTTATTAAATTTAGGAAATTGAATATGTGGCTAGTATTTAAAATTTAAAAAGAGGGACAAACATATTGTCAAATTTAAGTTAAAAACTTTCTCAGTATTTAGAAAACCTTGGAGTGAGATAAAAATAGATTTTTGGCTGAAATGAATCTGTTTAATTTATTATTCACATTTATTAGTTATAGGGACACATTTTTAAGTGAAAAATAGTTCTGAAAATTATGAAAATAAATGTAAAATAGTTTACATCAGAGGAAAAGGTCAAAAATATATTATTAAATATTTTAGATCAGAACCTATTCTGTTTAGATGATGTGTCTTATTATTTTCATAATAAAGTTCACATTTAGGCATAGGAAATAAATCTGAAAATATAGCAACTAGTAAATGATAAATGAAGTTTCTAAAATCCAAAGAATTTAGTTTAGGGTTGGTAGAAGTTCTGAAGACACATATGGAGTAGGAAAATACCTTTCATGCATACTTGGTAGCTAAAAGGTGTAGCAATTGAATATAAGGAATATATTTAAATTGGAAACTCATATATATTGTATGCAAGCATAAATGTAAATACAAAAGTAGGAAATCATATAAACATGATTAAAAGTGCATGTAAGCCAAAGATCAACACACATAGAGTAACCACAACACATAGAATTTGTGAATGGCTTTTATACATGTGAATGTGTGGTTTGTATGAAGTGGAAGTGTGAACTATGTCTTATGGATTGTTGTTTTCCTTTTGCTATGTGTGATGGTATGATGTAGAACCTGCTCCAGAGCAAGTTCTTCCTTTCCAAGATCAGGACTACCAATTTCAAGAGCAGCAGGAAGGAGGCAAGTGTCCTTGACCACTTTGATCCTATACTAGGATGTTTAGATAGAATTATTGCATTGTCAAGTTAAATATGAAACCCATGCTAGGAAGTTTCCCTAGAATTGCATTACCTTGTTTCCTTGTAGCTTGGGTTGGGATTTATTTTATCATGTCATTTATTATTATGCATATGCTTAGCCATGCTTAGAATGGGATATTTGGGATATGAGATCATCAGTTTATTTTACCATACTCTTGAATGAGATATTGTGAGTTATGTAGAGGTAGGGATCAAGGCAAGTTGGATGTTTTGGTTGTGTGCTGGGTGCACGAGACTCGGGTTTGTGTTTAGTACTTGCCTGGATCCTAAGGACCGGTTCATGGAGCATGTAACCTGGCTTTACCGTGCCAACCACATGCTGAGATGGGGCAGCTTGGCCAATTAATTAGGTGTATCCCCGGCGTAGTATAGGTGTGTTGGATGGTGCGGGGAGTAGGTGTCAGCTGGACTACCATATGAACCGCAAGGCTCAAGAGGGGGCCACTGCAGCGGGGTTGGATCCTCTTGTATGCTGTTAGGGGTGAAACCTCAGTGGGCCCACGCTCGTCGGGAATTCCTTTGTAAAGGCTTCGTAGTGATCTCCTGGCTACACACCTGGGAATTGTGAATGTGGTTCGTAGCCACTGGCATAATGGAGGTTCTTTTAGTCCACCTAGCAACGGGGGATGAAATCACTACATGTGGGTACAGTGGTACAAACTCTGCAGAGTCAAAACTGTCATGACAGCCGTGCTCACGGTCAAGAGCGGCTCAAACTTATTCATGATTAGAGGAGTAATGGTTTTTGGAAGTTGTGGATGTTAAGCGGGGAGCTTGACATTGGAAATGATGTTATGGTTATTTGATTATGATGATGGGATGGGAGATTGGGACCATTTCACCTGTGTAGTAATGTAGGTGCTTAATAAGCTAAGGTGATAGGTATTAATTGCGTAGTGCTTTAACCATGAGTTCAACCTCCCCTTGTTCTAGCCATGCATGACATAACTTTCCCACACTTGCTGAGTACCATCGGTACTCAACCTTGCATATTTGTTGGTTTATATTGCTGCTCAGGTCAAGATAATGAGGTGGTGTATAATGACCAAGATTTTGGACCCGAAGAAGGTTTCTAGGTTCATGGAGACCCCCGGGCAACGCCTGTGACGGAGCCCTCAAGAATAATATTCCGCTGCTAGTTTATTTACTTGTGATGAACTTATTATTGTCCATCGAGACATTTGCTATGTAAGACTTATTTATATTCGACACCTGGCTTGTAATAAATGATGCTTCACTATTTGTCATCACATGTATGATAAAATGATCCTGGCATACATGTGATATTCACTTGGTTGTTCTTCGGAAAAACCGGGTGTGATAAACTCCCTGTTCTTATTCTCCATACTTGTGTATATGTGGGAATACGTAAGAGATATTGTGAGAATTGGGGAGGACACAATATGACTCCAAATTAGCTGCAATTTGGCTAGCTAAATCCTTAGGTAGTATAGAACCTGCTGTAAAAGTTTTGAGGCCATTGGAGTTCTTGTTCTTCAATCGCACTCAAATGTTTTCAGCTTACCTATTATGTTCATTAGGGAAAATGATTAGTGTATAGCTAAGGCCTTAAGGTCAATTTCTGTTCTTTGCACAACAGAGGCAAACCAAGCCATGCTTGACGTTTCCATACAACCTCTGTCCTAAGAAAATAATTCCATAACTTCTTTCCATTACATTCTATAAAATATGTGCATATGCATCTCAATAGGAACAACAACAAAGGGGATTCAAAGGAGTGATTCAATGAAGTGGATCAAGCTCCGGAGAATCAAGGGTGGATCTGCAAGGACACTAACTGTTTATATACGACTACCCTGCAAAACAGGCAAGCTCCGGTTTGCATTTAACAGCTGATAAGTTTTTGTTTTGTATTCACTTTCGGTCAGGATATAAATTATGCATTAGGTCTAGTGTTTGATACTCAACTTGCATAGCCAATGGACCCATGGAGTATTGGGTAGGTGTCTATCACCGTGTAGAACTGCCATGCTTAAGTACGGTTCGGTAGAAGTCGAGTGGTGAGATGCTACTCGCGGTTTTAGGAACAACAGGGCATACGGGATTGGTTCATAAATGAATTAGCAAGTTAAAGTTGAGACGGGAAGGTTGTAGGGGCAGCAGGACATAGGGCCTGGGTGCTATATACCTGTCCGTGTCGGTCAAGGACCGATCCGTATGCGGCCCTGTTGAACAAGTTTGAGTTGTGTACCGGACTCATGCTGGCTATATGGGACCCAGTAAACCGATGTACCTCGGGAAGCTGTCGTTGGCACTTTTTGGGTCGCCTCAGGCGGACGGCCGGTGTGCAGTATGTGGGGAATATTCTCATGACGTCTCACGTCAAAAGGTGCACCATGAGAGTAGCTACTGTACGGGGCGACTTGATCGATTTAGCGGGGGTGAAACGGGGGAAAGGCTGCCACGTACGACGTCAGTGATGGTTGTTGTAGGCAACGTCGAGTACGGGCATACGTGTCGTGTAGTCCGGGTGTTATTGATTCAAATCACCATCGCTCGCAGACTGGACCGAGCATACTTGTTCTCACAGTCGTGACGTAGTAAGAACTTGCATGAGAAAGGAACTAATCATTTTGATGTGAAGTATTATCCTACCTTTGTATTGGAACTTGATGAATAGGCTAGTGCAAACTCGATTCTTTTATGCCATGAGCAATTTACATCGGGGGAAAGCGTTTCTTGTTTGATTGTGGACTCCCGATGTGGCGTGCCCAGGGTTACTTAAAATACTGCAATTAATACTGAAAGGAAGGATTCACTGTTAGGCGAGTTTAATTATGCTTATGCCATCCTATGTTAGGTTCATAACCTCACTTAGAGTTTCATGTTTAGGGTGACGGTTAAGTCTTGCTGAGTGTCATGCTCACGGATGATATCCGAGTTGTTTTGCTGGTAATTGGCTCGATGATTATGAGAAGGGGTGCCGATGAGACTCGGGAACCTCCGAGTGCTTACTCTAAGAGCATCCTCGCCGCTGCAGATTGTCTTCATGTTGCTAGTAAGAAACATCCGCGGGCTGGACCGTTTCTTTGTTGCTAGTTTAGATGAGTCGTGAGAGTGATAGTCTTCCGCTGTAGTTTACTCTGATATACTTATTTGTAAAACATTCTTGTAATCTTCCGCTAAACTATTTATGTAATATGATGTGTGTTCATCGACCCGTGTGCTGTTGGGTGCCGCATAACACGGCACCACCCGACGAGGTCCTGTGGTCCCTCACAGCGTGGTATCAGAGCTGCGTTGGGAACAGAGCACGGATTGAGCATCATATTATGTCAAAAACTTAGGATACGGTGAGATAACGGTACTAGGCCCACATAAGGACTATTATTAGCATATTATGAAGGTGGCAAGCTAACTTATTTGTTATCTCGGAAAATCGTGCATCTCGGGACGTCTATGTCTTGGGGGGTGCACGTATGCGCTGTCCACCAGTGCGCACAAGCTGAAGGGTGGAGCCTCACGGGTGGCAGGCAACCCGACCCGCTTTAGTATCCTCTACGACTCTTCATGTCGTTTGGGGTATTCGAGCAACGTCTTCCCTGGCGTGCGTGGTGCAATTTGGGAGACCCCATCACGTGGTCAGTAACGTGAACACGTAGCTCAAAGCATGTTTGGCTTGAGAACACCTGGGTGAGTGATGACGGCCGGGTTACAAACTGTTATGAATACCGGGTTCGGTGTGCAGCCGAACCTGATGATTGAGTGTGGCTTATGTAGGTACTAACCACGAAAACCTTAGTGCGTGTAGAACACGTTTGCGAGTGATCGTTTTAGCACCACCTAAGGATACGTATATGCCGGTGTAATCCGGTTAGGTTTTTCTTTGGTGAGGCAACGTAGTACCGTCATATGTCTTACGGTGCATCGTCACCGTACTACACTGGATTGTATTCTTACCAATGAAAAAATCATTCATGACTAACTTCCAAATTAAAAATGGATGTGATAAAGCAAATATTAATTACTGAGCTCTTCATTTGAACTAAGTTTCAAAGAAGAGAACTGTTAGGCTTCTTTTGATCTCAAAGACAGAGTGCTCTGTTCAGACAGAAATTTTTTTCTGGTCTTTAACAGAGCGTAACTCCGATTAGCTTGACCCAATGGAGGTGTTGGATACAGTTCTGGAAAGGTTACTAAGTGCTTTACAATTTTCTGTAGAACTCCAGAGCCAAATCGGACAACAACTTGGTTGAATGTCCAGATGAATGCAAACTGTTCGGAAAACAGAGCAGCTGCAAACTTCTCGGGATGTTGCTGTAAATTAGCCATCACAATCTGTAGAAAAAATTCTAAGGGTCATATGATACACCGTTGGAAAGGTTAGGAAATTTGCAACAATTTTGTAGTTCATATTGTGTTCAGAATTGTATTTCATTTGTATCTAAAACTGTGATGAAAGCAGCCACATACAAAGGAGATGCTGGCAAATTTTATCCAGAAAATTCTGTCAAATTTGAACAGTCATATCTATTGGTACAGAGATGATATAGGGTCATATAAGTACTCATTGGAAAGATAATGAAGTTAACTTTAACTTTGGTATTCAACTTGAGTTATAAAAATGCTAATAACTGAATCAAATTCTGGGTTAAGTACAGAAAGGTCTGTTCTGTACAGAATGAGGGACTGAATAGGTTGGCTTTAGAAAGATGTGTAAACATGAAATTTTGTTATGCTTTCATAAAGTTTTAGCAGGTTCCTGTTTTGCATGTTTTCACATACTGCTGAGATCAAGTTTTGACTCTCCTCAAAATTATGCTTTTGCAGTATGGTGTGTACTCAGTCTCCGAGTAGGGCTGAAGGTTCTCGCCGAGACGATGTTGACTCGACTCCACCAGGGGCACCGCCATCAACGGTATGAGCGGATGTCATGGCTCAGATGGTCGAGTCAAGTCAAGAGAACACAAGACTACTCCAAGCCTTGGTACAACAGGGCCTACTCCAACGTGCACAACAGGACGTTCCATCTCGGAACGCCTATTTGGACTTCTTGGCAACACAACCGCCAATCTTCATGGAAGCCAATGAACCAGTGGAAGCTGATCAGTGGCATTGGGTTATGGAGTCCAAGTTTGGAGTGTTTGAGTGCGAAGAATATCAGAAGACACTATTTGCAGCTCAACAGCTCCATGGAGCCGCCGGCAATTGGTGGTTTGCTTATCTTGCCACTGTTCCGGAAGGCCATCAAGTGGAATGGACGGAATTTCGTGAAGCATTCCGTGCTCGTCACATTCCTATGGTTTTTATTAAGGCCCAACAGCAAGAATTCAGAAACTCGAAGCAGGGGGACATGAGTGTCCTCGATTATGTCAGACGATTCAATCTTCTGGCACAATATGCTCCTGCTTATGCGACGAGCGAAGCTGCAATGTGTGACTACTTTTTCTATGGTTTGAGTGCCATACTAAAAGAGAAGTTAGCTTTGTTCAATCAAGGCAGTTACACCGAGTTGATCAGTGCTGCTCTGCTACAAGAACAAGCGACACTTGAGTGTCAGGCAGAGAAGAGGGACCGGGAGGATGTGCAAGAAGACACAACAGTTGTTCCTCGCAAATATTGTGTGGTGTATCACACACCATCCAATGAAAGATGGCAACCGCCAGTGAGATCAACTCCGTACAGATTTCCTGCTCAAGAGTCTTGTCTTGAAGCAACACCATTGCCACAGCAACGAAGGACACCCGTTGCATCATTGGTGCAGCCAAGTACATCAACTTCTCCACCACAAGTCAACGAAGAATCGGGGAAACCTCCGTGTTCTAATTGCCATCATTCTGGGCATTTTAGGCAGGAATGCCAGGAGAAGTTGGTGAACACCGGACAGCCATCATCATCAGGTGGTATGCCGCCACCTGCTCCAGTCAACATAACAGCATTGCAATCCGGGAGTGTGCAACATCTGGCTATTGAGGATGTGGAGGGAGCACCGGTGTTAGCGGGCATGTTCACTCTCAAAGACGTGCCCGTGCTCATACTTTTTGATTCCGGTGCAACCCACAATTTTATCAGCAAAACATGCGTGGATCAGCACCAATTATCCACCAATACTCCCACAACGAGTTTTCTTATACGTTCACCGGGAGGGAATATCTCTGCCAATCAGATTGTGTCCCGAGCAGCTTTGTGTTTGGGCGGAAAAATATACCCAACATCGCTGATTATGTTGGATAGGTAGAAGATAGACATTATATTGGGGATGTTTTGGTTAAGTCGTCACGGTGCCGTTCTCAATATCGGTAACCGGACTGTCCAGGTTGACTCGCCGATTCACGGACAGCACACGCTGTTTTTAGACAGCGAAGACCCAGACATGGTAGAGGCCTACCACACGGAAGCGCTGAAGCTTGAAGATATTCCGGTGGTACGAGATTATCCCGACGTATTTCCTGATGACTTACCGGGCATGCCGCCTGAACAGGACGTCGAGTTCAAGATTGAACTGGCGCCGGGAACGACGCCTATCTCACCAAGGCCTTACAAGATGGCACCTAACGAGCTAGCGGAGTTGAAAGAGCAACTGAATGAACTCATGAGCAAGGGTTTCATACGACCAAGTTCTTCACCTTGGGGTTGCTCAGCGCTGTTCGTTAAGAAGAAGGACAAAACACTACGGCTATGTGTTGATTACCGTCCTCTAAATGCCGTCACGATCAAGAACAAATATCCTTTGCCTCGCAAAGACATCCTGTTCGATCAACTTGTGGGTGCAAAGGTATTTTCGAAGATGGATCTTCGGTCGGGATATCATCAAATCAAAATCCGACCGGAGGACATACCGAAGACAGCTTTCTCGACGAGATACGGACTCTATGGGTACCTCGTCATGTCATTTGGGTTAACCAACGCTCCGGCACACTTCATGTACTTGATGAATTCGGTGTTCATGCCGGAGTTAGGCAAGTTCGTCGTGGTATTCATCGACGACATATTTGTTTACTCCAAATCTAAAGAAGAGCACGCTGAACATCTGCGTATTGTGCTACAACGGTTGCAGGAGCACCAGTTATATGCCAAGTTCAGCAAGTGCGAGTTCTGGATCGATCAAGTGCCTTTCCTAGGCCATATTATTTCAGCAGAGGGTATTGCCGTGGACCCTAGCAAGATTGAACAAGTGCTGAAGTGGGAATCTCCCAAATCAGTCCACGAGGTCCGAAGTTTCCTAGGTTTAGCGGGGTATTATCGGAGGTTTATTCCGAGCTTCTCAAAGGTTGCTAAACCAATGACGGAGCTGCTGAAGAAGGGCACTAAATACATATGGAATGCAACATGTGAAGCCGCATTCAAAACTTTGGTGAAACATCTCACCACAGCTCCAGTTCTTGCTCAGCCAGACACGACGAAGCCATTTGATGTATACTGTGATGCATCCGGCATCGGTCTCGGCTGTGTTCTGATGCAAGAAGGGCGTGTAGTCGCCTATGGGTCTTGTCAACTGCGAAACCACGAGCAGCATTATCCAACTCACGATCTTGAGCTTGCTGCTGTGGTGTTGGCGTTGAAGATGTGGAGGCATTACCTACTTGGTAATCTTGTTCACCTCTACACTGACCATAAAAGCCTGAAATATATCTTCACGCAGAAGGAGCTGAATATGAGACAACGGAGATGGTTGGAGCTCATAAAAGATTATGAAATTGAGATCCACTATCATCCAGGAAAAGCAAACGTGGTGGCCGACGTGCTTAGTTGGAAAGCCCACGTTCACAACTTAGCGGCTGCTGAGTTGGAAGATGAAGAACCCAACCTCCGTGTCATTCCGTATGGCGCGCTTTATAATCTCGCGCTCATTCCAACAATCCGTGAAGAGATTGTTGAGGCTCAAAGAAGAGACAGAGGTATGTCTCACATACGGAGAAGACTAGACAACGGAGAGGTGAAATGTTTCCAGAAGGATGAGAACGGTACAATATGGTTTAACGACCGTATAGTGGTACCGCGCAATATGAAACTCCGGAAGAAAATCTTGGATGAAGCCCACCTGTCTAAGTTTTCCATTCATCCCGGAAGTAACAAGATGTACCAAGATTTGAAACAGAAATTTTGGTGTACGAGGATGAAGAGGGAGATCGCTAAATAAATATCCGAGTGTGATACATGTAGACGGGTCAAGGCTGATCATATGCGGAAAGCCGGACCCCTACAACCTTTGAAGATACCGGCATGGAAGTGGGAGGATGTGAGTATGGATTTCATCATCGGATTACCACTCACATCCAAGAAGCATGACTCGATATGGGTGATCGTCGACCGGTTGACGAAATCAGCTCATTTCATACCGGTGAACACTCATTATCGAGCAAGGCAATATGCGGAGTTATTCATCTCTAGAATTATATGCTCACATGGTGTCCCGAAGACCATCATTTCAGATCGAGGTGCGCTGTTCGTTGCTCGGTTTTGGGAGCAACTGCATGCCTTGTTGGGCGCCAAGCTAATTAGAAGCTCCGCATATCACCCTCAAACCGATGGACAAACTGAGAGGGTGAATCAAGTGCTTGAGGATATGTTGAGAGCGTGTGCCATCCACCATGGTAGGAATTGGGACGATCGCCTACCGCTGGCGGAGTTTTCATACAACAACGGTTATCAAGCGAGTATTAAAATGGCACCGTATGAAGCTCTCTACGGCCAGAAGTGTCGCACACCACTAAATTGGTGTGAGTCCGGCGAAAGAGTTCTGTTTGGGATTGATCTTGTCAACGAAGCCGAAGACCGAGTTCGGTTGATACAAGAAAACTTAAAGGCTGCACAATCCCGACAGAAGAGCTACGCTGATCAACGGCGTAGGCCTTTGCATTTTGACGTCGGAGAGCATGTGTACCTTCGGGTATCTCCGATGAAGGGAATTCACCGGTTCGGTGTAAAGGGGAAACTCGCTCTCCGTTTTATTGGTCCTTTTGCTATCACGGAGAAGTGCGGACCCGTAGCCTACCGGCTGGAATTACCGGCAAGTCTAGCGGTTGTTCATGATGTATTTCATGTTTCACAGCTGCCGAAGTGCCTCAAATTCACCGCTGCTGTTCGCACCGAGGACATCGACGAATTGAAACCGGACCTGACCTACACCGAGCGACCGGTCCAGATTTTGGATGAAAAGACCCAGGTAACCCGGAACCGGACGATCAGATTCTTCAAGGTACTTTGGAGTAAATACACCACGGAAGAGGCGACGTGGGAAAGTGAAGATTATCTCCGCACCAACTACCCGGAACTTTTATCTTTGTACAGTTTGTAAATTACCTCTCCCGTCTTGTTCCTCTTTTGTAATCTCGGGACGAGATTCTTTTAAGGGGGGGAAATGTAAAAGTCCCAAAAATGTGTATGGATAGAAACCAAGGTTTGAGTTCATATGTGTGGCAAAGACATGAAAAATGGGACTTGCTAAAACTTTTCTTCATGCAAAGTAATACATGGATGAACATCCAACATGAGGTTCACCTTCTTAATTAAAAGTGTTGAACCAATAAGGAGTTAAATACCTCTTTGCATGTAAGTTTAAAATTCAGATTTGAAATTCAAAATTCACACATATGGTGACCCAAAAACTTTGAATAAACATGCAGCCCTATAGTTGGAGTTATAGGGAAAAGTTTGCTCACCAACTTTCTATTTGTCGGGTGGGCTCAAAAGAGAGCTAAAAAGAAGATATTGCAAATTCTAAACCAAATTCAGATTTAGTCTTGCAAATTCAAACTGAATTTGAGGAATTCAAATTCTAGCCCACCTTTTTAAACTTAGAATTCTGGGGATTAAAGAGATCAGCTTGAACAGATATTTGGGAGGTACATGTAGAGTGGAACCCACATGTCATAGAGCTAAAGGAGGAGACTTACTCACTAAGTTTTGCTCTCGGTGGGAGATTTTCCCGAGCAGCTCGCGAGCGCCACAGAGGAGCTTGCCGCGCCAGCTCCTGCTGCCGGTCTCCACGCGCTGGCGCCCCGAGGTCGGTCATGGCTGCGCCCCCAACGTGATCACGTGCCCCCCCGGCCGAAGCAAAGCACAATTGCTTTCTTCTCCTCGCAAACAAACCCAGAGCCGAGCGCCTCACCGCCGCTGCTTCGGCCTGCCCGAGAAATCCCGGAAACGGAGCACCTCTTCCTTCCCCTAGCTGCTAAACATCACCGTGAGCTCGGCCTCCACCTCCCTGAACCGCAAGCCAGCGAGCTGCGGCCTCCAGTGCCCGAGAACAACCGCCGCCGCAGCGACCTAGCTCAAAAAAAGTGTGATCGGGTGCTCGTGGACAGCCCTCCACAGCGGGTTTCACGGCCAAGCGATCACACCTACGGACGCGCACGGGTGCGGTGCTGCTCTCAGCCCAAGCTCAGGCCGTGCCACAAGCTATCGGCGGCGAATTTTGAGGTTTTGCTCCGGCGACCTCATCCCGAGCTTCCGGTATGATTCTTTCAAATTCTTGACCTCTGATCCTCCTTAAGTCATCAAATTCGGCACAAAGACGCTGGATTAGCCGGCGGTCATTTCTCCTTTAGGATCCAGCGCATGGAAACGCCTCAGCACGACGGAATTCGAGCTCGACTAGAGGTGTTCATGGCGGACCCATTCGGTCGCACAGCGACAACCTATTTACAGCCACTCCCAAGCCATTTTGAGGTCGTGCCGATCTTCCTAGAGCTGCGCTGGTGCTGCAGGGCGCGTCGGCGCAGGTTTTGGTGGGCCAGAAACCCTAGGCGACGCTGCCGAACTACCACAGAGCCAGTCACACGTCGCCGGCCATGTTCCGGACGTCGGCAGCCCTATCAAGCCCCACAGCCGTGTTCCTCGGGGTCACAAACTCACTGGCGGCGAGTTTCAGCTCAGGTGGTGGCCGGAAACAGCGAGCCGGCGAGCTCCGGCGTCGGGCCGGCGAGGGGCAGCGCGGGCGCGAGCGAGGAAGCCAGAGGAAGAAGAAGACGCGTGGGCCCCGTCTGTCAGCAGCAAAAAATTTAAACCTGGGATCGGGTGTGGCCGGGATCCCGTGTGTTGGCGCGCTGAGGTGCTGTGGCCCGGTGTGGCTTCGTTTCTATTGGCCGGAATTCAAAACTGTGGGTCCAGCCTGATTTTCAATAAGAAAATAATTCCATACTTAGCTCAATCTTTGGAAATTCATATCTCCCTGTAGAAAACTCCAATTTGAGTGATTCCAATTGGGTTGGATTCATCTCTCTGAGTTCTATCCAAATATTAACTCAGATTTGTATGAAAGTCAATATTATATTCTGTAAAATTCTTTGAAGTTTTTCTGAAAAAGAATTATTGAGGGAGTTTGGATTATCCAAAAATCCCCAAATTTTGCCAGAATATTCTTTAGCATATTGTTGACGTTCTAGCAAATGTTTAGCTCATTTGAAGATCATTTGTGTAGGAATTTGCTAAAAACAATCTGCTGTGTTTATAGGAGTCCAGAAACATTTTCAGAAAATGTTCCCACTTCAAAAATCTGTTCTGAGCAATCCATCGCTCCAAAAATCATAGGAAAATTTAGGCAAGCTCTCTGGGACATACTTGGAATTGTAGTTCACTTAGTTGGTCATGAAAATGCACATTACTACAGAATTAATTCTGTTGAGTACAAATGCTTAAAGAATTGTTCTGGGAGAACTACCCAAGTAAAAGAGCTGAATTTTGGACCAGATGACTCTCATGTGATCAAGAACTCACATGTAAATTATCAGCCCAAGATGGGTCCTGGAACTCCCTGTTCTTATTCTCCATACTTGTGTATATGTGGGAATACGTAAGAGATATTGTGAGAATTGGGGAGGACACAATATGACTCCAAATTAGCTGCAATTTGGCAAGCTAAATCCTTAGGTAGTATAGAACCTGCTGTAAAAGTTTTGAGGCCATTGGAGTTCTTGTTCTTCAATTGCACTCAAATGTTTTCAGCTTAACTATTATGTTCATTAGGGAAAATGATTAGTGTATAGCTAAGGCCTTAAGGTCAATTACTGTTCTTTGCACAACAGAGGCAAACCAAGCCATGCTTGACTTTTCCGTACAACCTCTGTCCTAAGAAATTAATTCCATAACTTCTTTCCATTACATTCTATAAAATATGTGCATATGCATCTCAATAGGAACAACAACGAAGGGGATTCAAAGGAGTGATTCATTGAAGTGGATCAAGCTCCGGAGAATCAAGGGTGGATCTGCAAGGACACTAACTATTTATAAAGGACTACCCTGCAAAACAGGCAAGCTCCGGTTTGCATTTAACAGCTGTTAAGTTTTTGTTTTGTATTCACTTTCGGTCAGGATATAAATTATGCATTAGGTCTAGTGTTTGATACTCCACTTGCATAGCCAAAGGACCCATGGAGTATTGGGTAGGTGTCTATCACCGTGTAGAACTGCTATGCTTAAGTACGGTTCGGTAGAAGTCGAGTGGTAAGATGCTACTCGCAGTTTTGGGAATAATAGGGGCATACGGGATTGGTTCATAAATGAATTAGCAAGTTAAAGTTGAGACCGGAAGGTTGTAGGGGCAGCAGGACATAGGGGCCTGGGTGCTATAGACCTGTCCGTGTCGGTCAAGGACCGATCCGTATGCGGCCCTGTTGAACAAGTTTGAGTTGTGTACCGGACTCATGCTTGCTATATGGGACCCAGGAAACCGATGTACCTCGGGAAGCTGTCGTTGGGACTTTTCGGGTCGCCTCAGGCGGACGGCCGGTGTGCAGTATGTGGGGAATATTCTCATGACATCTCACGTCGGAAGGTGCACCATGAGAGTAGCTACTGTATGGGGCGACTTGATCGATTCAGCGGGGGTGAAACGGGGGAAAGGCTGCCACGTACGACGTCAGTGATGGTTGTTGTAGGCAACGTCGAGTACGGGCATACGTGTCGTGTAGTCCGGGTGTTATTGATTCGAATCACCGTCGCTCGCGGAATGGACCGAGCATACTTGTTCTCACAGTCGTGACGTAGTAAGAACTTGCATGAGAAAGGAACTAATCATTTTGATGTGAAGTATTATCCTACCTTTGTATTGGAACTTGATGAATAGGCTAGTGCAAACTCGATTCTTTTATGCCATGAGCAATTTACATCGGGGGAAAGCATTTCTTGTTTGATTGTGGACTCCCGATGTGGCGTGCCCAGGGTTACTTAAAATATTGCAATTAATACTGAAAGTAAGGATTCACTGTTAGGCGAGTTTAATTATGCTTATGCCATCCTATGTTAGGTTCATAACCTCACTTAGGGTTTCATGTTTAGGGTGACGGTTAAGTCTTGCTGAGCGTTATGCTCACGGATGCTATCCGAGTTGTTTTGCAGGTAATTGACTCGATGATTATGAGAAGGGGTACCGATGAGACTCGGGAACCTCCGAGTGCTTACTCTAAGAGCATCCTCGCCGCTGCAGATTGTCTTCGTGTTGCTAGTAAGAAACGTCCGCGGGCTGGACCGTTTATTTGTTGCTAGTTTAGATATGAGTCGTGAGAGTGATAGTCTTCCGCTGTAGTTTACTCTGATATACTTATTTGTAAAACATTCTTGTACGCTTCCGCTAAACTATTTATGTAATATGATGTGTGTTCATCGACCCGTGTGCTGTTGGGTGCCGCATAACACGGCACCACCAGACGAGGTCCTGTGGTCCCTCACATGGCGATGATCTTGACTTTAGATCAAACCGATCAACACGTGATGTGTCCACGAAAAAGCTTCTGTTCGAAAGTAATCAAAGAACAGATGCAAAGAAAACGTGATGATGTCATAAGGTGGTATTGGAGACCTTCCTCACGTTTTTCTTGGTCTCGGGGTTCTTTTCCTCAGATCGTCGGCTCTCCTCCGGCGATGGCAATTGTCTCTGGGCTCGTCTGTGATCTCTCTGGTGGTGAAACTCCGACGAAGGGGTTTAGCTCGGTGAGTTTGGGGCTAGGGATTCTACGTTGTCGGCACAGGAGGTGGAAAAGAAGTTCGTGGTTGCGGCTAAAGGTTCTGGGTTCTATTTATAATCGGGAAGAGAAGAGTCCTAATCTGATTGGATTTCGAATAAGAGTCCTATTCAAATCATTTTTGAATCTTAACAACTTATATTTAATTGATTTGGTGTGGTGGTAATGTAGAAATCATGTCGGTTTCCTCAGTACCGGGGATTCCCACGCGTACAGAAGCAAAAACCGCTTCAAATCTCATTACCTTCGCGGTGATGAGCTTCGGAGGCTCCACGCGTCCTGCGGGAACCTGGGCTCCCTTTTCCGTAGAGACAAGCTCCGGTTGTGCCGCGTGTCAGGTGGGCGAGACCTCCCTCTTACTCAGAGGCGATCTCCGCATGCGCCATGTGTCCTGGCGGGCGGGAAACTCCCCTTTCTCCAGAGACGAGCTCCGCGTGCGCCACGTGTCTAGTGGGTCGGGACCTCCTCTCTCAACAAAGGCGAGCTCCGCTAACGCCACATGTCAGTTCCGAACCTCCCCCTCTCTTCGGAGGTGGCTCCGAGTGTGCCATGTGTCAATTCCGGACCTCCTCTCTCTTCGGAGGTGAGCTCCGAGAATGCCACGTATCAAGTAGTGCCAGACTTCCTGTTTCCTGAGAGACGAGCTCCGAGGTCGACACGTGTTTGTCAGCGTCGGACCTCCCGGAGATGAGCTCCGGAAGTGACACGTGTCCGAAAGTGTCGGACCTCTCGGAGGTAAGCTTCGGAGGTGACACGTGTTCAATAGGACTGGACCTCTCGCAGGTGAGCTCCGAGAGCGACACATGTCCCGTGCGGCTGGTCCTCTCTTTTCCACAATGGCAAGCTCCGAAGGCGACACGTGCCCTGCGGGGCTGGCCTCGCTTCTCCGCAGAGGCTAGCTCCGGGGGCAACACGTGTCCCACGGGGTCGGACCTCTCCCCCTTCTCGGGGATGAGCTCCGAGCCTGCCACGTAGCCAGTTTAGCGGCGTACCTCTCCCCCTTTGCGGAGATGAGCTCCGAACGCGCCACGTGGCCAGCGGGCCGCGGGAGTTGTCTTCAGCGCTCTCTGTGAACTGGTTTTGGTTCTTTTTGGCTATATTTTTAATATTTTCTCTGTTTCAACATATTTTAGAATGTTTTCTCTACAGGAAACATGAATACATGTAGAAATAAAAAATGAGGGTGTCACAAATCTACCCCCCTTGAATTGAATCTCGCCCTCGAGATTCGTTAGTGGAGAATAGATGAGGGAGTTCTGCCTTCTCGGCTGTTGGCTGGGCTGACTCGAACTCGATATGAGTATCGTGCTCGTTTGTCAATTGCATGATTCTCTTATCAAATTGGATTACTCCGTTGTGCTTGCTTAACCAATCCATTCCGAGTATTATGTCAAGCCCTTGGGAATCCAAGACAATGAGGTTCTTTTTGGCTATCTTTTTAATATTTTCTCTGTTTCAACTTAAAATGTTTTCTCTACAGGAAACATGAATACATGCAGAAATCGAAAATGAGGGTGTCACACATCTTTCTTTTGCCCTCTTGCTCGATCTCTCGGATCTTGCTCTAAACCACTATGGCTTTGTCAACTAGCTTCTGGAAGATCGCATAGTCATTGTTGAGGAGCTGAACCTGGATCTCATTGTTCAACCCTCTCATGAACAAATATTGCTTCTGTTGGTCTGAGTTGACATCTTCAGGGGCATACCGTAACAGTTGCATGAACTTGTTAAGGTACTCATTCACGCTCTTTCTGCCCTGGCGGAGACCTTCAAACTCTTGTCTTTTGAGCATCATGACTCAACAGGGACGTAGTGAGAGCGGAAGCTCTCCTTGAACTCTTCCCAAGTTATAGTCTCCTGGTTGACATGAGCGTTGCATAGAGCATCTCACCAGTCAGCGGCTGCTCCCATAAGTTGGTGCGATGCGAAGAGAATTTTCTCTCGGTCATTGCACTGAACTATGGCAAACTTCTTCTTCATGGACTTCAACTTATCATCGGCCTTCATGGGATCATTAGCTTACGCAAAGGTAGGTGGTCGAGTCCTCATGAACTCTCCCAATCGGTTGTGAGCCAGCGGTGGTGGCGGCGGTGGTGCAGGAACAGGGTTGTTGTTGTTGGCTTGCAGCTGACCCAAAGGTTGGATCATGGTTTGCATAAGCTGGTTCTGCATAGCCATCAACCGTTCCAAGTTGTTTGCACCAGCCCCGGGGTCAACATTCTCAGGAACTTCGACGTGGTCATCCTCTTGGTTGCCACGGACGTTCCTCCTTTGTCGGCCAGCATTTTCTCTCACCATCTATGAGAGAGGATTGGATAGAATAGACGTTAGAAGTTTTAGATGGATTCGCCCCAACTATATGCATCAAGGGTATGAACTATATATCAACCTATATGAGGATGTGAACACATGCCGAAGCATCTCACATCTCTCTACTATGTGTGGATATGGACAACGCTGAAACGTTCCACAACTCACACTAAGCACACAATCACAAGCAATCATCATAAAAGTTTCACACAACTCCTATTTAAGCTTATTCAATGGAAGTCCTATGTGTTTTTAGGGTGATACCAATCTGTGACTTCGTCCTATAGTCAATGTGGTTTGGGGTGATACCTATGATACCAGTCTGTGATCAATCTATGACTTCTACTAGGCTTGCATCCTACGGTCAAGGTGGTTTTGATGCCAATCTATGCATTCTAGGCTTGCATCCTACAGTCAATTGTGGCTCTAATGTTAATCTGTGACTAGTCCTAGGCTTGCATCCTATGTCAGCGTGGCTTCTAGTACCAATCTGTGATTTCTATCTAGGCTTGTGACCTACAGTCAACCGTGGCTCTGATACCAATCTGTGACGCCCCTGTTCTGAGAAAACCCCGGAACCGAGCTGATGCATATGTGTGCCCTGGATGTTCATCACACATACACATTTAATCCACAAACTGAATTCAGAATAATACCATGAATAACAGGGTTTTATTACAATGTCTCATGAGTCTCTAACTTATTCTGGCAGCGGAAGTCTTATTCTAGCAGCGGAAGTCTTCTACACTATAGCGGAAGCAAACTAAGCAATGGCAGCGGCTCCATCTCCTACTCCACAGGCAAGTTGACGGTAGATCACATGCCTAATACTCCACATGGTCTTCGAAGTACTCCTCTCCTGTTGCTGATGACGAAGTAATAATGCAAGTTTTAGTACATGATGTACTCAGCAAGTGCGGGAAAATATGATATGTAGCTTTCAACAAGGTATGGAACAAAAAGGCTTATTGCAGAAAAACAAAGTTTATTTCACAAAACATGATAAAAACAGCAGCTAACTTTAAGTGAATATAATCCCAACATATTTTCAATTATAACATTTTATACCTCTTTCATGATTTACCACTTTTCATATCTCATCTAAACATTTATCTTTCTCAACCTTTCTTCATGAATACCATCTCATATTCTGATCATCTCATCTCATATTCAATGCCATCTCATAACCGAGACCAAAGCTCATTGTTTTGACTCAACAGTCCGAAACCTTTCTCATTACCAAGACTCAACAGTCTGAAAACCAAAACCTCAATGACCAAACCATAACCAAACCAATGACATCCCAATAACCAAACCAAACATCCATCCCAAAACCATCCAATCTAATCATGTGAGTTGTCCAGGCGCTTGTGACCGTAAGATCGGCTATCATGATAGTTTTACACTCTGTAGAGGTGGCACCACTTTACCCACAAGTTTGTGATTTCCTCACCCATCGGCGACTGCAGAACCTCCATTATACCAGTACACAACCGTCGGTGTATGGCCAAGAGATCACAAAATAGCTTTTACAAAGGGGCTATGTGGCGGACCGGAATCCGCTCATCCAGGATCGCAGAGGGTGGTGCCGCGCGATGCGACACCCGACAGCACACATCATAAGGACATAATATAATACATGGGAAAAACAAGCTGAATGTACAAAGTAGTACACTTCTCAGTTACAAACTAGGGTCTTTATTACACAGCGGAAGTTTCTTTTATACAACTCACGCCCGCCTATCTAGCAAAAGTCGGTTGCCCAGCCCTAGGGCAACCCACACTAGCTGCACTCCTCAGCTCAGCGCGGCGTGTACGGCTCCCACTCAGCCGTGGTCCCCCGACAGAGGGTAACCCTCGCCGGTGGACTCGTACTCCGAGTCCGTGGGTGGCTCCTCACCTGAAAAACACTTAAGCAGCAACCGTGAGCACGAAGGCTCAGCAAGGCTTAACCGACTCACCTAAGCATGAAACTCTACATGAGGTGTACCATGACATAGGATAGCAATGTTGCAGCAAATGGACACGCCTACAAGTTCATCCTTAATTCATCTTTTAGCAACATGTTAACAGTTCATGAAGCTGAAATTTAGTGAGCAATATTTGGTGGCACACATGTAGCAATACAATTATATCATAACAGCAATATTGAATCATAACATTTCATGCATTAATCTACGTTATGTCGCAGTGAACAAGCGGTACTCGTCACCGCGAGGGACGGTAAATCGACTCGATATACACCTGCAGGGAAACCCAAAGAGCACGTCACGTACGCCCACCCGTGGAGCTGCACAGCACGCTCACTCGATGTCGTACGGGACAACCTTTCACCCAACAGCCCAAACATTGAACCGGTCGCACCGAAATGAGCAGGAGGTTCCCCACACGGAGCATCTCTCTATGCCCGTTGGCAGATTTCCACCTTGCTGCCCTCAACCTACACCTATAAATCGGTGTGCTATGCCTCGACGCCCGGAGGTTTAGGCTACATCAGTTTATCGGGGCCCATATATCCGATATGCCTTCGGTACGTTCAATACTTGTTCAGCAGGGCCGCACACGGATCGGTCCTCAATCGACACGGGCAGGGCTGCACACACAAGACTTCCTCTTGCTGCGCCCTAGCCCCTGCCTAGTCTCATTTTCATTACTAAAGTGATCTCACATCACTCAACCGAACCCGTGTGTCCCAAGCCTAAACTCGCGAGTAGATTCCAACTACTCGACTTCTACCTGTAGGATTGAAGAGCACGTGAAAAGCTACCAGAGGGGGGGTGAATGGTAGATTAAAACTTTTCGCAGCGGAAACAACAAAAACCCCTCAGCAAAAAATCAATCGGTTAAAGAAACCGTGTGTGCAAGTGTTTTTAAACGTGTTCAACCATGACAAATCAAGTAGAGAGGTAGAGAATCAAGTCACGGATCTAATGCAACAAGAATCACTTGAAAACACGAAGTAAAACTTGAGATACGATCAAAATATTAAACGAAGATCAATCTGTTCTACCCGATATAAAACAGATCTGCAACGCTGCAAAGAAACTCGTGTATCTCAAAAACTACAGATCCGAAGCTCGTGAAAATTTCAGATATGATATATAATTGAGTTGTGAAGACAACCCAAAAAGAATCACGTCAATCGGATCTGTAAAACTTGAGTTATGAACGAAACACCGAAGCAACGTCGGTCTGTCCAGAAACTCGGCGAGAAAGACTTGACGAAAAACAAGTCGGACGAACAAGGCACAAAAGCTCCTCGAAACTATGAACTTTATTCAATAGAAACACAAGAGGAACAGCCCAAAGTTCTCTACCCACGAGAGCTCTGCCCTCCTTTGCTTTTATAGCCAGCCCTCAGGCTAAACAATCCAATCTATGACTCCTACTCCTAATTGGACCATAACGGCTCAGGACTCTCCTATTCGCAGATAGAAGCAATCGTGAGACTTCCAAACACCTTAGGAACGTCCTAAACATTCCTAAAACAACTCAACTTCGTGCCTAGCACGAAATCCTATCATAACCAACTCAAATCTTCCATATTTGAGCCATATCCGACTCAGCCTCAGCCTGAGTACGCAATCCAGCCGGTTGGACTTTTCCGACCAATTCTTTACGTCCACTTCTCTTTATCACGCCTTGGAACAATGTTGCCACGTCCATGCACTCCTTGCACACGTGCAAACACCTTCCAACGACGTACACGCAACCTTCATATGCACTGCCCTTGATCCAAACATGCTGCGCGACCTCCCGATCAACTCAACCACAGCTCCTCCCGAACTTGGTTGTTGGAACCTCATCTCCTCCCTGAGACTAGTCCAAGGATCCCGTCACCAGCCATGTCTTGAACTCAAGCAACACCTGCACATGAATAAACAACCAATTCTTCCGAGCACAAGTCCTCGACTTGACTCACGTTAGTTCGAAAACCACAACACCTTACATGAGCACGTCACATAAGCATGTTGCAAACCATATCAAATGATAACAGCCATAACCACCAAAACACACCAGAAACTTAGCAAATTAATACTAAGCAAACCTTCCCATAAAGCAAGTTTGAAACATTGCGAGTTAAAAGCAAAAACAAGACGCTGCAGTTCTACGAGTTGAACTTCACGGGAGCTCCCTAAAAATAAGCTCCGGACCTCACAGAAGCTCTCCGGATCTTGCAGGAGCTCTCCGGACCTTGCGTCGGACCTTGCCAACACTTGGCTGACCTAACAAAGAACTTGTCAGACTTTGCCACAGAAGAATGTTTTGGCAATATTCAAAACTTTGAATATTAATGCTAACGTTTATCCTAATTGCCAATGTATTCAGCACACATAGGTCTCACAATCTCCCCTTGATGAATGCATTGGCAACACCAATTAAAATCCGAACATTGGGTTATGAAAAGTTTTGAAAAGCTTTGAAAACTCATTTCTCCCCCTTTATTAATTTCTCCCCATTTTTTAAAATCAGAGAAGGAAGAAAGTGTATAACATATGCAAAGCGTAAAAAAAATCTCTCCTTATACATATTCCCCCCCCCCCCCTTTGACAATGTATTCAGCAAGGATCAAAAGAGAAAATTTTAAATGTTATGAGCATATTATAACATATACATACAAAACAAAGCTCATCCAAGTCATACTATCAGGTTACTTACACTATCACATCAATGAGATACATAAAGTAGTGTAAGCCATGCTAGAGATCAAATGTATTTTTCAGTTTAAGCAAGTCATGATCTCCCTTAACTATTTCAAAACCTGAAAACATGACACTTGTTTCTGCATTTTTATTATTCATAATCATTAAGGCACAAAGTTGATCATATGATGTCACACCCGGTTTTTCCGAAGAACAACCAAGTGAATATCACATGTATGCCAGGATCATTTTCTCATACATGTGATGACAAATAGTGAAGCATCATTTATTACAAGCCAGGTGTCGAATATAAATAAGTCTTACATCACAAATGTCTCAATGGACACTAATGCTTCATCACAAGTAAATAAACTAGCAGCGGAATATTATTCTTTAGGGCTCCATCACAGGCGTTGCCCGGGGTCTTCATGAACCTAAAAACCTTCCTCGGGTCCAAAATCTTGGTCATTATACACCACCTCATTATCTTGACCTGAGCAGCAATATAAACCAACAAATATGCAAGGTTGAGTACCAATGGTACTCAGCAAGTGTGGGAAAATTTTATCATGCATGGCTAGAACAAGGAGAAGTTGAACTCATGGTTAAAGCACTACGCAATTAATACCTATCATCTTAGCTTATTAAGCACCTACATTCCTACACAGGTGAAATGGTCCCAATCTCCCATCCCATCATCATAATCCAATAACCATAATCATCATTTCCAAATGTTAAGCTCCCCGCTTAACTTCCAAAACCATCCATCCTCTAATCATGAATATATCCAGGCCGCTCTTGACCGTGAGCACGGCTGTCAACACAGTTTTAACTCTGCAGAGTTTGTACCACTGTACCCACAAGTAGTGATTTCATCCCCCGTTGCCGGGTGGACTAAAAGAACCTCCATTATGCCAGTGGCTACGATCCACATTCACACTTCCCAGGTGTGTAGCCAGGAGATCACTACGAAGCCTTTACAAAGGGATTCCCGACGAGCGTGGGCCCACTGAGGTTTCACCCCTAACAGCATACAAGAGGCTCCAACCCCGCTGCAGTGGCCCCCTCTTGAGCCTTGCGGTTCATATGGTAGTCCAGCTGACACCTACTCCCCGCACCATCCAACACACCCATACTACGCCGGGGATACACCTAATTAATTGGCCAAGCTGCCCCATCTCAGCATGTGGTTGGCACTGTAAAGCCGGGTTACATGCTCCATGAACCGGTCCTTAGGATCCAGGCAAGTACTAAACACAAACCCAAGTCTCGTGCACCCAACACACAACCAAAACATCCAACTTGCCTTGATCCCTACCTCTACATAACTCACAATGTCTCATTCAAGAGTATGGTAATATAAACTGATGATCTCATTTCCCAAATATCCCATTCTAAACATGGCTAAGCAAATGCATGTAAATAAATGACATGATAAAATAAATCCCAACCCAAGCTACAAGGAAACAAGGTAATGCAATTCTAGGGAAACTTTCCTAGCATGGGTTTCATATTTCATTTGACAATGCAAATAATTCTATCTACACATCCTAGCATAGGATCAAAGTGGTCAAGGACACTTGCCTCCTTCTTGCTGCTCTTGAAATGGGTAGTCCTGATCTTGGAAAGGAATAACTTGCTCTTGAACAGGTTCTACTTCATACCATCACACATAGCAAAAGAAAAACAACAATCATAAGACATAGTTCACACTTCTACTTCATACAAACCACACATTTCATATTTATGAAATTCATTCACCATTATATGTGTTGTGGTTACTTTGTGTGTTGATCTGTGGCTTGCACACACTTTTATTTATATGTGTATGATTCCTACTTTGGTGTTCATATTTATACTTACATACTATATATATATATATATATATATATATATATATATATATGTGTGTGTGTGTGTGTTTCAGTTTTAAATAAATTCCTCATATTAAACTACTACACCTTTTCACTACCAAGTATGTATGAAAAGTATTTTTCTTCTCCATATGTGCCTTCAGAATTTCTACCAACCCTAAACTGAATTCTTTGTATTTTAGAAACTCCATTTATCATTTACTAGTTGCTATATTTTCAGATTTATTCTCCTATGCATAAATGTGTATTTCATTATGAAATTAGTAATACACATCATCTAAACAGAATAGGTTCTGGTCCTAAATAATTTAATAACATATTTTGACCTTTGCCTCTGATGTAAACTATTTTATAATTATTTTACCTATTTTCTATAACTATTCTTTACTTAAAAATGTGTCCCTAAATGTGAATAATAAATTAAACGGATTCAATTCTGTCCAAAATATGTTTTCATCTCACTCCAAAATTTTCTAAACACTGAGAAAGTCTTTAACTTAATTTTGACAATATGTTTGTCCCCCTTTTTAATTTTTAAACACTAGTTACATATTCAATGTTTTAAATTAAATACTAAACAGGGCTAAAATAATGAACTCACCCCATTACAGGGTCTATAATATTATTTTCATAATTTCCAGGGGTCTAGCTACACTTATCAGAGGTGTTTTTCCTAATTTTTATTAAGTCCAGGGGCTAAAACTAATTTTTAAATGAATTTACATGATTTTCTGGAGTTCCAGGGGCTAGATCTGAAGTTTCCGGGGCTAGCTCTCAATTCTAGAGAACCCCAGGGGGTAGCACGTAAGAATTCCAGTCTTTATAATGCGGGGCTGACGTGGACCGTCCGATTTTAAACCGACGACGGAGATTATAACATCGAACCGGTACGCGGGGATTCAAAGTCTACCGTGCGATTTAAAATAAACGGCGCACAAGCGGCCACGTCGCTCTGATCGAGCGCGGGCGGCGCTGCCGGCGGCGCACGAAGGCGGGAAGCGGCGATCTCGCCGGAAAGTTTCGGGTCCTCGAGAATTCTGCCTAGAACTGTGATCTTATGGCCTAGATCGGTAGAGGGGAGGTCAGGGATCTCACCTCGGGGGTTTTCTCGAGCTCGGGGGTCCTGGAAAGTGATCGGCGGCGAGGTCCGAGGCAAAACCACGGCGAAGCTCGTCGGCGTTGGGTTTACACCGTAAGTCACCGAGTTTTCTGCACCTGCAAGATTCCCCGGAGGCGGTGGATCAAGACCAGCGAGTTATATCGGAGTTTCCGAGCTTAGATCGGCCAGAATTCACCGGCGAAGTCTCGGTGCTCACCGGAGTGAAAATCGGCGATCGCGTGGGAAAAACCGATCGGGGCTGGGGTTTTTATAGCCGGGGGAAGGCGGTGGGTCTGTTGCGATCGAGTTTGAGTCGTTTGGGACCAGAATTCGGGCTGCGGAACGCGGAAATCCGGTCGGTTGCGATCGCGCGCGCGGGAGAGAGTCCGGGGTCGCGGGGTTAGGGATGACAGGTGGGTCCCACCCGTCTGTGAGAGACAGCGCGGGCGCGCGGGGGCGGGCTGGCGCGGGGAAAACTGGGCCGGCTGGCGGGTTTCGGCCCACTGGCCGGTTTTTTTCCCGTTTCTCTTTTTCTTTTTCCATTTCTTTTCTGTTTTGAGTATAATTTGAATTCCAGTTTGAATTTGAATTTTTGCAAAACATGCAACACGTCCAAAAATTTTTAAATTCCCCTCTGAACATGGTTTAGAGTTTTGAATCAAAATTTGGGGTGTTACAGCTCTACCACCCTTAAAAGAAATCTCGTCCTCGAGATTGGTGTTTCTAAGAAAACAATTCCGGAAATTGTGCCTTGAGCTCATCTTCCCGTTCCCAGGTGGCTTCCTCTTCTGAGTGATGCTTCCACTGCACCTTGCACATCCTGATTTTCTTATTTCTGGTGAGGCGTTCCATCGTCTCCAAAATCTTGTATGGTTGCTCGGCATAAGACAAATCCTCAGCTACATCCACTTCATTCATGGGTAACACCTCTTCAGGCGTCCTCAGACATTTCTTGAGTTGTGACACATGGAATACATCGTGCACGCCCGATAAATGAACCGGTAACTCTAGTTGGTACGCCACTTCGCCTTTTCTTTCCAAAACTTGAAAGGGTCCGATGTATCGAGGTGACAACTTCCCTTTCACCTTGAACCGACGAAGTCCTCTGATAGGGGACACCTTGAGATAAACATAGTCTCCCACGTTGAAAACGAGTTCTCTTCTTCGTACATCAGCATAACTCTTCTGGCGTGTTTGTGCTATCCTCAAGTTGTTGCGAATCTCCCTCACCTTCGCTTCGGCTTCTTGTAGCACTTCTGGACCAAACACTTTACTTTCTCCTGTTTGGTTCCAAAATAGAGGAGTTCTGCACTTCCTTCCATACAAAGCTTCAAACGGTGACATTTTCATACTAGCTTGATAGCTGTTGTTATAGAAAAACTCCGCATACGGTAAGTTCTTGTCCCAACTCCTATTGTTTTTGAGTGCACATGCCCTTAACGTATCTTCAAGGATCTGATTGGTTCTCTCCGTCTGCCCGTCAGTTTGGGGATGATAGGCAGAGCTGAAATTCAGATGGGTTCCCATGGTTTCATGCAACTTTTGCCAAAACCTCGAGGTGAACTGTGTCCCTCGGTCCGATACTATCTTCTTTGGCACTCCATGGTAACATACAATCCTTGACATGTACAATTCTGCCAATTTGGATCCGCTGTAGCTTTCTTTCACAGGGATGAAATGAGCTACCTTGGTTAGCCTATCAATAACGACCCATATTGAATCATACCCGGATTGGGTCCTAGGCAATCCCACGACAAAATCCATGCTGATTTCTTCACACTTCCATTCAGGCACTTTGAGTGGTTGCAATAATCCCGCGGGTCGTTGATGTTCTGCTTTCACCAACTGACATGTGTCACATAGGGCAACATGTTCCGCGACATCTCGCTTCATGCCATACCACCAATACCTGCTTTTGAGGTCCTGGTACATCTTCGTACTCCCAGGATGAATGGAATAGTCAGAATCGTGAGCCTCCTTCAAAATTAATTCACGGATCTCCTTTACTTCTGGCACACAGATCCTTTTCCCGTGCCACACCGTTCCTTGTTCATCCTCTCTAAAACCAGGAGCTTTATTTTCCTTGATGAGCTGTCTGATCTCTTGTATCTTCTCATCATTCTTTTGGCCCTCGCGTATGTCTTGCTCGAGTGTGGAGTCCACCTCCATGGCGATGGCTTCACCACTATTTACTAGACATAGATTGAGTCTTATAACCTCGTCCTTTAATTCTGCGGGCATGTCCTTCAAGCTCAACTTATTGACCTGCACTTTCCGACTCAAAGCATCGGCCACGACGTTTGCTTTCCCGGGATGATAGTTGATGCCTATATCAAAGTCATGGATTAGCTCTAACCATCTCCTTTGTCTGAGGTTGAGATCTGGCTGTGTGAATATGTACTTCAAACTCTTATGATCCGTATATATCTCTGTCCTCTTCCCCATCAAATAGTGCCGCCAAATTTTCAACGCGTGTACCACTGCGGCTAGTTCTAGGTCATGTGTAGGATAGTTCTTCTCGTGCTTCCGAAGCTGCCGGGATGCATAAGCCACGACATGTCCTTCTTGCATGAGAACACATCCCAACCCATTTCCAGAGGCATCGCAGTACACTGTGAAATTCTTCTGCATATCTGGCATAACCAACACTGGGGCTGTTGTCAATCTCTTCTTTAGCTCCTGAAAGCTCGTATCGCACTGTGGCGTCCAGGTGAATGTGATTCCCTTTTCCAACAGTTTGGTGAGAGGTCTCGAGATCTTGGAGAATCCCTCAATAAACCGTCGATAGTATCCAGCCAATCCCAAAAAGCTTCGAACTTCCCCGACATTTTCAGGGGTCTTCCACTTCTGGATATCCTCGATTTTGGCGGGATCTACGGAGATTCCTCCCTCCGAGATTATATGTCCTAAAAAGGGAACTCTCTTCAGCAAAAACTCACACTTGCTCAACTTGGCATATAGTTGGTGTTCTCTCAGCCTCTGTAACACCAACCTTAGATGTTTCTCATGTTCTTCTTCATTTTTGGAGAAGACGAGAATATCATCTATGAAAACCACCACAAATTTGTCCAGATATTCCATGAATACCTTGTTCATGAGGTACATGAAATATGCCGGGGCATTGGTTAGCCCAAAAGGCATGACAGTGTATTCATACAGTCCGTACCGAGATACGAAAGCTATCTTGGTAATATCTGATTGCCTTATCTTGAGTTGGTGGTACCCCGACCTGAGATCAATTTTCGAGAACACACAAGCTCCCCTCAACTGATCAAACAAGTCTTCAATGCGGGGTAATGGGTACTTGTTTTTGATGGTTACCTCATTCAAGGCACGGTAATCCACGCATAACCTTTGGGTTCCGTCTTTCTTGGGCACAAATATCACTGGAGCTCCCCATGGTGAGGAACTAGGGCGAATATACCCCTTCTCCGTCAATTCCCTCAAATGATCCTTGAGCTCTTCTAGCTGCTTGGAGTCCATTCGATAAGGTCTCTTGTATATCGGGGCTGTTCCCGGTACTAGCTCAATTGCGAATTCCACGTCACGGTCGGGAGGCATACCTGGCAACTCCTCCGGAAAAACATCTGGATATTCCCTGATAGTCTTGATTTCCTCAACTTTCACCTCCACTTGATTTAATTTAATGTCCCTCCTAGGCTCGTGTATTGTTATGAACTTTACTCTTGTTCCACTGGGGTGAGTTAGTTCCACCGTTCTGGTCGAACAATGGATGATTCCTTTATGTTTGGTCAACCAATCCATACCCAAAATAATATCTATCCCTTGTGAATCTATCACTATGAGGTTAGCCGTAAATACTACCCCATTAATGTCTAGGTTCACTTTGGGACACACTTGTCTTGTCCTTATTTCTCCACCTGGAGAGTTTACGGCTAGCATATGGTTCATTTGTGTGGTTGCTAGGTCATGCTTCTTAAGAAACCCTTGAGCAATGAACGAGTGGGTAGCACCAGAATCAAACAGCAGAGTTGCAAGGTGTAAATTGGCAGGAAACTTACCAACTACCACGTCGGGGGTCTCTTGTGCTTCCTCCATGGTGACATGGTTCACCCGTCCTCGCATCATATTCTGCTGTTGTGGCTGCGCGGGCTTCTTCTTTGGGCATTTGTGGGCGTAGTGCCCCACTTCACCGCAGCTAAAACATTGCACCCCAATCTTAGATGCTTGGCCCTTGTTGTCTTGGGGTTGGTTTGGGGGTCCTTGCACTGCTGGTCGAGGTGGATATACGGGGCGAGGCTGCTGCACAAACTGACGTGGCTGCTGTGCTGGTGCTGCGGGAGGCCTGTAGTTTGGGTTGTACCCTCTTGGTGCTGAATAGGGTACCGCAGCACGGCTCGTCTGCCCCGTAGGTTGCTGCATCATACGTGGGCGGGTGTTGCTCCCTGAGGCCTGATGTGACCACCCCGCCTTCCTCTTATTCTCATTTTCCAGGGCCTTTAGCTTCCTTTCCACCACAAATGCTCTGTCCACCATCTTTTGAAAGCTTTCATACTCATTGGAGGACATTGCACACTGCATCTCTACGGTAAGTCCTTCCACGAAACAATCTTGTTTCTGCTCATCGGTCTCTATGTCTCGTGGAGCATAACGGGATAGTTGAGTAAATTTAGTGAGGTATTCCCTCACCGTCATGTTTCCCTGCTGCAGTCCCAAAAACTCCTTCCTCTTGTTTTTGAGTTCACCTCTTGGGATGTAGTGGTTGCGGAAGCTACGCTTGAACTCTTCCCAAGTGATGTTCTCAGGGTCATGATGGGCGGCCACGTAGGCGGTCCACCAATCAGCAGCAGGTCCATGCAATTGATGAGAGGCAAACAGCACCCTCTCATACCCTTGGCATTGTATAATCCTCATCTTACTTTCAATGGTCTTCAGCCAATCATCTGCCTCCAGAGGTTCAGCAGCACTTGCAAACTTTGGAGGTTGAGTTCCTAGAAACTCACTCAACCTTGGTTGGCGTGGTGCAGCTTGTGGAGGTGGAACTTGATGCAAGTTGGCCACCACTTGAGTCAAGTTCTGGATAAGCTGATTTTGATTCTCCAGCATTTGGTGGAGAGGATCAACTTCTTCACGGCGTCCACCCCTGTCCTGGCCTCCAGAAAGATGAGGGTTGCATGCCTCATCATTGTTGTTGGCGGGGTTGGCAGCACGTCCTTTTCCTCTTCCGGCCATCTAGCAGAATCAACAAATGTTAATTTGATATCATTTAGTATCATCTTACTACTTTCATTTGTTGGTGCTTTGAGGTGTTGAGGCTTTGTTAAAATTTTACGAGGGTTTATATCTCACACCAAATAAATGCACTATTATTTCCTGTGGGTTCACACACCAAAGCAAAACAATCTGAAGACGAGGCTGTGGACAATTGCTCATGGCTTCCACAACTCACGTCACACACCAAGCATTATCACACCATTAACTACGTAACGACTCGACTACTCGACCTCTTGCTAGCTAGGGGAAAGACTCTACACTACTCGTCCTCTTGAGCTGGCTCCTCGGGATCTTCCTCCTCATTTCGGCTACCTTCTGACTCTGCTTTGGGTGGGGAGGCTGCTGGTGGAGAAGTGCGACGACGCCTGATTGCTCGGCGATCCGGGGAGTCAGGAGTCCATGTATCATTCACGGTGACACACAGTTCATTCCCATCTCATCTTTCTCTCGCCTTTAAGCAAGCTCGCAGCAACGCCTCCGTTTCCTTCAGGGTGTCTCGGACATCCTGAAGCTCTTGTTGACACTCCTGCAGTCGAGTGCTGAGCATAGCAGCATCCTCCAAGCACAAGTCCATGTGCTCATGGGAAGTCCCTTGCTGCACCGGTGGGTACTTGTACTCCGTGGTACCACTCTCACGTTGGAGGACATACATGTACTCAGTTTTGTCCAAGTGGCGACGATAGATGTGACTCTGGCAGGTGATGGCCTCCCAGGTGACATCTTTCTCCGCGTCAACTTGTGTTGCTCGACAAGCTGGAGAGTGGTGAATCTTAAGCAATTGATTCTCGTGTATAATCCTCATCTCCGAACTCCATTCTTCCCTCTTCTCACGGATGGTCCTGGTGGAGTTATAGTGGATGATTAGCTTGCCCGTATTGCCGGCGGCTTCGAGCATACGCCGAAGACGGCGCAACAAATCTCCTACTGCCAATCCATAGGAAAGGTACGTCACTGGACGACTCTCCTCTCTTTCGGCAAGGGCAACTACGGGAACTCTCCCTCCTGTGGACTTACGAGTGGTGCGAATCTTGCAAACCATCTAAAACAAAAGAATTTAAAATTAGGTTAGATAAATTCTCAAACAAAAATCCTATTTTGAATGAAAGTTGGGGTAAGATGAAGAAAATGACTCCTTTAATAACACTTTTCCACCCACACCTTGGAAAATAGTTTTTAAGAAAATAGGGCCCTTAAATACGTCCATTTCTACCTAGGTTCACGTTCCTACGGGCAACCTTGGCTCTGATACCACCTCTGTCACACCCGGTTTTTCCGAAGAACAACCAAGTGAATATCACATGTATGCCAGGATCATTTTCTCATACATGTGATGACAAATAGTGAAGCATCATTTATTACAAGCCAGGTGTCGAATATAAATAAGTCTTACATCACAAATGTCTCAATGGACACTAATGCTTCATCACAAGTAAATAAACTAGCAGCGGAATATTATTCTTTAGGGCTCCATCACAGGCGTTGCCCGGGGTCTTCATGAACCTAAAAACCTTCCTCGGGTCCAAAATCTTGGTCATTATACACCACCTCATTATCTTGACCTGAGCAGCAATATAAACCAACAAATATGCAAGGTTGAGTACCAATGGTACTCAGCAAGTGTGGGAAAATTTTATCATGCATGGCTAGAACAAGGAGAAGTTGAACTCATGGTTAAAGCACTACGCAATTAATACCTATCACCTTAGCTTATTAAGCACCTACATTCCTACACAGGTGAAATGGTCCCAATCTCCCATCCCATCATCATAATCCAATAACCATAATCATCATTTCCAAATGTTAAGCTCCCCGCTTAACTTCCAAAACCATCCATCCTCTAATCATGAATAAGTCCAGGCCGCTCTTGACCGTGAGCACGGCTGTCAAGACAGTTTTAACTCTGCAGAGTTTGTACCACTGTACCCACAAGTAGTGATTTCATCCCCCGTTGCCGGGTGGACTAAAAGAACCTCCATTATGCCAGTGGCTACGATCCACATTCACACTTCCCAGGTGTGTAGCCAGGAGATCACTACGAAGCCTTTACAAAGGGATTCCCGACGAGCGTTGGCCCACTGAGGTTTCACCCCTAACAGCATACAATAGGCTCCAACCCCGCTGCAGTGGCCCCCTCTTGAGCCTTGCGGTTCATATGGTAGTCCAGCTGACACCTACTCCCCGCACTATCCAACACACCCATACTACGCCGGGGATACACCTAATTAATTGGCCAAGCTGCCCCATCTCAGCATGTGGTTGGCACTGTAAAACCGGGTTACATGCTCCATGAACCGGTCCTTAGGATCCAGGCAAGTACTAAACACAAACCCAAGTCTCGTGCACCCAACACACAACCAAAACATCCAACTTGCCTTGATCCCTACCTCTACATAACTCACAATGTCTCATTCAAGAGTATGGTAATATAAACTGATGATCTCATTTCCCAAATATCCCATTCTAAACATGGCTAAGCAAATGCATGTAAATAAATGACATGACAAAATAAATCCCAACCCAAGCTACAAGGAAACAAGGTAATGCAATTCTAGGGAAACTTTCCTAGCATGGGTTTCATATTTCATTTGACAATGCAAATAATTCTATCTACACATCCTAGCATAGGATCAAAGTGGTCAAGGACACTTGCCTCCTTCTTGCTGCTCTTGAAATGGGTAGTCCTGATCTTGGAAAGGAATAACTTGCTCTTGAACAGGTTCTACTTCATACCATCACACATAGCAAAAGAAAAACAACAATCATAAGACATAGTTCACACTTCTACTTCATACAAACCACACATTTCATATTTATGAAATTCATTCACCATTATATGTGTTGTGGTTACTTTGTGTGTTGATCTGTGGCTTGCACACACTTTTATTTATATGTGTATGATTCCTACTTTGGTGTTCATATTTATACTTACATACTATATATATATATGTGTGTTTCAGTTTTAAATAAATTCCTTATATTAAACTACTACACCTTTTCACTACCAAGTATGTATGAAAAGTATTTTTCTTCTCCATATGTGCCTTCAGAATTTCTACCAACCCTAAACTGAATTCTTTGTATTTTAGAAACTCCATTTATCATTTACTAGTTGCTATATTTTCAGATTTATTCTCCTATGCATAAATGTGTATTTCATTATGAAATTAGTAATACACATCATCTAAACAGAATAGGTTCTGGTCCTAAATAATTTAATAACATATTTTGACCTTTGCCTCTGATGTAAACTATTTTATAATTATTTTACCTATTTTCTATAACTATTCTTTACTTAAAAATGTGTCCCTAAATGTGAATAATAAATTAAACGGATTCAATTCTGTCCAAAATATGTTTTCATCTCACTCCAAAATTTTCTAAACACTGAGAAAGTCTTTAACTTAATTTTGACAATATGTTTGTCCCCCTTTTTAATTTTTAAACACTGGTTACATATTCAATGTTTTAAATTAAATACTAAACAGGGCTAAAATAATGAACTCACCCCATTACAGGGTCTATAATATTATTTTCATAATTTCCAGGGGTCTAGCTACACTTATCAGAGGTGTTTTTCCTAATTTTTATTAAGTCCAGGGGCTAAAACTGATTTTTAAATGAATTTACATGATTTTCTGGAGTTCCAGGGGCTAGATCTGAAGTTTCCGGGGCTAGCTCTCAATTCCAGTGAACCCCAGGGGGTAGCACGTAAGAATTCCAGTCTTTATAATGCGGGGCTGACGTGGACCGTCCGATTTTAAACCGACGGCGGAGATTATAACATCGAACCGGTACGAGGGGATTCAAAGTCTACCGTGCGATTTAAAATAAACGGCGCACAAGCGGCCACGTCGCTCTGATCGAGCGCGGGCGGCGCTGCCGGCGGCGCACGGCGGCGGGAAGCGGCGATCTCGCCGGAAAGTTTCGGGTCCTCGAGAATTCTGCCTAGAACTGTGATCTTATGGCCTAGATCGGTAGAGGGGAGGTCAGGAATCTCACCTCGGGGGT
The DNA here is from genome assembly GCA_030760725.1 of Neostapfia colusana. Taxonomy (NCBI): domain Eukaryota; kingdom Viridiplantae; phylum Streptophyta; class Magnoliopsida; order Poales; family Poaceae; genus Neostapfia; species Neostapfia colusana. The sequence goes on along the minus strand of JASWHV010000019.1, from coordinate 3,445,837 downwards.
TTTCTCGAGCTCGGGGGTCCTGGAAAGTGATCGGCGGCGAGGTCCGAGGCAAAACCACGGCGAAGCTCGTCGGTGCTGGGTTTACACCGTAAGTCACCGAGTTTTCTGCACCTGCAAGATTCCCCGGAGGTGGTGGATCAAGACCAGCGAGTTAGATCGGAGTTTCCGAGCTTAGATCGGCCAGAATTCACCGGCGAAGTCTCGGTGCTCACCGGAGTGAAAATCGGCGATCGCGTGGGAAAAACCGATCGGGGCTGGGGTTTTTATAGCCGGGGGAGGGCGGTGGGTCTGTTGCGATCGAGTTTGAGTCGTTTGGGACCAGAATTCGGGCTGCGGAACGCGGAAATCCGGTCGGTTGCGATCGCGCGCGCGGGAGAGAGTCCGGGGTCGCGGGGTTAGGGATGACAGGTGGGTCCCACCCGTCTGTGAGAGACAGCGCGGGCGCGCGGGGGCGGGCTGGCGCGGGGAAAACTGGGCCGGCTGGCGGGTTTCGGCCCACTGGCCGGTTTTTTTCCCGTTTCTCTTTTTATTTTTCCATTTCTTTTCTGTTTTGAGTATAATTTGAATTCCAGTTTGAATTTGAATTTTTGCAAAACATGCAACACGTCCAAAAATTTTTAAATTCCCCTCTGAACATGGTTTAGAGTTTTGAATCAAAATTTGGGGTGTTACATGATATTTGCAAGTGATTATATGCCGCATCAGCCTTATTCTAACCAACCAAGCCAAGCCTATGTCATTTGACAATCAGAAGCTTAAGGACATGGTTTTAGTCATACACAATTCCTTCGAAGTTCATATCTTAGTGCAATGATAAGCAATCTCAAAAGAAGAAGTTCGATGCATGCATATTCTCTTGATCTTTTCTTAATTTTTTTATTTGAAAACTCAACATGTGAGCTGATCACTTGATTAAATTTTTTATGATTAAAAGCACTTGTGAGCACGCAACAAGTTTAAAACAGCAAGAAAGTTCGATCATGACCAGATTTAGTGTAAGTAATTATTCCAATTAATAGTCATGGCAAAAACTACAAAATGTATAACATGAGTAATGTAGTGCAATGTTTCCTTTTTCAACATTATCATGAAGAAAGTGATACCTAATGTCAATGTGCTTAGTTCTAGAGTGTTTCACGGGGTTTTTAGCAATACAAATTGCACTAGTGTTATCACAAAACAGTGGAACACTATCTAAATCAACCCCATAGTCCTTAAGTGTTTGAACAATCCAAAGAATTTGTGAGCAAGCGCTAGCCGCAGCTACATATTCAGATTCGGCCGTGGATTGTGCAACTGAACTTTGTTTTCTAGAGGACCAAGCAACAAGTGAATTACCAAGAAAATTACAAGCACCCGAAGTACTTTTCCTATCAATCCTACAACCCCCAAAATCAGCATCTGGAAAAGCTTTCAAAGAAACGGTTGAGGAAGAAGGAAGAAAAATGCCAAATTCTTGAGTTCCATGTAGGTACCTGAGAATCCTTTTGATGGCTTGGCGATGTGAAGCACGTGGAGAAGCTTGAAAACGTGCACAAAGACATACGCTGAATTGTATGTCCGGTCTTGACGCCGTGAGATACAAAAGTGATCCAATCATACTTTTGTATTCTTTTTTATCGACCGGGTCACCATCTTCGTCAAGTTCAAGTGTTGTTGCTGTTCCCATTGGTGTCCGAAGAGGCTTGCATTTGTCCATGTTGAAGCGCTTAAGAAGGTCCTTGGTATACTTAGATTGATGCACAAAAGTTCCTTCTTTTGTTTGCTTGATTTGCAGCCCCAAAAAGTATGTGAGTTCTCCCATCATACTCATCTCAAATTCTGAACTCATCATAGCTGAAAACTTAGACACGAGATCATGAGAAGCACAACCAAAGATAATATCATCCACATACACTTGAACGAATAATTAGTCATTGCCATGCCTAAGTACAAAAAGAGTTTTATCAACCTTGCCCATGGTAAACCCCTTTTTAAGTAAGAATGTTTTTAACCTATCATACCATGCTCTAGAGGCTTGTTTTAGACCGTACAAGGCTTTGGACAGTTTGTAAACATGATTTGGAAAATTTGGATTTTCAAAACCCGGTGGCTGCTTAACATAAACCTCCTCCTCTATGTAGCCATTAAGAAAAGCACTTTTAACATCCATTTGATATAACTTGAAACCTTTAGATGCAGCAAATGCTAATAAAATTCTTATAGCTTCTAATCTAGCAACAGGAGCAAATGTTTCATCAAAATCTAGACCTTCAATTTGAGTGAAACCTTGAGCAACCAACCTAGCTTTATTCCTAACCACAACCCCATCCTCACTTTGATTATTTTTAAATACCCATTTAGTTCCAATTAATGTGTGAACTTGAGGTGGAGGTGCAAGTTTCCAAACATTATTTCTTTCAAAATTTCCTAACTCTTCTTGCATGGCATTAATCCAAGATTCATTAGTGAGTGCGTGTGATATATCCTTGGGTTCAAAAGAAGCAACAAAAGCAGAATGAGCATGAGAGTTTGGATCGCAAAACCTGGACCGAGTGACTCGTTCATGCAAGCTTCCAATGATTTGTTGTGGAGGATGACTTTTAAGTACTCGGAGGGGAGTAGACACTTCACAAGCACCTTCTTCTTCATGTTCGGACCTTTGATTAGGAGAGCTTGTTGATTGAGGAAGGTCCGAACCAGCAGTAGTGACTGTTGGTGCTGGTTGTGGTGCAAAATCAGCAGCTTGATCGTTATTTACTTCCGAGTTTTAGGGCAGCAGCACCACTTCTTCATCTTCTTCAATAAAAATACTCTTCCCCTGCGGATATGGATCCGGACCTGCAATATCGGAGCTAGTACTTGGGCTAGCTTCATCAAAAGAAACCTCGCAAGTCTCCACAATTTTGTTAGTGTCAAGTAAAAGCACACGGTAGCCTCTAGTATGAGATGGATAACCAAGAAACATGCCATCAACAGATCTAGCTTCAAATTTATCAAGATTACCATGTTTCTTAACAAAGCATTTGCAACCAAAAACCCTAAAGTGTGTAACACTAGGCCTATGTCCAAACCGGAGCTCATATGGGGTTTTTCCAAGCTTAGCACGCAAGAAAACACGATTTGAGACATAACAAGCGGTTGCAATTGCATCAGCCCAAAAATTTCCTAGGAGTTTGATATTCATCAAGAATAGTCCTAGCCATCTCAACTAAGGTCCTGTTCTTTCTTTCTATGACACCATTTTGTTGTGGTACATAGTGTGAAGAGTATTGATGATCTATTCCATTTTCAGCACAAAAGAGATCAAAGGATTGGTTTTTAAATTCAGTTCCGTTATCACTTCTAATTGCTTTTAATGATCCTGGGTGATCAATAGATAATCTAAGAAATAAAGTTCTAAAATGACTAAAAGCTTCGTTCTTAGATGCCATAAAATAAACCCAAGAACATCTGGAATAATCATCAACAATCACAAGCACATACCATTTACCTCCGAAGGATTGAACACGTGCTGGACCTACTGTGTCAAGATGTAAAGGTTGTCCCGGTTCAGCTGTCATGGTCATTGTGAGAGGAGCATATGAACCTGCAACAAACTTAGCATGTCTACAAGAAGAGCACACAATATCATTGTCCTTTTTAAGCTTCGGCAGCCCACGTATGCGATCGAGAGCACTAACACGAGTGAGATGATCAAAGCCTATGTGACCAAGTCTACAATGCCAAAAATATAGATCCTTTGTATCATTAGCAACTAGACACCGATTCTTAGAAGTTGACAAATCAAAATCAGCTTTAAAAACTCTTCCAAACCTAGACATGTTAAACAAAAGCTCACCTTTTGAATCTACAAGCTTGCAGCAATTTTTAGCAAAGCTAACCTCTAGATTTTCATCTAGCAATTGTGAAACCGAAAGCAAGTTGTATTTCAAATTTTTAACAAGTGCCACATCTTTCAAAGTGTAGAGATTGTTTACTCTAACCGAACCTTTAGCAATTATGGAAGTAGAGGAGTTATCGGCGAAAGTAACATTTTCTACACGTGACACAAAAGAGAGAGAGGAGAACCATTCTTTGTTGTCGGTCATGTGGCATGAGCAACCTGAATCCACAATCCAAATGTTCTCCTACCTCAAACGTGAAACCTACACAGCAGCACAATACGTCGATGACTAAATACTGGGGTTAGTTAAAAGACTTTTAGGAATCCAGTACTGAGTCACACGACGTCCAGCAGGAATAACACGCGAAAGCTGAGAAGGTACAGCAGATTTATGAGCCAAACATTGAAAATTTTTGTTCGCAACTACTGACTTAGAAGATGTGTTATATGTAGCACAAAAAACAGTAGGTCCGGGAGCAAGTTTTTGACTCATTACATCAGCTTGCAAGCTCCGAACATTCAGTCTAGCAGATTTTGCTTGGTTGTTATGTGATCTAGCAAGTATTCTTTGTTTCTTATCGTGTTTAGCTAGTCTATAACAAAAATCCATGATATGACCATCTCTACCACAGTAGGTACAATGAAAAATAACCTTATTCTCATGTCTAGATGAGCAAGCAGCACGTTTATTAGAACCCGAATGGGACAGTACTCCTGCAGATTTGAAAATCACCTCTTTTTGTCTAGGAGCTGTTTGAATCAAACCGCTTCCTAATGACTTTACAACTTTAGGTGGGTGTGGCTTAGCATGAGCATGAGAATTAAAACCTAAACCAGTTTTATCATTACAAGACTTGGAAGAATTCAGCAGCAAGTTTAGGTTCTTATTTGCATTAGAAAACCGATCTAGTGTCCTATGCATGTCATCAAGTTTATTGGACAGATCAAAGAACTTTTCACATGAAGTTTTTCCTTTTAGTTTGCAATTTGAACAATATTTAACTTCATGCACACTTAAAGCATTGTTCAAAATAGAAATCTCATTCATAGCATCATTTAGTTTCTTATTCAGATCATCACATGAAGAACAATGCAAATCAATTGTAGAACAACAAGCATCTTTCAAATTTTTATCATTAAGTGCAGCAAGCTCTTTGTTCTTTTCAATTTCAAGTTCAAGTTTATCAAGTGTAGATGCGTGTGCACTTCTTAAAGAGGATAATTGTTCATAAATCAAATCACATGAGGAACAAGAATCATCACTAGGAATCAAAGTTTTTAAACGATTAATTTCAGATTCTAGTGATTCAATTTTAACAGCATTGTTCATAAGTTTTTTATCCTTTTTCTTTAATATAACAGTGGCACGAGAAATAGCATCACACATTTTTTCGCAAGTGGGACATACCTCTTTATCGTCGCTGTTGTGTTCTGCCTCCTCGGAGCTTGAACTTGACTTGCTCGCCATGCAGCACATATTTTCCATAGCTTCTTCATCTTCATCACTACTGGTGTCCACATCACTTGAGCTGAAATCTTGAAGTGCAGAGATCATACTATGCACTATGTTGCGCATTGATAAATCTTTCTTCTTCTTATTCATTGCAAACGATTTCTTCGGCCTTGTTTGCTTTTCTTCACGTGAAGTCGGACCTGAAAGGTTAGGGCACTCCGTACGAAAATGTCCTGTCTTACCACATTCAAAACATCGTTGAGGTCCGGAGCTTCCTCTCCTTCTAGTTCTCACATTTTGCAATGCTTTTGAGAACCGAGTAGAGATGAGTGCAAGCTCCTCCTCTGGAAACTCTTCAATCTGTTCAGGGGTTAGAGAGGACAGCAAAGAGAGTGCACCACTAGATGATGATTGACTAGAACTAGACATGTCACGTTGCGAAACAAATGCAATAGACTTGTTGGGGTTTTTACGTGAGATGATGTCAATTTCATGAGTTTTTAATTTAGAATAAAGCACGTCTAAAGTAAGAGAACTCATGACAGTAGATTCACGAATAGATGTAACTTTCATCTCCAAAATTGACATATCTAATGCTCCTAACAATTGTCTAGCATTTTCAGCATCTGAAAAGTTAACATTGACACTACGCAAGTTGCTGATAATTTTATTAAAGAGAGCAAAAAGGTCGTCAATTGACTCACCGGGTTGCATCTCAAAACGCATGTATTCTTTCTTGAACATATCTTGCCTTACCTCCTTGATCGTATTGGATCCTTCATGGTAGTCACAAAGAGCTTTCCAAACATCATATGCAGATCGGAGGTGTGCAACACGGTCGAAGTCGCTTTGAGTCAATCCTTGGATGATCAAGTTGCGAGCCTTGTTGTTGTTGTCAACATCTCTCATGTTCGCAGCCGTAACTTGATCGTTGGGTGGTACATCGAAGTTCCGGTAGACCTTTTCCCATATGGCGAAGCCTTGCGCCTGTATGTAGGCCTCCATCCGCGCCTTCCAAACCTGAAAATCGATGCCATTGAACACATAAGGTTTTGCGGAGTACTTCTCCATGATGGTTAGTCAAAACACGTGCAAATCATAAAGATTAGAGCACCTTGGCTCTGATACCAATTGTAGGATCGAAGAGCACGTGAAAAGCTACCAGAGGGGGGTGAATGGTAGATTAAAACTTTTCGCAGCGGAAACAACAAAAACCCCTCAGCAAAAAATCAATCGGTTAAAGAAACCGTGTGTGCAAGTGTTTTCAAACGTGTTCAACCGTGACAAATCAAGTAGAGAGGTAGAGAATCAAGTCACGGATCTAATGCAATAAGAATCACTTGAAAACACGAAGTAAAACTTGAGATACGATCAAAATATTAAACGAAGATCAATCTGTTCTACCCGATATAAAACAGATCTGCAACGCTGCAAAGAAACTCGTGTATCTCAAAAACTAGAGATCCTAAGCTCGTGAAAATTTCAGAGATGATAGATAATTGAGTTGTGAAGGCAACCCAGAAAGAATCACGTCAATAGGATCTGTAAAACTTGAGTTATGAACGAAACACCGAAACAATGTCGGTCTGTCCAGAAACTCGGCGAGAAAGATTTGACGAAAAACAAGTCGGATGAACAAGGCACAAAAGTTCCTCGAAACTATGAACTTTATTCAATAGAAACACAAGAGGAACAGCCCAAAGTTCTCTCTACCCACGAGAGCTCTGGCCTCCCTTGCTTTTATAGCCAGCCCTCAGGCTAAACAATCCAATCTAGGACTCCTACTCCTAATTGGACTCGTATCCTAACTTACCATAACTGCTCAGGACTCTCCTCTTCGCAGATAGAAGCAATCGTGAGACTTCCAAACACCTTAGGAACGTCCTAAACATTCCTAAAACAACTCAACTTCGTGCCTAGCACGAAATCCTATCATAACCAACTCAAATCTTCCATATTTGAGCCATATCTGACTCAGCATCGGCCTGAGTACGCAATCCAGCCGGTTGGACCTTTCCGACCAATTCTTTACGTCCACTTATCTTCATCATGCCTTGGAACAATGTTGCCACGTCCATGCACTCCTTGCACACGTGCAAACACCTTCCAACGACGTACACGCAATCTTCATATGCACTGCCCTTGATCCAAACATGTTGCGCGACCTCCCGATCAACTCAACCACAGCTCCTCCCGAACTTGGTTGTTGGAACCTCATCTCCTCCCTGAGACTAGTCCAAGGATCCCGTCACCAGCCATGTCTTAAACTCAAGCAACACCTGCACATGAATAAACAACCAATTTTCCGAGCACAAGTCCTCGACTTGACTCACGTTAGTTCGAAAACCACAACACCTTACATGAGCACGTCACATAAGCATGTTGCAAACCATATCAAATGATAACAGCCATAACCACCAAAACACACCAAAAACTTAGCAAATTAATACTAAGCAAACCTTCCCATAAAGCAAGTTTGAAACGTTGCAAGTTAAAAGCAAAAACAAGACGCTGCAGTTCTACGAGTTGAACTTCACGGGAGCTCCCTAAAAACAAGCTCCGGACCTCACAGAAGCTCTCCGGACCTTGCGTCGGACCTTGCCAACACTTGGCGGACCTAACAAAGAACTTGTCGGACCTTGCCACAGAAGAATGTTTTGGCAATATTCAAAACTTTGAATATCAATGCTAACTTTTATCCTAATTGCCAATGTATTCAGCACACATAGGTCTCACAGTACCGAAGTCCTATGAAACATTAATCATAGCCTGTCTACTTGAGGTCTTAGACACTACCCTCACTCTTATGGAAAATTTCTGGTCATGCAAGTGGGGTTTCATTCAGCCTATACCTAATGCACATTCATACATCACCCTACGTATGTAAACAAAGTAAAAACTTTATAAAAGAGTTAATGCAAACCGGGGCTTGCCTTGTTGCTGCTGGTCAGTGGTTAGTTCCTCTTCTGGAAGCAGGAAGTCGAGTACCTCCGGAGCTTCCTCGCCTTCAGCGACTACACGTTATGGAAATACTACATGTTAATGAATTATGCATACAAGTTTATTGTAATACTACTGCTATTAGTTCCAATCACCAGTTTCTAACAACTGGAACTCTGTTCAAGAATTTAAAATGGAACTGGGGTTTAGTGGTTTGGGTTTGGACCTAAGTACATGGTTAAGTGCTAAGTGGTTTTCCCCCTTTTCCATATTAATCCCTCAAGTGGTTAAACACGACAGGGGTAATCCAGAGCTCCAATGGAGCTGAGAATTTTTGTGTGAGTTCCTTGTCACAAGAAAGCTCTCTGGACCAAACATTAGCACTTCTCGTTGAGTGGATTGCTCAGAATAATTCTCTTAGCAAATAAGCAAAGAAGAATTAATTCTAAGGTAACACCCCTGTTCATTCACAACTTAGTGAGCTAAAATCTCAATTATAGCTCATAGAGTTTGCATGAATTTTCCTAGCATTTTTAGAGCTAAGATTTGCCCAGAACTGAATTTCCATGTTTTGGAAATTCTCTGAAAATGTTTCTGTATTCAAATGAACACAGCACCTTCAAATTTGAATTGCTCTGAACAAATCAACTCCAAATGGTCTGAAACTTTTACAAGGATTCACTAACATCCTAAGGAACATTCTGGAAAAATTTGGGGATTTTTTGGATGAACCAAACTCCCTCTAAAATTCTTTGGCTGAAAAGCTTTAAAGAATTTTCCAGAATTAAATAATAGGTTTCATACTAATTGGGTTTCATATTTGGATTGTACTCTGTTAGAGGAATCCAACAAAGTTTGTTTCATAATTTTTGGACTCTCCTACCCCAAGCTGTGGTCCTCCAAAATTTGAACTACAAACTGGAAATTTCAAATTGTTTAACTGTCCGCCAGTGGGTCCCACCCGGCAGGTCTTCCCCTTCCTCGCGCCAAACAGGGGCCCGCGGCGGCGCACTCCGGCGAGCGTCGCCGGAACCGCTTTCCCGGCCATCTCCCGACCTCAGACTCACCGCCCCCCACCCCCCGTAATTCGTGACGCTGAACTCGTATGAGGTGTCGCCGGCGGACGTAGATCGCCGGAAATGGGTGCGTGGCGGCGGCAGTGATCGCTAAGGTTCCGGTGAGCTCGGAAATCGCCTACACCGCATCAAAACAGTCGGACATGATCGGAGAGCACCGTGGGAGCTCGAGGTTGATGAAAATGGCCGCCAAACCCCATGAAAAGGTCGGCAACCTAGAGCTCCACGGTGACCCGAGCTATTATTCCATGGCGGCCCGAAAAACAGCGAGAACCTGGTTATTTCTGGACCATACTGCTTGATTCTTGGTCGAGGAGGGCCACTAGGGAGTGAGGAATGTGCTGACAAGCCGGCTCGGCCAATAGCTAAACGAGTAGCATGAATTTTGGGGTAGACCGCGCTCTACCCGAACACACTACGTTTCAGAAGAACTGGGAATACTCTTCATCCGGTGAATCAACCGCTATACGGCTTGCATCTACACAATCTAGAGAGCACGACGCACCTTTTTCGTGTAGTAGAGGAATGGTGAAAACGGCTGTGGAGCGCTGCCCATGGTGAGCCGGTTGCAGTTTCGCCGGTTGCACCTCGGTTCTTCTCGCCGACGTTCAGTTTGCAGCCAGCAGAGACACCGAGCACCGGCGCTGAGCAGGGGAACAGCTCCTACACCTGTGTGCGCCTTCTTTTCGTGTTAATGGTTCGAGCGAGGGCCGATCGTTGCCGGGGTGCAGTGGAAAAAAATCGAGGAGCGGCACCGGGGGGAAGAACCGAGCTCGGTGCGGCGCTGTTCGGGAGGAGGAGGCAAAACACGATCGGCTCGTGCTGTGAAGAAAAGATTATGCCGAGTGAAGAGGGAGATAATCACACGGCAGCCAGCGCGAGCGGGAAGCAGGAGGTGGCTGCGCGAAGGGGTCGGCGCCGGCGCTCCCGTGCGCTGTCTCGGCCGTGAGAGGGAAAAAATCAGTGGAAGACTTCTCTGTTAAGCCTGCTGACATGTGGGACCTCCCCTCAAATTCTTTTTCCAAATTTTCTAAATTCTGTTGTGCCAAAATATCCTCAGCTACTCACAATTCAATGTGAGACTTAGTCACCAAGTCTTAGCTTAAATTTGAATTCTCAAATTTGAACTGTTTTTGGCTAAATTTGCTGCATGTTTAAACTGAAATTCAAATTCAGTTTTGAATTCTTGCAAATTTAGCTCTTGACAAGATGAACTCTAATGAGGATGAAAATTGGTGGGCTAACTCAGAAAAATGTGCTGAGTTTGAATATGAAGCTAACTTTTGAATTTGAGTGATGGAAGTGGCTGCAATTTGAAATTACATTCAAATTGGCCCCTTTTTCAAATACCTCCAAAAGTGCCTGAAAAAGTGTTGGATTTGCATGAAATTTGGCCTGAACCTTCCCAAGACTTTTTAAGTTCTAGGGGTGAGCTCAACCTCTTATGTTCATGTGTAAAAATCCTACTTTGTGAAAGTGAAGGCTTTCCCCTCTAATTACTCTTTTGATGGAGGTTACTTGCTCTTCATCATTTTTTACAACATATCCACAACAAAAGTGTGGTGTTGTGAGGTGATAAAAAATTTTGCAAGTCCCTTTTTCTTGGGCTTTTACATCCCTCCCCCCTTATAAGAATCTCGTCCCGAGATTATAAAAGAAGAGATAGCGATGTAATAGAGACTTACCCGTGCTGAGATGCCATGAACTCTGGGTAATTTGAGCGAAGGAATTTCTCACTCTCCCATGCCGCTTCTTCGGCGGTGTGGTTGCTCCAGAGTATCTTGTAGAACCACAACGTTCTGCTGCGCGTGGTCCTGGCTTTTTCATCAAGAATGGCCACCGGATACTCATCATATGTTAAATCCGGTTTCAGCTCGCCGATGTCTTCGGTAGGAACAGCAGCTGTATGCCTCAAACATTTTCGCAGTTGCGAAACATGGAAAATGTCATGGACACCAGCAAGAGATGCCGGTAACTCCAATCTATATGCTGCTGGTCCACACTTCTCGGTGATAGCGTAGGGCCCAATGAAACGTGGAGCGAGCTTCCCCTTCACACCGAACCGGTGCACGCCTTTCATTGGAGACACGCGGAGGTACATGTGTTCCCCAACGTCAAAGTGCAACGGTCTACGCCTCTTATCAGCGTAGCTCTTCTGCCGGGATTGAGCGGCCTTTAAGTTAGCCTGAATCGCCCGAACGCGCTCTTCGGCGTCGTTCACCACATCAACCCCGAATGTGACTCTTTCACCGGACTCGCACCAATTTAATGGGGTGCGGCATTTACGTCCGTAGAAAGCTTCGTAGGGTGGCATCTTGATACTCGCCTGATAGCCGTTGTTGTACGAGAATTCCGCCAATGGTAGGTGATCATCCCAGTTCCTACCATGGTGGATGGCACATGCTCTCAACATGTCTTCTAATACTTGGTTCACCCTCTCTATTTGTCCATCTGTCTGAGGGTGATAGGCGGAGCTCCTGATCAACTTAGTACCCAGTGCAGCGTGTAGCTGCTCCCAAAAGCGAGATACAAATAATGCACCTCGGTCCGAGACGATGGTCTTGGGTACCCCGTATAGGCATAGAATCTTTGCTTTGTACAGCTCCGCATATTTGCCGGCATTGTAACGTGTATTCACCGGGATGAAGTGAGCCGTCTTGGTTAACCGATCAACGATTACCCATATGGAATCATGCTTGTTGGATGTTAGGAGTAATCCCACAATGAAATCCATGCTCACATCTTCCCATTTCCATGCCGGGATCTTCAGGGGTTGCAACAGCCCTGATTTCTTCATGTGATCAGCTTTCACTCGTCTACACGTATCGCACTCGGATACGTACTTAGCTACCTCCCGCTTCATCCGTGTCCACCAAAATTTCTTTTTCAAATCTTGGTACATTTTGTTGCTGCCCGGATGAATGGAGTATTTAGACAAGTGAGCTTCATCGAGGATCTTCTTTCTCAACTCCATATCCCGGGGTACGACTATGCGGTCATTGAACCACAGCGTCCCCTCCTCATCCTTCCAGAAACATTTGATCTCTCCATTGTCTATCCGTCTCCGGAGATGTGCCATGCCTTTATCATCTTTCTGAGCTGCAATGATGTCCTCCCGAATCGTAGGGATGAGGGCAAGGTTGTACAGCGATCCATAAGGAACCAAGTATAGACTCGGCTCTTCCTCCTCCACCGGTGTAATGGTGAGGTGATGGACATGTGATTTCCGACTCAGCGCGTCGGCAACCACATTCGCCTTGCCAGGGTGGTAATGTATCTCAATTTCATAATCTTTGATCAATTCTAACAACCTCCGTTGCCTCATGTTCAGCTCCTTCTGGGTGAAAATGTATTTCAAGCTCTTGTGGTCGGTGTAGAGGTGCACCAAATTCCCTAGGAGATAGTGCCTCCACATTTTTAGCGCCAACACCACGGCAGCAAGCTCAAGATCATGAGTCGGATAATGCTGCTCATGGTTCCGAAGTTGGTGTGAGCCATAGGCGACCACACGTCCTTCCTGCATCAACACGCAGCCGAGCCCAATACCGGACGCGTCACAATACACGTCGAAGGGCTTTGTTGTATCCGGCTGAGTTAAGACCGGGGCTGTGGTGAGATGCTTCACCAATGCTTGGAACGGTCCTTCACACGCCGTGTTCCAAACATATTTCATCCCTTTCTTGAGCAATTCTGTCATCGGCTTAGCAATCTTGGAGAAGCTTGGAATGAATCTCCGATAGTATCCCGCTAACCCGAGGAAGCTTCTGACTTCATGAACTAAAGTGGGGGCTTTCCATTTCAGCACTTGCTCTATTTTGCTTGGGTCAACCGCAATGCCTTCAGCTGAGATGATATGTCCCAAGAATGGCACTTGGCTGATCCAAAACTCGCACTTGCTGAACTTGGCATAGAGCTTATGATCTCGCAATCGTTGAAGAACGATCCGTAAGTGTTCGGCATGTTCGGCCTCTGTCTTGGAGTACACCAAGATATCGTCAATGAACACTACCACAAACTTGTCCAGCACCGGCATGAACACCGAGTTCATGAGATACATGAAATGGGCTGGAGCGTTTTTGAGACCAAAAGACATGACGAGATATTCATATAATCCATATCTCGTCGAGAAGGCTGTCTTCGGGATATCCTCCGCCCGGATCTTTATCTGATGATATCCAGAGCGAAGGTCCATCTTGGAGAACACACTTGCACCCACAAGTTGATCAAATAATATGTCGATGCGGGGCAGTGGGTACTTATTCTTGATGGTGACGGTGTTGAGCGGCCGGTAATCCACACACAGCCTCAGGGTTTCATCCTTCTTCTTAACAAACAGCACCGAGCATCCCCAAGGCGAGGAACTCGGCCTAATGAAACCCTTGCTCAACAGATCATTGAGCTGTTCTTTTAGTTCAGCCAGCTCATTGGGAGCCATTTTGTATGGTCTCCGTGATATGGGCGTAGTCCCGGGTGCAAGTTCAATCTTGAACTCGACATCCCGCTCAGGTGGCATGCCCGGAAGATCATCCGGAAACACGTCAGGATACCCCCGGACTACGGGGATGTCTTCTAACTTGAGAGCTTCAGCATTATTAACTGCTAAAACTTCCCGGACTGGAGTGTCTAATACCATGGAATGTGGACGGTGGAATGGTGAGTTTAAATGAACCGTCCGTGTCCGAGTCTCTAGGACAGCGCCATGGTATTGTAGCCATGACATCCCTAAGATTGCATCAATCTTTTGTCCCATAAGGATTATCAAGGTGGTGGGATATGGTTTCCCACCTAAGCACAGAGGTGCCTTTGGAATCATCATATTAGCTGAAATCTTCCCTCCCGGTGAGCAGATCATATAAGTGCAGTCGGTTGGGAAGACTTGCATTTGATGCTTAGCCACATAGGATGCACTTATAAAGCTGTGGGTTGCACCAGAATCAAACAATATGACGATGGCTTGATGGTTGAGAGTAAACGTACCCGCCAGCACGTTGTCTCCCTCTGGGGCGTCCTCATTGTCGAGGTTGCGGACACCCCCAGTCCGCTGACCAACCTTCTTCACCGGAGGTCGGCCTCGAGCACCGCCCTGGAATTGGGCTTGCCCGCTGCTTTGCTTCCCCTGGGTACAGTCCTTCGCGAAGTGGCCCGCCTGGCCACACGTGAAGCAAGTGAAGCGGGGCGGTCCCCCGCTGATCGGTGGGCGGAAACCCGGGGCGCGTTGTGGCGGTGGAAACGCCCGGGTACCGTCTGCTGCTGCTGTCTTGGTGGTGGCATCGGCGGTCGGAATGGGGGTGACTGGAAAGGACGTCCCCCGAACCGTTGAGGTCGCGCCGGTGGATGCCACTGCTGCCCGGATGGTGTCCGATACACCATACGGTACTTCTGAGGTGCGCCACCACAACTGCTAGGTGGAGCGCTGCGCTTCCTCTGCTCAGCTGCCAACTCCCGCTGAGCGTCCTCTTGCATGATTGCGGCATTGACTAGGTCGTTGTATGTGCCGCGATTCCACTGCACGAGATGGGTCTTCATCTCGGGGTGTAACCCCCGATAGAAGTGTTCCCGCTTTTTCTCCTCAGTGGAGATGTAGTCTGACGCATATTGCGCCAGATGGTTGAAGGCACGGGAGTAGTCATGGGCACTCCTCCCGCCCTGCTTCAGTTCCAAGAATTCGTGGAACTTCCTCTTTATGATCCCGGGAGGAATGTGATAGGCGTGGAATGCCTCCCGGAACTCTTCCCATTCCACGGCATGGCCAGTTGGACGTGAGGCGACATAATTCGCCCACCACGCACCAGCGGCACCGTGGAGTTGCTGCGCTGCGAACAGAGTCTTCTGCCGCTCCGTACATTGGAGCAGCCCGAACTTGGACTCGATGGTCCGCAGCCAATTGTCAGCCTCCAGTGGTTCTTCAGCTTCGGTGAACACTGGAGGGTGCGTACTCATGAAATCCGAGTACGACACTTCACGGGGCTCATGAGGCCCTCTGTCTTGACGCCCCCCCCCCCCCCCCCCCGCCTGGGACGTATTCTGCACGATTGTGCGGAGCAGGTCGGTCTGCTCCTCACGACCTCCCACCAGTGCCGCTATCACATCCACTAGGGTAAGCAGAGGCGGCGGTTGTGGCTGCTGCTGCGGAGTGCTGTCGTAGGCCGGTGGCTGGGAGTCATCACCTCCCTGTTGGCTAGAGCCACCAACCTCGTGCGTGGTCCTAGTGCGAACCATCTGCATCCATACGACAATAAACATCAGTCCCGCAACATATTGCATGCAGTCCAATAAAATAGGCGTAAAAACATAATGACAATAAAACATGTGATACATCTCGTAGGGAGATAATGTAATAACTTGGCATAAGCTACACCATTACCAGAGCAAATACAAGCTAGTTACATCTAACTTGATGAACCTCCTCTTTGGAAGCTCACCGCAACTAGGTTTGGTCACTACGAGACATTACTATCGCGTTGTCATCACGTATACCACCCTTAGGGTACAACACCCTCTCCAATGAGTTCAACTGTCACTCCTCTATCAGAATGACCAGTTTCTACCTATTCCAATTTTTTGATCTGGTTCTGGGCATTTTCATAACTCAAGCTGAATACAAAAGTTAAAGTTAACTTTAGTATCTTTCCAACGAGTACTCATTTGCCCCCAGATCAGCTCTTGTTAAAAAGTTATGTTAATTCAAAGTCAGCAGAATTTCTGGAAGAATTTTAACAGCACCTCCCTTGGAAAGTTGCTGTTTTCAACTCCGGTTTCCACTGAAATCAGTGCTGAAATTTCAGAAACTTTGAATTGCAAAGATGTAACACATATTCTACCCTTTCTAAGGATGTATCATATGAAATTTTTTGATTTTGCTACTGGAATTATGTTTGAAAAACAGAACAGTACAGAGAATGTTTTAACTCTGCCCTGATTCTGGACAGCTTACATTTCTCTGGAATTTAAGCCATCTTAAGGTGTGTTTCAGCTCTGGAATTCTATAAAAAAGTTGTAGAGTACTGAAATACCTTCCCAGAACTATACACCACACCTCCCTGGGCTAAAAGACCGGTGAGTTATGCTCTGTTGAATGTACAAAGTAGTACACTTCTCAGTTACAAACTAGGGTCTTTATTACACAGCGGAAGTTTCTTTTATACAACTCACGCCCGCCTATCTAGCAAAAGTCGGTTGCCCAGCCCTAGGGCAACCCACACTAGCTGCACTTCTCAGTTCAGCGCGGTGTGTACGGCTCCCACTCAGCCGTGGTCCCCGACGGAGGGTAACCCTCGCCGGTGGACTTGTACTCCGAGTCCGTGGGTGGCTCCTCACCTGAAAAACACTTAAGCAGCAACCGTGAGCACGAAGGCTCAGCAAGGCTTAACCGACTCACCTAAGCATGAAACTCTACATGAGGTGTACCATGACATAGGATAGCAATGTTGCAGCAAATGGACACGCCTACAAGTTCATCCTTAATTCATATTTTAACAACACGTTAACAGTTCATGAAGCTGAAATTTAGTGAGCAATATTTGGTGGCACACATGTAGCAATACAATTATATCATAACAGCAATATTGAATCATAACGTTTCATGCATTAGTCTACGTTACAACGCAGTGAACAAGCGGTACTCATCACCGCGAGGGACGGCGAATCGACTCGATATACACCTGCAGGGAAACCCAAGGAGCACGTCACGTACGCCCACCCTGGAGCTGCACAGCACGCTCACTCGATGTCGTACGGGACAACCTATCACCCAACAGCCCAAACGTCGAACCGGTCGCACCGAAACGAGCAGGAGGTTCCCCACACGGAGCATCTCTCTATGCCCATTGGCAGATTTCCACCTTGCTGCCCTCAACCTACACCTATAAATCGGTGTGCTATGCCTCGACGCCCGGAGGTTTAGGCTACATCGGTTTATCGGGGCCCATATATCCGATATGCCTTCGGTACGTTCAATACTTGTTCTGCAGGGCCGCACACGGATCGGTCCTCAATCGACACGGGCAGGGCTGCGCACACAAGACTTCCTCTTGCTGTGCCCTAGCCCCTGCCTAGTCTCATTTTCATTACTAAGGTGATCTCACATCACTCAACCGAACCCGTGTGTCCCAAGCCTAATCTCGCGAGTAGATTCCAACTACTCGACTTGTACCGAAGTCCTATGAAACATTAAGCATAGCCTGTCTACTAGAGGTCTTAGACACTACCCTCACTCTTATGGAAAATTTCTGGTCATGCAAGTGGGGTTTCATTCAGCCTATACCTAATGCACATTCATACATCACCCTACGTATGTAAACAAAGTAAAAACTTTATAAAAGAGTTAATGCAAACCGGGGCTTGCCTTGTTGCTGCTGGTCAGTGGTTAGTTCCTCTTCTGGAAGCAGGAAGTCGAGTACCTCCGGAGCTTCCTCGCCTTCAGCGACTACACGTTATGGAAATACTACATGTTAATGAAATATGCATACAAGTTTATTGTAATACTACTGCTATTAGTTCCAATCACCAGTTTCTAACAACTGGAACTCTGTTCAAGAATTTAAAATGGAACTGGGGTTTAGTGGTTTGGGTTTGGACCTAAGTACATGGTTAAGTGCTAAGTGGTTTTCCCCCTTTTCCATATTAATCCCTCAAGTGGTTAAACAGGACACGGGTGATCCAGAGCTCCAATGGAGCTGAGAATTGAGTTCCTTGTCACAAGAAAGCTCTCTGGACCAAACATTAGCACTTCTCATTGAGTGGTTTGCTCAGAATAATTCTCTTAGCAAATAAGCAAAGAAGAATTAATTCTGAGGTAACACCCCTGTTCATAGCCAACTTAGTGAGCTAAAATTTCAATTATAGCTCATAGAGTTTGCATGAATTTTCCTAGCATTTTTGGAGCTAAGATTTGCCCAGAACTGAATTTCCAAGTTTTGGAAATTCTCTGAAAATGTTTCTGTATCCAAATGAACACAGCACCTTCAAATTTGAATTGCTCTGACCAAATCAACTCCAAATGGTCTGAAACTTTTACAAGGGTTCACTAACATCCTAAGGAACATTCTGGCAAAATTTGGGGATTTTTGGATGAACCAAACTCCCTCTACAATTCTTTGGCTGAAAAGCTTTAAAGAATTTTCCAGAATTAAATAATAGGTTTCATAATAATTGGGTTTCATATTTGGATTGTACTCTGTTAGAGGAATCCAACAAAATTTGTTTCATAATTTTTGGACTCTCCTACCCCAAGCTGTGGTCCTCCAAAGTTTGAACTACAAACTGGAAATTTCAAATTGTTTAAATGTCTGCCAGTGGGTCCCACCCGGCAGGTCTTCCCCTTCCTCGCGCCAAACAGGGGCCCACGGCGGCGCACTCCGGCGAGCGTCGCCGGAACCGCTTTCTCATCCGTCTCCCGACCTCAGACTCACCGCCACCCCGTAATTCGTGACGCTGAACTCGTCTGAGGTGTCGCCGGCGGCCGTAGATCGCCGGAAATGGGTGCGCGGTGGCGGCAGTGATCGCTAGGGTTCCGGTGAGCTCGGAAATCGCCTACACCGCATCAAAACGGTCGGGACATGATCGGAGAGCACCGTGGGAGCTCGAGGTTGATGAAAATGGCCGCCAAACCCCATGAAAAGGTCGGCAACCTAGAGCTCCACGGTGACCCGAGCTATTATTCCATGGCGGCCCGAAAAACAGCGAGAACCTGGTCATTTCTGGACCATACCGCTTGATTCTTGGTCGAGGAGGGCCGCTAGGGAGTGAGGAAGGTGCTGACAAGCCGGCTCGGCCAATAGCTAAACGAGTAGCATGAATTTTGGGGTAGACCGCGCTATACCCGAACACACTACGTTTTGGAAGAACTGGGAATACTCTTCATCCGGTGAATCAACTGCTATACGGCTTGCATCTACACGATCTAGAGAGCACGGCGCACCTTTTTCGTGTAGTAGAGGAATGGTGAAAATGGCTGTGGAGCGCTGCCCACGGTGAGCAGGTTGCAGTTCCGCCGGTTGCACCTCGGTGCTTCTCGCCGACGTTCAGTTTGCAGCCAGCAGAGACACCGAGCACCGGCACTGAGCAGGGGAACAGCTCCTACACCTGTGTGCGCCTTCTTTTCGTGTTGATGGTTCGAGCGAGGGCCGATTGCTGCCGGGGTGCAGTGGAAAAAAGTCGAGGAGCGGCGCCGGGGGGAAGAACCGAGCTCGGTGCGGCGCTGTTCGGGAGGAGGAGGCAAAACACGATCGGCTCGTGCTGTGAAGAAAAGATTACGCCGAGTGAAGAGGGAGATAATCACACGGCACCCAGCGCGACCGGGAAGCAGCAGGTGGCTGCGCGAGGAGGTCGGCGCCGGCGCTCCCGTGCGCTGTCTCGGCCGTGAGAGGGAAAAAAATTAGTGGAAGACTTCTCTGTTAAGCCTGCTGACATGTGGGACCTCCCCTCAAATTCTTTTTCCAAATTTTCTAAATTCTGTTGTGCCAAAATATCCTCAGCTACTCACAATTCAATGTGAGACTTAGTCACCAAGTCTTAGTTTAAATTTGAATTCTCAAATTTGAACTGTGTTTGGCTAAATTTGCTGCATGTTTAAACTGAAATTCAAATTCAGTTTTGAATTCTTGCAAATTTAGCTCTTGACAAGATGAACTCTAATGAGGATGAAAATTGGTGGGCTAACTCAGAAAAATGTGCTGAGTTTGAATATGAAGCTAACTTTTGAATTTGAGTGATGGAAGTGGCTGAAATTTGAAATTACATTCAAATTGGCCCCTTTTTCAAATACTTCCAAAAGTGTCTCAAAAAGTGTTGGATTTGCATGAAATTTGGCCTGAACCTTCCCAAGACTTTTTAAGTTCTAGGGGTGAGCTCAACCTCTTATGTTCATGTGTAAAAATCCTACTTTGTGAAAGTGAAGGCTTTCCCCTCTAATTACTCTTTTGATGAAGGTTACTTGCTCTTCATCAATTTTCACAACATATCCACAACAAAAGTGTGGTGTTGTAAGGTGATAAATTTTTTTTGCAAGTCCCTTTTTCTTGGGCTTTTACAGGCTACTAGATGTATGGACTCACTAAGGTTTCACCAGCAGGCTCGAATCACCATTCTCCCACCTACGGACCCCCTCTTGTGCTATGCAGTTCCCAGGGCAGTCCTCACTCGACTCCCATTCCCCGTGCCTTCCGCGGTCCATAACAACCCAACAACTTACCTAATTAGTCAGCTAAGCCGCACCCATATTTGGCCTTGTGGTGGCACTGTTTTCCTGGCATGTGCTGGCATGAACCGCTCCTTAGATCTACGGCAAGTAAACCACCATCTCATTCTACCACATCCACGAACCAAGCTTGCCTAGATCTCCCCCCATTCTATGCTCATTATCATCATCAAGTTCTCATTATTATTCATGCGATTGCAGTAGCTAGACATGTTCTATCTCGGGTACCCGTAACCCGTAAGCTAAGCGAAGAAAAAAGCAAAAATAATCATACCCGACTCATAAACTTTCCCGGCGACAAGGATGGTTAACAAAACTAGTAAACTCCTATGAATGGGTTTCCCCATCAAGTTGACTCAAGCATACACATTTTCGCAAACAAAACAGTTTTCAAAACATGGGATCAATATGGTCAAGGGACACTTGCCTTGCTCCTGTGGCTTTTGTTGCTCACGTGTCTCGAAGTCTTGGTGTTGTAGTCCTTCGTAGATGGCTTCCTGAGCTTGTACTTCTACTCATGACCACGCACATACAAAATTTATAGCAATCAAATATCATCCACAAACTTTACTCAAGATGCGATGGTGCAAATCCTACGATGCTGTTTTATTAGACTAGTTTGTACGTGTTCTTGTGTGTTTTAATGGCTTGCATGGGGTTTTATGGTGAACAAGGGTGTAAGGATCAAGTGTGGACATGGTGATGATCTTGACTCAAAATATAGATCAATTCCACTGTCAAAAACCGATCAACACGTGATCTGTCCACACGAAACAGCTTCTGTTCAAAGAAAACAGATGCGAAGAAACCGCGATGAGGTCGAAATATGGGTATAAAGACCTACTTCATTTCTCTTTGATGGTGGGGCCTTCCTCATAGCAATGGCAGCAGCGACGGCGAGGCGCGACGGCGCTCGTCGGCGGGCTCACCGGTGGGGCTCACCGGCGATTGAACTCCGGCAGGGGGTTCAACTCGGCGAGTTGTAAGCTAGGGCCTCCAAGTCATCGACTCGGGAGGTGGAAAATAGGTACATGGTTGCGGTCAGGGGATTTTGGGTTCTATTTATAAGGGGTGAAAGAAGAGTCCTACTCCAATAGGAGTTCAAATAAGAGTCCTATTCAATTCGTTTTGGATCTTAACAACTTATCTCCAATTTATTTGGGTGTGGTAGCAACGTGGGAAAAATTGTGTCGGTATTCCTCAGTACCGGGTACTGACGCACAGGGGAAAAATCGCTTAAGGATCTCGTTCTTCCGCAGAGATGAGCTCCGGAGGCTCCACGCGTCCAGCGGGGGCCGTGCCTCCCTTTTCCTCAAGGGCGAGCTCCACGTGCGCCACGTGACTGGCGGGTGGGACCTCCCTCTCCCTCAGATGCGAGCTCTGGGGGCGCCACGTGTCAGTGACAGACCTCCCCTCTCCTCCGAGGTGGGCTCCGAGAGTGCCACGTGTCCAACAGCGCCGGACCTCCTTTCTCCTTGGAGGTGAGCTCCGAGGACGACACGTGTCCAGCAGTGTCGGACCTCCCTTCTCCTCGGAGGTGAGCTTCGAGGACGACACGTGTCTAGCAGTGTCGAACCTCCCTTCTCCTCGGAGGTGAGCTCTGAGGATGGCACGTGTCCAGCAGTGTCGGACCTCCCTTCTCCTCGGAGGTGAGCTCCGAGGAAGACACATGTCCAGCGTCAGGACCTCTCGGAGGCGAGCTCCGAGCCTGCCACGTGGCCAGCAGTACCAGACCTCACCCACCTCCGCAGGGATGAGCTCCAAAGACGCCACGTGGCCAGCGGGCCGCAGGAAGTGTCGACAGCGCTCCTCGGTGAATTGGAATTGGCTCTTTTCAGCTATCTTTCTCCCATTTTTATGATTCTTTACCATTTCTTTTTTCTTTTATAATGTTTATCTATATGCAATGCATGAATATGAAATTGAGGGTGTTACAAACCTACCCCCCTTAAACTTAATCTCGCCCTCGAGATTCGATAGAGTAGAGAATAGATGAGGGAATTCTGCCTTGATGTCTTCCTCACGCTCCCATGTAGCTTCGGCTTCCGTGTGATGGCTCCACTGTACCTTGCACCAACGGATCACTTTGTTCCTCGTGACCCTTTCCTTCACGTCCAAAATTTGGACAGGGTGCTCTACGTAGGTCAGATCCTCTTGAAGCTCGAGCTCATCCATCAGTACTTGTTCTTCCGGGAACACGTCCGAATATTCTTGAACCACCGGAATGCTTTCCAATGTTGCTTCTACAACGTGGTTCAACGTTGCCTTCTCGGTTGCCGGTTGGGCTGACTCGAACTCAATACGAGTTCCGTGCTCGTTTGTCAACTGCAGGCTCCTCTTAGCACATTGTATTACTCCGTTGTGCTTGCTTAACCAATCCATTCCAACTATTATATGAAGTCCTTGGGAATCCAAAACAATAAGGTTGGCAAGGAAGTCTACCCCCTTATTTTGAGGTTTACTTTCGGACATACTATATTAGTCCTCATCTCTCTACCGGGAGAATTAACCAACATGGTATATTTCATGTGTGATATGGGCAGGTTATACTTGGCAACATACATGGATGATATGAATGAATGCGATGCTCCGGAATCAAATAAAACAGTGGCTGGGTTGGAGTTGGCAACGAACATACCAATCATGACGTCCTCAGCCTGTTGCGCTTCCTCAGCGGAGACATGATTCACGTCACCACGAGTGTAGTTCTTCTGCCCACGGTTACCTTGCGTAGCTCCTCCATTCGGCCGTGGGTTCTGCTTGGACGCGTTTCTTGGCTGTCCAAGGCCTTTCCTCGGGCATTGACTTGCAAAGTGTCCCGCCTCTCCGCATGCAAAGCATGGCTTGTTGTCCAAGACAGCAGGAACGTTGGGGCGAGGGTGGTTTTGAGCATAAGCGCCCATGTTGGGTCGGGGCGCAGGAGGCAAAGGCACACAAGGTTCTTGCATAACAGGACGTTGCTGTGGTGGTTGATTAGGGCAAAAAGTAGAAGCGGACGAGCCATACTATGGTGCAGCTGGGAGCATGAAACGGGGACGTACATTGCTCCCTTGTGGCTGGTATGGCATCTTTCTCTTGCCCTCTTGCTCGATCTCACAAATCTTGCTCTAAACCACTATAGCTTTGTCAACTAGCTTCTGGAAGTTTGCATAGTCATTGTTGAGCAGTTGAACTTGGATCTCATTGTTCAACCCTCTCATGAACAAGTATTGCTTCCTTTGATCCGAGTTGACATCCTTGGGGGCATACCTTGACAGCTGCATGAACTTGTTGAGGTACTCATTCACGCTCTTCCTGCCTTGGCGGAGACCTTCAAACTCTTGCCTTTTAAGCATCATGACTCCAGAAGGGACGTAATGAGAGTAGAAACTCTCCTTGAACTCAGTCCAAGTGATAGTCTACTGGTTGACATGAGCATTGCAAAGAGCGTCCCACCAGTCAGCGGCTGCTCCCATAAGTTGGTGCGATGCGAAGAGAACTTTCTCACGATCATTGCACTGAACAATGGAAAGCTTCTTCTCCATGGATTTCAACCAATCATCAGCCTCCATGGGATCATTAGCTTGTGAAAAAGTGGGCGGTCGAGTCCCCATGAACTCTTCCAGACTGTTGTGAGCCGGCGGTGGTGGCGGTGGTGGTGGTGGTGGTGCAGGAATAGGGTTAGGATTGTGGTTGTTGTTAGCTTGCAGCTGTCCCAAAGTTTGTATCATGGTTTGCATGAGTTGGTTCTGCATAGCCATCAACCGTTCAAGGTTGTTTGCACCAGCCCCGGGGTCAGCATTCTCAGGAACTTCATCGTGGCCATCCTCTTGTAGTTCCTGGTTGCCACGAACGTTCCTTCTTTGACGGCCGGCATTTTCTCTCACCATCTCTGAGAGAGAGTTGAGTGGAATAGAAAAGATAAGTTTAGGTTGATACCCCAGCTATATGCATCAATGTATATGAACTAAATATCTTCTTCTATTAATATCAGCCTATACAAGGTTATGAACACATGCCGAAACATCTCACATCTCTCTACTATATGTGGATGTGGATATTCGTAGAAGTGTCCCACAACTCATACTCAAGCACATAAACACAAGCAATCGTCACAAAAATTCAACACACCACTCCTTTTCACGCTTATTCAATGAGAGTCCTAAACTTAATTATGTGAACTGGTGCTGTTCCCGCCATGTGACGGGGGTGGTCCATGCATGGGCGCACGCCATAGTGAGTTGGCAGTCCATGTATGGTTAGATGGCGTTGATCGGCAACACCAGCGCCATCTATAAATTGGACATGAGAAAACTTTGCGAAGGAAGAAATAACTCCAAAATCTCAGGAGTTATGGAGCAGCGAAGCAAAGGTGTGGCTGTCCAAAAGAAGAGAAAAGAGGGGCTGGAAATAGTATTTTGCGGTGGCTCAATTGACAAGAAAGTGCAGCAGCAAACAATTTTCGAAAAATAGAAGTTTTGAAGGGTGTTCCTATATGTTTTTGAGTGTCCATTCTACCTAGGCTTGCATCCTACGATCAATGTGGTTCTGATGCCAATCCGTGCATTCTACCTAGGCTTGCGTCCTACGGCCAACGTGGCTCTTATACCATTCTGTGACGCACGGTCCCGTAAAACACGGAACCCAGCTAATGCATATGTGTGCCCAGGATGTTCATCACACATACACAAGTAATCCACAAACTGAATTTCAGAATATAACCATGAATAATAGGTTTAAGTACTTTATTACATCAATCTCTAACTTATTCTTGCAGCGGAAGTCTCTAACTTATTCTAGCAGCATAAGTCTCTAAACGATAGCGGAAGCAAAACTAAACAGCAGAGGCTCCATCTTCAACTCCACAGGCAAGTTGACGGTAGTTCGCAGGCCTAGTACTCCACATGATCTTCGAAGTACTCTTCTCCTGTTGCTAATGTTTGTATGATAATGCAAGGGTGAGTACATGTCGTACTCAGCAAGTGCGGGAAAAGTATGACATCTAGCTTTCAACAAGGTATGGAACAAAAAGGCTCATTGCAGAAAGCAAAGTATTTCACAAACATGATAAAACATCAACTATCTTTAAGTGAATTTAATCCCAATATATATTTAAGTAAAACAGCAACATACCACCTTCATAATTCACCGCTTTTCATGTCTCAACCAACCATTTATCTTTCTCAACTTTATCTCATGCTCATAATATCCATAACCATCTCATATTCTAATAACCGTAACCAAAACTCATTCTCATTTTCATATGACCAAAGCCAAACTTAATGTCATGACTCAAATAGTTCCAAAACCAATCCCAATGACCATACCATAACCATAACCATAACCAAATAACCATCCCCAAGTTTCCATCCCAAATTTCCATCTAATCATGTGAGTTGGCCAGGCGCTTGTGACCGTAAGAACGGCTATCATGATGAGGTGCCACCACTTTACCCACAAGTTTGTGATTTCGTCACCCATCGGCGACTGCAGAACCTCCATTATAACAGTACACAACCGTCTGTGTATGGCCAAGAGATCACAAAATAGCCTTTACAGAGGGGCTACTAGATGTATGGACTCACTAAGGTTTCACCAGCAGGCTCGAATCACCATTCTCCCACCCAACGGGCCCTCTCTTGTGCCATGCAGTTCCCAGGGCAGTCCTCTCTCGACTCCCATTCCCCGCGCCTTCCATGGTCCCTAACAATCTAGCAACTTACCTAATTAGTCAGCTAAGCCGCACCCATATTTGGCCTTGTGGTTGCATTTGTTTTCCTGGGATGTGCTGGCATAAACCGGTCCTTAGATCTATGGCAAGTAAACTACCATCTCATTCTACCACATCCATGAACCAAGCTTTCCTAGATCTCCCCCGATTCTATGCTCATTATCATCATCAAGTTCTCATTATTATTCATATGATTGCAGTAGCTAGACATGTTCTATCTCGGCTTTCCGTAACCTGTAAGCTAAGCGAAACAAAAAGCAAAAATGACCATACCTGACTCATAAACTTTCCTGGCGACAAGGATGGTTAACAAAACTAGTAAACTCCTATGAAAGGGTTTCCCCATCAAGTTGACTCAAGCATACACATTTTCACAAACAAAACAGTTTTCAAAACATGGGATCAATATGGTCAAGGGGCTCTTGCCTTGCTCCTGTGGCTTTTGTTGCTCATGTGTCTCGAAGTATTGGTGCTGTAGTCCTTCGTAGATGGCTTCCTGAGCTTGTACATCTACTCACAACCATGCACATACAAAATTTATAGCAATCAATTATCATGCACAAACTTTACTCAAGATGCGATGGTGCAAATCCTATGATGCTGTTTTATTAGACTAGTTTGTACGTGTTCTTGCGTGTTTTAATGGCTTGCATGGGGTTTTATGGTGAACAAGGGTGTAAGGATCAAGTGTGGACATGGTGATGATCTTGATTCAAAATCTAGATCAATTCCACCGTCAAAAACCGATCAACACGTGATCTGTCCACACGAAACAGCTTCTGTTCGAAGAAAATAGATGCGAAGAAACCGCGACGAGGTCGTAAGATGGGTACGAAGACCTACCTCACTTCTCTTTGGTGGCAAGGGCTTCCTCCTAGCAATGGCAGCAGCGACGGTGAGGCGCGACGGCGCTCGTCAGCGGGCTCACCGGTGGGGCTCACCGGCGACTGAACTCCGACAGGGGGTTCAACTCGGCGAGATGGAAGCTAGGGCCTCCAAGTCATCGACTCGGGAGGTGGAAAATAGGTACATGGTTGTGGTCAGGGGGTTTTGGGTTCTATTTATAAGGGGTGAAAGAAGTGTCCTACTCCAATTGGAGTTCAAATAAGAGTCCTATTCAATTTGTTTTGGATCTTAACAACTTATCTCCAATTGATTTTGGTGCGGTAGCAACATAGGAAAAATTGTGTCGGTATTCCTCAGTACCGGGTACTCGCGCACAGGGGAAAAACGCTTAAGGATCTCGTTCTTCCGCAGAGATGAGCTCCGGAGGCTCCACGCGTCCAGCGGGGGCCGTGCCTCCCTTTTCCTCAAGGGAGAGCTCCGCGTGCGCCACATGACTGGCGGGCGGGACCTCCCTCTCCCTCAGAGGCGAGCTCTGGGGGCGCCACGTGTCAGTGCCGGACCTCCCCTCTCCTCGGAGGTGGGCTCCGAGAGTGCCACGTGTCCAACAGCGCCGGACCTCCTTTCTCCTTGGAGGTGAGCTCCGAGGACGACACGTGTCCAGCAGTGTCGGACCTCCCTTATCCTCGAAGGTGAGCTTCGAGGACGACACGTGTCCATCAGTGTCGAACCTCCCTTCTCCTCGGAGGTGAGCTTCGAGGACGACACGTGTCCAGCGGGCCAGACCTCTCGGAGGCGAGCTCCGAGGGTGACACATGTCTAGCGGGCTGGACCTCTCTGAGGCGAGCTTCGAGCCTGCCACGTGGCCAGCAGTGCCAGACCTCACCCCCCTCCACAAGGATGAGCTCCGAAGACGCCACGTGGCCAGCGGGCCACGGGAAGTGTCGACAGCACTACTCAGTGAATTGGAATTGGCTCTTTTCAGCTATCTTTCTCCCATTTTTAAGATTCTTTCCCATTTCTATTTCTTTTATAATGTTTTTCTCTATGCAATGCATGAATATGAAATTGAGGGTGTTACAATCACCAATAGTCGTGATTCATCTGGGAGGATCGTGAAGGGGCATTAGAGCTCATGGGGTATGATATATCCTACGTTGCCCAAAAAGCGATCAAGTCCGGTGCTTACCGCCTGGCTGACACCAACGACAAATCCCCTCCCTAACGCGTGCTACATCAAGAAGCTCGAGTGATTCTACGCATAAGGATATCGACCCCTGACGCGGAGTCAGCTTTGAAACCCTCAATTTCGATTTCTGCATGCATTCATATTTTATATAGAGGAAACATTTTTAAATGAGTTGAAACAGAGAAAGAATAAAAAAGATAGCCAAAAAGAGCCAATTCCAGTTCACCGAGAGCGCTGAAGACAATTCCCGTGGCCCGCTGGCCACGTGGCGCCTTCGGAGCTCATCCCCGCAAAGAGGGGGAGGTCCGACGCTAAACTGGCTACGTGGCAGGCTCGGAGCTTGCCTCTGCGGAAGGGGTGAGGTCCGACCCCATGGGACACGTGTTGCCCCCGGAGCTAGCCTCTATGGAAGATCGAGGCCAGCCCCGCAGGACACGTGTCGCCTTCGGAGCTAGTCACTGCGGAAAAGAGAGGACCAGCCGCACGGGACACGTGTCGCTCTCGGAGCTCACCTCCAAGAGGTCCGGTCCTACTGGACACGTGTCACCTCCGGAGCTTACCTCCGGGAGGTCCGTCACTATTGGACACGTGTCAACCTCGGAGCTCGTCTCTGAGGAGAAAGGAAGTCCAGCACTGTGAGGACACGTGGCACTATCGGAGCTCACCTCCAAAGAGAGGGGAGGTCCGGCACTGACACGTGGCGTACGCGAAACTCGCCTCTGTTGAGAGGGGAGGTCCCAACCCACCAGACACGTGGCGCACGCGGAGCTTGTCTCTGGAAAGAGGGGAGGTTCCCGCCAGCCAGGACATGTGGCACACGCGGAGTTCGCCTCTGAGTGAGAGGGAGGTCCCGCCCGCCTGACACGCGGCACAACCGGAGCCCGCCTCTGTGGAAAAGGGAAGCCCAGGCCCTGCAGGACACGTGGAGCCTCCGGAGCTCATCACCGTGGAGATGACGAGATCTGAAGCGGTTTTTGCTTCTATATGCGCAGGAATACCGACACGGAAGGAAACCGACACAAATTCCACGTTGCTAACGCACCAAATCCATTGAAGATAAGTAGTTAAGATTCAAAAACAATATTAATAGGACTCTTATTCGAATTCTGATCAGATTAGGACTCTTCTCTTCACGGTTATAAATAAAACCCGAAACAACCCCTTGGTCGTAACATCTTTTCTAAGTCGACAACTTAGAAGCCCTAGCCCCTAAACTCGCCGAGCTAAACCCCTTCGCCGGAGTTTGACCACCGGAGAGA
This sequence comes from Neostapfia colusana, assembly GCA_030760725.1. Classification (NCBI taxonomy): domain Eukaryota; kingdom Viridiplantae; phylum Streptophyta; class Magnoliopsida; order Poales; family Poaceae; genus Neostapfia; species Neostapfia colusana. The sequence continues at coordinate 3,416,305 of JASWHV010000019.1, read as the reverse complement.
CCACAGACGAGTCCAGACACGATGGCCATCGCCGTAGGAGAGCCGACGATCTGTTTTTGCTAGGAGAAAGGACCCGAAGGAAGTAAGGTAGGCCTCAATTACCACCTTACGAAATCATAGTGTTTTCTTTGCATCTGTTCTTCGATCCTTTCAAACAGAAGCTTTTTCGTGGACAGATCACGTGTTGATCAGTTTGGTCTAGATCTTGTGACGAGATCATCACCACGTCCACATTTGATCTATACACCTCTGTTCACCGTAAAACCCCATGCAAAGCTATTAAAACATGCAAGAACATGCAAGAGCACGTACAAACTAAACTGCACTATAGGGTTAGCATGCATATGCACCATTGCATCTTGAATAAGGATTGTGCATGATAATTGATTGCTGTGAACCTTGTATATGCATGACTGTGAGTAGAAGGACAAGCTCAGGGAGCTATCTACGACGAGCCACAACACCAAGAGTTCGAGATCCAAGAGTAAGAGAAGCCGCAACAACAAGGCAAGTGCCCCTTGACCATATTGATCCCATGTTTTGGAAAACTGTTTTATTTGCGAAAACATGTGTGTGCTTGAGTCAACATGATAGGAAACCCTTTCATAGGAGTTTACTAGTTTTGTTAACCACCCTTGTCACCGGGACAGTTGGTGAGTCGGGTATGGTCGTTTTTGCTTTTTGCTTCGCTAATCTACGGGATATGGGAAGCGATAGAATGTGTCTAGCTAACTGCACTTGTATGAATAATGGTAATGGGAAACTGATGTTGATAATGGACATGAATCGGAGGGAGATCTAGGCAAGCTTGGTTTGTGGATGAGGTAGAACGAGATGGTGGTTTACTTGCCGTAGATCTAAGGACCGGTTCATGCGAGCCATGCCAGGATAACAGTGCCACCACAAGGCCAAATATGGGTGCGGCTTAGTTAACTAATTAGGTAAGTTGCTATATTGTTATGGACCGTGGAAGGCGCGGCGAATGGGAGTCGAGTGAGGACTGCCCTAGGAACTGCAAGGCAGAAGAGGGGGCCCATAGGTGGGAGAATTGGAGATTCTAGCCTGCTGGTGAAACCTTAGTGAGTCCATACATCTAGTAGCCCCTTTGTAAAGGCTATTTTATGATCTCTTGTCCATACACCGACGGTTGTGTACTGGTATAATGGAGGTTCTGCAGTCGCCGACGGGTGACGAAATCTCAAACTTGTGGGTAAAGTGGTACAAACTCTGCAGAGTCTAAAACTATCATGATAGCCGAGCTTACAGTCACGAGCGCCTGGACAACCCACATGATTAGATGGGATGATTATTAGGATGGTATTTGATTTGGTTATTGGTTTGGTCTTTGGATTTGGTTTTCGGGACTGTTGAGTCCGGGTAATGAGAATGGTTTCGGACTGTTGAGTCGAAACAAGAGAATGGTATCGGTTATGAGATGGAATCGAATATGAGATGAAATGGTAGTGAATACGAGATTGTATTCATGAGATGGTAGTGAATACGAGATGGTATTCATGAGCATGAGAAAAAGTTGAGAAAGATTAATGTCTAGAAGAGACATGAAAAGTGGTAAATCATGATGGAGGTATGTTGATGTTTAAATACATGTTGGGATTACATTCACTTAAAGCTAATTGCTGTTTTTATCATGATTTGTGAAATAAACTTTGCTTTTATGCAATGAGCCTTTTATTACCTACCTTGTTGTGAGCTACATTTCATATTTTCCCGCACTTGCTGAGTATATCATGTACTCAAACTTGCATTATTACTTCATCATCAGCAACAGGAGAGGAGTACTATGAAGACCATGTGGAGTATTAGGCGTGTAATCTATTCTCATCCTTGCCTGTGGAGTAGAGATGGAGCCGGTGCTGCTGCTTAGTTTGCTTCCGCACTAGTTAGAAGACTTCCGCTGCCAGAATAAAGACTTCCACTGCTAGAATAGATTAGAGACTTCCGCTGCAATAAAGATTGATGTAATAAAGTACTTGAATATATTCATTCGTGGTTATATATATTCTGAATTCTATTTGTGGATTATATTTGTGTGTGATGAACATCCTGGGAACACATACGCATCAGTCTCGGTTCCGAGGGGTTTCCTCTCAGAACCAGGGCGTCACAGATTGGTATCAGAGCCACATTGACTATAGGATGACCCTAGTAACAGATTGGTATCAGAGCCACTGTTGATCATAGGTCACACGACTAGATAGGTAACAGATTGGTATAGATACCACGGTTGACTGTAGGTCACAGGTCTAGATAAAATCACAGATTGGTACAATTCACAGGTTGGTATCAAGCTTCCACGGTTGACTGTAGGTCACAATCCTAGATTGATCACAGACTGGTAGATGAACCACGGTTGACCATAGGACGCAAGCCTAGTCGCAGTTTGGTACTAGGAGCCATGCTAACCATAGGATGTAAGCCTAGGTAGAATGCATAGAATGGCATGAGAATCCCATTGACCATAAGAACAATTCACATATTGGTAGTCACAGAAGTCACAGATTGGTATCACCCCGAAACCCCATAGACCCCCATTGAGTAAGCCTTGAATAGGAGTTGTGTGCTGAACTTTTGTGATGATTGTTGTGTTTGAGTGCTTAGTGTGAGTTGTGGGACGTTTCAGCGTTATCCATATCCACACATAGTAGAGACATGTGAGATTCTTTGGCACTTGTTCACATCCTCATATAGGCTATATATGCAGCCCATCCACCTTGATGCATATAGTTACGGGGATCCATCTAACCTTCTAACCTCTATTCTATCCAACTCTCTCACAGATGGTGAGAGGAAACACCGGCCGTCAAGGGAGGAACGTCCATAGAAACCAAGAGGATGACCATGTTGAAGTTCCTGAGAATGACAACCCCGGAGCTGGCGCAAACAACCTGGAACGGTTGATGGCTATGCAGAATCAGCTCATGCAAACCATAATCCAAACTTTGGGTCAGCTGCAAGCCAACAACAACAATAGCCCCGTTCCTGCACCGCCACCACCAACGCCACCACCGCCGGCTCACAACCAACTGGGAGAGTTCATGAGGACTCGACCACCCACTTTTGCTCAAGCTAATGATCCCATGGAAACGGACGATTAGTTGAAATCCATGGAGAAGAAGCTTGCCATAGTTCAGTGCAATGACCGAGAGAAGGTTGTCTTCACGTCACACCAACTCATGGGAGCAGCCGCTGACTTGTGGGATGCCGATTGCAATTCTCATAACAACCCGGAGACTATTACTTGGACTGAGTTTAAGGAGAGTTTCCATTCTCATTACATCCCTGCCGGAGTCATTATGCTAAAGAGGCAAGAGTTTGAAGGTCTCCACCAAGGACAGAAGAGTGTGAATGAGTACCTCAACAAGTTCACGCAACTGTCACGGTATGCCCCTGAAGATGTCAACTCGGACCAACGGAAGCAGCACTTGTTCATGAGAGGGTTGAACAATGAGATCCAAGTTCAGCTTCTCAACAATGACTATGCTAGCTTCCAGAAACTTGTTGACAAAGTTATAGTGGTTGATAGCAAGATCCATGAGATCGAGCAAGAGGGCAAAAGAAAGATGCCATATCAGCCACAAGGGAGTAATGTACGCCCTCGGTACATGCCCCCAGCTGCACCACATTATGGATCGTCCGCTCCTACTTTTTGCCCTAATCAACCACCACAGCAACGTCCTGTCATGCAAGCACCTCGTGTGCCTTTGCCTCCTGCGCCCCGCCCCAACATGGGCGCTCCTGTTCAAAACCCCCGCCCCAACGTACATGCTGTCGTGGGCAACAAGGCATGCTTTGCATGCGGAGAGACGGGACACTTTGCGAGCCAGTGCCCGAAGAGAGGTCCTGGACATCCAAGCAACATGCCCAAGCAAAACCCACGGCCAAACGGAGGAGCCAATCAAGGAAACCGTGGACAGCAGAACTACGCTCGCGGCAACGTGAACCATGTCTCTGCTGGGAATAACAACAGGCTAAGGACGTCGTGATTGGTATGTTCCTTGCCAACTCCAACCCAGCCACCATTTTATTTGATTCCAGAGCATCACATTCCTTCATATCATCCAAGTATCTTGCCAAGCATAATCTACCCATATCACACTTGAAATATACTATGTTGGTTAATTCTCCCGGTGGAGAGATGAGGACTAATATAGTATGTCCGAAAGTAAACCTTAAAATAAGGGGGTAGACTTCCTTGGCAACCTCATTGTCTTGGATTCCCAAGGGCTTGACATAATACTCGGAAAGATTGGTTAAGCAAGCACAACGGAGTAATCCAATGTGCCGAGAGGAGCGTGCAGTTGAAAAACGAGCACGGTACTCGTATCGAGTTCGAGTCAGCCCAACCAATAACCGAGAAGACAAAATTCCCTCATCCAATCTCCACTAGCAAATCTCGAGGGCAAGATTCAATTTAAGGGGGGTAGATTTGTGGCACCCTCAATTTCGATTTCTGCATGCATTCATATTTTATATAGAGGAAACATTTTTAAATGAGTTGAAACAGAGAAAGAATAAAAAAGATAGGCAAAAAGAGCCAATTCCAGTTCACCGAGAGCGCTGAAGACAATTCCTGCAGCCCGCTGGCCACGTGGCGCCTTCGGAGCTCATCCCCGCAAAGGGGGGGAGGTTCGCCACTAAACTGGCTACGTGCCAGGCACGGAGCTTGCCTCTGCAGAAGGGGCGAGGTCCGACCCCGTGGGACACGTGTTTCCCCCGGAGCTAGCCTCTGCGGAGGAGCGGGGCCAGCCCCGCAGGACACGTGTCGCCTTCAGAGCTAGTCACTGTGGAAAAGAGAGGACCAGCCGCACGAGACACATGTCGCTCTCGGAGCTCACCTCCGAGAGGTCCGGTCCTACTGGACACATGTCACCTCCGGAGCTTACCTCCGGGAGGTCCGTCACTATTGGACACGTGTCAACCTCGGAGCTCGTCTCTTAGGAGAAAGGAAGTCTGGCACTGTGAGGACATGTGGCACTATCAGAGCTCACCTCCAAAGAGAGGGGAGATCCGGCATTGACATGTGGCGAACGCGGAACTCGCCTCTGTTGAGAGGGGAGTTCCCGACCCACCAGACACGTGGGGCACGCGGAGCTCGTCTCTGGAAAGAGGGGAGGTTCCCGCCCGCTAGGACGCGTGGCGCACGCGGAGTTCGCCTCTGAGGGAGAGGGAGGTCCCGCCCCCCTAACATGTGGCACAACCAGAGCCCGCCTCTACGGAAAAGGGAAGCCCAGGCCTCCGCAGGACACGTGGAGCCTCCGGAGCTCATCACTTTGGAGGTGACGAGATCTGAAACGGTTTTTGCTTCTGTACGCGCGGGAACACCGACACGGAAGGAAACCGACACGAATTCCACGTTGCTACCGCACAAAATCAATTGAAGATAAGTAGTTAAGATTAAAAAACAATTTGAATAGGACTCTTATTCGAATTCCGATCAGATTAGGACTCTTCTCTTCCCGGTTATAAATAGAACCCGAAACAACCCCTTGGTCGTAACATCTTTTCTAAGTCGATAACTTAGAAGCCCTAGCCCCCAAACTCGCCGAGCTAAACCCCTTCGCCGGAGTTTGACCACCGGAGAGACCGCCGACGAGTCCAGACACGATGGCCATCGCCGGAGGAGAGCCGACGATCTGTTTTTGCTAGGAGAAAGGATCCGAAGGAAGTAAGGTAGGTCTCCATTACCACCTTACGACATCATCGCGTTTTCTTTGCATCTGTTCTTCGATCCTTTCAAACAGAAGATTTTTCGTGGACAGATCACGTGTTGATCAGTTTGATCTAGATCTTGTGACGAGATCATCGCCACGTCCACATTTGATCTCTATACCTCTGTTCATCGTAAACCCCATGCAAAGCTATTAAAACATGCAAGAACATGCAAGAGCACGTACAAACTAAACTGCACTATAGGGTTAGCATGCATATGCACCATTGCATCTTGAATAAGGATTGTGCATGATAATTGATTGTTGTGAACCTTGTATATGCGTGACCGTGAGTAGAAGGACAAGCTCAGGGAGCTATCTACGACGAGCCACAACACCAAGAGTTCGAGATTCAAGAGCAACAGAAGCCGCAAGAACAAGGCAAGTGCCCCCTACCATATTGATCCCATGTTTTGGAAAACTGTTTTGTTTGTGAAAACGTGTGTGTGCTTGAGTCAACATGATGGGAAACTCTTTCATAGGAGTTTACTAGTTTTTTTAACCACCCTTGTCACCGGGACAGTTGATGAGTTGGGTATGGTCGTTTTTGCTTTTTGCTTCGCTAATCTATGGGATATGGGAAGCGATAGAATGTGTCTAGCTAACTACACTCGTATGAATAATGGTAATGAGAAACTGACGTTGATAATGAACATGAATCGGAGGGAGATCTAGGTGGTTTATGGATGAGGTAGAACGAGATGGTGGTTTACTTGCCGTAGATCTAAGGACCGGTTCATGCGAGCCAAGCTAGTATAACAGTGCCACCACAAGGCCAAATATGGGTGCGGCTTAGCTGACTAATTAGGTAAGTTGCTAGATTGTTATGGACTGTGGAAGGCACGGGGAATGGGAGTCGAGTGAGGACTGCCCTGGGAACTGCAAGGCACAAGAGGGGGCCCATAGGTAGGAGAGTTGGAGATTCTAGCCTGCTGGTGAAACCTTAGTGAGTCCATACATCTAGTAGCCACTTTGTAGAGGCTATTTTGTGATCTCTTGGCCATACACCGACGGTTGTGTACTGGTAAAATGGAGGTTCTGCAGTCGCCGATGGGTGACGAAATCACAAACTTGTGGGTAAAGTGGTACAAACTCTGCAGAGTCTAAAACTATCATGATAGCCGAGCTTACGGTCACGAGCGCCTAGACAACCCACATGATTAGATGGGATGGTTATTGGGATGGTATTCGGTTTGGTTATGGTTTGGTCTTTGGATTTGGTTTTCGGGATTGTTGAGTCCGGGTAATGAGAATGGTTTCGGACTGTTGAGTCGATACAAGAGAATGGTCTTGGTTATGAGACGGAATCGAATATGAGATGAAATGGTAGTGAATACGAGATGGTATTCATGAGATGGTAGTGAATACGAGATGGTATTCATGAGCATGAGAAAAAGTTGAGAAAGATTGATGTCTGGAAGAGACATGAAAAGTGGTAAATCATGATGGAGGTATGTTGATGTCTAAATACATGTTGGTATTACATTCACTTAAAGCTAGTTGCTGTTTTTTATCATGATTTGTGAAATAAACTTTGCTTTTATGCAATGAGTCTTTTATTACCTACCTTGTTGTGAGCTACATTTCATATCTTCCCGCACTTGCTGAGTACGTCATGTACTCAAACTTGCATTATTACTTCATCATCAGCAACAGGAGAGGAGTACTATGAAGACCACATGGAGTATTAGGCGTGTAATCTATCCTCAACCTTGCCTGTGGAGTAGAGATGGAGCCGCTGCTGCTGCTTAGTTTGCTTCCGCACTAGTTAAAAGACTTCCGCTGCCAGAATAAAGACTTCCGCTGCTAGAATAGATTAGAGACTTCCGCTGCAATAAAGATTGATGTAATAAAGTACTTGAATATATTCATTCGTGGTTATATATATATATATATACATATATTCTGAATTCAGTTTGTGGGTTATATGTGTATGTGTGATGAACATCCTGGGGACACATACGCATCAGTCTCGGTTCCGAGGGGTTTCCTCTCAGAACCAGGGCGTCACATCAGCGAACGACCGACCTCAGGAAACGCTGCACGGCAGAGGGAACAAATATTCTGCCCCACGACGCTTGGGGGCTACTTGACGATATGGAGCCTCGGAAGCTCATAACGGGCAAGGCACCTGAGCCCCTTTTCTCCCAATTCACACGACCAACGGCAAGGGGACAACAACAACCCCAAACGGAGCCACGGTCCAAACAAGGCAACGGGGGCGACTCCTTCCTTGAAATTGCGCGAGCCCTGGAAGATCGCGCCAAAGGACCTGACCCCTTCAAGTATGGAGCCACGCGACCCATGGATAAGGGACAAAGACAACCCTAGGGACAACGATAACCCAAGACGTAGCCAGGGTCCAAGCGAGATACAACGGGCAAAGCACCCGAGCCCTTTCCCCCAAACCGCGTGACCAACGGCTAGGGGACAACGACAACCCCGAACGGAGCCACGGTCCAAACGAGGCAAAGGGGGCGACTCCTCCTTAAAAATGCACGAGCCCCAGAAGATCAAGCCAAAGGAACTGACCCTCTAAAGTCTGGAGCCATGTGACCCATGCCCAAGGGACAACGACAACTGTAGGGACAATGACAACCCAAACGTAGCCAGGTTCCAAACGAGGGGTAGCAGACAAAGCGCCCGGGACCCTTTCCTACCAGCCGCGCCGGGCAGCTAACGGCCAAGGGAAAACGACAACCCAGAGCGCAGCCTTGTTCTGAACGAGGCGCAATGGAAAGAACTCGGGCCTTCCCCCTCCAAGAAAGACACCAAGTCCGCAGCTAAGGAGAGCACCCTGAGAAAGCAACTGCACGGACAAGCAAACGAGATAAGTCGAAAAACCAGCTCCCCTTTCTCTGATCAGTCTTTAACAATAGCATTGATACAAAAAGGGAAGAGACAGAAGTCTACTACTCTAACCGTTGCCGCTCCGCCTCCTCCATCTACTGGACGCAGTCTTCGGGGACCGTCTCCTGCTGAGACCGGCAACTGGCTCGACCCATCAAAGAAGCTCCTTCAGCTCCTCATAAGAATGGCCGTCGGTGAAGCCTTCTCCAACAGTTTCAAGGTTGATCCAAGGGTAGTGAGATAGCACACACCCAAGGCCATCCGAGCCCCACAGACCGCCCCGGCGCTCCCATAGGACGACAAACAAGCTGCAAGCCAGTCCCCGAACGATGTCAGCTCCGCGCCCGAGCCTCTCCTCCGAGAATTCGCTGAGCACCGCACGAAAGAAGGAGCGCCTGGCGTTCCAAAGACTGTCAAGCCTGGCACGAAGAACGCCGAGCTCTTCGGAGATTTTCTTCATCCAGCCCCTAAAGAAGTCCTTGTCTGGGGAGGCGTCGTCAGATGGGCCCAGAACCAGGTCGCAGGTGGATGTAACCGTGGCACGAATTTCCTGCGGATCTGCCTCGACCTCAGAAAGATGGGAATGAAGGCTTACGAGCTCCGCTTCTAGTCCCGGAGCGCCTTCTGCGCCTCGGCTAGAAGATCCTTTGTCTCTGAAGAAACAAAGCAGAGCTGGGTAAAAGAGATGCGGGATAAAACCAAGAGAAGGGGGAAGGCCTACCAAAGAGCTGCCGATCCGCCGCAACCACGGCATCTCGAGCCATCCGAGCTTCCTCGTCGCTGGACTGTACAGCCGCCTGCGCCCTGGCCACCTCTTCCAAAGCAGCTTGGGCTGCGTCACGGCCCCCGCGAGCTCGCCGTCCGCCGCCAGCGCGCAGGCATCTGTGGCCGCCTTCTCCCCGGCAGTCCGAATAACCTCCGTGCAGACTCAAGCAAGCTTCGTCTGCGCCACCGCCGGCACGGACTCCGCTTCCATCTGATGAAGCTCACTTTCCAGGGCGAGACGAGATTTCTCGGCCGCCCATTTGATCAGCCCTGCAAAAATTGGAAAATGCTAAAAAAAATGAAGCAAAATGAAGCAAGCAGACAAATAAGGGATCGGGCCAGGATCCCACGTGGCTGCCAGGAGCAGATTTCTGCAGCCGATCGAGCACGCCGCCCACACGCTCATACCCAGTCATGAGGCCAGCCCGAGCAGCTGCGAGCTCAGCACAGGAGCTCTCAACATCCGCGCAGGCTTGCTCCCACCATGCGAGATCGAATGGTGTAGGATCGAAGGGCACATGAAAAGCTACCAGGGGGGTGAATGGTAGATTTAAAATTTTTAGCGGAAGCAACAAAAACCCCCTCGGCAGAAAATCGATCTGTTAAAGAAACTGTGTATGCGACTGATCTAAATGTGTTTAACCATGAAAAAAGTGGTACATATTATAGAGAATCAATTCACAAAGACACAACAACAAGAATCATGGAAATCCGTCAAGAAAAACTTAAGTTATGATTGAAAGATCAAACGAGGGTCAATCTGTTCTACTCGAGTAAAAACCAGATCTGCAACACTGCAAAGAAACTCGTGTATATCAGAAAATACAAATCAAATGACTGTGAAATTTTCACATATGATAGATAATCAAGTTGTGAAGACAACCCAAAAAGAATCACGTCAATTAAATCTGTAAAACTGGAGTTATGATCAAAACACCCAAGCACTGTCGTGCTGTCCAGAAACTCGACGAGAAAGACTTGACAAAAACAAGTCGGATGAACAAGGCACAAAGCTCCTATAAATTATGAATTTTATTGATCAAAACATAAGATAAACAGCCCAAGGTCATCTTGCCATGAGCTCTGGCCACCCTTGTTTATATAATCAGCCCGGAGGCCAACCCAATTCAAACTAGGACTCTAGTCCTACTCAGTTTCTGAATCGAAACTTTCCATAACTGCCAAAGACTCTTCTATACGCAGATAGAAGCAATCTTAAGACTTCCAAACACCTTAGGAATGTATCTCACATTCCTAAAAACCTCAACTTCGTGTCCCTCACGAAATCCTATCATAACCCACTCAAATCTTTCCATATTTGAGCCATAACCGACTCAGCCGCAGCCTGAGTCCATAATCCAGCCGGTTGGACCTTTCCTACAAATTCTTTACGTCCACATCTCTTCATCGCGCCTTGGAACCATGTTTCCACGTCCATGCACTCCATGCACATGTGCAAACACCTTCCAACGACATCCACAATACCTTCATATGCATTATTATTGATCCAAACATGCTGCGCGACCTCCCGATCAACTCAACCACAATTCCTCCCGAACTTGGTTGTTTAACCTCATCTTCTCCCTAAGACTAGTTCAATGGATCCCGTAACCAGCCATATCTTGAACTCAACCAACATCTGCACATGAATAAATAACCAATACTTTTGAGCACAAGTCCGCAACTTGACTCTTGTTAGTTCCGAAAACCACAACACCTTATGTGAACACCTCACATAAGAATGTTGCAAACCATAGCAAAATGTTAACCACCGTAAACAGCCATAACACTTAAAAAACTTAGTAAAAGAATACTAGGAAAAATTTCCATAGATGTAAAGAAAGTTCAAAACATTTGCGTGGTAAAAATAGAACCACTGTGATTTAGCTCCGGACCTTACCAAAGCTAACCGGACCTTGAGCCGGAGCTTACCAAAGCTAGCAGAACCTAGCACCGGAACTTACCAAAGCTAGTCGGACCTACCGTCGGAGCTAACCAAACACATGTCGGAGCTAGCCATATCAAGTTGGACCTTACGTCGGATCTTGTCGGAGCTCGGACCTAGAGTCGGACCTTGACAAAAAGAGTGTTTTGGCCGAATTCAAAACTTTTATCGTCATAGCCAATGTATTTAGCACACATAGGTCTTACAATCTCCCCTTGATCAATGCATTGGCAACACCACTTAAAATCCAAACATTGGCTTATTCACATGAAAAGTTTTGCAAACAATCAAATGAGAAGGAAATTTCAAAACAAAAATTTCTCCCCCTATACATATTTCCCCCCCTTTGTAAATCAGTAATAAAATGAGAAGAAAAACAAAAATTCTCCCCCCTGAGAAGAATCGTGCCAAAACACTTGTGAATTGTGCAATGTGCGATCAATTTCTCCCCCTTTGACAATGTACTCAGCAAGGTTCAAAAGATAAATTTTAATTGTTATGAGTATATTTATAAGATATACATATAAAACAAAGCTCATCCAAGCCATACTATCAAGTAACTTACACTATCACATCAATGAGATACATAAAGTAGTGTAAGCCATGCTAGAGATCAAGTGCAATTTTCAATTTAAGCATGTCATGATCTGACAAACTTAACTATGTCAAGACCGGAAAGCATGACACTTGTTGCTGCATTTTAATTATTTTTCAAAGCACAAATTCAGATCATATGACATTTGCAAGAGATTATATGCCGCATCAGCCTTATTCTAACCAACCAAGCCAAGCCTATGTTATTTGACAATCAGAAGCCTAAGGACATGGTTTTAGTCATACACAACTTCTTCCAAGTTCATATCTAAGTGCAATGATAAGCCATCTCAAAAGAAGAAATGCGATGCATGCATATTCTCTTGATCTTTTTCTCAATTTTTCATTTGAACATAAAAGCTCAACATGTGAATAGTTGATTGATTATTTTTTATTATTTAAAGCACTTGTGAGCATGCAACAAGTTTAAAACAGCAAGAAAGTTTGATCATGACCAGATTTAGTGTAAATAATTATTCAGTCATGGCAAAAACTACAAAATGTATACCATGAGTAATGTAGTAAGAACATTCAGCATATAAAAGGAATCACAAATTCATATATGTATGAAATACTATGCTCATATTATTTTAAATTCATATTCACACATAGACTTCCCAAGTTTCAAAACTCCCCCTCAAATACTATGCATAACCCCTATTTCACTACGAATAAAACAAAAACGAGTGAAATCCAAAGGTTTTGTAAAAATGTAAGCCAATTGTTGTTCAGTATCTACATGGTGAAGCACAATGTTTCCTTTTTCAACATTATCACAGAGAAAGTGATACCTAATGTCAATGTGCTTTGTTCTCGAATGTTGCACGGGGTTTTTAGCAATGCAAATGGCACTAATGTTATAAAAAAATAGTGGAACACTGTCTAGATCAACCCCATAGTCCTTAAGTGTTTGAACAATCCAAAGAATTTGTGAGCAAGCACTAGCAGCAGCTACATATTCAGATTCGGCTGTGGATTGTGCAACTGAATTTTTTTTCTAGAGGACCAAGCAACAAGTGAATTATCAAGAAAATTACAAGCACCTGAAGTACTTTTCGTATCAATTCTACAACCCCCAAAATCAGCATCCGAAAAGCTTTCAAAGTAACGGTTGAAGAAGAAGGAAGAAAAATCCCAAATTCTTGAGTTCCATGTAAGTACCTGAGAATTCTTTTGATGGCTTGACGATGTGAAGCACGTGGGGAAGCTTGAAATCATGCACAAAGACATATGCTGAGTTGTATGTCCGGTCTTGATGCCGTGAAGTACAAAAGTGATCCAATCATACTTCTATATTCCTTTTGATCCACGGGTTCACCATCTTCATCAAGTTCAAGTGTCGTTGTTGTACCCATTGGTATCCGAAGAGACTTGCTTTTGTCCATGTTGAAGCGCTTAAGAAGGTCTCTTGTATACTTTGTTTGATGCACAAAAGTACCCTCCTTGGTTTGCTTGATTTGCAGCCCCAAAAAGTATGTGAGTTCTCTCATCATACTCATCTCAAATTCTGAACTCATCATAGATGAAAACTTGGACACAAGATCATGAGAAGCACAACATAAGATAATATCATCCATATACACTTGAACGAATAATGAGTCATTGCCATGCTTAAGCACAAAAAGAGTTTTATCAACCTTGCCCATGGTAAACCCCTTTTCAAGTAAGAATGTTTTTAACCTATCATACCATGCTCTAGGGGCTTGTTTGAGACCATACAAGGCTTTGGACAGTTTGTAAACATGATTAGGAAAATTTGGATTTTCTAAACCCGGTGGTTGCTTGACATAAACCTCCTCATCTATGTAGCCATTAAGGAAAGCACTTTTAACATCCATTTGATATAACTTGAAAACTTTAGATGCAGCAAATGCTAACAAAATTCTTATGGCTTCTAATCTAGCAACAGGAGTAAAAGTTTCATCAAAATCTAGTCCTCCCATTTAGTTCCGATTAGAGTATGACCTTGAGGTGGAGGTACAAGTTTCCAAACATTATCTCTTTCAAAAATTTTCTAACTCTTCTTGCATGGCAATAATCCAAGATTCATTAGTGAGTGCATGTTATATATCTTTGGGTTCAAAAGAAGCAACAAATGCAGAATGAGCATGAGAGTTTGGATCACAAAACCTGGACCGTGTGACTCGTTCGTGCAAGCTTCCAATCATTTGTTGTGGAGGATGACTTTTGAGGACCCGGAGGGGAGTAGACAATTCACAAGCTCCTTCTTCTTCATGTTCATCACAAACTGAAGAACTTGTGACTTGAGGATGATCTGGACCAGCAATGGTGGTCGCCGGTGCTGGTTGTGAATCAAAATCAGGAGCTGGAACAATGTCATTAGCTCCTGAATTTTCGGGCAGCAGCATCACTTCTTCATCTTTTTCGATGAAAATACTCTCCCCCTACGGATATGGGTCTGGTCCTGCAATATTAGAGCTAGTACCTGGGCTAGCTTCATCAAAAGAAACCTCACAAGTCTCCACAATTTTGTTAGTGTCATGTAAAAGCACATGGTAGCCTCTAGTATGAGATGGGTAACCAAGAAACATGCCATCAACGGATCTAGGTTCAAATTTATCAAAATTACCATGTTTCTTAACAAAGCATTTGCAACCAAAGACCCGAAAGTGTGTGACACTAGGCATATATCCAAACCGAAGTTCATATGGTGTTTTACCTAGCTTAGCACGCAAGAAAACATGATTTGAGACATAACAAGTAGTTGCAATTGCATCAGACTAAAATTTTCTAGGAGTTTGATGCTCATCAAGCATAGTCCTAGCCATCTCAACTAAGGTTCTGTTCTTTCTCTCTACAACACCGTTTTGTTGAGGTACATATGGTGACGAAAAATGATGATCTATTCCATTTTCAGCACAGAAGTGATCAAACGATTGATTTTTAAATTTGGTTCCGTTATCACTTCTAATTGCTTTTAAAGATCCTGGGTGATCAATTGATAATATAAGAAACAAGGTTCTAAAGTGACTAAAAGTTTCATTCTTATATGCCATAAAATAAACCCAAGAGTATTTAGAATAATCATCAACAATCACAAGAACATACCATTTAGCTCCGAAGGATTGAACACGTGAAGGTCCTACGGTGTCAAGGTGCAAAAGTTTACCCGGTTCAGTTGTCATGGTCATTGTGAGAGGACCATGTGAACCTGCAATCATCTTAGCATGTATACAACAAGAGCACACCATTTCTTCGTCTCCTTTAAGGTTAGGCAGCCCACGTATGCCATCAAGAGCACTAACACGTGTGAGATGATCAAAGCCTACCTGACCAAGTCTACGATGCCAAAAATATAAGTCTTTTGTATCATTAGCATCTAGACATCTATGCTTAGAGGATGACATATCAAAATCAGCTTCAAAAACTCTTCCAAACCGAGACATATTAAAAATGAGCTCACTATTTGAATCTACAACATTGCAACAATTTTTAGTGAAAATAATTTCCAGATTTTCATCTAGCAATTGTGAAACAGAAAGCAAGTTATATTTAAAATTTGTAACAAGTGCCATATCTTTTAAAGTGTAGTGATTATTTCCTCTAACCGAACACTTAGCAATTATAGGAGTTGAAGAATTATCGGCAAAAGTAACATTTTCTACATGTGACACAAAAGAGAGGGAGAAGAACCATTCTTTGTTACCGGTCATGTGGCGTGAGCATCCTGAATCCACAATCCAAATGTTCTCGTTCCTCAAGCGTGTAACCTACATAGAAGTACAATACGTCGATGACTCAATACTGGGGTTAGTCAAAAGGCATTTAGGAATCCTGTACTGAGTCACACGACGTCCAGCAGAAGTAACACACAAAGGCTGAGATAAAACAGCAGGTTTATGGGCCAAAGTTTGAGGATTTTTGTACCCAACTACTGACCTATGAGGTGTTACATGAGTAGCACTAAAAACAGTAGGTCCGAAAGCAAACTTTGCATGTTTTTGACTCATTACAGCAGGTTGCATATTCCTAACAATCGGTTCAGCACACGCAACAGGTTTTGCACAGTTGTTATGTGATCTAGCAATCGTTCTTTCCTTTTTCTGTTGCTTAGCTAGTCTATAACAAAAATATATGACATGACCATCCCTATCACAGTAGGTACAATTAAATTTAACTTTATGTTCATGTCTAGATGAGCAGACAACATGTTTATTTGAAACCGAATGAGACGACACTCTTGCAGATTTAAAAACCACTTTTTAAGGAACTGTTTAATCGAACCACTTCCTAATGACTTTAAAATTTTAGGTGGATGTGCTTTAGCATGAGCATAGGAATCAAAACCTAAACCAGTTTTATCACTGCAAGATTTAGAAGACTTCAACAGCAAGTTCAGATTCTTATTCCCATTATAAAACCGCTCTAGTGTCCTATTCATGTCATCAAGTTTCTTAGACAAGTCTAGAAAGTTTTGACATGATTTTTTCCTTTTAGTTTGCAATTGGAACAATACTTAACTTCATGAGAACGTAAAGCATTGTTCAATATAGAAAATTTCATTCATAGCATCTTGTATTTTCTTATTAAGATAATCACAAGTAGAACAATACAAATCAATTGTAGAACAACAAGCATCTTTAATGTTTTTATCATTAAGTGCAGCAAGCTCTCTGTTCTTTTCAATCTCTAACTCAATTTTATCAAGTGTGGAGGTATGTGCACTTCTTAGAGAGGACAATTGTACATATATTAAATAACATGAGGAACAAGAATCATCACTAGGAATTTTCACACCCGGTTTTTCCGAAGAACAACCAAGTGAATGTCACATGTATGCCAGAATCATTTTCTCATACATGTGATGACAAATAGTGAAGCATCATTTATTACAAGCCAGGGGTCGAATATAAATAAGTCTTACATCGCAAATGTCTCAATGGACAATAGTACGTTCATCACAAGTAAATAAACTAGCAGCGGAATATTATTCTTTAGGGCTCCATCACAGGCGTTGCCCGGGGGTCTTCATGAACCTAAAAACCTTCCTCGGGTCCAAAATCTTGGTCATTATACACCACCTCATTATCTTGACCTGAGCAGCAATATAAACCAACAAATATGCAAGGTTGAGTACCAATGGTACTCAGCAAGTGCGGGAAAATTATATCATGCATGGCTAGAACAAGGAGAGGTTGAACTCATGGTTAAAGCACTATGCAATTAATACCTATCACCTTAGCTTGTTAAACACCTCCATTACTACACAGGTGAAATGGTCCCAATCTCCCATCCCATCATCATAATCCAATAACCATAACATCATTTCCAATGTTAAGCTCCCCGCTTAACTTCCAAAACATTCAATCCTCTAATCATGAATAAGTCCAAGCCGCTCTTGACCGTGAGCACGGCTGTCATGACAGTTTTGACTCTGCAGAGTTTGTACCACTGTACCCACATGTACTGATTTCATCCCCCGTTGCCGGGTGGACTAAAAGAACCTCCATTATGCCAGTGGCTACGATCCACATTCACACTTCCCAGGTGTGCAGCCAGGAGATCACTACGAAGCCTTTACAAAGGGATTCCCGACGAGCGTGGGCCCACTGAGGTTTCACCCCTAACAGCATACAAGAGGCTCCAACCCCGCTGCAGTGGCCCCCTCTTGAGCCTTGCGGTTCATATGGTAGTCCAGCTGACACCCACTCCCCGCACCATCCAACACACCCATACTACGCCGGGGATACACCTAATTAATTGGCCAAGCTGCCCCATCTCAGCATGTGGTTGGCACGGTAAAGCCAGGTTACATGCTCCATGAACCGGTCCTTAGGATCCAGGCAAGTACTAAACACAAACCCAAGTCTCGTGCACCCAGCACACAACCAAAACATCCAACTTGCCTTGATCCCTACCTCTACATAACTCACAATAGCTCATTCAAGAGTATGGTATAATAAACTGATGATCTCATATCCCAAATATCCCATTCTAAGCATAGCTAAGCATATGCATGTAAATAAATGACATGACAAAATAAATCCCAACCCAAGCTACAAGGAAACAAGGTAATGCAATTCTAGGGAAACTTCCTATCATGGGTTTCATATTTCATTTGACAATGCAAATAATTCTATCTACACATCCTAGCATAGGATCAAAGTGGTCAAGGACACTTGCCTCCTTCTTGCTGCTCTTGAAATGGGTAGTCCTGATCTTGGAAAGGGATAACTTGCTCTTGAACAGGTTCTACTTCATACCATCACACATAGCAAAAGAAAAACAACAATCATAAGACATAGTTCACACTTCTTACTTCATACAAACCACACATTCACATTTATAAAAGTTCTTTACCATTATATGTGTTGTGGTTACTTTATGTGTGTTGAGTTGTGGCTTGCATGCACTTTTAACCATGTGTATATGATTCCTACTTTTATGTCCACATTTATACTTACATACTATTTATATGGGTTTCCAATAAATTTCTTATATTCAACTAATACACCTTTTCACTACCAAGTGTGTATGAAAAGTATTTTTCTTCCCCATACGTGCCTTCATAATTTCTACCAACCCTAAACTGAACTCTTTGGATTTTTAAAAACTCCATTTATCATTTACTAGTTGCTATATTCTCAGATTTATATTCCAATGCATAATTGTGTATTTTATTATGAAATTAGTAATACACATCATCTAAACAGTATAGATTCTGGTCCTAAATAATTTAATAACATATTTTAACCTTGGCCTCTGATGTAAACTATTTCATAATTATTTTCCCTATTTTCCTATAACTATTCTTTACTTAAAAATGTGTCCCTATACTAATAAATGTGATTAATAAATGAAACAGATTCATTTCAGCCCAAAATATATTTTTATCTCACTCCAAAGTTTTCTAAGTACTGAGAAAGTTTTTAATTAATTTTGACAATTATGTTTGTCCCACTTTTTAATTTTTAAACACTAGTTACATATTCAATTTTCTAAATTAAATACTAAACAGGGCTAAAATAATGAACTCACCCCATTACAGGGTTTATAATATTATTTTCATAATTTCCAGGGGTCTAGCTACACTTATCAGAGGTGTTTTTCCTAATTTTTATTAAGTCCAGGGGCTAAAACTGATTTTTAAATGAATTTACATGATTTTCTGGAGTTCCAGGGGCTAGATCAGAAGTTTCCGGGGCTAGCTCTTGTTTCCCGAGAACCCCAGGGGGTAGCACGTAAGAATTCCAGTCTTTATAACGCGGGGCTGACGTGGACCGTCCGATTTTAAACCGACGGCTGAGATTATAACATCGAACCGGTACGCGGGGTTTTAAAGTCTACCGTGCGATTTAAAATAAACGGCGCACAAGCGGCCACGTCGCTCTGATCGAGCGCGGGCGGCGCTGCCGGCGGCGCACGGCGGCGGGAAGCGGCGATCTCGCCGGAAAGTTTCGGATCCTCGAGAATTCTGCCTAGAACTGTGATCTTATGGCATAGATCGGTAGAGGGGAGGTCAGGGATCTCACCTCGGGGGTTTTCTTGAGCTCGGGGGTCCTGGAAAGTGATCGGCGGCGAGGTCCGAGGCAAAACCACGGCGAAGCTCGTCGGCGCTGTGTTTACACCGTAAGTCTCCGAGTTTTCTGCACCTGCAAAGCTCCCCGGAGGCGGTGGATCAAGACCAGCGAGTTAGATCAGAGTTTCCAAGCTTAGATCGGCCAGAATTCACCGGCGAAGTCTCGGTGCTCACCGGAGTAAAAATCGGCGATCGCGTGGGAAAAACCGATCGGGGCTGGGGTTTTTATAGCCGGGGGAGGGCGGTGGGTCAGTTGTGATCGAGTTTGAGTCTTCTGGGACCGGAATTCGGGCTGAGGGACGCGGTATTCCGATCGGTTAAGATCGCGCGCGCGCGGGAGAGAGTCCGGGGTCGGCGCGAGCGAGGTTGGGGATGACAGGTGGGTCCCACCTGTTTGTGTGAGAGAGCGCGGGCGCGCGCGGCTGCGGGCTGGCGCGGTGGAAACTGGGCCGGCTGGCGGGTTTCGGCCCACTGGCCGGTTTTTTTCCGTTTTCTCTTTTTCTTTTTCCATTTCTTTTCTGATTTGAGTTTAATTTGAATTCCAGTTTGAATTTGAATTTTTGCAAAACATGCAACACGTCCAAAAATTTTTAAATTCCCCTCTGAACATGATTTAGTGTTTTGAATCAAAATTTTGGGGTGTTACAGCTCTACCCCCCTTAAAAGAAATCTCGTCCTCGAGATTGGTGATTCTAAGAAAACAATTCCGGAAATTGTGCCTTGAGCTCATCTTCCCGTTCCCAGGTGGCTTCCTCTTCCGAGTGATGCTTCCACTGCACCTTGCACATCCGGATTCTTTTATTTCTGGTGAGGCGTTCCATTGTATTCAAAATCTTGTATGGTTGCTCGGCATAAGACAAATACTCAGCTACATCCACTTCATTCATGGGTAACACCTCTTCAGGCGTCCTCAGACATTTCTTGAGTTGTGACACATGGAATACATCGTGCACATCCGATAGATGAACCGGTAACTCTAGTTGGTACGCCACTTCGCCTTTCCTTTCCAAAACCTGAAAGGGTCCGATGTATCGAGGTGACAACTTCCCTTTTACCTTGAACCGACGAAGTCCTCTGATAGGGGACACCTTGAGATAAACATAGTCTCCCACGTTGAAAACGAGCTCTCTTCTTCGTACATCGGCATAGCTCTTCTGGCGTGTTTGTGCTATCCTCAAGTTGTTGCGAATCTCCCTCACCTTTGCCTCGGCTTCTTGTAGCACTTCTGGACCAAACACTTTACTTTCTCCTGTTTGGTTCCAAAATAGGGGAGTTCTGCACTTCCTTCCATACAAAGCTTCAAACGGTGACATATTCATACTAGCTTGATAACTGTTGTTATAGGAAAACTCCGCATACGGTAAGTTCTTGTCCCAACTCCTATTGTTTTTGAGTGCACATGCCCTTAACATATCTTCAAGGATCTGATTGGTTCTCTCCGTCTGCCCGTCAGTTTGGGGATGATAGGCAGAGCTGAAGTTCAGATGGGTTCCCATGGTTTCATGCAACTTCTGCCAAAACCTCGAAGTGAACTGTGTCCCTCGGTCCAACACTATCTTCTTTGGCACTCCATGGTAACACACGATCCTTGACATGTACAATTCTGCCAATTTGGATCCGCTGTAGCTTTCTTTCACGGGGATGAAATGAGCTACCTTGGTTAGCCTATCAATAATGACCCATATTGAATCATACCCGGATTGGGTCCTAGGCAATCCCACGACAAAATCCATGCTGATTTCTTCCCATTTCCATTTAGGCACTTTGAGTGGTTGCAATAATCCCGCGGGTCGTTGATGTTCTGCTTTCACCAACTGACATGTGTCACATAGGGCAACATGTTCCGCGACATCTCGCTTCATGCCATACCACCAATACCTGCTCTTGAGGTCCTGGTACATCTTCGTACTCCTAGGATGAATGGAATAGTCGGAATCGTGAGCCTCCTTCAAAATTAATTTACGGATCTCTTTTACTTCTGGCACACAGATCCTTTTCCCGTGCCACACCGTTCCTTGTTCATCCTCTCTAAAACCAGGAGCTTTATTTTCCTTGATGAGCTGTCTGATCTCTTGTATCTTCTCATCATTCTTTTGGCCCTCGCGTATGTCTTGCTCGAGTGTGGAGTCCACTTCCATGGCGATGGCTTCACCACTATTTACTAGACATAGATTGAGTCTTATAACCTCGTCCTTCAATTCTGCAGGCATGTCCTTCAAGCTCAACTTATTGACCTGCACTTTCCGACTCAAAGCATCGGCCACGACGTTTGCTTTCCTGGGATGATAGTTGATGCCCACATCAAAGTCATTGATTAGCTCTAACCACCTCCTTTGTCTGAGGTTGAGATCTGGCTGTGTGAATATGTACTTCAAACTCTTATGATCCGTATATATCTCTGTCCTCTTCCCCATCAAATAGTGCCGCCAAATTTTCAACGCGTGTACCACTGCAGCTAGTTCTAGGTCATGTGTAGGATAGTTCTTCTCGTGCTTCCGAAGCTGCCGGGATGCATATGCCACGACATGTCCTTCTTGCATGAGAACACATCCCAACCCATTTCCAGAGGCATCGCAGTACACTGTGAAATTCTTCTGCATATCTGGCATAACCAACACTGGGGCTGTTGTCAATCTCTTCTTTAGCTCTTGAAAGCTCGTCTCGCACTGTGGCGTCCAGGTGAATGTGATTCCCTTCTCCAACAGTTTAGTGAGAGATCTCGAGATCTTGGAGAATCCCTCAATAAACCGTCGATAGTATCCAGCCAAGCCCAAAAAGCTTCGAACTTCCCCGACATTTTCAGGGGTCTTCCACTTCTGGATATCCTCGATTTTGGCGGGATCTACGGAGATTCCTCCCTCCGAGATTATATGTCCTAAAAAGGGAACTCTCTTCAGCCAAAACTCACACTTGCTCAACTTGGCATATAGTTGGTGTTCTCTCAGCCTCTGTAACACCAACCTTAGATGTTTCTCATGTTCTTCTTCATCTTTGGAGAAGACGAGAATATCATCTATGAAAACCACCACAAATTTGTCCAAATATTCCATGAATACCTTGTTCATGAGGTACATGAAATATGTCGGGGCATTGGTTAGCCCGAAAGGCATGACAGTGTATTCATACAGTCCGTACCGAGATACGAAAGCTGTCTTGGGAATATCAGATTCCCTTATCTTGAGTTGGTGGTATCCCGACCTGAGATCAATTTTCGAGAACACACAAGCTCCCCTCAACTGATCAAACAAGTCTTCAATGTGGGGTAATGGGTACTTGTTCTTGATGGTTACCTCATTCAAGGCACGGTAATCCACGCATAACCTTTGGGTTCCGTCTTTCTTGGGCACAAATATCACCGGAGCTCCCCATGGTGAGGAACTAGGGGGCGAATATACCCCTTCTCCGTCAATTCTCTCAAATGATCCTTGAGCTCTTCTAGCTGCTTGGAGTCCATTCGTTAAGGTCTCTTGTATATTGGGGCTGTTCCCGGTACTAGCTCAATTGCGAATTCCACGTCACGGTCGGGAGGCATACCTGGCAACTCCTCCGGAAAAACATCTGGATATTCCCTGATAGTCCTGATTTCCTCAACTTTCACCTCCACTTGATTTAATTTAATGTCCCTCCTAGGCTCGTGTATTGTTATGAACTTTACTCTGGTGCCACTGGGGTGAGTTAGTTCCACCGTTCTGGTCGAACAATGGATGATTCCTTTATGTTTGGTCAACCAATCCATACCCAAAATAATATCTATCCCTTGTGAATCTTTCACTATGAGGTTAGCAGTAAATACTACCCCATTAATGTCTAGGTTCACTTTGGGACACACTTGTCTTGTCCTTATTTCTCCACCTGGAGAGTTTACGGCTAGCATATGGTTCATTTGTGTGGTTGCTAGGTCATGCTTCTTAACAAACCCTTGAGCAATGAACGAGTGGGTAGCACCAGAATCAAACAGCAGAGTTGCAAGATGTAAATTGGCAGGAAACTTACCAACTACCACGTCGGGTGCCTCTTGTGCTTCCTCCATAGTGACGTGGTTCACCCGTCCTCTCATTACATTCTGCTGCTGTGGCTGCGTGGGCTTCTTCTTTGGACACTTATGGGCGTAGTGCCCCACTTCTCCGCAACTAAAACATTGCACCCCAATCTTAGATGCCTGGCCTTTGTTGTCTTGGGGTTGGTTTGGGGGTCCTTGCACTGCTGGTCGAGGTGGATATGCGGGGCGAGGCTGCTGCACAAACTGACGTTGCGGCTGCACTGGTGCTGCGGGAGGCCTGTAGTTTGGGTTGTACCCTCTTGGTGCTGAATAGGGTGCCGCAGCACGGCTCGTCTGCCCCGTAGGTTGCTGCATCATACGTGGGCGGGTGTTGCTCCCTGAGGCTTGTTGTGACCACCCGGCCTTCCTCTTATTCTCATTTTCCAGGGCCTTTAGCTTCCTTTCTACCACAAATGCTCTGTCCACCATCTTTTGGAAGCTTTCATACTCATTTGAGGACATTGCACACTGCATCTCTGCGGTAAGTCCTTCCACAAAACAATCTTGTTTCTGCTCATCAGTCTCTATGTCTCGTGGAGCATAACGGGATAGTTGAGTAAATTTAGTGAGGTATTCCCTCACCGTCATGTTTCCCTGCTGCAGTCCCAAAAACTCCTTCCTCTTGTTTTTGAGTTCACCTCTTGGGATGTAATGGTTGCGGAAGCTACGCTTGAACTCTTCCCAAGTGATGTTCTCAGGGTCATGATGGGCGGCCACGTAGGCGGTCCACCAATCAGCAGCAGGTCCATGCAATTGATGAGAGGCAAACAGCACCCTCTCATACCCTTGGCATTGTATAATCCAAATCTTACTTTCAATGGTCTTCAGCCAATCATCTGCCTCCAGAGGTTCAGCAGCACTTGCAAACTTTGGAGGTTGAGTTCCTAGAAACTCACTCAACCTTGGTTGGCGTGGTGCCGCTTGTGGAGGTGGAACTTGATGCAAGTTGGCCACCACTTGAGTCAAGTTCTGGATGAGCTGATTTTGATTCTCCAGCATTTGGTGGAGAGGATCAACTTCTTCACGGCGACCACCCCGGTCACGGCCTCCAGAAAGATGAGGGTTGCATGTCTCATCGTTGTTGTTGGTGGGGTTGGCAGCACGTCCTTTTCCTCTTCCGGCCATCTGGCAGAATCAACCAATGTCAATTTGAAATCATTTAGCATCATCTTACTACTTTCATTTGTTTGTACTTTGAAGTGTTGAGGCTTTGTTATGCTTTTAAGAGGGTTCATATCTCACACCAAATAAATGCACTATTATTTCCTGTGGGTTCACACACCAAAGCAAAACAATCTGAAGACGAGGCTGTGGACAATTGCTCATGGCTTCCACAACTCACGTCACACACCAAGCATTATCACACCATTAACTACGTAACGACTCGACTACTCGACCTCTTGCTAGCTAAGGGAAAGACTCTACACTACTCGTTCTCTTGAGCTGGCTCCTCGGGATCTTCCTCCTCATTTCGGCTACCTTCTGACTCTGCTTTGGGTGGGGAGGCTGCTGGTGGAGAAGTGCGACGACGCCTGATCGCTCGGCGATCCGGGGAGTCAGGAGTCCATGTATCATTCACGGTGACACACAGTTCATTCCCATCTCCTCTTTCTCTCGCCTTTAAGCAAGCTCGCAGCAACGCCTCCGTTTCCTTCAGGGTGTCTCGGACATCCTGAAGCTCTTGTTGACACTCCTGCAGTCGAGTGCTGAGCATAGCAGCATCCTCCAAGCACAAGTCCATGTGCTCATGGGAAGTCCCTTGCTGCACCGGTGGGTACTTGTACTCCGTGGTACCACTCTCACGTTGGAGGACATACATGTACACAGTTTTGTCCAAGTGGCGACGATAGATGTGACTCTGGCAGGTGATGGCCTCCCAGGTGACATCTTTCTCCACGTCAACTTGTGTTGCTCGACAAGCTGGAGAGTGGTGAATCTTAAGCAGCTGATTCTCGTGTATAATCCTCATCTCCGAACTCCATTCTTCCCTCTTCTCACGGATGGTCCTGGTGGAGTTATAGTGGATGATTAGCTTGCCCGTATTGCCTGCGGCTTCGAGCATACGTCGAAGACGGCGCAACAAGTCTCCTACTGCCAATCCGTAGGAAAGGTACGTCACTGGACGACTCTCCTCTCTTTCGGCAAGGGCAACTACGGGAACTCTCCCTCCTGTGGACTTGCGAGCGGTGCGAATCATGCGAACCATCTAAGACAAAAAGAATTTAAATTTAGGTTAGATAAACTTTTTAAACAAAAATCCCATTTTGAATGAAAATTTGGGGTAAGATGAAGAAAATGACTCCTTAAATAACACTCTTCAACCCACACCTTGGAAAATAGTTTTTAAGAAAATAGGGCCCTTAAATACGTCCATTTCTACCTAGGTCCACGTTCCTACGGGCAACCTTGGCTCTGATACCACCTCTGTCACACCCGGTTTTTCCGAAGAACAACCAAGTGAATGTCACATGTATGCCAGAATCATTTTCTCATACATGTGATGACAAATAGTGAAGCATCATTTATTACAAGCCAGGGGTCGAATATAAATAAGTCTTACATCGCAAATGTCTCAATGGACAATAGTACGTTCATCACAAGTAAATAAACTAGCAGCGGAATATTATTCTATAGGGCTCCATCACAGGCGTTGCCCGGGGGTCTTCATGAACCTAAAAACCTTCCTCGGGTCCAAAATCTTGGTCATTATACACCACCTCATTATCTTGACCTGAGCAGCAATATAAACCAACAAATATGCAAGGTTGAGTACCAATGGTACTCAGCAAGTGTGGGAAAATTATATCATGCATGGCTAGAACAAGGAGAGGTTGAACTCATGGTTAAAGCACTATGCAATTAATACCTATCACCTTAGCTTGTTAAACACCTCCATTACTACACAGGTGAAATGGTCCCAATCTCCCATCCCATCATCATAATCCAATAACCATAATATCATTTCCAATGTTAAGCTCCCCGCTTAACTTCCAAAACCATCAATCCTCTAATCATGAATAAGTCCAAGCCGCTCTTGACCGTGAGCACGGCTGTCATGACAGTTTTGACTCTGCAGAGTTTGTACCACTGTACCCACATGTAGTGATTTCATCCCCCGATGCCGGGTGGACTAAAAGAACCTCCATTATGCCAGTGGCTACGATCCACATTCACACTTCCCAGGTGTGCAGCCAGGAGATCACTACGAAGCCTTTACAAAGGGATTCCCGACGAGCATGGGCCCACTGAGGTTTCACCCCTAACAGCATACAAGAGGCTCCAACCCCGCTGCAGTGGCCCCCTCTTGAGCCTTGCGGTTCATATGGTAGTCCAGCTGACACCCACTCCCCGCACCATCCAACACACCCATACTACGCCGGGGATACACCTAATTAATTGGCCAAGCTGCCCCATCTCAGCATGTGGTTGGCACGGTAAAGCCAGGTTACATGCTCCATGAACCGGTCCTTAGGATCCAGGCAAGTACTAAACACAAACCCAAGTCTCGTGCACCCAGCACACAACCAAAACATCCAACTTGCCTTGATCCCTACCTCTACATAACTCACAATAGCTCATTCAAGAGTATGGTATAATAAACTGATGATCTCATATCCCAAATATCCCATTCTAAGCATGGCTAAGCATATGCATGTAAACAAATGACATGACAAAATAAATCCCAACCCAAGCTACAAGGAAACAAGGTAATGCAATTCTAGGGAAACTTCCTAGCATGGGTTTCATATTTCATTTGACAATGCAAATAATTCTATCTACACATCCTAGCATAGGATCAAAGTGGTCAAGGACACTTGCCTCCTTCTTGCTGCTCTTGAAATGGGTAGTCCTGATCTTGGAAAGGGATAACTTGCTCTTGAACAGGTTCTACTTCATACCATCACACATAGCAAAAGAAAAACAACAATCATAAGACATAGTTCACACTTCTTACTTCATACAAACCACACATTCACATTTATAAAAGTTCTTTACCATTATATGTGTTGTGGTTACTTTATGTGTGTTGAGTTGTGGCTTGCATGCACTTTTAACCATGTGTATATGATTCCTACTTTTATGTCCACATTTATACTTACATACTATTTATATGGGTTTCCAATAAATTTCTTATATTCAACTACTACACCTTTTCACTACCAAGTGTGTATGAAAAGTATTTTTCTTCCCCATACGTGCCTTCATAATTTCTACCAACCCTAAACTGAACTCTTTGGATTTTTAAAAACTCCATTTATCATTTACTAGTTGCTATATTCTCAGATTTATATTCCTATGCATAATTGTGTATTTTATTATGAAATTAGTAATACACATCATCTAAACAGTATAGATTCTGGTCCTAAATAATTTAATAACATATTTTAACCTTGGCCTCTGATGTAAACTATTTCATAATTATTTTCCCTATTTTTCTATAACTATTCTTTACTTAAAAATGTGTCCCTATACTAATAAATGTGATTAATAAATGAAACAGATTCATTTCAGCCCAAAATATATTTTTATCTCACTCCAAAGTTTTCTAAGTACTGAGAAAGTTTTTAATTAATTTTGACAATTATGTTTGTCCCACTTTTTAATTTTTAAACACTAGTTACATATTCAATTTTCTAAATTAAATACTAAACAGGGCTAAAATAATGAACTCACCCCATTACAGGGTCTATAATATTATTTTCATAATTTCCAGGGGTCTAGCTACACTTATCAGAGGTGTTTTTCCTAATTTTTATTAAGTCCAGGGGCTAAAACTGATTTTTAAATGAATTTACATGATTTTCTGGAGTTCCAGGGGCTAGATCAGAAGTTTCCGGGGCTAGCTCTTGTTTCCCGAGAACCCCAAGGGGTAGCACGTAAGAATTCCAGTCTTTATAACGCGGGGCTGACGTGGACCGTCCGATTTTAAACCGACGGCTGAGATTATAACATCGAACCGGTACGCGGGGTTTTAAAGTCTACCGTGCGATTTAAAATAAACGGCGCACAAGCGGCCACGTCGCTCTGATCGAGCGCGGGCGGCGCTGCCGACGGCGCACGGCGGCGGGAAGCGGCGATCTCGCCGGAAAGTTTCGGATCCTCGAGAATTCTGCCTAGAACTGTGATCTTATGGCATAGATCGGTAGAGGGGAGGACAGGGATCTCACCTCGGGGGTTTTCTTGAGCTCGGGGGTCCTGGAAAGTGATCGGCGGCGAGGTCCGAGGCAAAACCACGGCGAAGCTCGTCGGCGCTGTGTTTACACCATAAGTCTCCGAGTTTTCTGCACCTGCAAAGCTCCCCGGAGGCGGTAGATCAAGACCAGCGAGTTAGATCAGAGTTTCCAAGCTTAGATCGGCCAGAATTCACCGGCGAAGTCTCGGTGCTCACCGGAGTAAAAATCGTCGATCGCGTGGGAAAAACCGATCGGGGCTGGGGTTTTTATAGCCGGGGGAGGGCGGTGGGTCAGTTGTGATCGAGTTTGAGTCTTCTGGGACCGGAATTCGGACTGAGGGACGCGGTATTCCGATCGGTTAAGATCGCGCGCGCGCGGGAGAGAGTCCGGGGTCGGCGCGAGCGAGGTTGGGGATGACAGGTGGGTCCCACCTGTCTGTGTGAGAGAGCGCGGGCGCGCGCGGCTGCGGGCTGGCGCGGGGGAAACTGGGCCGGCTGGCGGGTTTCGGCCCACTGGCCGGTTTATTTCCGTTTTCTCTTTTTCTTTTTCCATTTCTTTTCTGATTTGAGTTTAATTTGAATTCCAGTTTGAATTTGAATTTTTGCAAAACATGCAACACGTCCAAAAATTTTTAAATTCCCCTCTGAACATGATTTAGTGTTTTGAATCAAAATTTTGGGGTGTTATAGGAATCAAAGATTTCAAACGATTAATTTCAGATTCTAGTTGTCACACACGGTTTTTCCGAAGAACAACCAAGTGAATATCACATGTATGCCAGGATCATTTTCTCATACATGTGATGACAAATAGTGAAGCATCATTTATTACAAGCCAGGTGTCGAATATAAATAAGTCTTACATAGCAAATGTCTCGATGGACAATAATAAATTCATCACAAGTAAATAAACTAGCAGCGGAATAATTATTCTCGTGGGCTCCATCACAGGCGTTGCCCGGGGGACTCTATGAACCTAGAATCCTTCTTTGGGTCCGAAGTCTTGATCATTAAACCCCACTTCATCTTCTTGACCTGAGCAGCAATATAAACCAACAAATATGCAAGGTTGAGTACCGATGGTACTCAGCAAGTGTGGGAAAGTTATGTCATGCATGGCTAGAACAAGGAGAGGTTAAACTTATGGTTGAAGCACTACGCAATTATTGCCTACCACCTTAGCTTATTAAGCACAAACATTACTACACAGGTGAAATGGTCCCAAATTCCCATCCCATCATCATAATCAAATAACCATAACATCATTTCCAATGTCAAGCTCCCCGCTTAACATCCACAACCTCCAAGGTCATCATACTCTAATCATGAATAAGTCCAAGCCGCTCTTGACCGTGAGCACGGCTGTCGTGACAGTTTTGACTCTGCAGAGTTTGTACCACTGTAACCACATGTAGTGATTTCATCCCCCGTTGCCGGGTGGACTAAAAGAACCTCCATTATGCCAGTGGCTACGAACCACATTCACACTTCCTAGGTGTGTAGCCAGGAGATCACTACGAAGCCTTTACAAAGGGATTCCCGACGAGCGTGGGCGCACTGAGGTTTCACCCCTAACAGCATACAAGAGGCTTCAACACCGCTGCAGTGGCCCCCTCTTGAGCCTTGCGGTTCATATGGTAGTCCAGCTGACACCTATTCCCCGCACCATCCAACACACCCATACTATGCTGGGAATACACCTAATTAATTGGCCAAGCTGCCCCATCTCAGCATGTGGTTGGCACGGTAACGCCAGGTTACATGCTCCATGAACCGGTCCTTAGGATCCAGGCAAGTACTAAACACAAACCCGAGTCTCGTGCACCCAGCACCAACCAAAACATCCAACTTGCGTTGATCCCTACCTCTACATAACTCATAATATCTCATTCAAGAGTATGGTAAAATAAACTGATGATCTCATATCCCAAATATCCCATTCTAAGCATGGCTAAGCATATGCATAATAATAAATGACATGATAAAATAAATACCAACCCAAGCTACAAGGAAACAAGGTAATGCAATTCTAGGGAAACATCCTAGCATGGGTTTCATGTTTTCAATTGATAATGCAAATAATTCTATCTACACATCCTAGTATAGGATCAAAGTGGTCAAGGACACTTGCCTCCTTCCTGCTGCTCTTGGAATGGGTAGTCCTGATCTTGGAAAGGAAGAACTTGCTCTGGAGCAGGTTCTACTCATACCATCATACATAGCAAAAGAAAATAACAAGTCATAAGACATGGTTCACACTTCCACTTCATACAAACCACACATTCACATTTATGGAAGTCATTCACAGTTATATGTGTTGTGGTTACTCTATGTGTGTTGATTTTTGGCTTACATGCACTTTTAATCATGTGTATATGATTTCTACTTTTGTATTCACATTTATGTTTGCATACTATATATATGAGTTTCCAATTTAAATAAATTCCTTATATTCAATTACTACACCTTTTAGCTACCAAGTATGCATGAAAGGTATTTTCCTACTCCATATGTGTCTTCAGTCCTTCTACCAACCCTAAACTGAATTCTTTGGATTTTAGAAACTTCATTTATCATTTCCTAGTTATTCATACCTAGCTTGCTATATTTTTAGATTTATTTCCTATGCCTAAATGTGAACTTTATTATGAAAATAATAAGACACATCATCTAAACAGAATAGGTTCTGATCTAAAATATTTAATAATATATTATTGAACTTCTCTTCTGATGTGAACTATTTTACATTTATTTTTCAAATTTTCAGAATTATTCTCTACTTAAAAATGTGTCCCTATAACTAATAAATGTGAATAATCAATTAAACAGATTCATTTCAGCCAAAAATCTATTTTTATCTCACTCCAAGGTTTTCTAAGTACTGGGAAAGTTTTAATTTGAATTTGACAATATGTTTGTCCCACCTTTTAAATTTTAAATACTAGCCACATATTCAAAATCCTAACTTTAATATCAAATAGGGTTAAAAAGGTAAACTCACCCCACTACAGGGTCCATTATATTATTTTAAGAACTTCCAGGTGTCTAATTACACTTATCAGAGGGGTTTTTCCTATTTTTTATTAAGTACAGGGGCTAAAACTGATTTTTAAATGAATTTACACGATTTTCTGAAGTTCCAGGGGCTAGATCAGAAGTTTCCGGGCTAGCTCTTATTTTCTGAGAACCCCAGGGGTAGCGCGTAAGAACCCCGGCCTTTATAACGCGGGGCTGACGTGGACCGTCCGATTTAAAACAGACGGCTGAGATTATAACGTCGAACCGGTATGCGGGGATTTAAATTCTACCGTGCGATTTAAAATAGACGGCGCACAAGCGGCCACGTCGCTCTGTTCGAGCGCGGGCGGCACTTCCCGGCGGCGCACGGCGGCGGGAGGCGGCGATCTCGCGGGAGAGTTTCGGATCTTCATCAATTCTTCCTAGAACTGTGATTTTATGGCATAGATCGGTAGAGGGGAGGTCGGGGATCTCACCTCGG
This sequence comes from Neostapfia colusana, assembly GCA_030760725.1. Classification (NCBI taxonomy): domain Eukaryota; kingdom Viridiplantae; phylum Streptophyta; class Magnoliopsida; order Poales; family Poaceae; genus Neostapfia; species Neostapfia colusana. Next base: position 3,384,171 of record JASWHV010000019.1, on the reverse strand, counting down.
GGGTTTTCTTGAGCTCGGAGGTCCTGGAAGGCGGTCGGCGACGAGGTCCGAGGTGAATTCACGGCGAGGCACGTCGGCACTGTGTTTGAACCGTAAACCACCGAGTTTTCTGCACCTGCGAGGTTCCCCGGAGGCGGTGGATCAAGACCAGCGAGTTAGATCAGAATTCCCGAGCGTAGATCGAGCAGAATTCGCCGGAGAAGCTCGGGTTCTCACCGGAGAGAAAAACGGCGGATCATGGGGGAAAAACAGTATGATGCCGGGGTTTTTATAGACGGGGGAGGGCGGCGGGTTGGTTGAGATCGAACTGGAGTCTTCGGGGACCGGGAGTCGGCTGGGAACGCGCCGTTGTCCGATCGGTTGCGATCGCGGGCACGCGGGGGAAACAGTCCCTGGTTCGGACGAGCGGGGGTTAGGGATGACAGGTGGGTCCCGCCTGTCGGCGAGAGGGGGCACGGGCGCGCGGCTGCAGGCTGGCGCGGGGGTTGGGTGGGCCGGCTGGTGGGTTTCGGTCCACTGGCCGGGAAGGTTTGTTTTTTTTTCTTTTTCTTTTTCATTTCTGTTTTGAGTTTAATTTGAATTCCAGTTTGAATTTGAATTTTTGCAACACATGCAATACGTCCAAAAATTTTTAAATTCCCCTCTTGACAGGATTGTGGGGTGTTACACTAGTGACTCAATTTTAACAGCATTGTCCCTAAGCTTTTTGTCCTTTTTCTTAACTATAACAGTGGCACGAGAAATAGCATCACACATTTCTTCGCAAGTAGGACATACCTCTTCATTGTCGTTGTTGCGTTCTGCCTCCTCCATACTTGAACCTGACTTTCCTGCCATGAAGAATAAGTTTGCCAAATCACCTTCATCTTCGTCACTTCCGATGTCCACATCGCTCGAGCCAAGTTCTTGAAGTGCAGAGATAAAACTATTTACCAATTGGCGTCCTATAAAACCCTTTTTCTTTTCTTACTGTTTGCAGCGGAGTGCTTCGTTCTAGTTTGCTTTTCATCACATGAATTAGGACCTGAAAGGTTAGGGCAATCCGTACGAAAATGTCCTGTCTTACCACATTCGAAGCATCGTTGAGGTCCAGCACTTCCTCGCCTTCTAGTTCTCACATTTTGCAATGCTTTTGAGAACTGAGTAGAGATGAGTGCAAGTTCTTTCTCTAGAAACTCTTCAATCTGTTCAAGGGTTAGAGAGGACAACAAAGAAAGTGTACCACAGGATGAAGATTGACTAGAGCTAGGCATGTCACGTTGTAAAACAAATGCAAGAGACTTGTTGGGGTTCTTACGTGATATTATGTCAATTTTATGAGTTTTTTACTTAGAATATAGCACATCTAATGTAAGTGTACTCATGACACTAGATTCACGAATAGATGTAACTTTCATTTCCCAAATCAACATGTCTAATGCACTTAGTAATTTGCTAGTATTTTGAGCATCTGAAAAATTAACGTTGACACTACACAAGTTGCTGAGAATTTTATTGAAGCGAGCAAAGAGGTCATTGATGGACTCACCGTGTTGCATCTCGAAGCACATTCTTGAACATATCTTGTCTTACCTCCTTGATCGTGTTGGATCTTTCGTGGTAGCCACAAAGTGCTTTCCACACATCGTTTGCAGATCGGAGTTGTGCAACACGGTCGAAGTCACTTTGAGTTAATCCTTGTAAGATCAAGTTCCATGCTTTGTTGTTGTTGTCGACATCTCTCATGTTCGTAGCCATGACTTGATTGTTTCGCGGAACGTCATAAGGCTTGTACACCTTTTCCCATATTGCGAAGCCTTGCGCCTGGAGGAAATCCTCCATACGTGCCTTCCAAAACTGAAAATCAATGCCACTGAACACACAAGGTTTGGCAGAGTATTTCTCCATGATGATTAGTCAAAATACATGCAAATCACAAAGATTAGAGCACCGTGGATCTGATTCCAATTGTAGGATCGAAGAGCACGTGAAAAACTACCAGAAGGGGGGTGAATTGTAGATTAAACTTTTTAGCGGAAGCAACAAAAACCCCCTCAGCAGAAAATCGATCTGTTGAAGAAACCGTGTATGCGACTGATCTAAATGTGTTAAACCATGAAAAAAGTGGTATATATTATAGAGAATCAAGTCACGAAGACACGACAACAATAATCACGGAAATCCGTCAAGAAAAACTCAAGTTATGATCGAAAGATCAAATGAGGGTCAATCTGTTCTACTCGAGTAAAAACCAGATCTGTAACACTGCAAATAAACTCGTGTAGATCATAAACTACAAATCCAATGACCGTGAAATTTTCACATATGATACATAATCATGTTGTGAATACAATCAAAAAAGAATCACGTCAATTGGATCTGTAAAACTCGAGTTATGATCAAAACACCCAAGCACTGTCGTGCTGTCCAGAAACTCGACGAGAAAGACTTGACAAAAGCAAGTCGGACGAACAAGGCACAAAATCTTCTCTAAATTACGAATTTTATTGATCAAAACATAAGAGGAACAGCTCAAGGTCATCTTGCCACGAGCTCTGGCCTCCTTTTCTTATATAACTAGCCCGGAGGCCAACCCAATTCAAACTAGTACTCTAATCCTACCCAGTTTCCGAATCGAAACTTTCCATAACTGCTAAAGACTCTTCTATACGCAGATAGAAGCAACGTTAAAACTTCTAAACACCTTAGGAACGTATCCTACATTCCTAAAACAACTCAACATCGTGTCTGTAACACCCTCAAATTAATTTCCATGCATTGCATACATTTTTCATGTAGAGAAGCATTATAAAAGAAGTAGAAATGGAGAAAGAACCATAGAAATAGAGGAAGGAACCATAGAAATGGAGAAAGAACTATAGAAATGGAGAAAGAACCATAGAAATGGAGAAACAACCATAGAAATGGAGGAAGGTACCATAGAAATGGAGAAGGCATATAGAAATGGAGAATGAGGCATAGAAATGGAGAGTGGGACATAGAAATGGAGAGGAGAATGTAGAAATGGAGTAAGTGACATAGAAATGGTGGGGAATGGGAAAAAGATAGCTGAAATGAATCAATTCCAATTTCCCCAAATTTTTCCCCAAATCTCCAAATTCCCCCAAAAAGGGGAATTTTCCTCGCATTTGGGGAACTCCCCCCACATTATTGCCGCACCAAATAAATTAGGGAAAAGTTTGTTAAGATTTATCTCCAATTGGAGTAGGATTCTCCCCCCTTATAAATAGAACCCAAACCCCCCCCCTTGGCCGCAGCCCCCCTCCTCTCTCCCTCCCTCCCAAGTTGGCGACTTGGAGGCCCTAGCCTCCAACTCGACGAGTTGGACCTCCCCCCTCGCCTGAGTTCAGTCGCCAGTGAGCCCCGCTGGTGAGCCCCGCTGACGAGCCCTGCCGTCGAGCCCCGCCATCGAGCCCCGCCGTCAAGCCCCGCCGACGAGCCCCGTCGTCAAGCCCCGCCGACGAGCCCCGTCACGCCTCGCCATCGCCGGAAAAGAGCCGACGATCTGTCCTGCCCTAATCATCCATAGAAAAACTTCCTGCTGCTGCCGTTGCTAGAAGGAAGACCCTGCCACCAAAGAGGAAGTGAGGTAGGTCTCCATTACTCATCTCACGACGTCGCCGCTGTTTCTACGCATCCGTTTTCTTCGCCCCCTTCGAACAGAAACTTTTACGTGTGGACAGATCGTGTTCTGATCGATTTTTGACGGTGGGATTGATCTAGATCTTGAGTCAATATCATCACCACGTCCACACTTCATCCCAGCACCCTTGTTCATCATAAAACCCCATGAAAGCCCATTAAAACATGCAAGAACACATACAAACTGGATTAATAAAACTGTACCATAGGATTTGCATTCATCTACCCCATTGCATCTTGAGTAAAGTTTGTGCATGATGATTGATTGCTGTAAATTTTGTATGTGCATGATCGTGAGTAGAAGAACAAGCTCAAGAGACCATCTGCGAGGATCTACAGCACCAAGGCTTCGAGACGCTCGAACAACAAGAACCACGGGACCAAGGCAAGTGCCCCTTGACCATATTGATCCCATGTTTCGAAACTGTTTTGTTTGCGAAAACTCGTATGCTTGAGTCAACTTGATGGGACACCCTTTTTAAAGGAGTTTACTAGTTTTGTTAACCATCCTTGTCGCCGGGAAAAGTTGATAAGTCGGGTATGGTCGTTTTTCCTTTTTGCTTCGCTAAATTCATGGGATACGGGAAGCTGAAATAAAACATGTCTAGCTACTGCACTCATATGAATAATGATGATGAGAACTTGATGATGTTAATGAGAATGGAATCGGGGATATCTAGGCAAGCTTGGTTCGTGAATGTTGCTGGATGAGATGGTGGTACTTGCCGTAGATCTAAGGACCGGTTCATGCAAGAATATGGCAGGAAAACAGTGCCACCACAAGGCCAAGTATGGGTGCGGCTTAGCTGATTAATTAGGTGTGTAGCTAGCTTGTTATGGACTGTGGATGGCGCGGGGAATAGGTGTAGAGGAGGACTGCCCTGGGAACTGCATGGCACAAGAGGGGGCCCGTGGGTGGGAGAATGGTGATTCGAGCCTGCCGGTGAAACCTCAGTGAGTCCATACATCTAGTAGCCCCTTTGTAAAGGCTATTTTGTGATCTCTTGGCCATACAACGACGGTTGTGTACTGGTATAATAGAGGTTCTGCAGTCGTCGACGGGTGACAAAATCATGAACTTGTGGGTAAAGTGATACCACCTCTGCAGAGTGTAAAACTATCATGGTAGCCGTGCTTCCGGTCACAAGCACCTGGCCAACTTCCATGATTAGAGGGAAAACTTGGGATGGATATTCGGTATGGTTATGGTATGGTCATTGGGAATGGTTTTGGGACTGTTTTGAGTCATGACAAGGAGTTTGGCTTTGGCTATATGAATATGAGATGGTTATGAATATTTTATGAGCATGAGATGAACTTGAGAAAGATTAATGGCTGGATTACTTGATAAATGGTGAATTATGATGAAAGAATGTTGCTGTTTTACTTGGTCATATTGGGATTAAACTCACCTAGACTTAGTTTCTGATCATGTTTGTGAAATAAAATTTGCTTGCTGCAACACTACAGGAAAAACGGTCATTGACGATGGCCAAATTTATTGTCGACGGGGCCGTCGTCTTTAATGTTATTGACGACGGCTTTGTCTAGCCGTCGTCAATAACACAGTTATTGACGACGGCAAGACGAGTACCGTCGTCAATAAATAATTGACGACGGTGCCCGTCGTTTTTAACTTAATTCGGGCCCACCCGAGGAGTTATTGACGACGGTAACCTAGCACCGTCGTCAATAACACAGTTATTGACGATGGCTGAACGAGTACCGTCGTCAATAAATTATTGACGACGGTGCCCGTCGTCTTTAACTTAATTCGGGCCCACCCGAGGAGTTATTGACGACGGTGACCAGGCACCGTCGTCAATAACGGGACATATAACCCGCACGCGAGCCGGGAGGCGGCCAGTGCCGCCTCCGACTCGCGCCGAGGTCTCGTCGCCGCCGCCCTCCTCGCCGGTCGCCACTGCCCTCCCCGCCGGTCCCTCCGCTGCCACCGCCGGTCGCCGCCGCCCGAGGTAAGTCCCCCTCCCCCTCCGGCCTCTCTCTCCTGCTTTCCTCGCCCCCCGGCCACGCCGCCGGCGACCGGCCGGCCGGCGTCGGCGTCCTACCCCCGTCTGGCCTCTCCGGACCCTTCCCCGTCCCCCTCCGGCCCTCCCCCCGCTCTCTCCCTCCCCCTCAGTCAGTCACAGGAAGATGCGCGCATGCTCAGTCAGTTACCTGCACTGCATTGCATTGCATCTAAAGTTCGGAGTTTGATCGATGAGAAGAAGCAAAGGCAGTGGTCTTCGTCTATCGGTTAACTACACTGGAGGATGGAGGCATTTTTAATTTGATCCAAATGCTAGAAGGGTGTCCAGCTCACATTCCACTCTGTGATTGTCAGTTGTAACTGTTTATCTGAAAAGTAAGTACTTAAGCTGAAACACACAACTTGTACACCTTACTACTACTACCTATGTACATAGTCTATTAGCAACAAAAAAAAACACATCACACCACACACCAATAGTGTTCAACAATCTATGAATCTATATCGTCATCTTTAGCTACAGAGAGAGAGGAAAAGGTATTGGATGAACGGTGCTAGACCTGTAGATGAGCTAACTGATGAACATGCTGGCAGCAAGATCATCTGTTGTGGAGAGGGTTAGGTCCTTGCGGAACCGATCTTCTCGAAACAGCGTACTTGTTGTCATCACCGCCGCTCACCTCTTGAGGGGGAGATTTGGTTGGAGGGAGTTCATGGCCTATGAAGACAGTCCATGCCTCTTCTCTGATTGCTCGCAAGCCAAGGCCTGAGTTTGGAAAGTGTAACATGACAAAGAGCAGTAGGAGGATGCAAGGGAGCAAGTGCTGGATGAATCTCCTCATGGCATGCGAGAGAGAGAGAGAGAGAGAGAGAGAGAGGGGGGGGGGAGGGAGGGAGCGGGCAAGGACGGGAGGGTCTGCATAACATGCTCCTGCAGTAGGGAGAGAAATTGAGAAAATGAACCACCATCCCATCCTATGGTCCATTATTGTGGAACCTATCAAGATTGGAAGAAAACATTGTTTTGGAAACAAATACTTTCCAAGCTACTACTAGGAGCTTAAAAACTTCTGTAGCATCGAAGAGCACGTGAAAAGCTACCAGAGGGGGGGTGAATGATAGATTAAAACTTTTCGCAGCGGAAACAACAAAAACCCCTCAGCAAAAAATCAATCAGTTAAAGAAACCGTGTGTGCAAGTGTTTTCAAACGTGTTCAACCGTGACAAATAAAGTAGAGAGGTATAGAATCAAGTCACGGATCTAATGCAACAAGAATCACTTGAAAACACGAAGTAAAACTTGACATACGATCAAAACATTAAACGAAGATCAATCTGTTCTACCCGATATAAAACAGATCTGCAACACTAAAAAGAAACTCTTGTATCTCAAAAACTACAGATCCGAAGCTCGTGAAAATTTCACAGATGATAGATAATTGAGTTGTGAAGACAACCCAAAAAGAATCACGTCAATCGGATCTGTAAAACTTGAGTTATGAACGAAATACCGAAGCAACGTCGGTCTGTCCAGAAACTCGGCGAGAAAGACTTGACGAAAAACAAGTCGGACGAACAAGGCACAGAAGTTCCTTTAGAATACGAATTTTACTTATCAAAACACAAGAGGAACAGCCCCAAAGTCGTGCACCACGAGCTCTGTCCTCCCTTGCTTATATAACCAGCTCTATGGTTAATCCAATTCAAACTATGACTCCTACTCCTACTTGGATTCAAACTGTAACTTTCTAATACTGCTCAAGACTCTTCAATACGCAAATAGAAGCAATCTTAAGACTTCCAAACACCTTAGGAACATCCCAAACATTCCTAAAACAACTCAAATTCGTGACCCACACGAAATCCTATCATAACCAACTCAAAACTTTCCATATTTGAGTCAAACACGACTCAGCAGCAGCCTGAGTCCATAACCTAGTCGGTTGAACGTTTCCGACCAATTCTTTACGTCCACATCTCTTCATCACGCCTTGGAACAATGTTGCCACGTCCATGCACTCCTTGCACACGTGCAAACACCTTCCAACGACGTACACGTAACCTTCATATGCACTGCCCTTGATCCAAACATGATGCGCGACCTCCCGATCAACTCAACCACAGCTCCTCCCGAACTTGGTTGTTGGAACCTCATCTCCTCCCTGAGACTAGTCCAAGGATCCCGTCACCAGCCATGTGTTGAACTCAAGCAACACCTGCACATGAATAAACAACCAATTCTTCCGAGCACAAGTCCTCGACTTGACTCACGTTAGTTCGAAAACCACAACACCTTACATGAGCACGTCACATAAGCATGTTGCAAACCATATCAAATGATAACAGCCATAACCACCAAAACACACCAAAAACTTAGCAAATTAATACTAAGAAAACCTTCCCATAAAGCAAGTTTGAAACATTGCGTGTTAAAAGCAAAAACAAGACGCTGCAGTTCTACGAGTTGAACTTCACGGGAGCTCCCTAAAAACAAGCTTCGGACCTTGCGTCGGACCTTGCCAACACTTGGCGGACCTAACAAAGAACTTGTCGGACCTTGCCACAGAAGAATGTTTTGGCAATATTCAAAACTTTGAAGGTTAATGCTAACTTTTATCCTAATTGCCAATGTATTCAGCACACATAGGTCTCACAATCTCCCACTTGATGAATGCATTGGCAACACCAATTAAAATCCGAACATTGGCTTATGAAAAGTTTTGAAAATCTTTGAAAACTCATTTCTCCCCCTTTATTAATTTCTCCCCATTTTTTAAAATCAGAGAAGGAAGAAAGTGTATAACATATGCAAAGTGTAAAAAAATCTCTCCTTATACATATTTCTCCCCCTTTGACAATGTATTCAGCAAGGTTCAAGAGAGAAATTTTTAAATGTTATGAGCATATTATAACATATACATACAAAACAAAGCTCATCCAAGTCATAGTATCAGGTTACTTACACTATCACATCAATGAGATACATAAAGTAGTGTAAGCCATGCTAGAGATCAAATGTATTTTTAAGTTTAAGCAAGTCATGATCTCCCTTACTCAACTATTTCAAAACCTGAAAACATGACACTTGTTGCTGCATTTTTATTATTCATAATCATTTAAGGCACAAAGTTGATCATATGATATTTGCAAGAGATTATATGCCGCATTAGCCTTATTCTAACCAACCAAGCCAAGCCTATGTCATTTGACAATCAGAAGCTTAAGGACATGGTTTTAGTCATACACAATTCCTTCCAAGTTCATATCTTAGTGCAATGATAAGCAATCTCAAAAGAAGAAGTGCGATGCATGCATATTCTCTTGATCTTTTCTCAATTTTTTATTTGAAAACTCAACATGTGAGCTGATCACTTGATTAATTTTTTATGATTAAAAGCACTTGTGAGCACGCAACAAGTTCAAAACAGCAAGAAAGTTCGATCATGACCAGATTTAGTGTAAGTAATTATTTCAATTACTAGTCATGGCAAAAACTACAAAATGTATAACATGAGTAATGTAGTAAGAACTTTCAGCCTGTAAAAGGAATCACAAAGTCATATATGTATGAAATACTATGCTCATATTATTTTAGTTTCAGATTCACACATAGACTTTCAAAGTTTCAAAAACTCCCCCTCAATTTAAGCCATGAGGATGCATAACCCCTATTTATGAATGAAACAAAAACGAGTGAAATCCAAAGGTTTTGTAAAAATATCAGCCAATTGTTGTTCGGTATCGACACGGTGAAGCACAATGTTTCCTTTTTCAACATTATCACGAAGAAAGTGATACCTAATGTCAATGTGCTTAGTTCTAGAGTGTTTCACGGGGTTTTTAGCAATACAAATTGCACTAGTGTTATCACAAAACAGTGGAACACTATCTAAATCAACCCCATAGTCCTTAAGTGTTTGAACAATCCATAGAATTTGTGAGCAAGCGCTAGCCGCAACTACATATTCAGATTCGGCCGTGGATTGTGCAACTGAACTTTGTTTTCTAGAGGACCAAGCAACAAGTGAATTACCAAGAAAATGACAAGCACCCGAAGTACTTTTCCTATCAATCCTACAACCCCCAAAATCAGCATCCAAAAAAACTTTCAAAGAAACGGTTGAGGAAGAAGGAAGAAAAATGCCAAATTCTTGAGTTCCATGTAGGTACCTGAGAATCCTTTTGATGGCTTGGCGATGTGAAGCACGTGGAGAAGCTTGAAAACGTGCACAAAGACATACGCTGAATTGTATGTCCGGTCTTGACGCCGTGATATACAAAAGTGATTCAATCATACTTCTGTATTCTTTTTTATCGACTGGGTCACCATCTTCGTCAAGTTCAAGTGTTGTTGCTGTTCCCATTGGTGTCCGAAGAGGTTTGCATTTGTCCATGTTGAAGCGCTTAAGAAGGTCCTTTGTATACTTAGTTTGATGCACAAAAGTTCCTTCTTTTGTTTGCTTGATTTGCAGCCCCAAAAAGTATGGGAGTTCTCCCATCGTACTCATCTCAAATTCTGAACTCATCATAGCTGAAAACTTGGACACGAGATCATAAGAAGCACAACCAAAGATAATATCATCCACATACACTTGAACGAATAATGAGTCATTGCCTTGCTTAAGTACAAAAAGAGTTTTATCAACCTTGCCCATGGTAAACCCCTTTTCTAGTAAGAATGTTTTTAACCTATCATACCATGCTCTAGGGGCTTGTTTTAGACCGTACAAGGCTTTGGACAGTTTGTAAACACGATTAGGAAAATTTAGATTTTCAAAACCCGGTGGCTGCTTAACATAAACCTCCTCCTCTATGTAGCCATTAAGAAAAGCACTTTTAACATCCATTTGATATAACTTGAAACCTTTAGATGCAGCAAATGCTAATAAAATTCTTATAGCTTCTAATCTGGCAACAGGAGCAAATGTTTCATCAAAATCTAGACCTTCAATTTGAGTGAAACCTTGAGCAACCAACCTAGCTTTATTCCTAACCACAACCCCATCCTCACTTTGCTTATTTTTAAATACCCATTTAGTTCCAATTAATGTGTGACCTTGAGGTGGAGGTACAAGTTTCCAAACATTATTTCTTTCAAAATTTTCTAACTCTTCTTGCATGGCATTAATCCAAGATTCATTAGTGAGTGCGTGTGATGAATCCTTGGGTTCAAAAGAAGCAACAAAAGCAGAATGAGCATGAGAGTTTGGATCGCAAAACCTGGACCAAGTGACTCCTTCATGCAAGCTTCCAATGATTTGTTGTGGAGGATGACTTTTGAGTACTCGGAGGGGAGTAGACACTTCACAAGCACCTTCTTCTTCATGTTCGGACCTTTGATTAGGAGAGCTTGTTGATTGAGGAAGGTCCGAACCAGCAGTAGTGACTGTTGGTGCTGGTTGTGTTGCAAAATCAGCAGCTTGATCGTTATTTACTTCCGAGTTTTCGGGCAGCAGCATCACTTCTTCATCTTCTTCAATAAAAATACTCTCCCCCTGCGGATATGGATCCGGACCATTTACCTCCGAAGGATTGAACACGTGCCGGACCTACTATGTCAAGATGTAAAAGTTGTCCCGGTTCAGCTGTCATGGTCATTGTGAGAGGAGCATGTGAACCTGCAACAAACTTAGCATGTCTACAAGAAGAGCACACAATATCATTGTCCTTTTTAAGCTTCGGCAGCCCACATATGCGATCGAGAGCACTAACACGAGTGAGATGATCAAAGCCTATGTGACCAAGTCTACGATGCCAAAAATATAGATCCTTTGTATCATTAGCAACTAGACACCGATGCTTAGAAGTTGACAAATCAAAATCAGCTTTAAAAACTCTTCCAAACCTAGACATGTTAAACAAAAGCTCACCTTTTGAATCTACAACCTTGCAGCAATTTTTAGCAAAGCTAACCACTAGATTTTCATCTAGCAATTGTGAAACCGAAAGCAGGTTGTATTTCAAATTTTTAACAAGTGCCACATCTTTCAAAGTGTAGAGATTGTTTACTCTAACCGAACCTTTAGCAATTATGGGAGTAGAAGAGTTATCGGCGAAAGTAACATTTTCTACACGTGACACAAAAGAGAGAGAGGAGAACCATTCTTTGTTACCGGTCATGTGGCGTGAGCAACCTGAATCCACAATCCAAATGTTCTCCTTCCTCAAACGTGAAACCTACACAGCAGCACAATACGTCGATGACTCGATACTGGGGTTAGTTAAAAGACTTTTAGGAATCCAGTACTGAGTCACACGACGTCCAGCAGGAATAACACGTGAAAGCTGAGAAGGTACAGCAGGTTTATAAGCCAAACATCGAAAATTTTTGTTCCCAACTACTGACTTAGAAGATGTGTTATATGTAGCACAAAAAACAGTAGGTCCGGGAGCAAGTTTTTGACTCATTACAGCAGGTTGCAAGCTCCGAACATTCGGTCTAGCCGATTTTGCTTGGTTGTTATGTGATCTAGCAAGTATTCTTTGTTTCTTATCGTGTTTAGCTAGTCTATAACAAAAATCCATGACATGACCATCTCTACCACAGTAGGTACAATGAAAAATAACCTTATTATCTTGTCTAGATGAGCAAGCAACACGTTTATTAGAACCCGAATGGGACAGTACTCCTGCAGATTTGAAAATCACCTCTTTTTGTCTAGGAGCTATTTGAATCAAACCGCTTCCTAATGACTTTACAACTTTAGGTGGGTGTGCCTTAGCATGAGCATGAGAATTAAAACCTAAACCAGTTTTATCATTACAAGACTTGGAGAATTCAGCAGCAAGTTTAGGTTCTTATTTGCATTAGAAAACCAATCTAGTGTCCTATGCATGTCATCAAGTTTATTGGACAGATCAAAGCAGTTTTCACATGAAGTTTTTCCTTTGGGTTTGCAATTTGAACAATATTTAACTTCATGCACACGTAAAGCATTGTTCAAAATAGAAATCTCATTCATAGCATCATTTAGTTTCTTATTCAGATCATCACATGAAGAACAATGCAAATCAATTGTAGAACAACAAGCATCTTTCAAATTTTTATCATTAAGTGCAGCAAGCTCTTTGTTCTTTTCATTTTCAAGTTCAAGTTTATCAAGTGTAGATGCGTGTGCACTTCTTAAAGAGGATAATTGTTCATAAATCAAATCACATGAGGAACAAGAATCATCACTAGGAATCAAAGTTTTTAAATGATTAATTTCAGATTCTAGTGATTCAATTTTAACAGCATTGTTCCTAAGTTTCTTATCCTTTTTCTTTAATATAACAGTGGCACGAGAAATAGCATCACACATTTCTTCGCAAGTGGGACATACCTCTTCATCGTCGCTGTTGTGTTCTGCCTCCTCGGAGCTTGAACTTGACTTGCTCGCCATGCAGCACATATTTGCCATAGCTTCTTCATCTTCATCACTACCGGTGTCCACATCACTTGAGCCGAAATCTTGAAGTGCAGAGATCATACTATGCACTATGTTACGCATTGATAAATCTTTCTTCTTCTTCTTATTCTTTGCAAATGATTTCTTCGGCCCTGTTTGCTTTTCTTCACGTGAAGTCAGACCTGAAAGGTTAGGGCACTCCGTATGAAAATGTCCTGTCTTACCACATTCAAAACATCGTTGAGGTCCGGAGCTTCCTCTCCTTCTAGTTCTCACATTTTAAAATGCTTTTGAGAACCGAGTAGAGATGAGTGCAAGCTCCTCCTCTGGAAACTCTTCAATCTGTTCAAGGGTTAGAGAGGACAGCAAAGAGAGTGCACCACTAGATGATGATTGACTAGAACTAGACATGTCATGTTGCGAAACAAATGCAATAGACTTGTTGGGGTTTTTACATGAGATGATGTCAATTTCATGAGTTTTCAATTTAGAATAAAGCACGTCTAAAGTAAGAGAACTCATGACAGTAGATTCACGAATAGATGTAACTTTCATCTCCCAAATTGACATATCTAATGCTCCTAACAATTGTCTAGAATTTTCAGCATCTGAAAAGTTAACATTGACACTACGCAAGTTGCTGAGAATTTTATTAAAGCGAGCAAAAAGGTCGTCAATTGACTCACCGGGTTGCATCTCAAAACGCATGTATTCTTTCTTGAACATATCTTGCCTTACCTCCTTGATCGTATTAGATCCTTCATGGTAGTCACAAAGAGCTTTCCAAACATCATATGCAGATCGGAGGTGTGCAACACGGTCGAAGTCGCTTTGTGTCAATCCTTGGATGATCAAGTTGCGAGCCTTGTTGTTGTTGTCAACATCTCTCATGTTCGCAGCCGTAACTTGATCGTTGGGTGGTACATCAAAGTTCCGGTAGACCTTTTCCCATATGGCGAAGCCTTGCGCCTGTATGTAGGCCTCCATCCGCGCCTTCCAAACCTAAAAATCGATGCCATTGAACACACAAGGTTTTGCGGAGTACTTCTCCATGATGGTTAGTCAAAACACGTGCAAGTGTCACACCCGGTTTTTCTGAAGAACAACCAAATGAATATCACATGTATGCCAGGATCATTTTCTCATACATGTGATGACAAATAGTGAAGCATCATTTATTACAAGCCAGGTGTAGAATATAAGTAAGTCTTACATAGTAAATGTCTCGATGGACAATAATAAGTTCATCACAAGTAAATAAACTAGCAGCGGAATATTATTCTTGAGGTCTCCATCACAGGCGTTGCCCGGGGGTCTCCATGAACCTAGAAACCTTCTTCGGGTCCAAAGTCTTGGTTATTATACACCACCTCATTATCTTGACCTGAGCAGCAATATAAACCAACAAAATATGCAAGGTTGAGTACCAATGGTACTCAGCAAGTGTGGGAAAATTTCATCATGCATGGCTAGATCAAGGAGAGGTTGAACTCATGGTTAAAGCACTACGCAATTAATACCTATCACCTTAGCTTATTAAGCACCTACATTACTACACAGGTGAAATGGTCCAAATCTCCCATCCCATCATCATAATCCAATAACCATACATCATTTCCAATGTTAAGCTCCCCGCTTAACATCCACAACTTCCAAAACCATCAAACCTCTAATCATGAATAAGTCCAAGCCGCTCTTGACCGTGAGCACGGCTGTCATGACAGTTTTGACTCTGCAGAGTTTGTACCACTGTACCCACATGTAGTGATTTCATCCCCCGTTGCCGGGTGGACTAAAAGAACCTCCATTATGCCAGTGGCTACGAACCACATTCACACTTCCCAGGTGTGTAACCAGGAGATCACTACGAAGCCTTTACAAAGGGATTCCCGACGAGCGTGGGCCCACTGAGGTTTCACCCCTAACAGCATACAAGAGGCTCCAACCCCGCTGCAGTGGCCCCCTCTTGAGCCTTGCGGTTCATATGGTAGTCCAGCTGACACTTATTCCCTGCACCATCCAACACACCCATACTATGCCGGTGATACACCTAATTAATTGGCCAAGCTGCCCCATCTCAGCATGTGGTTGGCACGGTAAAGCCAGGTTACATGCTCCATGAACCGGTCCTTAGGATCCAGGCAAGTACTAAACACAAACCCGAGTCTCGTGCACCCAGCACACAACCAAAACATCCAACTTGCCTTGATCCCTACCTCTACATAACTCACAATATCTCATTCAAGAGTATGGTAAAATAAACTGATGATCTCATATCCCAAATATCCAATTCTAAGCATGGCTAAGCATATGCATAATAATAAATGACATGATAAAATAAATCCCAACCCAATGCTACAAGGAAACAAGGTAATGCAATTCTAGGGAAACTTCCTAGCATGGGCTTCATATTTAACTTGACAATGCAATAATTCTATCTAAACATCCTAGTATAGGATCAAAGTGGTCAAGGACACTTGCTTCCTTCTTGCTGCTCTTGAAATGGGTAGTCCTGATCTTGGAAAGGGATAACTTGCTCTTGAGCAGGTTCTACTTCATACCATCACACATAGCAAAAGAAAAACAACAATCCATAAGACATAGTTCATACTTCCACTTCATACAAACCACACATTCGTATCTATGAAAGTCATTCACCATTATATGTGTTGTGGTTACTCCATGTGTGTTGATTTGTGGCTTGCATGCACTTTTAATCATGTGTATATGATTCCTACTGTTGTGTTCACATTTATACTTACATAATATATATATGAGTTTCCAATTTAAATAAATTCTTTATATTCAACTACTACACCTTTTTGCTACCAAGTATGCATGAAAGGTATTTTTCTTCTCCATATGTGTCTTCAGAATTTCTACCAACCCTAAACTGAATTCTTTGGATTTTAGAACTCCATTTATCATTTACTAGTTGCTATATTTTCAGATTTATTTCCTATGCCTAAATGTGAACTTTATTATGAAAATAACAAGACACATCATCTAAACAGAATAGGTTCTGATCTAAAATATTTACTAATATATTTTTGACCTTTTCCTCTGATGTAGACTATTTTACAATTATTTTCCCTATTTTCCAGAACTATTCTTTACTTAAAAATGTGTCCCTAAATGTAAATAATGAATTAAACAGATTCATTTCAGCGCAAAATATATTTTTATCTCACTCCAAAGTTTTCTAAATACTGAAAAAAATTTTAATTTAATTTTGACAATATGTTTGTCCCACTTTTTAATTTTTAAACACTAGCCCCATATTCAATTTCCTAAATTAAATACTAAATAGGGTTAAAAAGGTAAACTCACCCCACTACAGGGTCTATAATATTATTTTCAGAATTTCCAGGGGTCTAGCTACACTTATCAGAGGAGTTTTTCCTAATTTTTATTAAGTCCAGGGGCTAAAACTGATTTTTAAATGAATTTACATGATTTTCTGAAGTTCCAGGGGCTAGATCAGAAGTTTCCGGGGCTAGCTCTTATTTCTCGAGAACCCCAGGGGTAGCACGTAAGATTTCCATTCTTTATAACGCGGGGCTGACGTGGACCGTCCGATTTTAAACCGACGGCCGAGATTATAACATCGAACCGGTACGCGGGGATTTAAACCCTACCGTGCGATTTAAAATAAACGGCGCACAAGCGGCCACGTCGCTCTGATCGAGAGCGGGCAGCGCTGCCGGCGGCGCACGGCGGCGGGAAGCGGCGATCTCGCCGGAGACTTTCGGATTTTCGAGAATTCTTCCTAGAACTGTGATTTTATGGTATAGATCGGTGGAGGAGAGGTCGGGGATCTCACCTCGGGGGTTTTCTTGAGCTCGGAGGTCCTAGAAGGCGGTCGGCGACGAGGTCCGAGGTGAATTCACGGCGAGGCTCGTCGGCACTGTGTTTGAACCGCAAGTCACCGAGTTTTCTGCACCTGCAGGGTTCCCCGGAGGCGGTGGATCAAGACCAGCGAGTTAGATCGGAATTTCCGAGCTTAGATCGGCCAGAATTCGCCGGGGAAGTCTCGGCTCTCACCGGAGGAAAATCGGCGGATCGCGTGGGAAAAACAGAACGAGACCGGGGTTTTTATAGACTGGGGAGGGCGGCTGGTTGGTTTAGATCGAGTTTGCGTCGCCCCCGAGCGGAATTCGGCTGGGATTCGCAGAAATCCCGATCGGTTTTGATTCGGGTGAGAGAGAGTCCGGCGCGGGCGCAAGGTAGACGATGAACATGTGGGCCCCACCTGTCAGTGTGAGGAAGCGGCGCGCGGCTGCGGGCTGGCGCGGGCGCTGGTTGGGCCGGCTGGTGGGTTGCGGCCCACTGGCCGGTTTTTTTCTGTTTTTTTTTTTTCTTTTTTCTATTTCTTTTCTGATTTGAGTTTAATTTGAGTTCCAATTTGAATTTGAATTTTTGCAAAACATGCAACACGTCCAAAAATTTTTAAATTCCCCTCTTAACATGATTTAGGGTCTTAACAAGATTTTTGGGGTGTTACAGCTCTACCCCCCTTAAAAGAAATCTCGTCCTCGAGATTGGTGGTTCTAAGAAAACAATTCTGGAATTTGTGCCTTGAGCTCGTCTTCCCGCTCCCAGGTGGCTTCCTCTTCTGAATGATGCTTCCATTGCACCTTGCACATCCGGATTCTTTTATTTCTGGTGAGGCGTTCCATTGTCTCCAAAATCTTGTATGGTTGCTCGACATATCACAAATCCTCAGCTACGTCCACTTCATTCATGGGTAACACCTCTTCAGGCGTCCTCAGGCATTTCTTGAGTTGTGACACATGGAATACATCGTGCACATCCGATAGACGAGCCGGTAACTCTAGTTGATACGCCACTTCGCCTTTCCTTTCCAGAACATGAAAGGGTCCGATGTATCGAGGTGACAACTTTCCTTTCACCTTGAACCGACGAAGTCCTGTTATAGGGGACACCTTGAGATAGACATAGTCCCCCACGTTGAAAACCAGGTCTCTTCTTCGTACATCGGCATAGCTCTTTTGGCGTGTCTGTGCTATCCTCAAATTGTTGCGAATTTCCCTTACCTTCACCTCGGCTTCTTGTAGTACTTCTGGACCAAACACTTTACTTTCCCCCGTTTGGTTCCAAAATCGGGGAGTTCTGCACTTCCTCCCGTACAAAGCTTCAAACGGTGACATCTTCATACTAGCTTGATAGCTGTTGTTATAGGAAAACTCCGCATACGGTAAGTTCTTGTCCCAACTCCGATTGTTTTTGAGTGCACATGCCCTCAGCATATCTTCAAGAATCTGATTGGTTCTTTCCGTCTGCCCATCAGTTTGGGGATGATAGGCAGAACTAAAGTTCAGATGGGTTCCCATGGTTTCGTGCAACTTCTGCCAGAACCTTGAGGTGAACTGTGTCCCTCGATCCGACACAATCTTCTTTGGCACTCCATGGTAACACACGATCCTTGACATGTACAACTCCGCCAATTTGGATCCGCTGTAGCTTTCCTTCACGGGGATGAAGTGAGCTACCTTGGTTAGCCTGTCGATGATGACCCATATTGAATCATATCCGGATTGGGTCCTAGGCAATCCCACTATGAAATCCATACCGATTTCTTCCCATTTCCATTCAGGCACTTTGAGTGATTGCAATAATCCCGCGGGTCGTTGATGCTCTGCTTTCACCAACTGACACGTGTCACATAGGGCAACATGTTCCGCGACATCTCGCTTCATGCCATACCACCAATACCTGCTCTTGAGGTCCTGATACATCTTCGTACTCTCAGGATGAATGGAATAGTCGGAATCGTGAGCCTCCTTCAAGATCAATTCACGAATCTCCTTTACTTCTGGCACACAGATTCTTTTCCCGTGCCACACCGATCCTTGTTCATCCTCTCTAAAACCAGGAGCTTTATTTTCCTTGATGAGTTGTCTGATCTCTTGTATCTTCTCATCATTCTTTTGGCCCTCGCGTATGTCTCGCTCGAGTGTGGAGTCCACTTCCATGGCGATGGCTTCACCACTATTTACCAGACATAGATTGAGCCTTATAACCTCGTCTTTCAATTCTGCAGGCATGTCTTTCAGGCTCAACTTATTGACCTGCACTTTCCGACTTAAAGCTTCGGCCACGATGTTTGCTTTCCCAGGATGATAGTTGATGCCTACATCAAAGTCATTGATTAGCTCTAACCATCTCCTTTGTCTGAGGTTGAGGTCTGGTTGTGTGAATATGTACTTCAAACTCTTATGATCCGTATATATCTCGGTCCTCTTCCCCATCAAATAGTGCCGCCAAATTTTCAACGCGTGTACCACTGCGGCTAGTTCTAGATCATGTGTAGGATAGTTCTTCTTGTGCTTCCGGAGCTGCCGGGATGCATAAGCCACGACATGCCCTTCTTGCATGAGAACACAACCCAACCCGTTTCCAGAGGCATCGCAGTACACCGTAAAGCTCTTTTGCATATATGGCATAACAAGCACTGGGGCTGTTGTAAATCTTTCCTTTAACTCCTGAAAACTCGTCTCGCACTGCGGTGTCCATGTGAATGTGATTCCCTTCTCCAACAGTTTAGTGAGGGGTCTCGAGATCTTAGAGAATCCCTCAATAAACCGTCGATAGTATCCAGCCAATCCCAAAAAACTCCGAACTTCGCCGACATTTTCAGGGGTCTTCCACTTCTGTATATCCTCGATTTTGGTGGGGTCTATGGAGATTCCTCCCTTAGAGATTATATGTCCTAAGAAGGGAACTCTCTTCAGCCAAAACTCACACTTGCTCAACTTAGCATATAGTTGGTGTTCTCTCAGCCTTTGCAACACCAACCTTAGATGTTTCTCATGTTCTTCTTCATCTTTGGAGAAGACGAGAATGTCATCTATGAAAACCACCACAAATTTGTCCAGATATTTCATGAATACCTTGTTCATGAGATACATGAAGTATGCCGGGGCATTAGTTAGCCCGAAAGGCATGACAGTGTATTCATACAGTCCGTACCGAGATACGAAAGCTGTCTTGGGAATATCAGATTGCCTTATCTTGAGTTGGTGGTATCCCGACCTGAGATCAATTTTCGAGAACACACAAGCTCCCCTTAACTGATCAAACAAGTCTTCAATGCGGGGTAATGGGTACTTGTTCTTGATGGTTACCTCATTCAAGGCACGGTAATCCACACATAATCTTTGGGTTCCGTCCTTCTTGGGCACAAATATCACCGGAGCTCCCAATGGTGAGGAACTAGGGCGAATATACCCCTTCTCCGTCAATTCTCTCAAATGATCCTTGAGTTCTTCTAGCTGCTTGGAGTCCATCCGATAAGGTCTCTTGTATATCGGGGCTGTTCCAGGCACTAGCTCAATTGCGAATTCCACTTCACGATCGGGAGGCATACCTGGCAAATCCTCCGGAAAAACATCTGGATATTCCCTGATGGTCCTGATCTCCTCAACTTTCACCTCAACTTGATTTAATTTAATGTCCCTCCTAGGCTCGTGTATTGTTATTAACTTTACTCTTGTGCCACTAGGGTGAGTTAGTTCCACCGTTCTGGTCGAACAATGGATGATTCCTTTATGTTTGGTCAACCAATCCATACCCAAGATAATATCTATCCCTTGGGAATCTATCACTATGAGGTTAGCAGTAAATACTACCCCATTGATGTCTAGATTCACCTTGGGACACACTTGTCTTGTCCTTATTTCTCCACCTGGAGAGTTTACGGCTAGCATATGGTTCATTTGTGTGGTTGCTAGGTCATGCTTCTTAACAAACCCTTGAGCAATGAACGAGTGGATAACACCAGAATCAAACAGCAGGGTTGCAATGTGTAAATTGGCAGGAAACTTACCAACTACCACGTCGGGTGCCTCTTGTGCTTCCTCCATAGTGACGTGATTCACCCGTCCTCTCATTACATTCTACTGTTGTGGCTGCGTGGGCTTCTTCTTTGGGCACTTATGGGCGTAGTGCCCCACTTCACCACAGCTAAAGCATTGCACCCCAACCTTAGGTGCCTCGCCTTTGTTGTCTTGGGGTTGGTTTGGGGGTCCTTGTACTGCTGGTCGAGGTGGATATGCGGGGCGAGGCTGCTGTACAAACTGACGTTGTGGCTGTGCTGGTGCTGCGGGAGGCCTGTAGTTCAGGTTGTACCCTCTTGGTGCTGAGTAGGGTACCGCAGCACGGTTCGTCTGCCCTGTAGGTTGCTGCATCAGACGTGGACGGGTGTTGCTCCCTGAGGCTTGATGTGACCACCCGGCCTTCCTCTTATTCTCATTTTCCAAGGCCTTTAGCTTCCTTTCTACCACAAATGCTCTGTCCACCATCTTTTGGAAGCTTTCATACTCATTTGAGGACATTGCACACTGCATCTCTGCGGTAAGTCCTTCCCCGAAACAATCTTGTTTCTGCTCATCAGTCTCTATGTCCTGTGGGGCATAACGGGATAGTTGAGTAAATTTAGTGAGGTATTCCCTCACCGTCATGTTTCCCTGCTGCAGTCCCAAAAACTCCTTCCTCTTGTTTTTGAGTTCACCTCTTGGGATGTAATGGTTGTGGAAGCTACGCTTGAACTCTTCCAAAGTGATGTTCTCAGGGTCATGATGGGCAGCCACGTAGGCGGTCCACCAATCAGAAGCAGGTCCATGCAATTGATGAGAGGCAAACAGCACCCTCTCATACCATTGGCACTGTATGATCCTCATCTTGCTCTCAATGGTCTTAAGCCAATCATCTGCCTCTAGAGGTTCAGCAGCACTTGCAAACTTTGGAGGTTGAGTTCCTAGAAACTCGCTCAACCTTGGTTGGCGTGGTGCAGCTTGTGGAGGTGGATCTTGATGCAAGTTGGCCACCACTTGAGTCAAGTTCTGGATAAGCTGATTCTGATTCTCCAGCATTTGGTGGAGGGGATCAACTCCTTCACGGCGACCACCCCGGTCCTGGCCTCCAGAAAGATGAGGGTTGCATGCCTCATCGTTGTTGTTGGCGGGGTTGGCAGCACGTCCTTTTCCTCTTCCGGCCATCTGGCAGAATCAACCAATGTTAATTTGAAAGCATTTAGTATCATCTTACTACATTCATTTGTTTGTACTTTGAAGTGTTGAGGCTTTGTTATACTTTTCTGAGGGTTCATTTCTCACACAAAAATAAATGCAATATTATTTCATGTGGGTTCACACACCAAAGTAAAACAATCTAAAGACGAAGCTGTGGACAATTGCTCATGGCTTCCACAACTCACGTCACACACCAAGCATTAACACACCATTAACTTAACGTAACGACTCGACTATTCGACATCTTGCTAACTAAGGGAAGGACTCGACACTACTCGTTTTCTTGAGCTGGCTCCTCGGGATCTTCCTCATCATTTCGGCTGCCTTCTGACTCTGCTTTGGGTGGGGAGGCTGCTGGTGGAGAAGTGCGACGACGCCTGATCGCCCGGCGATCTGGGGAGTCACGAGTCCATGTATCATTCACGGTGACACACAGTTCATTCCCATCTCCTCTTTCTCTCGCCCTTAAGTAGGCTCGCAGGAACGCCTCCGTTTCCTTCAGGGTGTCCCGGACATCCTGAAGCTCTTGTTGACACTCCTGCAGTCGAGTGCTGAGCATCGAAGCATCCTCCAGGCACAAGTCCATGTGCTCATGAGAAGTCCCTTGCTGCACCGGCGGGTACTTGTATTCCGTGGTACCACTCTCACGCTGGAGGACATACATGTACTCAGTTTTGTCCAAGTGGCGACGATAGATGTGACTCTGGCAGGTGATGGCCTCCTAGGTGACATCTTTCTCCGCATCGCTCTACAAGCTGGAGAGTGGGGAATCTTAAGCAGCTGATTTTCGTGTATAATCCTCATCTCTGAACTCCATTCTTCCCTCTTTCTCACGGATGGTCCTGGTGGAGTTATAGTGGATGATTAGCTTGCCCGTGTTGCCGGCGGCTTCGAGCATACGCCGAAGACGGCGCAGTAAGCCTCCTACTGCCAATCCGTAGGAAAGGTACGTCACCGGACGGCTCTCCTCTCTCTCGGCAAGGGCAACTACGGGAACTCTCCCTCCTGTGGACTTGCGAGCGGTGCGAATCATGCGAACCATCTAAAACAAAAAGAATTTAAAATTAGGTTAGATAAACTCTCAAACAAAAATCCTATTTTGAATGAAAGTTGGGGTAAGATGAAGAAAGTGACTCATTAAATAACACTTTTCAACACACACCTTGAAAAAAAATAGTTTTTAAGAAAATAGGGCGCTTAAATACGTCCATTTCTACCTAGGTCCACGTTCCTACGGGCTACCTTGGCTCTGATACCACTTCTGTCACACCCGGTTTTTCTGAAGAACAACCAAGTGAATATCACATGTATGCCAGGATTATTTTCTCATACATGTGATGACAAATAGTGAAGCATCATTTATTACAAGCCAGGTGTCGAATATAAGTAAGTATTACATAGTAAATGTCTCGATGGACAATAATAAGTTCATCACAAGTAAATAAACTAGCAGCGGAATATTATTCTTGAGGGCCCCATCACAAGCGTTGCCCGGGGGTCTCCATGAACCTAGAAACCTTCTTCGGGTCCAAAGTCTTGGTTATTATACACCACCTCATTATCTTGACCTGAGCAGCAATATAAACCAACAAAATATGCAAGGTTGAGTACCAATGGTACTCAGCAAGTGTGGGAAAATTTCATCATGCATGGATAGATCAAGGAGAGGTTGAACTCATGGTTAAAGCACTACGCAATTAATACCTATCACCTTAGCTTATTAAGCACCTACATTACTACATAGGTGAAATGGTCCAAATCTCTCATCCCATCATCATAATCCAATAACCATACATCATTTCCAATGTTAAGCTCCCCGCTTAACATCCACAACTTCCAAAACCATCAAACCTCTAATCATGAATAAGTCCAAGCCGCTCTTGACCGTGAGCACGGCTGTCATGACAGTTTTGACTCTGCAGAGTTTGTACCACTGTACCCACATGTAGTGATTTCATCCCCCGTTGCCGGGTGGACTAAAAGAACCTCCATTATGCCAGTAGCTACGAACCACGTTCACACTTCCCAGGTGTGTAGCCAGGAGATCACTACGAAGCCTTTACAAAGGGATTCCCGACGAGCGTGGGCCCACTGAGGTTTCACCCCTAACAGCATACAAGAGGCTCCAACCCCGCTGCAGTGGCCCCCTCTTGAGCCTTGCGCTTCATATGGTAGTCCAGCTGACACCTATTCCCCGCACCATCCAACACACCTATACTACGCCAGGGATACACCTAATTAATTGGCCAAGCTGCCGCATCTCAGCATGTGGTTGGCACGGTAAAGCCAGGTTACATGCTCCATGAACCGGTCCTTAGGATCCAGGCAAGTACTAAACACAAACCCGAGTCTCGTGCACCCAACACACAACCAAAACATCCAACTTGCCTTGATCCCTACCTCTACATAACTCACAATATCTCATTCAAGAGTATGGTAAAATAAACTGATGATCTCATATCCCAAATATCCCATTCTAAGCATGGCTAAGCATATGCATAATAATAAATGACATGATAAAATAAATCCCAACCCAATGCTACAAGGAAACGAGGTAATGCAATTCTAGGGAAACTTCCTTGCATGGGCTTCATATTTAACTTGACAATGCAATAATTCTATCTAAACATCCTAGTATAGGATCAAAGTGGTCAAGGACACTTGCTTCCTTCTTGCTGCTCTTGAAATGTGTAGTCCTGATCTTGGAAAGGGATAACTTGCTCTTGAGCAGGTTCTACTTCATACCATCACACATAGCAAAAGAAAAACAACAATCCATAAGACATAGTTCACACTTCCACTTCATACAAACCACACATTCATATCTATGAAAGTCATTCACCATTATATGTGTTGTGGTTACTCTATGTGTGTTGATTTGTGGCTTGCATGCACTTTTAATCATGTGTATATGATTCCTACTGTTGTGTTCACATTTATACTTACATAATATATATATGAGTTTCCAATTCAAATAAATTCCTTATATTCAACTACTACACCTTTTTGCTACCAAGTATGCATGAAAGGTATTTTTCTTCTCCATATGTGTCTTCAGAATTTCTACCAACCCTAAACTGAATTCTTGGGATTTTAGAACTCCATTTATCATTTACTAGTTGCTATATTTTCAGATTTATTTCCTATGCCTAAATGTGAACTTTATTATGAAAATAACAAGACACATCATCTAAACAGAATAGGTTCTGATCTAAAATATTTACTAATATATTTTTGACCTTTTCCTCTGATGTAGACTATTTTACAATTATTTTCCCTATTTTCCAGAACTATTCTTTACTTAAAAATGTGTCCCTAAATGTGAATAATAAATTAAACAGATTCATTTCAGCCCAAAATATATTTTTATCTCACTCCAAAGTTTTCTAAATACTGAAAAAGTTTTTAATTTAATTTTGATAATATGTTTGTCCCACTTTTTAATTTTTAAACACTAGCCCCATATTCAATTTCCTAAATTAAATACTAAACAGGGTTAAAAAGGTAAACTCACCCCACTACAGGGTCTATAATATTATTTTCAGAATTTCCAGGGGTCTAGCTACACTTATCAGAGGAGTTTTTCCTAATTTTTATTAAGTCCAGGGGCTAAAACTGATTTTTAAATGAATTTACATGATTTTCTGAAGTTCCAGGGGCTAGATCAGAAGTTTCTGGGGCTAGCTCTTATTTCCCGAGAACCCCAGGGGGTAGCACGTAAGATTTCCAGTCTTTATAACGCGGGGCTGACGTGGACCGTCCGATTTTAAACCGACGGCCGAGATTATAACATCGAACCGGTACGCGGGGATTTAAACCCTACCGTGCGATTTAAAATAAACGGCGCACAAGCGGCCACGTCGCTCTGATCGAGCGCGGGCGGCGCTGCCGGCGGCGCACGGCGGCGGGAAGCGGCGATCTCGCCGGAGACTTTCGGATTTTCGAGAATTCTTCCTAGAACTGTGATTTTATGGTATAGATCGGTGGAGGAGAGGTCGGGGATCTCACCTCGGGGGTTTTCTTGAGCTCAGAGGTCCTGGAAGGCGGTCGGCGACGAGGTCCGAGGTGAATTCACGCCGAGGCTCGTCGGTGCTGTGTTTGAACCGCAAGTCACCGAGTTTTCTGCACCTGCAGGGTTCCCCGGTGGCGGTGGGTCAAGACCAGCGAGTTAGATCGGAATTTCCGAGCTTAGATCGGCCAGAATTCGCCGGAGAAGTCTCAGCTCTCACCGGAGGAAAATCGGCGGATCGCGTGGGAAAAACAGAACGAGACCGGGGTTTTTATAGACTGGGGAGGGCGGCTGGTTGGTTTAGATCGAGTTTGCGTCGCCCCCGAGCGGAATTCGGCTGGGATTCGCAGAAATCCCGATCGGTTTTGATTCGGGTGAGAGAGAGTCCGGCGCGGGCGCGAGGTAGACGATGAACAGGTGGGCCCTGCCTGTCAGTGTGAGGAAGCGGCGCGCGCGGCTGCGGGCTGGCGCAGGCGCTGGTTGGGCCGGCTGGTGGGTTGCGGCCCACTGGCCGGTTTTTTTCTGTTTTCTTTTTTTTTTCTATTTCTTTTCTGATTTGAGTTTAATTTGAGTTCCAGTTTGAATTTGAATTTTTGCAAAACATGCAACACGTCCAAAAATTTTTAAATTCCCCACTTAACATGATTTAGGGTCTTAACAAGATTTTTGGGGTGTTACAACAAGTCACAAAGATTAGAGCACCTTGGCTCTGATACCAATTGTAGGATCGAAGAGCACGTGAAAAGCTACCAGAGGGGGGTGAATGGTAGATTAAAACTTTTCGCAGCGAAACAACAAAAACCCCTCAGCAAAAAATCAATCGGTTAAAGAAACCGTGTGTGCAAGTGTTTTCAAACGTGTTCAACCGTGACAAATCAAGTAGAGAGGTAGAGAATCGAGTCACAGATCTAATGCAACAAGAATCACTTGAAAACACGAAGTACAACTTGAGATACGATCAAAACACTAAACGAAGATCAATCTGTTCTACCCGATATAAAACAGATCTTCAACGCTGCAAAGAAACTCGTGTATCTCAAAAACTACAGATCTGAAGCTCGTGAAAATTTCACAGATGATAGATAATTGAGTTGTGAAGACAACCCAAAAAGAATCACGTCAATCGGATCTGTAAAACTCGAGTTATGAACGAAAGACCAAAGCAACGTCGGTCTGTCCAGAAACTCGGCGAGAAAGACTTGACGAAAAACAAGTCGGATGAACAAGGCACAAAAGTTCCTTTAGAATACGAATTTTACTTATCAACACACAAGAGGAACAGCCCCAAAGTCGTGCACCATGAGCTCTGTCCTCCCTTGCTTATATAACCAGCTCTATGGTCAATCCAATTCAAACTATGACTCCTACTCCTACTTGGATTCAAACTGTAACTTTCCAATACTGCTCAAGACTCTTCTATACGCAGATAGAAGCAATCTTAAGACTTCCAAACACCGTAGGAACGTCCCAAGCATTCCTAAAACAACTCAAATTCGTGACCCACACGAAATCCTATCATAACCAACTCAAAACATTCCATATTTGAGTCAAACACGACTCAGCCGCAGCCTGAGTCCATAACCTAGTCGGTTGAACGTTTCCGACCAATTCTTTACGTCCACATCTCTTCATCATGCCTTGGAACAATGTTGCCACGTCCATGCACTTCTTGCACACGTGCAAACACCTTCCAACGACGTGCACGCAACCTTCATATGCACTGCCCTTGATCCAAACATGCCGCGCGACCTCCCGATCAACTCAACCACAGCTCCTCCCGAACTTGGTTGTTGGAACCTCATCTCCTCCCTGAGACTAGTCCAAGGATCCCGTCACCAGCCATGTGTTGAACTCAAGCAACACCTGCACATGAAGAAACAACCAATTCTTCCGAGCACAAGTCCTCGACTTGACTCACGTTAGTTCGAAAACCACAACACCTTACATGAGCACGTCACATAAGCATGTTGCAAACCATATCAAATGATAACAGCCATAGCCACCAAAACACACCAAAAACTTAGCAAATTAATACTAAGCAAACCTTCCCATAAAGCAAGTTTGAAACATTGCGAGTTAAAAGCAAAAACAAGACGCTGCAGTTCTACGAGTTGAACTTCACGGGAGCTCCCTAAAAACAAGCTCCGGACCTCATAGAAGCTCTCCGGACCTTGCGTTGGACCTTGCCAACACTTGGCGGACCTAACAAAGAACTTGTCGGACCTTGCCACAGAAGAATGTTTTGGCAATATTCAAAACTTTGAATGTTAATGCTAACTTTTATCCTAATTGCCAATGTATTCAGCACACATAGGTCTCACAATCTCCCCATTGATGAATGCATTGGCAACACTAATTAAAATCCGAACATTGGCTTATGAAAAGTTTTGAAAAGCTTTGAAAACTCATTTCTCCCCCTTTATTAATTTCTCCCCATTTTTAAAAATCAGAGAAGGAAGAAAGTGTATAGCATATGCAAAGTGTAAAAAAATCTCTCCTTATAATATTTCTCCCCCTTTGACAATGTATTCAGCAAGGTTCAAAAGAGAAAATTTTTAATGTTATGAGCATATTATAACATATACATACAAAACAAAGCTCATCCAAGTCATACTATCAGGTTACTTACACTATCACATCAATGAGATACATAAAGTAGTGTAAGCCATGCTAGAGATCAAATGTATTTTTAAGTTTAAGCAAGTCATGATCTCCCTTACTCAACTATTTCAAAACCTGAAAACATGACACTTCTTGCTGCATTTTTATTATTCATAATCATTTAAGGCACAAAGTTGATCATATGATATTTGCAAGAGATTACATGCCGCATCAGCCTTATTCTAACCAACCAAGCCAATCCTATGTCATTTGACAATCAGAAGCTTAAGGACATGGTTTTAGTCATACACAATTCCTTCCAAGTTCATATCTTAGTGCAATGATAAGCAATCTCAAAAGAAGAAGTGCGATGCATGCATATTCTCTTGATCTTTTATCAATTTTTTATTTGAAAACTCAACATGTGAGCTGATCAATTGATTAATTTTTTATGATTAAAAGCACTTGTGAGCACGCAACAAGTTCAAAACAGCAAGAAAGTTCG
Source organism: Neostapfia colusana (assembly GCA_030760725.1). NCBI lineage: Eukaryota > Viridiplantae > Streptophyta > Magnoliopsida > Poales > Poaceae > Neostapfia > Neostapfia colusana. The sequence goes on along the minus strand of JASWHV010000019.1, from coordinate 3,354,983 downwards.
ATCATGACCAGATTTAGTGTAAGTAATTATTCCAATTACTAGTCATGGCAAAAACTACAAAATGTATTACATGAGTAATGTAGTAAGAACTTTCAGCCTGTAAAAGGAATCACAAAGTCATATATGTATGAAATACTATGCTCATATTATTTTAGTTTCAGATTCACACATAGACTTTCAAAGTTTCAAAAACTCCCCCTCAATTTAAGCCATGAGGATGCATAACCCCTATTTCACTACGAATGAAACAAAAATGAGTGAAATCCAAAGGTTTTATAAAAAATATCAACCAATTGTTGTTCGGTATCGACATGGTCAAGCAAAATGTTTCCTTTTTCAACATTATCACGAAGAAAGTGATACCTAATGTCAATGTGCTTAGTTCTAGAGTGGTTCACGGGGTTTTTAGCAATACAAATTGCACTAGTGTTATCACAAAACAGTGGAACACTATCTAAATCAACCCCATAGTCCTTAAGTGTTTGAACAATCCAAAGAATTTGTGAGCAAGCGCTAGCCGCAGCTACATATTCAGATTCGGCCGTGGATTGTGCAACTGAACTTTGTTTTCTAGAGGACCAAGCAACAAGTGAATTACCAAGAAAATGACAAGCACCCGAAGTACTTTTCCTATCAATCCTACAACCCCCAAAATCAGCATCCAAAAAAACTTTCAAAGAAACGGTTGAGGAAGAAGGAAGAAAAATGCCAAATTCTTGAGTTCCATGTAGGTACCTGAGAATCCTTTTGATGGCTTGGCGATGTGAAGCACGTGGAGAAGCTTGAAAACATGCACAAAGACATACGCTAAAATGTATGCCCGGTCTTGATGCCGTGATATACAAAAGTGATCCAATCATACTTCTGTATTCTTTTTTATCGACCGGGTCACCATCTTCGTCAAGTTCAAGTGTTGTTGCTGTTCCCATTGGTGTCCGAAGAGGCTTGCATTTGTCCATGTTGAAGCGCTTAAGAAGGTCCTTTGTATACTTAGTTTGATGCTCAAAAGTTCCTTCTTTTGTTTGCTTGATTTGCAGCCCCAAAAAGTATGTGAGTTCTCCCATCATACTCATCTCAAATTCTGAACTAATCATAACTGAAAACTTGGACATGAGATCATGAGAAGCACAACCAAAGATAATATCATCCACATACACTTGGACGAATAATGAGTCATTGCCATGCTTAAGTACAAAAATAGTTTTATCAACCTTGCCCATGGTAAACCCCTTTTCTAGTAAGAATGTTTTTAACCTATCATACCATGCTCTAGGGGCTTGTTTTAGACCGTACAAGGCTTTGGACAGTTTGTAAACATGATTAGGAAAATTTGGATTTTCAAAACCCGGTGGCTGCTTAACATAAACCTCCTGCTCTATGTAGCCATTAAGAAAAGCACTTTTAACATCCATTTGATATAACATGAAACCTTTAGATGCAGCAAATGCTAATAAAATTCTTATAGCTTCTAATCTAGCAACAGGAGCAAATGTTTCATCAAAATCTAGACTTTCAATTTGAGTAAAACCTTGAGCAACCAACCTAGCTTTATTCCTAACCACAACCCCATCCTCACTTTGCTTATTTTTAAATACCCATTTAGTTCCAATTAATGTGTGACCTTGAGTTGGAGGTACAAGTTTCCAAACATTATTTCTTTCAAAATTTTCTAACTCTTCTTGCATGGCATTAATCCAAGATTCATTAGTGAGTGCGTGTGATGAATCCTTGGGTTCAAAAGAAGCAATAAAAGCAGAATGAGCATGAGAGTTTGGATCGCAAAACCTGGATCGAGTGACTCCTTCATGCAAGCTTCCAATGATTTGTTGTGGAGGATGACTTTTGAGTACTCGGAGGGGAGTAGACACTTCACAAGCACCTTCTTCTTCATGTTCGGACCTTTGATTAGGAGAGCTTGTTGATTGAGGAAGGTCCGAACCAGCAGTAGTGACTGTTGGTGCTGGTTGTGGTGCAAAATCAGCAGCTTGATCGTTATTTACTTCCGAGTTTTCGGGCAGCAGCATCACTTCTTCATCTTCTTCAATAAAAATACTCTCCCCCTGCGGATATGGATCCGGACCATTTACCTCCGAAGGATTGAACACGTGCCGGACCTACTGTGCCAAGATGTAAAAGTTGTCCCGGTTCAGCTGTCATGGTCATTGTGAGAGGAGCATGTGAACCTGCAACAAACTTAGCATGTCTACAAGAAGAGCACACAATATCATTGTCCTTTTTAAGCTTCGGCAGCCCACATATGAGATCGAGAGCACTAACACGAGTGAGATGATCAAAGCCTATGTGACCAAGTCTACGATGCCAAAAATATAGATCCTTTGTATCATTAGCAACTAGACACCGACGCTTAGAAGTTGACAAATCAAAATCAGCTTTAAAAACTCTTCCAAACCTAGACATGTTAAACAAAAGCTCACCTTTTGAATCTACAACCTTGCAGCAATTTTTAGCAAAGCTAACCTCTAGATTTTCATCTAGCAATTGTGAAACCTAAAGCAGGTTGTATTTCAAATTTTTAACAAGTGCCACATCTTTCAAAGTGTAGAGATTGTTTACTCTAACCGGACCTTTAGCAATTATGGGAGTAGAAGAGTTATCGGCGAAAGTAACATTTTCTACACGTGACACAAAAGAGAGAGAGGAGAACCATTCTTTGTTACCGGTCATGTGGCGTGAGCAACCTGAATCCACAATCCAAATGTTCTCCTTCCTCAAACGTGAAACCTACACAGCAGCACAATACGTCGATGACTCAATACTGGGGTTAGTTAAAAGACTTTTAGGAATCCAGTACAGAGTCACACGACGTCCAGCAGGAATAACACGCGAAAGCTGAGAAGGTACAGCAGGTTTATAAGCCAAACATCGAAATTTTTTGTTCCCAACTACTGACTTAGAAGATGTGTTATATGTAGCACAAAAAACAGTAGGTCCGGGAGCAAGTTTTTGACTCATTACAGCAGGTTGCAAGCTCCGAACATTCGGTCTAGCAGATTTTGCTTTGTTGTTATGTGATCTAGCAAATATTCTTTGTTTCTTAATCGTGTTTAGCTAGTCTATAACAAAAATCCATGACATGACCATCTCTACCACAATAGGTACAATGAAAAATAACCTTATTATCTTGTCTAGATGAGCAAGCAACACGTTTATTAGAACCCGAATGGGACAGTACTCCTGCAGATTTGAAAATCACCTCTTTTGTCTAGGAGCTATTTGAATCAAACCGCTTCCTAATGACTTTACAACTTTAGGTGGGTGTGCCTTTGCATGAGCATGAGAATTAAAACCTAAACCAGTTTTATTATTACAAGACTTGGAGAATTCAGCAGCAAGTTTAGGTTCTTATTTGCATTAGAAAACCAATCTAGTGTCCTATGCATGTCATCAAGTTTATTGGACAGATCAAACAGTTTTCACATTATGTTTTTCCTTTTAGTTTGCAATTTGAACAATATTTAACTTCATGCACACGTAAAGCATTGTTCAAAATAGAAATCTCATTCATAGAATCATTTAGTTTCTTATTCAGATCATCACATGAAGAACAATGCAAATCAATTGTAGAACAACAAGCATCTTTCAAATTTTTATCATTAAGTGCAGCAAGCTCTTTGTTATTTTCAATTTCAAGTTCAAGTTTATCAAGTGTAGATGCGTGTGCACTTCTTAAAGAGGATGATTGTTCATAAATCAAATCACATGAGGAACAAGAATCATCACTAGGAATCAAAGTTTTTAAATGATTAATTTCAGATTCTAGTGATTCAATTTTAACAGCATTGTTCCTAAGTTTTTTATCCTTTTTCTTTAATATAACAGTGGCACGAGAAATAGCATCACACATTTCTTCGCAAGTGGGACATACCTCTTCATCGTCGCTGTTGTGTTCTGCCTCCTCAGAGCTTGAACTTGACTTGCTCGCCATGCAGCACATATTTGCCATAGCTTCTTCATCTTCATCACTACCGGTGTCCACATCACTTGAGCCGAAATCTTGAAGTGCAGAGATCATACTATGCACTATGTTGCGCATTGATAAATCTTTCTTCTTCTTATTCTTTGCAAATGATTTCTTCGGCCTTGTTTGCTTTTCTTCACGTGAAGTCGGACCTGAAAGGTTAGGGCACTCCATACGAAAATGTCCTGTCTTACCACATTCAAAACATCGTTGAGGTCCGGAGCTTCCTCTCCTTCTAGTTCTCACATTTTAAAATGCTTTTGAGAACCGAGTAGAGATGAGTGCAAGCTCCTCCTCTGGAAACTCTTCAGTCTGTTCAAGGGTTAGAGAGGACAGCAAAGAGAGTGCACCACTAGACGATGATTGACTAGAACTAGACATGTCACGTTGCGAAACAAATGCAATAGACTTGTTGGGGTTTTTACGTGAGATGATGTCAATTTCATGAGTTTTCAATTTAGAATAAAGCACGTCTAAAGTAAGAGAACTCATGACAGTAGATTCACGAATAGATATAACTTCCATCTCCCAAATTGACATATCTAATGCTCCTAACAATTGTCTAGCATTTTCAGCATCTGAAAAGTTAACATTGACACTACGCAAGTTGCAGAGAATTTTATTAAAGCGAGCAAAAAGGTCGTCAATTGACTCACCGGGTTGCATCTCAAAACGCATGTATTCTTTCTTGAACATATCTTGCCTGACCTCCTTGATCGTATTGGATCCTTCATTATAGTCACAAAGAGCTTTCCAAACATCATATGCAGATCGGAGGTGTGCAACACGGTCGAAGTCGCTTTGAGTCAATCCTTGGATGATCAAGTTGCGAGCCTTGTTGTTGTCAACATCTCTCATGTTCGCAGCCGTAACTTGATCGTTGGGTGGTACATCGAAGTTCCGGTAGACCTTTTCCCATATGGCGAAGCCTTGCGCCTGTATGTAGGCCTCCATCCGCGCATTCCAAACCTGAAAATCTATGCCATTGAACACACAAGGTTTTGCGGAGTACTTCTCCATGATGGTTAGTCAAAACACGTGCAAGTCACAAAGATTAGAGCACCTTGGCTCTGATACCAATTGTAGGATCGAAGAGCACGTGAAAAGCTACCAGAGGGGGGGTGAATGGTAGATTAAAACTTTTCGCAGCGGAAACAACAAAAACCCCTCAGCAAAAAATCAATCGGTTAAAGAAACCGTGTGTGCAAGTGTTTTCAAACGTGTTCAACCATGAAAAATCAAGTAGAGAGGTAGAGAATCAAGTCACAGATCTAATGCAACAAGAATCACTTGAAAACACGAAGTACAACTTGAGATACGATCAAAACACTAAACGAAGATCAATCTGTTCTACTCGATATAAAACAGATCTGCAACGCTGCAAAGAAACTCGTGTATCTTAAAACTACAGATTCAAAGCTCGTGAAAATTTCACAGATGATAGATAATTGAGTTGTGAAGACAACCCAAAAAGAATCACGTCAATCGGATCTTTAAAACTTGAGTTATGAATGAAACACCGAAGCAACATCGGTCTGTTCAGAAACTCGGCGAGAAAGACTTGACGAAAAATAAGTCGGACGAACAAGGCACAAAAGTTTCTTTAGAATACGAATTTTACTTATCAAAACACAAGAGGAACAGCCCCAAAGTCGTGCACCACGAGCTCTGTCCTCCCTTACTTATATAACCAGCTCTATGGTCAATCCAATTCAAACTATGACTCCTACTCCTACTTGGATTCAAATTGTAACTTTTCAATACTGCTCAAGACTCTTCTATACGCAGATAGAAGCAATCTTAAGACTTCCAAACACCTTAGGAACATCCCAAGCATTCCTAAAACAACTCAAATTCCTGACCCACACGAAATCCTATCATAACCAACTCAAAACTTTCCATATTTGAGTCAAACACGACTCAGCCGCAGCCTGAGTCCATAACCTAGTCGGTTGAACGTTTCCGACCAATTCTTTACGTCCACATCTCTTTATCACGCCTTGGAACAATGTTGCCACGTCCATGCACTCCTTGCACACGTGCAAACACCTTCCAACGATGTACACGCAACCTTCATATGCACTGCCCTTGATCCAAACATGCTGCGCGACCTCCCGATCAACTCAACCACAGCTCCTCCCGAACTTGGTTGTTGGAACCTCATCTCCTCCCTGAGACTAGTCCAAGGATCCCGTCACCAGCCATGTCTTGAACTCAAGCAACACCTGCACATGAATAAACAACCAATTCTTCCGAGCACAAGTCCTCGACTTGACTCACGTTAGTTCGAAAACCACAACACCTTACATGAGCACGTCACATAAGCATGTTGCAAACCATATCAAATGATAACAGCCATAACCACCAAAACACACCAAGAACTTAGCAAATTAATACTAAGCAAACCTTCCCATAAAGCAAGTTTAAAACATTGCGAGTTAAAAGCAAAAACAAGACGCTGCAGTTCTACGAGTTGAACTTCACGGGAGCTCCCTAAAAACAAGCTCTGGACCTCACAGAAGCTCTACGGACCTTACGTCGGACCTTGCCAACACTTGGCAGACCTAACAAAGAACTTGTCGGACCTTGCCACAGAAGAATGTTTTGGCAATATTCAAAACTTTAAATGTTAATGCTAACTTTTATCCTAATTGCCAATGTATTCAGCACACATAGGTCTCACAATCTCCCCCTTGATGAATGCATTGACAACACCAATTAAAATCCGAACATTGGCTTATGAAAAGTTTTGAAAAGCTTTGAAAACTCATTTCTCCCCCTTTATTAATTTCTCCCCATTTTTAAAAATCAGAGAAGGAAGAAAGTGTATAACATATGCAAAGTGTAAAAAAATCTCTCCTTATACATATTTCTCCCCCTTTTACAATGTATTCAGCAAGGTTCAAAAGAGAAATTTTTTAATGTTATGAGCATATTATAACATATACATACAAAAAAAGCTCATCCAAGTCATACTATCAGGTTACTTACACTATCACATCAATGAGATACATAAGGTAGTGTAAGCCATGCTAGAGATCAAATGTATTTTTAAGTTTAAGCAAGTCATGATCTCCCTTACTCAACTATTTCAAAACCTGAAAACATGACACTTGTTGCTGCATTTTTATTATTCATAATCATTTAAGGCACAAAGTTGATCATATGATATTTGCGAGAGATTATATGCCACATCAGCCTTATTCTAACCAACCAAGCCAAGCCTATGTCATTTGATAATCAGAAGCTTAAGGACATGGTTTTAGTCATACACAATTCCTTCCAAGTTCATATCTTAGTGCAATGATAAGCAATCTCAAAAGAAGAAGTGCGATGCATGCATATTCTCTTGATCTTTTCTCAATTTTTTATTTGAAAACTCAACATGTGAGCTGATCACTTGATTAATTTTTTATGATTAAAAGCACTTGTGAGCACGCAACAAGTTCAAAACAGCAAGAAAGTTCGATCATGGCCAGATTTAGTGTAAGTAATTATTCCAATTACTAGTCATGGCAAAAACTACAAAATGTATAACATGAGTAATGTAGTAAGAATTTTCAGCCTGTAAAAGGAATCATAAAGTCATATATGTATGAAATACTATGCTCATATTATTTTAGTTTCAGATTCACACATAGACTTTCAAAGTTTCAAAAACTCCCCCTCAATTTAAGCCATGAGGATGCATAACCCCTATTTCACTACGAATGAAACAAAAACGAGTGAAATCCAAAGGTTTTATAAAAATATCAGCCAATTGTTGTTCGGTATCGACATGGTCAAGTACAATGTTTCCTTTTTCAACATTATCACGAAGAAAGTGATACCTAATGTCAATGTGCTTAGTTCTAGAGTGTTTCACGGGGTTTTTAGCAATACAAATTGCACTAGTGTTATCACAAAACAGTGGAACACTATCTAAATCAACCCCATAGTCCTTAAGTGTTTGAACAATCCAAAGAATTTGTGAGCAAGCGCTAGCCGCAGCTACATATTCAGATTCGGCCGTGGATTGTGCAACTGAACTTTGTTTTCTAGAGGACCAAGCAACAAGTGAATTACCAAGAAAATGACAAGCACCCGAAGTACTTTTCCTATCAATCCTACAACCCCCAAAATCAGCATCCAAAAAAACTTTCAAAGAAACGGTTGAGGAAAAAGGAAGAAAAATGCCAAATTCTTGAGTTCCATGTAGGTACCTGAGAATCCTTTTGATGGCTTGGCGATGTGAAGCACGTGGAGAAGCTTGAAAACGTGCACAAAGACATACGCTGAAATGTATGTCCGGTCTTGACGCCGTGATATACAAAAGTGATCCAATCATACTTCTGTATTCTTTTTTATCGACCGGGTCACCATCTTCGTCAAGTTCAAGTGTTGTTGCTGTTCCCATTGGTGTCCGAAGAGGCTTGCATTTGTCCATGTTGAAGCGCTTAAGAAGGTCCTTTGTATACTTAGTTTGATGCACAAAAGTTCCTTCTTTTGTTTGCTTGATTTGCAGCCCCAAAAAGTATGTGAGTTCTCCCATCATACTCATCTCAAATTCTGAACTCATCATAACTGAAAACTTGGACACGAGATCATGAGAAGCACAACCAAAGATAATATCATCCACATACACTTGAACGAATAATGAGTCATTGCCATGCTTAAGTACAAAAATAGTTTTATCAACCTTGCGCATGGTAAACCCCATTTCTAGTAAGAATGTTTTTAACCTATCATACCATACTCTAGGGGCTTGTTTTAGACCGTACAAGGCTTTGGACAGTTTGTAAACATGATTAGGAAAATTTGGATTTTCAAAACCCGGTGGCTGCTTAACATAAACCTCCTCCTCTATGTAGCCATTAAGAAAAGCACTTTTAACATCCATTTGATATAACTTGAAACCTTTAGATGCAGCAAATGCTAATAAAATTCTTATAGCTTCTAATCTAGCAACAGGAGCAAATGTTTCATCAAAATCTAGACCTTCAATTTGAGTGAAACCTTGAGCAACCAACCTAGCTTTATTCCTAACCACAACCCCATCCTCACTTTGCTTATTTTTAAATACCCATTTAGTTCCAATTAATGTGTGACCTTGAGGTGGAGGTACAAGTTTCCAAACAGTATTTCTTTCAAAATTTTCTAACTCTTCTTGCATGGCATTAATCCAAGATTCATTAGTGAGTGCGTGTGATATATCCTTGGGTTCAAAAGAAGCAACAAAAGCAGAATGAGCATGAGAGTTTGGATCGCAAAACCTGGACCGAGTGACTCCTTCATGCAAGCTTCCAATGATTTGTTGTGGAGAATGACTTTTGAGTACTCGGAGGGGAGTAGACACTTCACAAGCACCTTCTTCTTCATGTTCGGACCTTTGATTAGGAGAGCTTGTTGATTGAGGAAGGTCCGAACCAGCAGTAGTGACTGTTGGTGCTGGTTGTGGTGCAAAATCAGCAGCTTGATCGTTATTTACTTCCGAGTTTTCGGGCAGCAGCACCACTTCTTCATCTTCTTCAATAAAAATACTCTCCCCCTGCGGATATGGATCCAGACCATTTATCTCCGAAGGATTGAATACGTGCCGGACCTACTGTGTCAAGATGTAAAAGTTGTCCCGGTTCAGCTGTCATGGTCATTGTGAGAGGAGCATGTGAACCTGCAACAAACTTAGCATGTCTACAAGAAGAGCACACAATATCATTGTCCTTTTTAAGCTTCGGCAGCCCACGTATGCGATCGAGAGCACTAACATGAGTGAGATGATCAAAGCCTATGTGACCAAGTCTACAATGCCAAAAATATAGATCCCTTGTATCATTAGCAACTAGACACCGATGCTTAGAAGTTGACAAATCAAAATCAGCTTTAAAAACACTTCCAAACCTAGACATGTCAAACAAAAGGTCACCTTTTGAATCTACAACCTTGCAGCAATTTTTAGCAAAGCTAACCTCTAGATTTTCATCTAGCAATTGTGAAACCGAAAGCAGGTTGTATTTCAAATTTTTAACAAGTGCCACATCTTTCAAAGTGTAGAGATTGTTTACTCTAACCGAACCTTTAGCAATTATGGGAGTAGAAGAGTTATCGGCGAAAGTAACATTTTCTACACGTGACACAAAAGAGAGAGAGGAGAACCATTCTTTGTTACCGGTCATGTGGCGTGAGCAACCTGAATCCACAATCCAAATGTTCTCCTTCCTCAAACGTGAAACCTACACAGCAGCACAATACGTCGATGACTCAATACTGGGGTTAGTTAAAAGAATTTTAGGAATCCAGTACTGAGTCACACAACGTCCAGCAGGAATAACACGCGAAAGCTGAGAAGGTACAGCAGGTTTATAAGCCAAACATCGAAAATTTTTGTTCCCAACTACTGACTTAGAAGATGTGTTATATGTAGCACAAAAAACAGTAGGTCCGGGAGCAAGTTTTTGACTCATTACAGCAGGTTGCAAGCTCCGAACATTCGGTCTAGCAGATTTTGCTTGGTTGTTATGTGATCTAGCAAGTATTCTTTGTTTCTTATTGTGTTTAGCTAGTCTATAACAAAAATCCATGACATGACCATCTCTACCACAGTAGGTACAATGAAAAATAACCTTATTATCTTGTCTAGATGAGCAAGCAACACGTTTATTAGAACCCGAATGGGACAGTACTCCTGCAGATTTGAAAATCACCTCTTTTTGTCTAGGAGCTATTTGAATCAAACCGCTTCCTAATGACTTTACAACTTTAGGTGGGTGTGCCTTAGCATGAGCATGAGAATTAAAACCTAAACCAGTTTTATCATTACAAGACTTGGAAGAATTCAGCAGCAAGTTTATGTTCTTATTTGCATTAGAAAACCGATCTAGTGTCCTATGCATGTCATCAAGTTTATCAGGTGCAGAAAACTCGGTGACTTGCGGTTCAAACACAGCGCCGACGAGCCTCGCCGTGAATTCACCTTGGACCTCGTCGCCGACCACCTTCCAGGACCTCCGAGCTCAAGAAAACCCCCGAGGTGAGATCCCCGACCTCCCCTCCACCGATCTATGCCATAAAATCATTGTTCTAGGAAGAATTTCCGAAGATCCGAAACTCTCCGGCGAGATCGCCGCCTCCCGCCGCCGTGCACCGCCGGCAGCGCCGCCCGCGCTCGATCAGAGCGACGTGGCCGCTTGTGCGCCGTTTATTTTAAATCGCACGGTAGAGTTTAAATCCCTGCGTACCGGTTCGATGTTATAATCTCAGCCGTTTGTTTTAAATCAGACGGTCCACGTCAGCCCCGCGTTATAAAGACTGGAAATCTTACGTGCTACCCCCTGGGGTTCTCGGAAAATAAGAGCTAGCCCCGGAAACTTCTGATCTAGCCCCTGAAACATCAGAAAATCATGTAAATTCATTTAAAATTCAGTTTTAGCCCCTGGACTTAATAAAAATTAGGAAAAACTCCTCTGTTATGTGTAGCTAGACCCCTGAGAATTCTTAAAATAATATTATAGACCCTGTAGTGGGGTGAGTTTACCTTTTTAACCCTGTCTGATATTAAATTTAGGAAATTCAATATGTGGCTAGTATTTAAAATTTTAAAAGTGGGACAAACATATTGTCAAAATTAAATTAAAAACTTTCTCAGTACTTAGAAAACTTTGGAGTGGGATAAAAATAGATTTTTGGCTGAAATGGATCTGTTTAATTTATTATTCACATTTATTAGTTATAGGGACACATTTTTAAGTAAAGAATAGTTCTGAAAATAGGGAAAATAAATGTAAAATAGTTTACGTCAGAGGAAAAGGTCAAAAATATATTATTAAATCTTTTAGATCAGAACCTATTCTGTTTAGATGATGTGTCTTGTTATTTTCATAATAAAGTTCACATTTAGGCATCGGAAATAAATTTGAAAATATAGCAACTAGTCAATGATAAATGAAATTTCTAAAATCCAAAGAATTCAGTTTAGGGTTGGTAGAAATTCTGAAGACACATATGGAGTAGGAAAATACCTTTCATGCATACTTGGTAGCTAAAAGGTGTAGTAATTAAATATAAGGAATTTATTTAAATTAGAAACTCATATATATAGTATGTAAGCATAAATGTGAATGCAAAAGTAGGAATCATATACACATGATTAAAAGTATATGTAAGCCAAAGATCAACACACATAGAGTAACCACAACACATAAAATTGTGAATGACTTTCATAAATGTGAATGTGTGGTTTGTTTGAAGTGGAAATGTGAGCTATGTCTTATGGATTGTTGTTTTTCTTTTGCTATGTGTGATGGTATGATGTAGAACCTGCTCAAGAGCAAGTTCTTCCTTTCCAAGATCAGGACTACCCATTCCAAGAGCAGCAGGAAGGAGGCAAGTGTCCTTGACCACTTTGATCCTATGCTAGGATGTGTAGATAGAATTATTTGCATTGTCAATTGAAAATATGAAACCCATGCTAGGAAGTTTCCCTAGAATTGCATTACCTTGTTTCTTTGTAGCTTGGGTTGGGATTCATTTTATCATGTCATTTATTATTATGCATATGCTTAGCCATGCTTAGAATGAGATATTGTGGGATATGAGATCATCAGTTTATTTTACCATACTCTTGAATGAGATATTGTGAGTTATATAGAGGTAGGGATCAAGGCAAGTTGGATGTTTTGATTGTGTGCTGGGTGCACGAGACTCGGGTTTGTGTTTAGTACTTGCCTGGATCCTAAGGACTGGTTCATGGAGCATGTAACCTGGCTTTACCGTGCCAACCACATGCTGAGATGGGGCAGCTTGGCCAATTAATTAGGTGTATCCCCGGCGTAGTATGGGTGTTGTAAAAGCCCAAGAAAAGGGACTTGTAAAAAAACTTTTCTTCATCTCACAACACCACAATTTTCATTGTGGACACCTTAGGAAATGTTGTGAAAAGCATGTAACCTCCATCAAAAGAGTGATTAGAGGGGAGAGTCTTCACTTTCACAAAGTAGGGTTTATACACATATGATCACACAATGAGGAATTCAAAACTGTTGTGTCCAAACTATTGTTTGCAGCAGCTAACACAAGGATCAAGTGGCATATTTGGATTCCTTAGGTCCAAATTAGTGGGGAGGCAAAGTTTCATTAATTTTTGAAAAGTCTTGCTGCCCATTTTTCCAAAGGGAGTCAAATGTGCAAAGAATTCAAATGAATATTTGAATTTGCATGGAATTTGTACAAACTTGTCAAATGAGCTCAGTTTCCAATTTTCAAACAATTGGGTTGGATAATTGTCAAACTTTGGAGATATTTTGAGGAAAAGAGGTACTGAGTTGTGGGGCCCACATGTCATAGGAATGAGTATACTTAACACTTAAGTTTCTCTCTGGTCTTCACTCCACCGAGGTGTAACCCCGGGGCGACACCGAGCGGCCGCCCCCGTCGACCGAGGCTCCACCTCCTGCTCCCATTTCGCGCTGGCCTGCTCCTTACCCCGGAAACCGGCTGCAGCACGTTGCCATCTTCGCTTTGATCGCGCGCTAGCTGTTCTTCCCACGCGCAAACAGCAATCGGCGCTCACCGCCGCACTCCTTTCTCCCCGATCGCCGGCCTCAACCAAACCTCGGTTGTGCGCACCGGCAGTACAGAAAAGCAGCGCCTGTGCCTGCTCTACCACACCAGCCCCGCAACCCCAAAGGCCTTAGCCTGTGACGCGCACAATTCGGCAAACGGCACCGAGAAAACAGAGCTGTCCGGCGGAGAACCGGAGCTGGTCTCACGTGGACAGACCCGCCCAGAGCTTCTCAGGCCCGAGCTAGAGCACCCTCGGATGCGCTGGGAGCCCCTGATGCTCGTCCCCGAGGCTCAAGCCATGAGATGATCTACCAGGCTCGAATTTGGGAAAAGATCGCCGTCGGGCACCATCCGACCTTCTGATACGGTAATACCAAATTCGATCGTCCCTCTCGTTCTTAGGCCGTGAAACCTTGCACACAGGACCGCCACTAACCGGCGATCAGTAGTCCTTCACAACCCTAGTTGGAAATATGCACGTAGACCGCATGAAATCCAGAATTTCCGACCTCAAACGCGGAGGAGGTTTCGGGTGCACGGTGAGACACCATTAGCCGCTGGTCCCGAGCAGTTTTGAGGCTAGGTCGAGCATCCCTTTGGTCCACTGGTGCTGTAGCGCCATTCCACCAAGGTCTGGGCAGGCTAGGGTGACCGGGCGACGTTGCCGAACCGGTCCAGAGCCGCCGCACCGTGGCCAGATAGGTTAGAGCCATCGCCGACCGGGGAAGAGTGTTCCATCGTGTTCAGCACGGGAAATTAGGCCCTAGCGGCGAGGGAGAGCTCGGGGGATGGCTGGGAGGCCGGAATCCGTCGAACTCCGGCGAGCCCGGCGGCGCGCAGGCGCGGGTGGCCGGAGGTAGAAGACGACCCGGTGGGTCCCGCCCGTCAGCGACGGTTTTTCAAATATTTGATCAGCTGTGGCGCAGGGATCTGGTGTGGAGGCGCGGGAAATAACCTGTAGCCTCGTGTGGCTTGCCCCGACGCGTGACACCTGTCCCCGGACCCACAGCCAGTATTTGAACATTTTGGGGAATTTCAGCTTTTAGTTCAAACTTTGAATAGCTACAACTTTGGGTAGGAGAATCCAAAAATTGTGAAACAAATTTCGTTGGATTCCTCTGATAGAGTACTATCCAAATGTAGAACCCAATTTGTATGAAACTCTTTAATTAATTCTGGAAAATTCTTTAAAGCTTTTCAGCAAACGAATTTTAGAGGGAGTTTGGTTCATCCAAAAATCCCCAAATTTTGCCAGAATGTTCTTTAGGGCGTTAGTAAACCCCTATAAAAGTTTCAGACCATTTGGAGTCGATTTGGTCAGAGCAATTCAAATTGGAAGGTGCTGTGTTCATTTGAATGCAGAAACATTTTCAGAGAATTTCCAAAACTTGGAAATTCAATTCTGGGCAAACCTTGACTCCAAAAATGCTAGGAAAATTCATGCAAACTCTATGAGCTATAATTGAATTTGTAGATCATTAAGTTGAGCATGAACAGGGGTATTACCTCAGAATAAATTCTTCCTTGCTGAATTGCCAAGAGAATTATTCTGAGCAAACCATTCCATGAAAAGTGCTAATGTTTGGTCCAGAGAGTTTTCTTGTGACAAGGAATTCACACAAAAATTCTCAGCTCCATTGGAGCTCTAGATCACCCCTGTCCTGTTTAACCACTTAAGGGATTAAGGTGGAAAAGGGGGGAAAACCACTTAGCATTTAACCATGTGATTAAGTTCAAGCCAAACCACCAACACCAGTTCATCTTTAAATTCTTAAACAAAGTTCCAGGTGATAGAGGCTGGTTATTAGAACTAATAGTAGAAGTCTTACTCTAAAACTCACCTGTGCATCTAAATTAACATGTAGTATTTCATTAACGTGTAGCCGTTGAAGAAGAGACTCCGGAAGTGCTGGACTTCCTCCTTCCGGACGAAGAACTAACTCCTGACCAGCAGCAACAAGGCAAGCCCCGGTTTGCATTAACCTTTTTAAAAGCTTTACTTTGTTTACATGTGTCATATGAAGTATGTATGTGCATTAGGTATAGGATGAATGAAACCCCACTTGCATAACCAAAGATTCCTAAAAGAGTGAGGGTAGTGTTAAGGACCTCGAGTAGACAGGCTATGCTTAATGAGTCATAGGACTTCGGTACAAGTCGAGTAGTTGGAATCTACTCGCGAGATAGGCATTGGGACACACGGGTTCGGTTGAGTGATGTGAGATCACTTAGTAATGAAAATGAGACTAGGCAGGGGCTAGGGCGCAGCAAGAGAGAGTCTTGTGTGCGCAGCCCTGCCCGTGTCGATTGAGGACCGATCCGTGTGCGGCCCTGCTGAACAAGTATTGAACGTACCGAAGGCATATCGGATATATGGGCCCCGGTAAACCGATGTAGCCTAAACCTCCGGGCGTCGAGGCATAGCACACCGATTTATAGGTGTAGGTTGAGGGCAGCAAGGTGGAAATCTGCCAACGGGCATAGAGAGATGCTCCGTGTGGGGAACCTCCTGCTCGTTTCGGTGCGACCGGTTCGACGTTTGGGCTGTTGGGTGAAAGGTTGTCCCGTACGACATCGAGTGAGCGTGCTGTGCAGCTCCACGGGTGGGCGTACGTGACGTGCTCTTTGGGTTTTCCCTGCAGGTGTATATCGAGTCGATTCGCCGTCCCTCGCGGTGACGAGTACTGCTTGTTCACTGCGTCGTAACGTAGACTAATGGATGAAATATGTTGATTCAAGGATGCTGATTGATATAATTGTATTGCTACATGTGTGCCACCAAATACTGCTTACTAAATTTCTGATTTCATGAACTGTTAACTTGTTGCTAAAAGATGAATTAAGGATGAACTTGTAGGCGTGTCGTTTTGCTGAAATGTTACTAACCTATGTCTTGGTATACCTCATGTAGAGTTTCATGCTTAGGTGAGTCGGTTAAGCCTTGTTGAGCCTTCGTGCTCACGGTTGCTGCTTAAGTGTTTTTCAGGTGAGGAGCCACCCACGGACTCGGAGTACGAGTCCACCGGCGAGGGTTACCCTCCGTCGGGGACCACGGCTGAGTGGGAGCCGTACACGCCGCGCTGAGCTGAGACGTGCAGCTAGTGTGGGTTGCCCTAGGGCTGGGCAACCGACTTTTGCTAAATAGGCGGGCGTGAGTTGTATAGTGTAGCCTTCCGCTGTGTAATAGAACAATAATTGTAACTGAAGTTTGTACTTGTTTGTACAGTTTCAGCTGTTTTTCCCATGTAATATATTGTGTTCTTATGACGTGTGCTGTCGGGTGTCGCATCGCGCGGCACCACCCTCGGCGATCCTGGATGAGCGGATTCTGGTCCGCCACAGCCTGGTATCAGAGCTGCAGTGGGGATAGCACAGTACTAAAGGACTGCATTATGGGAAAAACTTAGGTATACGGTGAGGATTCGGTAGTTGCCCAAGTAAGGACTATATTAGCATAGTTACTTAAAGTGGCAAAGACTAACTTATGTGTTATAATTCTGAATTTCAATTATGTAACGACGCACCTACGCTCTGGTAAGTATGGTAAGGAACGCCACCGAAAGCGGTTCAATTTCGGTTAGCTCTCCCTGACGAGGAACGTGGTTCAGGGATTGATCTCACAGCTTGGTGTGAGATGTCAATATGAACCTCTTGGACTCTTCATGTCCTTGAGTTCATATGAAACGCTGATCCCTAGCGTGCATTAGGCAAGTAAGTGGAGACCCCATCGCGTGGTCAGTAACGCGAGAGTGTGTTCGTCTGGAAATAGCCCAGGAGGACATACGCAACGCTTGCCATCGGCGTGCCCTGCAGGGCAGTAGGTGGTATCTGTTGGGTTGATAACATTCCCAACCGTGACGACCCGTTCATGACATACTCGGGTTCCCCGTCGTGTGGTGTTGAAACACGATCACGTGCCTTGAGACGTGACTTAGCTCAAGGACGGCCGTATGACAATGATACGGGCGTTTGTATTTACTTTTAGATATGGAACTGCCTGAAATGAACAAACTTTGAGTGCACCATCATTGTGTGGTCTTCTGCAGGTACTAACCACGTATGTATCCGTGTAGAAAACGTGTGCGAGAGACCGTTTAGTGCCACACTCGAGACGTATATGCCGGTATGATCCGGTTAGGATTTTCTTTTGTGAGGAACGTAGTACCGAGATATTGTAGGCATATGCATGAGTATAATGATAACAAAGAATTAAAATCTATAGGTTCAACAGTTAGGACCCTGGTTGGGTATAAGAATGGGATAGTGATGAGTGTAGTTCCAAAAAGACTGAAAAACAGAGTGCTCTGTTTTGGGCAGCATGTTTGCTGATCTTCAACAGGGCATAACTCACAGGTCTTTTAGCCCAGGGAGGTGCTGTTAAAATCCTTCCAGAAATTCTGCTAACTTTGAATTAACATAACTTTTTAATCAAAGCTGATCTGGGGGCAAATGAGTACTCGTTGGAAAGATACTGAAGTTAACTTGAACTTTGGTATTCAACTTGAGTCATGAAGATGCCCAGAACCAGATCAAAACTTGGAATAGGTAGCAACTGGTCATTCTGACAGAAGAATGACAGTTGAACTCATTGAAAAGGGTGTTGTACCCTAAGGGTGTTATACGTGATGGCAACGCAAGAATAATGTCTCGTAGCGACCAAACCTAGTTATGTTGAGCTTCCAAACAGGGGGTTCATCAAGTTGGATTAAACTAACTTGTGTTTGGTCTGGTAATGGTGTAGCTTGTGCAAAGTTATTACATTATCTACTTACAAGATATTTCGCACGTTTGGTTGTCATAATGTTTTTACGCCCAGTTCTATTGGACTGCATGCAAAATGTTGCGGGACTGATGTTTAATGTCGTATGGTTGCAGATGGTTCGTACTAGGACCACGCACGAGGTTGGTGGCTCTAGCCAAGGTGGAGGCAATGACTCCCAGCCACCGGCCTACGACAGCACCCCGCAGCAGCAGCCACCACCGCCGCCTCCGCTTACTCTAGCGGATGTGATAGCGGCATTGGTGGGAGGTCGTGAGGAGCAGACCGACCTGCTCCGCACGATCGTGCGGAATACGTCCCAGGCGGGAGGACGTCAAGAGCGAGGGCCTCGTGAGCCCCGCGAAGTGTCGTACTCGGATTTCATGAGTACGCACCCTCCAGTGTTTACCGAAGCTGAAGAACCACTGGAGGCGGACAACTGGCTGCGGACTATCGAGTCCAAGTTCGGGCTGCTCCAGTGTACGGAGCGGCAGAAGACGCTGTTCACAGCACAGCAGCTCCACGGTGCCGCTGGTGCGTGGTGGGCGAATTATGTCGCCTCACGTCCGGCTGGCCATGCCGTGGAATGGCAAGAGTTCCGGGAGGCGTTCCGCGCCTATCACATCCCTCCCGGAATAATGAAGAGAAAGTTCCAAGAATTTTTGGAACTGAAGCAGGGCGGGAGGAGTGCCCACCACTACTCCCGTGCCTTCAACCATCTGGCGCAGTATGCGTCAGACTACATCTCCACGGAGGAGAAGAAGAGGGAGCACTTCTATCGGGGGTTACACCCCGAAATGAAGACCCACCTCGTACAATGGAACCGCGGCACATTCAACGACCTAGTCAATGCCGCCATCATGCAAGAGGACGCTCAGCGGGAGTTAGCAGCTGAGCAGAGGAAGCGCAGCGCTCCACCTAGCAGCGGTGGGAGTGGCGCTCCCCAGAAGTACCGTATGGTGTATCGGACACCATCCGGGCAGCAGTGGCGTCCACCGGCGCGACCTCAGCAGTTCGGGGGACGTTCGTTCCAAGCACCCCCGTTCCGTCCGCCGATGCCACCACCAAGACAGCAGCAGCAGACGGTACCCCGGGCGTTTCCACCGCCACAACGCGCCCCGGGTTTCCGTCCACCGATTAGCGGGGGACAGCCCCGTTTCACCTGCTTCACGTGTGGCCAGGCGGGCCACTTCGCGAAGGACTGTCCCCAGGGGCAGCAGAGCAGCGGGCAAGCCCAGCTCCAGGGCGGTGCTCGAGGCCGACCTCCGGTGAAGAAGGTTGGTCAGCGGACTGGAGGCGTCCGCAACCTCGACAATGAGGACGCTCCAGAGGGAGACAACGTGCTGGCGGGTACGTTTACTCTCAACAATCAAGCCATCGTCATATTATTTGATTCTGGTGCAAACCACAGCTTTATCAGTGCATCCTATGTGGCTAAACATCAATTGCAAGTCTTCCCAACCGACTGCACTTATATGATATGCTCACCGGGAGGGAAGATTTCAGCTAATATGATGATTCCAAAGGCACCTCTGTGCTTAGGTGGGAAGCTATATCCCACCACCTTGATAATCCTTATGGGACAAAAGATTGATGCAATCTTAGGGATGTCATGGCTGCAATACCATGGCGCTGTCCTAGAGACTCGGACGCGGACGGTTCACTTAAATTCTCCATTCCACCATCCGCATTCCATGGTGTTAGACACGCCAGTCCGGGAAGTTTTAGCAATTAATAATGCTGAAGTTCTCAAGTTAGAAGACATCCCCGTAGTCCGGGAGTATCCTGATGTGTTCCCGGATGATCTCCCGGGCATGCCACCTGAGCGGGATGTTGAGTTCAAGATTGAACTTGCACCCGGGACTACGCCCATATCACGGAGACCATACAAGATGGCTCCAAATGAGCTGGCGGAACTGAAAGAACAGCTCAATGATCTGTTGAGCAAGGGTTTCATTAGGCCGAGTTCCTCGCCTTGGGGATGCTCGGCGCTATTCGTAAAGAAGAAGGATGAGACCCTGAGGCTGTGTGTGGATTACCGGCCGCTCAACGCCGTCACCATCAAGAATAAGTACCCACTGCCCCGTATTGACATCTTGTTTGATCAACTTGTGGGGGCAAGGGTATTCTCAAAGATGGACCTTCGCTCTGGATATCACCAGATCAAGATCCGGGCTGAGGATATCCCGAAGACGGCGTTCTCGACGAGATACGGCTTATACGAATATCTCGTCATGTCCTTTGGTCTCACAAATGCTCCAGCCCATTTCATGTATCTCATGAACTCGGTGTTCATGCCGGAGCTGGACAAGTTCGTGGTAGTGTTCATCAACGACATCTTGGTTTACTCCAAGACAGAAGCCGAGCATGCCGAACACTTACGGATCGTTCTTCAACGATTGCGAGACCACAAGCTCTACGCCAAGTTCTGCAAATGCGAATTTTGGATCAGCCAAGTGCCATTCTTGGGACATATCATCTCAGCTGAAGGCATTGCGGTTGACCCAAGTAAAATAGAGCAAGTGTTGAAATGGAAAGCTCCCACTTCAGTCCATGAAGTCAGAAGCTTCCTCGGGTTAGCGGGATACTACCGGAGGTTCATTCCGAGCTTCTCCAAGCTCGCTAAGCCGATGACAGAGTTGCTGAAGAAAGGGACAAAATATGTTTGGAACACGGCGTGTGAAGGAGCGTTCCGAACATTGGTGAAGCATCTCACCACAGCCCCGGTGTTAGCTCAGCCGGATACAACAAAGCCCTTCGACGTGTATTGTGACGCGTCCGGTATTGGGCTTGGCTGCGTGTTGATGCAGGAAGGACGTGTGGTCGCTTATGGCTCACGCCAACTTCGGAACCATGAGCAGCACTACCCGACTCACGATCTTGAACTTGGTGCCGTGGTGTTGGCGCTGAAAATGTGGAGGCACTATCTCCTGGGGAACTTGGTGCATCTCTACACCGACCACAAGAGTTTGAAATACATTTTCACCCAGAAGGAGCTGAACATGAGGCAGAGGAGGTGGTTAGAACTGATCAAAGATTATGAGATTGAGATCCATTACCACCCCGGCAAGGCGAATGTGGTTGCCGACGCGCTGAGTCGGAAATCGCAAGTCCATCACCTCACCATTACACCGGTGGAGGAGGAAGAGCCAAGTTTATACTTGGTTCCTTATGGATCGCTGTACAACCTTGCCCTCATCCCTACTATTAGGGAGGACATCATTGCAGCTCAGAAAACGGATAAAGGCATGGCACATCTCCGGAGACGGATAGACAATGGAGAAATTAAATGTTTCCGGAAGGATGATGAGGGGACGCTGTGGTTCAATGACCGCATAGTCGTACCCCGAGATATGGAGTTGAGGAAAAAGATCCTCGATGAAGCTCACTTGTCCAAATACTCCATTCATCCGGGCAGCAACAAAATGTACCAAGATTTGAAAAAGAAATTTTGGTGGACACGGATGAAGCGGGAGGTAGCTAAGTACGTATCCGAGTGCGATACGTGTAGACGAGTGAAAGCTGATCACATGAAGAAATCAGGGCTGTTGCAACCCCTGAAGATCCCGGCATGGAAATGGGAAGATGTGAGCATGGATTTCATTGTGGGATTACCCCTAACAGCCAACAAGCATGATTCCATATGGGTAATCGTTGATCGGTTAACCAAGACGGCTCACTTCATTCCGGTGAATACACGTTACAATGCCGGCAAATATGCGGAGCTATACATAGCAAAGATTCTATGCCTATACGGGATACCCAAGACCATTGTCTCAGATCGAGGTGCATTATTTGTATCTCGCTTTTGGGAGCAGCTACACGCTGCATTGGGTACTAAGTTGATCAGGAGCTCCGCCTATCACCCTCAGACAGATGGGAAGACAGAAAGGGTGAATCAAGTCCTGGAAGACATGTTGAGAGCATGTGCCATCCACCATGGTAGGAACTGGGATGATCACCTACCATTGGCGAAATTCTCGTACAACAACGGCTATCAGGCGAGTATCAAGATGGCACCCTACGAAGCTCTCTATGGTCGCAAGTGCCGCACCCCGTTAAATTGGTGCGAGTCCGGTGAAAGGGTCACATTCGGGGTTGATGTGGTGAACGACGCCGAGGAGCGCGTTCGGACAATTCAAGCCAATTTGAAGGCCGCTCAATCCCGACAGAAGAGCTACGCTGATAAGAGGCGTAGGCCGTTGCACTTTGACGTTGGGGAACACGTGTATCTCCGCGTGTCTCCAATGAAGGGCGTGCACCGATTCGGTGTGAAGGGGAAGCTCGCTCCCCGTTTCCTTGGACCCTACGCTATTACCGAGAAGTGTGGACCAGCAGCGTATCGATTGGAGCTACCGGCATCTCTGGCTGGTGTCCATGATATTTTCCATGTTTCGCAACTGCGAAAATGCTTGAAGCATACAACTGCTGTTCCTACCGAAGACATCGGCGAGCTGAAGCCGGATTTAACATATGATGAATATCCGGTGGGAATTCTTGATGAGAAAGCCAGGACCACGCGTAGCAGAACGTTGTGGTTCTACAAAATACTCTGGAGTAACCACACCGCCGAGGAAGCGACGTGGGAGAGCGAGGAGTTCCTTCGCTCAAATTACCCGGAGTTCTTGGCTTCTCAACACGGGTAAGTCCCTATTACATCGCTATCTCTTCTTTTATAATCTCGGGACGAGATTCTTTTAAGGGGGGAGGGATGTAAAAGCCCAAGAAAAGGGACTTGTAAAAAAACTTTTCTTCATCTCACAACACCACAATTTTCATTGTGGACACTTTAGGAAATGTTGTGAAAAGCATGTAACCTCCATCAAAAGAGTGATTAGAGGGGAGAGTCTTCACTTTCACAAAGTAGGGTTTATACACATATGATCACACAATGAGGAATTCAAAACTGTTGTGTCCAAACTATTGTTTGCAGCAGCTAACACAAGGATCAAGTGGCATATTTGGATTCCTTAGGTCCAAATTAGTGGGGAGGCCAAGTTTCATTAATTTTTGAAAAGTCTTGCTGCCCATTTTTCCAAAGGGAGTCAAATGTGCAAAGAATTCAAATGAATATTTGAATTTGCATGGAATTTGTCCAAACTTGTCAAATGAGCTCAGTTTCCAATTTTCAAACAATTGGGTTGGATAATTGTCAAACTTTGGAGATATTTTGAGGAAAAGAGGTACTGAGTTGTGGGGCCCACATGTCATAGGAATGAGTATACTTAACACTTAAGTTTCTCTCTGGTCTTCACTCCACCGAGGTGTAACCCCGGGGCGACACCGAGCGGCCGCCCCCGTCGACCGAGGCTCCACCTCCTGCTCCCATTTCGCGCTGGCCTGCTCCTTACCCCGGAAACCGGCTGCAGCACGTTGCCATCTTCGCTTTGATCGCGCGCTAGCTGTTCTTCCCACGCGCAAACAGCAATCGGCGCTCACCGCCGCACTCCTTTCTCCCCGATCGCCGGCCTCAACCAAACCTCGGTTGTGCGCACCGGCAGTACAGAAAAGCAGCGCCTGTGCCTGCTCTACCACACCAGCCCCGCAACCCCAAAGGCCTTAGCCTGTGACGCGCACAATTCGGCAAACGGCACCGAGAAAACAGAGCTGTCCGGCGGAGAACCGGAGCTGGTCTCACGTGGACAGACCCACCCAGAGCTTCTCAGGCCCGAGCTAGAGCACCCTCGGATGCGCTGGGAGCCCCTGATGCTCGTCCCCGAGGCTCAAGCCATGAGATGATCTACCAGGCTCGAATTTGGGAAAAGATCGCCGTCGGGCACCATCCGACCATCTGATACGGTAATACCAAATTCGATCGTCCCTCTCGTTCTTAGGCCGTGAAACCTTGCACACAGGACCGCCACTAACCGGCGATCAGTAGTCCTTCACAACCCTAGTTGGAAATATGCACGTAGACCGCATGAAATCCAGAATTTCCGACCTCAAACGCGGAGGAGGTTTCGGGTGCACGGTGAGACACCATTAGCCGCCGGTCCCGAGCAGTTTTGAGGCTAGGTCGAGCATCCCTTTGGTCCACTGGTGCTGTAGCGCCATTCCACCGAGGTCTGGGCAGGCTAGGGTGACCGGGCGACGTTGCCGAACCGGTCCAGAGCCGCCGCACCGTGGCCAGCTAGGTTAGAGCCATCGCCGACCGGGGAAGAGTGTTCCATCGTGTTCAGCACGGGAAATTAGGCCCTAGCGGCGAGGGAGAGCTCGGGGGATGGCAGGGAGGCCGGAATCCGTCGAACTCCGGCGAGCCCGGCGGCGCGCAGGCGCGGGTGGCCGGAGGTAGAAGACGACCCGGTGGGTCCCGCCCGTCAGCGACGGTTTTTCAAATATTTGATCAGCTGTGGCGCAGGGATCTGGTGTGGAGGCGCGGGAAATAACCTGTAGCCTCGTGTGGCTTGCCCCGACGCGTGACACCTGTCCCCGGACCCACAGCCAGTATTTGAACATTTTGGGGAATTTCAGTTTTTAGTTCAAACTTTGAATAGCTACAACTTTGGGTAGGAGAATCCAAAAATTGTGAAACAAATTTCGTTGGATTCCTCTGATAGAGTACTATCCAAATGTAGAACCCAATTTGTATGAAACCCTTTAATTAATTCTGGAAAATTCTTTAAAGCGTTTCAGCAAAAGAATTTTAGAGGGAGTTTGGTTCATCCAAAAATCCCCAAATTTTGCCAGACTGTTCTTTAGGGCGTTAGTAAACCCCTGTAAAAGTTTCAGACCATTTGGAGTCGATTTGGTCAGAGCAATTCAAATTGGAAGGTGCTGTGTTCATTTGAATGCAGAAACATTTTCAGAGAATTTCCAAAACTTGGAAATTCAATTCTGGGCAAACCTTGACTCCAAAAATGCTAGGAAAATTCATGCAAACTCTATGAGCTATAATTGAAATTGTAGATCATTAAGTTGAGCATGAACAGGGGTATTACCTCAGAATAAATTCTTCCTTGCTGAATTGCCAAGAGAATTATTCTGAGCAAACCACTCCATGAAAAGTGCTAATGTTTGGTCCAGAGAGTTTTCTTGTGACAAGGAATTCACACAAAAATTCTCAGCTCCATTGGAGCTCTAGATCACCCCTGTCCTGTTTAACCACTTAAGGGATTAAGGTGGAAAAGGGGGGAAAACCACTTAGCATTTAACCATGTGATTAAGTTCAAGCCAAACCACCAACACCAGTTCATCTTTAAATTCTTAAACAAAGTTCCAGGTGATAGAGGCTGGTTATTAGAACTAATAGTAGAAGTCTTACTCTAAAACTCACCTGTGCATCTAAATTAACATGTAGTATTTCATTAACGTGTAGCCGTTGAAGAAGAGACTCCGGAAGTGCTGGACTTCCTCCTTCCGGACGAAGAACTAACTCCTGACCAGCAGCAACAAGGCAAGCCCCGGTTTGCATTAACCTTTTTAAAAGCTTTACTTTGTTTACATGTGTCATATGAAGTATGTATGTGCATTAGGTATAGGATGAATGAAACCCCACTTGCATAACCAAAGATTCCTAAAAGAGTGAGGGTAGTGTGAAGGACCTCGAGTAGACAGGCTATGCTTAATGAGTCATAGGACTTCGGTACAAGTCGAGTAGTTGGAATCTACTCGCGAGATAGGCATTGGGACACACGGGTTCGGTTGAGTGATGTGAGATCACTTAGTAATGAAAATGAGACTAGGCAGGGGCTAGGGCGCAGCAAGAGAGAGTCTTGTGTGCGCAGCCCTGCCCGTGTCGATTGAGGACCGATCCGTGTGCGGCCCTGCTGAACAAGTATTGAACGTACCGAAGGCATATCGGATATATGGGCCCCGGTAAACCGATGTAGCCTAAACCTCCGGGCGTCGAGGCATAGCACACCGATTTATAGGTGTAGGTTGAGGGCAGCAAGGTGGAAATCTGCCAACGGGCATAGAGAGATGCTCCGTGTGGGGAACCTCCTGCTCGTTTCGGTGCGACCGGTTCGACGTTTGGGCTGTTGGGTGAAAGGTTGCCCCGTACGACATCGAGTGAGCGTGCTGTGCAGCTCCACGGGTGGGCGTACGTGACGTGCTCTTTGGGTTTTCCCTGCAGGTGTATATCGAGTCGATTCTCCGTCCCTCGCGGTGACGAGTACTGCTTGTTCACTGCGTCGTAACGTAGACTAATGGATGAAATATGTTGATTCAAGGATGCTGATTGATATAATTGTATTGCTACATGTGTGCCACCAAATACTGCTTACTAAATTTCTGATTTCATGAACTGTTAACTTGTTGCTAAAAGATGAATTAAGGATGAACTTGTAGGCGTGTCGTTTTGCTGAAATGTTACTAACCTATGTCTTGGTATACCTCATGTAGAGTTTCATGCTTAGGTGAGTCGGTTAAGCCTTGCTGAGCCTTCGTGCTCACGGTTGCTGCTTAAGTGTTTTTCAGGTGAGGAGCCACCCACGGACTCGGAGTACGAGTCCACCGGCGAGGGTTACCCTCCGTCGGGGACCACGGCTGAGTGGGAGCCGTACACACCGCGCTGAGCTGAGACGTGCAGCTAGTGTGGGTTGCCCTAGGGCTGGGCAACCGACTTTTGCTAAATAGGCGGGCGTGAGTTGTATAGTGTAGCCTTCCGCTGTGTAATAGAACAATAATTGTAACTGAAGTTTGTACTTGTTTGTACAGTTTCAGCTGTTTTTCCCATGTAATATATTGTGTTCTTATGACGTGTGCTGTCGGGTGTCGCATCGCGCGGCACCACCCTCTGCGATCCTGGATGAGCGGATTCCGGTCCGCCACAGGTGTGTTGGATGGTGCGGGGAGTAGGTGTCAGCTGGACTACCATATGAACCGCAAGGCTCAAGAGGAGGCCACTGCAGCAGGGTTGGAGCCTCTTGTATGCTGTTAGGGGTGAAACCTCAGTGGGCCCACGCTCTTCGGGAATCCCTTTGTAAAGGCTTCGTAGTGATCTCTTGGCTACACACCTGGGAAGTGTGAATGTGGTTTGTGGCCACTGGCAAAATTGAGGTTCTTTTACTCCACCCGGCAACGGGGGATGAAATCACTACATGTGGGTACAGTGGTACAAACTCTGCAGAGTCAAAACTGTCATGACAGCCGTGCTCACGGTCAAGAGCGGCTTGGACTTATTCATGATTAGAGAAGTGATGGTTTTGGAAGTTGTGGATGTTAAGCGGGGAGCTTAGCATTGGAAATGAAGTTATGGTTATTTGATTATGATGATGGGATGGGAGTTTGGGATAATTTCACCTGTGTAGTAATGTAGGTGCTTAATAAGCTAAGGTGATAGGTATTAATTGCGTAGTGCTTTAACCATGAGTTCAACCTCCCCTTGTTCTAGCCATGCATGACATAACTTTCCCACACTTGCTGAGCACCATCGGTACTCAACCTTGCATATTTGTTGGTTTATATTGCTGCTCAGGTCAAGATAATGAGGTGGTGTATAATGAACAATACTTTGGACCCGAAGAAGGTTTCTAGGTTCATGGAGACCCCCGGGCAACGCCTGTGAAGGAGCCCTCAAGAATAATATTCCGCTGCTAGTTTATTTACTTGTGATGAACTTATTATTGTCCATCGAGACATTTGCTATGTAAGACTTATTTATATTCGACACCTGGCTTGTAATAAATGATGCTTCACTATTTGTCATCACATGTATGAGAAAATGATCCTGGCATACATGTGATATTTACTTGGTTGTTCTTCAGAAAAACCAGGTGTGACAAATTGCCAATGTATTCAGCAAACATAGGTCTCACAACTTCCGTTGGTTACAATATCAACGATTTTGGCATATGAAACACCGAAACAAGAAGACCGCGCGTGGTAGGTGTTATTTTCCAAGTTTGCGTCACCTCTTTGTGTTTGCATGGACTGTGACACTCGTGTTTTCAACTGTCAGGGTTTCTCAAGGGAATTACCAGTAAGATTCTTCATTATCTTTCTCCAAGACCCCTATACAGAACGAGTCATGAAACTCATGTTGCACAAAACTGTCTAGGCCGACCAGAGGCTACTGACGGTCTTGGTTGTTTGTGCCAATTTCCTAGTGGTTTACAGTACTTTGTTAGCCAGGTAGAGCAAGCAATCATAGGACCTTTAAATCAGTAATTGTTTCTGATTTTAGTTATTGTATTTATTTAATTGATTGATTAGTTGTTTAAGCACATTGTTTTTTCTTTACCCCCGGCCCCGCTGCAACCAGCCCCCGCCGTCGCCGACAGCGTACTGACGCCTAGACATTCAGTCGGTGACGGGGGGATGCCGGGGCGGCTCACCTCGCCTGGCCGAGCGTCGCCGATGCCGGCGCCGCCTCCGCCCGCCGCCGTTGCTGCAAGGCGCCGCTGGCCCCTCGCGCTGCCACCGCCGATGCCTCACGCTGGCAATTCCTCGTGCCGCCCCGCCCTGCCGCCGCGCACCACCGTGCCGCGCCCCGCCCCACTGCGCACCGCCATCCCGCGCCCCGCCCCGCCGCAGCCGCTGCCGTCCTGCCCCAAGCCCCGCCCGGCCGCCCCTGGTCACGCCGAGCCCTGGCCGCGCCTCGGCCGCCGCCGCTCGCGGCGCCCCGCCCTGAGCACCGCCCTGCTGTGCCGCCCTGCCCCGCCCCAAGCCCCTCCCGACCATAGTTGATTAATTGTTTAATTAGTATTGTAATTGATTATTGTTTAAATAATACTTTGATTGATTGCGTGATTAGTTACTATATGTAAATAAATGGGTTTCGGCCCGGTCCGGCCTGACACGACCCATTTAGGATCTGTCACGGCCCATTTATTGGTAATGTATTAGTCGAGACAGGCACGGAGGACGGCAAGCTCCTGCGCTTGGACGGCGGGCCCCGACAGTGCGGTTTCATCTTTGACCCACTTACGATGGGGCATAACGTACGACGGCTAACCCTAGGCGTCGTAAGATAATGGTAGGTGTGAGACCTATGTGTGCTGAATATATTGGCAATTACGATAAAAGTTAGCATTAACATTCAAAGTTTTGAATATTGCCAAAACATTCTTCTGTGGCAAGGTCCGACAAGTTCTTTGTTAGGTCCGCCAAGTGTTGGCAAGGTCCGACGCAAGGTCCGGAGAGCTCCTGCAAGGTCCGGAGACCTTCTGTGAGGTCCGGAGCTTGTTTTTAGGGAGCTCCCGTGAAGTTCAACTCGTAGAACTGCAGCGTCTTGTTTTTGCTTTTAACTCGCAATGTTTCAAACTTGATTTATGGGAAGGTTTGCTTAGTATTAATTTGCTAAGTTTTTGGTGTGTTTTGGTGGTTATGGCTGTTATCATTTGATATGGTTTGCAACATGCTTATGTGACGTGCTCATGTAAGGTGTTGTGGTTTTCGAACTAACGTGAGTCAAGTCGAGGACTTGTGCTCGGAAGAATTGGTTGTTTATTCATGTGCAGGTGTTGCTTGAGTTCAAGACATGGCTGGTGACGGGATCCTTGGACTAGTCTCAGGGAGGAGATGAGGTTCCAACAACCAAGTTCGGGAGGAGCTGTGGTTGAGTTGATCGGGAGGTCGCGCAGCATGTTTGGATCAAGGGCAGTGCATATGAAGGTTGTGTGTACGTCGTTGGAAGGTGTTTGAACGTGTGCAAGGAGTGCATGGATGTGGCAACATTGTTCCAAGGCGTGATGAAGAGAAGTGGATGTAAAGAATTGGTCGGAAAGGTCCAACCGGCTGGATTGCGTAATCAGGCTGAGGCTGAGTCGGATATGGCTCAAATATGGAAGATTTGAGTTGGTTATGATAGGATTTCATGCTAGGCATGAAGTTGAGTTGTTTTAGGAATGTTTAGGACGTTCTTAAGGTGTTTGGAAGTCTCACGATTGCTACTATCTGCGAATAGGAGAGTCCTGAGCAGTTATGGTAAGTTAGGATACGAGTCCAATTAGGAGTAGGAGTCCTAGATTGGATTGTTTAGCCTGAGGGCTGGCTATAAAAGCAAGGGAGGCCAGAGCTCTCGTGTGTAGAGAACTTTGGGCTGTTCCTCTTGTTTTTCTATTGAATAAAGTTCATAGTTTTGAGGAGCTTTTGTGCCTTGTTCGTCCGACTTGTTTTTCGTCAAGTCTTTCTCGCCGAGTTTCTGGACAGACCGACGTTGCTTCGGTGTTTCGTTCATAACTCGAGTTTTACAGATCCGATTGACGTGATTCTTTTTGGGTTGTCTTCACAACTCAATTATCTATCATCTGTGAAATTTTCACGGGCTTCGGATCTGTAGTTTTTGATATACACGAGTTTCTTTGCAGCATTGAAGATCTGTTTTATATCGGGTAGAACAGATTGATCTTCGTTTAATGTTTTGATCGTATCTCAAGTTTTACTTCGTGTTTTCAAGTGATTCTTGTTGCATTAGATCCGTGACTTGATTCTCCACCTCTCTACTTGATTTTTCACGGTTGAACACGTTTGAAAACACTTGCACAGACGGTTTCTTTAACCGATTGATTTTTGCTGGGGGGGTTTTTGTTGTTTCCGCTGCAAAAAGTTTTAATCTACCATTCACCCCCTCTCTGGTAGCTTTTCACGTGCTCTTTGATCCTACAATTGGTATCAGAGCCAAGGTGCTCTAATCTTTGTGATTTGCACGTGTTTTGACTAACCATCATGGAGAAGTACTCCGCAAAACCTTGTGTGTTCAATGGCATCGATTTTCAGGTTTGGAAGGCGCGGATGGAGGCCTACATACAGGCGCAAGGCTTCGCCATATGGGAAATGGTCTACCGGAACTTCGATGTACCACCCAACGATCAAGTTACGGCTGCGAACATGAGAGATGTTGACAACAACAACAAGGCTCGCAACTTGATCATCCAAGGATTGACTCAAAGCGACTTCGACCGTGTTGCACACCTCCGATCTGCATATGATGTTTGGAAAGCTCTTTGTGACTACCATGAAGGATCCAATACGATCAAGGAGGTAAGGCAAGATATGTTCAAGAAAGAATACATGCGTTTTGAGATGCAACCCGGTGTGTCAATTGACGACCTTTTTGCTCGCTTTAATAAAATTCTCAGCAACTTGCGTAGTATCAATGTTAACTTTTCAGATGCTGAAAATGCTAGACAATTGTTAGGAGCATTAGATATGTCAATTTGGGAGATGAAAGTTACATCTATTCGTGAATCTACTGTCATGAGTTCTCTTACTTTAGACGTGCTTTATTCTAAATTGAAAACTCATGAAATTGACATCATCTCACGTAAAAACCCCAACAAGTCTATTGCATTTGTTTCACAACATGACATGTCTAGTTCTAGTCAATCATCATCTAGTGGTGCACTCTCTTTGCTGTCCTCTCTAACCCTTGAACAGATTGAAGAGTTTCCAGAGGAGGAGCTTGCACTCATCTCTACTCGGTTCTCAAAAGCATTACAAAATGTGAGAACTAGAAGGAGAGGAAGCTCCGGACCTCAACGATGTTTTGAATGTGGTAAGACAGGACATTTTCGTACGGAGTGCCCTAACCTTTCAGGTCCGACTTCACATGAAGAAAAGCAAACAAGGCCGAAGAAATCGTTTGCAAAGAATAAGAAGAAGAAAGATTTATCAATGCGCAACATAGTGCATAGTATGATCTCTGCACTTCAAGATTTCGGCTCAAATGATGTGGACACCGGTAGTAATGAAGATGAAGAAGCTATGGCAAATATGTGCTGCATGGCGAGCAAGTCAAGTTCAAGCTCCGAGGAGGCAGAACACAACAGCGACGATGAAGAGGTATGTCCCACTTGCGAAGAACTGTCTGATGCTATTTCTCGTGCCACTGTTATATTAAAGAAAAAGGATAAAAAACTTAGGAACAATGCTGTTAAAATTGAATCACTAGAATCTGAAATTAATCGTTTAAAAACTTTGATTCCTAGGGATGATTCTTGTTCCTCATGTGATTTGATTTATGAACAATTATCCTCTTTAAGAAGTGCACACACATCTACACTTGATAAACTTGAACTTGAAATTGAAAACAGCAAAGAGCTTGCTGCACTTAATGATAAAAATTTGAAAGATGCTTGTTGTTCTACAATTGATTTGCATTGTTCTTCATGTGATGATCTGAATAAGAAACTAAATGATGCTATGAATGAGATTTCTATTTTGAACAATGCTTTACGTGTGCATGAAGTTAAATATTGTTCAAATTGCAAACTAAAAAGAAAAACTTCATGTGAAAACTGCTTTGATCTGTCCAATAAACTTGATGACATGCATAGGACACTAGATCGGTTTTCTAATGCAAATAAGAACCTAAACTTGCTGCTGAATTCTTCCAAGTCTTGTAATGATAAAACTGGTTTAGGTTTTAATTCTCATGCTCATGCTAAGGCACACCCACCTAAAGTGTAAAGTCATTAGGGAGCGGTTTGATTAAAACAGCTCCTAGACAAAAAGAGGTGATTTTCAAATCTGCAGGAGTACTGTCCCATTCGGGTTCTAATAAACATGTTGCTTGCTCATCTAGACATGCTAATAAGGTTTTTTTCATTGTACCTACTGTGCTAGAGATGGTCATGTCATGGATTTTTGTTATAGACTAGCTAAACATGATAAGAAACAAAGAATACTTGCTAGATCACATAACAACCAAGCAAAATCTGCTAGACCGAATGTTCGGAGCTTGCAACCTGCTGTAATGAGTCAAAAACATGCTCCCGGACCTACTGTTTTTTGTGCTACATATAACACATCTTCTAAGTCAGTAGTTGGGAACAAAAAATTTCGATGTTTGGCTTATAAACCTGCTGTACCTTCTCAGCTTTCGCGTGTTATTCCTGCTGGACGTCGTGTGACTCAGTACTGGATTCCTAAAAGTCTTTTAACTAACCCCAATATTGAGTCATCGACGTATTGTGCTGTTGTGTAGGTTTCACGTTTGAGGAAGGAGAACATTTGGATTGTGGATTCAGGTTGCTCACGCCACATGACCGGTAACAAAGAATGGTTCTCCTCTCTCTCTTTTGTGTCACGTGTAGAAAATGTTACTTTTGCCGATAACTCTTCTACTCCCATAATTGCTAAAGGTTCGGTTAGAGTAAACAATCTCTACACATTGAAAGATGTGGCACTTGTTAAAATATTGAAATACAACTTTCTTTCGGTTTCACAATTGCTAGATGAAAATCTAGAGGTTAGCTTTGCTAAAAATTGCTGCAAGGTTGTAGATTCAAAAGGTGAGCTTTTGTTTTACATGTCTAGGTTTGGAAGAGTTTTTAAAGCTGATTTTGATTTGTCAACTTCTAAGCATCGGTATCTAGTTGCTAATGATACAAAGGATCTATATTTTTGGCATCGTAGACTTGGTCACATAGGCTTTGATCATCTCACTCGTGTTAGTGCTCTCGATCACATACGTGGGCTGCCGAAGCTTAAAAAGGACAATGATATTGTGTGCTCTTCTTGTAGACATGCTATGTTTGTTGCCGGTTCACATGCTCCTCTCACAATGACCATGACAGCTGAACCGGGACAACTTTTACATCTTGACACAGTAGGTCCGGCACGTGTTCAACACTTCGGAGGTAAATGGTATGTGCTTGTGATTGTTGATGATTATTCCAGATATTCTTAGGTTTAATTTATGGCATCTACGAATAAAGCTTTTAGTCATTTTAGAACTTTATTTCTTAGATTATCTATTGATCACCCAGGATAATTAAAAGCAATTAGAAGTGATAACGGAACTGAATTTAAAAACCAATCCTTTGATCACTTTTGTGCTGAAAATGGAATAGATCATCAATACTCTTCACCCTATGTACCACAACAAAATGGTGTCGTAGAAAGAAACAACAGGACCTTAGTTGAGATGGCTAGGACTATGCTTGATGAATATCAAACTCCTAGGAAATTTTGGGCTGATGCAATTGCAAACGCTTGTTATGTCTCAAATCGTGTTTTCTTGCGTGCTAAGCTTGGAAAAATGTGACACCCTCATCTCGGGTGTCAGCATATGTTCATGTTTTATGAAGAAGAAAAACATTTTAAGAAAAGAAGGAATAGAGACAAGTATCAAAAGGATAGACAATAATGCTCTCCGAAAGCATCGAAGAAAACTTCCACGGCCAGCAGACCACGTGGCGCGTTCGGAGCTCATCCCCGAGAAATTTGGGAGAGGTCCGCCGTTAAACTAGCTACGTGGCAGGCTCGGGGGTCACCTCCGCAATTGAAAAGAGTTCCGACCCTGTGGACACGTGCTGCCCGCGGAGCTAGCCTCTGCGGAAGAAGCAAAGGCATTTTTCCTAGGACACGTGTCATCCCCGGAGCTAGTCCTCACGGAAATAAGAGGGCCAGTCGCGGGGGATACATGTCAATCTCGGAGCTCATCTCAGAGAAGTTCGGATCTATCGGACACGTGTCGCCACCTGAGCTTATCACCGGAAGGTCCGTCGCAGCTAAACACGTGTCGACCTCGGGGCATGTCCCTGAGGAAAGGAGAGCGGAAAGACCGGCACCCACACGTGGCGTGCGCGGAGCTCGTCTCCGAAGAAGAGGGAGGTCTCGACCGATTGACACGCGGCACAACCGGAGCTCGTCTCTGCGGATGAGGAGATACCAGGCCCGGAGGACACGTGGAGCTTCCGGAACTCGTCATCACGAAGGTAACGAGTCTGGAGCGGTTTTTACGCGTAAAAATACCAGTACGCAACAGAAACCGATCTAAACTCCACGATGTTACCAAAGATAAGACGCCAGGATCCAACAAGATCTGAATAAGACTTTTATTCGGGATCCAATTAGATTAGGACTCTTCTCTTCTTGATTATAAATAGAACCCGGAACCTCTGGCTGAAACCACGAACTTCTCTTTCAACTCCTGAGCCGACGACTTAGAACCCTAGCCCTAACTCGCCGAGCAAAACATCTCCGAAAGCACAACAAGGGAGATCATCGGAGAAGAACCAAGCGGTCTGAGGAGGACCTCGAAGACAAGAAGAGTGTGAGGTAGGACTTCAATACCACCTTACGACATCATGGTGTTCATCTCTTGCATCTGTTGTTCAATTCCTTTCGAACAGAAGCTTTCTTGTGGGCAGATCACTCGATGATCAGTTTGATCTAAAGACAAGATCATCGCCACGACCACCTTTGATCCGAACACCTCTGTCTATGCAAGCCATGCAAGAGCACACCAATCTAATAAAAATCATAGGATAGCATGCATATGCATCATCACATCTAGTTTAAGGTTTGCGCATGATATTGATTGCTGTGAATCTTGTATGCACGTGAATCCTACATAGCAGGACAGGTTCAGGAAGCTGTCTACGACGAACTACAGCAACCAGGTTTTGAGAATCAAGAACAACCGGAACCGCAAGAACAAGGCAAGTGCTCCTTGACCATGTTGATCCTATGTTTTGGGTAAAACTATTTTGTTTTGTGAAAAGGTGTGTGTGCTGAGTGAAACATGATGGGAAACCCTTTTTACTAGGAGTTTACTAGTTTTGATTAAACCACCCTTGTCACCTGGGAATTTTATGAGTCGGGTATGGTTTTTGCTTTATGCTTCGCTGAGTCCATGGGATTGGAAAGCGGGATAGATGTGTCTAGCTAACTGCACTCGTAATGATAATGAGAAACTGATGTTAATAATGGACATGGATCGGAGGGAGATCTAGGCAAGCCTGGGTTTATGAATGAGGTAGCATGAGATGGTGGTTTTGCTTGCCGTAGATCTAAGGACCGGTTCATGCATGCACATGCCAGGATAACAGTGCCACCACAAGGCCAAATATGGGTGCGGCTTAGCTGAGTAATTAGGTAAGTTGCTAGAGTGTTATGGACTGTGGGAGGCGCGGGGAATGGGAGTCGAGTGAGGACTGCCCTGGGAACTGCATGGCACAAGATGGGGCCCGTGGGTGGGAGAATTGGAGATTCTAGCCTGCCGGTGAAACCTCAGTGAGTCCATACACCCCTTTGTAAAGGCTATTTTGTGATCTCTTGGCCATACACCGACGGTTGTGTGCTGGTATAATGGGGGTTCTGCAGTCGCCGACGGGTGACGAAATCACAAACTTGTGGGTAAAGAGGTACAAACTCTGCAGAGTTACTAAAACTATCATGATAGCCGAGCTTACGGTTACGAGCACCTGGCTAAACTGCCATGATTAGATGGGATGATTGATGGGATGGTTATTAGAATGGTTATTGGGAAGGTTCTTGGTTATGGTTATTGGTTTGGTTATGGTTTGGTTTGGAACTGTGGAGTCCGGGAGATGAGATGGTTGCATGACTGATGGGTCATGACATGAGATTGGTCTCGGTGCGAGACGGGGTTGTTTTATGAGGTGAGATGGTAGCGAATACGAGGAGGTATTCGTGAGTATGAATAAAAGATTGGTTAATGTTCGGATGGAACACGGGAAGTGATGAAGGTATGTTGGTAATTTAAGTTAAGTTGCTGTTTTGTCATGGTTTTATAAATCTGCTTTTCTGCAAATAAACCTTTTGTACCTACCTTGTTTTATGAGCTGCATATCATGTGTTATTCCCGCACTTGCTGAGTACATCATTGTGCTCAAACTTGCATTATTATTTCTTCATCAACAGCAAGAGAAGCCTACTATGAAGATCAAGTGGAACATTATGGCGTGTGATCTATTCTCAACCTTGCCTGTGGAGGGAGTAGAGATGGAGCCACTTCTGCTTAGTTTTGCTTCCGCATTAGTTTTTGCTTCCGCATTTAAATAAGGACTTCCGCTGCATAGAATTAAGATTTCCGCTGTGAGCATGAGTCCAAGACTCATGAGGTGTTGTAATAAACTCTGTTATTCGTGGTAATATATAATCTGAATTCAGTTTGTGGAACGTATGTGTATGTGTGATGAACATCATGGGCACACATATGCATTAGTTCTCGGTTCCGTGGTTTTCCACAGAATTGAGGGCGTCACAGACTGGTATCAGAGCCATGGGTTGACAGCAGGTTACACGCCTAGATAGAAACCTTAGATTGATATTAGAGCCACGGGTTAACAGCAAGTTACACCCTAAATAAGGGTCACAGGTAGCTAAGCCACGCTGACCCAAGGAAGCATCCTAAGGTGAATAGCCTAGATTGACCTTTAAAAACACCTTGACATAGGAAACCATCCTTGAATAGTTGAGTGGGCCCTTGTGATGATTATTTGTGAATATGTGCTTAGTGTGAGTGGTGGGACGTCTCAAAAACGTTGTCCATATCCACACATAAGAAGAAGGAGGTGTGAGATGTTTCGACACTTGATCACATCCTCATAAGGACTAATATATATAGTCCAACTCACCTTGATGCATATAGTTTAAAGGACCTATCTAACCTTCTAACCTTCTATTCTATTTCGTTCTCTCTCACAGATGGTGAGAGGAAACGCCAGCCAAAGGAACGTCCAGGAAAATGACCACGAGGAAGTTCCTGCCAACCCCGGAGCTGGTGAAAACAACCTAGAAAGGTTGATGGCCATGCAAAACCAGCTTATGCAAACCATGATTCAAACTTTGGGTCAGTTGTAGGCCAACCAACACCCCGTTCCGGCACCACCGCCACCACCACTGCCGGCTCATAACAGGCTAGGAAAGTTCATGAGGACTCGACCACCCACCTTTGCTCAAGCAAGCGATCCAATGGAGGCCGATGACTGGTTGAAATCCATGGAGAAGAAGCTTGCCATTGTACAGTGCAACGATCGAGAGAAGGTTCTCTTTGCGTCACACCAACTGATGGGAGCAGCTGCTGACTGGTGGGATGCCTTGAGCAACGCCCATGCCAACCCGGAGACAATCACTTGGACTGAGTTCAAGGAAAGTTTCCGCTCCCACTACATCCCTGTTGGCGTAATGATGCTCAAGAGGCAGGAGTTTGAAGGTCTCCGCCAAGGACAGAAAAGTGTGAATGAATATCTCAACAAGTTCATACAACTGTCCCGGTATGCTCCCGAAGATGTCAACTCAGATCAGAGGAAGCAGTACCTGTTCATGAGAGGGTTGAACAATGAGATCCAAGTTCAGCTCCTCAACAATGACTATGTAAGCTTCCAGAAGCTGGTTGATAAGGCTATTGTGGTGGAAAACAAGATCCGAGAGATCGAGCGAGAGTGCAAAAGGAATATCCCATACCAGCCCCAAGGGAGCAACGTACGACCTAGGTACATGCCCCCTGCACCGCAGTATGGATCGACCACTCCTACGAACCGCCCTGGTCAGCCACCACAGCAACGGTTCGTTGCACCGGCACCTCGTGTGCCCATGCCTTCTGCGCCCCGGCCTAACAATGGCGCTCCTGTTCAAAACCCCCGCCCCAACGTACCTGCTGCCGTAGGCAACAGGGCATGCTTTGCATGCGGGGAAGTAGGCCACTTTGCTAACCAGTGCCCGAAGCAAGGCCCTGGACAGCAAGGTAACGTGCCCAAGCAGAACCAGCAACCAAACGGAGGGGACAACCAAGGAAACCGTGGACCGCAGAACTATGCTCATGGCCATGTTAACCATGTCACTGCTGAGGAAGCACAACAGGCTGAGGACGTCGCAATTGGTATGTTCTTTGCCAACTCCAACCCGGCCACCATTTTATTTGACTCCGGAGCATCGCATTCCTTCATATCATCCAAATATGTTGCCAAACATCATCTACCCGTATCCCACCTAGAATGTGCTATGTTAGTTAATTCTCCCGGAGGAGAAATGAGGACTAATATAGTATGTCCTAAAGTAAGCCTTAAAATAAGGGGGGTAGACTTCCTTGCCAACCTTATTGTCTTGGACTCCCACGGAATTGACATCAGACTCGGAATGGACTGGTTAAGCAAGCACAATGGAGTAATCCAATGCGCTGAGAGAAGCGTGCAGTTGACAAACGAACACGGTATCCGTGTCGAATTTGAGTCAGCCACGCAAGCAACCGAACGGGCGGATTTGAACCATGTTGAAGGAGTAGCATTGGACAACATTCCAGTGGTTCAGGAATTTTCGGATGTGTTCCCGGAAGAACTTCCAGGTATGCCACCTGACCGGGACATTGAGTTTGCCATAGATTTGGTACCTGGAACTGCACCCATAGCTAAGAGACCATATAGGATGCCCGTCAACGAGTTAGTTGAACTCAAGAAGCAAATTCAAGAACAGTTGGAGAAGGGTTTTATCCGTCCAAGTTCGTCACCATGGGGAGCCCCGGTACTCTTCGTGGACAAGAAGGACGGAACCCAAAGAATGTGCGTGGACTACAGGTCTCTCAACGAGGTAACAATCAAGAATAAATACCCTCTGCCCCGTATAGAGGACCTGTTCGATCAAATGAAAGGAGCCCAAGTGTTCTCCAAGATTGATCTTCGGTCGGGATATTTCCAGCTGAAGATTAAGCCCTCCGATATACCTAAGACAGCCTTTCGGACGCGGTATGGTTCATATGAATATACCGTTATGTCTTTTGGATTGACGAATGCACCCGCATACTTCATGTACCTTATGAATAAGGTTTTCATGGAGTACTTGGACAAGTTTGTCGTGGTTTTCATAGACGACATTATGGTGTATTCAAAAAGTGAGGAGGAGCATGAAGAACATCTGAAATTGACCTTGCAGAAGTTGCGTGAGCATCAATTGTATGCCAAGCTCAACAAGTGTCAATTTTGGCTAAAGGAAATATCTTTCCTAGGCCACATTATCTCCAAGGAAGGGGTATCGGTTGATCCTGGAAAGGTGAGAGATGTTCTAAAGTGGGACCAACCGAGGAGCGTGAGGGATATTCGAAGTTTCCTTGGAATGGCAGGATACTATCGGCGCTTCATTAAAGACTTCTCCAAGATAGCAAAACCTATGACGGGGTTGTTAATGAAGGGGAAGGTCTTTCAATGGACACAAGCCTGTCAAGAAAGTTTTGAGGAGCTCAAGAAAAGGCTAACCATGGCACCAGTTCTGGTATTGCCAGACGTAAGCAAGAGCTTTGACATATATTGTGACGCATCCAGACAAGGGCTTGGGTGTGTACTCATGCAGGAAGGACAAGTGGTAGCCTATGCCTCACGACAATTAAAGAAGCATGAACTTAATTATCCTACGCATGATTTGGAGTTAGCAGCAGTGGTGCATGCATTGAAGATTTGGAGACATTATATCCTTGGACATCGATGTGAGATCTATACGGATCATAAAAGCCTTAAGTACATATTTACACAAACAGACTTGAATTTGAGGCAACACCGATGGTTAGAACTCATCAAGGATTATGATGTGGGAATCAACTAGCACCCCGGGAAGGCCAATATAGTCGCTGACGCACTGAGCAGAAAGGGAGCATGTCACCAACTCACGGTTCGGGAGCTACCACCCGAACTATGAAAGGAGTTCGAACGATTACACCTCGGATTCTTGAATAACATGGAAATAATGGAGATCCACTCCTCATTGGAGCAAGAAAAAAGAAAGGGACAAGCAACGGACGAGGGGATCAAGGAGATCAAGGAAAGAATCCAACAAGGGATAGAGAAGGATTTCAAGGAGGATGAAAAGGGTACGCTTTGGCTAGGAAAAAGGATTTCTGTGCCAAACCTGAGACACCTTCGCGACATGATATTAAGGGAGGCACATGATTCACCCTATTCCATACATCCAGGGAGCACCAAAATGTACAAGGACTTGAAAACTTGCTATTGGTGGGATGGTATGAAAAGGGATATAGCCGAATACGTTGCCCTATGCGACACATGCCAACGGGTAAAAGCCGAACATCAAAAACCCGCTGGGTTGTTGCAACCTTTGAAAATACCTGAATGGAAATGGGAGGACATCAGTATGGACTTTATTGTCGGATTGCCAAGAACTCAGTCAGGATACGACTCCATCTGGGTCATTGTGGACCGGTTGACGAAAACCGCCCATTTTCTTCCGGTAAAGACCAGTTACAACGTTACACAGTTGGCAGAGTTGTACATGGAGCAGATCTTGTGCCGTCATGGAGTTCCGAAGAGGATAGTCTCAGATCGAGGTTCTCAGTTTACCTCTAGATTCTGGAGGAAGCTG
Source organism: Neostapfia colusana (assembly GCA_030760725.1). Lineage (NCBI taxonomy): Eukaryota > Viridiplantae > Streptophyta > Magnoliopsida > Poales > Poaceae > Neostapfia > Neostapfia colusana. Next base: position 3,313,710 of record JASWHV010000019.1, on the reverse strand, counting down.
CAGAAAGCCATGGGTACACGACTAGATTTTAGCTCTGCCTATCACCCACAAACAGATGGGCAAACCGAGAGGACGAACCAAATTTTGGAGGACATGCTGAGAGCTTGCGCCTTGAAACGTGGGCGTAGTTGGGATAGGAGTTTACCGTATGCCGAGTTCTCCTATAACAACAGCTATCAAGCTAGCTTGAAGATGTCGCCTTTCAAAGCCTTATATGGTAGACGGTGTAGAACGCCACTGTTCTGGAACGAGACTGGAGAGAACCAGGTGTTTGGACCCGAAGTACTACAAGAGGCTGAAAAGCATGTCCAAACGATACGGGAAAACTTAAAGGCTGCTCAGTCACGACAGAAAGGATATCCGGACAATAGGCGTAGGAAGTTGACCTTTGAAGTAGGAGACTTCGTATACCTTAAGGTATCACCTATCCGAGGCCAACGACGTTTTAACGTCAAAGGCAAACTAGCGCCTCGCTACATCGGACCATTTAAGATTTTGGACAAGTGAGGAGAAGTAGCCTATCAACTAGAGCTCCCAAACCATCTCTCCGACGTACATGACGTGTTTCATGTATCCCAGCTCAAGAAGTGCTTGAGAATACCAGAGGAACAAGTGTCAATGGGAGAACTTAAACTTCAAGAAGACCTGACTTACGCAGAACACCCTATACGAATCTTGGACGTAAAGGAAAGGGTCACCCGAAACAAAGTGATTCGATGGTGCAAGGTACAATGGAGCCATCACACTGAAGCTGAAGCCACATGGGAACGTGAAGAGGATATCAAAGCAGAATTTCCCCATCTATTTTCTACTAACGAATCTCGAGGGCGAGATTCAATTTAAGGGGGGTAGATTTGTGACACCCTCATCTCGGGTGTTGGCATATGTTCATGTTTTATGAAGAAGAAAAACATTTTAAGAAAAGAAGGAACAGAGACAAGTATCAAAAGGATAGCCAATAATGCTCTCCGAAAGCATCGAAGGAAACTTCCACGGCCAGCAGACCACGTGGCGCGTTCGGAGCTCATCCCCGAGAAATTTGTGAGAGGTCCGCCGTTAAACTAGCTACGTGGCAGGCTCGGGGGTCACCTCCGCAATTGAAAAGAGGTCCGACCCTGTGGACACGTGCTGCCCGTGGAGCTAGCCTCTGCGGAAGAAGCAAAGGCATTTTTCCTAGGACACGTGTCATCCTCGGAGCTAGTCCTCGCGGAAATAAGAGGGCCAGTCACGGGGGATACGTGTCAATCTCGGAGCTCATCTCAGAGAAGTCCGGATCTATCAAACACGTGTCACCACCTGAGCTTATCATCGGAAGGCCCGTCGCAGCTAAACACGTGTCGACCTCGGGGCATGTCCCTGAGGAAAGGAGAGCGGAAAGACCGGCACCCACACGTGGCGTGCGCGGAGCTCGTCTCCGAAGAAGAGGGAGGTCTCGATCGATTGACACGCGGCACAACCGGAGCTCGTCTCTGCGGATGAGGAGATACCAGGCCCGGAGGACACGTGTAGCTTCCGGAACTCATCATCACGAAGGTAACGAGTCTGGAGCGGTTTTTACGCGTAAAAATACCGGTACGCAACAGAAACCGATCTAAACTCCACGATGTTACCAAAGATAAGACGTCAGGATCCAACAAGATCTGAATAAGACTTTTATTCGGGATCCAATTAGATTAGGACTCTTCTCTTCTCGATTATAAATAGAACCCGAAACCTCTGGCCGAAACCACGAACTTCTCTTTCAACTCCTGAGCCGACGACTTAGAACCCTAGCCCTAACTCGCCGAGCAAAACATCGCCGAAAGCACAACAAGGGAGATCATCGGAGAAGAACGAAGCGGTCTGAGGAGGACCTCGAAGTCAAGAAGAGCGTGAGGTAGGACTTCAATACAACCTTACGATATCATTGTGTTCATCTCTTTGCATCTGTTCTTCAATTCCTTTCGAACAGAAGCCTTCTCGTGGGCAGATCACTCGATGATCAGTTTGATCAAAAGACAAGATCATCGCCACGTCCACTTTTGATCCGAATACCTCTGTCCATGCAAGTCATGCAAGAACACGTACTGATCAATCTAATAAAACTAATCATAGGATAGCATGCATGTGCATCATCACATCTAGTTTAAGGTTTGTGCATGATATTGATTGCTGTGAATCTTGTATGCACATGAATCCTACATAGCAGGACAAGCTCAGGAATCTGTCTACGACGAGCTTGAGCAACATGGTTTTGAGAATCAAGAACAACCGGAACCGCAAGTACAAGGCAAGTGCTCCTTGACCATGTTGATCCTATGTTTTGGATAAAGCTATTTTGTTTTGCGAAAAGGTGTGTGTGCTGAGTCAAACATGATGGGAAAACCCTTTTATAGGAGTTTACTAGTTTTGGTTGAACCACCCTTGTCGCCTGGGAGGTTTATGAGTCGGGTAGGGTTTTTGCTTTATGCTTCGCTGAGTCCATGGAATTGGGACACGAGATAGATGTGTCTAGCTAACTACACTCGTAATGATAATAAGGAACTGATGATGTTAATGAACATGGATCGGAGGGAGATCTAGGCAAGCCTGGGTTTGTGAATGAGGTAGCATGAGATGGTGGTTTTGCTTGTCGTAGATCTAAGGACCGGTTCATGCATGCACATGCCAGGATAACAGTGCCACCACAAGGCCAAGTATGGGTGCGGCTTAGCTGAGTAATTAGGTAAGTTGCTAGAGTGTTATGGACTGTGGAAGGCGCGGGGAATGGAAGTCGAGTGAGGACTGCCTTGGGAACTGCATGGCACAAGAGGGGGCCCGTGGGTGGGAGAATTGGAGATTCTAGCCTGCCGGTGAAACCTTAGTGAGTCCATACATCTAGTAACCCCTTTGTAAAGGTGTCACACCCGGTTTTTCCGAAGAACAACCAAGTGAATATCACATGTATGCCAGGATCATTTTCTCATACATGTGATGACAAATAGTGAAGCATCATTTATTACAAGCCAGGTGTCGAATATAAGTAAGTCTTACATAGTAAATGTCTCGATGGACAATAATAAGTTCATCACAAGTAAATAAACTAGCAGCGGAATATTATTCTTTAGGGCTCCATCACAGGCGTTGCCCGGGGGTCTTCATGAACCTAAAAAACTTCCTCGGGTCCAAAATCTTGGTCATTATACACCACCTCATTATCTTGACCTGAGCAGCAATATAAACCAACAAATATGCAAGGTTGAGTACCAATGGTACTCAGCAAGTGTGGGAAAATTATCATGCATGGCTAGAACAAGGAGAGGTTGAACTCATGGTTAAAGCACTACGCAATTAATACCTATCACCTTAGCTTATTAAGCACCTACATTACTACACAGGTGAAATGGACTCAATCTCCCATTCCATCATCATAACCAAATAACCATAACATCATTACCAATGTTAAGCTCCCCGCTTAACTTCCAAAACCATCAATCCTCTAATCATGAATAAGTCCAGGCCGCTCTTAACCGTGAGCACGGCTGTCAAGATAGTTTTGACTCTGCAGAGTTTGTACCACTGTACCCACAAGTAGTGATTTCATCCCCCGTTGCCGGGTGGACTAAAGGAACCTCCATTATGCCAGTGGATACGATCCACATTCACACTTCCCAGGTGTGCAGCCAGGAGATCACTACGAAGCCTTTACAAAGGGATTCCCGACGAGCGTGGGCCCACTGAGGTTTCACCCCTAACAGCATACAAGAGGCTCCAACCCTGCTGCAGTGGCCCCCTCTTGAGCCTTGCGGTTCATATGGTAGTCCAGCTGACACCTACTCCCCGCACCATCCAACACACCCATACTACGCCGGGGATACACCTAATTAATTGGCCAAGCTGCCCCATCTCAGCATGTGGTTGGCACTGTAAAGCCGGGTTACATGCTCCATGAACCGGTCCTTAGGATCCAGGCAAGTACTAAACACAAACCCAAGTCTCGTGCACCCAGCACACAACCAAAACATCCAACTTGCCTTGATCCCTACCTCTACATAACTCACAATGTCTCATTCAAGAGTATGGTAATATAAACTGATGACCTCATATCCCAAATATCCCATTCTAAGCATGGCTAAGCATATGCATGTAAATAAATGACATGACAAAATAAATCCCAACCCAAGCTACAAGGAAACAAGGTAATGCAATTCTAGGGAAACTTTCCTAGCATGGGTTTCATATTTCATTTGACAATGCAAATAATTCTATCTACACATCCTAGCATAGGATCAAAGTGGTCAAGGACACTTGCCTCCTTCTTGCTGCTCTTGAAATGGGTAGTCCTGATCTTGGAAAGGAATAACTTGCTCTTGAACATGTTCTACTTCATACCATCACACATAGCAAAAGAAAAACAACAATCATAAGACATAGTTCACACTTCTACTTCATACAAACCACACATTCATATTTATAAAAGTTCTTTACCATTATATGTGTTGTGGTTACTTTATGTGTGTTAAGTTGTGGCTTGCATGCACTTTTAACCATGTATATATGATTCCTACTTTTGTGTCCACATTTATACCTACATACTATTTATATGGGTTTCCAATAAATTTCTTATATTCAACTACTACACCTTTTTACTACCAAGTGTGTATGAAAAGTATTTTTCTTCCCCATATGTGCCTTCATAATTTCTATCAACCCTAAACTGAACTCTTTGTATTTTAGAAACTCCATTTATCATTTACTAGTTGCTATATTTTCAGATTTATATTCCTATGCATAATTGTGTATTTTATTATGAAACTAGTAACACACATCATCTAAACAGTATAGGTTTTGGTCCTAAATAATTTAATAACATATTTTGACCTTGGCTTCTGATGTAGACTATTTCATAATTATTTTCCCTATTTTTCTATAACTATTATTTACTTAAAAATGTGTCCCTATACTAATAAATGTGAATAATAGATGAAACAGATTTATTTCAGCCCAAAAATATATTTCTATCTCACTCCAAAGTTCTCTAAGTACTGAGAAAGTTTTTAATTAATTTTGACAATTATGTTTGTCCCCCTTTTTAATTTTTAAACACTAGTTACATATTCAATTTTCTAAATTAAATACTAAACAGGGCTAAAATAATGAATTCACCCCATTACAGGGTCTATAATATTATTTTCATAATTTCCAGGGGTCTAGCTACACTTATCAGAGGTGTTTTTCCTAATTTCTATTAAGTCCAGGGGCTAAAACTGATTTTTAAATGAATTTACATGATTTTCTGGAGTTCCAGGGGCTAGATCTGAAGTTTTCGGGGCTAGCTCTCAATTCCAGAGAACCCCAGGGGGTAGCACGTAAGAATTCCAGTCTTTATAATGCGGGGCTGACATGGACCGTCCGATTTTAAACCGACGGCTGAGATTATAACATCGAACCGGTACGCGGGGATTCAAAGTCTACCGTGCGATTTAAAATAAACGGCGCACAAGCGGCCACGTCGCTCTGATCGAGCGCGGGCGGCGCTGCCGGCGGCGCACGGCGGCGGGAAGCGGCGATCTCGCCGGAAAGTTTCGGATCCTCGAGAATTCTACCTAGAACTGTGATCTTATGGCCTAGATCGGTAGAGGGGAGGTCAGGGATCTCACCTCGGGGGTTTTCTCGAGCTCGGGGGTCCTGGAAAGTGATCGGCGGCGAGGTCCGAGGCAAAACCACGGCGAAGCTCGTCGGCGCTGTGTTTACACCGTAACTCTCCGAGTTTTCTGCACCTGCAAAGTTCCCCGGAGGCGGTGGATCAAGACCAGCGAGTTAGATCAGAGTTTCCGAGCTTAGATCGGCCAGAATTCACCGGCGAAGTCTCGGTGCTCACCGGAGTGAAAATCGGCGATCGCGTGAGAAAAACCGATCGGGGCTGGGGTTTTTATAGCCGGGGGAGGGCGGTGAGTCAGTTGTGATCGAGTTGGATTCTTCTGGGACCAGAAATCGGGCTGCTGGACGCAGAAATCCGGTCGGTTGCGATCGCGCGCGCGGGAGAGAGTCCGGGGTCGGCGCGAGCGGGGGTTAGGGATGACATGTGGGTCCCACCTGTCTGTGAGAGACAGCGCGGCGCGCGCGGGGGCGGGCTGGCGCGGGGGGAACTGGGCCGGCTGGCGGGTTTCGGCCCACTGGCCGGTTTTTTCCCATTTTCTCTTTTTCTTTTTCCATTTCTTTTCTGTTTTGAGTTTAATTTGAATTCCCGTTTGAATTTGAATTTTTGCAAAACATGCAACACGTCCAAAAATTTTTAAATTCCCCTCTGAACAAGGTTTAGGGTTTTGAATCAAAATTTGGGGTGTTACAGCTCTACCCCCCTTAAAAGAAATCTCGTCCTCGAGATTGGTGTTTCTAAGAAAACAATTCCGGAAATTGTGCCTTGAGCTCATCTTCCCGTTCCCAGGTAGCTTCCTCTTCTGAGTGATGCTTCCACTGCACCTTGCACATCCGGATTCTCTTGTTTCTGGTGAGGCGTTCCATCGTCTCCAAAATCTTGTATGGTTGCTCGGCATAAGACAAATCTTCAGCTACATCCACTTCATTCATGGGTAACACCTCTTCAGGCGTCCTCAGACATTTCTTGAGTTGTGACACATGAAATACATTGTGCACGTCCGATAGATGAACCGGTAACTCTAGTTGGTACGCCACTTCGCCTTTTCTTTCCAAAACTTGAAAGGGTCCGATGTATCGAGGTGACAACTTCCCTTTCACCTTGAACCGACGAAGTCCTCTGATAGGGGACACCTTGAGATAAACATAGTCTCCCACGTTGAAAACGAGCTCTCTTCTTCGTACATCAGCATAACTCTTCTGGCGTGTTTGTGCTATTCTCAAGTTGTTGCGAATCTCCCTCACCTTCGCCTCGGCTTCTTGTAGCACTTCTGGACCAAACACTTTACTTTCTCCTGTTTGGTTCCAAAATAGGGGAGTTCTGCACTTCCTTCCATACAAAACTTCAAACGGTGACATCTTCATACTAGCTTGATAGCTGTTGTTATAGGAAAACTCCGCATACGGTAAGTTCTTGTCCCAACTCCTATTGTTTTTGAATGCACATGCCCTTAACATATCTTCAAGGATCTGATTGGTTCTCTCCGTCTGCCCGTCAGTTTGGGGATGATAGGCAGAGCTGAAGTTCAGATGGGTTCCCATGGTTTCATGCAACTTCTGCCAAAACCTCGAGGTGAACTGTGTCCCTCGGTCCGACACTATCTTCTTTGGCACTCCATGGTAACACACAATCCTTGACATGTACAATTCTGCCAATTTGGATCCGCTGTAGCTTTCTTTCACAGGGATGAAATGAGCTACCTTGGTTAGCCTATCAATAATGACCCATATTGAATCATACCCGGATTGGGTCCTAGGCAATCCCACGACAAAATCCATGCTGATTTCTTCCCACTTCCATTCAGGCACTTTGAGTGGTTGCAATAATCCCGCGGGTCGTTGATGTTCTGCTTTCACCAACTGACATGTGTCACATAGGGCAACATGTTCCGCGACATCTCGCTTCATGCCATACCACCAATACCTGCTTTTGAGGTCCTGGTACATCTTCGTACTCCCAGGATGAATGGAATAGGCGGAATCGTGAGCCTCCTTCAAAATTAATTCACGGATCTCTTTTACTTCTGGCACACAGATCCTTTTCCCGTGCCACACCGTTCCCTGTTCATCCTCTCTAAAACCAGGAGCTTTATTTTCCTTAATGAGTTGTCTGATCTCTTGTATCTTCTCATCATTCTTTTGGCCCTCGTGTATGTCTTGCTCGAGTGTGGAGTCCACTTCCATGGCGATGGCTTCACCACTATTTACTAGACATAGATTGAGTCTTATAACCTCGTCCTTCAATTCTGCAGGCATGTCCTTCAAACTCAACTTATTGACCTGCACTTTCCGACTCAAAGCATCGGCCACGACGTTTGCTTTCCCAGGATGATAGTTGATGCCCACATCAAAGTCATTGATTAGCTCTAACCATCTCCTTTGTCGGAGATTGAGATCTGGCTGTGTGAATATGTACTTCAAACTCTTATGATCCGTATATATCTCTGTCCTCTTCCCCATCAAATAGTGCCGCCAAATTTTCAACGCGTGTACCACTGCAGCTAGTTCTAGATCATGTGTAGGATAGTTCTTCTCGTGCTTCCGAAGCTGCCGGGATGCATATGCCACGACATGTCCTTCTTGCATGAGAACACATCCCAACCCATTTCCAGAGGCATCGCAGTACACTGTGAAATTCTTCTGCATATCTGGCATAACCAGAACTGGGGCTGTTGTCAATCTCTTCTTTAGCTCCTGAAAGCTCGTCTCGCACTGTGGCGTCCAGGTGAATGTGATTCCCTTCTCCAACAGTTTGGTTAGAGGTCTCGAGATCTTGGAGAATCCCTCAATAAACCGTCGATAGTATCCAGCCAATCATCTGCCTCCAGAGGTTCAGCAGCACTTGCAAACTTTGGAGGTTGAGTTCCTAGAATCTCACTCAACCTTGGTTGGCGTGGTGCAGCTTGTGGAGGTGGAACTTGATGCAAGTTGGCCACCACTTGAGTCAAGTTCTGGATAAGCTGATTTTGATTCTCCAGCATTTGGTGGAGAGGATCAACTTCTTCACGGCGACCACCCCTGTCCTGGCCTCCAGAAAGATGAGGGTTGCATGCCTCATCATTGTTGTTGGCGGGGTTGGCAGCACGTCCTTTTCCTCTTCCGGCCATCTGGCAGAATCAATAAATGTTAATTTGATATCATTTTGTATCATCTTACTACTTTCATTTGTTGGTGCTTTGAGGTGTTGAGGCTTTGTTAAAATTTTACGAGGGTTTATATCTCACACCAAATAAATGCACTATTATTTCCTGTGGGTTCGCACACCAAAGCAAAACAATCTGAAGAAGAGGCTGTGGACAATTGCTCATGGCTTCCACAACTCACGTCACACACCAAGCATCATCACACCATTAACTACGTAACGACTCGACTACTCGACCTCTTGCTAGCTAGGGGAAAGACTCTACACTACTCGTCCTCTTGAGCTGGCTCCTCGGGATCTTCCTCCTCATTTCGGCTACCTTCTGACTCTGCTTTGGGTGGGGAGGCTGCTGGTGGAGAAGTGCGACGACGCCTGATTGCTCGGCGATCCGGGGAGTCAGGAGTCCATGTATCATTCATGGTGACACACAGTTCATTCCAATCTCCTCTTTCTCTCGCCTTTAAGCAAGCTCGCAGCAACGCCTCCGTTTCCTTCAGGGTGTCTCGGACATCCTGAAGCTCTTGTTGACACTCCTGCAGTCGAGTGCTGAGCATAGCAGCATCCTCCAAGCACAAGTCCATGTGCTCATGGGAAGTCCCTTGCTGCACCGGTGGGTACTTATACTCCGTGGTGCCACTCTCGCATTGGAGGACATACATGTACTCAGTTTTGTCCAAGTAGCGACGATAGATGTGACTCTGGCAGGTGATGGCCTCCCAGGTGACATCTTTCTCCGCGTCAACTTGCGTTGCTCGACAAGCTGGAGAGTGGTGAATCTTAAGCAGCTGATTCTCGTGTATAATCCTCATCTCCGAACTCCATTCTTCCCTCTTCTCACGGATGGCCCTAGTGGAGTTATAGTGGATGATTAGCTTGCCCGTATTGCCGGCGGCTTCGAGCATACGCCGAAGACGGCGCAACAAGTCTCCTACTGCCAATCCGTAGGAAAGGTACGTCACTGGACGACTCTCCTCTCTTTCGGCAAGGGCAACTACGGGAACTCTCCCTCCTGTGGATTTGCGAGCGGTGTGAATCATGCGAACCATCTAAAACAAAAAAGAATTTAAAATTAGGTTAGATAAACTTTTTAAAAAAAATCCCATTTTGAATGAAAATTTTGGGATAAGATGAGGAAAATGACTCCTTAGATAACACTCTTCCACCCACACCTTGGAAAATAGTTTTTAAGAAAATAGGACCCTTAAATACGTCCTTTTCTACCTAGGTCCATGTTCCTACGGGCAACCTTGGCTCTGATACCACCCCTGTCACACCCGGTTTTTCCGAAGAACAACCAAGTGAATATCACATGTATGCCAGGATCATTTTCTCATACATGTGATGACAAATAGTGAAGCATCATTTATTACAAGCCAAGTGTCGAATATAAGTAAGTCTTACATAGTAAATGTCTCGATGGACAATAATAAGTACATCACAAGTAAATAAACTAGCAGCGGAATATTATTCTTTAGGGCTCCATCACAGGCGTTGCCCGGGGGTCTTCATGAACCTAAAAACCTTCCTCGGGTTCAAAATCTTGGTCATTATACACCACCTCATTATCTTGACCTGAGCAGCAATATAAACCAACAAATATGCAAGGTTGAGTACCAATGGTACTCAGCAAGTGTGGGAAAATTATCATGCATGGCTAGAACAAGGAGAGGTTGAACTCATGGTTAAAGCACTACGCAATTAATACCTATCACCTTAGCTTATTAAGCACCTACATTACTACACAGGTGAAATGGACTCAATCTCCCATTCCATCATCATAACCAAATAACCATAACATCATTACCAATGTTAAGCTCCCCGCTTAACTTCCAAAACCATCAATCCTCTAATCATGAATAAGTCCAGGCCGCTCTTAACCGTGAGCACGGCTGTCAAGACAGTTTTGACTCTGCAGAGTTTGTACCACTGTACCCACAAGTAGTGATTTCATCCCCCGTTGCTGGGTGGACTAAAGGAACCTCCATTATGCCAGTGGCTACGATCCACATTCACACTTCCCAGGTGTGCAGCCAGGAGATCACTACGAAGCCTTTACAAAGGGATTCCCGACGAGCGTGGGCCCACTGAGGTTTCACCCCTAACAGCATACAAGAGGCTCCAACCCCGCTGCAGTGGCCCCCTCTTGAGCCTTGCGGTTCATATGGTAGTCCAGCTGACACCTACTCCCCGCACCATCCAACACACCCATACTACGCCAGGGATACACCTAATTAATTGGCCAAGCTGCCCCATCTCAGCATGTGGTCGGCACTGTAAAGCCGGGTTACATGCTCCATGAACCGGTCCTTAGGATCCAGGCAAGTACTAAACACAAACCCAAGTCTCGTGCACCCAGCACACAACCAAAACATCCAACTTGCCTTGATCCCTACCTCTACATAACTCACAATGTCTCATTCAAGAGTATGGTAATATAAACTGATGACCTCATATCCCAAATATCCCATTCTAAGCATGGCTAAGCATATGCATGTAAATAAATGACATGACAAAATAAATCCCAACCCAAGCTACAAGGAAACAAGGTAATGCAATTCTAGGGAAACTTTCCTAGCATGGGTTTCATATTTCATTTGACAATGCAAATAATTCTATCTACACATCCTAGCATAGGATCAAAGTGGTCAAGGACACTTGCCTCCTTCTTGCTGCTCTTGAAATGGGTAGTCCTGATCTTGGAAAGGAATAACTTGCTCTTGAACATGTTCTACTTCATACCATCACACATAGCAAAAGAAAAACAACAATCATAAGACATAGTTCACACTTCTACTTCATACAAACCACACATTCATATTTATAAAAGTTCTTTACCATTATATGTGTTGTGGTTACTTTATGTGTGTTAAGTTGTGGCTTGCATGCACTTTTAACCATGTATATATGATTCCTACTTTTGTGTCCACATTTATACCTACATACTATTTATATGGGTTTCCAATAAATTTCTTATATTCAACTACTACACCTTTTTACTACCAAGTGTGTATGAAAAGTATTTTTCTTCCCCATATGTGCCTTCATAATTTCTATCAACCCTAAACTGAACTCTTTGTATTTTAGAAACTCCATTTATCATTTACTAGTTGCTATATTTTCAGATTTATATTCCTATGCATAATTGTGTATTTTATTATGAAACTAGTAACACACATCATCTAAACAGTATAGGTTTTGGTCCTAAATAATTTAATAACATATTTTGACCTTGGCTTCTGATGTAGACTATTTCATAATTATTTTCCCTATTTTCTATAACTATTATTTACTTAAAAATGTGTCCCTATACTAATAAATGTGAATAATAGATGAAACAGATTTATTTCAGCCCAAAAATATATTTCTATCTCACTCCAAAGTTTTCTAAGTACTGAGAAAGTTTTTAATTAATTTTGACAATTATGTCTGTCCCCCTTTTTAATTTTTAAACACTAGTTACATATTCAATTTTCTAAATTAAATACTAAACAGGGCTAAAATAATGAATTCACCCCATTACAGGGTCTATAATATTATTTTCATAATTTCCAGGGGTCTAGCTACACTTATCAGAGGTGTTTTTCCTAATTTCTATTAAGTCCAGGGGCTAAAACTGATTTTTAAATGAATTTACATGATTTTCTGGAGTTCCAGGGGCTAGATCTGAAGTTTTCGGGGCTAGCTCTCAATTCCAGAGAACCCCAGGGGGTAGCACGTAAGAATTCCAGTCTTTATAATGCGGGGCTGACATGGACCGTCCGATTTTAAACCGACGGCTGAGATTATAACATCGAACCGGTACGCGGGGATTCAAAGTCTACCGTGCGATTTAAAATAAACGGCGCACAAGCGGCCACGTCGCTCTGATCGAGCGCGGGCGGCGCTGCCGGCGGCGCACGGCGGCGGGAAGTGGCGATCTCGCCGGAAAGTTTTGGATCCTCGAGAATTCTACCTAGAACTGTGATCTTATGGCCTAGATCGGTAGAGGGGAGGTCAGTGATCTCACCTCGGGGGTTTTCTCGAGCTCGGGGGTCCTGGAAAGTGATCGGCGGCGAGGTCCGAGGCAAAACCACGGCGAAGCTCGTCGGCGCTGTGTTTACACCGTAACCCTCCGAGTTTTCTGCACCTGCAAAGTTCCCCGGAGGCGGTGGATCAAGACCAGCGAGTTAGATCAGAGTTTCCGAGCTTAGATCGGCCAGAATTCACCGGCGAAGTCTCGGTGCTCACCGGAGTGAAAATCGGCGATCGCGTGAGAAAAACCGATCGGGGCTGGGGTTTTTATAGCCGGGGGAGGGCGGTGAGTCAGTTGTGATCGAGTTGGATTCTTCTGGGACCAGAATTCGGGCTGCTGGACGCAGAAATCCGGTCGGTTGCGATCGCGCGCGCGGGAGAGAGTCCGGGGTCGGCGCGAGCGGGGGTTAGGGATGACATGTGGGTCCCACCTGTCTGTGAGAGACAGCGCGGCGCGCGCGGGGGCGGGCTGGCGCGGGGGGAACTGGGCCGGCTGGCGGGTTTCGGCCCACTGGCCGGTTTTTTCCCGTTTTCTCTTTTTCTTTTTCCATTTCTTTTCTGTTTTGAGTTTAATTTGAATTCCAGTTTGAATTTGAATTTTTGCAAAACATGCAACACGTCCAAAAATTTTTAAATTCCCCTCTGAACAAGGTTTAGGGTTTTGAATCAAAATTTGGGGTGTTACAAAAGGCTATTTTGTGATCTCTTGACCATACACCAACGGTTGTGTACTGGTATAATGGAGGTTCTGCAGTCGCCGACGGGTGACGAAATCACAAACTTGTGGGTAAAGAGGTGCAAACTCTGCAGAGTTACTAAAACTATCATGATAGCCGAGCTTACAGTCACGAGCACCTGGCTAAACTGCCATGATTAGATGGGATGGTTATTGGGATGGTTATTGGAATGGTTATTGGGAAGGTTCTTGGTTATGGTTATTGATTCGGTTATGGTTATTGGTTTGTAACTGTTGAGTCTGGATGAGGAGATGGTTGCATGACTGATGGGTCATGACATGAGATTGGTCTCGGTGCGAGACGAGGTTGTTTTATGAGGTGAGATGGTAGCGAATACGAGGAGGTATTCGTGAGTATGAATAAAGGATTGGTTAATGTTCGGATGGAACACGGGAAGTGATGGAGGTATGTTGGTAATTTAATACATGTTGGGATTACATTCATCTAAAGTTAAGTTGCTGTTTTATCATGGTCTTATAAATCTGCTTTTCTGCAAATAAACCTTTTATACCTACCTTGTTTATGAGCTGCATATCATGTGTTATTCCCGCACTTGCTGAGTACATCATTTTGCTCAAACTTGCATTATTATTTCTTCATCAACAGCAAGAGAAGACTACTATGAAGACCAAGTAGAGCATTATGGTGTGTGATCTGTTGTCAACCTTGCCTGTGGAGGGAGTAGAGATGGAGCCACTTCTGCTTAGTTTTGCTTCCGCATTAGTTTTTGCTTCCGCATTTATATAAGGACTTCCGCTGCATAGAATTAAGATTTTCCGCTGTGAGTATGAGTCCAAGACTCATGAGGTGTTGTAATAAACTCTGTTATTCGTGGTAATATATAATCTGAATTCAGTTTGTGGAACGTATGTGCATGTGTGATGAACATCCTGGGCACACATATGCATTAGTTCTCGGTGCCGTGGTTTTCCACAGAATTGAGGGCGTCACACACTCGGTCCAGGTTTTGCGATCCAAACTCTCATGCTCATTCTGCTTTTGTTGCTTCTTTTGAATCCAAGGATATATCACACGCACTCACTAATGAATCTTGGATTAATGCCATGCAAGAAGGTTAGAGAATTTTGAAAGAAATAATGTTTGGAAACTTGTACCTCCACCTCAAGGTCACACATTAATTGGAACTAAATGGGTATTTAAAAATAAGCAAAGTGAGGATGGGGTTGTGGTTAGGAATAAAGCTAGGTTGGTTGCTCAAGGTTTCACTCAAATTGAAGGTCTAGATTTTGATGAAACATTTGCTCCTATTGCTAGATTAGAAGCTATAAGAATTTTATTAGCATTTGCTGCATCTAAAGGTTTCAAGTTATATCAAATGGATGTTAAAAGTGCTTTTCTTAATGGCTACATAGAGGAGGAGGTTTATGTTAAGCAGCTACCGGGTTTTGAAAATCCAATTTTTTCTAATCATGTTTACAAACTGTCCAAAGCCTTGTACGGTCTAAAACAAGCCCCTAGAGCATGGTATGATAGGTTAAAAACATTCTTACTTAAAAAGGGGTTTACCATGGGCAAGGTTGATAAAACTCTTTTTGTACTTAAGCATAGCAATGACTCATTATTCTTTCAAGTGTATGTGGATGATGTTATCTTTGGTTGTGCTTCTCATGATCTCGTGTCCAAGTTTTCAGCTATGATGAGTTCAGAATTTGAGATGAGTATGATGGGACAACTCACATACTTTTTGGGGCTGCAAATCAAGCAAACAAAAGAAGGAACTTTTGTGCATCAAACTAAGTATACAAGAGACCTTCTTAAGCGCTTCAACATGGACAAATTCAAGCCTCTTCGGACACCAATGGGAACAGCAACAACACTTGAACTTGACGAAGATGGTGACCCGGTCGATAAAAAAAATACAGAAGTATGATTGGATCACTTTTGTATCTCATGGCGTCAAGACCGGACATACAACGTATGTCTTTGTGCACGTTTTCAAGCTTCTCCACGTGCTTCACATCGCCAAGCCATCAAAAGGATTCTTAGGTACCTACATGGAACTCAAGAATTCGGCATTTTTCTTCCTTCTTCCTCAACCGTTTCTTTGAAAGCTTCTGATTTTGGGGGTTGTAGGATTGATAGGAAAAGTACTTCGGGTGCTTGTTATTTTCTTGGTAATTCACTTGTTGCTTGGTCCTCTAGAAAACAAAGTTCAGTTGCACAATCCACGGCCGAATCTGAATATGTAGCTGCGGCTAGCGCTTTTTCACAAATTCTTTGGATTGTTCAAACACTTAAGGACTATGGGGTTGATTTAGATAGTGTTCCACTGTTTTGTGATAACACTAGTGCAATTTGTATTGCTAAAAACCCCGTGAAACACTCTAGAACTAAGCACATTGACATTAGGTATCACTTTCTTCGTGATAATGTTGAAAAAGGAAACATTGTGCTTCACCATGTCGATACCGAACAACAATTGGCTGATATTTTTACAAAACCTTTGGATTTCACTCGTTTTTGTTTCATTCATAGTGAAATAGGGGTTATGCATCCTCATGGCTTAATTTGAGGGGAAGTTTTTTGAAACTTTGAAAGTCTATGTGTGAATCTGAAACTAAAATAATATGAGCATAGTATTTCATACATATATGACTTTGTGATTCCTTTTACAGGCTGAAAGTTCTTACTACATTACTCATGTTATACATTTTGTAGTTTTTGCCATGACTAGTAATTGGAATAATTACTTACACTAAATCTGGTCATGATCGAACTTTCTTTCTGTTTTGAACTTGTTGAGTGCTCACAAGTGCTTTTAATCATAAAAAATTTAATCAAGTGATCAGCTCACATGTTGAGTTTTCAAATAAAAAATTGAGAAAAGATCAAGAGAATATGCATGCATCGCACTTCTTCTTTTGAGATTGCTTATCATTGCACTAAGATATGAACTTGGAAGGAATTGTGTATGACTAAAACCATGTCCTTAAGCTTCTGATTGTCAAATGACATAGGCTTGGCTTGGTTGGTTAGAATAAGGCTGATGCGGCATATAATCTCTTGCAAATATCATATGATCAACTTTGTGCCTTAAATGATTATGAATAATAAAAATGCAGCAACAAGTGTCATGTTTTCAGGTTTTGAAATAGTTGAGTAAGGGAGATCATGACTTGCTTAAACTGAAAAATACATTTGATCTCTAGCATGGCTTACACTACTTTATGTATCTCATTGATGTGATAGTGTAAGTAACCTGATAGTATGACTTGGATGAGCTTTGTTTTGTATGTATATGTTATAATATGCTCATAACATTTAAAAATTTCTCTTTTAAATCTTGCTGAATACATTGTCAAACGGGGAGGAATATGTATAAGGAGAGATTTTTTACACTTTGCATATGTTATACACTTTCTTCCTTCTCTGATTTTAAAAAATGGGGAGAAATTAATAAAGGGGAAGAAATGAGTTTTCAAAGCTTTTCAAAACTTTTCATAAGCCAATGTTTGGATTTTAATTGGTGTTGCCAATGCATTCATCAAGGGGGAGATTGTGAGACCTATGTGTGCTGAATACATTGGCAATTAGGATAAAAGTTAGCATTAACATTCAAAGTTTTGAATATTACCAAAACATTCTTCTATGGCAAGGTCCGACAAGTTCTTTGTTAGGTCCGCCAAGTGTTGGCAAGGTCCGATGCATGGTCCGGTGAGCTCTTGCATGGTCCGGAGAGCTTCTGTGAGGTCCGGAGCTTGTTTTTAGGGAGCTCCCGTGAAGTTCAACTCGTAGAACTGCAGCGTCTTGTTTTTGCTTTTAACTCGCAATGTTTCAATCTTGCTTTATGGGAAGGTTTGCTTAGTATTAATTTGCTAAGTTTTTGGTGTGTTTTGGTGGTTATGGCTGTTATCATTTGATATGGTTTGCAACATGCTTATGTGACGTGCTCATGTAAGGTGTTGTGGTTTTCGAACTAACGTGAGTCAAGTAGAGGACTTGTGCTCGGAAGAATTGGTTGTTTATTCATGTGCAGGTGTTGCTTGAGTTCAAGACATGGCTGGTGACGGGATCCTTGAACTAGTCTCAGGGAGGAGATGAGGTTCCAACAACCAAGTTCGGGAGGAGCTGTGATTGAGTTGATCGGGAGGTCGCGCAGCATGTTTGGATCAAGGGCAGTGCATATGAAGGTTGCGTGTACGTCGTTGGAAGGTGTTTGCACGTGTTCAAGGAGTGCATGGACGTGGCAACATTGTTCCAAGGCGTGATGAAGAGAAGTGGACGTAAAGAATTGGTCGGAAAGGTCCAACCGGCTGGATTGCATACTCAGGCTGAGGCTGAGTCGGATATGGCTCAAATATGGAATATTTGAGTTGGTTATGATAAGATTTCGTGCTAGGCACGAAGTTGAGTTGTTTTTGGAATGTTTAGGACGTTCTTAAGGTGTTTGGAAGTCTCAAGATTGCTTCTATCTGTGAATAGGAGAGTCATGAGCAGTTATGGTAAGTTAGGATACGAGTCCAATTTGGAGTAGGAGTCCTAGATTGGATTGTTTAGCCTGAGGGCTGGCTATAAAAGCAAGGGATGTCACGCCCGGTTTTACAAAGAGCAAAACCGGCCGCCATCTACGTGTATGCCAAGATCGGTTTCATCATACACGTAGGACAACTAGTGATAAACAGTTATATATCGAATATAAACGACATTCATACCATAAAAATGAGTTTCGGATAGCAGCGGAAGAAGAGAAGCTTCTAGGGCCGTCCACAGGCGAATCGATTGGCAGCTACGTGACCTTCTTCACACTGTCTTCAATTGATCTTCTTTTCACTGAGCAACAATTATAAAAGAGGAAAAAGACAAACGTCTGAGTACATAATGTACTCAGCAAGTGTGGGAAAGTTTTATGCATGATGAGGCAAGAATCAAGAAAGGCTAAACACGGCTTATGCACTAAGCAACCTATACCTTAGTCTTATTAAGCATCCTATTTACTAGGTGAAAGTTACAACCATCCCAACCAAGTATCCAAGTATCTCCAAGTCCAACTGTATCCATCTCCCAAAATCACCAACCACATACCAAAACCAACCAATCCAAGACCACCAACCAAACCATACTAATCATGAGAGAGTTACTAGCCCGCTCTTGACCGTGAGCACGGCTGTCTAGACAGTTTTGACTCTGCAGAGTTTGTACCCTTTACCCACAAGTCGTGATTCCGTCCCCTGTCGCCAGATGGACTAAAACCTCCCTTTTGCCCATGGTAGCTAGCCACATTTCACACTTCCTAAGGTGTGCGGCCAGGAGATCACGATGTGACCTTTACAAAGGGAATCCCGACGAGCATGAGCCCACTGAGGTTTCACCCCTGCGGCCTCCTGGAGTCTTTTTCACCTCCGCCTGCAGTGGCCCCCTCTTGAGCCTTGCGGATCCCAGGGTAGTCCCGCCCGACTCCCATTCCCCGCACCTTCCACACACTCACACTACATCGGGAATGCACCTAATTACTTAGTCACTCTGTCCTATACCAGTTCTTGTGGTGGCACTGTATAAGCCAGTTGACGGGTCTCACGAACCGGTCCTTAGGATCTACACAGGCCACTAACCACAAACCCGAGTCTCGTGCACTCGGCACCCACCATAGACCAACCAGCCTGCTAGATCCCTATCTCTACATCCCCACATATACACCATATATATATCTCCACACAACATCTCAATGATCATGATAATTAAACATTAATGTAAATTAGTCCCATCCCATCTACTAAGCAGGGCTAAGAATCAGTAAACGACATGTTGTAAAACCTAGCTAACCCATACCCAGGCTACAAGGGAGATAATATGGAAATTCTAGTAAACATCCTATCATGGGATTCATGTTAAAGACAATGCATGCAGATTCTAACTAATAATCCTAAGAAGGAGCAAAATGGTCAAGGGCACTTGCCTTTTCCCTTTTAGCATTGCTCAGTCCAGGGGTCGATCATCTCGATCTTCAATGCCTTCGTGTTGTTCCTTGATCGTCACTTGTACACACACAAACCCTAGAGGGTTGATGCGGCTCGGGAAGGAGAAGAACATGGCTCGTGGCTACGTTCTTCGAGCATTTTCGGGATCGTCGTTGGAATGTCCTTCCCACGTGTTCTTTGGGTCCGAGTCGCGTTTTGGTGCATGGCAAAGACGTTAGCTTCGTCAGGGCTATGGGAAAACGAATGAAACGACATGACGTCGACGAGGGATGGAGAAACTCACCGGCCATTGGCGAAGCCGGGGTTGGGGTATTGATCCGTGCCGGAGAGCTTCCGGAAAAGTTTTCCGATAACCCTGCGACGTCGCACAACGGGTTAGATCGACGAAATGTGGAATGAAGGAGGAGTGGGATCAGGTGGCGTAACGACTCACCGAGAGGAAGGGCGACAAGGCAAAAGCTTGCGGAGGAGCACCATGGCCATGGCGCGGTGGTCGGCGCGTAGACCATGACCTCGAAAGGATTCGGGGCGTCATCGAAGAGCACGTAGACGACGCGGGACGTGGAGCATACACCGGATACGAGCGCACACATCGCCATCTTGTGCCCGCCGGTGTAGAGGACGGCACGCGGACTGAGGTCTTCTTCAGCGGTTGTAGACGAGGAGCCTAAGCTCCTAGGGACCTGTGCAGAAAGTGCGGTTAAGGATGTGCTCAGAAATTGTCTTGGATCATTTACTTTTTTTTAACAAATCATCCTCAATCTGCCCAACAGACCAATATCCCATGATCATATTAGTATATGCATATGCACAAGGCACTGACCTTTCTGCCTCCATTTGATCCAACAGCTCCTGGGCCTCGCAGAGCCTCCCCGCCTTGCAGAGCACCCAAATCTCATGTATGACACATCATCGGGCCTAAGCCCTTGCACCTTTAACTCATAGAAGAACTTTCAGGTCATGTCCACATTCCCAGCCTTCTCAACACAATCGACGCACACACAATACAACACAACGTCAGGCTCGAGACAGATCCCTTTCACCTCATCCACCGACGCCAGCGCGCCGATCAACACAGTGTAGGCCGAGAATGTCAGGCAGAACTTGAGCCGCTGCATGATGTCGATCGTATGTTGGGTATCGTTGAGGCGGCGACACGGATGAGGAAGGGAGCGCCGGGAGAGGTGGCTCGCCGGCGGTAGTTGGCAACGCGGTGTTGGGGCGGCTTCAGCCGGCTGGGCGCAGCAGCGACACAACGACCGCTGTTGGAGGAGCGGTTGGTGGAGCTCAAGCAGCGACGGTGGGGGAGGCAGTGGGGCTGGGGCAGGCTGCGGTGCTACAGGGGCGGCAAGGCGTGGTGAAGGCGGCAGCAAGGAGCTCGGAGGTTGGGGTGGGGTCAGGGAGGAGGAGGAGCTTGCGGACGGCTGCTGCAGCGCGAGGCGTAGGCGAGGGCGAGTTCAGCGATGGGGAGCGCGCCGGGCCGGGGCGCAGGGCGCGACGGCCACAAGTTGAGCGGCTGGGAGCCGGAGGCGATGGGATCCAGGGGCGGTGGCCTTGGGAGAAGGGGGGCGAGGCGCTGGCTGCGGCACACGGGGTGAGGAAGAGGCGGCGCTGGTGGAGGCGGGGACACGGAGGCACAGGAGTGGGGGGGGGGGCGCTCGGGGCAGCGCGCCGGTCGGGGCAGGCTTGGGGGCGGCACGCCTGCTGGGAGCCCGGGGAGGAGGCGTTCGGGCTGGGGGTAGGCCAGATGGGCGGCGAGGCCCATGGGGGGGGGGGCGGCGGAGCACTGGGCGAGGAGGCGGCAGGCTAGGGTTCGGGGGGGAGGAGAGGGAGCAAGCGACGCCTCAAGGAAGGAGAGCGCGGGCGGCGGGCGCTAGGGCTGTTCGGGAGGAAGGAGAAGAAGCAAGAAAGAAGGAAAAAAAAGTAGGGTTTGGGGGGATGTGGGCTCGGCCAGAGGAGGAAAAGAAAACAAAAATACGGGTGTTACAACACTACCCCCCTTAAATGGAATCTCGCCCCGAGATTCCTGTGAGCTAGACTTCAGGTGTTTCGTTGACGAGAGGCGTCTTTCCTTGCGATTGATTCGTCGGGACGAGGTCTCATATGGAGTTATACTCATATATGAAAATGCGCAAGTCGAACGATGATGTAGATAGGATCAAGGGATTTGGGTTCTAGTAAACTATAATGCGCCCTACACAAGGTCGTTGGCTTCGTGGAGATCTTCAAAACTTGTGGTTCCGTTGGTTGAGCATCTTCTCGGTTATTCTTCCTTCTTTACTGTCTTCGTCGGCATGGCGTTTACCGAATTCATTAACGGAGGTGTGGAACGTGATGTGCTACCCCCCTTAAATAGAAAAATTGTTATTATTATTAGTTTTCTTGTTTTCAAACAACGCGTTTCTAATTCATTATGAGCAAAGGTGTAGTCTTCACTCGCTGAACAATTCTGGAATCTAAGCAAATGTTATATACTAATTCTTCAAGCAATCTTCTTCTGATTTCCAGTTATCTTCACATGTTGACCTTGAAGCTGTTGTCGGTCGAATTTAGTCTTCGTCTTCATACGCGGGGTCAAAAGGGAGACTTACGAGTCGATTATAACTAAGGTCACGCGCCTAGAGTCGATATATAGCTCTGATACCACTCTGTCACGCCCGGTTTTACAAAGAGCAAAACCGGCCGCCATCTACGTGTATGCCAGGATCGGTTTCATCATACACGTAGGACAACTAGTGATAAACAGTTATATATCGAATATAAACGACATTCATACCTTAAAAATGAGTTTCGGATAGCAGCGGAAGAAGAGAAGCTTCTAGGGCCGTCCACAGGCGAATCGACTGGCAGCTACGTGACCTTCTTCACACCGTCTTCAATTGATCTTCTTTTCACTGAGCAACAATTATAAAAGAGGAAAAAGACAAACGTCTGAGTACATAATGTACTCAGCAAGTGTGGGAAAGTTTTATGCATGATGAGGCAAGAATCAAGGAAGGCTAAACACGGCTTATGCACTAAGCAACCTATACCTTAGTCTTATTAAGCATCCTATTTACTAGGTGAAAGTTCCAACCATCCCAACCAAGTATCCAAGTATCTCCAAGTCCAACTGTATCCATCTCCCAAATCACCAACCACATACCAAAACCAACCAATCCAAGACCACCAACCAAACCATACTAATCATGAGAGAGTTACTAGCCCGCTCTTGACCGTGAGCACGGCTGTCTAGACAGTTTTGACTCTGCAGAGTTTGTACCCTTTACCCACAAGTCGTGATTCCGTCCCCTGTCGCCAGATGGACTAAAACCTCCCTTTTGCCCGTGGTAGCTAGCCACATTTCACACTTCCTAAGGTGTGCGGCCAGGAGATCACGATGTGACCTTTACAAAGGGAATCCCGACGAGCATGAGCCCACTGAGGTTTCACCCCTGCGGCCTCCTGGAGTCTTTTTCACCTCCGCCTGCAGTGGCCCCCTCTTGAGCCTTGCGGATCCCAGGGTAGTCCCGCCCGACTCCCATTCCCCGCACCTTCCACACACTCACACTACATCGGGAATGCACCTAATTACTTAGTCACTCTGTCCCATACCAGTTCTTGTGGTGGCACTGTATAAGCCAGTTGACGGGTCTCACGAACCGGTCCTTAGGATCTACACAGACCACTAACCACAAACCCGAGTCTCGTGCACTCGGCACCCACCATAGACCAACCAGCCTGCTAGATCCCTATCTCTACATCCCCACATATACACCATATATATATCTCCACACAACATCTCAATCATCATGATAATTAAACATTAATGTAAATTACTCTCATCCCATCTTCTAAGCAGGGCTAAGCATCAATAAACGACATGTAGTAAAACCTAGCTAACCCATACCCAGGCTACAAGGGAGATAATATGGAAATTCTAGTAAACATCCTATCATGGGATTCATGTTAAAGACAATGCATGCAGATTCTAACTAATAATCCTAAGAAGGGGCAAAATGGTCAAGGGCACTTGCCTTTTCCCTTTTAGCATTGCTCAGTCCAGGGGTCGATCATCTTGATCTTCAATGCCTTCGTGTTGTTCCTTGATCGTCACTTGTACACACACAAACCCTAGAGGGTTGATGCGGCTCGGGAAGGAGAAGAACATGGCTCGCGGCTACGTTCTTCGAGCATTGTCGGGATCGTCGTTGGAATGTCCTACCCACGTGTTCTTTGGGTCTGAGTTGCGTTCTGGTGCATGGCAAAGACATTAGCGTCGGTCAGGGCTATGGGAAAACGAATGAAACGACATGACGTCGATGAGGGATGGAGAAACTCACCGGCCATTGGTGAAGCCAGGGTTGGGGTATTGATCCGTGCCGGAGAGCTTCCGGAAAAGTTTTCCGATAACCCTGCGACGTCGCACAACGGGTTAGATCGACGAAATGTGGAATGAAGGAGGAGTGGGATCAGGTGGCGTAACGACTCACCGAGAGGAAGGGCGACAAGGCAAAAGCTTGCGGAGGAGCACCATGGCCATGGCGCGGTGGTCGGCGCGTAGACCATGACCTCGAAAGGATTCGGGGCGTCGTCGAAGAGCACGTAGACGACGCGGGACGTGGAGCATACACCGGATACGAGCGCACACATCGCCATCTTGTGCCCGCCGGTGTAGAGGACGGCACGCAGACTGAGGTCTTCTTCAGCGGTTGTAGACGAGGAGCCTAAGCTCCTAGGGACCTGTGCAGAAAGTGCGGTTAAGGATGTGCTCAGAAATTGTCTTGGATCATTTACTTTTTTTTTAACAAATCATCCTCAATCTGCCCAACAGACCAATATCCCATGATCATATTAGTGTATGCATATGCACAAGGCACTGACCTTTCTGCCTCCATTTGATCCAACCGCTCCTGGGCCTCGCAGAGCCTCCCCGCCTTGCAGAGCACCCAAATCTCATGTATGACACATCATCGGGCCTAAGCCCTTGCACCTTTAACTCATAGAAGAACATTCAGGTCATGTCCACATTCCCAGCCTTCTCAACACAATCGACGCACACACAATACAACACAACGTCAGGCTCGAGACAGATCCCTTTCACCTCATCCACCGACGCCAGCGCGCCGATCAACACAGTGTAGGCTGAGAATGTCAGGCAGAACTTGAGCCGCTGCATGATGTCGATCGTATGTTGGGTATCGTTGAGGCGGCGACACGGATGAGGAAGGGAGCGCCGGGAGAGGTGGCTCGCCGGCGGTAGTTGGCAACGCGGTGTTGGGGCGGCTTGAGCCGGCTGGGCGCAGCAGCGACACAACGACCGCTGTTGGAGGAGCGGTTGGTGGAGCTCAAGCAGCGACGGTGGGGGAGGCAGTGGGGCTGGGGCAGGCTGCGGTGCTACAGGGGCGGCAAGGCGTGGTGAAGGCGGCAGCAAGGAGCTCGGAGGTTGGGGTGGGGTCAGGGAGGAGGAGGAGCTTGCGGACGGCTGCTGCAGCGCGAGGCGTAGGCGAGGGCGAGTTCAGTGATGGGGAGCGCGCTGGGCCGGGGCGCAGGGCGCGACGGCCACAAGTTGAGCGGCTGGGAGCCGGAGGCGACGGGATCCAGGGGCGGTGGCCTTGGGAGAAGGGGGCGAGGCGCTGGCTGCGGCACACGGGGTGAGGAAGAGGCGGCGCTGGTGGAGGCGGGGACTCGGAGGCACAGGAGTGGGGGGGCGCTCGGGGCAGCGCGCCGGTCGGGGCAGGCTTGGGGGCGGCACGCCTGCGGGGAGCCCAGGGAGGAGGCGTTCGGGCTGGGGGTAGGCCAGAGGGGCGGCGAGGCCCATGGGGGGGCGCGGCGGAGCACTGGGCGAGGAGGCGGCAGGCTAGGGTTCGGGGGGGGAGGAGAGGGAGCAATCGGCGCCTCGAGGAAGGAGAGCGCGGGCGGCGGGCGCTAGGGCTGTTCGGGAGGAAGGAGAAGAAGCAAGAAAGAAGGAAAAAAAAAGTAGGGTTTGGGGGGATGTGGGCTGGGCCAGAGGAGGAAAAGAAAACAAAAATACAGGTGTTACAAGGGAGGCCAGAGCTCTCGTGTGTAGAGAACTTTGAGCTGTTCCTCTTATGTTTCTATTGAATAAAGTTCATAGTTTCGAGGAGCTTTTGTGCCTTGTTCGTCCGACTTGTTTTTCGTCAAGTCTTTCTCGCCGAGTTTCTGGACAGACCGACGTTGCTTCGGTCTTTCGTTCATAACTCGAGTTTTACAGATCCGATTGACGTGATTCTTTTTGGGTTGTCTTCACAACTCAATTATCTATCATCTGTGAAATTTTCACGAGCTTCAGATCTGTAGTTTTTTAGATACACGAGTTTCTTTGCAGCGTTGCAGATCTGTTTTATATCGGGTAGAACAGATTGATCTTCGTTTAATGTTTTGATCGTATCTCAAGTTTTACTCCGTGTTTTCAAGTGATTATTGTTGCATTAGATCCGTGACTTGATTCTCTACATCTCTACTTAATTTGTCACGGTTGAACACGTTTGAAAACACTTGCACACACGGTTTCTTTAACCGGTTGATTTTTGCTGAGGGGTTTTTGTTGTTTCCACTGCGAAAAGTTTTAATCTACCATTCACCCCCCCTCTGGTAGCTTTTCACGTGCTCTTCGATCCTACAGTAGGCCCCAACAGGGCATAACATAGGACGGCTGACACACTTCTTTGTCTCTCGTTCTTTCCTTCTCTCTCGTTCTTTCCTCTCTCTCTTTTAAATAACTCAAAAACGAAAGATTGACGTAAACCTATACAACAAGCGTCACCTGTTTCGAACGGGCCCGTCTCACATGTGTTACGCATGTGAGGCGTGTACGTTTGGAATTGTCCCTTTTTGGACAGCCTGAGAGTGATCGAGGGGGTGTGGCATGTGATGAGACGCGGGTTTAGATCTAGACGAGATTTTGACGGCATAACCCTGTTGTTCTCTGCTGCACCATTTTCGGGCGTGCAGTGGAGAACAGCGGGGTTATGCTGCCGAAATTTCGTTCGGATCCATACCACGCGTCTCGTCATGAGCATGCTCCGCTCGATCACTCTTGGGTGGGTTTAGAACCTATCTTTTCCATAAGATGTAGGGCCGTGATATAAATAAATTATAAAGTAACTATAATTTCCTTGACATTAAACTGCAGATTCAAACATGGGTGAGGATCGTAGTTGGATGTATACCGGTTGGAAGAACAGTTCTGGTGGTCACTCGGATGAGTGGTTCGCAAAGACAGATGCTTTTGTAGATCGAGCTTTTTCATTGTCAAATATCGATAAGGTGTGGTGCCCATGTACGAAATGTCAAGGTGCAAAGTGTTGGGACAAAGTGAATTTGGCGTTTCACTTATGCCGATACGGTTTCATGCAAGATTATGAGGTGTGAACCTTTCACGATGAGACATCTTCTCAACCCTTACAAGTTTCAGATGAAGATGGCAACACGGGGGGTCGATAGGATGGACGAGATGCTTGATGCCATAAATCCTGAATTGATGGAGGATCCTCCTACAACGGAGGTTGAAGCGTTTTTCACGCTTCTCAAAGCTTCAGAAGAGCCGTTGCATGAACACACCGAAGTGACGCTCCTTACTTTCATGACTAGATTTATGGCCATTAAGTCCAAGTATTTCTTCTCCAATAACTGCTACAACGATCTCATCAAATTGATCAGCGATATCCTTCCACAACCACATAAAGTGCCTAAATATATGTATCAGTCTAAGAAGTTGATTTCTAGTCTAGGTATGAAATACGAGAAGATTGATATGTGTCTAGACAATTGCATGCTTTTTTGGAGAGAGCATGCCAACGAGAACAAGTGCTTAAAATGTGGTAAAGCGAGATTTGTCGAAGTTGTTAATGACGATGGTTCAAAAGTAATGACTCAAGTCACACAGAAGCAGCTTCGCTACTTGCCTGTCACACCTAGGTTCAAGCGTTTGCTTCTATCTAAAAAAACAGCTAGACACATGAGGTGGCATAAAGAAAGTGTACGTGAGAACAACGGCATGATGGTGCACCCGTCGGACGGTGAGTTATGGAAGGCGCTTGACCGCTTCGATCCAGATTTTGCCAATGACGCGAGAAATATTGGCTTTGGGTGGCGACAGATGGCTTCTGACCGTTTAGTACAAACGCCACACCATACTCTTGTTGGCCCATGTTTGCTATTCCGTACAACTTACCACCATCGCTTTGTATGAAGTATGAGTTCATGTTCCTATGCCTTATTGTACCTGGACCGGATCATCCTGGTTCACGACTGAACATGATGACGCAGCCATTGATTGAAGAGTTGAAAATGTTATGGACAGGAGTCGAAGCGTACGACTATTATAGAAAACAGAAATTCAACCTTCGAGCTGCGTACTTGTGGTCTGTTCATGATTTTCCAGCTTACGGCATGTTTTCTGGCTGGAGCACTCATGGTCGATTGACATATCCAATATGTGCTTCGGACACGGATTGTTTTTGTCTAAGTCATGGTGGCAAGATATGCTACTTTTATTGTCA
Source organism: Neostapfia colusana (assembly GCA_030760725.1). Classification (NCBI taxonomy): domain Eukaryota; kingdom Viridiplantae; phylum Streptophyta; class Magnoliopsida; order Poales; family Poaceae; genus Neostapfia; species Neostapfia colusana. The sequence goes on along the minus strand of JASWHV010000019.1, from coordinate 3,285,764 downwards.
TAGACGTTGGTTACCGCCAAATCACATGTTTAGGCAACACAGAAATGCCTTCAGGAAGGGTACCATTGTAAAAAAGGGACCACCACAACATCTGAACGGGTCGGAAATTGTTAAACAGCTCAACAATCTAGTGCTAGATGAAGATCGTCCAGAATATTTCATTGGTTACGGAGAGGATCACAATTGGACTCATATATGTGCACTATGGGAGTTATCGTATATGAAGTCTTTAATTCTAATGCATAACATTGATGTCATGCACCAGGAACGTAACATGGGCGAATGCATCATATGCACGTGCTTGGATATGACTGGCAAAACAAAAGACAATATAAAAGCTCGGAAGGATTTGGCAGAGGTTTGTAACCGACCAAGTCTTGAGCTCTCCGAAGCTGGTGGCAAACCACGAGCTTCATTCTGCCTTCGACCAAAAGAAAAGAAAGAAGTCTTCAAGTGGTTGAAACAGTTGAAGTTCCCAGACGGTTATGCTGCTATCCTGAGAAGAGCCGTTAATGTTAAGACTGGAAATCTTACTGGTTTGAAGAGTCATGATTATCACATAATCATGGAAAGACTTCTGCCAGTTATGTTTCGAGGCTATCTTGACGATGAGGTGTGGAAGGTGTTAGCCGAGCTTAGCTATTTTTATAAACAGCTTTGTGCTAAAGAAATCAAAAGGGAGATGATGGAGAAGTTGGAAAAAGAGATACCCGTGATTTTATGTAAGATGGAAAAAGTATTTCCTCCAGGGTTCTTCAATCCAATGCAGCACCTTCTAATCCATCTTCCATATGAAGCTAAAGTAGGCGGCCCTGTTCAATATAGATGGATGTACCACATTGAAAGAGCACTCAGATGTCTAAAACCGATGGTTCGTAATAGGGCAAGGGTTGAAGGATGTATCGTCGAAGCATTTAGACTTCAGGAGATAGGATACATTTCAAGTGTCTACTTTGAAGAAGAACACAATGTTAATGCATCGGTGTTGTGGTACAATATGGCTGAAGCAACCTCTTGTAGCAAAATCTCACTTTTTCAAACCAGAGGCACCACTGTTGGTAGTGGCACGAGCTATGATGCTTCAACAGATGAAAAGACAGTTGCTTTGTTATACATGTACGCTAACATAGATGGGATGGATAATTTTTTTCAGTAAGTGGTTGTTCAACATCTATACTAATTTGCGTGGTGTGTTATACATCTATGCTAATAATTCTGTTTTGTCCTTATTTAGTGAGTTCGACCGACAAAATTGGAAGTCTAAGCAGCAACCTACTAGCAAGCAAATACAAACAATGCGACATTATGGAGTAAATGGAGGACCTAACTTCCAAACTTGGTTTCGAAATCATGTAACGTTTTCCTTGTCTTGTTCCTCTTAGTAATTATGTTCATAGCATAAAATAGTCTTCTTACTTCATATGTTGAACAGTGCAACACACAAGCTGGTGTTCATGAAGATTTGCGACAACTGTCGAACGGATCCATTAAAATTAAACTCTTTGGTTGATATGATGTCAATGGGTTCCGATTTTGTTCAACTCAATTTGAAGCTCAACGTCCTCTAAGGGCAACATCAAACACCGGAGTTGTGACGAGGGCCGCCGATGCCAAAGGACGTGAAACTAATTTCTATGGGATCATAAACAAAATCCTATAATTTAGTTTTGCCGAGAGTAAAGACCTTAAAGTAGTCTTCTTTGACTGTGATTGGTTTGATAATAACAATGGAACTCGACAAAACCAATTTGGCATGGTAGAAGTCAAACACAAGGACCGACTACGAGGCTACGACACCTTTGTCCTTGCACACCAAGTCGAACAAGTGTACTATCTACAATATCCATGCGAAAAACTTAGTGCATGGTGGGTTGTACAAAAGGTGAATCCTCGTGAGCGGTTATATACACCGGACAATACTAGTTACATTGATGAGGCTGATGTTGTTTACCAAGAAAAAGAGTTGTCGGATTCTTTTGTCGTTGAGCGTGGTCTACGACTCGATGAATTAGTTGGAGATGCACAAGATGTACAGACTCATAATGTGAAAAAACGAAAACGGCGAACAACCACGACAAAAGATCGATGGTCCGGTTTACGAAGTAGAGTACATGATCGTGATATTGATGAATTTTGAAATTGAGTACAAGTAACGTTTCCTTCATCTCTTCTTTCGTCTTCTATATTTTCCTTTAAATTCATTATCAAAATTCCTTTCATCAGGATGTCGTCGAGTAGTAGATGACGGGGGACGCGGGGCTTTTTGCCCCCGAGAGCAGATTCCGTTTTCCAGGGCTATCAGTCTAGCAATGGTAGACTGTCTCAGCTGTTGGGCCTCGACAGAGGCCAGGGGTCACGAGAGCGGTCACGACAGGTAAAGAATATTAAATTACATAAATTATATAAATAACTTTCTTAAATCTATATTACCAATCTTCAAATTTTTAGGACGACTCTATGTCTGAGGAGACAGAGGCCAGGGGTCCTCTTCAGACACCACAGGTTTCGGAGCCTGTTACAGATCCTGCATCGGATCCTCTTCAGGTTCCGGCACCGCAGGCTTCAGACCCTGCTTCAGAGTCTTCCACAGAGCCTGATGTGGAGTCGGCTTCACAGCGGCGTTACAGGTTCCTGCACGGCCAGAAGATCGGGTCGTTATTCGTCCGGTTGGCGATAGGTAAGTAAATCTATAACAAATCAATTTAGATATTTTAACACTTATATATGTACTAATTGAGAATCGTGTATTAGGTCTTGGGCCGATGACTCGTTCACGGGTCAAGGACGCCACCGCCAGGTCAACGCTGTCCTGGGCCAGCTCATCCGTTGTCACTACCCCGGTCTAGTGAACGGACGGGCTGCTACGTCTTGGGACGATTACGCTACGGCCCAGGACATTACCTACGGCAACCACCAGGAGCATGTGTGGCATGAATTCATGGTAAGTAAATCGTCTATTCGTTAAATGTGAACCTATTATATGTTAAATACATTAACTTGTATATTTCTTCTTGTAGAAATATTACCGTTTGGAGGACGAGGCCCAGCTAGATCACCCTCGCCTGGTCTTCAACAACAACGCTAGGAAGCTCCTGACGCAGTCGATTTCAACGCCTCGCATTCAGGCTACGAAGGCGTACTATAAGTTGCATCTGGACGAGGGTGAGCCGGGGCAGTTTAGGGATGTGGCGGACAAGTACTTGACGGATGCACAGTACGCAGAGGTAAATTCTTTATTTTACTTTGCTTCATTATCCAATTTTTATCAATGTTTTCATCCAACAACAAACGTGTGCAGGTCAGCGTACCGTGGCTTGAGTCCTGTCCGGACGCCTACAGTTCCCTGTGTGCTCGTTGGGCGAGCCAGGGCTTCCAAGGCATGTCGATGACCCGCCGACAGAGTCGAGGGACGGAAGGGAAACACCGTCTTGGCGGGGATGGCTACGTACGCCTTGCTAAACGGATGGTAAGTGATACTCGAATTATATTCTAGTTAATTTCTATCGCTATCATTGAGCTAACACGTATCAATAGGAGCGCGAGATCGGTCAGGAGCCGACCGCTATCCTGGTGTGGAGGAGGGGTCACATGGGAAGTGACCTCTCGCAGCCTGATCAGCTGTCTTCTCGGACAGCGACGGAGACGTTGATGAGTTCTTTAGTTGACTTAATTGTATTCTCTTTAAAACTTCTGATGACTTTAATTTTCTGTATTTTCAGGAAAAGTATGGGGAGGAGGTGCGGAGGCTTCGAGGCGATGATTACGATTGGTAGAACTCGCTGATCGTACCTTCAGCCGCCTATGCAAGCGGTGGCGGTAAACCTCACGGCTGGTGAGTTCTGTTGTTTTTCATTTGCTTTCATGAACTTCGAGACACGAAACTTTAATACTCTTACTTAGTTGTGTAGGTTGGCCATCTTCGATGGAGTAGTAGACTCGAGGGAGGCGCGGTCTTACTCGAGGGCCTCTTCATCGCAGGGTGGATCCAACAGGCGTGGCAGCCGCGATCTGGAGCTCCAGAGTATCCAGGAGGAGCTCCAGAGGACGCAGGAAGCACTGAGGCTCGCGAACGAGAGGCAGGCAGCCGAGCTCCGGGCTAGGGACGAGTATCAACACTCGTACATGCTACAGCTGCAAGCTGCCATGCAGGTAAGTTCAGATCGTTGTACTCAACGTTTCTAATATATAAATGACATGTATAATAATTTAATTCATATTTGCAGGCTATGGCCATAGGACAGCCTGTTGTCTTTCCTCAGTGGGCGCCGCCACCGATACAGCTACCACAGGGGCCGACGTCAGGAGCACAGGTACAAAATTTGTCATAATAGCTGCAACTAGTTAAACTTGCTCAAATTTAGTTGAATTTGATCAAACTTACTCAAACTTAGAGAAAACTAGTTAAACATCCTCAAACTGAGTAAAATATGGTACAACTTACTCAACTATAGTCAAATATGACCAAACTTACTCAAACATAGCCAAAACTATTTGAACAGCTCAAACACAAACACTACTAGTCCATACTTCTCAAACTTAGTAAAATATGAGCAAACTTACTCAAACATAGCCAAATCTAGCTAACTTGCTCAATTCTAACTTGTAATGAGTTTATTTAATCATATACACATTTGTGAACTTCTAATTTGTCTAACTATACATGTACATCATAGGGATCGGCGATGCGGGCTGAAGAAACTCCATCCCCTCAGCAACCAGCGTTTGGACGAGTGCACGACGACTTCCTGGACTCCGGTGGCAGCGGTCGGGGTAGCGTAGGGTAGTGTGGCGTGCGTATAGTGTTTTTGTGCCTGTCTGTGTTGTATTTGATTGCCTGTGATCTGGCCGTCGTGCCAGGGCTGGACTCGAAGCCAGGGCAGGATTTTCTGTTTTTTAAAAAAATTGGAAACTTATTGACGACGGTTTCTGGTACTTGGCCATCGTCAATAAGCCATTATTATTGACGACGGCCAGGTACCAGAAACCGTCGTCAATAAGCCATTGTTATTGACGACGGCCAAGTTGAAACCATCGTCAATAAGCCATGGTTACTGACGACGGTTCAAATCCTGGCCGTCGTCAATACTCTGTTCTAGCTTATTGACGATAGCCTGACTTAGCTGTCGTCAATAAGCCATTGTTATTGACGACGGCCAGGTACCAGAAACTGTCGTCAATAAGGCATCGTTACTGATGACGGTTCATATCCTGGCTGTCGTCAATAAGCTTATTGACGACAGCTAAATTTAGCTGTCGTCAATAAGCTTATTGACGACGGTTACCATCATCAATAAGATTATTGACGACTAATAATTGACGACAGCCGTAAATCGTCGTCTATAAAGTTTTACCGTCGTCAATAAGTTATTGACGACGGTAATGTCCTTATTGACGACGGTTTCTGGCCGTCGTCTATTGTCCGGATTCCTGTAGTGCAATGAGCCTTTTTATTCTATACCTTGTGGTAAGCTACATGTCATACTTTTCCCGCACTTGGTGAGTATGACATGTACTCACCCTTGCATTATCATATAAACATCAGCAACAGGAGAAGAGTACTTCGAGGACCATGTGGAGTACTAGGCGTGCGAACTACCGTCAACATGCCTATGGAGTTGAAGATGGAGCCTGCTTCTATTTAGTTATTTCCGCTGTCGTTTAGAGACTTCTGCTGCAAGAATAAGTTAGAGACTCATGAGTGAGACAATGAGTCGATGTAAAAATACTTAAACACTATTTATTCATGGTTATATTCTGAATTCAATTTGTGGATTACGTGTGTATGTGTGATGAACATCCTGGGCACACATATGCATTAACTTGGTTCTGTTTCCGGAACCGGGTGTCACAGATTGGCATCAGAGCCACGTTGATCGTAGGACACAAGCCTAGGTAGAATGGACACTCCAAAACACATAGGAACAACCCTCTAAACTGCCTTTTTTGAAAATTGCTTGCTGATGCACTTTTCTTGTCAATTCAGCCACCGCAAAGTGCTATTTTCAGCCCCTCTTTTCTCTTCTTTTGGACAGCAATGCCTTTGCTTCTTGCTCCATAGTTTCTGAAGTTTTCGGAGTTATTTCTTCCTTCTCTAAAGTTTCTCATGTCTTATTTATAGATGCCAGTGACCAGGAGCACAGCACGCATAAGAGCTCGTCCACCACCACGTGGGAGTGCTCTTAACCCCATTGAGGTGTCCGATGGAACATATTGGGAGGAAGTGAAGACGGAACCTCATGATGAAGATGAGGTCAATATCTATATGCATGAGGAAGAGGATCCGGAAGAGGTAGAACCATTCGAAGAAGATATGGAGGATGATCCACAAGAACAGCATTGGTACGCACCTCAGGAGGAGTTTCACGCAGGCTTACACCCAGTGGAGCCTCATGAGAAGAAGATGAACCTGAGGAGGAGCCACCCCTTGCTAAGACCAATAATGAAGGAGATGAATGGTCCAATCATTCAGTTCAAGAATTTCAGTCCGATGGAATGGAAGGAGGACACACATCCAGGGAGCTCAAAGAATTTCTGGATTGCTGCAGCCCATACCCGGAGTATCTCCTCAAGAAAGTCCCTCGTCTCGGACATGAAGAGTGGAAGGCTGAAGTAACCATCCTATCTAACTGTAGGATTGTCACCCGGCACTTCACACCCACGTGGAGAGCTACAAGGGCAGAAGCTATCGATGATGCTGCATGGGAAGCACTCACCGGACTGTGCTACGTCTTCCATGAGCAGCTTGAGGGCACCACTTTTGAGCTGCACCGTGTCGGAAGAGTGGTACAAGGGAGATCGTTGGACCCCATGTAACAGTCCTTTCCAACCCACAAGCTGCTGACAAGTCTCAGAGGTTGCTCGTGGAGTTAGGAAACCGCTACGCAAGCGCACAAGAAGAGATCCGTTACCTCCGCAAGAAGCTGTATTTGCTGGAGAAACAAGAGGAGACTCGTGCCAACACGGGAGAAAATGGAGCACCAGCGTCATCTAACCCTACATGGACTGCTGACTCACCATGGTGTGCGCCCATGTATGGACCACCCCCATCACATGGCGAGAACAGCACCGGTTCACATGATTAAGTTTAGGATTCCCATTGAATAAGCTGTAATAGGAACGTTTAAATCGTAATAGCTTGAATAGGAGTGGTGTGTTGAACTTTTGTGATGATTGCTTAGTTTGTGTGCTGGTGTGAGTTGTTAGACGCTTCGGCGAATGTCCACATCCACACATAGTAGAGAGATGTGATATGCTTCGGCACTTGTTCACATCCTCATACAGGCTGAAATTAATAAAATAAGATATTCAGTTCATACACCTTGATTCATATAGTTGGGGGAATCAATCTAAACTTCTATTTTCTATTCTACTCTACTCTCTCTCACAGATGGTGAGGGAAAACGCCAGCCGTCAAAGGAGGAATGCTCATGGCAACAATGAACCACAAGAGGATGGCAACGTTGAAGTTCCTGAAAATGCTAACCCCGGGGCTGATGCAAACAACCTTGAACGGTTGATGGCTATGCAGAACCAGCTCATGCAAACTATGATACAAACGTTGGGACAGCTGCAAACCAACAACAACAACAATCCTAACCCCGTTCCTGCACCCCCACCGCCACCACCGCCGGCTCACAACAGATTGGGAGAATTCATGAGGACTAGGCCGCCTACTTTTGCACAAGCTAATGATCCCATGGAGGCTGATGATTGGTTGAAGTCCATGGAAAAGAAGCTTTCTATTGTTCAGTACAATGATCGGGAGAAAGTTCTCTTCGCATCGCACCAACTTATGGGAGCAGCCGCTGACTGGTGGGACGCTCTTTGCAATGCTCATGTCAACCAGGAGACTATCACTTGGGCTGAATTCAAGGAGAGTTTCCGCTCTCATTACGTCCCTGCTGGAGTCATGATGCTTAAAAGGCAAGAGTTTGAAGGTCTCCACCAAGGAAGGAAGAGCATGAATGAGTACCTCAACAAGTTCACGCAGCTGTCAAGGTATGCTCCAGAAGATGTTAACTCGGATTAAATGAAGCAATACTTGTTCATGAGAGGATTGAACAATGAGATCCAAGTTCAGCTGCTCAACAATGATTATGCAAACTTACAGAAGCTCGTTGACAAAGCTATAGTGGTTGAGAGCAAGATCCGTGAGATCGAGCAAGAGGGCAAGAGGAAGATGCCATACCAGCCACAAGGAAGCAATGTACGTCCCCGTTTCATGCCACCAGCTGCACCACAGTATGGCTCGTCCGCTTCTACTTTACGCCCTGCAAATCCACCTCGCCCTAATCAGCCACCGCAGCAACGTCCTGTTATGCAAGCACCTCGTATGATTTTGCCTCCTGCGCCCCGTCCCAACATGGGTGCCTATGCTCAAAACAAGCCTCGCCCCAACATTCCTGTTGTTATGGGCAGCAAAGCATGCTTTTCATGCGGAGAGGCGGGACACTTTGCAAGTCAGTGCCCGAAGAAAGGCCTTGGACAGCCGACCAACGCACGAAAACAGAACCCATGGCCGAATGGAGGAGCTACGCAAGGTAACCGTGGGCAGCAGAACTACGCTCGTGGCAACGTGAATCATGTCTCCGCTGAGGAAGCACAACAAGCTGAGGACGTCGTGATTGGTATGTTCCTTGCCAACTCCAACCCAGCCACTGTTTTAATTGATTCCGGAGCATCGCATTCATTCATATCATCCAAGTGTGTAGCCAAGTATAATCTGCCCATATCACACATGAAACATACTATGTTGGTAAATTCTCCCAGTGGAGAGATGAGGACTAATATAGTATGTCCAAAAGTAAACCTTAAAATAAGGGGGTAGACTTTCTTGTCAACCTTATTGTCTTGAATTCCCAAGGGATTGATTTAATACTTGGAATGGATTGGTTAAGCAAGCACAACGGAGTGATTCAATGTGCTGAGAGGAGCGTGCAGTTGACAAATGAGCACGGTACTCATATTGAGTTCGAGTCGGCCCAACCGGCGACCGATAAGGCAGCGTTGAACCACGTCGAAGAAGCAACATTGGAAAGCATTCCAGTGGTTCAAGAATTTTCAGATGTGTTCCCGGAAGAACTTCCAGGTATGCCACCTGACTGGGACATTGAATTTGCCATTGATTTAGTACCTGGGACTGCACCTATAGCGAAAAGGCCTTATATGATGCCCGCTAATGAACTAGTGGAACTTAAGAAGCAAATTCAGGAGCAGCTAGAAAAGGATTTTATACGCCCAAGCTTGTCACCGTGGGGAGCCCCGTGCTCTTCGTAGACAAGAAGGATGGGACCCAAAGGATGTGTGTGGATTAAAGGTCTCTCAATGAGGTGATGATCAAGAATAAATACCCGCTGCCCCGTATAGAGGACCTGTTCGACCAAATGAAAGGTGCTCGAATTTTCTCCAAGATTGATCTTTTGTCGGGATACTTCCAGCTGAAGATTAAGCCCTCCGACATACCCAAGACTGCATTTCGAACAAATTCAGTTCGTCGTGGTCTTCATCGACATACCCGTTATGTCTTTTGGGTTAACAAATGCACCCGCATACTTTATATACCTCATGAATAAGGTCTTCATGGAGTACTTGGACAAGTTCGTCGTGGTTTTCATCGACGATATCATGGTGTATTCGAAAAGCGAGGAAGAACACTTGAGATTGACATTGCAGAAACTGCGAGAGCATCAATTGTATGCCACGTTCAGCAAGTGTCAATTTTGGCTAAAGGAGATATCGTTCTTAGGCCACATCATCTCCGAGGGAGGAGTATCGGTTGATTCCGGAAAAGTGGGAGACGTTTTATAGTGGAATCAACCGCAGAATGTAAGAGATATTCGGAGTTCCTTGGAATAGCTGGATACTACCGCCGGTTCATCAAGGATTTCTCCGAAATAGTGAAGCCTATGACTGAATTGCTTATGAAGGGAAAAGCATTTCAGTGGACACCAGTGTGCCAAGAAAGCTTTGAGGAGCTCAAGAAAAGACTAACCACAGCGCCGGTTTTTGGTATTGCCCGACATGAGCAAGAGCTTCGACATATATTGTGACGCATCAAGACAAAGGCTTGGATGTGTGCTCATGCAAGAAGGACAAGTGGTAGCCTATGCGTCGAGGCAACTAAAGAAACACGAGCTGAATTACCCCACACATGACTTGGAACTTGCAGCCGTGGTACATGCCTTGAAGATTTGAAGGCATTATATCCTTGGCCACCGATGTGAGATTTATACGGATCACAAAAGCCTCAAGTATATATTCACGCAAACGGATCTGAATTTGAGGCGACGTCGATGGTTGGAACTCATCAAGGATTATGATGTCGGAATCAACTATCACCCGGGAAAGGCCAATGTAGTAGCTGATGCGTTGAGCCGAAAGGGAGCATGTCACCAACTCATGGTTCGGGAGCTGCCGCCCGAGGTGCGCAAGGAGTTCGAACGGTTACATCTTGGGTTCTTGAACGAGATGGAAGTGATATAACTCAACTCCTCACTGGAACGAGAGATAAGAGATGGCCAAGCAACGGATGAGGAAATCAAGGAAAGAATCCGACAAGGCATAGAAAAGGACTTCAAGGAAGACGAGAAAGGCACACTTTGGTTAGGGAAAAGGATTTGTGTGCCTAATGTAAAGCACATCCGCGACACGATATTAAAGGAGGCACATGCATGACTCACCTTATTCCATACATCCCGGCTGTACAAAGATGTACAAGGACCTGAAAACTTGCTATTGGTGAGATGGTATGAAAAGGGACATAGTCGAATATGTTGCCTTATGCGATACGTGCCAACGGGTGAAGGCCGAACATCAAAGACCCGCTGGACTGTTGCATCCATTGAAAGTACCCGAGTGGAAGTGGGAAGACATCAGCATGGATTTCATCGTCGGATTGCCATGTACTCAATTGGGTTACGACTCTATTTGGGTTATCATGGACCGATTGACAGAAACTGCCCATTTCCTTCCTGTTAAAACCAAGTACAACGTTGCACAACTAGCCGAGCTGTATATGGAGCAAATCGTGTGTCGCCATGGAGTTCCGAAAAGGATAGTTTCAGATCGGGGTTCTCAATTTACCTCTAGGTTCTGGAAGAAGCTGCATGAAGCCATGGGTACATGACTGAATTTCAGCTCTGCTTATCAGCCACAAACCGACGGGCAAACTGAGAGGACAAATCAAATTTTGGAAGACATGTTAAGAGCTTACGCCTTGAAACATGGGCGTAGTTGGGATAGGAGCTTGCCGTATGCTGAATTCTCATACAACAACAGCTACCAAGCCAGCTTGAAGATGTCACCCTTCGAAGCATTGTATGGTAGAAGGTGTAGAACGCCGCTGTTCGGGAATGAGACCGGAGAGAGCCAAGTGTTTGGACCCGAAGTGCTGCAAGACGCTGAGAAGCATGTCCAAACGATACGAGAAAACTTGAAGGCTGCTCAGTCACGACAAAAAGGTTATGCGGACAATAGGCAAAGAAAATTGACCTTCAAAGTAGGAGACTTCGTGTATCTTAAGGTATCGCCTATACGAGGCCAACGACGGTTCAATATCAAGGGAAAATTAGCACCTTGCTACATCGGGCCATTCAAGATTTTCGGCAAGCGAGGAGAAGTAGCCTATCAACTAGAGCTGCCAACGCACCTCTCCGACGTACACGACGTGTTTCACGTGTCCCAACTAAAGAAGTGCTTAAGAGTACCGGAAGAACAAGTACCGATGGATGAGCTCGAGCTTCAAGAGGATCTGACCTACGCGGAGCACCCCGTCAAAATTTTGGACGTGAAGGAAAGGGTCACAAGGAACAAAGTGATCCCTTGGTGCAAGGTACAATGGAGCCATTACACGGAAGCCGAAACTACATGGGAGCGTGAGGAAGACCTCAAGGCAGAATTCCCTCATCTATTCTCTACTCTATCGAATCTCGAGGGCGAGATTCAATTTAAGGGGGGTAGGTTTGTAACACCCTCAAATTCATTTCCATGCATTGCATACATTTTTCATGTAGAGAAGCATTATAAAAGAAGTAGAAATGGAGAAAGAACTATAGAAATGGAGAAAGAACCATAGAAATGGAGGAAGGAACCATAGAAATTGAGAAAGAACTATAGAAATGGAGAAAGAACCATAGAAATGGAGAAAGAACCATAGAAATGGAGGAAGGAACCATAGAAATGGAGAAGGGCATATAGAAATGGAGAATGGGGCATAGAAACAGAGAGTGGGACATAGAAATGGAGAGTGGAATGTAGAAATGGAGTAAGTGACATAGAAATGGTGGGGAATGGGAAAAAGATAGCTGAAATGAGCCAATTCCAATTTCCCCAAATTTTTCCCCAAATCTCCAAATTCCCCAATTCCCCCAAAAAGGGGAATTTTCCCCACATTTGGGGAATTTCCCCCACATTGCTGCCGCACAAAATCAATTGGGGAAAAGTTTGTTAGGGTTTAGCTCCAATTGCAGTAGGATTCTCCCCCTCCCCCCCTTATAAATAGAACCCACCCCCCTTGGCCGCAGCCCCCCTTGTGACGCCCTCAATTCTGTGGAGAACTAATGCATATGTGTGCCCAGGATGTTCATCACACATACACATATGTTCCACAAACTGAAATCAGATTATATATTACCACAAATAACAGAGTTTATTATAATATCTCGTGAGTCTTGGACTCATGCTCACAGCGGAAGTCTTTATTCTAATGCGGAAGCAATCTAACTAATGCGGAAGCAAATCTAAACAGCAATAGCTCCATCTCTATTTCATCCCCACAGGCAAGGTTGAGAACAGATCACACGCCTAATGCTCCATTTGGTCCTCATAGTAGTCTTCTACTGCTGCTGATGATGAAATAATAATGCAAGTTTGAGTACAATGATGTACTCAGCAAGTGCGGGAAAATATGATATGAAGCTCATAGCAAGGTAGGTATAAAAAGGCTCATTTGCAGAAAAGCAGATTTATAAAACCATGATAAAACAGCAACTTAAATTTAGATGAATGTAATCCCAGCATGTATTAAATTACCAACATACCTCCATCACTTTCCATGTTCCACCCAAACATTAACCAACTTCATTCTTGCTCACAAATACCTCCTCGTATTCGCTACCATCTCACGGATACCTTCTCGTATTCGCTACCATCTTATCTCATAAACAACTTCGTTTCACACCGAGACCAATCTCGTTGCCATGACTCAACAGTCATGAAACCATCTTGTCGCCCGGACTCAACAGTCCCAAAACCAAACCATAACCATAATCAATAACCATAACCAAAAACCATCCCAACTAATCATGGCAGTTGGCCAGGCGCTCGTGACCGTAAGCTCGGCTATCATGATAGTTTTAAGAACCCTGCAGAGTTTGCACCTCTTTACCCACAAGTTTGTGATTTCGTCACCTGTCGGCGACTGCAGAACCTCCATTATACCAGTACACAACCGTCAGTGTATGGTCAAGAGATCACAAAATAGCCATTACAAAGGGGTTACTAGATGTATGGACTCACTAAGGTTTCACCGGCAGGCTAGAATCTCCAATTCTCCCACCCACGGGCCCCCCTTGTGCCATGCAGTTCCCAGGGCAGTCCTCACTCGACTCCCATTCCCCGCGGCTTCCACAGTCCATAACACTCTAGCAACTTACCTAATTACTCAGCTAAGCCGCACCCATACTTGGCCTTGTGGTGGCACTGTTATCGTGGCATGTGCATGAATGAACCAGTCCTTAGATCTACGACAAGTAAACCACCATCTCATGCTACCTCATTCACAAACCCAGGCTTGCCTAGATATCTTTCTGATCCATGTTCATTAACATCATCAGTTCCTCATTATCATTACGAGTGCAGTTAGCTAGACACATCTATCTCGCTTCCCAATCCCATGGACTCAGCGAAGCATAAAAGTAAAAACCATACCCGACTCATAAACTTCCCTGGAGACAAGGGTGGTTTAACCAAAACTAGTAAACTCCTATAAAAGGGTTTCCCATCATGTTTGACTCAGCACACAACCCTTTTCGCAAAACAAAACAGTTTTTTCACAAAACATAGGATCAATATGGTCAAGGAGCACTAGCCTTGTTCTTGCGGTTCCGGATGTTCTTGGATCTCAAAACCTTGTTGCTGCAATTCATCGTAGACAGCTCCCTGAGCTTGTCCTGCTATGTAGGATCACGTGCATACAAGATTCACAGCTATTAATATCATGCACAAACCTTAAACTAGATGCGATGATGCATATGCATGTTATCCTATGATTAGTTTTATTAGGTTGGTTTGTACGTGTTCTTGCATGGCTTGCATGGACAGAGGTGTTCGGATCAAAGGTGGACGTGGCGATGATCTTGTCTTTAGATCAACCTGATCATCAAGTGATCTATCCACGAGAAGGCTTCTGTTCGAAAGGAATCAAAGAACAGATGCAAAGAAAACACAACAATGTCGTAAGGTGGTATTGGAGACCTACCTTACGTTCTTCTTGATCTCGAGGTCCTCCTCAGATCGTTGGGCTTTTCTCCGGCGATCTTCCTTGCTGCACTTCGGTGATGGTTTACTCGGTTGGTTGGGACTAGGGCTCTAAGTCGTCGGCTCAGGAGTTGGAAAAGAAGTTTGTGGTTTCGGCCAGAGGTTCTGGGTTCTATTTATAATCGGGAAGAGAAGAGTCCTAATCTGATTGTATCCCGAATAAGAGTCCTGTTCAAATTTGTCGTCGAATCTTACAACTTATCTTTAGTTGATTTGGTGCGGTATCATTGTGGAATTCAGGTCGGTTTCTGTTGCAGTATTACTACGCGTACAGAATCCAAAAACCGTTCCTAGAACTCGTTACCTCCTCGGTGATGAGCTCCGGAAGCTTCACGTGTCCACCGGGTCCTGGTCTCTCCCTCTCTGCAGGGACGAGCTCCGGTTGTGCCGCGTGTCAAGTGAGCAAGACTTCCCTCTCCTTCGGAGGTGAGCTCCGCGTGCGCCACGTATCCTGGCGGTCGGGACCTCCTTTCTTACACGGAGGTGTCTCTGCACACGCCTCGTGTCAGTGTCGGACCTTTCCTTTCTTCTCAGAGACAAGCTCCGAGGTCGACACATGTCCAACAGTGACGGACTTCTCGGAGATAAGCTCAGGTGGCGACATGTGTTCAATGGAACCGGACCTCTTGGAGGTGAGCTCCGAGATCGACATGTATCCCACGCGACCGGTCCTCTGATTTCCATGGTGACTAGATCCGAAGGTGACATGTGTCCTGCGGAAATGCCTTTGCTTCTTCCGCAGAGGCTAGCTCCGAGGGCAACACGTGTCCCACAGGGTCGGACCTCTCCCCCTTCGTGGAGATGAGCACCGAGCCTGCCACGTAGCCAGTTTAGCGGTGGACCTCTCCCCATTTCGCAGGGATGAGCTCCGAACACGCCACGTGGCCAGCAGCCGCGGTAAGTTGTCTTCGGCGCTCTCGGTGAACTGGATTCGGCTCTTATAGGCTATCCCTTTGATATTTTTCTCTGTTCCTACTTCTTCTAAAAAGGTTTTCTCTTTATAAAACATGAATATTTGCTGACATTAGGAATGAGGGTGTCACAAATCTACCCCCCTTAAATTGAATCTCGCCCTCGAGATTCGTTAGTGGAGAACATATGGGGAAATTCTGCCTTGATATCTTCTTCACGCTCCCATGTGGCTTCGGTTTCGGTGTGATGGCTCCATTGTACCTTGCACCATCGAATCACTTTGTTCCTGGTGACCCTTTCCTTTACGTCCAAAATTCGGACAGGGTGTTCCGCATAAGTCAGGTTTTCTTGAAGTTCAAGCTCTTCCATTGGTATTTGCTCCTCTGGTACTCTCAAGCACTTCTTGAGCTGGGATACATGAAACACGTCATGTATGTCAGAGAGATATGTCGGGAGCTCTAGTTGATAGGCTACTTCTCCTCGCTTGTCCAAGATCTTAAATAGTCCAATGTAGCGAGGTGCTCGCTTGCCTTTGATGTTGAAACGTCGTTGGCCTCGAGTAGGCGATACCTTAAGATATACGAAATCTCCCACTTCGAAAGTCAACTTCCTTCGCCTATTGTCCGCATAGCCCTTCTGTCGTGACTGAGCAGCCTTTAAGTTCCCCCGTATCGTTTGGACTTGCTTTTCAGCTTCTTGTAGCACTTCGGGTCCAAACACCTGGTTCTATCCGGTTTCGTTCCAGAACAGTGGCGTTTTACACCACCTACCATATAATGCTTCGAAAGGCGACATCTTCAAGCTAGCCTGATAGCTGTTGTTATAGGATAATTCAGCGTACGGTAAACTCCTATCCCAACTACCCCACGTTTCAAGGCGCAAGCTCTCAACATGTCTTAAAAAATCTGGTTTGTCCTTTCGGTTTGCCCATCGGTTTGTGGGTGATAGGCGGAGCTAAAATCCAGTCGTGTACCCATAGCTTTCTGCAGCTTCCTCCAGAATCTAGAGGTAAACTGAGAACCTCGATCAGAGACTATCCTTTTTGGGACTCCATGACGGCACACGATCTGCTCCATGTACAACTCGGCTAGATTTGCAACATTGTAGCTGGCCTTTACAGGGAGAAAATGGGCGGTTTTCGTCAATTGGTCCACGATAACCCAGATGGAGTCATAACCCGACTGAGTACGTGGCAATCCGACGATGAAATCCATACTGATGTCCTCCCACTTCCACTCTGGTACCTTCAAAGGTTGCAACAATCCAGCGGGTTTTTGATGTTCGGCCTTCACCCGTTGGCATGTGTCGCATAAGGCAACGTATTCGGCTATATCCCTCTTCATACCATCCCACCAATAACAAATTTTCAAGTCCTTGTACATTTTGGTACTTCCGGGATGTATAGAATAGGGTGAATCATGTGCCTCCTTCAATATCATGTCGCGGAGGTGTTTCATGTTAGGCACACAAATCCTTTTTCCTAGCCAAAGCGTACCTTTCTCATCTTCTTTGAAATCCTTCTCTATTCCTTGTCGGATTCTTTCCTTGATCTCCTTGATCTCCTCATCCGTTGCTTGGCCATTTCTTATCTCTTGCTCCAATGAGGAGTGGATCTCAATTATTTCCACGTTGTTCAAGAATACAAGGTGCAACCGTTCGAACTCCTTACGTAGTTCGGGTGGTAGCTCCCGAACTGTGAGTTGGTGACATGCTCCCTTTCGGCTCAATGCATCAGCTACTACATTGGCCTTTCTAGGCTGATAGTTGATTCCAACATCGTAATCCTTGATGAGTTCCAACCATCGACATTGCCTCAAATTCAAGTCTGTTTGGGTAAATATGTACTTGAGTCTTTTATGATCCGTATAGATCTAACATCGATGACCAAGGATATAATGTCTCCAAATCTTCAATGCATGCACTACTGCTGCTAGCTCTAAGTCATGCGTAGGATAATTGAGCTCGTGCTTCTTTAATTGTCATGAGGCATAGGCTACCACTTGTCCCTTTTGCATGAGCACACATCCGAGCCCCTGCATGGATGCGTCACAATATATGTCAAAGCTCTTATTTACATCCGGCAATACCAGAACCGGTGCTGTGGTTAACCTTTTCTTGAGTTCCTCAAAACTTCCTTGGCATGCAGGTGTCCATTGGAACACTTTTCCCTTCATTAGCAACTCCGTCATAGGCTTTGCTATCTTAGAGAAGTCTTTAATGAAGCGTCGATAGTATCCAGCCATCCCAAGAAAACTCTGAATATCCCTCACGCTCTGCGGTTGGTACCACTTCAGAACATCTCTCACTCTTCTGGGATCAACCGATACCCCTTCCTTGGAGATAATGTGGCCTAGGAATGATATTTCCTTTAGCCAAAATTGACACTTGTTAAGCTTGGCATACAATTGATGCTCACGCAATTTCTGCAAGGTCAATTTTAAATGTTCTTCATGCTCATCCTCACCTTTTGAATACACCATAATGTCATCGATGAAAACCACGACGAACTTATCCAAGTACTCCATGAAAACCTTGTTCATGAGGTACATGAAGTATGCTGGTGCATTTGTTAATCCAAAAGACATGACGGTATATTCATACGCCATACCGTGTTTGAAAGGCTGTCTTGGGTATATCGGAGGGCTTAATCTTCAGCTGGAAGTATCCCGACCGAAGATCAATCTCGGAGAACACTTGGGCTCCTTTCATTTGGTCGAATAGGTCCTCTATACGGGGCAGAGGGTATTTGTTCTTGATTGTCACCTCGTTGAGAGACCTGTAGTCCACGCACATCCTTTGGGTTCCATCCTTCTTGTCTACGAAGAGCACAAGAGCTCCCCATGGTGACGAGCTTGGACCTATAAAACCCTTCTCCAACTGCTCTTAAATTTGCTTCTTGAGTTCTACTTTTCATTGACGGGCATCCTATAGGGTCTCTTGGCTATGGGTGCAGTTCCGGGTACTAAATCAATGGAAAACTCAATGTCCCGATCAGGGGGCATACCTAGAAGCTCTTCCGGGAACACGTCCGAAAATTCCTGAACCACCGGAATGCTGTCCACTGTTGCTCCTTCAACATGGTTCAAATTTGCCTGTTCAGTGGTTTGTTGGGCTGACTCAAACTCGACACGGATGCCGTGCTCATTTATCAACTGCACGCTTCTTTCAGCACATTGGATTACCCCGTTGTGCTTGCTTAACCAATCCATCCGGAGTATAATGTCAATCCCTTGGGAATTCAAGACAATAAGGTTGGCAAGGAAGTCTACCCCCTTATTTTAAGGCTTACTTTCGGACATACTATATTAGTCCTCATCTCTCCAACGGGAGAATTAACTAACATAGCACATTTTAAGTGGGATATGGGTAGGTTATGCTTGGCAACAAACATGGATGATATGAAGGAATGCGATGCTCCAGAATCAAATAAGATGGTGACTGGGTTGGGGTTGGCAAGGAACATACCAATTACGACGTCCTCAGCCTGTTGTGCTTCCTCAGCAGAGGCATGGTTCACGTTGCCTCGAGCATAGTTCTGCTGTCCCCGATTTCCTTGATTGTCCCCTCTGTTTGGTCGCGGGTTCTGCTTGGGCACGTTACCTTGCTGTCCAGGGCCTCTCCTCGGGCACTGGTTCGTGAAGTGTCCTATTTCCCCACATGCAAAGCATGCCCTGTTGCCTACGGCAGCAGGTACGTTGGGGCGAGGGTTTTGAACAGGGGCGCCCATGTTGGGACGGGGCGCAGGAGGCATGGGCACACGAGGTGCTGGTGCAACGAGTTGTTGCTGTGGTGGCTGACCAGGGCGGTATGCAGGAGTGGTCGATCCATAATGCGGCACAGCTGGGAGCATGTACCGAGGTCGTACGTTGCTCCCTTGGGGCTGGTATGGCATCTTCCTCTTGCCCTCTCGCTCAATCTCTTTAACCTTGCTTTCGACCACAATAGCCTTGTCAACCAGCTTCTGGAAGCTTACGTAGTCATTGTTGAGGAGCTGAACTTGGATCTCATTGTTCAACCCTCTCATGAACAGGTACTGCTTCCTCTGGTCTGAGTTGACATCCTCGGGGGCATACCGGGACAGTTGCGTGAACTTGTTGAGGTACTCATTCACACTTCTCTGTCCTTGGTGGAGACCTTCAAATTCCTGTCTCTTGAGCATCATTACACCAGCAGGGATGTAATGAGAGCGGAAACTCTCCTTGAACTCAGTCCAAGTGATTGTCTCCGGGTCGACATGGGCGTTGCATAGGGCATCCCACCAGTCAGCGGCAGCTCCCATAAGTTGGTGCGACGCAAAGAGAACCTTCTCTCGGTCATTGCACTGAACAATAGCAAGCTTCTTCTCCATGGATTTCAACCAATCATCGGGCTCCATGGGATTACTAGATTGAGCAAAGGTGGGTGGTCGAGTCCTCATGAACTCTCCCAGTCTGTTGTTAGCCGGCGGTGGTGCCGGAACGGGGTTGTGGTTGGCCTGCAACTGACCCAAAGTTTGGATCATGGTTTGCATAAGCTGATTTTGTATGGCCATCAGCCGTTCCAGGTTGTTCTCACCAGCTCCGGGGTTAACAGGAACTTCATCGTGGTAATCCTCTTGGTTATCACGGGCGTTCCTTCGGCCGGCGTTTCCTCTCACCATCTGTGAGAGAGAGTGCAAATGAATAGTAGGTTAGAAAGTTAGGTAGTTTTCCTCAACTATATGCATCAAGGTAAGTTGGACTATATATATATATACTAGCCCAAATGAGGATGTGAACAAGTACCAAAACATCTCACACCTCTTTCTACCTACGTGTGGATATGGACAACGTTTTGAGACGTCCCACAACTCACACTAAGCATATAATCACAAACAATCATCACAAGGGCTCACACAACTCCTATTCAAGGATGGCTTCCTATGTCAAGGTAGTTTCAAGGCCAATCTAAGCGTCCTAGGGTGCTTCCTATGGTCAGCATGGCTTAGCTACCAATCTATGTCTGATATCAAGCTGTGATTCCTATTTAGGTGTGTAACCTACTGTCAACCCGTGGCTCTAATATCAATCTGAGATTTCTATCTAGGCGTGTAACCTACTGTCAACCCGTGGCTCTGATACCAGTCTATGACGCCCTCAATTCCGTGGAAAACCACGGAACCGAGAACTAATGCATATGTGTGCCTAGGATGTTCATCATACATACACATATGTTCCACAAACTGAATTCAGATTATATATTACCACGAATAACAGAGTTTATTATAATATCTCGTGAGTCTTGGACTCATGCTCACAGCGGAAGTCTTTATTCTAATGCGGAAGCAATCTAACTAATGTGGAAGCTAATCTAAGCAGCAATGGCTCCATCTCTATTCCATCCCCACATGCAAGGTTGAGAACAGATCACACGCCAAATGCTCCATTTGGTCCTCATAGTAGTCTTCTCCTGCTGCTGATGATGAAATAATAATGCAAGTTTGAGTACAATGATGTACTCAGCAAGTGCGGAAAAATATGATATGAAGCTCATAGCAAGGTAGGTATAAAAAGGCTCATTTGCAGAAAAGCAGATTAATAAAACCATGATAAAACAGCAACTTAAATTTAGATGAATGTAATCCCAGCATGTATTAAATTACCAACATACCTCCATCACTTTCCATGTTCCACCCGAACATTAACCAACTTCATTCTTGCTCACGAATACCTCCTCGTATTCGCTACCATCTCACGAATACCTTCTCATATTCGCTACCATCTTATCTCATAAACAACTTTGTTTCACACCGAGACCAATCTCGTTGCCATGACTCAACAGTCATGCAACCATCTTGTCACCCGGACTCAACAGTCCCAAAACCAAACCATAACCATAATCAATAACCATAACCAAGAACCATCCCAATAACCATCCCAACTAATCATGGCAGTTGGCCAGGCGCTCGTGACCGTAAGCTCGGCTATCATGGTAGTTTTAAGAACCCTACAGAGTTTGCACCTCTTTACCCACAAGTTTGTGATTTCGTCACCCGTCGGCGACTGCAGAACCTCCATTACACCAGTACACAACCGTCGGTGTATGGTCAAGAGATCACAAAATAGCCTTTACAAAGGGGTTACTAGATGTATGGACTCACTAAGGTTTCACCGGCAGGCTAGAATCTCCAATTCTCCCACCCACGGGCCCCCTCTTGTGCCATGCAGTTCCCAGGGCAGTCCTCACTTGACTCCCATTCCCTGCGCTTTCCACAGTCCATAACACTCTAGCAACTTACCATATTACTCAGCTAAACCGCACCCATACATGGCCTTGTGGTGGCACTGTTATCTTGGCATGTGCATGCATGAACTGGTCCTTAGATCTACGACAAGTAAACCACCATCTCATGCTACCTCATTCACAAACCCAGGCTTGCCTAGATCTCCCTCCGATCCATGTTCATTAACATCATCAGTTCCTCATTATCATTACGAGTGCAGTTAGCTAGACACATCTATCTCGCTTCCCAATCCCATGGACTCAGCGAAGCATAAAAGTAAAAGCCATACCCGACTCATAAACTTCCCTGGCGACAAGGGTGGTTTAACCAAAACTAGTAAACTCCTATAAAAGGGTTTCCCATCATGTTTGACTCAGCACACACACCTTTTCGCAAAACAGAACAGTTTTTCCAAAAACATAGTTCTTGCTGTTCTTGCTGTTCCGGTTGTTCTTGGATCTCAAAACCTTGTTGCTGCAGTTCGTCGTAGACAGCTCCCTGAGGTTGTCCTGCTATGTAGGATCACGTGCATACAAGATTCACAGCAATCAATATCATGCACAAACCTTAAACTAGATGCGATGATGCATATGCATGATATCCTATGATTAGTTTTATTAGATTGGTTTCTACGTGTTCTTGCATGGCTTGCATGGATAGAGGTGTTCGGATCAAAGGTGGACGTAGCGATGATCTTGTCTTTAGATCAACCTGATCATCAAGTGATCTGTCCACGAGAAGGCTTCTGTTCGAAAGGAATCTAAGAACAGATACAAAGAAAACACAACGATGTCGTAAGGTGGTATTGGAGACCTACCTTACGTTCTTCTTGGTCTCGAAGTCCTCCTCAGATCGTTGGGCTTTCCTCCGGCGATCTTCCTTGCTGCATTTCGGCGATGGTTTACTCGGCGGGTTGGGACTAGGGCTCTAAGTCGTCGGCTCAAGAGTTGGAAAAGAAGTTTGTGGTTTCGGCCAGAGGTTCTGGGTTCTATTTATAATCGGGAAGAGAAGAGTCCTAATCTTATTGTATCCCGAATAAGAGTCCTGTTCAAACTTGTCATCGAATCTTGCAACTTATCTTTAGTTGATTTGTTGCAGTATCATTGTAGAATTCAGGTCGGTTTCTGTTCCGGTATTACTACGCGTACAGAATCCAAAAACCGTTCCTAGAACTCGTTACCTCCTTGGTGATGAGCTCCGGAAGCTCCACGTGTCCACCGGATCCTGGTCTCTTCCTATCCGCAGGGACGAGCTCCGGTTGTGCCGCGTGTCAAGTGAGCAAGACTTCCCTCTCCTTCGGAGGTGAGCTCCGCGTGCGCCACGTACCCTGGCGGTCGGGACCTCCTTTCTTACTCGGAGCTGGCTCCGCACACGCCTCGTGTCAGTGCCGGACCTTTCCTTTCTTCTCAGAGACAAGCTCCGAGGTCGACACGTGTCCAACAGTGACGGACTTCTCAGAGATAAGCTCCGGTGGCGACATGTGTTCAATGGAACCGGACCTCTTGGAGGTGAGCTCCGAGATCGACATGTATCCCGCGCGACCGGTCCTCTGATTTCCATGGTGACTAGCTCCGAAGGTGACATGTGTCCTGCAGAAATGCCTTTGCTTCTTACGCAGAGGCTAGCTCCGAGGGCAACACGTGTCCCACAGGGTCGGACCTCTCCCCCTTCGCGGAGATGAGCTCCGAGCCTGCCACGTAGCCAGTTTAGCGGTGGACCTTTCCCCATTTTGCAGGGATGAGCTCCGAACATGCCACGTGGCCAGCGGCCGCGGTAAGTTGTCGTCGGCACTCTCGGTGAACTGGATTCGGGTCTTATTGGCTATCCATTTGATATTTTTCTCTGTTCCTACTTCTTCTAAAAATGTTTTCTCTTTATAAAACATTAATATTTGCTGACACCAGGAATGAGGGTGTCACACCCCTCCTCTCTCCACCGTCCCAAGTCGGCGACTTGGAGGCCCTAGCCCCCAACTCGCCGAGTTGGACCCCCCCCCCCCCACGCCAGAGTTCATTCGCTGGTGAGCCCAGCCGGCAAGCCCCACCGGTGAGCCCCGCCGACGAGCCCCGCCATCGAGCCACGCCGTCGAGCCCCGCCAATGACCCCGTCACGCCTCGCCGTCGCCGGAAAAGAGCCGACGATCTGTCCTGCCCTATTCATCCATAGAAAAACTTCCCGCTGCTGCCATTGCTAGAAGGAAGGCCCTGCCACCAAGGAGGAAGTGAGGTAGGTCTCCATTACCCATCTTACGACGTCGCCGCTGTTTCTACGCATCCGTTTTCTTCGCCCCCTTCGAACAGAAACTTTTACGTGTGGACAGATCGTGTTCTGATCGATTTTTGAAGATGGGATTGATCTAGATCTTGAGTCAAGATCATCACCACGTCCACACTTCATCCCAGCACCCTTTTTCATCATAAAACCCCATGAAAACCCATTAAAACATGCAAGAACACATACAAACTGGATTAATAAAACTGCACCATAGGATTTGCACTCATCTACCCCATTGCATATTGAGTAAAGTTTATGCATGATAATTGATTGCTGTAAATTTTGTATGTGCGTGATCGTGAGTAGAAGAACAAGCTCAAGAGGCCATCTACGAGGATCTACAGCACCAAGGCTTCGAGACGCTCGAACAACAAGAACCACAGGAGCAAGGCAAGTGCCCCTTGACCATATTGATCCCATGTTTCGAAACTGTTTTGTTTGCGAAAACTCGTATACTTGAGTCAACTTGATGGGACACCCTTTTTATAGGAGTTTACTAGTTTTGTTAACCACCCTTTTTGCCGGGAAAAGTTGATAAGTCGGGTATGGTCGTTTTTCCTTTTTGCTTCGCTAAATTCACGGGATACGGGAAGCTGAAATAAAACGTCTAGCTACTGCACTCATATGAATAATGATGATAAGAACTTGATGATGTTAATGAGAATGGAATCGGGGAGATCTAGGCAAGCTTGGTTCATGAATGTTGCTGGATGAGATGGTGGTACTTGCCGTAGATCTAAGGACCGGTTCATGCGAGAATATGGCAGGAAAACAGTGCCACCACAAGGCCAAGTATGGGTGTGGCTTAGCTGATTAATTAGGTGTGTAGCTAGATTGTTATGGACCGTGGATGGCGCGGGGAATGGGAGTCGAGGAGGACTGCCCTGGGAACTGCATGGCACAAGAGGGGGCCCGTTGGTGGGAGAATGGTGATTCAAGCCTACCGGTGAAACCTCAGTGAGTCCATACATCTAGTAGCCCCTTTGTAAAGGCTATTTTGTGATCTCTTGGCCATACACCGACGGTTGTGTACTGGTATAATGGAGGTTCTGCAGTCGTTGACGGGTGACGAAATCACGAACTTGTGGGTAAAGTAGTGCCACCTCTGCAGAAGGTAAATCTGTCATGATAGCCGTGCTTCCGGTCACAAGCACCTGGCCAACTTCTATGATTAGAGGGAAAACTTGGGATGGATATTCGGTATGGTTATGGTATGGTCATTGGGAATGGTTTTGGGACTGTTTTGAGTCATGACAATGAGTTTGGCTTTGGATATATGAATATGAGATGGTTATGAATATTTTATGAGCATGAGATGAACTTGAGAAAGATTAATGGCTCAATGAGACTTGATAAATGGGAATTATGATGAAAGAATGTTGCTGTTTTACTTGGTCATATTGGGATTAAACTCACCTAGACTTAGTTGTTGTTTTTATCATGTTTGTGAATAAAATTTGCTTGCTGCAATGAGCCTTTTTATTCCATACCTTGTTGTAAGCTACATGTCATACTTTTCCCGCACTTGCTGAGTACGACATGTACTCACCCTTGCATTATCACATAAACATCAGCAACAGGAGAAGAGTACTTCGAGAACCATGTGGAGTACTAGGTGTGTGAACTACCGTCAACATGCCTGTGGAGTTGAAGATGGAGCCTGCTGCTATTTAGTTATTTCCGCTGTCGTTTAGAGACTTCCCCTGCAAGAATAAGTTAGAGATTCATGAGTGATACAATGAGTCGATGTAATAAAATGCTTAAACACTATTTATTCGTGGTTATATTCTGAATTTTTGTGGATTACGTGTGTACGTGTGATGAACATCCTGGGCACACATATGCATTAACTTGTTTCTGTTTTCGGAACCGGGTGTCACAGTGTCCCTCACGAAATCCTATCATAACCAACTCAAATCTTTCCATATTTGAGCCATAACCGACTCAGCCGCAACCTGAGTCCATAATCCAGCCGGTTGGACATTTCCTACCAATTCTTTACGTCCACATCCCTTCATCACACCTTGGAACCATGTTGCCACATCCATGCACTCCTTGCACACGTGCAAACACCTTCCAATGACATCCACGATACCTTCATATGCATTGTTCTTGATCCAAACATGCTGCGCGACCTCCCGATCAACTCAACCACAATTCCTCCCGAACTTGGTTGTTGAAGCTCATCTTCTCCCTAAGACTAGTTCAATGGATCCCGTCACCAGCCATATCTTGAACTCAAGCAACACCTGCACATGAATAAACCACCAATACTTTCGAGCACAAGTCCGTGACTTGACTCACATTAGTTTCGAAAACCACAACAGCTTACATGAACACCTCACATAAGCATATTGCAAACCATAGCAAAATGTTAACCACCGTAAACAGCCATAACACTTCAAAAACTTAGTAAAAGAATACTAAGCAAACTTTCCATAGATGTAAAGAAAGTTTGAAACATTTGCATGGTAAAAAGAGAACCATTGCGATTTAGCTCCGGACCTTGCCAAAGCTAACCGGACCTTCAGCCGAACCTTACCAAAGCTAGTAGAACCTAGCACCAGAACTTACCAAAGCTAGTCGGACCTACCGCCGGAGCTAACCAAACACATGTCGGACCTAGCCATGGCAAGTCAGACCTCACGTCGGATCTTGTCGGAGCTCGTACCTAGAGTCGGACCTTGACAAAAAGAGTGTGTTGGCAGAATTCAAAACTTTTATCGTCATAGCCAAAGTATTCAGCACACATAGGTCTCACAGGCGGGGAAACACCCAAAGCGGGAGCAGCACCCTCTCGGATGGATGGTGGCGCTGGACCCCCCCTGGGCCACGACCGTAGCCAAGCCCTGAGCAGGCTAGGCTGCAATTTCCTAGGGGCCGGTGAGGGCTCCGACCATGAAATGGCGGGGTGAGCCTCAGCCAACTTCGACCCGCTCGCCTCACCGTCAGGAGCCGCTGGTGGCAGCAGTTTGAACCCTTGGGGGTCGTACCAACCCCGACGAGGGCGGGAGGCAGCGGTGTCAGGTCTGCAACCGGCCCGATGGCGCCAATGGCCCCGGCCAATTCCGCCTCGAAGCCCGCCGCCGGACGGGGCGACTGCCCTCGCCCTGCGAGAGACAATGCCGCTGCTCGGGTCTGCCCGTGAGAAGATAAAGCCGGCCGACTCCAGCTCGGCTGAGGCGGTGCCGGTCGCGTGGGGGCGCGAGCAAGCCGCCCTGGGCGCCAGCGCGCGGAGAGGGAAGCAGCTGGTGGCGCCGGAAGCTGCTCGGTGGCACAGCCGACAGCTGCTCGGTGGAATTTCCCACCGAGACTCTGACTTTGGGTGAAAATTTCTCCTTCTTCCCTCTATGACATGTGAGTCCCACCCGGGGTTTTAACCTCTGGAATTTACTCCTAATCACTGTAGTAAACAGTGAGACCCATAATACCCCTGGTGATTCAAATTATTCACCCATGAGCCATTTGAATTGAGTAGAACTCAAATTGGGTTTGGTTTGAGTGAATTTCAGCACAAGTCCGGTTTTGAATTCAAATAAAGTTTGAATTTGTCCCACTTGGCTCATGTCAAGATCAACTCCAAACGGGGTGAAAATTGGTGTGTGAGCTCACAAAAATGTGCTGAGTAAGAATATGCCTTCCACTTTTAAATCCATGGGATAAAAACAGTTTGAATTTGAATATGGTTTCAAACTGCCCTCTTCCTATCTATACCCAAAATGACCTCAAAAAGGTTTTGAATTTGGGTGAAACTTGGCATGGACATCCTTAGCAAAGTGTAGGAGTTTTCATATGTCCAGCCCATCTATATCACATGTGGGAAATACCACTTTTTCAATGTGTAAGTTTGTTCTCTAATGAGCATGTTGATAATTGTTACTTGCTCTTCATTTGTGTTCATCATTCTTCCTCAAATGAGGTGTGTGGTGTGGTGATGAACACTGCAAATGTGTGTCAAAAACTGAGGCCCTTACATTCCTCCCCCCTTAAAAGAATCTCGTCCCGAGATTATAAGGTGAAAATGAGAGAGAGGACGGTGGAAAATTACCGGATATGCGACGTGAAAAATTCAGGGTAGTTAGTGCGAAGGAATTCTTCGCTCTCCCATGTCGCTTCGTCCATGGAGTGATTACTCCATAGAACCTTGTAGAACCACAACGTACCGTTGCGTGTGGTTCGGGCCTTTTCATCAATAATCTGCACCGGTTCCTCCCGATAGGTGAGATCCGGTTGCAGTTCTTCAATGTCTTCCAGCTGAACGGTAGTTGATAGCTTGAGACACTTCCTCAGCTGGGAAATATGAAAGACGTCGTGCACACTGGAAAGTGCTTCTGGTAATTTCAACCGGTATGCCACTGATCCACATCTTTCGGTAATCTGGAATGGACCGATGAATCGGGGTGCCAACTTTCCTCTCACCCCAAATCTGTTTACGCCCTTCATTCGAGATACCCGTAGATATACGTGCTCTCCAACTTCGAATTGTAATGGGCGCCTTCTCTGGTCCGCATACTGTTTCTGTCGGGATTGAGCGGCTTTTAGGTTCGCTTGAATCACTCGAACCTTTTCTTCCGCGTTGTTGACAAGGTCAATCCCGAAGGTAACCCTTTCGCCAGACTCACACCAGTTCAATGGTGTGCGGCATTTTCTTCCGTATAGCGCCTCGTAGGGCGCCATCTTGATGCTGGCTTGGTACCCATTGTTGTACGAGAACTCGGCTAACGGCAAGTGATCATCCCAATTCTTGCCGTGGTCGATAGCGCAAGCTCGTAGCATGTCTTCTAGAATCTGATTTACCCGCTCGGTTCGTCCATCCGTCTGCGGGTGGTAGGCTGAACTACGGATCAGCTTCGTCCCCAAGGCAGCGTGTAGCTGCTCCCAAAAACGGGACACAAATAAAGTGCCCCGGTCCGATATGATGGTACGGGGTATGCCGTATAAGCATAGGATCCGTGAGATGTACAGTTCAGCGTACTTCTTGGCATTGTAGTTGGTGTTGACCGGGATGAAATGGGCAACTTTAGTGAGCCGATCGACGATCACCCACACCGAATCATGTTTCTGTAAGGTGGTGGGTAAACCGACGACGAAATCCATGCTCGCGTCCTCCCACTTCCAGGCAGGAATGCCCAGTGGTTGCAGCAGTCCCGGTTTCCGCATATGATCTGCCTTCACCCTTCGACATGTATCACACTCGGACACGTATTTTGCAACCTCGCGCTTCATCCGTGTCCACCAAAACTTTCTTCTGAGTTCTTGATACATCTTGTTACTGCCGGGGTGAATAGAGAACTTTGATAAGTGAGCCTCATCAAAGATCTTCTTCCGTAGTTCCGGGTTTCGGGGTACGACAATCCGGTCCTTGAACCATAGGACGCCGTCTCCGTCCTTCCGGAAACATTTCAACTCCCCACTGTCTACACGTCTCCGCAAATGTGACATGCCCTTGCCATTCTTCTGGGCTGTCGCTATCTCTTCCCGGATGGTGGGGATTAAAGCTAGGTTGTAGAGAGCTCCGTGTGGAATCACATGTAGTGGTGGTTCGCTCTCTTCCAACGGTGTGATGGTCAGATTGCTGACGTGTGACTTGCGGCTCAGCGCATCTGCCACAACGTTTGCCTTGCCCGGATGATAATGGATCTCTATCTCGTAATCCTTTATCAGTTCTAACCATCTTCGTTGCCTCGTGTTCAGCTCCTTCTGAGTGAATATGTACTTGAGGTTTTTGTGGTCGGTATATAAATGTACGAGGTTACCGAGTAGGTAGTGCCTCCACATCTTCAGTGCAAGTACCACGGCAGCGAGCTCCAAGTTGTGAGTTGGATAATTTTGCTCATGGTTTCTAAGCTGCCGTGATCCATACGCGACCACTCTTCGGTCTTGCATCAGCACACACCCGAGCCCAATGCCGGATGCATCGCAGTACACATCGAACGGTTTTGTTGTGTCTGGCTGCGCCAAAACCAGTGCTGATGTCAGGTGCTTGACTAAAGCCTTGAATGCTGCTTCACATGTTGGACTCCAAACATATTTGGTAGCCTTCTTCAGCAGCTCTGTCATTGGCTTGGCAATCTTCGAGAAGTTCGGAATGAACCTCCGATAATATCCCGCGAGTCCGAGGAAACTCCGTACCTCGTGAACAGTTCTCGGGGATTTCCAATTCAGCACTTGAGTGATCTTGCTCGGGTCCACAGCGATACCCTCCGCTGAGATGATTTGCGCGAGGAAAGGCACTTGCGATATCCAAAACTCGCATTTGCTGAATTTTGCGTATAACTTATGGTCCCGCAGCCTTTGCAAGACTATACGCAAATGTTTCTTGTGATCTTCCTCCGACTTGGAATATACCAGGATGTCGTCGATGAAGACCACGACAAACTTGTCCAGCTCCGGCATGAATACCGTGTTCATTAGGTACATGAAGTGAGCTGGAGCATTGGTGAGGCCGAAGGACATGACCAGGTACTCATAAAGTCCGTACCTCATCGAGAAAGCCGTCTTCGGAATGTCCTCAGCCCTTATCTTAATCTGATGGTACCCGGATCTTAAATCCATCTTGGAAAAGATCTTTGCTTCGACCAACTGATCAAACAACATGTCGATCCGTGGCAACTGGTACTTGTTCTTGATGGTTACGGCATTTAATGGACGATAGTCCACGCAAAGCCGCAACGTCTCATCCTTCTTCTTGACAAATAATGCCGAACAGCCCCATGGCGAGGAGCTCGGCCTAATGAAACCCTTCTCCAGAAGGTCCGTGAGCTGAGTCTTCAGTTCAGCCAACTCCTTGGGCGCCATCTTGTATGGCCTTTGGGATATTGGCATGGTTCCCGGTGCAAGTTCAATCTTGAACTCCACCTCTCTATCGGGTGGCATTCCCAGTAAATCATCCGGAAACACATCAGGGAATTCTCGGACTACTGGAATGTCTTCCAATCTGATGGTTGTGGCTTGATAGACACTTGGAAGTTTTATTTCTGGACTGTCCAGAAATAATGAGTGAGAACCGTGCACCTCTGAGTTTAAGTGCACGACTCGAAGGACGGTGTCTAAAACAGCGCCGTGTCGGGTTAACCACGATATCCCTAGGATGACATCGACCTTCTGTCCCTCTAAGATAATGAGAGACGTGGGGTACACTCTACCCGCTAAGCATAAGGGTGCTTTGGAGACCATTACACTTGCTGAAATCTTCCCACCCGGTGAACAAATTAAATAGGGACTATCGGTGGGTAGTGTTGGCAAACTGTGTTTAGCAATGAAATCTTGGCTAATAAAATTATGCGTGGCGCCTGAATTAAACAGTACTATAGCGGGATGCTGGTGGAGTTGGAACATACCCGCAAGGATTGGCTCGCCCTCCGGCACGTCCTCAATGGCAAGTTGGTGGACAGTGCCGGGCCTAGGGTTTGCCCGCCGCGCATTAGTAGGGTTCCGGGGTTGATTCCTCCCTGGAACTGTGGTGCCACTCCGCCGCCTTGCCTCTCCGGGCAACTGCTCGCGAAGCGTCCTGGACGACCACACTTGTAACATGTGGCCGCTGCTGGTGGAGTGCTCGGTGGACGAAAGCCCGGCATCCGTTGCGGAGGTGCAAACGCACGCGGCATCGCCCGCTGCTGCTGTTGTTGTTGCGGTGGTACTGGCAGTGCCGGCCGGAATGCCGGTGAAGAGTACGGCCGACTGCGGAACGGCATCGACCGCTGTGGTGGCTGCCAGCGTGGACCTGATGGTGGGCGATTCACCATCCGAAACTTCTGAGAAGGACCGCCTCCTTCTCCACTGCTCTGCGGCGCGCTTCGCTTTCTCTCCGCCGCCGCTAACTCCTTGCCGGAGTCCTCCTGAACAATCGCAGCATCAATGATGTCGTTGAGGCTGCCGCGATAGAACATCGCCAATTTGTCCTTCAGGAGCGGGTTAAGCCCCTGGTAAAAGTGGTCCCGCCGCTTCTCGTCGGTATCGGCATGATACGACGCATATAGCGCGAGATCGTTAAACGCCCTGGAGTATTCCAGCGCGTTCCGGCTCCCTTGTTGCAGGTGTAAGAACTCCTGCGTCTTCCTCTTTATGAGACCTGGCGGTATATGATAGGCCCTGAAGGCCGTCCGGAACTCTGTCCAGGTCATCACTCGGTCGGTGGGTTGTGAAGCACAGAAGTTGGCCCACCACGCGCTCGCGGATCCTTAGAGCTGCTGTACCGCGAACTGAGTCTTGCGCTGCTCGCTGATCTGGAGCAGCCCGAACTTCATTTCTATGGCGCGGAGCCAGTTGTCCGCGTCAAGTGGTTCATCCGCCCTTGAGAATACCGGGGGATGAGTTGCCAGGAAGTCGGAGTAGGAGCTCTGTTGGCGCTCCTCACGATCCTGACGTCTCTCTGGGCGAGACGTATTGGCGATAAGAGTCTGCAGCAATTCTGTGTGCTGCTGATGCGAGCCCGCCATTGCCGCGACAATGTCGGCCAATGTAACCGTTGGCAGTGGCGGTGGCGGTGTTTGCTGTTGCTGTTGCTGCTGCGGTTGTTGTCCCGAGGAGTCCTCGGGAGGTGGTTGGGAGGTCTCTCCCCCTTGACTGGTACCCCCAACGTCAGGGTTGGCACGAGTACGCGTCATTCTGAAATTCAAAACAGCAGCAATTAGCACATGTCTTACTTAAAATTCCATACGCAACAGTAGGTATCGAAGTGACACATGATTAATTTGCACAACATTCACATATATTGATAAAGCAGAAACTTTATACAAGATACATTATTCTCGGATCTCCGAGAAGTCGTGCTCATGTCGTCACTACCTATACATACGCTACTGTCTACACGACATGTCACCGATTACAAAAGTTGGGTTACGCTACCCTAGCTGCCCTACTTGGCAACCGTAACCCCCTACTCGGAGTAGAACTCGACCTCCTGTGGGTCGTCCTCCTCCGGTACCTCTGCTGGTGGCTCTGGGTCTACCACCTCTTCTCCCATTCCGGGTTCTCCCATGGCTGGAAGACCCAAGACTACCGGTACGCCCAATACCGGGGGCACGAGGTCCTGTAAAGCATGCACCTCGTCCATAGCTTGGTTGTAGTCCTCTTCCCAGCCTTGTCCTTCCTCAATAGCGTCGTCCCGCTCTTGAGCAAGGTCCTCATTCTGCTGGGTTAGGGTCTGCACCAGCTCTTGCAATGCCGCGATGTCAACACGGCTCTTTTTCTTTGCCTTCTTCAGACGACGCAACTGATTGTGTTGTTCATTCAGTCGCTTGATCGTCGGAAGGAGCACATTGCGGAGTGCGCTGTGAGCACTCTCGAAATGATCTCCACGGCTTGTGCTCTCCTTGAGCTTGGTGGCGAGATGCTCCGTATGAACAGCTTGGCTGTCCATCACAGCGTTTCCCGCCCTCATTTGGAGGCTGAGATTTGCCTCCGCGGGGTTGTACCTTGGGCAACTCGGGTCTGTTGCCTCCAGGTACCTCTCTTCCCACACATGCTGAGCTCGTCCCTCCACCGGAACGAGTGCGTATGGAGTGCCCTCCATAGCCTGCACGTGTAGTTGGCAGAAACGTGACATAGTGTCACGGGCTGCCACTTGCCACATCCCTTCCGGTTGTCTTCCCCTCACCGTAACGGTGAATGGCACCCAACCGGGTGGCGTAGGTCCTGCAGGAACCTCGACATGGATCGTCCACGCCTTGTTCCCCCCTTCGCCATCTTCTTTGGCGAAGTACTGCGGCATCTGATTGTACCCGAAATATTGGAGCATTTGCCACAATGCTTCCGGGTAGCCGCTACGGTCAGAACAGTGGGAAACTACCCACCCGTTCTCCAACTGTTTATCTGCTGCCATCTGTAAAAATATATTTGAGAAATGTCAAATATTTATTTAAACAGTAAACCATTGAGTTATAACATAAGATATGTCATTGAACCCATAAAACTTGGAAACATAGTTCAAATTTTAAACAAATTTGACTGCTGATCTGCTGTTCCCATGACAGCCCTGACCAGTTTCCATTTCAACCTGATTTAGGCCATGTTAAAAGCAAAACCAGTTCTGGAGCTCAACATCAAAGTTAAAGCTAACTCCAATAGCTTTCCAGAAAGTATTTGCTTGGCCTAAAATCTGTCCTGGTTCGAAAGTTATGAGATGTCGAAGTTAACAGAATTTCTGGAAACAATTGGACAGCACCTCCTTGCCTTAGGTACTGATTTGATCCAAGAATCCCAGTTAATTCTATTCCTAATCTGACAGAACTTTCTGTTACAAAATTGTAACCCATCTCATAAGCTTTCCAGAACTACCTCATTTTCTATTTTTGAATTTTTATGCTGGAAGTTATGCTTAATTTACAGAGAGTCTCCAGAGAGTCTTTACTCTGTCCTGTTTTCTGTACAGTTTCAACTCTACTGCATTTTTCGAGTGGTTAAGGGGTGAAACACCTCTGGAACTCAACATAAAGGTTGTAAAGCTCTTCCAAAGCTTTCCAGAAATGTATCATACGACCCCAACCTCGAAAGAACTCAACCTCTAACCTCTGATTAACTTCAGCCTTGATTCAGCTGAAAACAGAGTGCTCTGTCCTTAATATCCTACAAGTTGAAAACTTGTTAACTTTGAATATCCTGTTCAAGGGAAGGAGTTACATCAAGTTTTACTACTTTAGATCAAAACCTTCAAGTTTTAAATGAAGTTGTTCATTTAGATGGGTGTGACGTCGACGCGTCACCATTTATGTCGGTACTACGTCCTCACAAGAAAACCTACACCGGACTTAGCCGGCTTCGTTATTTCAGTGGCACTAAACGTCACTCGCACACGGATGCTACACGTCTACCGTTTCATGGTCAGGCTTCCTGCAGAAACTCAAACAATCATCAGACTCGGCTGCACACCGAGCCCGGAATCCATACAGTTTGTACATCCGGCCGTCATCACTCGCCCGGATGTTCTCAAGCCAACCACGCCTTGAGTTACGTGTTCACGTTTCGGACCACGTGACGGGGTCTCCCAAGTTGCACCACGCACGCCAGGGACAGACGTTGCTCGAATACCCCAAACGACATGAAGAGTCGTAGAGGATATCAAAGCGGGTCGGGTTACCTGCCACCCGTGGGGCTCCACCCTTCAGCTTGTGCGCACTGGTGGAAAGCGCTTACGTGCACCCCCCAAGACATGAACGTCCCGAGATGCACGATTTTCCGACATAACAAATAGGTTAATATGCCACTTTCTATATACTAATAACATCCTTATACGGGCTACTAATTCGTTCCTCACTGGATTTTTGAAAAAAGAAGACCTTTGTACTGTGTTAAACCTCAAGCGAGCTCTGATACCACGCTGACACGACCCCATTGGTCCTGTCGAGCCAGGATCACGCTGAGGGGTGCTGCGTTGCACAGCACCGTATAACACACGTCAAAGGTACAAAGCGGAAGCGGAAATTTTATTACATAAACAAGTTTATGAACATGTTTACAGAAAAATTAAGTTCAGTCTACACTCACGGGCGTAGACTATGCATCAAGTGCACGTTCAGCCCTCGAACGTGTCCGTGCTAGCACACACGCACACTAACTCTGCGGCGTGCATGACTCCCACTCGACGGGGTTCCCCTCCTGGGGTTCCGTCTCCTCCTCGGGAGTCCCTTCCTCATAGAACCCTGCAAAAGCTTCAAACACAAGCAGTGAGCACGAAGGCTCAGCAAGTCTGACCCATCTCACCTAAACATGGAACTTCTACATGAGGGTAATAGGTTACATGGGGTAAAAATCATTTGCAAGGACTCGCCTAATTAGTAGAACCTTACTTTCAAGTTTTAGCAGCAGGTTGTGGAGAACCTTACGCTAGGGCACATGAGAGAGCCGCAATCAAACAAGAAACGCATTTCTCTCATGTACTTTGCCCAAGGTTGAAAAGAACTTTAGTTAGCTCTAAGCTACAGCATATCATTAACAATCAATGTCCAGCTTTCAATCAGCAACATTTTAACATGTGACTAGCCTGTTCTTTCTACGTCACGGTACAGTGAACAAGTGGTACTCACTGACCGTGAGGGACGGCGATTATAATCGATTTACACCTGCAGGGTTACCCAAACAACCCGTCACGTACGCCCGTACTCGATGTTGCCTACAACAACCATCACGGACGCCGTACGCGACTACCTTTCACTCGTCAGCCAAATATTGAACCGGTCCCATCGTCCTGAGCAAGAGGTCCCTGCACGCGCATCTCTGTGCCGCCAGCCGATTTACACCTCGAGCTCTCAACCTACCCTCTGAACGACGGGCAATGCCTCAATACCCAGCTACCCGAGTTACATCAGTTTCCCGGTTCCCATATAGCCGGTAGGTCTTCGGTACTGTTCTAGCTTGTTCAACAGGCCCGCACACGGCTCGGTCCTCAATCGACACAAGCGGAGCCACCGCACACAGGCCCCAAAGTCCTGCTGCCCTTACTCTCCGCTCGGTCTCATTTTCTTGCCATGTGTATCATGTGCTATCTCTACCCGAGCAATGTGGCTCTAGCCTATTCTCGCGAGTAGTTCCAACTACTCGACTTGTACCGAATCCTACTCTACCTTAGCATTGCAGTAGCTAACGGGGTTTGCAATCCTAAACCCAACCCGTGGTTTTCTTGGCTATGCAGTTGGATTTCCAAACAAGACTCTAATGCACCGAACAAAGGAAACAAGTATGTGCTCAAAACAATAAAAATTTGTAAAAAGGTTAATGCAAACCGGAGCTTGCCTTGCTGCTCTTGGTCGTAGGCTAGCTGTTCCTCCGGAGTAACGAAGTCTAGGACTTCGGGTTCCTCCTCGACCTTAGCGACTACATGATAGAAACAATACATGTATTAATTTAATGCATTTGTATTAAGTTTGAAGTTGTGAAGTCTATAACCTTTGCTAGACAGACCTAATGACTGTGAAACTTTTATTGTGGCTTGGTTACAATCTAAACAGAGATTTGGTCAAGTTTTTGTTGCAGCAAAGCTCATTTGAGCCCTCCACAATCAATTATGTCTTTGACCTTAATTGGAACTCTTAGGGTGTTCTAGAAATTTTCATGAAACAAACTATGACTTTCTGAAAACTAGATTTTCAGAGGGTTCTAATGGAGTTGGTCTCACTTAATTTGAAGGTTCCTAGCTAAAGTTATGAGCTAACAATTTCAGAGAAAATTCTGAAAATGTTTCTGAACATTTTCTATTTCCTCTGGAACAGTTTCACTAATTACACCATTAGGTGGATTAAATAAGCTCAAATGGATCTGAAATTTTTATGGTAGTTCAGGGATATTTTGGTGAACATCCCAGCAAAATTTCAGGAATTTTCTCCAAAGGATCCTCCAGTTAAAATTCCTAACAGTTTAAACTTTGAGGAATTAATTCTGGAGAAAATAAGGAGTTTCATGAAGTGAAACTTGATTTGCTGGAAAGTACTCAGAGAGCAGAATCCAGAAAAATTTAGTTCACTCAATTTGGAGTTTTCTAGCCAAAGTTATGAGGATTTGAAGTTTGGAAGAATTCTGAAAATCGGGGAAATAGTTTAAACTCTCGGGGCCCGTGGGACACGTGTCGAGTGCGGAGGTGTCCGGAACACCGGAGATACCACACGTGTCGAGCGCGGAGGTGTCCGACACACCGGAGCTCACAGGGTATTTGCGCGCCAGCACAGCTGATCCCCGGCCACACCCGATCCCGATTTAAATTCTTCACCCGCTGACACATGGGCCAGCCGGCTTCTTTTTCCTCCAGCCGTTCTCTCGCGCCCGCGCCGCCGACCTCGTCGGAGCAGACTCGGGGCTCGCCGGCTCGCCGCTGCCAGACCTCCCATGGTCTGAAACTCGCCGCCATGGGGTTGTCGACGTCGAGGAACACGTCGGTGGTGTCAGGTCAGGCTGGGGTGACCGGAAATAGCTCGGCGACGTGCCGTGGCCTCGGTTGAGGTTCGGCACCGTCGACCGTGGTTTCTAAACCCGCCAACATCTCGAACAGACGGCCCTACAGCATCAGTGTACCTCTAGGAAGCTCAACAAGGTGTTAAAAAGGTCCCGGGATGGCGGCAAGTTGGTCAGCACCGTGTGACCGATTGTGCCCGCCATGACCGCCCTCGATCGAGCTCGAAATTCGTCACTCCTAGACAGTTTCACGCTACGGATGCAGAAAAGAACTTGATCGCCGGCTAGTCCAGCGTCTATGTGCAAGATTTTATAACCTCCGAAAGATCATAGAGCGAGAATTTAAAGAAACCGTACCGGAAGCTCGGGTTACGGTCGCCGGAGCAAAAACTGGAAATTCTTTGCGGATTCTTCACGGTTGGCTTCCAAGCTTGGAGGCGAGCAGCACGGTGGTCGCACGCTCCTGTTGCCTCTCTCGCTGGACCGTGAACACGCCTGTGGAACTCTGCCCACGGGCGCCTGACCCTCGGCTGTGATTGAGTCGCCGCTGTGGCGATCGCTCTCGGGCAAAGGAGGTCGGAGCTCGGGGTTTCTGGCGTTGGGGAGGTGGAGTGCGACCTTGGTGGCTGCCTAGTAGCTCAGGAACGAAGGAGGAGATGGTTTTGCTGATTTTCCCGATTGAGCAGAGAGCTGTGGCGAGAGACAATGCCGCTGCTCGGGTCTGCCCGTGAGAAGATAAAGCCGGCCGACTCCTGCTCGGCAGAGGCGGTGCCGGTCGCGTGGGGGCGCGAGCAAGCCGCCCTGGGCGCTAGCGCGCGGAAAGGGAAGCAGCTGGTGGCGCCGGTAGCTGCTCGGTGGCACAGCCGACAGCTGCTCGGTGGAATTTCCCACCGAGACTCTGACTTTGGGTGAAAATTTCTCCTTCTTCCCTCTATGACATGTGGGTCCCACCCGGGGTTTTAACCTCTGGAATTTACTCCTAATCACTGTAGTAAACAGTGAGCCCCATAATACCCCTGGTGATTCAAATTATTCACCCATGAGCCATTTGAATTGAGTAGAACTCAAATTGGGTTTGGTTTCAGCGAATTTCAGCACAAGTCCGGTTTTGAATTCAAATAAAGTTTGAATTTGTCCCACTTGGCTCATGTCAAGATCAACTCCAAACGGGGTGAAAATTGGTGTGTGAGCTCACAAAAATGTGCTGAGTAAGAATATGCCTTCCACTTTTAAATCCATGGGATAAAAACAGTTTGAATTTGAATATGGTTTCAAACTGCCCTCTTCCTATCTATACCCAAAATGACCTCAAAAAGGTTTTGAATTTGGGTGAAACTTGGCATGGACATCCTTAGCAAAGTGTAGGAGTTTTCATATGTCCAGCCCATCTATATCACATGTGGGAAATACCACTTTTTCAATGTGTAAGTTTGTTCTCTAATGAGCATGTTGATAATTGTTACTTGCTCTTTATTTGTGTTCATCATTCTTCCTCAAATGAGGTGTGTGGTGTGGTGATGAACACTGCAAATGTGTGTCAAAAACTGAGGCCCTTACATTGTGACATGGTCCAGGGATGTATATGTTGTATAAAGTTTATACTTTATCCATATGTGTGATTGTTATGCGCATTATTATTTGAAAGTGCATCTAGGAAATCCCTTGTGGGTTTTGGCTAATTGATGACAAGCATATGAGATCCTAACGAAATGATTGCAGGACAAACTAAGTGAACTAGCTAGGTGCGCACAAAAAGATGAGAAATAGAGTGGTGCCCGAAAAGGAAGACTTTAGTGGAATTTGGAAGAACAAGTAGATGAAAATGTATAGGGTGTGTGTGAGAGACACATCCCAAGAGCTCATGACTTTGAATAAGGGTAAGGGGTTTAAAAATCAACTAAAATCCACTGAAAACCGGACTAGTCCGTTCAGGGACCGGACTAGTCCGTTTAACTTTCTGGAAGACGCAAACATAGTCCGGTTTTCGTCTTCCAGAAAGTTAAAGGACTAGTCCGCCTTGTGAACCGGACTAGTCTGGTCAGCTCACTGGAATGCAACCGGACAAGTCCGGTTTTAGACCGGACTAGTCTGGTCATGTCTCTGTTGTCCTCTTTAGAGGACTGCGGACTAGTCCATCCAAGCGACAGGACTAGTCCGCTGAAGTTTCTGAAACCCCATTTCACATAGCACCGGACAAGTCCGGTTTGTGGACCAGACTAGTCCGGTTAACCCACTGGAAGTAGACCGGACAAGTCCGATCATATACCGGACTAGTCCGGTAGTAGGTTTAACAACGGTAACTTTTTGGGAAAGCCTATAAAAAGAGGTCCTTCGTCTTTTCCATGAGAGAACACGAAACATATTGTCAAAAGCTTGAACCCTAGCGCCGCCACCTGACCCAAGAGCCCAAAAACACATCTCTCCATACATCTAAGGTGCAAAAAGGCCAAGATCAATCAAATACTTGGATTTGGGATTGAGAGATCGTCGTTCTTTCGTTGTGAGCTCTTGGGGTTTGATTTCTCTACACTCATATTCTACATTGTAATCTTTTTGAGTGTATTTGATCACCTTGTCACTGTAATTCTTGTGGGAGCCCTCAACGTGTGAGGTTGCCCCACAAACTCGGTGATTACCCGTGATAGTGGAGTCAAGTCGGCCTTTGTGG
The DNA here is from genome assembly GCA_030760725.1 of Neostapfia colusana. NCBI lineage: Eukaryota > Viridiplantae > Streptophyta > Magnoliopsida > Poales > Poaceae > Neostapfia > Neostapfia colusana. The sequence continues at coordinate 3,245,253 of JASWHV010000019.1, read as the reverse complement.
TGACTTGAAGAGGGAAAGGGTTGGGAACCCGGCTCTGTGTGAGCTTCCTCAACGAGGACGTAGATCTCTTGGTGAGATCGAACCTCGGTAAAAATTTGTGTCTCTTGTCTCTCATTTGTTTTACATTTTGATACATTAGATCACTAGTTTGTTAGTCATCGTTTGAGTTCCTTATAAGTTTGCACGTGCATTCATACAATAAATTTAATTTATAAAAACTGTTGTTCTCATTCCGCTGCTAAAAGATTAAATTTGTGAGACACACTCAATTAACTCAAATAATTCAGCACACCGGACTAGTCCGCCCACACAACCGGACTAGTCCGGTCAGTCAAGTTTCTGATAACTTTATTAAGTGTGCAGGTTTCTTTAAAGGCCTATTCACCCCCCCCTCTAGGCCACATTCAATTGGTATTAGAGCCAAGTTCTCCATCAACGAGACTCACATCTCGGAGAGATCAATGGCCTCTGAGAAGAACAACGATATCCCAAAGACAAGCAACAACGATGAGGAGCAAGAAGCCAAAGCCTTCGATGTGCTGAAAGAAAGTCCACATGACGATGAAGAAGTGAGGCAGCTAAAAGCACTTCTGAGAAAGAAACTGCTGGCACAAAAGGGAAAAGAGGAAGAAAAGACGATGGGGAGTGGTCATCACGACTACTCCCGGTATCCTTACAACTACAACCGTCTCAATTCAAATAATCATTATCTCTCTATTCCTATGGGAAGGCCCCCACAGTTTGATGAAAGTGACTACACCATGTGGAAGTACAACATGAAAATGCATCTAATATCCTTGAATCCCAGCCTTTGGCATATTGTCTACACAGGAATAGATATCCCAGACACGGATGAAGAACTCACTCCGGAAGAAGAACAAGAGATTCACAGAAATGCACAAGCCGTTGCAGTAATCACATCGTCACTGAGGAGAGAAGAATTCACCAAGATCGATGGACTAGAAAGTGCAAAAGAAATCTGGGATACACTCAAAACTGCTCATGAAGGAAATAGGTCTGTACGTGAAACCAAAATTGAGATGCTAGAAGGAGAGTTGGGGAGATTTGCTATTGAAGAAGGGGAATCACCTCAAGACATGTACAATCGGATGAAGGCACTCATCAACAAAATCCGTGCCTATGGAAGTAAGAAATGGACTGATCACGAGGTAGTCAAAAGGATGATAAGAGCCTTCATGCCAAGAAACGTCACACTTTGCTCAATGATTAGAGAAAGCCCCGGGTTTCACAAAATGACTCCCGATGAGTTATTGGGAAATATCATAAATCATGAAATGATGGAGAAAGAGGCTCAATACGTCAAAGACTTAGCCGAGCTCACCTCTTCTAAAAAGAAAGAAGTTGCTCTCAAAGCAACGTGCAGACCCAAACTCAAAGAAACTCGTGAAGACCAAGACGATGGAGATACAAGCGACGAAAGCACCGATCTTGATGACGAAGAAATGGTACTCTTCATCAAAAAGTTCAAACGCATGATGAAGAGAAGACACGGCAACAATTCACATGAAGGCAAAATCAAGGATAAAGGAAAATCCAAGGCTCGACGTACTTGCTACAACTGCGGAGAGTATGGTCACTTCATGGTGGACTGTACTTATGAAGAAAACAAAAAGAAGAAGGAAACAAGATCTCAAGAAAAGAAAATTTTCAGAAAAAGAAGACAAGCCCATCAAGCTCACATTGGGAAGGAGTGGGACTCATACGACGAGTCCTCCTCCGATGAAGAAGAAGAGATGGCCACTATCACAATCAAGAAACCAACTATGAGAGCCACACTCTTTCCGAACAAGGGAGGACGGGACATGAACAACCACACTTGTCTTATGGCTAAGGAAGGCAAGAAAAAGGTTAGACTTACTCCTCCTATACTAAATTCCTCCATTGATGACTTTGATAGCTCTAGTGATAATGAAGAATTATTTAGAGGGCTAAGTAAAATTGCTTTAAAGAAAATGGAAATGTTGTCGAACGAAATCTTTGAAAAGGAAGAACTTGTCAACCGACAAGAAGATATGCTCATCTGTGAGAAGAAGAGATATCAAGAAGTTGAAAAGCTTCTTGAGCTTGAAAGAGAGAAGAATGAGTCACTTGAGTTAGAGCTAGCCTTGAGTAAGGAAACCTACTCAAAGTTAGAGGACTCGCACATTGCAGTCAAGGAAGAACTTGCTAACTTGTCAAAAGTTAACAAAATCCTTGAGGTGCAAGTTGAGTCGCTCAAACAAAGTGACTCCTCTTCCTCCAAGAGCTCTTCCTCCAAAGATATGAGCTCGACAACAATAAGAACCTGCACTTGCTCTAGTAAGAAGAATGTAATTTCTAATGCTTCAACCTCTCATGACATGTATTCTTCTCAAAACGGCATCTTTGATAAGGAGAAGATCAAATATGCACGAAGTGCATATATGATCACTAGACCTCCCAATGTCAAAGATGGTCTTGGCTTTGACAGGAACAGATACATGTCTACTCCTAATCATGCTAAGAATAGAATCATTTTTGTTAAAGAAAAATCCCATGAATCTGAGCTACAAACACTGTTCCATACATTTGATGCTTCTTATGTTCTCATGAAAAACAAGTATGGAAAAGTCATTGCTAAATATACAGGGCCACGCCACAAGAACTTAAAAACTTGTGTGTGGGTGCCCAAGACTCTTGTGACTAACCTGAGAGGACCCAAGCAAGCTTGGGTACCTAAAACCCAGAAATAATTCTATTTTGCAGGCTTACTCCTCTGGTGGATCTAAGTGGGTGCTAGATAGCGGATGCACAAATCATATGACCGGAGAGAGAGGTATGTTTGTGGAATACGAGTGCAACAAGGATCCAAGTGAAGGTATATACTTTGGAGACAACAGCCAAGGAAAGGTCCTTGGTAGTGGTAACATTGAAATATCCTCTCAACACACCTTATCTAATGTTTTACATGTAGACTCTCTAGATTATAATCTTTTATCAATATCTCAACTATGCGACAAAGGTTACAACTGTTTATTCACTAATGAGGGTGTGACCGTCTTTAGAAGAAGCGATGGCTCGATTGCATTCAAGGGATTGTTGAAGGGAAAGCTTTATCTTGTTGACTTCAACAAAGATAAAGCCGAACTCAACACTTGCTTGGTTGCTAAGACCAACATGGGATGGCTGTGGCATAGACGGCTAGCCCATGTTGGAATGAGAAATCTGCAGAAACTTCTAAAAGGTGGTCACATCCGTGGTCTTAAGGATGTGGTTTTTGAAAAAGACAGGTCGTGCAGCGCTTGTCAAGCAGGAAAACAGGTTGGAGCACCACACCCCGCCAAGAATGTGATGACCACCGCTAGACCGCTGGAACTTCTCCACATGGATCTCTTTGGTCCAATTGCGTACATCAGCATCGGCGGCAACAAATACGGTTTAGTAATTGTTGATGATTTTTCAAGATTTACCTGGGTATTTTTCTTGTATGATAAATCAGAAACTTAGGGAATCCTCAAGAAGTTCTTGAAAAGAGCTCAAAATGAATTCTCATCAACCGTAAAGAATATCAGAAGTGACAATGGGACAGAATTCAAGAACACCCAAGTTGAAGAATATCTCAATGAAGAAAGTATAAAGCATGAATTCTCGGCACCCTACTCTCCTCAACAGAACGGGGTGGCCGAAAGGAAGAACAGAACATTGATCAAAATGGCGAGAACAATGTTGGATGAATACAAGACGTCAGACCGATTTTGGGCAGAAGCGGTGAACACCGCTTGTCATGCCACAAATCGGTTGTACCTTCATCGACTACTGAAGAAAACTCCATATGAGCTTCTCACGGGTAAAAAGCCTAACGTTTCCTATTTCAAAGTTTTTGGTTGCAAATGTTTTATTCCGAACAAGAAACCAAGGGCCTCGAAGTTTGCTTCGAAGTCCGATGAAGGATTCTTGCTCGGATATGAATCGAATGCCTACGCCTATCGTGTATTCAACAAGGTGTCCGGCCTTGTTGAAGTAGCGCGTGACGTAGTGTTCGATGAAACTAACGGCTCACAAGTGGAGCAAGTCGATAAGTCTATGCTAGATAAGGAGAAGCTCCATGTGAAGCGCTGAAGAAAATGGCACTTGGTGATATCCTACCACGAGAGGAGACACAAGATGAATTTCAACAAGGAAGCAATGATCAAGGGGGAGCTCCTACACAAGATCAGGTTGAGGAAGATCAAGAAAGTCAAGATGATCATGGAAGCAATGATCCAGGGGGAGACATGACACATGAAGACAATGAAGAACAAGCAACTATACAAATTCCACACCCAAGAGTACATCAGTGTGTGCAAAGGGACCATCCTGTCAACAATATCATTGGAGATATTGCTAAGGGAGTAACTACTAGATCTCAAATTGCAAATTTTTGTGAACACTATTCTTTTGTGTCTTTTCTGGAGCCATACAGGGTAGAAGAAGCCTTAAGGGATCCAGACTGGGTGATTGCGATGCAAGAGGAGCTGAACAACTTCAAAAGAAATGAAGTGTGGGAGCTGGTGGAAAGACCAAGGGCGAACATCGTTGGAACCAAATGGGTCTTTCGGAACAAGCAAGATGAACATGGAGTAGTGACAAGAAATAAAGCGAGGTTGGTGGCCAAAGGTTATTCTCAAGTGGAAGGTTTGGATTTCGATGAAACCTTCGCTCCTGTAGCTAGACTTGAGTCCATTCGCATTTTATTGGCATATGCTACTCACCATAATTTTAAGTTGTATCAAATGGACGTCAAGAGTGCCTTTCTCAATGGTCCGATAAAGGAGGAAGTCTATGTGGAGCAGCCACCGGGGTTCGAAGATCAGAAGTATCCCAACCATGTCTATAAACTGCGTAAGGCTCTCTATGGCCTTAAACAGGCTCCTCGAGCCTGGTATGAGTGCCTTAGAGATTTTCTGATTCAAAATGGATTCAAAATTGGTAAAACTGACTATACACTCTTTACTAAACATTTTGATGATCATTTATTCGTATGTCAAATTTATGTTGATGACATTATCTTTGGATCCACTAACAAGTCCTTCTGTGAAGAATTTAGCAAAATAATGACAGATAGGTTCGAGATGTCAATGATGGGTGAATTGAAGTTCTTCTTGGGATTTCAAGTGAAGCAACTGAGAGAAGGTACATTTATAAGCCAAACTAAATGTACACAAGACATTCTCAAGAAATTCAATATGGACAAAGCCAAGCCCATCAAGACACCCATGGCCATCAACGGACATCTCGACCTCAATGAAGACGGTCCAAATGTGGACCAAAAGGTATATCGGTCCATGATTGGCTCCTTACTATACTTATGTGCATCTAGGCCAGATATTATGCTTAGTGTTTGCATGTGTGCAAGGTTTCAAGCCGCACCTAAAGAGTGTCACTTAATTACTGTAAAAAGAATCCTAAGGTACCTTGTGCACACACCCAACTTGGGCCTTTGGTATCCCAAAGGATCCAAGTTTAACTTGATAGGGTATTCCGACGCCGACTATGCAGGATGCAAAGTCGATAGAAAGAGCACGTCAGGGACTTGTCAATTTCTTGGTAGGTCCCTAGTTTCTTGGTCATCTAAAAAGCAAAACTCCATTGCTCTTTCCACAGCGGAAGCAGAGTATGTTGCAGCCGGTAGTTGCTGTGCGCAACTACTTTGGATGCGACAAACTCTTAGGGACTACGGCTACAATCTAAGTCATATCCCGCTTCTATGCGATAATGAAAGTGCTATAAAGATTGCACACAACCCTGTAGAGCACTCAAGAACTAAGCACATAGATATCCGTCATCACTTTCTTAGAGATCATTCATTAAAAGGTGACATAGCTATTTCACATGTTAGGACTGAAAAACAGCTTGCGGATATTTTTACCAAACCATTAGATGAGAAAAGGTTCTGTGAACTAAGAAATGAGCTAAACATTCTTGACTCTCGAAATGTGGCTTGAAACATTGCATACCTGGTTGCAACTTAAAATGTTCCTCCGTATTGTCAAAAATGCTCCTCCTCTCCTTTTCTACTCAGAAAACTATTTTTATGAAGAAATCTTGAGGATTATGACCATTGTTTGATTGTTGATTGCCTACTGGTTGTAATCACCAAGACTATTTACAAAATTAGTGTCCTTAGATCACCTCTAAACTCTACTATCTGCATCAAGTCTGCTGGAACCGGACTTGTCCGGTTGTCGACCGGACTAGTCCGGACAGACCACAGTTAGGTTAATTCAGGGGCACCGGACTAGTCCGCTACCATGACCGGACTAGTCCGGTCAGTCGCATATAGAAGCACTTGGCCGGCCCAGATCTCTCCCTCACCCCTCATTAGACTTGCTCTCCCTCTCCTCTTCCAAACCCTAGCCCCCAAAGTGATTTTCTGGTTGAACCCTCAAATCGAGTTTTTCTCCGTGAAAAAGACTCCCCTTGTCGAGTGGTCTTCCTCCTCCGGACTCATCCGGACTGATTTCCACTTCTTCGACGCGAATCTTCAAATCTTGGTAAATTTCCCCCTTTAAACCAAAATCCAACTTTTCTAGTTCTAGCTAGTTTTCTTTGATTTCAAAAGGATGTACATTGCCTCAATAGATGTATTCCTACCATGTTCCTACTCTTGTGCCCTTAGATAGGAGATTTGATTCAAATGAAACATTAGGGTTCTTATGCCAGGCCGGACTAGTCCGGCGCATAGAGGCGGACAAGTCCGGTCCACCGGACAAGTTCGCACTCTGAAACCGGACAAGTCCGGCCTCTGACAGTTGAACCCCTATGTTCCCATTTGAAGTCGATAATGAGTCCATTTGCATCTAATCCTTGAACTCCTTGTCAGGCATCATGTCTTCAGGCTCAGATGACAGCTCCTTTCACATTGATGAAGACGTTCAACGCGAGAAAGTGAGGAGGACCAAGGAGAGAGTTATGAAGAAGAGACATGATGTCAATGTCCACTCTCCACCCTCCGACGACAATCAACCTAAGAAGAGGAAAGTCATTGGCAAAAGGCATCAAAGGAAAGATGCTGCTGAGGGCTCATCAGGGCCAACAAGAATCCTCAATAAAGGGAAGGGACTTGCTAGTGGTCCCCTTGGGCCCTTGAAGATGAAAAACCCTATTCACCGCAACAGGCAGCCTTCAAGTGAGGATTTCACTGGAAAAGGGAGTGAGCTAGCTGATAATTTCAGGAAGATTCAAGTGTATGACCGACCTAAGCAATGCTCTGATCCAAGGTTCTGGAGCAACTTCCATGCAGACTACTACGAGCATGTGTACATGAAGATGAAGAACCCTGTAGTAGAGAGTCAATGGCTAAATGTTGAATATCTGAAGTCGAAGAGGTATCCTGCCTTTCGTGAGATGGTGGAAGCGTTAGAGAGGTACAGTCTGACGGACTTGCTATCCTTTGAGTATGACTGGAACAATGAAGTAATTACCCAGTTTTACTCCACTCTGCACTTTGCTCGTGATGATGGAGACAGTCTTACTTGGATGACTCATGGTTCAAGGTATAGTGTCACGTATGATGAATTTGCTAGGATTCTTCACCTCCAACACACTTTGGATCATGAACTGGTCATTCATAATCTGAAACCCCTGGAGAAGGAGGAACTTGAATTTCTCTATGACACAAGGATGCCATATGTTCCTCCCACCATCAAATATCTAAAGCCCTTCTTTGTGGTCCTAAATAGAGTCTTGAGAAAGACTATAGCTCCGAAGGATGGAGATGCAGGAACTATACAAGGGACCTTGAGGACTCTCATGAAGGTCATTAGTGGGAGGAGACCATTCAATGTCTTTGAGTATATTTACAACGACATTGTGAACATCTCAATTACCCCTAATAGGTCCTGTGGATACGCACCGTATATCATGAACATGATTGAGAAAGTGACGGGACTCGAGTTTGTCAAGGATGTCAAGCATACGGGGTTGAAGCCGCAAAAACCCACCGAGTACACTCTCCCTCCAGCTCCAACTGCCCCGTCCTCTCCACCAGTGGAGAGGAGATCAAAGCAAGCTCATGATGACACTAGATCTGTAGCTGCTCCTCCTGGATCTCCACCTGCCCAAGAATCATCCAGCGGCATCCTCAAGATGCTCTCCTCCATCTTTGCCTGCTGCCATAAGATCAAAGACAGGCAGCACAAAGAAAAGCTTGCAAGGAAGAAACATCAACAGTACGTCAATGCCAATATCAAGTCTATCTGTGCAAAGCTTGAGATTGAACCCGTTGGATCACCGCCCGCCTCCGAGGACTCAGAGGAAGATCCTGCTCCCGAGGATGTTGAAGATGAAGATCAGACTAAGACTGACGGAGGAGGCAGCGATGAGTGATTCCCCTCAATTTTTCCCTTTTTGGTGCCTTGATGCCAAAGGGGGAGAGATTGAGATTAGGGAAGATTGAGATTAGATTTGGACTATTTCTATCTAGTATTAGTTATTAAGCTCTCTTGTGGTCAAGGACATGTACCTATTTTAAAATCTTGTAATGCACTATTTCTTTTCTTATGTGTGATGCACTATATGTTCACTATTGTTTGTCTTTATTGTATCACATTTTGTTTATCACACACTTGTTAGGCACCCCACCATAAGGTGTGTGCATATGTGAGAAGCTTTTTGTGAATTCTTTATTATTCTCATATGTGCACACCTTATGAAAATCAACCTTTTATTCTCAATTGTGATATCTCAAATGGTTGTCATCAATCACCAAAAAGGGGGAGATTGAAAGTGCATCTAGGAAATCCCTTGTGGGTTTTGGCTAATTGATGACAAGCATATGAGATCCTAACGAAATGATTGCAGGACAAACTAAGTGAACTAGCTAGGTGCGCACAAAAAGATGAAAAATAGAGTGGTGCCCGAAAAGGAAGACTTTAGTGGAATTTGGAAGAACAAGTAGATGAAAATGTATAGGGTGTGTGTGAGAGACACATCCCAAGAGCTCATGACTTTGAATAAGGGTAAGGGGTTTAAAAATCAACTAAAATCCACTGAAAACCGGACTAGTCCGTTCAGGTACCGGACTAGTCCGTTTAACTTTCTAGAAGACGCAAACATAGTGCACCGGACTAGTCCGCCTTGTGAACCGGACTAGTCCGGTCAGCTCACTGGAATGCAACCGGACAAGTCCGGTTTTAGACCGGACTAGTCCGGCCATGTCTCTGTTGTCCTCTTTAGAGGACTGCGGACTAGTCCATCCAAGCGACAGGACTAGTCCGCTGAAGTTTCTGAAACCCCATTTCACATAGCACCGGACAAGTCCGGTTTGTGGACCGGACTAGTCCGGTTAACCCACTGGAAGTAGACCGGACAAGTCCGATCATATACCGGACTAGTCCGGTAGTAGGTTTAACAACGGTAACTTTTTGGGAAAGCCTATAAAAAGTGGTCCTTCGTCTTTTCCCTGAGAGAACATGAAACATATTGTCAAAAGCTTGAACCCTAGCGCCGCCACCTGACCCAAGAGCCCAAAAACACATCTCTCCATACATCTAAGGTGCAAAAAGGCCAAGATCAATCAAATACTTGGATTTGGGATTGAGAGATCGTCGTTCTTTCGTTGTGAGCTCTTGGGGTTTGATTTCTCTACACTCATATTCTGCATTGTAATCTTTTTGAGTGTATTTGATCACCTTCTCACTGTAATTCTTGTGGGAGCCCTCAACGTGTGAGTTTTTGCCACAAACTCGGTGATTACCCGTGATAGTGGAGTCAAGTCGGCCTTTGTGGTGACTTGAAGAGGGAAAGGGTTGGGAACCCGGCTCTCTGTGAGCTTCCTCAACGAGGACGTAGATCTCTTGGTGAGATCGAACCTCGGTAAAAATTCGTGTCTCTTGTCTCTCATTTGTTTTACATTTTGATACATTAGATCACTAGTTTGTTAGTCATCGTTTGAGTTCCTTATAAGTTTGCACGTGCATTCATACAATAAATTTAATTTATAAAAACTGTTGTTCTCATTCCGCTGCTGAAAGATTAAATTTGTGAGACACACTCAATTAACTCAAATAATTCAGCACACCGGACTAGTCCGCCCACACAACCGGACTAGTCCGGTCAGTCAAGTTTCTGATAACTTTATTAAGTGTGCAGGTTTCTTTAAAGGCCTATTCACCCCCCTCTAGGCCACATTCATTATTCCATTCTTGCCCTACTATTGTATAGACTGGATGAAATAAACCAACATGTGCTGATCGTTTGAATGATGTAAATGCAGAATGGTGCGTACACAGTCCACACAAGAGGAGGGAGGTCCGAGTCAGATTCGTGGTGATGAGTCTCCACCTCCGGAGCAAACCACTATGCAGCAGCAACCACCTCCTCCACCGCCAGAACTTCCAAGAAACCTTGCGGAGGTTCTCGCCGCAGTGCTCGGCTCGCGCGATGAGCAAACCGAGTTTCTGCGGTTGCTAGTTCAGCAGAATGCGTCCCGTCCAGGAGGACGCCAAGGTAATGGGCAACGCCAGCCCCAACAAAGTTCTTATTCAGAATTCCTGGTGACCCATCCACTGGTCTTCACGGAGGCTGAAGAGCCTTTAGAGGCGGACAGCTTTATCCGCATTCTGGATGCGAAATTCGGGCTGCTACAGTGCACCAAACACCAGAAGGCGCTGTACGCAGCGCAACAGCTTCAAGGAGAAGCCGGTACCTGGTGGGCGAACTACACCGCCTCCATACTGGCTGGCCATGCCGTCACATGGACGGAGTTCCGAGAGGCGTTCCGCGCCTATCACATACCTCCCGATGTTATGGAAAGGAAGCTCCAGGAGTTCCTGGCGCTACGACAAGGTGAGAGGAGTGCTCATGAGTACTCCAGGTTGTTCAACCGACTGGCGCAGTATGCGCCAGGATTTGTGGGAACGGAAGGCGAAAAGCGCAACGCGTTCTTCCGGGGCCTGAATTCCAAGATGAAGGTCCATCTTGCCCAAAGAAATCGCGGCACCTTCCATGACCTAGTTAATGCCGTAATTCCACAAGAGAATGCTCAGCGCGAGCGCGGTTCTGATAAGAGGAAACGCAGCGCGCTGACGAGAAGCAGTGGTGGGGCAGAGGCCCGCCACTAACTGGCTACGTGGCAGGCTCGGGGCTCGTCCCTGTGGAAGGGGCGAGGTCCGACCCCGTGGGACACGTGTTGTCCCAGGAGCTAGCCTACGCGGAAAGAGCAAGGCCAGTTCCGCAGGACACGTGTCGCTCTCGGAGCTCACCTCCGAGAGGTTCGGCCCCGCTAGATACGTGTCGCTTTCGGAACTCATTTCTGGGAGGTCCGGTCCTATTGGACACATGTCGACCTCGGAGCTCACCTCTGGGAGGTCCATCACTGTTGGACACGTGTCGACCTCGGAGCTCACCTCCGAGTAGAAAGGAAGTCTGACGCTACTTGACACGTGGCATTCTCGAAGCTCACCTCCGAAGAGAGGGGAGGTCCGGAATTGACACATGGCACCCTCGGAGCCACCTCCGAAGAGAGGGGGAGGTCCGGAACTGACACGTGGAGTTCGCGAAGCTCGCCTCTGTTGAGAGGGGAGGTCCCAACCCACAAGACACGTGGCGCACGTGCAGCTAGCCTCTGGAGAGAGGGAGGTCCCGCCCACCAGGACACATGGCGCACGCGGAGCTCGCCTCTGAGGAGAGGGAGGTCTCGCCCGCCTGACACGCGGCACAACCGGAGCTCGCCTCTGCGGAAAAGGGGAGCCAGGCCCCCGCAGGACATGTGGAGCTTCCAGAGCTCACCGCTGCAAAGAAAACGAGATTTGAAGCGGTTCTTCTTCTGTACGCGCGGGAATCCCGGTACGGGAGGAAACCGATACAAATTCCACGTTGCTACCGCACCAAATCAACTAAAGATAAGTTGTCAAGATTCAAAAACAATTTAAATAGGAGATTCAAATTCTGATCAGATTAGGACTCTTCTCTTCCCGATTATAAATAGAACCTGAAACAACCCCTTGGTCGTAACATCTTTTCTAAGCCGACAACTTGGAAGCCCTAGCCCCGAAACTCGCCGAGCTAAACCCCTTCGCCGGAGTACAACCTCCGGAGAGACCGCCGACGAGCCTGGATCACGATCGCCATCGCCGGAGGAGAGCCCGATGGTCTGATTTTGCTAGGAGGGAGGACCCAAAGGAAGTAAGGTTAGTTTCCAATACCACCTTACGATATCATCACGTTTTCTTTTCATCTGTTCTTTGATCCCTTCGAACAGAAGATTTTTCGTGGACAGATGACGTGTTGATCGTTCTGATCTAGATCTTAAGTAAGAATCATCGCCATGTCCACATTTGATCTCTACACCTCTGTTCATCGTAGAACCCATGCAAACATGCAAGAACAAGTACAAACTAAACTGCATCATAGGATTAACATGCATATGCATCATTTCATCTTAAAGTAGAGTTTGTTCATGATGATTGATTGCTATGAATCTTGTATGTGCGTGATCGTGTATAGAAGGACAAGCTCAGGGAGCCACCTACGACGGACTACAGCAGCAAGAATTTGAGCAACAGGAACCGCAAGAACAAGGCAAGTGCCCCTTGACCATATTGATCCCATGTTTTTGGAAAATTGTTTTGTTTGCAAAAAGGTGTGAGTGCTTGAGTCAACTTGATGGAAAACCCTTTCATAGGAGTTTACTAGTTTTGTTAACCACCCTTGTCGCCGGGAAAGTTAATGAGTCGGGTATGGTTTTTGCTTTTATGCTTCGCTGAGTCCATGGGATACGGGAAGCGAGATAGATGTGTCCAGCTAACTGCACTCGTATGAATAATGAGAAACTGATGTTGTTAATGAACATGAATCGGAGGGAGATCTAGGCAAGCTTGGTTTTGTGGAAGAGGTAGAATGAGATGGTGGTTACTTGCCGTAGATCTAAGGACCGGTTCATGCAAGCCATGCCAGGATAACAGTGCCACCACAAGGCCAAGTATGGGTGCGGCTTAGCTGAGTAATTAGGTAAGTTACTAGATTGTTATGGACCGTGGAAGGCGCGGGGAATGGGAGTCGAGTGAGGACTGCCCTTGGAACTGCATGGCACAAGAGGGGGCCCGTGGGTGGGAGAATTGGAGATTCTAGCCTGCCGGTGAAACCTTAATGTGTCCATACATCTAGCAGCCCCTTTGTAAAGGCTATTTTGTGATCTCTTGACCATACACCGACGGTTGTGTACTGGTATAATGGAGGTTCTACAGTCGCCGAAGGGTGACGAAATCACAAACTTGTGGGTACAGTGGTACAAACTCTGCAGAGTCTAAAACTATCATGATAGCCGAGCTTACGGTCACGAGCGCCTAGACAACTCACATGATTAGATGGGATGGTTATTGGGAGGTTATGGTTTTTGGTTTGGTTATGGGTTTCGCTATGGTTTGGTTTTTGGGACTGTTGAGTCCGGGTAATGAGATTGGTTGCATGACTGTTGAGTCATGGCAATGGGATTTGGTCTCGGAATGAGACGGAATTGAATATGATTTGAAACGGTAGTGAAATACGAGATGGTATTCAAGAGATGGTAGTGAATACGAGATGGTATTCATGAGCAAAGTTGAGAAAGATTAATGTCTGGTTGAGACATGGAAAGGGATGAGTCTTAATGGAGGTATGTTAATGTTTAAATACATATTGGGATTACATTCACTTAAAGCTAAGTTACTGTTTTTCTCGTGTTTTTAGAAATAAACTTTGCTTTCTGCAATGAGACTTTTTATACCTTCCTTGTTGTAAGCTACATATCATATTTTCCCGCACTTGCTGAGTACATCATGTACTCAAACTTGCATTATCATACATCATCAGCAACATGGGAGGAGTACTATGAAGATCACATGGAGTACTAGGAGTGTGATCCCCCGTCAACTTGCCTGTGGGGATGGAGTAGAGATGGAGCCGCTGCTGCTGCTTAGATTGCTTCCGCACTAGTTAGAAGACTTCCGCTGCTAGAATAAGACTTCCGCTGCTAGAATGAGTCCAAGACTCATGAGACATTGTAATAAATCCTGTTATTCGTGGTTTTATATATTCTGAATTCAGTTTGTGAAGTATATGTGCATGTGTGACGAACATCCTGGGCACACATACGCATCAGTCTCGGTTCCGAGGGGTTTCCTCTCAGAACCAATGCGTCACAGCTACTCCGAGATCTCACCAGCGATCGTAACTGGACTAGGCGTCTGTTTTGAGTGGACATTGGAATGATTTCTATGAGCAGCCACCGCCACCAGCTCCTCTTTATTTCTCTTATAGATTATAAAACGATAACAACCATCTGCATGCAAACCTGGTCCTCCGCCTCGACGTGCACGTCGAGTGGAACAGACGTGAAGGCTGGAGAACCGGAGGCCGCATGCGCGCACACACACTCCATGCAAACGAACCCAGCGACGTGGACAGTGCAGGACACCCCCTGGCTTGACACACTCACGTTATTTAGGAAATTAAAACAAACTTAGAAGTAAACAACAGCATATGACGATGGTGCGACGAGACAAGTGACATCAACGGTGGTGCTTACAAAAGGTGGTTAACATTTCTTAACCCATTCTCCCCCTAACATACATACACAACCCCCCTATATGGGTGGGTAGCCCCAAAGGCCGCATGGGTCATTGTAGGGTGTGTTTAGTTTGATGTACTAGCCTGGTTCCAAAAAAAAGTCAAATGTACATGTATCAGAGGGGTTGCATGAGTCCAGCACTTTTTCTTTGGGCTTGGTACACGGGCTCTTTCACATTTGTTTTGGCTCTTATTAAAAATTAGTTAAAATATGAATATAAATTTAGTTTGATGATAATTCGATCCAGCACTTAATATTATTAGTTTATTTTTTGGGTCCTTTGTCAGCCCTAAGTGTGGGTGTTCTGGGGTATTGCGGAATCGAGGCGGCTTCTAGAGGAATATTTGGACAGATTGGGGGGCTGCTCCACCACGCCCTCTTCCACACGATGTGGTGACCTCCTCATCACCGCTCACCCTGATCGAGTAGAAAAAAAGAACAGAGAAATAGGAGCAAACAGAGGCAACCAGGCGCAGGAGAATCAGATGGCGACCAGCAGCGGCAGAACAGCAGTACTCGTCCGGTGGCTGAGCACGAGCCGTGGGTGGCCGGACACCAGCACATCGCAGATGGGCAGGGGCTCGCTGCATGCTGTCGCCAGAGCACGCCTGTTGCTGTTGTTGGACCACGGGTGTCACAGCCGCCGTTGGTAGAGCTTGATTTGTGAGGCCGACGAAGGAAACTTGGCAGGAGGCCACATACACGGATGAGGATGAGTCGACATGAGGATAAGGTTACCATGCTTTTTTGTGTGTATGGACTGGGTTCATAGACCATCCCATAGGTATATTTCTTTTTTATTCTGTTCCCACTTATTTCACATTTAATTTGTAGTGATAACAATATTAGTTCTTATTGTAGTATATGAATCCATGTTTTGTGAAACAAAGAGGTAATCGCACCATTTTTAGGCGGTAACCAAATACAGCTTTCTCATCCACCTTCATTCATCCAGATAAGAATCAAGGTCGTTACATCCACCGTTCGTCCCTAATACCAAACAAGAAGGGGTTTGTCCCATCTCTTCAAACAAACAAGAGAAGAGGATGCACTATCAAAAAATAAGGATGACCCTTTCACATCTAACTTTGACTCCAAACCAAATACCCTTAGTAATGTACACTCCACATCTAAGCTTGTGCTTTTAACTTGCAGCCTCGGCTTGTCAGGCCCTCTTTTAATTCTAAGCGATGTGGTCGTTCCCCTGCATGTCATATAATATATGATAGAGAATAGGATTCTTTCTAACCCTGAGATTCCTGAATATGGTAGCAATTGTAGTGATCCCCAAAGATGATGTAATTATGAGTAATTTCTGATTTGGTTGATCGACGTAATCTAAAATGGAATCATTGGCCCTAGTGTCGAGCATGACTTCCCCCAATTCTCTCTTCTTCATGGTATCACAAGATTAGGGTTTCCTCCTATGCCTCCAACCCTAGCTGCCAACGTGTTTTCTCCCTGCCACTGCAGTCTTCTCTCTTCTGTTACTGCCATGGCAACTGAATCCTCTGCCTAGAACTCCATCATCCGGGCTCCTTCGGCACTCTTCCTATCGAGTGTCATGCTGCTTCTCTTGACATTATGAGTTGCCCATCTCCCCGCACTGCCACGTGTCCAGAACCTCCGAGCCACGTCTTTCGCCGGAGACAGCTCTGGAGGTGCCACGTGTACTACGGCTCCGGGCTCGACCTCCAGCATAGGAGGGCTCTGGTGCGGCCACGTGCATGAAAGCTCTGGACCTCCCCTCCTGCCAAGGAGGGCTCCGGTGCAGCCACGTGCACGACAGCTCCGGACCTCCCCTCCTGCCAGGGAGAGCTCCGGCGTTGCCACGTGTCCAACGACTCCGGACCCCTCGCTACTCCGCAAGACAGCTTCGGTGATGACACGTGTCCTGGGGGCCAGCAACCTGGACGCCGCGCCGACAAGCAACGGGCAGATAGCCAAGGAGTAAAGAGGAAGGTGTGCTGTCCTATCACGCATTTGAAGTTCGCGTGTTCCCCAGGCAAGAGATCCAGCGTATCCCGGTACAGGCGTGCCTGGCAGCAGAGACCAGTCGCGCAGCGCCCTGACGGAGCTATAGTGCAGCACCGAGGGACAAGACGCATTCCTACCGCCTTCATCAGACAACATTTAAGGAAGCCAACGTGACAGGGCGATGGGATCCACGGCGCGATCAAGTGCGCTACTACTATCAAGGAGCATACTACGCGAAGTAGAGTCAGTTGCCCATAACGGGGCCACCAGCCCGGCTCCGAACCCACATGTAAGGTTGCTTGGCCTTGAACTATAAACGGTCCAAGCAGCCAACCGGTCGAGGCGACTCCAAGAGAAACTCCATTCAAATTCCATTCTAGCTAAAACACAGTCCCAGTCTCCGAACACCATTGTAAGCTCGCAAGCTCGAGCCACCCTCAAACTCAAGCAACAAAGAACAACCAAAAATTTGTGGACGTAGGGTATTACGCTCAGGCGACCTGAACCACGTAAATCTTCATGCTCATCCCGCCACCGTGCCACGACGCTCAAAACTACTAAGCCCCTCCTAAAGAAGAACCTCCTCGGGCTGCTCCAGAGTGGACCAGGGGAAGTGTCGCAGAAAACACTTTGACATTTGGCGCGCCAGGTAGGGCCTTCTAGTTTTTGAAGTTGTTCGTGTAGCTCACGAAGGTGAACGCCCAGTCTCTCGGAGGCTCTTCCCACCCCTCGCGTCGCCAGCAGCAGAGGGAGCAAGAAGCCTCATCCCGTTCCAGAGCGGGACCGACTGCGCCGGTGGAAGTACCTACAGCGACGGTGCCCGCTGCCACCCGGCGGCCTTGGGTTGCGACGGCGTCGGAAGCACCGACCGAAGCCAGGTCGGAGAGTGCGCTACTAGCAGCTCGCGCGCTCCTTCACAACCCCCCGAGCGAGGGAGCTTCCCCGTCCGCTGCAAAGCAGTGGCGCAATAATGTCGAGCACCTGGTTGTCGCCGCGCTCAACTCATCATACCACCGGAGACAGCGACCAGAGATGAGACAGCTGCCAACCCGTACCCTAACGATGGATTACAGGACGGCATCAACCCACTCGACGGCGGCGTCCAGGCTCTCCACGACGGATCTCAGAGCCGAGCTGGACCGCCACTGTTGGAAATACGATGGTCGCATCACCATCGAGCGACAGCGCAAGCGGCGTCGCAACCTCGAGGAGGAGTGTGGTACACCCCGGGTGCCATGCGCCCATCTACGCGGGCCAGAACCCCATCTCCCCAGGCTCAGTGGGAGTCTGCATGGCTCTGGCACCACACTTCGTATGGCGGCGTGGTCGCGTAAGCTCCGGCCGCATTTGCCGAAGAAGTTCCTGCAGATCTACTCCAGGGCCATCCTAGCTGTAGGAGGGGATGAGGCCATCATGGCCAACTATTTCCCCATGGCCTTGACCGGGTCAGCCCGGTCATAGCTCATGAACTTGCCCCAGGAGTCTATATCCCTCTGGGAAGAGTTGTGCCGTCAGTTCATGGCCAACTTCGGGAGTTCCTACACCCGACCGGGCACGGAGATTGACCTCCACGCCCTGCAACAGCAACCAGAAGACATTGTGCTCCTTCATCCAGCGTTTCTCTCAGGTTAGGAACACCATACTCCGTATCTCAAACGCCTCTGTGGTAGTTGCCTTCAGGCACGGTGTAAGAGATAAGAAGATGCTCGAGAAGCTGGCCACGCATGACGTGCAGGACGTCTCGGAGCTCCTCAGCTTGGTAGACAAGCGCGCCAGGGCCGCGGAGGGCCGCAACTGGCACACACCACCTGGCAGGGGAAAGACCAGTGAGTCCGCCACTGGAGCCGCAGCGCAGAGTAGCGGCAAGAAGAAGATGATGGCCAGCGGCAAGGACAAGCCGCTGGCCAGAGCCCCCACTGCAGCAGCAGTAGCAGCTGCAAGGGGCCGAGTCCCGCACCCAGGCAAGCACCTGCGACCGTGGTCCGTTAGCGACGATGGTCAGTGGTGCCTGATGTACAACACCGACAGCCATGGCGCTAACGATTGCCGCGAGATCAAGAAGCTCACGGAACGCTTCCGTGAACTGCAACAGCAGCGGCCGCACCAAGATGGTGCACCCTCCCATCAGCGAGAGGGAAAACAAAAGGCAAAACCTGAGGCCGATGCTGAGCAGGGTATTGAGTATCAAGACACCGAGAGGGCGTTGAAAGCCGTCTATGGCCACTCCGACTCCGACTCCAGCGGCCACAGCGAGCGACGCAAGACGCTCCACGCCTAACCAGGTGTTCCACACCCCCCTTCCTTCGTGCGATAAGGGAAAACGCCCTCTTACATTGGTGTAGGGGGTCGAGGCCGCCCTCCCCACAGAACATGCCAGGGGCTCACCTGACGTCTGGATATATGACGAAGCCATGCAGGACCAGCTTCTGCGTGAGGAAATCAACCACGCGACAAGGTAATGTGGCTGGAGGCTGCCTGAAATGCGCCACACCGCAGAACGCTCCGGCAATGGTACGAGCAGAGTAGACAGCCCAAGGTAGGGCCACCCGATGCCTCGGCTAATACTTTTTCGAGGAGGGGTGACAAATCCTCCCCTAGCTGGGAGGGTCCCTCCCGACCTGCACAAGTATGCCGCCTCAGGTGCACCCGCCTAGCCGCAGGGGATGGGTATCTCTACCTAGACCACACGACATAGAACATCCCTGTAAGTTCTACCCTTAGGATATTTTTTCTTTTTCTCTTTCTTGTAAGGGTGCCATAGTGTCTAGGAACAGCGCTTAGAACAGCCAAGCCCTGGAGGAGTCCAGCTACTCTTGTCATCCAAGGCGGGTCGCTGCCTTCTTACACAGGCTGTTTCCTCCTATCACTCGAAGGAAGCTGGAAATAAGAAAGACTTATCCTCCCTACGAGCTTTATTTACAGTTTGTGCTAGCTCATGCATATCAGCTATAAACGGCATGTACGGAGCCTGTCCCACACACTTGTCCTAGGTCCCGTGCCGCTGGAAGGTCTCCTCGCTGAAAGGTTAATGCCTGCGGGAGGTCCAGGGTGTGTAGCCTGCTCTACCTGGTTCCGTACCCTTAGCGTGCACATCCTGCCTCCCCAGCGCTACAACTAATTACATGGGGGCCAGAAAGGACACGCCTATGGGAAAGAGAAGTAACCAGACCACGGACATTGCCCCCATACTTTTCAGACTTTCTTTCCATACTGCTTCGGCCATGTGGCCAGTCACTTTTTCTTGTGTCCAACCATAGCAAGAGTTGTGCTATCCTTGTACTGGTGGGTCTGCTTAAAGTACCTGTGGTGTATCAGGGGATCCTACGGTTGTCTCGTTGCTCAGGGGCCTTATGGCGCCGAATGGTCCCTCCCTCGAAAATCTTACGCCAGCAGGAGGTGCAGGGGTGTAGCCTGCTATGTCTGGTTCCGTACCCTTAGCGTGCATACCTTGCCTCTCCAGTGCTACGGCTCGGTACCGGGGAGCCGGACGGCTCATACCCCCGAGCAATGTCTTGACCGTAACTTGAGGGATCTTTGATTATCTCATTGCCTAGGGTCCCAATGGTGCCTAACGGCCCTCCCCTGAAAAGCCAACGCCTGAGGGAGGTCCAGGGGCATAGCCTGCTATGCCTGGTTCTGTACCCTTAGCGTGCGTACCCTGCCTCTCCAGCGCTGCGGCTCGGTACCGGGGAACTAGATGGCTCATACCTTTGGGCAAGGCTTTAGCCATAACCCTGGAGACTCACATCAAATTACTCAAGCCCCGCAGCTTATCTAAGGACCGGAGCCACAGCAAAGCTACCAAACAAGGAAGAGTGACCAGAGAGCACGACTACTCCTTCTTTCTGCCATGTCTGCAGGTCTGGACAGGTCCTTGGCGTCCTAGACTTCCTAGGGGACCCGATGCTAACGTCCTGCCTCATCCAGTGGTATGTGCGCCCCAACACAAGTGCAGGCTCAAAACCACCACGTGGGAGACATGGAGGCCCCACCTACGGGCTCGCTGACTCCCCTGAGATGGGTCCGGGGGCCACTGTCGGTACCCTCAAGACCGGGTACCCCCGCGTGTAAGAGCAAAAGAAGACATACGTCAGCACGTATGCAGAAGACAGGGACCCAGCCTGCAGACAGGGCCCAACCGCCAGCTGGGGAGCACTCATAAGAAGGCACGTGTCCTAGGCCTCGGGTCCGACCACCTGCAAGGGAGTTCCTCGAGGCTGCCACATGTCTGCAGGCTCTGAGTCTCACTACCAGCCGAGGATGGCTCCAGAGGCACCACGTTTCTGATGGTGCTGGACCTGACCTCCCGCCATGGAGGACTCCGGCACTGCCACGTGTCCGGAACCTCTGGGGGTTTCCCTCTGGGGGTTCCATCTCCTCCTCGGGAGCCTCTTCCTCATAACACCCTGCGAAAGCTTCAAACACAAGCAGTGAGCACGATGGCTCAGCAAGTCTGACCCGTCTTTCCTATACATGAAATTTCTACATGCTGGATTATTTGTAATTGGGAATGTAAGTTGCAAAGGACTCGCTAACTATTTGAACCTTACTTTCAAGTTTAGTAGCAAATTATGGAGAACCTCACGCTAAGGCACATAATAGAGCCGCAATCAAACAAGAAACATATTTCTCTCATGTCCTTTGCCCAAGGTTAAAAAGGATCTTTAATTTGCTCTAAACTACAACAAGTCATTAACAATCAAGGTATAGCTTTCAACCAGCAACTTTTACATGACTCTAGCCTGTTCTTTCTACCTCATGGTACAGTGAACAAGTGGTACTCACTGATCGCGAGGGATGGCGATTATAATCCATTTACACCTGCAGGGTTACCCAAATAACCCGTCACCTACGCCCATACTAGATCTTGCCTACAGCAACCATCACGGACATCGTACACGACCACCTTCCATCCGTCAGCCAAATGTTGAACCGGTCCTATCGTCCCAAGCAAGAGGTCTCTGCGCGCACATCTGCAGTGCCTCCAGACGATTTAGACCTCAAGCTCTCAACCTACCCTCTGGACGACATGCAATGTATCAACACCCAGCTACCCGAATTACATCGATTTCCCGGTTCCCATATATCCGGTAGGTCTTCGGTACTGTTCTAGCTTGTTCAACAGGCCCGCACACGGCTCGGTCCTCAATCGACACAAGCGGAGCTATGGCACCCAGGCCCCAAATCCTGCTGCCCTTACTCTCCGCTTAGTCTCATTTTTTTTCTTTCCATGTGTTCCATTTGCTATCTTTACCCGAGTAGTGTGCCTCTAGCCTATTCTCGCGAGCGGTTCCAACTACTCGACTTGTACCGAATCCTACACTATCTTAGCATTGCCGTAGCTAGTCGAGGTTTAAAAACCTAAGCCCAACCCAGGGTTTTCTTGGCTATGCAGATGGGTTTTCAAACAAGACTCTAATGCATAATTTAAGTGAGTGCTCAAAGTAAGTTCTCAAAACAGTAAAATTTATAAAAGGCTAATGCAAACCGGAGCTTGCCTTGCTGCTGTTGGTCGTAGGCTAGCTGTTCCTCTGGAGTGATGAAGTCTAAGACTTCGGCCTCCTCCTCAACCTTAGCGACTATGTGAGATAAATACACATATGTATCAATTTGAATGCATTTGAATTTGAAGTTGAATTTGTGAAGACTATAAGTCTTGATAGACTGGCCCAATGACTCTGAAATTTTTATTGTGGTTTGGATACAACCTAAACAGAGACTTGGCCAAGTTACATTTGCAGAAAAGCTCATTTGAGCCCTCCACAAATAATTGTGTTCTTGGCCTTAATTGGAGCTCTTAGGGTGTTCTAGGGATTTTCATGGATCAAGCCATGACTTTCTGAAAAGTAGATTTTCATAGGGTTCTAGTGGAGTTGGTTTCACTTAATTTTAGTACTCCTAGCCGAAGATATGAGCTAACCAATTTCAGAGAAAATCTGAAAATGTTTCTGGACATTTTCTTTTTCCTCTGGAACAGTTTTATTAATCACAACATTAGGTGGATCAAATGAGCTCAAATGGATATGAAATTTTTATAGTAGCTCAGGGATATTTTTGTGAACATCCTAGCCAAATTTTAGAATTTTCCTCCAAAGGGTTCTCCATTAAAATACTAAACAGTTTAAATTTTGAAGAATTAATTCTGGAGAAATAAGGATTTCCATAAAGTGAAACTTGATTTTTTGGAAAGTACTCAGAGATCTGAATCCAACAAAATTTGGTTCACTCAAATTGGAGCTTCCTAGCCAAAGTTATGAATTTATGAAGTTGGAGCTAAATCCGGAATTATTTTCCAATGGAAATTCCTTCCCACGTTGCCTGGGTCGTTGACAGTGGGGCCGCTGCTTTGTTTAATTTAAAAACGGCGCGCACGCTCTGTACAGCGGCTGACCACTGGGACCCGCCGGTTTCGTCTTCCTCCCGACCCCCCGCCTGTCCCGCGGCGGCGCACTTCAGCGAAGCTCGCCGCCGGCCGATTTCTTGCGCCAAACTTCACGGAACTCGCCGCTAGGGCCTAGTCCGACATGAGGGACACTCTGGTGAGGTCGGTGGTGATCGCCGGTGACCGTAAAATATCCCCCGATGGTACACCGAGGCGGAGCGACTCCGGCAACGTGTAGAGAGCTCGGGAAAACCCTAAATTCTCAACCGTGTTCTCCGACAGCACCGGTAGCCCTCGGGAATCAAGGATATGAGCTCAGCCGACAGTGGCAATGGCCGCAACATCGACCTCACCGATGACTCGAGGCGCTTTTCTCATGGCGGCACGAAAAATGGCTAGAACTCGGCCGATTAGGGATGGTTTCATTCGGTTCTTCTTCGAGGAGGCGCGCTAGGACGTGTACCAACTATGTGCAAATTGGCTCGACCGTTGGGGAACCGTGTAACCCGAATTTGTGTTTAGACCAAGCTCGGCTAGTTTCCTCTAGGTTTCAGGATTCTTGGAAATTCTCTACACATAGTTGATCATTTTCTACAAGGCTTACAGCTACACAATCTAGGAAGTATAGCGCACCTTTCTTGTGTAGCAAGCGGATGACGACGCTGGCTGTGGCGCTCTGTCGATGGCGACCCAAAGTGGAGTTCTGCCGGTACTCGTGAGAGCTCGGTGAAAATTCTCACTTTGCCGCCAAACACCACAGGGAACCCTCGGTGTGATGTGACAGCACGGTAGAGCGCAAGATGGCGATGCTTTTTCGTGTAGACTGCTCGAGCAACCGAGGCTTAGCTAGCTTGAGCGATCGGGAATGGATGGTGGCAGTGTCCGGGTGTGTTTTTGTGGGAGCCGGCGATCGAGCTCATGAGCGATGAGGAGCGAGTGAAGAACTCGAACTGTGGTGCTCGGCTGTGGAGATAAGAACCGGGCGAGCGTGCCAGCAAGGGGAAACACCGGAAGCATCTGCTGGCGCCGGTGTTGGCTCGGTGGCGACTGCAGCACCGGCCTGAAGAAACAGAGCGCCGGTTGAAACTCGTTCCCTCTCGGTTGTGTCACTGCCACTGGGTCCCACTGCCCCTTTTAACTTCCAAAATTCAATTTTCCCCCTGCTCAAAACAGTAGAGACACTAATAACCTTGGTGAGTTGATCAAATTTCCAAATGGACAAGTGACTTTGAATAATTCAAAGTGTGAGTTGATTTGATCAAAATTGTAGCAAATGTGAATCTGAAATTCAAATTTGATTCGAATTTAGCCACAATAGCTCATGTCAAGATTAACTCCAAATGGAGTGAAATTTGGTGGGTGAGCTCACAAAATTGTGCTGAGTGTGAATATAAATCCCACTTTTGAATTCATGGGATGAAAGGAGTTTGAATTTGAATTTGAGTTCAAACTAGCCTCTTTCTTATTATACCAAAAAATACCTCAAAAAGGTTTTGGATTTGGGTGCAAGTTGGCATGAGCATTCCTAGAAAAGTGTATGAGTTTTTCATGTGCTCAGCCCCTATAAGATGCATGTGGAAAATGCCACTTTTGCATTATGTGAGTTTATCCTCTAATGACCATATTGATGGTGGTTACTTGTTCTTCAAATGTGTTCATAAGTTTTCCTCAAATGATGTGTGTGTGGTGTGATGAACACTTTGGATGTGTGCAAAAACTTAGGCCCTTACATCCGCCCTCACAGCCATTGTTAGTCTCGTCATCCGTGATGTCCTCAATCTCATTTAGTGTCACACCCAGCTTAAAAAACAAAATAAATATATTGTATCTGTGTTCAAGATTCGGCTTCACAAATATATAGTGATCATAAATCATAAAGCATAATACATCCATATCATAAATAAAATAAAGTACATACATCATAATACTTCAGTGTCTCAATGTATGATGCTTTATTATTATTATTATTACAAAAATAAACTAAGGTGTATGCAACTTCACAAGAAACCGACTGGGAAAAGGTCTACTAGCTACTCCACTTCTTCCACACTAAGGTACTCCCATACTTCTCCTATATCTTAGCAATGAGTGGGGATGGCAAGTGTGAGTGCATGTCATACTTAGCAAGTGTGGGAAAGTATGACATATGAAACAAGAACAAGGATGAAAAAAGAGGTCTAATGCAAAAGCAAGTATTAGTTCACATGTTTTAAATGCAACCTAATTTACAATGTGGTCGATCTCAACATATCCAACCATATGGAATGTCCAACTGATACCAATGCCACGTAAATTCACAACCAACCATATTCATCATCCATAACCAACCATCACCATCATCATTATTGAAACATCCATATCCAACAATAACCATGATCATCAGATAATACCCAAGCCATTACCAATGACCAATACCGACCAATAACCAAACCATAACCATGTCCATAATGAATAATCATGTCTGGGTTCAGGCTACTCATGGCCGTGAGCACGAACGCTAAGATAGTTCTACACTCTACATATGTGACATCCTTCTACCCACAAAGTTTGTGATTTCCTCACTTGTTGATGACTAAAGAACCTTGATTATGCCAAATCCACACTACCTTTGTCATGCGGCCAAGAGATCATGAAATAGCCTTTATAAAGGGACTCCTAGCATATACGGACCCACTAAGGTTCCATCAGAGGGGGAAGACTTCATCTGAGTATATGTCCAACCCAAGAGTGCTGCCTCTTGTATCATTTGGATCCTAGGGCGGTCCCCCCACTCCCATTTGCTGCTTCCCCTACAATACTGACAGTACACCAAATTATTCAGCTAAGCCTTACTCATCATGGGCCCTGTGGTGAGACTATTTTCTTGAGTGGTCACTCCATAAACCGGTCCTTAGTTCTAAAGTAAGCATTAAGACCATACCATCCAACCTCAATTAATAAACTCGCTTGCTTATATCTCTATGTTCTATGTTGCTAAGATCACCATCATCCTCGTGATTAAACCAAAAAGAATGTCACCATAACCGACTCTTCATCTAACCCAAGGTGACAAGGAATATCAATCAATACTTGTAAATCATAACAAGAGGTTTCACATCAAATCGACACAAGCATGCTTGTTTACAACCAAGACAATTTTAAAAAATAGGATCAAAAAGATTAAGTGCAATTGCTTTCTTCCTACGGGATTTGCTGCTCAAGCACTTTGAATTTTTTTTCTCCAAAAGATCCTCAAACATAGACTCTTAATCATAATGAAAAACATACATAAATAAACATACATAATAAATGCTTTATAACCAATTCTAATGAATATGACATGCCATGAATGCAAATGTATCATACAAAGTATGCTATTTTTAGTTCATTGATTATATGATTATAATGATACTTAACGCATTAATGTGCATATGGCAAAGTTTTTAATAGATTATAAATGATACATAATCAATTATATATGTTTAGAATTTAATTACAAGTACTTTGTAATTCAATAACTAAGTTTGGAGTTTATTGCTATTATTTAGGAAAATAACATAATTATTTCATATAAGTGTTAATCCTAAAGCAATTTTTCTTTTTATTTTAATTTATTGGGATTTTATGGAACTAATTTACAATTTTGTATGTAAATGGAGGCTTTACTGTAACTATTCTAGTCTACAATATAATTTCCAGAAGTACTAGGGTATTGTTTGTAAATTTTAGAAAGTTCATTTTTCAAATATCTAATTTATTTATTACCGAGGGGCCTTTGCATAAAAATCAGAACCTAAATATAATTTATTTAAACCTTAAGGGTAAATTTGTAAAATGTAGGGTCAAAATATATTTTCTAACAATGACTAGTGTATTAATGCAAAAATATAGGGTTAAATGTAAATTTTCAGAGAACCTAATGTCTTTGTCGCAAATTTGGCTTTTCTAGGAATCCCCATATTCATTTTTATGTGCAAAAATTTGTGGACGAACTCCGCATGCTGTCGATCGAGAGGGGGACGTGACTGGCGGATGACTATTGTGGATCGGGACTCATATCTCTTTGGGTCTTTCTAATCTAGGCGGTAGATTTGAGATCCAAGGGTTAGGGCAAGGTCAACCACGTGGCGGTGGTCGGAGAACTCGGGGACGACAGAGTCGTAGGATTTGGCTATTTTGCGCCAGGAAATCTACACTTTATAGTAGTTTGGGGTAAAAGATAGGAGCGACGGAGAAACTAATGGTAGGAGTCATGCGCATGGGGGTGGCTGGAGACAGTGCTCAACGTCAACGAGGCACCTTGGGATGTCAGCTTTGGCGCTAGGGCACGGGCGCAGGTGTGGGGGCACGGGATGGGTGACAAGGCAAGAAGGGTGTACCATTTTATATGAATGTCTGCTGAAGTGTCCCGGGTACACAAGCGGACTGCGTGAGGCGCACGCCTACGGCGTACCGGCGGTTCCGAGTTCATTGGGTTGAGTGGGTCAGGCGGCTAGGCTACGTGGGGGAGAAGCAGGTCGGGGGAAAGGAAAAAAAAAAGAAAAAACAGGTCGACCCAATGGAATAGGGGAGGAGAGAGAGAGAATAGGCGGGCTAGGAAAAGAAAATGGCCCATGGACGGTTCTATTCTTTTTTATGTAATTTCATTTTACTTTTATATTTTTTATCTAATTATTTTCCTATTATAAATAATTTCTGGTTCTGTTCAAATAAAATTTTGTCATCTAATGTATGCAGGCATATACACAATAAATACATGATGATGCACATTTTTGAGACTTTCTGTTTATAAAAAAATAGTTCCTACCTAATTTATTTACTCATTTATTCAAAATTTAAATTTCAAAATTTTGAATAGTAGGGTGTTACATTCAGGGGAAAGACGACATGACAACTCGCCCCTTGGTCCTTTGCCAAGAATCTATTCACAGAAAACCAAGAGTCATTTCATTATCCTTCTCAACTGATTTCATAGCCTAGTTCAAGGTCATGTGACAATCGTAGTGTACTTCAAGCAGCAGAAGCACCTCACTGATGCTCTAAATGATGTGGACTCCACAATCGATGATCACATTCTCATCCTCAACATCATTTGTGGCCTCAAACCACACATGTCCAACCTTGCCAACAACTTTGCTATGTCATTGATGCTCCCTTTTACAACACGATAGGATCCTATAGTCATGTCACATCATGCTAAGGATGTTTATAAGCAATAGAGCTACCAATTGTTGCAGATGGGCGACTACATTTATAATGCATGGGAGCAAATTGAAATAACCACCGCCTTAGGATAGGCTAGAGGTCCTTCTGTCGGGACAATGAAATAAAGAAAAGTGATATATGCAAATTCAACATCATTGCGCCCACGCTATGGCATGTAGACATCGAGCATCACTTCTAAGTTGTTCCATACTACATGATAGTTTAATATTCGAATTCGGCTTGATGGTATTTTGTTTGTTGTAGGGGATGGTGATGTTTATATAATCTGGGAATGTTATTTATATGTCCTGACTTTAGTGAATGTTATTTATGAGTTTCGGTAAATGGTTTTTATTTTTTTGCCTCGAATACGTATATGTGTTGTTTCATAACAAAAACCACAACAGAAAATGTTATTATTAAAACAGGTTGGAAATTAGAACTGGTGTTAACATATCAATTATGAGTACAGGTTAATAAATGAAAGTAGCACTATGTAAGAACCTCAAATCGGAGACAAATATTGGAGACGAGCGCAAAGGCAACTGTCCCCGATCTGGAGAAACGAGACGCGCCCGCATCAGCGAGGATCAGAACTGGCTCAGTTGAGGGTAAAAGGAGATGACCTACTTTAAGGTGTGTCTCAGTTAAGTTAATATCCGAGACGCACCCGCTTCTGTGATAGAAGGGAGGCGCGCGTTCTTACAGTGCGACTCCTATTATTAAAGAAAAGGAGACGAGCCTTTCTAGGAGCTCATCTCATTTTATCATGGAAGAGGGCGCGTCTCCCATTCCCATTATAGAGAGACGCGTGTTGCAAAGGATCTTCTTGATTGTGTATGCCCTTATACGAGCTCCCAGCTATGGCAGAACAGTGGCGGCCAGATCTGCCCTGTTCTTGCCCTATTCTAATCGTTTCTTTCCCTGTTTGGAGGTGCCCTTCTAAAAATCTTGCGGTGATTATTAGTGGCTCTTAAAACAAAGGGTTAGCCCTCTCCTACTCCTTACTATTTTTGCCCCTTTAGATCTTGACTATCAGTGGCTTCGAATTTCTTTGATTTAGCTCTTTTTTTCTGTATGTAGATGTCATCGGATCGATGTTGGGTGTATGGGCCACGCCTTGCAATGAGTATATCAAAGGACTAGATGCATTTATCGATTTCGCGAAGAAATACATGTTGGACAACATTAGGAGGGAATATTTGTTGTCGTTGCAAACATTGCAAGAATGACAAGAGATATCACACAAATGGTGTGTTGAGGTCACATTTGGTCACGCATGGATTCATGATGGATTATCGATGTTGGAACAAACATGGGGAGGAGGGACATAATGAAGCATAGATGAGAGATTCATATCTGGAGAGGGAGGTCCCTACCAGTGTTGAAGAAGATCACGACGACGATGTGAAAGAGCGAGATATATTAGGGTTCACCGATGACGACATTGAGTTTCAGGTGCATAACATAGAGGAGATGCTACGTAATGTTGAGAGACATGACGACGATGATCAGTACAATAATGATAAACTTGCAAAGTACAAGAAGATGATCGAATACTCGAAGAAGCCATTGTATCATGGTTGTGCGGCTCTGTACACGAGACTGTTTGTGATAGTGAAACTTTTCCAGTTGAAAACGAGCAACGGATGGAGTGATTGCAGTTTTAAGGAATTTTTGACGCTCCTTAAGGACATGTTACCCCAAGGCGACGCAGTCCCTAAGACAGTTTATGAGGCAAACCAGATAATCTGTCCACTAGGTTTGGAGGTGGAGAAAATCCATACGTGCAATAATGATTGCATTCTATATCGTGTACCTGAGTACGAAAACCTCGAGAAATGCCTTATTTGTGGACTCGACCGATTCAATCATAGGAAAGATGACAGTGATGACGAGAACTGCAACAGGAACAGAATAAAAAGCGGTCCTAAAAAGGTGGTTTGGTACTTTCCTATCATTCTTCGTTTGAATCGTTGGTTTTGAAACAAGGAGTCAGAATTACTGTGATGGCACATAGAGAAGCATAAGATGGGTGTTGGAATGGTAAGACATCTTGCTGATGCCACACAGTGGCGAAACATTGATTCACGAAATCCTGAATTTTCCATTGATCCGAGGAATATTAGGATCGCAATGAGCACCGATGGCATGAATCCTTTTCTCAACAGGAGCACACATAGCACATGGCCAATTATGCTAACGACTTTGAACCTTCCTCCTTGGTTGTGCAACAAACAGAAATATATTATGATGTCAGGACTGATACCGCAGCCACAACAACCTGGGAATGACATCAACACTTATTTTAGGCCTCTGGTTGAAGATCTGAAGGAGTTGTGGTACAACAACAGACTGCAGGTCTAGGATGAGCACAAGCGTGAGTACTTTGGTCTCAAAGCCATTTTATTTGTGACTGTTAGTGATTCTACAATGGCATGTAACTTGTCCGGACAGAGTAAGAAAGTAGGTTGTGGATTTCCACATTGTTTCATAGAAACAGACTCACAGTATTTGAGCAAGTCACAAAAAATAGTGTACATGGGACATCGACGCTACATTCCAATGAAGCACCCATTTCGGAGTATGAAGGATAATTTCAATGGTAACACTGAGAAGAGGCGTCCTCCACCCCATCTCACAACTCATGAAGTCTATGAAATGGTCAAGGATATCCATGTTGTCCTTGGTAAGCAGAAAATGACTTGTAAAAATAATGGCAAAGATGGAATGTGGAAGAAGCAATCGATTTTTTGGGAGCTACCGTATTGGAAAGACTTAGACGTCCATCATTTGATTGATGTGATGCACGTTGAGAAGAATGCGTGCAAGCGCCTACTCGAGACATTGCTTAACACGGATGGGAAAACTAGGGACCATGGACATGCACGAGCTGATCTAAAGAAAAAGGGAATTAGGCCTGAGCTATGGCTCGATGACTCTGTATAAGGAACGGAACTACCCACATCATGCATCACCCTTTCAAAACATGAGAAGAAAGATTTTTGTGGGTTCTTGGAAAATGTGAAAGTACCATCCGGCTACTCGATGAACGTCTCAATGCTTATTTTATTTCAAGATCTAAAAGTAGCTCCTGGTGTGAAGTCTCATGATTACCATGTATTGATTACGCAGATGATTGCTGTTGGAATTCAGAATATCCTGCCGGTCTCGGGAGGCTATAATGAACTTTTGCTTTTTCTTCAATGCAATTGGTCAAAAAGTACTAAGTGAAGCAGCTCTCAAGTCATTGGAAAAAGGGCACTACGAAACTTTATGCTTCCTTGAGATTGTCCGACTGTTGCTAAGAAGTTTTGGGACACCAAACGAACCTTCCCATATGGTAATCTTAAAGTGGCCAATTTACTCTCTTTTGCGATCAGTTTCGCTACAGCACCTTCTACTCTAGCTGATTGCCCACCCCTTCCACGTGTGATTTCTATGTTATGTATGGTCGTGCCCCCACGTCTTGAGTTATTGGCAGAAATTTTCGCTTAGCGCCCTTGGGAAGACTTATAGGCTGCAGTGGGAGAGCCGTCGCAGGGGGTCCTCAGTCTGAATCCTCCACTAGCATTGGACCAACAGTTAGTCTAGCTCTCGCTCTTATTCAATTTCCTTATCCTTTCAGGGCAAGGTCGGAGTACTTTCCACCTGCCTTTTTTGACATCAGCATCCATTTCACAACTCATCTTATTAAAGAGATAAAGCTACTTGGCTCTGCGTTCCTTCACCAGATGTATGCGTACGAGAGATTCAATGGCATACTGAAGTCCTTTGTTAGAAATCGAGTTTACCCTAAGGGTAGCACGGTACAAGGATATTGTACATAGGAAGTCGTGGAGTGGGCTCTAAACTACGCTGACCTGAGTAACCCTATTGGTGTTCCCAAATCTTGTCATGAGGGGAGGCTCACAGGAAAAGGGGCCATTGGGAAGAAGGCTAAACTCCAGATCCACATTTATTCTTCTGCGCTCATTTCCACGTGTTGCAATAGATGTCCATTGTGTCCAAGTACTTCGAAGAGCACAAGGAGGTGCTGCTTACAGACAATCCTGGCCGCAATGAATCATGGTTAGCAAATGAACACATGAGAAAATTCATTGGAGGGCTCCGGGATCAAATTTCTCACTCGTCGGATACTCAAACAAGTGAATACCTAAAAAAGTTGGCTCGTGGTCCTATATTCACCGTTATGACATATCAAGTGTACGACATAAATGGATACACGTTCTACACTGTACAACAAGATAAGAAAAGAACATATCAGAATAGCGGTGTACGTGTTGATGCTTATGATGCTACGGGCCAAGACAAAAACATGTACTATGGTCAAATACAAGAGATCTGGGAGCTTGACTTTCACGGATTCAAAATTCCTCTTTTCTGTTGCAACTGGGTTGATGGAATCAAGGGTGTTGTACAAGACAAGTACGGGTTCATTAGCGTTGATCTTCACTGTCAAGGATATAAGTCGGAGCCTTTCGTGTTAGAAGAACACGTTGCTCAAATGTTCTATGTTCCAGACACAACAAATAAAAGACTTAAGCTGGTTATACCTAGAAAACGACAAATCGTCGGAGTCAAGAATGTCGTCGATGAGGAAAAATTTGATCAATTTGATGAGATTCCTCCTTTCATCACCTCTATTATCAAGCCACGAATACCATCGGCCAACGAAGCTCCTTACTTGCACAACGACCACCATGAAAAAGTCAAGAATTTTAAAAAAAACCAAGACCACAACGGAAAGTAGCAAAATGATTGTGTGAAATATGCTCAATATGTGAAAATATGGTCAATTGAGTAAAAATTTTAGTTTCATTGGGTATTTGTGTGATATATGTTCAATGTGCGAAAATATGGTTTGATAAAAAGTGTTCGGGCAATTAAGAGAAATAACAAGGTATCATTAGCCAATCATCAACTGGAAAGGATAGATGCATGAGCAATCCTACTATGTACCTTAATTATGAATTTACATATATTCATTCGATTTTACACCATTGCCTCAGTTTTCACCAAGTCGCTGTACAATTGTCCCTACTTCAATAGAAAAACTTTAATTTGTTTCAATAAAATTGAGGCAACGGTGCAATAAGTTGGGTGAAAACCAGAACAATGTGCAAAGTTCAAAAATGATGGTAACTTAATTGTTGACACTGAAAACAGGGTTCAAAATGCATATGCCCCTTATTGGAAAGTAAGTTCTTCCATCACTCTCTTTCTTTTGATGTTTGGAGAGAAAAACTTGAGAAGACAACATTAGTATAAAAACATCAAGGCTATTATCAAAAGAGGATTGTACGATGATAATATGCAGATTTAATTTAGCTTGGTCACTTAGAGGAATGACTTGACTGGACTAATTATCTGAACCAAACTCATGACAAGTAGAAATATTGCTGTGCATAGAAAAATATTCAACACATGCACATGCACACACTACTGAATTTGGCACTTATTCTGCCCTAAACGAAGCAAAAGGGAGACGAGCTCTAAGTAAGCGCATCTCGTATCTCAAAAAAAGGAGACACGCATTACGGAGCCACTATATAGTTCATGTCTGATCTCAAAAAATGCGAGACGCGCCCATATTAGGCATGTCTCTCATAAAAGTTTTTGCAGCCGCAACCATTTTCGGGCTCGAGTCACCAGTGAGAGCATACTTTCGGTGGTTTTCACCCCGATCAGGATCCATTTCTGGGTTAGGCATGTTCCACTGATGCTGTAGGAACAAACCATAGTGGATCTAGAGCTCTCACGAGCTGTAGCGCCATCGCCGGAGTTGCTTTTGCTGCTATCGTCGTTGTGCGCTATCCTCCGGCCATTCCTGGCCGTCACCGACCTCAGCAGCATATCCCCGTAAGGATTTATGCCCTAGCAGCGAGAATCATCGAGTTCCGAGTGGTAGAACGCCCGGCGGCGAGGCTCGTCGACGCGCGCCACCGCAGGAAGCGCAGGTGTGGCAAGGAGTTCATCGGAGTTGAGCAGTGTACATCAACCACATTTAGCATCAAACAAAAAGACAACAAACCACATTCATCATCAAACAAACATTCAACATTCATTAAAAATAACATTTTTACAAACAACAAAAGGAAACAACAGACAATCGCCTAGTCCTTCTGTGGCGTAGGAATCTCATACTTGTCGGCGATCGCCTCCACCAACTTCCTGCTGCCTTCCACCCCATGCACCTCACCGACCGTCTCCTGCATCGCATCAAGACGACCGGACACTGCGCTTAACTCGAAGAAGTAGTGGCCTATGGTGCCCATTCCAGTACATTCTGGAAGGAGACCAAGACTCAGAAGCTGCATGACATCAGATGTATTGTTAAATACATCATTCGCCATCTGCCGGCGCAATGGTTTAAGGTTGTCCTCTGCCCCGAGGGCAACCAAACTCTCCTCCAGGTAAGCGACTTTCCCATGCAGGTACTCTCTCTCTCTCTCTCTCTCTCTCTCTCTCTCTCTCTCTCTCTCTCTTCCGCCCAGGACGGTGGCGGAGGTGCGGTTGGAGCCGAGGATGGAAGCGCGGCGAGTGGAGAGGATGGTCGGGAGCGCTTCGGTGGTGCCATTAAAAAAGACTAGGGCTACGGTGCGGAAAGGAAGACGAAGACTATAGGGAAGAGGAAGACTGTGATAGTGATGAGAGGGGAAGGTGCATGTGTTATAATGGTGCGGATAAGGAGAAGTTGGATTGCTTCGAATTCTATGTGTGATGGCAACTCTGCGCGCGAATGGCAACGGTCGCACGATTAACTGTGCACGTTGTTTTCATCGGGTTGTGCAGTTAAAAGTCAGAGGATCCATGTCAGTTACCACAGTTCAAGTCAGTACCATATATCCACCATTGGCTTCATCGGGTTGTGTAGTTAAGTTAGAGGATCCCTGTGCGCAGGGAGGGGATCTGCTTGCTGCTATGAAACTAACTGAACTCTAGCAGGCTTAACTGAAGTGGTGGAGTCCAGTGGAGCCTACAAAAGTCTTGGACTGCATTTTCTTTTGCTGCTTGCTATGATGTGAGACTGCATGATGTAGGCTGTAAACAGCTGACGCTCTATGTTGCAGACACAAAAATGAATACTTCAAGATGGCATAAAACAAAAAAGATACTTGGGCTACATGGAAGCTTAGAAATGGGGTGTGTTTTGAAAATAAATAGTTAAACGCCCTTGTGACGTTATTTTCTTTGCTTGTTTTCTTAAGATATATTGGGCAGGTTGTTTCCACAAGAAATGGAAGATATGATACAACTGGGAGCTAAGACTTTGATGCAAGAAGCTCTGAAAGTTATAAACACTCAAGGGGGGCAGATGATGCTACCTTATGATGATGTGGGGGATCAGAATTGAGTCTGAATTGGTGAACTATTTGAAAGAGAAGAACTATTTGAAAGCTAATGCTTGTTGTTAGGAAAAAGGTGTTTTGGGTCTTTGGAAAACTGTTATAACCCCAAGGGGGAGGAGTTTATTTTGGTTATCTAGGCAGCAAGAACATGTATTAAGCTGCGAGATAACATGGTTTGTAATCCTAGACCTCTATTTATATGAATGGAGGTGGAGTAATCCGATTCAAAAAAAAAGATAGATAAACTCATGCATAATGCTCTTTATTTTTTGCTCAAGTTAACAAAAGGGAGGCATGAACAAAATGTGAGACGCGCCCTGAAGGAAGCAAATGTGAGACGTGCCCTTATGAGGCCCATCTCTAATACATGTAAATGAGAGACGAGCATTATTACACGCATCTACGATTGTTGCCCTAGGTATTTTAGCTCTCGCGCGCTCTCTCCCAACACTTAGCAAAATTTTCGGCAAATTTTCGACCTCGCGCTCTCTCGCTCTACTGTCGCCCTAGAAACTGTCGCGCCGACGCTTCCGCCACCTCGTCCCCGGAGCACGCCGCCGCCTCGTCCCCATCCCCGGAGCACGCCGCCGCCTCGACCCTGCCCTCGGAATGTGCTGCCACCATCCCTCTTCCTCAAGCTCTTGGTCATTGTCGCGCTGCCGCCGTCGACCTTGACCCCGACCTCGGTATCAAGCCCTAACTATTTGTATCTGTTTGTGCAAATTTGAATGTGAATTTCAGTTCCAGCATCTCTTTTCATAAAACTTCACATCTTTTTACACCATTACTCTTTTGCTTACTAGATCATACAACTTGTATATTTTTGCATTCAACTCACACAATAAACACACACATAACTGACCTGACAGAGAGCTTGGTCAGTCCTAGTCCCAACTTGTTTGCAAATGCCACACAACTAAAGGTTCTCATTGAATTAAGTTGAAAGATATTTGCTCCCTTATGTGATTGTTTGTGCAAAGTGACTGAAACTTGATAGTTTTTGTAGGATTTTAGTGAATTTGAAGATGTCTCAGTCAAAGCATCAGCAGTAGATTGAAGAGGCTTAACAGCAGACTCCTCAACAACAGTAAGTAACTTACAGAATGAAGAGGCTCAACAGCAGGGTCATCACACTCATGAAGAGGATGCATCGGTTGGATCACCTTCAAAACCTGCCTCTGGTCAACAAAAGAAAAGGTCGCAGATGTCGTGGTCGACGGACGTTATGAGTGTTGGTGAGGTCAATGCCCAAGGCTTACCCCTAGACATGAGAGTGAATATGAGATTGTGTAACACCCCAAAACCTGTTAAAGAGGGGAATTTAAAATTTTTGGACGTATTGCATGTGGTGAAGCAATTCAAATTTAAACTGGAATTCAAATTTGAATCAAAACAGAAAAGGAAAAAGAAAAAGAAAAACGGCCAGTGGGCCGAAACCCACCACAGCCGGCCCAAAACCCGCGGCTGTCCCCCCCTCTCCCTCTCTTTGACGCGCGGGGCCCGCGTGTCATCTCCTTCCCCGTGCGCCCCCAACCGCTCCGGTTCTTTCGCGCCGATCGCGCGCCCCGCTCCCGGATTCCTCGCGCTCGACCCAACCCCGAATCCCTCACGCCGTCCTGCTCGATCGCAACAAACCCCCGTGCCCCCGGCCCTGATAAAAACAGATGTCCCCGCCGCCCTCCCCTCGCGCAAGCAGTTTCTCTCCCGGTGAGCACCGCCGCCGTTGGGCTTGGAATTCCCCAAGAGCGTCGCCGTTTCCCTCTGTCACACCGATCTCGTGGCCCCGCAGCACCGCGCACAAGCTGTAGACGCCGACCCCGGAGAGAAACGCCGCCGGAAACGACCATCCCGACGCTCGCCGGTGAGTACCGCCGCCGCTCGCCAGTGAAACCTTCGAAATACACGGTTTCAATCCACACTAATCATCGGTGTGCCATCTCTAGACCCCAGGGAAGCGTCACGACCCGAGAGCTCGAAGGGATCACCGCCCCAACTGCCACTTCGATGAGCACAGCAAGTCACCGCCACCTGTCCGCGTTGCCGATCGGGTTTCGAGTCCTTCAGGTCTAAGAAATTAGCCTAGGTGAGCTCCCCTACCTCCCCTCTGCCGAATTATGCCTAGAAATCCGAGTATTAGCGTGTGTAGGCGAAGATCCGAGACCTCGCCGGCGAGATCGCCGCCTCCTCCGCCGCGCGCCGCCGTGCGCTATGTTTTCCCTGGTCGGAGCGACATGGCGCAGTGTGGCGTGTCCATTTTAAATCGCACAGCAGAAATTAAATGGGCGCATACCCCTTCGGCGAACTAATCTGAGCCGTCTGTTTTAAATCCAACGGCCCACGTCAGCCCCGCATTATAAAGGCCGGGAATCTTACGCGCTACCCCCTGGAGATCTCGGAAAACACGAGCTAGCCCCGGAAACTTCTGATCTAGCCCCTGGACCTTCAGAAATTCATGTAAATTCATTTAAAAATCAGTTTTAGCCCCAGGACTTAATAAAAATTAGGAAAACCTCTCTGTTTTGTGTAATTAGGCCCCTGAAAATTTAGGAAATAGTGAAGTAGACCCTGCAGTAGGGTGGCTTTGCCCTTTTAGACCCTATAGGGTATTAAATTCAGAAATTGAACATAAGAGTAGAATTTAAATTCAAATGGTGATGTAAACACGTGCAAATACAAATGTAAATTTTCCTAGCATTTGGAAGACATTTAGAATGAGTTGAGAACTGATTTTAGGCTGAAATGAAATCTGACTAAGTGCTGTTTATTTTTATAATTTCTGGAAATTCATTTTTAGGCTAGAAAATAATTCTGAAAATGAGTAAAATAAATTTAATTTGATCCCCATCAGAGAGGAAGTTCAAAGATATTTTATTGAACATTTTAGGTCAGAACCTATTCTGTTTAGGTGATATGTCTTACTATTTTAATATTAAAGTTCACTTTTAGGCACAGAAAATAAATCTAAAAATATAGGAAAATAGGTAGGCATAATTAGAAAATGTTAAATGAGGTCTCCAATTCCAAAAACTTCAAATTAAGATTTTGTAGAAGATCTGAAAACTTATTTGGATTAGGAAATTTTCTTTCATGCGAATTTTGTGGCTAAGAAGTGTATTAATTAAATAGAGAGAATTTGTTCAAATTTGAAATTCATATATATTGTGCAATTAGAAATCTGAATACAAAAGTTAGAAGTAATATGTATGTTTAAAAGTGCATGTAGGCCTAAAATCAACACATCTAGGGTAACCACAACACTTAAAAATGTGAATGACTTTCATATGTATGTATGTGTGGTTTGCATGAGTGGAAGTGTGGACTATGGCTTATGGAATGTTGTTTTCTTTTGCTATGTGTGTATTGGCATGAGTAGAACCAGCACCAGAGCAGGTTCTCACCTTTCAAGGTCAAGACTTTCCATTTCCAGAGCAGCAGGAAGAAGGCAAGTGTCCTTGACCACTTTGATCCTATACTAGGATGTGTAGTTAGAATTTAATTAATTGCATTGTCAATTTGGAATATGGTACCCAAGCTAGGAAGTTTCCCTAGATTTTCATTATCTTACTTCCTTGTAGCCTGGGTTGGGATTTATTTTATTATGTCATTCATTCATATTACTTATGCTTAGCCATGCTTAGAATGGGATAAGTGGGATATGAGATCATCAACTTATTTACCTTACTCTTGAATGAGATATTATGAGTTATGTAGAGGTAGGGATCGAGGCAAGTTGGATGATTTGGTTGGTGCTGTGTGCACGAGACCCGGGTTTGTGTTTAGTGCTTGCCTGGATCCTAAGGACCGGTTCATGGAGCATGTAACCTGACTTTACCGTGCCAACCACATGCTGAGATGGGGCAGCTTGGCCAATTAATTAGGTATATCTCCGGCGTAGTATGGGTGTTTGGATGGTGCGGGGAATAGGTGTCAGTTGGACTACCATATGAGGGGGCCACTGCAGCGGGGTTGGAGCTTCTTATATGCTGTTAGGGGTGAAACCTCAGTGGGCCCACGCTCGTCAAGAATCCCTTTGTAAAGGCCTCGTAGTGATCTCCTGGCTACACACCTGGGAAGTGTGAGCGTGGTTCGCGGCCACTGGCATAATGGAGGTTCTCTTAGTCCAGCCGGCAACGGGGGATGAAATCACTACATGTGGGTACAGTGGTGCAAACTCTGCAGAGACAAAACTGTCATGACAGTCGTGCTCACGGTCAAGAGCGGCTTGGACTTATTCATGATTAGAGGATGATGAATTTGGAAGTTGAGGATGTTGAGCGGGGAGCTTAACATTGGAAATGATGTTATGGAATTACTTGATTTTGATGATGGGTTGGGAGATTGGGACTATTTCACCTGTGTAGTAATGTAGGTGCTTAATAAGCTAAGGTGATAGGTATTAATTGCGTAGTGCTTTAACCATGAGTTCAACCTCTCCTTGCTCTAGCCATGCATGACATAACTTTCCCACACATGCTGAGTACCAACGGTACTCAAGCTTGCTTTTCTGTTGGTTTTAATTGCTGCTCAGGCCAAGGGAATGACGTGGTGTTCAATGACCAAGACTTCGGACCCGAAGAAGGATTCTAGGTTCACGGAGTCCCCCGGGCAACACCTGTGACGGAGCCCACAAGATTTATATTCCGCTGCTGTTTTATTTACATGTTATGAACCTATTATCGTCCATCGAGACATTATGATATGTAAGACTTATTTTATATTCAAATTCTTGGCTTGTAATAAATGATGCTTCACTATTTGTCATCACATGTATAAGAAAATGATCATGGCATACATGTGATATTCACTCGGTTGTTCTTTAGACAAATCGGTTGTGACAGAAGTGGTATCAGATCCAAGGTTGCCCGTAGGAACGTGGACTTAGGTAGAAATGGATGTATTTAAGGACCCTATTTTCCTAAAAAACTATTTTACAGAAGGTGTGGGTTGAAAGTGCTATTTAATGGGGTCACTTTATTTGTTCATCTTGCCCCAACTTTATTCAAAATACAATCTTTATTTTTATCTAACTTGATTTTAAATGTTTTATGTTTTAGATGGTTCGCATGGTCCGCACCGCTCGCAAGTCCACCAGAGGGAGAGTTCCTGTAGCTGCCCTTGCCTTGAGAGAGGAGAATCGTTTGGTGACGTACCACTCCTACGGGTTGGCAGTAGGAGGCTTGTTGCGCCGTCTTCGGCGTATGCTCCACGCCGCCGGCAATGTTGGCAAGCTGATCATACACTACAGCTCCACCAGGACCCTCTGTGAGAAGCGTGAAGAATGGAGCTCAGAGATGAGGATTATCCATGAAAACCAGCTGCTCAAGCCGATGCTGAGAAGGATGTCACCTGGGAGGCCATCACCTGCCAGAGTTACATCAACCGTCACCACCTGGACAGGACTGAGTACATGTATATCCTCCAACGTGAGAGTGGCACCGCGGAGTACAAATACCCGCCAGTGCAGCAAGGGATTTCCCACGAGCACATGGACCTGTGCCTGGAGGATGCAGCTATGCTCAGCACTCGACTGCAAGAGTGCCAGCAGGAGTTTCAGGATGTTCGTGACACCCTGAAGGATACAGAGGCATTGCTTTGCGCCAGCTTGAGGGCGAGAGGATGAGGAGATGGGAATTAACTGTGTGTCACCGTAAATGACACATGGACTCCTAACGCCCCAGACCGCCGGGCGAGCAAGCGTTGCCACACTCCTACACCAGCAGCTTCCCCACCTAAAGCAGAATCAGAGGGCAGCCGCAATGATGAGGAAGACCCCGACGAGCCAGCTCAGTGATACGAGTTGTTAGAATTATTTCCCCTTATTTCCGCATGATTATCGAGTAGTCGAGTCAATAACCCCTCTATTTGCTTGTTAGTGTTGGTGTGTGACGTGAGTTGTGGAAGCCATAGGCACTTGTCCACAACCTCGTCTTTAAGTTGCTTTGCTTGGTGTGTGAACCCCTATGAATTAATAGTGCATTTATTTTCGCGTGAGACATGACGCTCAAAGATCTATGTGAAATCTTCAGAAATTGTCTAGATATTAAGGCCTCAAAAGTTTAAACAAGCAATTTGGGAAGTTAATATGTAATGATTAAAGATAACACTTGGTTGATCATGATAGATGGCTGGAAGAGGAAAAGGTCGTGGTGCCAACCCCAACAACAACAACAATGATGAGGCCGCCAATCCTCACCTTCCTGGAGGGCAAGACAGGGGTGATCGCCGTGAAGGAGCTGATCCTATCCACCAAATGCTCGAAAATCAGAATCAGCTCATCCAGAGTCTAACTCAAGTG
This sequence comes from Neostapfia colusana, assembly GCA_030760725.1. Taxonomy (NCBI): domain Eukaryota; kingdom Viridiplantae; phylum Streptophyta; class Magnoliopsida; order Poales; family Poaceae; genus Neostapfia; species Neostapfia colusana. The sequence continues at coordinate 3,203,497 of JASWHV010000019.1, read as the reverse complement.
GTGGCCAACTTGCACCAAGATCCACCCCTACAAGCTCACCACGTCAACCAAGGTTGAGTGAGTTTCTAGGAACTCAACCCCCAAAGTTTGCAAGTGCTGCTGAACCTCTAGAGGCAGATGATTGGCTAATGACCATAGAGAGCAAGATGAGGATCATACAATGCCAAGGGTATGAGAGGATGCTGTTTGCCTCTCACCAATTGCATGGACCTGCTGCTGATTGGTGGACCGCTTACGTGGCAGCCCATCACAACCCCGAGAACATCACTTGGGAAGAGTTCAAGCGCAGTTTCCGCAACCACTACATACCCAGGGGTGAACTCAAGAACAAGAGGAAGGAGTTCTTGAGACTGCAGCAAGGCAACATGAATGTGAGGGAATACCTCACCAAGTTCACCCAACTATCCCGTTATGCACCACGGGACATCGAAACCGATGAACAGAAACAGGACTGTTTTGTGGAGGGACTTACCATGGAGATGCAATGTGCAATGTCCTCCAACGAGTATGAAAGCTTCCAAAAGATGGTAGACAGAGCGTTTGTCATGGAGAGGAAGCTGAAGGCCTTGGAGAATGAAAACAAGAGGAAGATGGGATGGTCACACCAAGCATCAAGCAACAACACACGTCCACGTCTGATGCAGCAACCTGCAGGGCAGACGAGCCGTGTTGTGGTACCCTACCCGACACCGAGAGGGTACAACCCGAACGTCAGGCCTCCATCAGCACCAGTACAGCCGCAGCGTCAGTTTGTGCAGCAGCCACGCCCCACCTATCAACCTCGACCAGCAGGACAAGGGCCACAAAGGCCAGGCACCTAAAGTTGGGGTGCAATGCTTCAACTGTGGTGAAGTGGGGCACTACACTTATAAGTGCCCAAATAAGAAGCCCATGCAGCCACAGCAGCAGAATGTGAAGCGAGGACGGGTGAACCATGTAACCATGGAGGAAGCGCAAGAGGAACCTGACATAGTAATTGGTAAGTTTCCTGCAAATTTACACATTGCAACCCTACTGTTCGATTCTGGTGCTACCCACTCGTTCATTGCTCAAGGGTTTGTTAAGAAGCACGATCTAGCAACAACACAAATGAACGATATGTTAGCAGTGAACTCTCCAGGGGGAGAAATAAGAACAAGACAAGTGTGTCCCAAGGTGAATCTAGACTCTAATGGGGTAGTATTTACTGCAAACCTCATAGTGATAGACTCCCAAGGGATAGATATTATTTTGGGTATGGATTGGTTGACCAAACATAAAGGTATCATCCACTGTTCGACAAGAACGGTGGAACTAACTCACACTAGTGGCACAAAAGTGAAGTTCGTAGCCGTGCAAGAACCTAGGAGGGACATTAAACTCAATCAAGTTGAGGTGGAAGTGGAAGGGATAAGGATTATCAGGGATTATCCAGACGTTTTTCCAGAGGAGTTGCCAGGTATGCCTCCAGATCGTGAAGTGGAATTCGCGATTGAACTAGTACCTGGAACAGCCCCAATATATAAGAGGCCTTATCGGATGGACTCCAAACAGCTGGAAGAACTCAAAGAACATATAAGAGAATTGACAGAGAAGGGGTATATTCGTCCTAGTTCCTCACCATGGGAGCTCCAGTGATATTCGTACCCAAGAAGGACGGAACCCAAAGGTTATGCGTAGACTATCGTGCGTTGAATGAAGTAACCATCAAGAACAAGTAGCCATTACCCCGCATTGAAGACTTATTTGATAAGTTGAGGGGATCTTGTGTATTCTCAAAGATTGATCTCGGGTCGGGATACCACCAACTGAAGATAAGGCAAACTGACATTCCAAAGACAGCTTTCGTATCTCGGTACGGGCTGTATGAATACACCGTCATGTCGTTCGGGCTAACTAATGCCCCGGCGTATTTCATGTATCTCATGAACAAGATATTCATGGGATATCTGGACAATTTGTGGTGGTTTTCATTGATGACATTCTCGTCTTCTCCAAAGATGAAGAAGAACATGAGGGACATTTAAGACTAGTGTTGCAAAAGTTGAGAGAACACCAACTATATGCCAAGTTGAGCAAGTGTGAGTTTTGGCTGAAGAGAGTTCCCTTCTTAGGACATATAATCTCGGAGGGAGGAATCTTCGTAGATCCCGCCAAGATCGAGGATGTGCAGAAGTGGAAGACCCCTAAAAATGTCGGGGAAATTCGAAGCTTCTTAGGATTGGCTGGGTATTATCGATGGTTCATTGAGGGTTTCTCCAAGATCTCGAGACCCCTCACCAAATTATTAGAGAAGGGAATCACATTCACATGGACACCGGAGTGTGAGGCGAGTTTTCAAGAACTGAAGAAAAGATTGACAACAGCCCCAGTGCTAGTTATGCCAGATATGCAGAAGAATTTTTCGGTGTACTGCGATGCATCTGGACACGGGTTGGGATGTGTTCTCATGCAAGAGGGGCATGTCGTTGCCTATGCGTCTCGGCAGCTCCAAAAACACGAGATGAACTATCCTACACATGACCTAGAGCTAGCCGCAGTGGTCCACGCATTGAAGATTTGGTGGCATTACTTCATGGGAAAGAGGACCGAGATATATACAGATCATAAGAGCTTAAAGTACATTTTCACACAGCCAGACCTCAACCTCAGTCAGAGGAGATGGTTAGAGCTAATCAACGACTTTGATGTGGGCATCAACTATCATCCTGGGAAAACGAACATCGTGGCTGATGCTTTAAGCCGGAAGGTGCATGTCAACATGTTGAGCTTAAAGGACACGCCTACGGAATTGAAGGAAGAGATTGCGAAACTTAATCTATGTCTGGTGAATAGTGGTGAGGCCATCGCCATGGAAGTGGACTCCACATTAGAGCAAGACATACGCAACGGTCAGAAGAATGATGAGAAGATACAAGAAATTAGAGAACTCATCAAAGAGAATAAAGCCCCTGGGTTTAGAGGGGATGAATAAGGTACGGTGTGGCATGGGAAAAGAATCTGTGTGCCTGAGGTGAAGGAGATCCGTGAACTGATTTTAAAGGAGGCTCATGATTCCTACTATTCCATTCATCCTGGGAGTACGAAGATGTATCATGACCTCAAGAGCAGATATTGGTGGTATGGCATGAAGCGAGATGTCGCGGAACATGTCGCCCTATGTGACACATGTCAGCTAGTAAAAGCAGAACATCAAAGACCCGTGGGACTGTTGCAACCACTCAGAGTGCCCGAATGGAAATGGGAAGAAATAGGTATGGACTTCATAGTGGGACTGCCTAGGACCCGATCGGGATATGATTCGATATGGGTCATCATCGACAGACTGACTAAAGTAGCTCATTTCATCCCCGTGAAAGAAAGCTACAGCGGATCCATGTTGGCGGAATTGTACATGTCAAGAATTGTGTGTTTTCATGGAGTGCCAAAGAAGATAGTGTCGGATCGAGGGACACAGTTCACCTCAAGGTTCTGGCAGAAGTTACATGAAACCATGGGAACTCATCTGAATTTTAGTTCTACCTATCACCCCCAGACTGACAGGCAGACCAAAAGGAACAATAAGATCCTTGAGGATATGCTTAGAGCTTGTGCACTCAAGAACAATAGGAGTTGGGATAAAATCTTACCGTATGCAGAGTTCTCCTACAACAACAGTTATCAGGCTAGTATGAAGATGTCACCATTTGAGGCGTTGTACGGGAGGAAGTGTCGAACTCCACTATTTTGGAACCAAACTGGGGAAAGTAAAGTGTTTGGGCCCGAGGTACTAAAGAAGCCGAGGCGAAAGTGAGGGAAATCCGCAACAATTTGAGGATAGCCCAGACCTGACAAAAGAGCTATGCTGATGTACGGAGAAGAGAGCTCATTTTCAAAGTGGGGGACTATGTTTATCTCAAGGTGTCCCCTATCCGAGGACTTCGTCGGTTCAAGGTGAAAGGGAAATTATCGCCATGATACATCGGACCCTTTCAGATTCTGGAGAGGAAAGGCGAAGTGGCATATCAGCTAGAACTACCGGCTCGCCGATCAGATGTGCACGATGTATTCCATGTGTCACAACTCAAGAAATGTTTAAGAACACCCGAAGAGATGTTACCCATGAATGAGGTGGACGTACGAGAGGATCTTTCTTATATCAAGCAACCGGTCAAGATTTTGGAGACAATGGAATGCCTCACAAGAAATAAGAGAATCCGAATGTGCAAAGTGCAGTGGAAGCATCACTCGGAAGCAGAATCCACATGGGAGCGAGAAGACGAGCTCAAGGCACAGTTTCCGGATTTGTTTTCCTAGAGTCACCAATCTCGAGGACGAGATTTTTTTAAGGGAGTCGAGTTGTAACAACCCAAAACCTGTTAAAGAGGGGAATTTAAAATTTTTGGACGTATTGCATGTGGTGAAGCAATTCAAATTTAAACTGGAATTCAAATTTGAATCAATACAAAAAAGGAAAAAGAAAAAGAAAAATGGCCAGTGGGCCGAAACCCACCTCAGCCGGCCCAAAACCCACGGCTGTTCCCCCCCTCTCCCTCTCTCTGGCGCGCAGGGCCCGCGTGTCATCTCCTTCCCCGCGCGCCCCCAACCGCTCCGGTTCTTTTGCGCCGATCGCGCGCCCCGCTCCCGGATTCCTCACGCTCGACCCAACCCCGAATCCCTCGCGCCGTCCTGCTCGATTGAAACAAACCCCCGTGCCCCTGGCTATGATAAAAACAGATGTCCCCGCCGCCCTCCCCTCGCGCAAGCAGTTTCTCTCCCGGTGAGCACCGCCGCCGCTGGGCTTGGAATTCCCCAAGAGCGTCGCTGTTTCCCTCTGTCACACCGATCTCGTGGCCCCGCAGCACCGCTCACAAGCTGTAGATGCCGACCCTGGAGAGAAACGCCGCCGGAAAGGACCATCCCGACGCTCCCCGGTGAGTACCGCCGCCGCTCGCCAGTGAAACCTTCGAATTACACGGTTTCAATCCATACTAATCATCGGTGTGCCATCTCTAGACCCCAGGGAAGCGTCATGACCCGAGAGCTCGAAGGGATCACCGCCCCAACTGCCACTTCGACGAGCACAGCAAGTCGCCGCCGCCTGTCCTTGTCGCCGACCGGGTTTCGAGTCCTTCAGGTCTAAGAAATTAGCCTAGGTGAGCTCCCCTACCTCCCCTCTGCCGAATTATGCCTAGAAATCCGAGTCTTAGCGTGTGTAGACGAAGATCCGAGACCTCGCCGGCGAGATCGTCGCCTCCGCCGCCGTGCGCTATGTTTTCCCTGGTCGGAGCGACGTGGCGCAATGTGGCGTGTCCATTTTAAATCGCACGGCAGAAATTAAATGGGCGCATACCCCTTCGGCGATCTAATCTGAGCTGTCTGTTTTAAATCCAACGGCCCACGTCAGTCCCGCGTTATAAAGGCCGGGAATCTTACACGCTACCCCCTGGAGATCTCGGAAAACACGAGCTAGCCCCGGAAACTTCTGATCTAGCCCCTGGACCTTCAGAAATTCATGTAAATTCATTTAAAAATCAGTTTTAGCCCTGGACTTAATAAAAATTAGGAAAACCTCTCTGTTTTGTGTAATTAGGCCCCTGAAAATTTAGGAAATAGTAAAGTAGACCCTGCAGTAGGGTGGCTTTGCCCTTTTAGACCCTATAGGGTATTAAATTCAGAAATTGAACATATGAGTAGAATTTAAATTCAAATGGTGATGTAAACACATGTGCAAATACAAATGTAAATTTTCCTAGCATTTGGAAGACATTTAGAATGAGTTGAGAACTGATTTTAGGCTGAAATGAAATCTGACTAAGTGCTGTTTATTTTTATAATTTCTGGAAATTCATTTTTAGGCTAGAAAATAATTCTGAAAATGAGTAAAATAAATTTAATTTGATCCCCATCAGAGAGGAAGTTCAAAGATATTTTATTGAACATTTTAGGTCAGAACCTATTCTGTTTAGGTGATATGTCTTTCTATTTTAATATTAAAGTTCACTTTTAGGCATAAAAAATAAATCTAAAAATATAGAAAAATAGGTAGGCATAATTAGAAAATGTTAAATGAGGTCTCCAATTCCAAAAACTTCAAATTAAGATTTTGTAGAAGATCTGAAAACCTATTTGGAGTAGGAAATTTTCTTTCATGCAAATTTTGTGGCTAAGAAGTGTATTAATTAAATAGAGAGAATTTGTTCAAATTGGAAATTCATATATATTGTGCAATTAGAAATCTGAATACAAAAGTTAGAAGTAATATGTATGTTTAAAGGTGCATGTCGGCCTAAAATTAACACATCTAGGGTAACCACAACACTTAAAAATGTGGTGACTTTCATATGTATGTATGTGTGGTTTGCATGAGTGGAAGTGTGGACTATGGCTTATGGAATGTTATTTTCTTTTGCTATATGTGTATTGGCATGAGTAGGACCAGCCCCAGAGCAGGTTCTCACCTTTCAAGATCAAGACTTTCCATTCCCAAAGCAGCAGGAAGAAGGCAAGTGTCCTTGACCACTTTGATCCTATACCAAGATGTGTAGTTAGAATTTAATTAATTGCATTGTCAATTTGGAATATGGTACCTAAGCTAGGAAGTTTCCCTAGATTTTTATTATCTTACTTCCTTGTAGCCTGGGTTGGGATTTATTTTATTATGTCATTCATTCATATTATTTATGCTTAGCCATGCTTAGAATGGGATAAGTGGGATATGAGATCATCAACTTATTTACCTTACTCTTGAATGAGATATTATGAGTCATGTAGAGGTAGGGATCGAGGCAAGTTGGATGATTTGGTTGGTGCTGTGTGCCCGAGACTCGGGTTTGTGTTTAGTGCTTGCCTGGATCCTAAGGACCGGTTCATGGAGCATGTAACCTGGCTTTACCGTGCCAACCACATGCTGAGATGGGGCAGCTTGGCCAATTAATTAGGTGTATCTCCGGCGTAGTATGGGTGTTTGGATGGTGCGGGGAATAGGTGTCAGTTGGACTACCATATGAACCGCAAGGCTCAAGAGGGGGCCACTGCAGCGGGGTTGGAGCTTCTTGTATGCTGTTAGGGGTGAAACCTCAGTGGGCCCACGCTCGTCGAGAATCCCTTTGTAAAGGTCTCGTAGTGATCTCCTGGCTACACACCTGGGAAGTGTGAACGTGGTTCGCGGCCACTGGCATAATGGAGGTTCTCTTAGTCCACCCGGCAACGGGGGATGAAATCACTACATGTGGGTACAGTGGTGCAAACACTGCAGAGTCAAAACTATCATGACAGCCGTGCTCACGGTCAAGAGCGGCTTGGACTTATTCATGATTAGAGGATGATAAATTTGGAAGTTGAGGATGTTGAGCGGGGAGCTTAACATTGGAAATGATGTTATGGAATTACTTGATTTTGATGATGGGTTGGGAGATTGGGACTATTTCACTTGTGTAGTAATGTAGGTGCTTAATAAGCTAAGGTGATAGGTATTAATTGTGTAGTGCTTTAACCATGAGTTCAACCTCTCCTTGCTCTAGCCATGCATGACATAACTTTCCCAAACTTGCTGAGTACCAACGGTACACAAGCTTGCTTTTCTGTTGGTTTTAATTGCTGCTCAGGCCAAGGGAATGATGTGGTGTTCAATGACCAAGACTTCGGACCCGAAGAAGGATTCTAGGTTCACGGAGTCCTCCGGGCAACACCTGTGACGGAGCCCACAAGATTTATATTCCGCTGCTGTTTTATTTACATGTTATGAATCTATTATCGTCCCATCGAGACATTATGCTATGTAAGACTTATTTTATATTCAAACTCTTGGCTTGTAATAAATTATGCTTCACTATTTGTCATCACATGTATGAGAAAATGATCCTGCCATACATGTGATATTCACTCGGTTGTTCTTTGGACAAACCGGGTGTGACAGATTGTCTAGGGTTTGTGGTCTAGCCTCCCGGCAAAGGGTGTCGCTAACCCTGCAGGGACTCGATGAGTTGACCAAAAATGAAAAGGATGAACTCTTTGAAAATTCTATTCAAGCGTATGTTCAATACCTGGAAGAGCTAAAGCAGAAGGGGAAGAAGCTAGCTATGAAGATCAACTCTCAAGCTTGGAGGAGCTACAAGAGTAAGCTTGTGAAGTTTTGTAGGATCCAAGACACCCCCTTCAATAAGTATAAAGATTTTTCAGAAGAAGACTAAGCCAGATTTGTTGAAAAGTTCGAATTAGAGAACTTCTCCGCGAACAGTGAGTATATGAAGTGGCCCCGATTGCAGAACAAGCTTGACCACCACCTCAGCAACACTAGTTATGCTGAAAAACAACAGAGGTGGCAACAAGAGGATGAAAGATTGGCCTAGCTAGATCTTCTGAATCCATACGACAATTTTTGTGGATGCCTGAGACAATTTATGCGTGCTTGTTCTAAGCTGACAGAGTCAGGCGATGTTAGCTACTACAGCCAGAGCATCGCGGATGTCGCTCAAAGGGCCTTGAGGGAGAGCAGCGAAGACTCAAATGGTGAGAGGGAAAAAGGTGCCCTTAGCAAGGCCTTGCAAACCAAGGAGCAAAGAGGCCGTGTTTGTGGTGTTTCTAGTAAGTTGACCTGGAAGGAGGATTTTCCAGAACACAAAACTATGTATCGCAAGCGGAAAACGACCTCGACACCACAGGTTGACATGGAGGAGCTGAAAAGACAGCTGAAAAGCAAGGTTCTACGAGACCTAAAGCCTATACTGGAGGCCTCAGGTATACAATTCCTTAACTTTGATGCATTTATAAGTGACAAGGAGCGTAGGACCAGCTTAGCCTCTACAACAGTTGGGGGTCGACGACTACATGAGGATCTTCACGCACCAGCATCTGGACCTTCAATTGAGCCGGAAACGATAGATAACTTGGCTCAGCGAACAACATGCAGCCTTATGCTATTGGTTGGAGGAAGCTTTCCAATGGAGGTCGGGAGAGGGCTAGTGTATCCCTGTCAGACCATGCTTGACGACATCCAGGTCGACACATCATCCTATGTTGTGGTCAAGGTGGACATACCTGAAGCTCGAAGTGCCACTGGATGATACAATGCTGACTATGCAGGATGCAGTTGCTAGAAGGGTTCAGTGGAGACGGACTTCTATTGTTATTGACCTAGCAGCAGCAGCTTCAGCATCGACCTCTCCTGCTTTGATGTCTCCTGAGCCACATCTACCTCCGTCTCCAAATCCAAAGCAGATGGTTCTGTCTCCAATTCGAGAGCAGTTGCCTCCAATTATAGAGAAGCGACAGAAGTCTCCAATTCGAGATCAGTCGCATCCGTCTCCAATTCTAGAGCTGCCCTGCAGAAGTCTCCACTTGAAGAGCAGTTGTGTCGGTCTCCACCTCGCACTCAAAGTACCCTGCTCCCTACACCTGATCAGCCGCAGGCAAAGGCGGCGAAGAATGTACGTGCCAGGAGTCACCCGCGGTATAGGAAGATGTCGTCGAAGGAAGCAAATGGCAAGAAACCACTGAAGAGTCGGAAGCTAACCCGATGTTGCTGACAGCTATGACGCATGCTACCCCGAAGTTTCAAATGGGGAAGCCGATATTAACTGTTGGCGCACTCAAAGAAGTTGGTAAATCTTGTATCCTCCTTCATAACTACTACATCAAAAATTACAAAAAAAAACATCAAGACTTAATAGCGGGATACAAGGAAAAGCACTTTCTAGTGGGTGAAGGCATCTTTATCATCTCATGGTCCGATCTCTACAACCTTTTCACCCTCGACGTGTTGGATGTCTCTCTAATACGCTGCTTCGCATTGTAAGTTCTCAAAAATTAGATTCTTCAATATATATACTCAATATAAATGTTATATGTGTCTAATAAATTTGGCATTTTGCATGTAGGCACATGCAACAAGTTACTCGTCATAAAACGGGAAAGGAGTCTCCTGCATATCTTGACCCGCAAATATCAACGAGAACTAATCGTCTAATGGCCAGCGGTCAAAAAGATGTTATGTATTTTGTCAATGCAATGAGACACTACATTGATAAGGAGCTCCTAGTCGTACCATTCAACACGGGTAGCAATTGGGTAACCCTAGCAATTTCTATAAAGCACGACCAAGTCTGGTAGTGTGACTCTGCAAGGCCGACAGATTCAATAACTGGCCGGCGACTTACCTGTGATTGGACTGATATCATGGCCGTTCTTAACGAGTAAGTTCCTTCTTCACTTTAGTTTTTGTTTGTTTCGTCATTGCACGATAATTTTACATTAACTGTGAATGTTTCTATTTAGGGATTTTGACATGTACGTGCTTAAGGTGCTAGGACACCCAAAAGGAAAACCCGACAACTTAAACATTATACTATATTCTGTGTCCCACAACAAGCTCCGGACAGCACATGCGGCTTTCATGTCTGCTTAAGCATGGTTGTATTTGGAGAGCACCCGAATTGTAATGTAGGTGTAAGTGCATTTATTTTGCCTTATTATTAATCTTCTACTAATTCTCATTTTATCGTGTGGCGGGACTATAAAAAACCACCTTTAGGAATACGGCAGGTTCTAGCCTCAGGCACATTAGAGAGAGGCTATGCAGATTCCAAAGGGATAATTTTATTACAATATACAGGATTTGACAGTTATGATTTATGTAATTAGTTACTTGGTAAGCAGGATGAACAAGGGCATTCTTTGTGTAATAGTTACTTGGTAAGTAGGATGAACAGGGGCATTCTTTGTGTAATAGTTACCTGTTACCACGATTGACACTTTGTTAATATTTGATTGGTCAATATAATTTAATGTGTGATCTCCATTTTGCTATACATATGTTTCTGTATGTGTATGTTCCTGACTCTGGCAATGCGGCTGCCAAATTCTGGCTAGCTCCAGGATGCAGCCGGCCACTAGGATAAACAGGGGGGCATCTAATAGGATACGAGTGTTTAATAGGGTGCGTCTCCTATTAGTGCCATGGTGACCCAGCCGGTAGTTAAATCCTCGACGAGCTAACATAAAGAACGTCACGGATTTATTACATAAAGGAGACGAGCAGATTTAATGAGCGTCTTGGATTAGTCTCCTACTACTTATAAAAAGGAGACGAGCAGCATAAAAACTCGTCTCGGATTAGTCATTAAATCCGCGACGAGCTGACTTAAAGACCGGATATCTTATGAAAAGGAGACGGGTAGCCTTAATGCCCGTCTCGAATTTTTTACATAAAGGAGACGGGCAGCCTTAAAGTGAGTCTTTGATTTCTTACATAAAGGAAACACGGTCCCTTAACGCCCGTCTTGGATTTCTTACATAAAGGAGATATGCGATCTTAAAGCTTACCTCCCATGTGTACTAATCGGCGACGCGCTCAAAAACTCATCTCCGATGACTGTAATACGAGATGCAACGACGGAGACGCGTGATCTGCGCTCTCCGTTCTTCGTGCGGGCGCGTCTCGAATGAGCCTTTCTCACATAGTGTAGTTCTGATAATCGATTAATCATTATCGATTTATAACTGGAACAGAGTCCTATAACTTTTATCAAAACTGGTTTTAGAACCGCTACTGATATGGTATTTAGTATCAACACCAAGTTTATATTACCGATTCTAAAACCGGTACAAACCACAGTTATGAACCGATACAGATGGTTTCTTGTTTACTATTGAAAGTTTCCTATCAACCCCATGAACCCAATTATTAATGGTATGAGAATATATGAAGGCGGGGATAGATTAAAAGAAACTTATACAACTCTCCAAATGTATTTTGCAATATGATAATTAAAGAAAAAAAGGTGTTGTGTAGTTTCATTAAGATTAAATAAACAACATTTAAACTTCCTTCCATCGTCTTTTGCTAAATTATCCTTGGTTAGGACTACACCTTTAAGCAAGTACCATATAAAAATCTTAATCCTTAGCGGGTACAACATTTGGAGCAGCCAATGCTCTATGCATAGATCGCACTATAAACTCAATATACAAGCTGAGTCAAAGGTTTATTATATGATATGAGCAGTTCAGCACAAAATAATTGTTTTGTTTATTACAATAAGTCTGAATACAAAACAGTGCATGGGACTGGATAATAAAAAGCATGGATGTTTTATATGGGACGGATAATAAGCAGAAGAAGGATATCTCTGCACATGAATATACATGTATAAGAGCAGCCCCTAACAAGTTAATAAAAGTTAATATGAGCGAATGTGCACTTTGCTTGCGTCGTCCATCTCATATGCCACTGAATACTCCAGAGGTCTAATTTTATTCGTGTGCGCCAGCAGCACAGAAGACTGCTCCTTATCCTGCTTCCTAGCAGATCGCGCTACACATGCAGTCCCGCTTCCAGCCTTTGCACTCGCCGCCGGAGAAACCCTCAGTCTGGCAAATGGTGGCACAGTTCTCGTTGTCTTTAATGCAGAACCCTTTGTACTGGGTGCTCTTCGTATCGCACGCCCTAGCATGCGCCAAGGTCACCTCTGACGAAACATATAAAAAAATGTGTTGGCATGATACAGCAATATATATATTTATATACACAAAGTTTTGAAAACTATATGCATTTGTGCAAAATATGGAGATATAACCTTGCGCAAAGTTCTCTGCAACAATCTATTTCATTTCATTACATATTATACAACTGCTGATCAGGGACTACACTTCCGGAATCAGTATGGCAGTGGCACAGGAAAATGTATGCATATCTCTGAGACACTGAAAGTGATGTGTGGTGTTGCTATTTATACATAATTTTGTCACAAAAGTACTGCCACGGAAGTTTTATCACCTCAACATTCCTTGAATACAACGGACAATTAAGTATTTAGCAGTAGAACCAAAGACACAAAATTTATATGAAATTTTGGTTTATTCTACTATTTCGGTTTTTAAATACTGAAAACCAAAATTATACCTGAGAACTTAGCATTTTTAAAACCAAATACTGTTAGTTCACCAAATAATACAAGAATATTAATTAATTAAATCGGTGGGTTTAGTTTCATGTTATATCAGTTTTTATTCTTTTTGACCTATGTCCATGCGCACACATACCCGTAGCCATGACAACGAGCAGGAGGATGACCACAGCCGGGAAGAACTTGCGTGAGGACTCCATTAGTATCCTTGTTCTCTTTGCGAACTACTATACTTTTACGTGGTAAAAACAGCAGAATATGGAGGATTATTGCTGTAACCATGCCCGGTTCTTATGTAGTGGCAAATGGCAGCGGCATGCGCTACAAATTGACCGCACATTCGTCAGCAGGTCTATATTTGGCTTGCTATTCTATCGGCAAACCATCGGTTGTAACGTCCAACGCTATACTATTGCTCTACCCTGGAAAATAAGCTTTATCAATTACTCCTTCCGTTCTGAAATAAATGATGTTTAGGATAAAAAATCTAGTTTATTTTGAACTAAATTAGTTGTCCTAAACGTCAATTAATTTAGAAAGGAGGGAATAGTAGCTTGCGAAAATTAAGTGCTCCCTCTATTTTTTAATTTATTATTATTGTTATAGTGATTTTGATTCAATTTTATACTAGATTTGTTATTCTAACGTAATATCCTAACCATATTTAGAAAATATTAACTTTGTGGCGAGTAAGGTTAGGGAAAGGAAGGCCGTGGCTGGCTATTGCTGCCCTCTGCTTGCTCCGGCTGCTTGCTGCCGCTGATTTCTACTGTGTATTGCCGGGGCCCGTGGGCAGGGCAAGGGAAAAGAAGAGAAGGGGATCTTGGGCAGGTCACTGGTAGCTGGACATCTCCAAGCTGCTGTGTGCTGCCGCGCCTGCTCCGTCTCCCTGCTGCTAGCTGCTCTGTCTCCAGGAGGTAAGTTCAGTGTTGATTGGTAAGGGGGCTGTGATGGCTTCACGGAGGTGCTGACCTGACTGCTTGTGTGCCTGCTATGATTCCGGACGTGGAGAACAGGGAGAAGAAGAACATGCAGCTGCGGTTAGTCCTGCAGGAAGAGGGTCGCAGGGAAGAGAAAGGAAGCGGGAAAGAAGGGATCCGTAAAATTCTCCCAAGGTCTGTAGGGTCGCTGCGAATCCGTGGATTTGTTTTGAAGGGTAATTCTCTAATTAGTACTGAGATGGTCAAGAAAGGATCTAGATGGAGTAAATCATTCCCAAAACTCGTGCCGGATACATAATTTTCTATACAGTGATACTGTTTTCAAAACTGGCAATATAGATGCAAAATTTGTCCATAAGCTCTTAACAAAAGTTGTAGATGCATATTTTATCTTTCAAATGACCTTCGTTTCTCTCGATTCCGATGAATGGTCCATGAGAAATCTTGTAACTAGTATTACTGTTACGGATCATGGATTATGTGTAGTTTTTTACCAATTTAGAGGATGGTTTAGCAAATTTTTAAATGTAAAAGTTTTAGAGAATTTTATGTAGATGTCCATAATATATTTATTTTCACCAGTTAGTTAAGGAAATCAAAAGTTACGAGTAGAACAGTGGGACAATTGGATTTTCTTGTCTTCCATATATCATGGGACGTTCTAACCGTAGTTTAAATTTCATAGGTTTTGACAGTGCCCGGTATTAAAGATGTGTCGTCAATTTCTCACTGAGATTAAGGTAAGTGCATGAGTAATTTGTGTAATGATATATGTGGTTGACTGCTATTTGTCTTTTCTCATGACGATTCATTCAATATTTGAGTTGGTCAATCTCTTCGTGATCTTATTTCTTGAAAGTTCAAGTTTGGGGTTATTCGTTTAATTATCATTCAAGATGCGGTTGTTCCGGAGATGTACAATTTGATTGGTGTATTCATGTTCGCATGAGTAAGTGATGGTCTCACTTGCTCGGCTTTATGGTAAATATAAAGATATATTTAAGTGTTATCTGTTTTAGCCCTAAACTACTATTCATTGTTCTTCAATTGTTCTATTTATTTTAATGTATTGTTCATGATATTTCAATTGTTTTTCTAGCTCTAAATATATTTGTTGAGTGTTATTACTCGCCCTAGTATTTATTTGTTTTTGAGGTACCCGTTGATCAAAACATATATGAGAAAAGGGTATGTCACTGCTTGATCCTATTTTCCCTCTTGATCGTAGATTATACGGATGGAACCCTAGTGGACGGATTCTTGCCCGCCGAACTGCTCTCTTATTCGCCGGCGCCATCGTGGATATGCGACAACAGACAAGGAGCAGAGATAAGAGTCTAACCCTGAAATCTGTTTTATTTTTATTGATGAGATCGGTGGATTTATATAACCCCCCGATCAAGTATTACATCCGGACTCTATCTCTTAGTTCCAACTTGATCTTTATTACTAAACTGACTCTGAATTTATCTCTGACTCAGATTCCCCTAACTGACTCAGACACTTTAAAGGATTTAATATAGTCCGACTCTAATATAATTATATCTATTATATCCCTAATTACTCCTGTTTTGTTGGCGTACATCTCTTGCTCTGCGCTGATATTAAATTCTCGACATAACATCCCTCCCTCCCTCAGTAAAAAGCTCGTCCTCGAGCTTGAATGTAGAATATTGTCTTTTAAATTCTGAAACATCTTCCCATGAAGCTTTTGAAGCTGGTCTCCCATTCCATTGAACTAAAATTTGCCAAATTCCTTTGTTAAGTCTAGAGCATAAGACTGCTTCAGGAGTAGGGACTAAGCGGCCATTCTGAAATTCAGGTAGAGCTGGTGGAGTATCTGGAGGTGTTCCCACAAACTGCTTTAGCATGATGACCTGAAAAACTGGGTGGAGACGGGCTTTAGAAGGCAATTCCAGTTTGTAGGCAACACGACCAATTTTTTCTATGCTTTTATAAGGACCATAGAATCTTGCAGATAATTTGCCTTTAGGACCACACAATAAGGCAGTAGCGGCCCTGTGATGCAACCGCAGCCACACCCATTGACCCATATCAAATTCTAGAGGTTTGTGCTTGCCATCATAATAATATTTATCATGTTATGGAGCCCTTAATAAATTTTCCCGGACTTCTTGTAGAAAAACATCTCTTTCTACTAGTGTTTGTGCTACTACATGCACCTTGGCAGAATGACTATCATATGATATTAAGGAAGGTGGATCACGACCATACACCACACGAAATGGGGTTGAATGTAGGGTTGTGTGGTATGAAGTATTATAGCAGAATTCTGCCCGAGGTAGCCATTGAACCCACTGTCCTGACCTGTCTCCTGTCATGCATCTCAAGTACATTGCAATAGTTTTGTTTACTGCTTCTAATTGGCCATCAGTTTATGGGTGAAAAGCAGTGCTGAACAATAGGTGAACTCCCTGCAATCTAAATAATTCTTGCCAAAATTGACTTGTGAACACAATATCCCTGTCAGAAATAATTGAAGCTGGTAGCCCATGAAGCCGCACAATTTCTATGAAAAATGCCCTTGCTACTGTTTCTGCAATGTATGGATGGGTAAGAGGAATAAAATGAGCATATTTCGAAAACCTGTCCACCACTGTCGGAATAACTGATTTCCCATAGACTTTTGGTAGAGCTTCAATTAAATCCATAGCCACATCTTCCCATACATGTTGTGGCATTGAAAGTGACTGTAGGAGGCCTGCAGGATGTTGGTTAGGAATTTTGTTTTGTTGGCATACTGAACATGCTCGAACATAGTCTTCAACAGTCTTCTTTATGCCTTTCCATAAAAAATCTTGACGTACACGATGTAGTGTTTTTTCAATATCCTCATGTCTAGGTACATGGGCAGATGATAATATTGTCAGGATAGATGGAGAAGTTGGATGGATATGAACCTTTTTTATGTAGAATGAAATGATCACAAAGGCTCCATTGTGCTCCCATATCCCCTGCAGTAATGTTTTCCCGAAGTTCAATAAGTTCTGGATTAGTCATGGTTTCTGCCTTAATTTTTTCCAAAAGATCAAACCTAGGTCCAGAAATAATCATAAGCTCTGGTTCTTCACAATCTTTGCGTGAGAGAGCATCGGCCACTGTGTTTAAGCGTCCTGGCCGAAACTCTATTGTAAAATCATATCCAAATAGCTTACTTATCCAGTGATGTTGGGGTATTGTTGATAAGTGTTGATCCAAAAGATATTTCAAACTATAGTGGTCTGTTCTCACAGAAAATGATCTTCCCCATAAATAAGCCCTCCAATGTTGCACGGCATAAACAAGACCAATGAGTTCTCTTTCATAGGCAGCTAGCTTGGTATGTCTTGGAAGCATAGGTTTGCTGAAGAATGTTAGTGGTCCTAAACCTTGATGAAGAACTGCCCCAAATCCTACTCCTGATGCATCGCATTCTATAATGAACTTGCTGTTGAAATCCGGAAGTTTAAGCATTGGGGCTGAAGTGAGAGCAATTTTCAGTTTTTGAAAGGCTGTCTTTGCTTCCTCTGTCTAGCAGAAGCCTTGTTTAGACAATAATTTATTCAAGGGGTGGCAATAGTACCAAAGTCTTTTATGATTTTTTTGTAATATCCAGCAAGCCCGACAAATCACCGTAAAGCTTGAAGTGTCTTGGGTTGTGGCCAGTTCAGAACAGCCTGAACTTTGGACTGGTCCATTGTAACCCCTTGTTTAGAGATGACATGACCTAGATAGGCCACTGATTCCTCTCCAAATGTGCATTTAGACTTTTTAAGGAACAACTTGTGTTCTCTTAGTAATAAAAGAACCATCCTTACATGTCGGAGATGATCTGACCAGGTCCTGCTGTAAATGAGTATGTCATCAAAAAATACCAATACAAACTGTCTTATGTATGGCTGTAGTATAGAGTTCATCAGAGATTGAAATGTAGCTGGTGTGTTTGTGAGTCCAAAGGGCATTACTATAAATTCAAAAAGGCCCTCATGTGTCCTAAATGTTGTTTTTTCAATATCTCCTTCAAACATTCTCACTTGATAATATCCTGAACGCAGATCCAATTTAGTAAAGTAACAACTCCCTTTCAGTTTATCTAGCAGTTTATCTACTACAGGTATAGTGAATTTATCATTTACTGCCTTTTCATTCAAAGCTCGATAGTCAATGCACAAACGCCATGATCCATCATGTTTATTTACTAGTAAAACAGGGGATGAATATGATGAAGTGCTTCGACGAATAAACCCTTGAGCTAATAATTCTGCACACTGTTGTTCAAGTTCATCCTTCTGTGTTGGGGGTAGTGGTATGGGCGCACCACCACTGGAGCTATACCAGGCAGAAGGTGGATTCGAACATCACAGTTCCTAGATGGGGGTAACCCTTTAGGTTCTTCAAAATATCCTCAAATTCCACTAATAGTTTCTGAATGAGGAGTTGTGTTGAATAGAGCTGTGATCTCTGGTGTGATCTATTTTTTGGTATTCCTTTTCAGATTACTTTGTTTTAATCATGCCAAAAGGACATTTTCATAGCATCAAAATCCCACAGTATTGGTCCCAAGGTCCTCAGCCATTGTACTCCAAGGAAAATATCATGATCTCATAAAAGGATTGCAAATAGGTCCACTGAGAAATTAGTATTGTTAATTATCAGTGTGATGTCACCGCACAACCCAGAGCTTTCCACTTGATCTCCATTTTCTACTGCTACCTGTAACCCTTGTCTGAGTATAGGTTGCAGGTTTGCTCCCTTGGCTGCCTGAACTAAAATAAAGTTATGTGTAGAAATTGAGGCTATTAGGGCATTAAAGCAAATGTCACCTATCTGGACTGGTATACGCATAGAGTTATATTGCCTTATTCCTGTAATAGCATAGAGTGATATTTCAGGTACTTCTTCATAGTCTTCAAACTGTAGTAAGTTCCCACTCTCATTATTATCAAGGGCAATGTAGAATAATTTAGAACAATCCTTTTTATGTTCCAGGGAGAATTTTTCATCACAGTTGTAACACAATCTTTTAGCCCTTCTTTCAGCCAATTCTTCTTAAGATACGAATCTCACAGCTCTTTTAGGTTGGTCTGGTTGTGTAGTTGAACCAGCAGGGGTGACTCCCTCTATTTTCTCCTTGAGTGCCATTGATGGTCTAAAGAACCGTGTCCTAGATTCTGGCAAGGAGATACGACGTTCATAAGCTCGAGCCAAACTCATGAATGTCACACCAGGTTTTCCATAAGGAACACCCAAGCATGTTCTCACATGTATGCCAGGATCAGTTGACTCATACATGTGCCGACAAGAGTGTAATATCATTATATTAAAAGCCAAGTTCAACGTACAACATAATATTACATCACAAGACATAAAATACTAAATAAGAGTACTAATACACTAATAACATAACAGCGGAAGACTATAGGGTGATGCTCCAATTCATAGGCGTTGCCCGGGTGTTTCGCCAACCTAGAACAACTCCTCGGGATCGAAGTCCTCCTCATCGAAGTCTATATCTTCATTTACACCTGGGAAGCATATGATATCCAATAAAAGCAAGTTTAAGTACCCAAAGGTACTCAGCAAGTGTAGGAAAGAATGTTATGAAGGCTATTAACAAGGAAAGGTTAACATGGTTAAACACTATGCATTAATCCTACGTCCTTAGCTTAATTAGCAACCTCTATTACTAAGTTATGAATCCCACCAACTTCATAATTAAGTCATTAATATTAGGTTACACCACCCAACGACCTCTTTCAACCCGTATCCATGTTTCTCTAATCATGGACAAGTCCAAGCCGCTCTTGACCGTGAGCACGGCTGTCATGACAGTTTGGTTCTCTGCAGAGATTGTACCACTTTACCCACAAGTAGTGATTTCATCCCCTGTTGCCAGGTGGACTAAGAACTTCCTTGATATCCGTGGTTGCAAACCACATTACACACTTCTTTTGGTGTGCGATCAGGAGATCACTACATGACCTTTACAAAGGGTCTACCGGCAAGTACAAGCCCACTGAGGTTTCACCGCTGCAGTTCCTGGGAGTAAACCCTCCCCTGTAGAAGCCCCCTCTTGAGCCTTGCAGTTCCCAGGGTAGTCAAAAATGGACTCTCATTCCCCGCACCATCCAATTAATTGGCCAAGCTGCCCCATCTCAGTCTTGTGGTGGCACTGTAAAGCCGGGTTAACTGTTCCATGAACCGGTGCCTTAGAATCTAAGACAGGCACTATCACTAACCCGAGTCTCGTGGATGAAACACCATCCAAAACAACCAGCCTGTCTAGATTCCTAACACCATGACACACACTTGTGTCTTTCATATAATCCACAAGACTAGTAACAACTATGTTTCATTCATTCTCTAAGTTCTAAGCATGACTAAGCACATAAAATGAAAACCAACAATTCCTAACTAAATCCCTCCATGGCTTTGCAAGGAATGATAAGGAATAAAAAATAGTGAAACATTCTAAACTGGGTTTCATATTGAAGACAACATGCAATCATTCTAATTAATCATCCTAGAATAGGAACAAAGTGGTCAAGGAACACTTGCCTCTTTCTTGCTATTCAGAAATGTCAAAAATTTGTTGTTGAAGATCGACAACTGATTTTGGGACTGATTCTTAATCCAAAGATTTTTGAGAGGGCCACATCGTCCAGGCCATGATTGAAACAGGCGGGCGGTGTCGCTCGGCGGCAGCGATGACTTTCTCGCCAAAGAAACGCGAGCACATGGAAAAAACTCACTAATTTTCAACTTTTTCTACTAAATTCGAAGGAGGGAAACACGAGAAACTCACCTAGCGCAATTTCTTTGATCGGGGCAGCCCCAAAACGTGTTGGCGACAGCGAACAACGATGGTGATCGTCGAGCTTCATCACAAGAGCGCTAGAATCAAGGATTTCCAATTATTTTCTTGCCGTAGAGTTTCCCTATGATGAACCAAAGTTGATGGGGTGATCAAAAAGGGAAAAAATGAAGGAATTCGACGAGATGATGGAGATCGGTAGTGGCACTTACCGGTGAAAATCGGCCCAAGCGAGTGAGGGAAAATTTGGGGGAAAACAAAGAGGAGATCAAGGAAAATCTCACCAAAGTGACCGGTCTGAAAAAAGTCGGAGATGAGTGTGCAACGGTGACGTGCGGCAGGCAGCAATCGGCAGCGACAGAAAGTGGCACGAGCTGTGGACTCTCATTGCAAAGGGGGTCTTTCGGTTGTTTAAATAGAAGGCTGGAGCGGCAGCGGTTGTGGACGATCGTGCATCGCGCGCACGCGGGCATAGGGAGGGGCGCGAGGACCGTGGGGCGTGAGTGAGGCGTTAGCGGTTTTTTTCCTCACGTGGGATGTGACAATGGCCTCCTCTAGTGTTGTTGGGCTTTGGAGTTCAACATCAGTCCTGAGGGTTTGGCGCAAACCTGAAGTAAAAAGGCTCATAGAATTCTTATCAGTCATAGAGTCACAGCAGCATAGAAGCTATAAGAATTGTTCCTGGTAGTCTGCCACAGAGCCAGACTGACTGAGTTTAGCAAAGTCCCCCAATATATTAGATCTCAATGGTGGTCCAAAACTAACCAGAGACACAAATTCCTGCCAACTCGGTTCTCCATGATCCCGAGCAATACAATAATACCAAAGGTCTACTGCTCCTTCCAAATGCAATGTAGCATACCAGACTTTATCTTCTTCATGAATTTCCTGGCCTCTGAAGAAGTGTTGGCACTTGTTTAACCAAGGCAAGGGATCAGCAGCTCCATCATATATGGGAAAGCGAATTCGGTGGAGTTGCTGAGGAAATCGACACCCTTGCCTGGAATCCTCCTCCATGTGTCCTCTGTTTCCTCTATCATCCCTGGTTCCATGATCCTCTAGGCCAGAGTCTGGATCTCCTCCAGAGTCAGTCCCACTCTTCCCATGCTTCCTGGTTTTGTTTGGGGCTAGAGGAGGATTCTTATCTAAATTGGCGCTAGGGCATGTGCTATCATTAATCTTCCCATCTTCCCTGGAACTGCTAGCATGCTCCATCTGGATATTGCAATATTATGCGCAGCTAACTGTTGTTTGACTTCTTGAAGCTCTGCTTTGATTAATGGAACAACAGCCAACTGAGTGGATTGCAGTTTTAGTTGTCCATTAATCTCGCTGATGGCTGTGGACAGTTTGGTCAGCTGCTCGCTGAGATTGTCCATAGCAGATTTCTTTTCTCCCATAGGATCGTTGGTGGAATCTGATACCAAATTGTCACTGCTTAACCCTATTTCCCCTCTTGATCGCAGATTATACGAATGGAACCCTGGTGGACGGATTCTTGCCCGCCGAACTGCTCTCCTATTCGCCGACGCCATCGTGGATATGCGCCAACAGACAAGCAGCAGAGATAAGAGCCTAACCCTGAAATCTGTTCTGTTTTCATTGATGAGATCAGTGGATTTATATAACCCCCCGATCCAGAATTACATGCGGACTCTATCTCTTAATTCCGACTTGATCTCTATTAATAAATTGACTCTGAATTTATCTCTAACTGACTCGGATTCCCCTAACTGACTCAGACACTTTAAAGGACTTAATATAGTCCGACTCTAATACAATTATATCTATTATATCTCTAATTACTCCTGTTTTGCTGGCTTACATCTCTTGCTCTGCGCTGATATTGAATTCCCCACATAAGAGGGTAGCACATATATTTTGCGCACGCACTACGAATATTAAGACTTCATCTTAGTTTGTGGATTATGTTAATTACTTAAATGGTCTTGTGTCTTTGACAACTATTGTGTGTTCGTTTGGACGTTGACCAAGTTTATTTCAATTATATACTATTCTGCCCCTTTTGCTCCCCTACATCATGATTTGTCATTCATACAGCTTCAAACTTTTCATTCATCCAGCTTCCAATTTTTCGTTTACTCATCCAGTTATTGAGCTGGAGCTGGTTGGCAGTAATTTCATTTCCACTGTTCTTTTTACAGATTTCTCCACTTTATATTTAGTTCTTTATATCATGGTTCAGCTCTTGCTGTTACCAGAAAAGGCTATCGTAGTTCTTAATTTTATTTGAAGGGGGTTATTAATTTTCAGGCACATGAATTTTTTTATATCTTTGCAAGTTATTGGATATAGGTCAAATACATGCAACTTATAATTTTTTCTATGTTCAATATATCAACAATTTCTATAATCCATGCATAATTCTACAAAACAGAAAAGCATCTGATAACATTTGCATAAATCTTGGGTTGAAAGGAGATGATAATTTCAGACGCTTAAAGAATAGCATTCCCGGCATTTGAAAGTTGGGACCTATATATTTATGAATATGTAATTATTAATCATGTCTTTAATTTGTGATGCCAGCTGTTCTTTCCCTATGATGAAGGGTTTCCCGCCATGCCGACACATAATTCAATCAAGGAACTGAAATTAGAAGTCATAAAACAAGTATTATAAGTTCAAACCATATCCTTCACCACATGATGATACCAATATTCCTTTTTGAGAATGTTGTGCACTTGCTGCTGCAAGCCTGTTCAGACTAAGCAGAGCACATATCCCTTTATACCTACCAAGGCAACAAACCGGACAACCTTCATATCTTGCTGCGGCCCTTGTGGGTGGATCCCATCTCCTTGGCGAGGTTCCGGAGCACGTACTTCTGGATCTTGCCAGTGGAGGTCTTCGGCAGCTCGTCGCGCAACACGACGGTTTTGGGCAGCATGTAGTGCGGCATGCGCTCCCGGCACCACGCGACGACGTCGCTCGCGGTCACCACGCTACCCTGCTTGAGGGTCACGAACGCGCACGGCGTCTCGCCCCAGAACTCGTCCGGCCGCGCCACCACTGCCGCCTCATCCACCGCCGGGTGCCCGTAGAGAACGGACTCGACCTCCACGCTGCTGATGTTCTCCCCACCGCTGATGATCACGTCCTTGGACCGGTCGCGGATCTCCATGTACCCGTCCGGGTGCATCACGCCGACGTCCCCGGTGTATAACCACCCGTCGTCGCGTATGGCGGCGCTGGTCGCGTTGTCGTCGTTCAGGTAGCCGAGCATAATGCAGCCACCGCGGACCACGATCTCACCCATGGTGGTTCCGTCACGGGGCACGCGGCGGCCGGTTTCCGCGTCGACGACGTCGACCTCGGTCCGGCCAGGCGCGCGAACGCCTTGTCTCGCCTTGAGCCTTGCGCGCTCGGACGCGGGGAGCATGTTCCACTCTCCCTTCCACACGCACGACACCACCAGGCCCGCGGTCTCGGTTAGCCCGTACCCGTGGCTGACCTCGAAGCCGATGACCTCGGTGCGGTGTATCACGGCGGCCGGCGGCGGCGCGCCGGCCGTGTGGATGCGCACCTTTCCTGGGAGCGGCTGCCGCACGCCGTCGGGGGCGTTGGCCAGCATGTTGAGCACCACGGGCACGGCGCAGAGGTGGTTCACCTTGTGACGTGCGATCAAGGCGTATACCTCGGCGACGTCCAGGCGGCGGAGACAGACGTTGGTGCCGCCCACCACGGCCATCCCCCACGGAAAGCTCCAGCCGTTGACGTGGAACATCGGCAGCGTCCACAGGTACGTCGGCTGCGGCGGCACCGCCCAGTCCAAGAGGGAGTCAATGGTGATCAAGAAGATGCCGCGGTGGCAGTGCACCACGCCCTTGGGCGCCGACGTTGTGCCGGAGGTGTAGTTGAGGACCATCGGGTCCCACTCGCTGGCCGGCCGCACCCAATCGAACTCCGGGTCGCCATTCTCCAGGAGCCTCTCGTACGTCAAGGTCCCGGCCGGGGCGGCAGGGAAATCTCTCTCGTGGGGGTCCTCGACGGGAACGACGCGCGGCGCCGGGTGTCCCGGCGGGAGCTGCCGGAGCGCGTCGCAGATTAGCGGGAGCGACGCCGGGTCCACGAAGACGAGCTTGGAGCCGGAGTGGCGAAGCAGGACGCCGACGGTGCGCGCGTCGAGACGCGTGTTGATGGTGTTGAGCACGGCGCCGCTCATGGGCACGCCGAAGTGCACCTCGTACATGGCCGGCACGTTGGGCAGCAGCACGGACACCTAAATCGAATGCCACCTGATCAGTCGATCGTCGCGCATATAATTACGAGTGCAGTTCTTTGAATTATCGATCGAGAGGAAGACGACGGCTTACAACGTCACCGCGCAAGATGCCGAGGGAGACGAGCGCGGAGGCGAGGCGTAGGCACCGGCGGAAAGTCTGGGACCAGGTGAAGACGGTGTCGCGGTAGACGACGGAGGCGCGGTCGCCGAACACGGTGGCCGCGCGCTCGAGGAAACCCAGCGGCGTGAGCGCGCATGAGTTCGCCGGGTTCGCGCCGAGGCCGTCCATGCCGTCGGGGTCGCCGTCGCGTCTGAAGTGAACCTAGGAATGATGAGCTCGAAAATGCAAGATGCTCAGCTCAAGGATAGCAACAGCTGACTGATTGTCTGGTATACTACACCAACTACTAGCTAGTCACATGCCACCAGTTCACCTAATGCCTTGAAATTGTATGAAACTAGCCAAAACCCTTCGTGTTGCTGCGGTTCTACGATAAGAATAGTCTACTATGCAAATATCATATATGCACACCCAGCCGGCCTCGACCAATGCCGACCCGACAGGTCGACTCCGGAACCCGCCTTGGCCAATCCCGTCTCGACATGTCACACCCGACCTCGCCTCAACGGTCAGTTCTTGCGGGGGTGCGCATCTGATGACCAGGACCAGCCGGCCATGCCTAGTCGTGCGACCTTTGTCGCGGCTCCGTACGCCGGCATCAACTTGACTTGTTCGTACTCTATGGGATATGTTTAATCAAGCCACTGCATACTGCCTATGATATAATATATCCTTGATCCCAACCAAACATATAAGACAAGCCGGACATGCAACCAGAATACATATATAGATTTCAGTATCATATCACACATGTTTTTTCTTTCTCAAATTCAAACAACCATAATCAACAAAGAAAAAGAAAGATAGGAAGCCATAACAAATATACTCCCCTCGTTTATTTTTATTTAACGCTGTTTAGTTTATTTCATATAAAAGGCAGCAGAGGAGGGAGTAGAAAATGTCAACCTTGCTTTCATCTTCTTCCACATGTCCCTTAGTTCCCATGGAGTTCACTTGCTAAGAAGCATCTAGTGCTTTCTGTTCACCAGCAGCTTGCTTTTCAGCTTCTTCTTTTGTTCTCTTTCCTTCCTTTTCTTTTTTTAAGCACTCTTATTCCTCTGCCTTCTCTTTTAATTTCTTTCACTATGCGCGTAAATGCAAAGCCTCATTTGAACAACAAAAAGTTATTAAAAGAAAGATCATATTTTCTCCACAAATATTACTTGTTCATAAAAATTACTGAAGACCAATAGTTACAAGGAATGCCTCACTTGAACCAAAATGACAATTTTTTTCACATACGGCAACAATTCGAAACTTCTCCACCAAGATTTTTTTAGCTCTTGCTCCTCAATCTAAGAAACTTTCATTGGTTGCCAATACGTTTTTTCCCTTCAAAACAGGCCACCCTACATTTCTTTTCTATTTTCTCAGCACCTGCCACTTGATCTGACCAAAACGCCATTAAGACAGCCTCCTCACGTACAAGAGGGTGCTCTTCTTTGCCGCTGCCACCCTTTGTCGCCCCCTGTAACAACCCTAAATCCTTAAACGTGAGACAAAACCGCCCTCCTCTCCTCCCCCTCACTGCCAAGGGAGCCCCACACGTCAGTTTTCCCCACCCTAACCGCAGCCCTCCTCTCTCCCTCTCTCTCCCCGGCGCTATTATCGCATGTGCTCAAAATTCTTCGGCCACGAGCAAAACACCGCGCCTCCTCCACAACCGGCGCCCTCACAACCGCCGCCGCTTCCCCCTTTATAAAGTCAGCGCAACCCCGGCCATTTTCCCCCACTGAAAACCGCTTAACTCTCCCGAATAAGAAAAACCGCCCCCAATCTCAATTCTTCAAAAACACCCGTAGATCCTCGGTTCTAGCAACCCCTACACCCTCCCTCGGCCTCAAGAACGAATTTTCGACAAGAATTATCGAAGGTCAGCGTCTGGAGAGCATTCCCGATTAAGATCGCCGGAGTTCTTCACTGCTCACCGTCGACAGCCATCTCTGGCCAGTTCTGGTTCCCGAAAACCCCCTAGGTGAGTTCCCCATCGTCTCCTCTTTCTTCTGGTGCAAATGGATCAAGAAATGGCATAGAAATCCAAGAAACTGAAAGTTTCCGGCCACCGCCGCCGCTCGCAGGCGATCGCGCGGCCGTCGGACGCGAGGGAGATGGGTTTAGGGCGACGTGGCGTCCTCTGGTGCGTCGTATTTGAGCCAATGGCTCAGATTAGAACGAGCGTACCGGTTCGGTTATTTTAAATCTGGGCCGTTGATCTCAGATCCGACGGCCCACATTCAAAGTAGTTATAAACGTTAGAAATTCACATAGGGGTCCCTGGAGATTTAAATAACTAGGAAATAGCCCCTGTGATTTACAGAATCAACCCTAGGCTTAATAGAAATTAGACAATTCACTGTAAATTAGCCAAATGGCCCCTGTTCTCTTTGTAAATTTAGAAATTAACTTTAAAACTTCAAACTAAACCCTCGGAAAACTCTAATTAGTACAATTCAGTCCAAATTAGTTTATAAATTTATAATTGATTCTGTAAATGATGAAAATGGGCTAAATAAATTCTGAAAAACTATAAAAACTTATCAAAAGATTCTGTATAAACATTTTGATCAGTATACAAATTCTGAAATTAAAAATAATGATTCCTAAAGACTGAAAATATTTATTTAAGAACAAATTAATTCTGAAAATCAAAATAAAAATTATATATATGTCAGAAAATATGTAGAAATATAATAAAGTACATGAAATTATTCTGTATTTACATTTCCATGCATGCATAATTTCTATAACCCAGAATAACAATATTTAGGGCTGAAAATGTATTTTTAAGTATTAAATAAATACTGAAATATAGATAAAAATATTATATATAAAAGAAAAATTATGGAAACTGTCCCAAATACATAAATAGGTTCTGAAATGTAGAAAATAGTAATATGAGTTCTGAAAATGATTATAGTAATAATTTAAATATTGTTTAGAACTGAATTAATTATAAAATTAACATATATCATATAAAAAATCTAGAAATTATTAAATATCACTACAAAATTAGAAAATGAGTATTTTGTTATAACAAAGATAAAGTAAAAGATATAGATGTCCATTTAAAAATTATTTTTATTTCAAACCACATGAAATGACATGAAATCGATAGTATATGTGTGTAATCAAACATATGTATGATTGAAATGTATTGTTAAGATTCTTATGGCATGTTTGTGATAGGAGGATGAGTCCCGATCTTCCGAGAGGTAGGGTAAACTTGATTGGGTGGAGATCTCGACGTTGATGATCCAAGGCTCCGAACGAACGAAACCCCGCAATCACTACACCACTGCTTCGTTGGTTATCACCCGTGTCACACGAATGACCTCACCACGAAGGCTTATCCCTGCAAGCGCAATCAAGAACACAAGCAAGAACAGAGAAGTTGCAATAAAAAATGAATTGATCACGAATTTGGGGTCTCACAACCGATGATCGACGAACTGTTCAATGACATATTGTAACTAAGCAAAACCCAGCTGTTTGTGACGGCGGCTAGGGGGTATAAAAGAGGTGGAGGACGACCAGGGGGGTGCTGGGGTCGTGACCTAACCCTAAGACACGTACATAATGTACTTGGACTCGATACAAGGCCCAATGGCCCAACTAGGTGATGCAACACCCTGACAGACTCTAAACTTTATATTATTTCGAAGCTTCCCGTCGACTCCTAGTGAATTTTGACGTGGAGCCAGTTCCATTGGAAAGTTTATCCTCTCAGCTTTCCGTGCATATGTAGAACGTCAAAAACGGAGTCCGTATGCTTCCTGTGCATCCATTTTAAGGTGGACTGCTCCTGGGCCCGAGTTGGACTCGAGTTTGAGTTGAGCTCGGTCTCTAACTTCTTGTTGGTGTATTTTCTGGCCCTCCACGCCTCCAAACCCCTCCATGTATCTCCATGTCCTCTCCATGGTTCCTAATCATAATTAATCCATTAGGTAGCAACATACTCTTAAAATTCACATATAAAGAATTGTTCAGGAACGGGCTCACCTCTAAATTCAATTTTCGTGCTCGAGCTCTAGTAATTGGACCTTGCATGTCTACCATGTGAGTGTTGTGTATATCTGCAGGAGTGATGTCCACATCATTCTCCCCCTGTTGCATTGGAGTCGTCCTCGACTCAAGCTCATCTTCTTCTACCAAGTATGGCTTCAAATCTGAAATGTTAAATGTGGGACTAACCCCAAACTCGGGAGGCAACTCAATTTTATATGCATTGTCATTTATCTTCTCAAGAACCTTAAAAGGTCCAGCAGCACGTGGCATGAGTTTGGACTTTCTCAAATCCGGGAACCTATCTTTTCTCAAATGAACCCACACCAAATCACCGGGTTCCAATTTTACCTCCTTCCTACCTTTACTAGCAGCAATGCGATACTTTTCATTCATTTTTTCAATTTGTAACTTAGTAGTTTCATGCAACTTAAGAATAAATTCAGAACGTTGTGTAGCATCTAAGTTCACAATTTCAGTATGTGGTAAAGGTAGCAAATCAATTGGAGCACGAGTATTGAAACCATACACTACCATAAACGGACTTAACTTGGTTGTGAAGTGAATAGACCTGTTATAAGAAAACTCAATATGTGGCAAACACTCCTCCCACAACCTTAAATTGCCTTTCAAAACAGCCCGCAACATAGTAGATAAGGTACGATTAACTACCTCCGTTTGCCTATCAGTTTGTGGATGACAAGTAGTAGAAAACAACAACTTTGTTCCCAATTTATACCATAAAGTTCTCCAAAAGTGACTCAAAAACTTAGCATCCCTATCAGAAACAATAGTACTGGGAACACCATGCAAACGCACAACCTCATTAAAGAACAAATCAGCAACATGTGAAGCATTATCGGTCTTGTGGCAGGGTATAAAATGAGCCATTTTAGAGAAACGATCAACAACCACAAAGATACTATCCCTCCCCCTCTTTGTTCTAGGCAATGCTAAAACAAAGTCAATAGAAATATCCTCCCAAGGTGCACTAGGAACCGGAAGAGGCATATAAAGACCATGGGGGTTAAGTCGAGACTTAGCTTTGTTGCATGTCGTGCAACGTGAAACGTAGCGCTCCACATCACGCCTCATTCGTGGCCAAAAGAAGTGAGCGGCCAGCACATCCTCTGTCTTTTTAACACCAAAATGTCTCATCAAACCACCTCCATGCGCTTCCTGCAACAACAAAATATGAACGAAGCTAGCTGGAACACACAACTTGTTAGCACGGTAGAGAAGGCCTTCACGCAGCAGGAATTTTTGCCACGTTCTTCCCTCTCTACAATTTTCAAAGGCATCTTTGAAGTCCAAATCAGTAGCATATAACCTCTTTATGGTTTCCAAAACCAAAAATTTTATGAGAAAGTTGGGATAGTATGGTATAACGTCTAGATAAAGCATCGGCAATCACATTGTCTTTTCCTTTCTTATGTTTAATGATGTAAGGAAATGATTCTATGAACTCAATCCATTTAGCATGATGTTTGTTCAGATTAGCTTGTCCTTTAAGATACTTCAAAGACTCGTGATCTGAATGTATGACAAATTCTTTAGACCATAGGTAATGTTACTAAGTTTGCAAGACACGCACTAAAGCATAAAGTTCTTTGTCATATGTAGAATAATTCAGTGAAGGCCCATGCAAATTTTCACTAAAGAAGGCAACAGGTTTACCTCCTTGAATTAGCACTCCTCCAATGCCAATGCCGCTCGCGTCACATTCAAGCTCGAAGGTCTTTTCAAAATCAGGAAGTTGCAGCAATGGTGCTTGTGTGAGCTTCGACTTGAGAACATCAAAAGCTTGTTGTTGTGCTGGTCCCCATCGAAAAGGCACTCCATGCTTTGTCAACTCGTGGAGAGGTGTCGCAATGGTGCTGAAATCCCGCACGAAACGCCGGTAGAAACCTGCGAGACCAAGAAAACTCCGAACCTGCGTGACCGTAGTCGGAAGTGGCCAGCTCGTGATGGCAACAATCTTTGCCTCGTCCACCTCAATGCTCTGCGAAGTAACAACATACCCAAGAAAATACACACGATCGGTGCAAAAGGTGCACTTCTTAAGGGTTACCATATAAACGTGCATCGCGCAAGACATTAAAAACAACACGCAAATGTTCAAGATGCTCATCATATGACTTGCTGTAAATAAGGATATCATCAAAGTAAACCACCACAAATTTACCAATGAAAGCACGTAAAACCTCATTCATCAACCTCATGAAAGTGCTGGGCGCATTAGTTAAACCAAATGGCATGACTAACCATTCATAAAGTCCGAATTTAGTTTTAAAAGTAGTTTTCCATTCATCACCTAAAGCCATACGAATTTGATGATACCCACTACACAAATCAATCTTGGAGAAAATAACAGAACCACTCAACTCATCAAGCATGTCATCCAATCTAGGAATAGGATAGCGATAATGAATGGTAATGTTATTGATGGCTCTACAATCAACACACATGCGCCAAGTGCCATCTTTTTTTGAAACCAAAAGAACAGGAACAGAACAAGGACTAAGACTCTCACGAATGTACCTGCGGTCTAGAAGATCTTGGACTTGTCGCTGAATTTCCTTAGTCTCGTCGGGGTTTGTCCTGTAGGCAGCACGGTTTGGCAAGCTCGCCCCTGGAACCAAATCAATCTTGTGCTCAATGCCTCGCACAGGTGGTAATCCAGGGGGTATCTTTGATGGAAAAATATCCATATATTCCTGCAAAAGGTTAGCAACATCAGGTGGCAAGACAATGGATGTATCCTCAATGGAATATAAAGCATGTTTGCACACTAAAGCATAGCAAGTTCCATTACAGGCATATAAATCATCAAGATCAGATTTAGTTGCAAGCAAAATAGGATTTTTCAACTTAATAGGTTGCTGAATTTCAGAATTGAAAACACCCTTTTGCTTAGCATTATTCTTTTTCTCCTGCTCAAATTGTACAATTTCAGTGGGACTCATAGGAAGCAACACAATTTTCTTGCCCTTATGCATGAGAGTATACTTATTAGATTGACCATGGTGAATAGCATCAGTATCAAACTCCCAAGGACGTCCCGACAAAAGAGAACAAGCATCCATAGGTACCACATCAAAATCAGCAAAATCATGATAAGAACCAATGGAAAAATGTATCCTTGCTGTTTCTGTTACCTTAACCTTACCATTGTTGTTAAACCATTGAATGTGATAAGGGTGGGGATGCTACCGTGTGGTCAAGCCAAGCTTCTTGACCACCTCAACATTCACCAAATTGTTGCAGCTACCACCATCAATGATGGTATGTACACGGCAGTTCTTGACGACGAGAAACATGTTGAAAAGGTTGTGACATTGCCGGTTGTCGTCCTCTCGAACCGTGGCACTCAAAGCTCGCTGCACAATCAAAGTCCTATAGTTGTTTGTCGCAGATGTACCAAGAACCTCCTCAGCACCATCATCCGAACCTGAAATGTTAGTTGCAATAATATTTTCATCTTCAATATCAGAAGCACTAACATACCCACCATCAGCAGTGGCAATGATCGCCCGTTTGCTGGGGCAATCTCGTTGCATATGGCCAAGTCCCTGGCAGCGGTGGCACTTGATGTCGGAGTTGCGACTTGTCGAAGTGTTGGGTGCAGCCGCCTTTGCTGCAACACCTGGAGGCATCTGGGATTTGCTGTTATTTTGTCCCCGTGATGTAGAAGGTGCGATGCTGCTGCGTACAACACCCGTGGAGGGTGGTGTAGAAGCACGTACGCTCGAGGAGGGCGCTGCTTTGGATGGCATCGAAAATTGTCGTGGTGTGAAGGTGTTGTTCCGCCGCTGCTATTGGCGACCCTGCACTTCTTTTTCTGCTAACATAGCAAGTTGAAATAAACGTTGAATAGAATGATATTTCTTGTAGTCAACTATGTCCTGGATCTCACGCCGCAAGCCCCCATAAAACCTAACAATTTGGTCTTCTTGATCCTCAACTACCCCACAACGAAGAGTACTCTTGGACAGTCATGTCACCCTGATCAAAGCGTTGCAATTTCTTAAGAAGATCACGTCTATATGAAGGAGGAACAAACCTAGCGCGCATCTCTTCTTTTAACGCAGCCCATGTCTGTGGTGCATTACGTGTATTGACAAGTTCATTCCACCAAATTATAGCAAAATCTTTAAACTCACTAGTGGCTTGTCTAACTCTATGTCGCTCAGGAACAAGATGAGAGCTAAATTTTTGTTCTACCGTCATCTCCCAATCCAAGTAAGTCTCAGCATCATAAGATCCGTAAAATGTTGGAATAGAAAACTTAATCTTAGCATAAGGATCATTATCTTGTTCAGGAGCATGAGGACGAGGTCTACCTCCCATAACTTGACGATTTCGTCGAGGGCGACGGCGCTGCTGTGCATCAAACTCATCGTTATTGAAGTCATCCTCTGTGTCGTAGTGAGCATGTGCATCACCATCAAGGATGATAGAGGGTGTAGCTTGTTTGGGAAGACGAGTCTCCATCTCGTCCAACCGTGTGGTCAGACCAGCAACACTTGTATGGAGCCTCTGAAAGGTGGCTGTTGTAGTGGTCTGGTAATTGTTGAAAGCTTCGGTCATTGCCCGCATCATGTCCTTTAGTTCCACATGGGACACGCACTCATCATCATCCAGAGGTGTTGAACCAGAGGTCTTATCCATAGGCTTCTTTCCTGTCATTGTTAGTACAAAACAGAAACGAAGACAAAAAGATCGTGAAGAACCCTATTACTACGCTCTCCGAAGTGGGTGGAGAATCGATCAGTAAGATGCGTCTTACCCTGCTCTTACAAGTTTCTTACCAGCACTGTAGGTGGCCAACGGTGACCGGTGTGAAGCAAGCAGAGAGTGGGTGTGATTGCAAAGGTTACCTGTTCTGCTCGAGAGAAGGTGGAGCTTGGAAGGCTCAAATGCAGTATATGTATGTGGCACACAAGTTAGTAACAGATAGCAATGTTGAATAAGTGTCCAAAGAATTTCATCTAGTTGCTGGCCTAAGAATGTATTAGAACAGTTGTGGCAACAAGCAAGGGCAAGGATGAATGATGATGAACAACAAGGATAATATCAGCAAGTATCCAGCACTCACACAGAAATAGCACAACTAGAAAACCCCTTAGCCTACTGTTTTTGTCTTGAAGCACTAGTAGAAATCAAAATCTTTTTTTTTCTTTATTTTTTTGATATTTTTTCTCAACCAGGGGCACGAGAATAGAAACAGCACCAAGTATTAGCTCAAATCGATGAAAGATGAGATCGGCGCAAATTCAGGAGCGATTGGAAAAACTGGTGCTCGAACTTCGGAGTTCAAAACGAGGGCCTTCTTAATTTTTTTGTAATTTTTTTTAAAAACACCGTATGTGGACTTTTTCGAGACCTTTCTGGGAAAAAATGTGCCTCAATCAGAGTTACGAGTGAAAAGTTATGCCTGTTTTAAGGAGGATACCCCGAATCAGGTTTTGGTGGTGGTGGAAACTGAAGAGAAACGAATCGGTGGATGGAATTTTTTTGTAGATTGGTTTTTTGTAGATGGCAGCGGATGGAAGAAACAAAACTGAACCAAAACAAATCTAAACCAGCAACCAGACTCAACCTAGGACACGAACTCAGAACTACGGACTCCAAAACTAAATTGTGCAAAAGGTTGAGCGGGGGTTGTAGGTCAGGGGAAACTAAATTTTTTTGTGGCTTTTTGTGGACGATAGGACTGAAACAAAATAAATCTGAAGGGCACACAAGTATACCTCACGGTGAACCTGGAAATCTGTTACCAATTGATAGGAGGATGAGTCCCGATCTTCCGAGAGGTAGGGTAAACTTGATTGAGTGGAGATCTCGACGTTGATGATCCAAGGCTCCGAACGAACGAAACCCCGCAATCACTACACCACTACTCCGTTGGTTATCACCCGTGTCACACGAATGACCTCGCCACGAAGGCTTATCCCTGCAAGCGCAATCAAGGACACAAGCAAGAACAGAGAAGTTGCAATCAAAACTGAATTGATCACGAATTTGGGGTCTCACAACCGATGATCGGTGAACTGTTCAATGATAGATTGTAACTAAGCAAAACCCAGCTGTTTGTGACGGCGGCTAGGGGGTATAAAGGAGGTGGATGACGACCAGGGGGGTGCTGGGGTCGTGACCTAACACTAAGACACGTACATAATGGACTTGGACTCGATACAAGGCCCAATGGCCCAACTAGGTGATGCAACACCCTGACAGACTCTAAACTTTATATTGTTTCGAAGTTTCCCATCGACTCCCAGTGAATTTTGACGTGGGGCTAGTTCCATTGGAAAGTTTATCCTCTCAGCTTTCCGTGCATATGTAGAACGTCAAAAACGGAGTCCGTATGCCTCCCGTGCATCCATTTTAAGGTGGACTGCTCCTGGGCCCGAGTTGGACTCAAGTTTGAGTTGGGCTCGGTCTCTAACTTCTTGTTGGTGTATTTTCTGGCCCTCCACGCCTCCAAACCCCTCTCCATGTATCTCCATGTCCTCTCCATGGTTCCTAATCATAATTAATCCATTAGGTAGCAACATACTCTCAAAATTCACATATAAAGAATTGTTCAGGAACAAGCTCACCTCTAAATTCAATTTTTGTGCTCGAGCTCTAGTAATTGGACCTTGGATGTCTACCATGTGAGTGTTGTATATATCTACAGGAGTGATATCCACATCAGTTTGTCATTGTTTTGTGTGCATATACATGGATATAACCAACCCAAGAGCAACATCCTAATCTTCAAGAGCAAGATTTCGAAGTGAATCAAAATCTATTCAAAGGCAAGTGTTCCTTGACCACTTTGTTCCTATTCTAGAATGATTAGTTAGATTATTTGCATGATGTCTTCAATATGAAACCCAGTTTAGGATGTTTCCCTAGTTTTATTCCTTTATCATTCCTTGTTAAAACCATGGAGGGATTTAGTTAAGATTTGTTGGTTATCATTTTATGTGTTTAGTCATGCTTAGTACTTAGAAAATGAATGAAACATGAATGTGGTTAGTCTTGTGGGTTATATGAAAGACACAAGTGTGTGTCATGGTGTTAGGAATCTAGATAGGCTGGTTGTTTTGGATGGTGCTTCGTGCACGAGACTCGGGTTAGTGATAGTGCCTGTCTTAGGTTTTAAGGACCGGTTCATGGAACAGTTAACCCGGCTTTACAGTGCCACCACAAGACTGAGATGGGGCAGCTTGGCCAACTAATTAGGAGTTTGCCGGTATAGTATGAGTGGTTGGATGGTGCGGGGAATGGAAGTCCATTTTTGATTGCCCTGGGAATTGCAAGGCTCAAGAGGGGGCTTCTACAGGGGAGGGTTTACTCCGAGGAACTGCAGCGGTGAAACCTCAGTGGGCTTGTACTTGCCGGTAGACCCTTTGTAAAGGCCATGTAGTGATCTCCTGATCGCACACCAAAGTAAGTGTGTAATGTGGCTTGCAACCACGGATATCAGGGAGGTTTCTTAGTCCACCTGGCAACAGGGGATGAAATCACTACTTGTGGGTAAAGTGGTACAATCTCTGCAGAGAACCAAACTGTCATGACAGCCGTGCCCACGGTCAAGAGCGACTTAGACTTATCCATGATTAGAGAAACATGGATATGGGTTGAAAGAGATTGTTGGGTGGTGTAACCTAACACTAATGACTTAATTATGAAGTTGGTGGGATTATCACTTAGTAAGATAGGTTGCTAATCAAAACTAAGGCTTAGGATTAATCCATAGTGCTTAACCATGTTAGCCTTTCCTTGCTATTAGCCCTCATAACATTCTTTCCTACACTTGCTGAGTACCTTTGGTACTCAAACTTGCTTTTGTTGGAATATCATATGCTGCTCAGGTGTAAATGAAGACATAGACTTCAATGAAGAAGACTTCGATCCCGAGGAGTTGTTCTAGGTTGGCGAGACCCCTGGGCAACGCCTGTGGAACTGGAGCATCCACGCTATAGTCTTCCGCTGTTATGTTATAGTGTAATGGTACTCTTATTTGGTATTTTATGTCTTATGTTGTATTATTATGATATACGTTGTACTTGGCTTGTAATATAATAATATTTCACTCTTGTCGGCACATGTATGAGCCAACTGATCCTGGCATACATGTGAGTATACGCTCGGGTGTTCCTTATGGAAAACCGGGTGTGACACCCCCGCATATCAAACAATTAAAATTCTAACGACATGCACCCAAATTTCACACTTATTCTCTCTCGTTCGTTCTCTGGATACAGCCATACAGGTGAAACCATAGACATTGTTAGTAATATGATACTGGACCTTTCATGTATTGACTCTTATATGTAGGGCTGTTTTTGAGCTTCCCTATAAATATGAACCGCCCACTGTGCAATTTAATCAATTAATCTATTATTCTTTCAATTATGGTATCTCAGAGATTCTTCCTAGACCTCCTTTTGCAGCCCTAGCAGACGCCACCATCGCCCGCGTCCCCCGCCTCTTCTTTCTCCGGCGCCGCTGATCTCCGACCGCGACACATCCTCATGGTCTGACCGCCAGCCCATTGGCAGTCCGACCGTCAGCCCCCTGACGTGTGGTGCTCTACCTGCATCATCCACCTCCTCTCCCGTGGCCAGTCCACCACCGCACCCCCCTCTATTAGGTCATATCTACTATTCCGATCTACCCCTGCGGTCCGACCGCTGGTCAGACCGAGATGTCTTCTATGCCTTTCGATGATAACCCCATCAATTACACCGGTGGTCCAAACGCGTCCACTACGGTTCGACCGCCACCTTTGCCCGTGGCGACTTCTCCACTATTTGACGGCAACCACGCCGGGAAACCATGACCCTAACGCAGCTGCACGGGACATCACTTTGGTGGTTGAGGCACATCAGTTGGTTGAGTAGGCCGATCGATTAGCCACCGATGCGGCACATGCACGTGCAACTGTCGACTGTGCCCGACTTAAGTTAGTTGGTGCAGCGGTCGACCATCCTCCTCCTCTGTCCCCGGACGCCAGTGCCTTGGCACAGGCTTAGGCATTCACTGTTGTTGCTGCTCTTCATGCTCAAGTTGTCTTGTCCTCAACATCAAGTCAATGATTTTGGTTGTCCCTGACAACCTTTCCCGAACTACAATTGATAGAAGATCCTCCTTCTCAACACTCTCAACAAGTACGAGCTCTCTGATCACGTCCTCATCAATGTGCATCACGACATTGCCGCCCATTCTCATTGGCGTCACATGGACTTCACCATCCGCTCCTGGCTCTATGGAATCGTCTCTCACAGAACTCGTTGATTTTGCCGTGACAGGTATCCTCAAAGCTCGTTCCATCTGGCTCAAACTTGAGTAGTAGTTCGTTGGCAACCGGGAGACCCCTATGATGATACTCGACGCCGAGTTTTGCAGTTCGTCTAGGGGGATCTCTCCATCTCCAACTACCACCACCGCCCAAAGCGGCAACATTCCTTCCCCAACTTCACCGAAATCCGCAACTATCTCCACTCGAGGAGACTGAGATGACATCTAAACCAAGGCAAGCCAACCCTGGTTGCCTATATCATGACTAGGCGGGTGGCCGAGCTCAGACATGAGGGAAATTAGGGACATATCGTGGACAAGCATAATCAAAGTGAATCGAGCATGCGTATCACGCACACCCGTTCATGCAATTAAGCATTCCTATCATGCACGTCCGCCCCCCGTGAGCCTGCCCCACCGCACACCACCGAGCTCCTGAGTCACCATGTTATGGGAGTTGGCAACAATAAGTTGACAATATATGATGGATAGGAAGTGCTTTACTCGAGAGTGTGCGGCATGTGCCAACACTTACGAAGAATCTAACCTTGCTTGGTACTCCCTCCGTTCTGAAATACATTTAGGACAAAAAATCTAGTTCAGTTTGAACTAAATTAGCTGTCCTAAACGTCATTTAATTTAGAACAGAGGGAGTATTATGTATGAAGAAGGGTTGGTGTTATAAGGCGGTGCCAGATAAGAGGACCTTAAGAGTGATGTGGGATGGCAAGACTTTGATGATAGGTGAAAGGTCGGATGCTCATGCATCATTATAAGCTGGAAGCTGGAGTCATGGAGGATGGAGCCGTTAACTTTGTGGTGTTTCCTCATAGTGGTGAGGCGGCCTCATCGGGCCATTCAAGGTGATTCGCGGAGGATATGACTCGAGTCTCCGCACTTCTTCAGGGTGGCGTGCTTATTTGCCAACGTGGAGTTGTTGTATTTGTGTTAAATATGCATACACAAGTTGGTTGCACATTATGTTAGAGTATATTCAGATAGACTATTATATATGACAGAGTACATCTCGTAGGTTAGATAGACTACTATGCATATCACAATTATATTTGTTTGGCTAGATAAACTATCATATATTTCAAAAGTATGTTTGTTATACTAAATAGATTGCCATATATTTCCCCAAAAGTCTATTTTTAAAGTTGGTCAAGGT
Organism: Neostapfia colusana; assembly: GCA_030760725.1. Classification (NCBI taxonomy): domain Eukaryota; kingdom Viridiplantae; phylum Streptophyta; class Magnoliopsida; order Poales; family Poaceae; genus Neostapfia; species Neostapfia colusana. The sequence goes on along the minus strand of JASWHV010000019.1, from coordinate 3,164,042 downwards.
CAAATTAATTTAACTTTAACTAAGTTATGAAAATATTAATTGTTATAACACCATGTTAGTACTATTTTATTCACCATGACTTATATTTTTATAACATAATTATTTTCTATGGTAGATGTTAACATTGTTTCTATAAACTTGATCTAAATTAGATAAGTTTGACTTTAACCGTCTCCAGAAATAAACTTCACAAGGGACAGTGGAAGTATGTCAGAAGTTTATTTGGTAGGCTAAATAGAGTGTCATATATGTCAGACGTATACTTGTGAGGCTAGATAGACTGTCATTTAAACATATCTTTTGTACGATATATACGCAGAGAGATGCAATGCAAAATCATCATTGTACAAAATATATTTCTCAAACATGGGGATCAGATTAGGTTTCGATCCTCTCCACTTTAACTCAATTTTTTTTATGAGTGTTATCTCCTCTCCTCAGCGCATTCCTCCCTACCGAGCATCACATCTTCGTCGGCGCTCTCCTCCAGCCCGGCGCCACCCCGGCCCTCTTCGAAGCCACTCCCTCCGAGGACGTCGCCCACTACTCCTCTCCCTATCACCGTCATCGCCATGTTGTTGAAGCTTGCGCAGAGGAAGACGCCGATCGTGCTGCATCAGGCAACGCTGCCGTAGATGCCCTTGCTGCCGAGCGTTGTCCCCATGAACTCGAGCAGCTAAACACCGACGGAGTCAAATTCACCGTGGATCCCAAGGGGGACACGGATGGAAATGCACGTGCACTTTTTGCCGCACAGGAGCAGACCACCATCGCCACACTTCATGCACAAGCCACACTTGCTTAATCTTCACCCAACCAAGACTCTAAATTTCTCTACTCCTTTCTTCCCCTTGTTCGGTACCGAACCAACATATGAGCATTTTTGTGACTTCAGTTGTAAATGTTATCCCAACCCGGACGATGACTGTCGTTGTCCCAACGAACTGGCTGCGGCGAGGTGCGAAATACACACGCGAACACAGGTGGAGACACGCTGGGATGTGAGGAGAGTCCGGAGGAACTATGTGAGGAGAGTCCGGAGGAGCTAACTCCTCTGTTTTTATTCACGTTCGATAAATAGACAATGTGCGGCATGCCTGGCAACGGCATTGCCGCACGACATGCTCCGGGTGACCACGCACCCGCCCAAGCTCATGGACACACTACGCACGATCACACTTTGTGCTAACAAACTCACGCCAACTAACTGACGCCCGACACTTAATACTACAAGGATTACATCAACAATTTCCTCCTAATCCTTACTCTACTTAGAATTGACATCCACAAGTCCAATTCTAGTGCGGAGCTCTTGAAATTTTATTCTTACCAGTGGTCTGGTAAGTACATCACCTAGCTGATCACCACTTCTGATAAAGCTTACCTTGATTAAATTCTTCTCGGCATACTCCCTAATCAAATGATACTTCACCTCCATACGTTTACTGTGTCAATGAAGAACTGGGTTCTTGATCAACGCTATGGCAGATTTATTATCAACCTTTAAATCTGAAACACTTCAATCTGCACCCTGCACTTCAGATTATACTCGAGCAAGCCATCGACCCTGACAGGCTGCATTAGCAACAGAAATATACTCAGCTTCGCAACTCGATTGAGCAACAACCTTATGCTTCGTCAATTGCCAAGTGACTGGACTTTCTCCCAGACAGTAAATCATACCATTTATGCTCTTTCTAGAGTCAATGTCCCCTGCAAAATCACTGTCACAATAGCCTGTCAGCTTCGTCTGTTCCTGCTTCCTTGTTCTGAAAAGCAGACCCCGACCCATAGTTCCTGCCACAGAACCCAGAATTTGTTTTACTGCAAACATGTGACCTTCCTTTGGATCTTCAAGGAACCTGCTCACACATATCTAACTGAGAATGCAATGTCAGGACGGGTATTAACCAAAGTACCTTAAACTCCCAACAATGCTTCTATAGACTGTTGCATCCACTGGTGCTTGATCACTCTGCTTGCTCAGTTTTAGGCGTGCTATCATCGGGACTTGACAGGGATTACATTCCTTCATGCCACGCTTCTCCACGATCTTGGTGGCATAGGCTCTCTGACTAACAGCAATTCTATCCTTGCTCGGCTTGACTTACAATACCTAAATAATAATGAAGTAACTCCAAATCCCTCATCTTGAAAGTGTTAGCCATCTCCTTATTGAAATGCATGATTTCTTCACTTCTAGCATCTGTAATCACCAAATCATCCACATACACACCTACAATCAATTGAGCATCATTCCTGCGTCGAGTGTAGATAGCATACTCTGATGGACTCCTCCTGAATCCAAAAGACAGCAGAGTCTCATCTAAATTAATTTGCATTCCAGGCTCCAGGTGCTTGATGCAAACTATACAACACCTTTCTCAGTCTAAAGACTTCATGCTCATTGCCCACACTAATGAAACCTGTAGGCTGCTCTACATTTACCTCTTTGTGAAGATCACCATTCAAGAATGCGTACTTCACGCGTCTACAATGAAGTATCAAGAGCTAAACTTATATATAAATAAAACTCGAGTATTTCAAGCAATGGCTAAGAGGTATAAATAGGTGGGAGGACGAACACACTGTTTAAGGTTGTACTCCAACCCTAGGACACATTCATAGGGTTTGTTTGGTTTGAGTGATATGGTGGGACGGGACGGGGCAAGCCCACTTTTGATAGTGTTTGTTTTGGAGACAGGTGAGATAGGGTCATCGATCCCCTGATAGGAATATTCCTCTTAGATTCAGGACGGAACCATCCCTCCGAAGCTGGGTGGACGAATGCGTCCCACCTCCTCCATTTGCAGTTTTATGACAGATTATAAGGTGCCTATTTGCAGTTTTGAACAGATTATATGCTGCTTATTTGCAGCTTGATAGGAATAAATCAATTTGAGCAGTTTATTTGCAGTATGTTTGCTGTTTAATCACAATGTTGTCATATTTGTTTCCTCATATTGGAAGAGCTTTCTACAACTTACCCTTTGAACACGGGTCAAATTTTATTGCAAAGTGGATTACGGAGAGGTTTCCAAACTAAAGATTGTCAAACTAAAAATTATTTTCTTGCTCGAACTTGTGCTATCAAGTAACAAATTGCATTTTGTATTGCCGCTGCTTACTGAAAATAATCATATCCATATGTCCCTATCCCTTCTGTCAGTACCCTGCAGACCAGGTACCCCTGTGTGGTGGGTCTAAGACAACCTAGACCCCACCTCCTTGCGGAGGCGGGCGCTTGTAAGGCCACGAGCCCTTGGCCCTAGACTCAGCCTCCCTGATGAGGCTGGGCCCGGTGCTGCCACGTGTGCCTAGGCTCCGGAGCCGACACGTGCCCTTTGCCCCGGTCTGAGCCTCCAGGTGAGGTCCGGTGCTGCCACGTGTATCCGAGCTCTGAGCCTCTTCCCCGCTGAGTAGGGCTCCGGAGCCGACACGTGCCCATGGCCCCGGTCTGAGCCTCCCCGCTGATGTAAGGTCTGGTGCTGCCACGTGTATCCGGGCTCTGAGCCTCCTCCCCGCTGAGGAGGGCTCCGGAGCTGACACGTGCCCTTGGCCCCGGTCCAAGCCTCCCTGCTGAGGTGATGTCTGGTGCTGCCATGTGTATCCGGGCTTTGAGCCTCCTCCTCGCTGAGGAGGGCTCCGGAACCGACACGTGTCCTTGGCCCCGGTCCGAGCCTCCTCGGTGAGGTGAGGTCCGGTGCTTCCACGTGTATCCGAGCTCTAAGACTCCTCCCCGCTGAGGAGGGATCCAGAGCAGACACGTGCCCTTGGCCCCGGTCTGAGCCTCCACGCTAAGGTGAGGTTCAGTGCTGCCAAGTGTATCCCAGCTCTGAGCCTCCTCCACGCTGACACGTGCCCTTGTCCCCGGTTCGAGCCTCCCCAGTGAGGTGAAGTCCGATGCTGCCACGTGTGTCTTGGCTCTGAGCCTCCTTCCATTGAGGAGGGCTCCGAAGCCGACACGTGCCCTTGGCCCCGGTCCGAGCCTCCCCGCTGAGGTGAGTTCTGATGCTGCCATGTGTATCTGGGCTCTGAACCCCCTTCTTGTCGAGGAGGGCTCTCGAGCCACCACGTGTCCCATGATCCGTCGTGGACTGTGGGACTCCAAAGTCAAAGAGGAACTATGCTGTCAGGCCGTGCATTTAAGGCTCGCGCCTTCCCCAAAAACATGGCGCACGGCGCACGCCCCCACCCTTCACCCGTTCGCCATTACGGTGACAAGACAGGGCGGCAAGGCGTGACAACGGCACAGTGCTGCCCAACGGCATAGAGCCGCCCATCAGAGCGAAAGGACGCTGCGAAAAGATGGCATACTCATCATCACCTGTTGCCCAGTCATAGGCGCTTAGCGCGCCAGGCGGCAGGAGTTAACTCCTCCGCCAACCACTCTACTCATAGCTGTAAAAACCCTAGATTATGTATAGGGTTCAGACAGCATCAGTGCCACATGTCGCGCCCAGGACACATTGGAATTGCCCCATTCCTTGGACTATAAAAGTACCAGGATGTCCACCCGTCAAAGGGTTCCGGTTTGATCCCTGATCCCCTCACACACAAGCAATACAACACACACACTCCCGTGGACGTAGGGTTTTACGCTCCGGGAGCCCAAACCACGTAAATCTTCCAGTTCACCCTCTTGCTCAAGCTCAATCGCTCTAGGGACGTCAAGCCCCTCCAATTAAAGAACCTTCGCAGGCTGCTCCAGCAGCAGACTAGGAGGCAATGTCGATTCCACACTTTGACATTTGGCGTGCCAGGAAGGGGGCTTTTCACGCTATCTAGGCGACCGAGCATCACCGCCATGGTGAACATCCACTCTCTTGGCGGCTCGTCCTGCCCCACTCGCTGTCGTCTCCACGCAGGATACGAGGAGGCCACTTCCCACTCCAGGGCGGGTAGACCTGGCCGGGCAGGCAACCATACGGTCGGCGTGGCCACGGAGCCCGCAGACGCTACATCCCGGCGGTCTTCTACCCTGACGGTGGCGACGATGCCTCCACTACTGAGCCCGGAGAGCGTGCTGGCTGCAGCACGCACTCTTCTCCACAACCCTCTGGGCGAGGGTGCTACCCCAGGGGCGGCAGAGCAGTGGTGCAATGACGTTGACCACCTCGTCGCCGCTGCCATGAACACGCCTGCCTACAGAATGCAGCGGGCCGAGCCCTCGCAGGCCCAGTCGCGTGCACCGACAATGGCCCAAGAGACGACAGCCACGCGTGTGACAACCACGGCTAGACAGGCCACAACCGACCATAGGGTTGAGATAGATCGCCGCTGCGTGAGAGAAGATGGTCACGTCACCATCGAGCAACTTCGTGAGACGCGTCGCAACCTCGAAGGAGAGTACGGCTACCCGAGCGACGTACCAGTGGGACGTTCCCCGCAGACGCCTGCCTCTCCAGTAGCAGGCGGAGGCTGCATGGCACTTGCCCCCCACCTTCGCATGGTGGTCTGGCCACCCAAGTTCCGGCCCCACATGCTGGAGAAGTATGACGAGGCCGTCCTCCCCCTGGAGATCACCAGGGGCTCATCCTGTATCCAAGCGTATGATGAAGCCATGCAGGATCAGCTCCGGCGTGAAGATATTGACCTTGTCGAAGAGCGAAGGTGGCAAGCAGCTTCTCAAAACGCATGGTACCGCCAGGTGCTCCGGTGTTTCAGCAGCGGTTCGTGCGGAGTAGACAGCTCGAGGTGGGTGACCTGGTGCTTCGACGGATACTTTCTCGAGAAGGGGCGCACAAACTCTCCCACAGCTGGGAGGGTCCCTTCCGAGTGACACAAGTATGCCGCCCCGGGTGCGTCCGCTTGGGCATGGAGGATGTGGTACCTCTGCCCAATCCATGGAATATAGAACACCTCCATAAGTTCTATCCTTAGCACAACAATAGGGTTACTTTTTCTCTGTAAGGGTGTCATAGAGTCTAGGAGCAGCGCTTAGAGCGGCTAAGCTCCGAAAGGGTTCTGCTACTCTTGTCATCCGGAGCAGGTCGATGTCTTCTTATACGGCCTGTTTTTTCCAATGAATAAAGTCTAATATGAGAAAAATTTATATTACCCTGCATCTCCCACTTTTTATAGTTTGTTCTCACCCATGCATATCAACTGTAAACGGCATGTCCAGAGCCTGTCCTACACACTTGTCCCAGGTCCCGTGGTGCTAGAAGGTCCCCTCGCTAAAAGGTTAATGCCCGCGGGAGGTCCAGGGCGTGCAGCCTGCTTAGCCTGGTTTTGCACCCTAAGCCTGCCGCACTGCCCCCCCCCCCCCCCAGCGCTACAACTGAGTACTTGGGGGCCGGAAGGTACACACCTACTGACAGGGAAGTAACCGGACGTTGGACATCGCCCCTTACTTTTTCGTGCTTTCTTTCCATACCGCTCCGGCCGTATGGCCAGTACTTTTTCATGTGCTTACCTATAGTAGGAGTTGTGCTATCCTTCTACAGGCGGGTCCGCTTGAGGTACCTGTGGTGCACCCGGGGTCCTTTGGTTGTATTGTTGCTCAGGGCCCTATGGCGCCGAATGGTCCTTCCCCTGAAAGGATAACGCCAGCGAGAGGTCCAAGGTGTGTAGCTTGCTTAATCCGGTTTTGTACCCTAAGCATGCACACTCTGCCTTTCCAGCGCTACAGCTAAGTACCAGGGAATTGTTCGGCTCATACCCCTGAGCAAAGTCATATCCGTAACGTGGATGCCCTCACACTGAATTACCCAAGCCGCGTAGCTCGGCTAAGGATCATAAGCCACAGCAAAACTAAAAGCAAGAAAGAGTGACACGAGAGCATGACTACTCCTTTTTCTCTGCCATGTCTACAGGTCCGGACAGGTCCTTGGCGTCCTGGACCTCTCAGGGGGTCCGCTGCTGACGTCCTGCCCCAGCCAGTCTGCTTGGAAGGTGCGCCCAACTTAAGGGCCACACCTACCAGGGGGCCATCACGGTGAACCACGCAGGCAGGATGTTAGACCTCTACGACGGCAAGTGGAGAACTCGGAGCTCCAGCTACAACAACTCAAGACACATAGCCATCAAACAAACAAGTCTTTATTCAAGGCAGATCTCCGGCATACAGAGGGGCATAAAAGGTGAGCAAGGAAACCTAGAAGCTACCCACGCTGGAACCTAGCAGCTACAAGTTAGGCGAGCTCCTCCACGGCAGACTTGGCCGCTTCCGATAGCTCTACATTGTGGTCCCGCGCCACAGATTCAAAGGAGATGTTGGGGTCGCAGCTCCGAAGGCACGAGAGCACATGTTGTGCCACCTGTTGGGCCAGAGCCTTGCCTTTGGATTCCAGCTGCTCCCCGATGCCGTTCTTTAGCGCCAGGAGCTTGGCTCCGATTGAGTCCAGGACAGGGAGCACTTGGCTCATCTCTTGGACCGGACCGCCGGAGCATAGGGGACGAAGCCGAAGGGCATCAGCGCCGTCTCCGCATGGCCGAAGAAGTCCCAGACCCCCTCAGCCTCGATGGCGCGAGAAGCCCGGAGTTCCTCGACCATCTTGGCGGTGGTGGTCAGCTTCCTGGCCAAGTCCCCCCTCGCTAGCTCCTGCTCCTGAGCAGCCATCTCCTGCAACTTGGCGGCCAGCCATGAAGCCCTCTCGTCCAGGTTGGACTACCTGGTCACGGCCGCGAGCTCTCGGTCATACACGACTTGAAGCCGCTTCTTTAGGCGTTCCCACTCCTCCTCATGGGAAGCCGGACAGTCGGAGAGCTCCCTCTCCTTTGCCTGCGCCTCCTACTCCCGCCAGAGAAGCATGTCCCGAAGCTCGGACAGAGCTTGGAGACGTGCGTCAGTAGAGGCATGGAGTTCCTTGGCCTCAGCTAGGAGTGCCACTGCCCTCTTGTCGAGCTCAGCGACGGTGGCTTCCCTCAGCTCGAGGGCCTCCTCCATCAGCTCTAGCCACTCCTTTCGCGCTTGCGCCTTCTACCTAGCGGACTGGATAAGCACCTTCAGCAGGTTGCCCAGTCCCGAAGGTGCTCTAGCTCGGACCTCAACTCTGCCCACTCCCGCTCGACAACAGCCTACATCTGGTCCAGGCTTGAGCGAACAGCCCTCAAGGCCCTCGGGAGTGGGATGACCGCCGGCATCGGCAGACGAGGAATTTCCTCGACCTCCTCTGGCTCTTCATCTTCTGGTGGGGCTACCACCACGGCAGCCTGCAGAGGAGAAGGAGGGCTGGCGACACGCCTCGCAGCAGCTTCGCCGCTACCAGAGACGTCCGCTTCCGCCGCTTGGCTGGCCTCTGGGGCCCGGATGCCGACATCCGGAGCCGATCCAGGCGTAGGCGCAGGCTCAGGCACTGCCACTGGCGTTGGAGCCTCGACAGCGAAGGAGCTATGGTCCTAGGATGTTGCGGAGGAGGAGTGCTCTGCGGAGAAGCTCTGCAAGAAGGAGCGCTAAGATCAACCACACAATCCAGCAACCCTGTGTGCAACCTAACCTAAAAGGTTGAGTTGTTTCTGGAGGCTTGGATTTCCACGACGAGCGAATCTTCTTGCGCGGGGGAATGGAGTCACTCGCCCTCGCCGGCCTCTAGGTTGGAGGCGTGTCCGCCGTCGGTGCCTCAGAAGCCTTCGCCGCTGGCCTTGGCGCCGGAGGACTTCTTCTGCATCGTAGGCGTGTCAGTAAGCCTTTCTCGGAGCTGCAGCAATGCCAGGCGTCCTCCCTACGTGTGACACCCTCATTTTTGGTTTCTGCATATATTCATGTTCATGAAGAGCAAACATTTTAAAAGAAGTAGGAACAGAGAAAAATATCAGAAGATAGCCAATAAGAGCCGAATCCAGTTCACCGAGAACGCTGAAGACAACTTCTGTGGCCCACTGGCCACGTGGCGTGTTCGGAGCTCATCCCTGCGAAGTGGGGAGAGGTCCGCCGCTGAACTGGCTACATGGCAGGCTCGGGGCTCATCTCCGCAAAAGGGGAGAGGTCCGACCCTGTGGGACACGTGTTGCCCCCGGAGCTAGCCTCTGCGGAAGAAGCAAAGGCATTTCCGCAGGACACATCTCACCTTCGGAGCTAGTCACCACGGAAATCAGAGGACCCGTCGCGAGGATACGTGTCGATCTCGGAGCTCACCTCTGAGAGGTCCGGTCCTATTGGACACGTGTCACCACCGGAGCTTATCTCCGGGAGGTCCTTCACTGTTGGACACGTGTTAACCTCGGAGCTCGTCTCTGAGAAGAAAGGAGGTCTGGCGCTGGAGCCACCTCCGGAGAGAGGGAAGGTCCGGCACTAACACGTGGCGTGTGCGGAACCACCTCCGAATAAGAGAGGAGGTCCCGACCGCCAGGATACGTGGCGCACGCGGATCTCACCTCCAAAGGAGAAGGAGGTCTCACTCGCTTGACATGCGGCACCACCGGAGCTCGTCTCTGCGGAAAAGGAGAGACCAGGCCCGATGGACACGTGGAGCTTCCGGAGCTCACCACCAAGAAGGTAACGAGTTCTGGAGCGGTTTTTGATTCTGTAAGCGTAGAAATATCGGTACGGAGAAGAAACTGACCTGAATTCAACAATGTTACCGCACCAAATCAACTAAAGATAAGATGTTAGGATTCAACGACTATCTGAATAGTACTCTTATTCAGGATACAATCAGATTAGGACTCTTCTCTTCCCGATTATAAATAGAACCCAGAACCTCTGGCCAAAACCACGAACTTCTTTTCCAACTGCTGAACTCCAAAGCCACGAACTTCTCGAACAGAAGCTTTCTCGTGGACAGATCACTAGTTGATCGTGTTGATCTTAAGACAAGGTCATCGCCACGTCCGCATCTGATCCAAACACATCGTAAAACCATGCAAGCCATGCAAGAACACGTGCAAACCGATCTAATAAAACTGATCATAGGATAGCATGCATATGCATCATCGCATCCAGTTCAAAGTTTGTGCATGATATTGATTGTTATGAATCTTGTATATGCGTGATCCTGTATAGAAGGACAAGCTCAGGGAGCTGTCTACGACGAGCTGCAACAACAAGGTTTCGAAATCCAAGAGCCACATGAACCGCAAGAACAAGGCAAGTGCTCCTTGACCATATTGATCCTATGTTTTGGGTAAAACTGCTTGGTTTTGTGAAAAGGTGTGTGTACTGAGTCAAACATGATGGGAAACCCTTTTATAGGAGTTTACTAGCTTTGGTTAAACCACCCTTGTCGCCTGGGAAGTCTATGAGTCGGGTATGGTTTTTTTTTCTTTTATGCTTCGCTGAGTCCATGGGATTGGGAAGCAAGTTAGATGTGTCTAGCTAACTGCACTCGTAATGACAATAAGAAACTGATGTTGTTAATGAACATGGATCGGAGGGAGATCTAGGCAAGCCTGGGTTTGTGAATGAGGTAGCATGAGATGGTGGTTACTTGCCGTAGATCTAAGGACCGGTTCATGCATGCACATGCCAGGATAATAGTGCCACCACAAGGCCAAGTATGGGTGCGGCTTAGCTGAGTAATTAGGTAAGTTGCTAGAGTGTTATGGACTGTGGAAGGCGCGGGAAATGGGGGTCGAGTGAGGACTGCCCTGGGAACTGCATGGCACAAGAGGGGGCCCGTGGGTGGGAGAATTGGAGATTCTAGCCTGCCGGTGAAACCTTAGTGAGTCCATACATCTAGTAACCCCTTTGTAAAGGCTATTTTGTAATCTCTTGACCATACACCGACGGTTGTGTACTGGTATAATGGAGATTCTGCAGTCGCTGAAGGGTGACAAATCACAAACTTGTGGGTAAAGAGGTGCAAACTCTGCAGAGTTCTTAAAACTATCATGATAGCTGAGCTTACGGTCACGAGCGCCTGTCCAACTGCCATGATTAGTTGGTATGGTTATTGGTTATGGTTTTGGATGGTTTGGTTATGATTTGGTTTTGGGACTGTTGAGTCCGGGTGATAAGATGGGTTGCATGACTGTTGAGTCATGGCAACGAGGTTGGTCTCGGTGGGAGACGAAGTTGTTTTATGAGATGAAATGGTAGCGAATACGAGATGATATTCATGAGATGGTAGCAAATACGAGGAGGTATTCGTGAGAATAAGGTTGATTGATGACTGGTTGTGACATGGAAAGGTAATGAACATAATGGAGGTATGATTCGTATTTTAAATACATGTTGGGATTACATTCACTTAAATATGAGTTGCTGTTTTACCATGGTTTGATAAATAACTTTGCTTTCTGCAAATGAGCCTTTTTATACCTACCTTGTTATGAGCTTCATATCATATTTTCCCGCACTTGCTGAGTACATCATTGTACTCAAACTTGCATTATCATTTCATCATCAGCAGTAGGAGAAGATTACTATGAAGAACAAATGGAGCATTAGGCGTGTGATCTGTTCTCAACCTTGCCTGTGGGGATGGAATAGAGATGGAGCCATTGCTGCTTAGATTTGCTTCTGCATTAGAATAAAGTCTTCCGCTGCATAGAAATAAAGACTTCTGCTATGAGCATGAGTCCAAGACTCATGAGCTATTGTAATAAACTCTGTTATTCGTGGTTATATATATTATGAATTCAGTTTGTGGAATATATGTGTATGTGTGATGAACATCCTGGGCACACATATGCATTAGTTCTCGGTTCTGTGGTTTTTCCCACAGAATTGAGGGTGTCACAGATTGGTATCAGAGCCACGGGTTGACAGTAGGTTACACGCCTAAGATAGAAATCATAGATTGATATTAGAGCCATGGGTTGACAGTGGGTTACACACCTAAATAGGAAACATAGAGTGGTATCAAAAACCATAGATAGGGGTAGATTACACAACTAGATACAATCATAGATTGGTATTGGACACAGAATGGTAGCTAAGCCACGATGACCCAAGGAAGCATCCTAGGATGCTTAGATTGGCATTGAAACTACCTTGACATAGGAAACCATCCTTGACTAGGAGTTGTGTGAACCCTTGTGATGATTGTTTGTGATTATATGCTTAGTGTGAGTTGTGGGACGTCTCAAAACGTTGTCCATATCCACACGTAAGTAGAAAGAGGTGTGAGATGTTTCGACACTTGTTCACATCCTCATATGGGCTAGTATATATATACAGTCCAACTCACCTTGATGCATATAGTTGAGGGAATCTACCTAACCTTCTAACATTCTATTCTATTTCGTTCTCTCCCACAGATGGTGAGAGGAAACGCCGGCCGAAGGAACGTCCGTGACAACCAAGAGGATGGTCACGATGAAGTTCCTGTTAACCCCGAAGCTGGCGAAAACCACCTGGAACGGTTGACGGCCATGCAGAACCAACTTATGCAAACTATGATCCAAACTTTGGGTCAATTGCAGGCCAACAACAACCCTGTTCCAGCACCACCGCCACCACCACCGCCGGCTCATAACAGGCTGGGAGAGTTCATGAGGACTCGACCACCCACCTTTGCTCAAGCTAACGACCCCATGGAAGCCGACGACTGGTTGAAGTCCATGGAGAAGAAGCTTGCCATAGTACAGTGCAATGACCGAGAGAAGATTCTCTTTGCGTCGCACCAACTTATGGGAGCCGCCGCTGACTGGTGGGATGCCTTAAGCAACGCTCATGTCGATCCGGAGACGATCACTTGGACTGAGTTCAAGGAAAGTTTCCGTTCTCATTATATCCCTGCTGGTGTAATGATGCTCAAGAGACAGGAGTTCGAAGGTCTCCGCCAAGGACAGAGAAGTGTGAATGAGTACCTCAACAAGTTCACACAACTGTCCTATGCCCCTGAAGATGTCAACTTAGACCAGAGGAAGCAATACCTGTTCATGAGAGGGTTGAACAATGAGATCCAGGTTCAGCTCCTCAACAATGACTACGCAAGCTTTCAGAAGCTGGTTGACAAGGCTATAGTGGTTGAAAACAAGATCCGAGAGATTGAGCGAGAGTGCAAGAGGAAGATGCCATACCAGCCTCAAGGGAGCAACGTACGACCTCGGTACATGCCCCCAACTGCACCGCAGTATGGATCGACCACTCCTGCATACCGCCCTAGTCAGCCACCACCGCAACGACCCGTTGCACCAGCACCTCGTGTGCCCATGCCTCCTGTGCCCCGACCCAACATGGGCACTCCTGTTCAAAACCCCCGCCCCAACGTACCTGCTGCCGTAGGCAACAGGGCATGCTTTGCATGCGGGGAAATAGGACACTTCGCGAACCAGTGCCCGAGGAGAGGCCCTGGACAGCAAGGCAACGTCCCCAAGCAGAACCCGCGGCCGAACGGAGGGGACAATCAAGGGAACCGTGGACAGCAGAACTATGCTCGCGGCAACGTGAACCATGTCTCTGCTGAGGAAGCACAACAGGCTGAGGACGTCGTAATTGGTATGTTCCTTGCCAACTCCAACCCAGCCACCATCTTATTTGATTCTGGAGCATCACATTCCTTCATATCATCCAAGTATGTTTCCAAGCATAATCTACCCATATCCCACTTAAAATGTGCTATGTTAGTTAATTCTCCCGGAGGAGAGATGAGAACTAATATAGTGTGTCCGAAAGTAAGCCTTAAAATAAGGGGGGTAGACTTCCTTGCCAACCTTATTGTCTTGGATTCCCAAGGGATTGGCATTATACTCGGGATGGATTGGTTAAGCAAGCACAACGGGGTAATCCAATATGCTGAAAGAAGCGTGCAGTTGACAAATGAGCACGGCATCCGTGTCGAGTTTGAGTCAGCCCAACAAACCACTGAAAAGGCAATCTTGAACCACATTGAAGGAGCAACATTGGACAGCATTCCAGTGGTTCAAGAATTCCCGGACGTGTTTCCAGAAGAGCTTCCAGGTATGCCCCCTGATTGGGACGTTGAGTTTGCCATTGATTTGGTACCCGAAACTGCACCCATAGCCAAGAGACCCTATAGGATGCCTGTCAATGAACTGGGAGAACTCAAGAAGCAAATTCAAGAGCAGTTGGAGAAGGGTTTTATATGTCCAAGCTCGTCACCATGGGGAGCTCCTGTGCTCTTCGTAGACAAGAAGGATGGGACCCAAAGGATGTGCGTGGACTATAGGTCTCTCAATGAGGTAACAATCAAGAACAAATACCCTCTGCCCCGTATAGAGGACCTGTTCGACCAAATGAAAGGAGCCCGAGTGTTCTCCAAGATTGATCTTCGGTCGGGATATTTCCAGCTGAAGATTAAGCCCTCCGATATACCCAAGACTGCCTTTCGAACACGGTATGGTTCGTATGAATATACCGTCATGTCTTTTGGGTTAACAAATGCACCCTCATACTTCATGTACCTCATGAACAAGGTTTTCATGGAGTACCTGGATAAGTTCGTCGTGGTTTTCATCGACGACATTATGGTGTATTCAAAAAGTGAGGAGGAGCATGAAGAACATTGGAAATTGACCTTGCAGAAAATGCGTGAGCATCAATTGTATGCCAAGCTTAACAAATGTCAATCTTGGCTAAAGGAAATATCGTTCCTAGGCCACATTATCTCCGAAGAAGGGGTATCGGTTGATCCCGCAAAAGTAAGAGATGTTCAGAAGTGGGACCGGCCACAAAACGTGAGGGATATTCGGAGTTTTCTTGGGATGACGGGATACTATCGAAGATTCATCAAAAACTTCTCTAAGATAGCAAAGCCTATGACGGAGTTGCTAATGAAGGGAAAAACCTTCCGATGGACACCAGCATGCCAAGAAAGTTTTGAGGAGCTCAAGAAAAGGCTAACCACAGCGCCGGTTTTGGTATTGTCGGACGTAAGCAAGAGCTTTGACATATATTGTGACGCATCCAGACAGGGGATCGGATGTGTGCTCATGCAAGAAGGACAAGTGGTAGCCTATGCCTCACGACAATTAAAGAAGCACGAGCTTAATTATCCTACACATGACTTGGAGCTAGCGGCAGTAGTGCATGCATTGAAGATTTGGAGACATTATATCCTTGGTCATCGATGTGAGATCTATATGGATCATAAAAGCCTCAAGTACATATTTACCCAAACAGACTTGAATTTGAGGCAACGTCGATGGTTGAAACTCATCAAGGATTACGATGTTGGAATCAACTATCACCCTGTGAAGGCCAATGTAGTAGCTGATGCATTAAGTCGGAAGGGAGCATGTCACCAACTCATGGTTCGGGAGCTACCACCCGAACTACGTAAAGAGTTTGAACGGTTACACCTCGGATCCTTGAACAACATGGGAATGATGAAGATCCACTCTTCATTGGAGCAATAAATAAGAGATGGCCAAGCAACGGATAAGGAGGTCAAGGAGATCAAGGAAAGGATCCGACAAGGAATAGAGAAGGATTTCAAAGAAGATGAGAAGGGTACGCTTTGGCTAGGAAAAAGGAATTTTGTTGCCTAACGTGAAGCACCTCCGCAACATGATATTGAAGGAGGCACATGACTCACCCTATTCCATACACCCCGGAAGTACCAAAATGTACAAGGACTTGAAGACTTGTTATTGGTGGGATGGTATGAAAAGGGACATAGCCGAATACGTTGCCCTATGCGACACATGCTAACGGGTGAAGGCTGAACACCAAAAACCCGCTGGACTGTTGCAACCTTTGAAGGTACCCGAGTGGAAATGGGAAGACATCAGCATGGACTTCATCGTCAGATTGCCATGTACTCAGTCGGGTTACGACTCCATCTGGGTTATCGTGGACCGATTGACGAAAACCGCCCATTTTCTCCCTATAAAGGCCAATTACAATGTTGCACAATTAGCCGAGTTGTACATGGAGCAGATCGTGTGCCGTCATGGAGTCCCGAAAAGGATAGTCTCTGATCGAGGTTCTCAGTTTACCTCTAGATTCTGGAGGGAGCTGCAGAAAGCTATGGGAACACGACTGGATTTTAGCTCCGCCTATAACCCCCAAACCGATGGGAAAACCGAAAGGACAAACCAAATTTTGGAGGACATGTTGAGAGCTTGCGCCTTGAAACGTGGGCGTAGTTGGGATAGGAGTTTACCCTACGCCGAATTCTCCTATAACAACAGCTATCAAGCTAGCTTGAAGATGTCGCCTTTCGAAGCATTATACGGTAGACGGTGTAGAACACCGCTGTTTTGGAACGAAACCGGAGAGAACCAAGTGTTTGGACCCGAAGTGCTACAAGAAGCTGAAAAACAAGTCCAAACGATACGGGAGAACTTAAAGGCTGCTCAGTCATGACAAAAAGGCTATGCGGACAATAGGCGAAGGAAGTTAACTTTCGAAGTAGGAGACTTCATATACCTTAAGGTATCGCCAATCCGAGGCCAATGACGTTTCAACGTCAAAGGCAAGCTAGCACCTCGCTACATCGGACCATTTAAGATTTTGGACAAGCGAGGAGAAGTAGCCTATCAACTAGAGCTCCCAACATATCTCTCCGACGTACATGACGTGTTTCATGTATCTCAGCTCAAGAAGTTCTTGAGAATACTAGAGGAGCAAATACCAATGGAAGAGCTTGAACTTCAAGAAGACATGACTTATACGGAGCACCCTGTCCGAATTTTGGACATAAAGGAAAGGGTCACCCGGAACAAAGTGATCCGATGGTGCAAGGTACAATGGAGCCATCACACCGAAGCTGAAGCAACATGGGAGCGTGAAGAAGACATTAAGGTGGAATTTCCTCATCTATTCTATACCAACGAATCTCGAGGGCGAGATTCAATTTAAGGGGGGTAGATTTGTGACACCCTCATTTTTGGTTTCTGCATATATTCATGTTCATGAAGAGAAAACATTTTAAAAGAAGTAGGAACAGAGAAAAATATCAGAAGATAGCCAATAAGAGCCGAATCCAGTTCACCGAGAACGCCGAAGACAACTTCTGCGGCCCACTGGCCACGTGGCGTGTTCGGAGCTCATCCCTGCGAAGTGGGGAGAGGTTCGCCGCTGAACTGGCTACGTGGCAGGCTCGGGGCTCATCTCCGCAAAAGGGGAGAGGTCCGACCCTGTGGGACACGTGTTGCCCCCGGAGCTAGCCTCTGCGGAAGAAGCAAAGGCATTTCCGCAAGACACATGTCACCTTCGGAACTAGTCACCACGGAAATCAGAGGACCCATCCCGCCGATACGTGTCGATCTCGGAGCTCACCTCCGAGAGGTCCGGTTCTATAGGACACATGTCGCCACCGGAGCTTATCAACAGGAGGTCCATCACTGTTGGACACGTGTTAACCTCAGATGTCACGCCCGGTTTTACAAAGAGCAAAACCGGCTGCCATTTACGTGTATGCCAGGATCAGTTTCATCATACACGTAGGACAACTAGTGATAAACAGTTATATATCGAATATAAACGACATTCATACCTTAAAAATGAGTTTCGGATAGCAGAGGAAGAAGAGAAGCTTCTAGGGCTGTCCACAGGCGAATCGACTGGCAGCTACGTGACCTTCTTCACACCGTCTTCATTTTATCTTATTTTCACTGAGCAACAATTATAAAAGAGGAAAAAGACAAACGCCTGAGTACATAATGTACTCAGCAAGTGTGGGAAAGTTTTATGCATGATGAGGCAAGAATCAAGAAAGGCTAAACACGGCTTATGCACTAAGCAACCTATACCTTAGTCTTATTAAGCATCCTATTTACTAGGTGAAAGTCCCAACCATCCCAACCAAGTATCCAAGTATCTCCAAGTCCAACTGTAACCATCTCCCAAAATCACCAACCACATACCAAAACCAACCAATCCAAGACCACCAACCAAACCATACTAATCATGAGAGAGTTACTAGCCCGCTCTTGACTGTGAGCACGGTTGTCTAGACAGTTTTGACTCTGCAGAGTTTGTATCCTTTACCCACAAGTCGTGATTCCGTCCCCTGTCGCCAGGTGGACCAAAACCTCCCTTTTGCCCATGGTAGCTAGCCACATTTCACACTTCCTAAGGTGTGCGGCCAGGAGATCACGATGTGACCTTTACAAAGGGAATCCCGACGAGCATGAGCCCACTGAGGTTTCACCCCTGCGACCTCCTGGAGTCTTTTTCACCTCCGCCTGCAGTGGCCCCCTCTTGAGCCTTGCGGATCCCAGGGTAGTCCCGCCCGACTCCCATTCCCCGCACCTACCACACACTCACACTACATCGGGAATGCACCTAATTACTTAGTCACTCTGTCCCATACCAGTTCTTGTGGTGGCACTGTATAAGCCAGTTGACGGGTCTCACAAACCGGTCCTTAGGATCTACACAGGCCACTAACCACAAACCCGAGTCTCGTGCACTCGGCACCCACCATAGACCAACCAGCCTGCTAGATCCCTATCTCTACATCCCCACATATATACCATATATATATCTCCACACAACATCTCAATGATCATGATAATCAAACATTAATGTAAATTACTCCCATCCCATCTACTAAGCAGGGCTAAGCATCAATAAACGACATGTAGTAAAACCTAGCTAACCCATACCCAGGCTACAAGGGAGATAATATGGAAATTCTAGTAAACAGCCTATCATGGGATTCATGTTAAAGACAATGCAGGCAGATTCTAACTAATAATCCTAAGAAGGAGCAAAATGGTCAAGGGCACTTGCCTTTTTCTTATGACATTGCTCAGTCTAGTGGTCGGACTCTTGATCTTCGAAGTCTTGGGCCTGCAGGTCAAACATAGGCTCGAAGACTAATTTGATCCATGTCATCACGGATGAAATGAAGATAACAAGGAAAACAAATAAGTAAAAGCTCTCTAACACTCAAGCCTAGTATTACTAAGTAAATCCACATTTCTTCATCCTTTCCTTTAGTGCACATTCCTTATGTCTAGGTTATTTTTAATATGTATGAATGGTTTTTACTATGCACTTATAGTACTAAGTTTTATTTGTGTGAGTGTGTGGGTAAAAACTGCCATTTCAGTGTCCTAAGCATTATTTTCAATATGTGGTGGGGGAGTCTTAATCATTTCAGCACTAAATATTTATAAAAATGTAATTTTAGCACTATGCCCAGGGTTGTCATTGTCAAATAGCAACTAAATGGAGGCTGCAATGAAATTTTCAGAATTACACAGGGACTGAAATGCAAAAACAGTATGTGATAGGGTATTTTAGGTCAATATGGTAATGCCTAGGGTTTTATTTGCACGTTTACAGCATGGATTAGAAGTTAAATTATTAATTTCAGTGTAACAGGGGCTAACTTGTGAGTTTAGTATTAAACAGGGACTACATTGCAAACTTCAGCAGGTATTAGGGGCATTTTGGGAATCGGCAGCGCTGTCCAGGGAGGTGTTCTTATAATATCAAAGGATCTGAATGGCACTTTATCCTAAGCACAGGGTTCTACATGTAAATTCAAAGCTATGGAGGTGTTTTTGGAAATTCCAGATCTACTCAGGGGTTAAAATGGCTATTTTCCGACAACTGCAGGGCTAAACTATCATATTCAGTGAATTCTAGGGCTGAAGTAATAGAACTGAGGGTTATCGGGGCCTAAGATTAAATCTACCGTGGATTCCATGTCTACAATCCATCCTACGCGCAGCTAAAGACCGGAAAAGAGGGGGGCTCCGGAATCTCACCTAGCGGGTTTTCTCAGCCCCGAGAAGGCGTGGAGGAGGCCATGCGGCGGGTAGACACGGCGATGGCTTTAGTCTACGTCGAGGCCGACGATGGGGTGTTGCCTTCGGGGTTCTTGAGTCGGTGACGACCACGAGTCTCGCTAAAGCGGATGTGGGAGGGGTGATTCGCACCGGTGAGGGCTCGGGAGAGCATTGCCGACAGCCCGGGGACTGCCATCCTCCTGTTAGCGTTGAAGAACTGTCCAACCTCCTCAGCTTTCTCCTCGGTGACCTAGTTGTGCTTGAGGGACACGGCGAGCACCTCCGTGAGGGTCATAAAAGAGTGCAGTAAGCTAGTAACAAAACGTGCGAGTTATCCTACCTGCGCGGCATTGAGTCCACTCATGTGTGCTATGTCGCCGAGCAGCAGCGCCTTGACCTTGTCGGCGACAGCCCTGAGCCTCGCGTAGTCGATGTACCCTGTGGTGGAGTTGACCGGATACGGCAGGCACTCGAAGCAGATCGAGGTGGCGGAGATCTTCCTACCGAGGCGGTAGACGGGTCGGCCGTCGGCTCTCTCTTGCGGTGCACCGGGAGCAGGTGCGGGCGACGGTGGCGTAGGGGGGTGGCGAAGGGGTGGAGCTTGGCCGAAGACGAGCGGCGGCGGTGGGGGTGCTGGTCAGGGCGTGGGGCAGGGCCGAGCGAGCAGCGGCTATCGGGGCGAGGTGTTGGAGTGGAGAGGAAGGCGGCGTCGCTCGGGTGGAGGCGACGCGGGGCGAGGGAGTCACGAGCGATGGGGCGAGGGCGGGCTGGCCGGCGACACTGAGGAGGGAGGCGCGGGCGGCGAGGTCGGCAGCACTAAGGGAGGCAGCGGGTGGTGCCCGGCGGTCGGCCTCGAGCGAGCTATGGCGGTGGGGAAAAGTTGGGGGCGCGCGGTCCATGGGGGGGGGGGAAGCTGGCACCGACGCCTTGGGGGCGGCGCGAGGCCGAGGTGGACGCTGAGGTGGGGAAGGCACGTCATGGAGGTGAGGCCTGGGCGGGATTGGGGGCGGCGCGCCTGCGGGGAGCCAGGGGAGGAGGCGCTCGGGCTGGGGGCGACGCGAGCAGGGTGGGCGTCGGCCGGGGGCACCGGCTGGGTGGGCAGGCGGCGCGCCGGACTTGGATGGCGGCGGGGTGGAGAGGAACCCGAGGGCGGCGGTGGGGAAATGGGGGAGAGGACCGAGAGAGGAAGCGGCGGGGCTAGAGAGATCGGGAGGAGAAGGAGAAAGGAAAAAAGAAAGGAGAAAAGAAAAAAAATGTTAGGGTTTTGGGGGAGGGTGAATGTGGCCCGGGCCAAAGAAAAGGGAAAAAAATGTGGGTGTTACATCAGAGCTCGTCTCTGAGAAGAAAGGAAGTCTGGCGCTGGAGCCACCTCCGGAGAGAGGGGAGGTCCGGCACTAACACGTGGCATGTGCGGAGCCACCTCCGAATAATAGAGGAGGTCCCAACCGCCAGGATACGTGGCGCACGCGGAGCTCACCTCCAAAGGAGAGGGAGGTCTCACTCGCTTGACACGCGGCACCACCGGAGCTCATCTCTGCGGAAAAGGAGAGACCAGGCCCGATGGACACGTGGATCTTCTGGAGCTCACCACCAAGAAGGTAACGAGTTCTGGAGCGGTTTTTGATTCTGTACGCGTAGAAATATCGGTACGGAGAAGAAACTGACCTGAATTCAACAATGTTACCGCACCAAATCAACTAAAGATAAGATGTTAGGATTCATTAACGATCTGAATAGGACTCTTATTCGGGATACAGTCAGATTAGGACTCTTCTCTTCCCGATTATAAATAGAACCCAGAACCTCTGACCAAAACCACGAACTTCTTTTCCAACTCCTGAGCCGATGACTTAGAGCCCTAGCCCCCAACTCGCTGAGAAAGCCATCACCGGAGTTCAGCGAGGATAATCACCGGAAGAGAGCCCAAAGATCGGAGAAGTACCCAAGACCGAGAAGAACGTAAGGTAGGTCTCCGATACCACCTTACAACATCGTTGTGTTTTCTTTGCATCTCTTCTTCAATTCCTTTCGAACATAAGCTTTCTCGTGGACAGATCACTAGTTGATCGGGTTGATCTTAAGACAAGGTCATCGTCACGTCTGCATCTGTTCCAAACACATCGTAAAACCATGCAAGCCATGCAAGAACACGTGCAAACCGATCTAATAAAACTGATCATAGGATAGCATGCATATGCATCATCCGCATCCATTTCAAAGTTTGTGCATGATATTGATTGTTATGAATCTTGTATGTGCGTGATCCTGTATAGAAGGACAAGCTCAGGGAGCTGTCTACGACGAGATGCAACAACAAGGTTTCAAGATCCAAGAGCCACCAGAACCGCAAGAACAAGGCAAGTGCTCCTTGACCATATTGATCCTATGTTTTGGGTAAAACTGCTTGGTTTTGTGAAAAGGTGTGTGTACTGAGTCAAACATGATGGGAAACCCTTTTATAGGAGTTTACTAGCTTTGGTTAAACCACACTTGTCGCCTGGGAAGTCTATGAGTCAGGTATGGTTTTTTTTTACTTTTATGCTTCGCTGAGTCCATGGGATTGGGAAGCGAGTTAGATGTGTCTAGCTAACTGCACTCGTAATGACAATAAGAAACTGATATTGTTAATGAACATGGATCGAAGGGAGATCTAGGCAAGCCTGGGTTTGTGAATGAGGTAGCATGAGATGGTGGTTACTTGCCGTAGATCTAAGGACCGGTTCATGCATGCACATGCCAGGATAACAGTGCCACCACAAGGCCAAGTATGGGTGCGGCTTAGCTGAGTAATTAGGTAAGTTGCTAGAGTGTTATGGACTATGGAAGGCGCGGGGAATGGGGGTCGAGTGAGGACTTCCCTGGGAACTGCATGGCACAAGAGGGGGCCCGTGGGTGGGAGAATTGGAGATTCTAGCCTGCCGGTGAAACCTTAGTGAGTCCATACATCTAGTAACCCCTTTGTAAAGGCTATTTTGTGATCTCTTGACCATACACCGACGGTTGTGTACTGGTATAATGGAGGTTCTGCAGTCGCCGACGGGTGACGAAATCACAAACTTGTGGGTAAAGAGGTGCAAACTCTACAGAGTTCTTAAAACTATCATGATAGCCGAGCTTACGGTCACGAGCGCCTGGCCAACTGCCATGATTAGTTCGGATGGTTATTGGGATGGTTATTGGTTATGGTTTTGGATGGTTTGGTTATGGTTTGGTTTTGGGACTGTTGAGTCCGGGTGATAAGATGGGTTGCATGACTGTTGAGTCATGGCAACGAGGTTGGTCTCGGTGGGAGACGAAGTTGTTTTATGAGATGAAATGGTAGCGAATACGAGATGGTATTCGTGAGATGGTAGCGAATACGAGGATGTATTCGTGAGAATAAGGTTGATTGATGACTGGTTGTGACATGGAAAGGTAATGAACATAATGGAGGTATGATTGGTATTTTAAATACATGTTGGGATTACATTCAAAAGATGAGTCGCTTTTTTACCATGATTTGATAAATAACTTTGCTTTCTGCAAATGAGCCTTTTATACCTACCTTGTTATGAGCTTCATATCATATTTTCCCGCACTTGCTGAGTACATCATTGTACTCAAACTTGCATTATCATTTCATCATCAGCAGCAGGAGAAGATTACTATGAAGAACAAATGGAGCATTAGGCGTGTGATCTGTTATCAACCTTGCCTGTGGGGATGGAATAGAGATGGAGCCATTGCTGCTTAGATTTGCTTCCGCATTAGTTAAATTGCTTCTGCATTAGAATAAAGACTTCCACTGCATAGAAATAAAGACTTCCGCTATGAGCATGAGTCCAAGACTCATGAGCTATTGTAATAAACTCTGTTATTCGTGGTTATATATATTCTGAATTCAGTTTGTGGAATATATGTGTATGTGTGATGAACATCCTGGGCACACATATGCATTAGTTCTCGGTTCCGTGGTTTTTCCCACAGAATTGAGGGCGTCACACTACGCCCGCCGGGGCTGCCCCGGTAGCAGCAGTTCCAAGAACTGCCACCAGCGCCAGCCGCAAGCCCGGTGCAGGGCCACGAGAAGCCTAATACCCCCCCCACCCCGCCTAGGGGCTCGAGACGGAGCTCCCGTCGGAGCGAACCATCCTCCTCTACGGCGCTTGGCTCGACTCCACGGTGTCCTTGGGCGGCGAGCAGGCACGCGGCGTGAACGCGGGGCCACCTCCCGACACCTTCTCCTTCCCCTCACTACAGGGAGGGATCGGCGCGGGCAATGGCGGGACACTGGCACCGCTTCCCCCACCGATCTCCACGCCCCGTGAGCATCGCCAACCTTCCGCACTGTAACATCGATGTCGTCTAGTGTCGGCAGCTCCTTTAGAAGCCTCGACCGCGCCTGCTGGTTGAGGCAGACAGGCTAGCAGCTCGCTGGCGGGTTGATGGGGTCGTTGGAGAGCGGGTCGCAGGAGAGCTTCTGCAGCATCATGCTCAGCATCTCCCGATTCAGCGACGACCCAGCTCCACGCGCCAATAGGGTGATGTCACCATCCCCAGTGTACAGCCAGGCGGGCCAGATGCGCTGCTGGAGAGGGGCAATCCGGCGAGATAGGAAGTCGGCCAAGATCATCAGCGACGTCAAGCCTTCCTCCGCCAAGTACCTGATCCTCTCCAGCACCGGCTTGTAGGCGTCCTGCAGGTCGGGGATCTCATCTTCGATGGCTTCCTCGTCGACCGAGGGGCCGTTCGGCAGCTCCAAGCGGTCGTGGATGTCGGTCTGGGCGAGCACCCAATCCCCCCTCCAGTGCTCCCACTTCCTGTGGGAGAAGGGCACGATGTATGGCGTGGAGTTCCTCCCTCGGTGCTAGAAGTAGTAGGCCCCCAGGTGGCCTGTGCTTCTCCCCGAGGCCCTCAAGGAGAAGAACACCCTGAATGTAACACCCTCAAAATTACTACCATGCGTTGCATACATTTTTCATATAGAGAAGCATTTAAAAAGAAGAGGAAATGAAGAGAGGAATATAGAAGCAAATAAAATAAAAAAGGAATAGAAATAGAAAATAATGAAAATAAATAGAAAAGGAAAAAAATAAAAATAAAAGAAAAAGATAAATAAAATAGCCAAATTGTGCCACCCTAATTTTTCCCCAAAAATCCCCAATTTCCACCGAATTCCCCTCTTCCCTAATTTTCCAAATTTATCCTAATTTTCCTGATTTTCCCCAAATTCCCCTAATTTCCCCTAGGGGGATTTTTCCCCACATTTGGGGGGAATTTCCCCCTAATTTAGCCGCACCACTTGGGGGGGAACCTAATGGGTCCCACCCCTTGGCTGCAGCCCACTAAAGGGGGAACCCTAGTCGCCCCCCCCTTGTTAGATTTTTGTGGGCTTTTATTTGTCAATTAATCTCAGCCATTGGTGGAAAATAAATAATAAAATCCCAGCCCCTAGCTCCCACCTCTTTTAAAATTTAATCTCAGCCCTTGGATAATTGGGTTGCTAAAATTCTAGCCACCCTAGCCCTTTTCCCCCTTATTAATATAACCCTTCCCCCCTAACCGTACCCCCACCCCTCTTTTGGCCGCCCCCTCTCCCTTGCTGCAAAGTTGTCACCCCCTCTCCCTTGTTGCCAAGTCGCCGCCCCCCTAGCTGGTGTTTGGCCACCATCGAGCTCCGTCACGCCTCGCCATCGCCGGAGAAGAAACCCCCCCGACGTTCTGCACTAGCCGCAGCCTCATAATTCTCCATAGAAAATCTCCCGCTGCTGCCATTGCAAGGAAGGAGGTTCTGCCGCCAAGAAGAGAGGAGGAAAAAGTGAGATAGGTTTCCGTTACTCCTCTTACAACGTCGCCACTGTTTCTATGCACCCGTTTTCTCCACCCCCTGCAAGCAGAAAATTCTGCGTGTGGACAGACCGTGTTTTGGTCGATTTTTGACGGTATTGATCTACAAAGTGTGTCAAGATTATGACCATGCCCACACTTGATCCCAGCGGCCTTGTTCATCGTAAAACCCTATGGAAGCCTACCAAAACCTTAAAGAACACGTACAAACTGAATTTTAAAAATTGCACCATAGGAATTGCATTCATCCATCTCATTGCATCTTGAGTAAAGTTTGTGCATGATAATTGATTGCTGCAAATTTTGTATGTGCATGGTCATGAGTAGAAGGACACGCTCAAGAGGCCATCTACGAGGAGCTACAACACCAAGACTTCGAGACGCTTGAGCAACATGAACTACGGGAGCAAGGCAAGTGCCCCTTGACCATATTGATCCTATGTTTTCGAAACTGTTTTGCTTGCAAAAACTCGTATGCTTGTGTCAACTTGATGGGACACTCTTTCATAGGAGTTTACTAGTTTTGTTAACCATCCTTGTCGCCGGAAAAGATGAAGAGTCGGGTATGGTCGTTTTTCCCTTTTGCTTCGCTTAATTTACGGGATACGGGAAGCTGAAATTAAACTCGTTAGCTACTGCACTCATGAGAATAAAGATAATGAGAACTTGATGATGTCAATGAGCATGGAATTGGGAGATCTTGGCGAGCTTGGTTCATGGATGTTGCTGAATGAGATGGTGGTTTGCTTGCCGTAGATCTAAGGACCGGTTCATGTGAGCACATGCCAGGAAAACAGTGCCACCACAAGGCCAAATATGGGTGCGGCTTAGCTGACTAATTAAGTGTGTTGCTAGTTGTTATAGACCGTTGGATGGTGCGGGGAATGGGAGTCGAGAAGGACTGCCCTGGGAACTGCATGGCACAAGAGAGGGCCCGTGGGTGGGAGAATGGAGATTCGAGCCTGCCGGAGAAACTTCAGTGGGTCCATACATCCTAGTAGCCCCTTTGTAAAGGCTATTTTATGATCTCTTGGCCATACACCGACAGTTGAACTGGTATAATGGAGGTTCTTTCTAGTTGCCGACGGGTGACGAAATCACGAACTTGTGGGTAAAGTGGTGCCACCTCTACAGAATGTAAAACTATCATGATAGCCGTGCTTCTTGTTACAAGCATCTAGCCAACTTCCATGATTAGAGGCAAAACTTGGGATTTATTCGGGTGTGGTTATGGTATGGTCGTTGGGATTGGTTTTGGGACTGTTTTGGGTCATATGACAATGAATTTGGTTTCGGTTATACCAAAATGAGATAGTTATGAATACTTATGAGTATGAGGTGAACTTGAGAAAGATTATTGGCTGGTTGAGGATTGATAAATGGTGAATTATGATGAAGGAATGTTGATGAATTACTTGTTAATTATGGGATTAAACTCACCTAGACTTAGTTTCTGTTTTTACCATGCTTGTGAAATAAAATGTTTTTGCTGCAATGAACCTCTTTATTCCCTACCTTATTGTTAGCTACATGTCATACTTTTCCCGCACTTGCCGAGTACGACATGTACTCACCCTTGCATTCCCACATATACATCAGCTACAGGAGAAGAGTACTTCGAGGAACAGGTGGAGTACTAGGCGTGCACACTACCGTCAACATGCCTGTGGAGTTGATGAAGTTGGAGCCTGCTGTCTTAGCCATATTCCGCTGTCATTTAGAGTTTTCCGCTGCAAGAATAAGTTAGATATTCATGAGTGAGACAATGAGTCAATGTAATAAAGTACTTAAACATTTTTTGTACGTGGTTATATTCTGAATTCAATCTGTGATAAATATGTGTATGTGTGATGAACATCCTGGGCACACATATGCATTCACTTGGTTCATTTTCGGAACCGGGTGTCACATTGAAGAGCCGCACCGGAGGCCGCACGCACACGAACATCTCACAGAAGTGGACAAAGACCGCCACTAATGCCAGGGCGTGCCGCGTGAGGTGCTGGAGCTGGAGCCAATACACCTCCAGCAGAGTGAGGAGGAAGGACGACGCCGGGAGAGCAAACCCGGACATCACGTACGAGGTGAAGAGGACCACCTCGCCAGGCTGCATGTCAGTGAGCGGGTCCCACCCATCAAACACTGGGGGCCAGGTGAGTAGCGTCTCGGGAACAAGGCTCCAGCGGTTCCCAATAAAAGTGGTGTGGTGGAACTGCAGCGGTCGGCCCAAGAACTGCTGCAGTTAATACCCAGGGGCAGCCCCTCGAGCACGTCGCCACGACCCACCAGTCAAAAGTGGAGACACGTCCATTACGCCGATGACGTGCTGCCGTTTTGACTTTCGAGTACGACCATTACACCAAGGACGTTGATGTGGACATCACTCCTGCAGATATACATAACACTCACATGGTAGACATGCAAGGTCCAATTACTAGAGCTCGAGCACGAAAATTGAATTTAGAGGTGAGCTCGTTCCTGAACAATTCTTTATATGTGAATTTTGAGAGTATGTTGCTACCTAATGGATTAATTATGATTAGGAACCATGGAGAGGACATAGAGATACATGGAGAGGGGTTTGGAGGCGTGGAGGGCCAGAAAATACACCAACAAGAAGTTAGAGACCGAGCCCAACTCAAACTCGAGACCAACTCGGGCCCAGGAGCAGTCCACCTTAAAATGGATGCACAGGAGGCATACAGACTCCGTTTTTGACGTTCTACATATGCACGGAAAGCTGAGAGGATAAACTTTCCAATGGAACTGGCCCCACATCAAAATTCACTGGGAGTCGACGGGAAACTTCGAAACAATATAAAGTTTAGAGTCTGTCAGGGTGTTGCATCACCTAGTTGGGCCATTGGGCCTTGTATCGAGTCCAAGTCCATTATGTACGTGTCTTAGGGTTAGGTCACGACCCCAACACCCCCCTGGTCGTCCTCCACCTCCTTTATATCCCCTAGCCACCGTCACAAACAGCTGGGTTTTGCTTAGTTACAATCTGTCATTGAATAGTTCACCGATCATCGGTTGTGAGACCCCAAATTCGTGATCAATTCAGTTTTGATTGCAACTTCTCTGTTCTTGCTTGTGTTCTTGATTGCGCTTGCAGGGATAAGCCTTCATGGCGAGGTCATTTGTGTGACACGGGTGATAACCAACGGAGCAGTGGTGTAGTGATTGCAGGGTTTCGTTCATTCGGAGCCTTGAATCATCAACATCGAGATCTCCACCCAATCAAGTTTACCCTATCTCTTGAAAGATCGGGACTCATCCTCCTATCAATTGGTATCAGATTTCCAGGTTCACCGTGAGGTATACTTGTGTGCTCTTTAAATTTATTTTGTTTCAGTCCTATCGTCCACAAAAGCCACAAAAAAATTTAGTTTCCCTAACCTACAACCCCCGCTCAACCTTTTGCACAATTTAGTTTTGGAGTCCATAGTTCTGAGTTCGTGTCCTAGGTTGAGTCTGGTTGCTGGTTTAGATTTGTTTTGGTTCAGTTTTGTTTCTTCCATCCGCTGCCATCTACAAAAAAAATTCCATCCACCGATTCGTTTCTGTTACAGTTTCCACCACCACCAAAACCTGATTCGGGGTATCCTCCTTAAAACGGGCATAACTTTTTGCTCGTAACTTCGATTGAGGCGCATTTTTTTCCCAGAAAGGTCTCGAAAAAGTCCACATACAGTGTTTTCAAAAAAAATACAAAAAAATTAAGAAGGCCCTCGTTTCGAACTCCAAAGTTCCAGCACTAGTTTTTCCAATCGCTCATGAATTTGTGTCGATCTCATCTTTCATCGGTTTGAGCTAATACTTGGTGCTGTTTCTATTCTTGTGCCCCTGGTTGAGAGAAAATATCAAAAAAAATAAAGAGAGAAAAAAGATTTTGATTTCTACTAGTGCTTCAAGACAAAAACATGAGGCTAAGGGGTTTTCTAGTTGTGCTATTTCTGTGTGAGTGCTGGATACTTGCTGATATTGTCCTTGTTGTTCATCATCATTCATCCTTGCCCTTGCTTGTTGCCACAACTGTTCTAATACATTCTTAGGCCAGCAACTAGGTGAAATTCTTTGGACACTTATTCAGCATTGCTATCTGTTACTAACTTGTGTGTCACATACATATACTGCATTTGAGTCTTCCAAGGTCCACCTTCTCTCGAGCAGAACTGGTAACCTTTGCAATCACACCCACTCTCTGCTTGCTCCACACCGGTCACCGTTGGCCACCTGCAGTGCTGGTAAGAAACTTGTAAGAGCGGGGTAAGACGCATCTTACTGATCGATTTTCCACCCACTTCGGAGAGCGTAGTAATAGGGTTCTTCACGATCTTTTTGTCTTCGTTTCTATTTTGTACTAACAATGACAGGAAAGAAGCCTATGGATAAGACCTCTGGTTCTACACCTCTGGATAATGATGAGTGCGTGTCCCATATGGAACTAAAGGACATGATGCGGGCAATGACCGAAGCTTTCAATAATTACCAGACCACTACAACAGCCACCTTTCAGAGGCTCCATACAAGTGTTGCTGGTCTGACCACACGGTTGGACGAGATGGAGACTCGTCTTCCCCAACAAGCTACACCCTCTATCATCCTTGATGGTGATGCACATGCTCACTACGACACAGAGGATGACTTCAATAACGATGAGGTTGATGCACAGCAGCGCCGTCGCCCTCGACGAAATCGTCAAGGTATGGGAGGTAGACCTCGTCCTTATGCTCCTGAACAAGATAATGATCCTTATGCTAAGATTAAGTTTTCTATTCCAACATTTTATGGATCTTATGATGCTGAGACTTACTTGGATTGAGAGATGACGGTAGAACAAAAAATTAGCTCTCATCTTGTTCCTGAGCGACATAGAGTTAGACAAGCCACTAGTGAGTTTAAAGATTTTGCTATAATTTGGTGGAATGAACTTGTCAATACACGTAATGCACCACAGACATGGGCTGCGTTAAAAGAAGAGATGCGTGCTAAGTTTGTTCCTCCTTCATATAGACGTGATATTCTTAAGAAATTGCAAAGCTTTGATCAGGGTGATATGACTGTCCAAGAGTACTACCAAGAGTTGCAGAAAGGTATGCTTCGTTGTGGGGTAGTTGAGGATCAGGAAGACCAAATTGTTAGATTTTATGGGGGCTTGTGGCATGAGATCCAGGACATAGTTGACTACAAGGAATATCATTCTATTCAACGTTTATTTCAACTTGCTATGTTAGCAGAAAAAGAAGTGCAGGGTCGCCAACAGCAGCGGCGGAACAACACCTTCACGCCACGACAATTTTCGGTGCCATCCAATGCAGCGCCCTCCTCGAGCGTACGTGCTTCTACACCACCCTCCACGGGTATTGTACGCAGCAGCATCACACCTTCTACATCACGGGGACAAGATAACAGCAAGTCCCAGATGCCTCCAGGTGTTGCAGCAAAGGCGGCTGCACCCAACACTTCGACAAGTCGCAGCTCCGACATCAAGTGCCACCGCTGCCAGGGACTTGGCCATATGCAACGAGATTGCCCCAGCAAACGGGCGATCATTGCCACTGCTGATGGTGGGTATGTTAGTGCTTCTGATATTGAATATGAAAATATTATTGCAACTAACATTTCAGGTTCGGATGATGGTGCTGAGGAGGTTCTTGGTACATCTGCGACAAACAACTATAGGACTTTGATTGTGCAGCGAGCTTTGAGTGCCACGGTTCGAGAGGACGACAACCGCCAACGTCACAACCTTTTCAACATGTTTCTCGTCGTCAAGGACTGTCGTGTACATACCATCATTGATGGTGGTAGCTGCAACAATTTGGTGAATGTTGAGGTGGTCAGGAAGCTTGGCTTGACCACACGGGAGCATCCCCACCCTTATCACATTCAATGGTTTAACAACAATGGTAAGGTTAAGGTAACACAAACAGCAAGGATACATTTTTCCATTGGTTCTTATCATGATTTTGCTGATTTTGATGTGGTACCTATGGATGCTTGTTCTCTTCTGATGTTCTCAAGTCGAAGCTCACACAAGCACCATTGCTGCAACTTCCTGATTTTGAAAAGACCTTCGAGCTTGAATGTGACGCGAGCGGCATTGGCATTGGAGGAGTGCTAATTCAAGGAGGTAAACCTGTTGCCTTCTTTAGTGAAAAATTGCATGGGCCTTCGCTGAATTATTCTACATATGACAAAGAACTTTATGCTTTAGTGCGTGTCTTGCAAACTTGGCAACATTACCTATGGTCTAAAGAATTTGTCATACATTCAGATCATGAGTCTTTGAAGTATCTTAAAGGACAAGCTAATCTGAACAAACGTCATGCCAAATGGATTGAGTTCATAGAATCATTTCCTTACATCATTAAACATAAGAAAGAGAAAGACAATGTGATTGCCGATGCTTTTTCTAGACGTTATACCATACTATCCCAACTTTCTCATAAAATCTTTGGTTTGGAAACCATAAAGAGGTTATATGCAACTGATTTGGACTTAAAAGATGCCTTTGAAAATTGTAGAGAGGGAAGAACGTGGCAAAAATTCCTGCTGCGTGAAGGTCTTCTCTACCGTGCTAACAAGCTGTGTGTTCTAGCTAGCTCCGTTCGTCTTTTGTTGTTGCAGGAAGCGCATGGAGGTGGTTTGATGGGACATTTTGGTGTTAAAAATACAGAGGATGTGATGGCCGCTCACTTCTTTTGGCCACGAATGAGGCGTGATGTGGAGCACTATGTTTCACGTTGCACGACATGCAACAAAGCTAAGTCTCGACTTAACCCACATGGTCTTTATATGCCTCTTCCGGTTCCTAGTGCACCTTGGGAGGATATTTCTATTGACTTTGTTTTAGGATTGCCTAGAACAAAGAGGGGGAGGGATAGTGTCTTTGTGGTTGTTGATCGTTTCTCTAAAATGGCTCATTTTATACCCTGCCACAAGACCGATAATGCTTCACATGTTGCTGATTTGTTCTTTAATAAGGTTGTGCGTTTGCATGGTGTTCCCAATACTATTGTTTCTGATAGGGATGCTAAGTTTTTGAGTCACTTTTGGAGAACTTTATGGTATAAATTGGGAACAAAGTTGCTGTTTTCTACTACTTGTCATCCACAAACTGATGGGCAAACGGAGGTAGTTAATCGTACCTTATCTACTATGTTGCGGGCTGTTTTGAAAGACAATTTGAGGTTGTGAGAGGAGTGTTTGCCACATATTGAGTTTGCTTATAACAGGTCTATTCACTCCACAACCAAGTTAAGTCCGTTTATGGTAGTGTATGGTTTCAATCCTCGTGCTCCAATTGATTTGCTACCTTTACCACATACTGAAATTGTGAACTTAGATGCTACACAACGTTCTGAATTTATTCTTAAGTTGCACGAAACTACTAAGTTACAAATTGAAAAAATGAATGAAAAGTATCGCATTGCTGCTAGTAAAGGTAGGAAGGAGGTAAAATTGGAACCCGGTGATTTGGTGTGGGTTCATTTGAGAAAAGATAGGTTCCCGGATTTGACAAAGTTCAAACTCATGCCACGTGCTGCTGGACCTTTTAAGGTTCTTAAGAAGATAAATGACAATGCATATAAACTTGAGTTGCCTCCCGAGTTTGGGGTTAGTCCCACATTTAACATTTCAGATTTGAAGCCATACTTGGGAGAAGAAGATGAGCTTGAGTCGAGGACGAATCCAATGCAATAGGGGGAGGATGATGTGGACATCACTCCTGCAGATATACACAACACTCATATGGTATACATGCAAGGTCCAATTACTAGAGCTCGAGCACGAAAATTGAATTTAGAGGTGAGCTCGTTCCTGAACAATTCTTTATATGTGAATTTTGAGAGTATGTTGCTACCTAATGGATTAATTATGATTAGGAACCATGGAGAGGACATGGAGATACATGGAGAGGGGTTTGGAGGCGTGGAGGGCCAGAAAATACACCAACAAGAAGTTAGAGACCGAGCCCAACTCAAACTCGAGTCCAACTCGGGCACAGGAGCAGTCCACTTTAAAATGGATGCACAGGAGGCATACGGACTCCGTTTTTTACGTTCTACATATGCACGGAAAGCTGAGAGGATAAACTTTCCAATGGAACTGGACCCACGTCAAAATTCTCTCGGAGTCGAAGGGAAACTTCGAAACAAAATAAATTTTAGAGTCTGTCAGGGTGTTGCATCACCTAGTTGGGCCATTGGGCCTTGTATCGAGTCCAAGTCCATTATGTACGTGTCTTAGGGTTAGGTCACGACCCCAGCACCCCCGTGGTCGTCCTCCACCTCCTTTATACCCCCTAGCCATCGTCACAAACAGCTGGGTTTTGCTTAGTTACAATCTGTCATTGAACAGTTCGCCGATCATCGGTTGTGAGACCCCAAATTCGTGATCAATTCAGTTTTGATTGCAACTTCTCTGTTCTTGATTGCACTTGCAGGGATAAGCCTTCGTGGCGAGGCCATTCGTGTGACACGGGTGATAACCAACGGAGCAGTGGTGTAGTGATTGCGGGGTTTCGTTCGTTCGGAGCCTTGGATCATCAACGTCGAGATCTCCACCCAATCAAGTTTACCCTACCTCTCGGAAGATCGGGACTCATCCTCCTATCAGACGTGCAGCCTTTTCATCTAGGTACAACTGCACACCCACTACGCTAGAATCTTGCTGCCACTTCGACTTCCAAAGTGCAGGATCAAAGCGACCACGTGAGAAAGATGGAAGCCGCACCTGCGGGATCGTCGCCTCCCTCAAGATGGGCCCGGGGGTCATGGTCGATATCCTGTAGACAAGGTACCCCCCGTGTTGTGGGTCTAAGACAACCCAGACCCCGCCTCCCAGCTGAGGCGGGCGATGGTAAGGCCACGTGCCCTTGGCCCTGGACTCGGCCTCCCTAATGAGGCCGGGCTCGGCGCTGCCACGTTTGCCTAGGCTCCAAAGCCAACACGTGCCCTTGGCCCCTGCCCTAGCCTCCCCGCTGAGGTGAGGTCTGGTGCTGCCACATGTATCCGAGCTCTGAGCCTCCTCCCTGCTGAGGAGGGCTCTGGAGCCTACACGTGCCCTTGGCCCCGTTCCGAGCCTCCCCGCTGAGGTGAGGTCCGGTGCTGCAACGTGTACCCGGGCTCTGATCCTCCAACCCGCTGAGGAGGGCTCCGGAGCTGACACGTGCCCTTGGCCCCGGTCCGAGCCTCCCCGCTGAGGTGAGGTCCGGTGCTGCCACGTGTATCAGGGCTCTGAGCCTTCTCCTTGCTGAGGAGGGCTCCAGAGCCGACACATACCCTTGGACCCGGTCCGAGCCTCCCTGCTGAGGTGAGGTTTGGTGCTGCCACGTGCATCCGGGCTCTAAGCCTCCTCCCCGCAGAGGAGGGCTCCGGAGTCGACATGTGCCCTTGGCCCCGGTCCGAGCCTCCCCGCTGAGGTGAGGTCCGGTGCTGCCATGTGTATCCGGGCTTTGAGCCTCCTCCCCGCTGAGGAGGGCTTTGGAGCTGACACATGCCCTTGGCCCCGGTCTTAGCCTCCACGCTGAGGTGAGATTCGGTGCTGCCATGTGTATCCGGGCTCTGATCCTCGTCCCCATTGAGGAGAGCTCCGGAGCCGACACATGCCCTTGGACCTGGTCCGAGCCTACCCGTTGAGGTGATGTCCGATGCTGCCACGTGTATCTGGGCTCTGAACCTCCTCCGTGCTGAGGAGGGCTCCCGAGCCACCATGTGTCCCATGATCCGTCGTGGGCCGTGGGACTCCAAAAGTGAAGGAGAAACTGAACTGTCAGGCCGTGCATTCAAGGCTCGCGCCTTCACTAGAAGCATGGCGCACGGCGCACGCCTCCATCCTTCACCCGTTTGCCATTACGGTGACAAGACAGGGCGGCGAGGCGTGACAACGGCACAATACCGCCCAACGGCACAGAGCTTCCCAGCAGAGCGAAAGGACGCGGCGACTTGTCGCCGCCTTCATCATCGCCTGCTGCCTAGTCAAAGGCGCTCAGCGCGCCAGGCGGCGGGACTTAACTCCTCCGCCAACCACTCTACTCATAGTTGTAAAAACTCTAGATTATGTATAGGGTTCAGACAGCCTCGGAGCTACACTTTGACACCTTCATTCAAATAGGAGACAGGACCATTCCATCCTACATTATCCCCCAAACCAAACAGAAAACAGAGACCGTCTTAACCCATAAAACAAAAAATGTGACCATCCCATCCCTGAAAAATGGGATGGATCTAACCCATCCCTCCTTGTCTCTGAACCAAACACACCCTTAATGGACTCAACTTGATACACTGGCCATTGGGTCAAAATAGGGTGATGCAGCATTGTGGACAAAAATAGGTGTCTGGCCTAAATTTACAATTGTGTTAGACTCTAAATAGATATGGACAAGTGGACGGATCCATTTTAAAGTAGACTTCATAATCTTTTCATCTAGTACTTGAACACCCAAATCGAAGTCCATATCTGCTTGTGGTCACCATCACGAGTTGGCGTTGTCCTGCAGTCTGAATCTAATTCTAAAAATATGTTGGGTTTTATCTCTTTGTTTCCTTGGGCTAAATGATGTGAGGGTCTGGTGGGGATGTTGAGAACACTTGCACTTTGTCAGTACCCTCAGTACCGGGTACCCCCGCGCACAGGAGAAAAACCGCCTAAGGACCTCATGCCCTCTGCGGGGGTGAGCTTCGAAGGCGCCATGTGTCCAGCGGGGCCAGGCCTCCTCTCTCCTCAGAGGCGAGCCTCGGGCCTGCCACGTGGCCAGCAGTGCCGGACCTCACGCCCTCCGTAGGGGTGAGCTCCGAAGGTGCCAAGTGTCCAGCAGGGCCGGGCCTCCTCTCTCCTCAGAGGCGAGCCTCGGGCCTGCCGCGTGGCCAGCAGTGCCGGACCTCACGCCCTCCCCAGGGATGAGCTCCGAAGGCGCCACGTGTCCAGCGGGGCCGGGCCTCCCATCTCCTCAGAGGCGAGCCCTGGACCTGCCACGTGGCCAGCAGTGCCGGACCTCACGCCCTCCGCAGGGGTGAGCTCCGAAGGCGCCACGTGCCGTGCTGCCCACCAGGCTCGGTAGGCAGCAGAGTAAAGGTGCACCATGCCTTGTCCGATCAAGACATTCAATACCCGTGCCTTCCCAAGACGTGGAGACGTGGCGCACGCCCCTGTCAGGTGGCACTGTGACCAGTTGCGTCACAGTTAAGACAGGCGCACCATGTCAGAAGCTGTTGACCAATAAATATGGCGACAAGACATCCCCTGCCGTCCCTGCCATCATCAACTACTACGCCTAGCTTGCGGCACGGGCAGGGCGGCAAAACGACGACCAAGAAGCCATTGCCAGAGACAACTACCAGCATTCACTGCAAGATATGGTAGATGGCAGGAAATCTCCCTGGGGCCACCTGTCGGGCCCTGGGGCCCACCTTGGAAGTCGCCCGAGCCTTGAAGTATAAAAGACTCGGGTTGGCAACGTTGCAAGGGGTTAGAGAGTTTGGCATTTTGGGCAACTCAGCTCATCCGTATCCCCAAGCTTAGAACTCCGGTTCTAAGCTCCGAGCAATACAACTCCTGTGGACATAGGGTATTACGCTCCGGAGGCCCGAACCACGTAAAAATCCTGGTGTCAATCCTCTCACAACCAACGTGACCTCCTGAGAGAACTAGCCCCTCCAAAAAAGAACCTCCACTGGTTGCACCAACGACATCCTATTGCGGTGCATAACCCGGGAGGAAGGCTGCGACCTGCTTGCAGAAATCCACGGAGGTGAGTGCGGGAAACGCGCATATTCCCGCAAGCTGGTCGGTAAAGCCTTCCGGCATGGCTTCTACTGGCTGACAACCTCCTGGACGCCGTCAAGCTGGTTAAGAGATGCAAGGCGTGCCAGTTCCATGCCAAGCAGATCCACACACCGGTGCAGACGCTGCAGATGATCCCACCCTCTTGGTCGTTCGCGGTATGGGGGTTGGACATCCTGGGGCCCTGCCCCAGAGCTGTCGGGGGATACGGTTCCTCTACGTCGGGGGCCAGCCGGACATCCCAGAGCCGGGCCACGGGAAACACACTTCTTCATGGTATGCAGGGCCGAAGCCGTGCTTCCCTCGGAGATCACCATGGGGTCCCCCCGTGTCCGAGCGTACGACGAAGCCATGCAGGACCAGCTCCTACGTGAGGACATCGGCCTCGTCAACGAGGCAAGATGGCAAGCAACGCTCCGAAATGCACGGTACCGGCAGGCGCTCCGGGGCTACCACCAGAGGTCCGTGCATGGGAGCTCAAGGAAGGTGACCTGGTGCTGCGGCGCATACTTTGTCGAGAAGGGGCCAACAAACTCTCCCCCATCTGGTAAGGTCCCTTCCAAGTCATGAAAGTTTGCCGCCCCGGGTGCGTGTAAGTTCTACCCTTAGATCAGTGGTAGGACCGGTTTATTCTTTCTGTAACAGATCCATAGAGCCCAGGAGCAGCGCTCGGAGCAACTAAGCCCCAGAGGGTGGTCCAGGACTACATCCGGCTTAGCTTGGTCCTGTACCCTAAGCGCGTAGGCCCTGCCCCCCTTCACAATGAGGCGGGTTGTTGCCTCCATGTACGGTATGTTTTCCTCCTATGGGCTTACATGAATGAAAAGAACCCTGTCCTACCATGCTTACTTATGTGTTCATTTAAATTACGCATTAATTTTTATGATCACCTTCCCATGCTCAAGACTGTGTAAGTCCATCGTATACTCGGCTCTCCTTTCCCACTCTCATGCCTAGTCGGCATTTGATATCCTGCCGAAGGCGGTTGTGCTTGAGGTACCTGCCAAAGGCCCGGGGGCCTCTCACCTCCCCCTGATGGGGTACTGTGACACTAGTTGGTCTCCTCCAGGAAAAGACCTACGCTAGAGCGGGAGGTCTAGGGTGTGCAGCCTGCTTTGCCTGGTCCTGCACCCAAAGCGTGCACACTCTACCTCCCTAGCGCTACGGTCTAAGTACTAGGGGCCGGTCGGTTATACCTTGACCAAGGAGGGAGCCGGGCCTCCGGTACCGAGTGCACTGGAATACCCAAGCCCCGTATACCGTCCCAGGACTGTAAGCCAAACAAGACTAAGAGACAGGGAAGGGAGGACCTCTGAGCAGGATCACCGTTTCCCTGCTCGTGTGCAGTACCGGACCTCACCCCCTCCGCACGGGTGAGCTCCGATGCCGGACCTCACCCCCTCCGCAGAGGTGAGCTCTGAAGGCGCCACGTGTCCAGCAAGGCCGGGCCTCCCCTCTCCTCAGAGGCCAGCCCCGGGCCTGCCACGTGGCCAGCAGTGCCGGACCTCACCCACTCCGCAGGGGTGAGCTATGATGCCGGACCTCACCCCCTCCGCAGGGGTGAGCTCCGAAGGTGCCACGTGTCCAGCAGGGTCGGGCCTCCCCTCTCCTCAGAGGCGAGCCCCGGGCCTGCCATGTGGCCAGCAGTGCCGGACCTCACCCCCTCTGCAGGGGTGAGCTCCGAAGGCGCCATGTGTCCAGCAGGGCCGGGCCTCCCCTCTCCTCAGAGGCGAGCCCCAGGCCTGCCATGTGGCCAGTAGTGCCGGACCACACTTCTCCGCAGGGTGAGCTCCGAAGGCGTAGAGCCGCGCCTCACCCCCTCCGCAGGGGTGAGCTCCGAAGGCGCAGAGCCGGGCCTCGCCCCCTCCGCAGAAGTGAGCTACGAAGGCGCAGAGCCAGACCACACCCTCTCCGCAGGGGTGAGTTCCGAAGGCGCAGAGCCGGACCTCGCCCCGTCCACAGGGGTTAGCTCCGAAGGCGCAGATCCGGACCTCACCCCCTCCGTAGGGGTGAGGTCCGAAGGCGCAGAGCCGGACCTCGCCCCCTCCATGGGGGTGAGCTCCGAAGGCGCAGAGCCGGACCTCACCCCTCCGTAGGGGTGAGCTCCGAAGGAGCAGAGCCGGACCTCGCCCCCTCCGCAGGGGTGAGCTCCGAAGGTGCAGAGCCGGGGCTCGCCCCCTCCGCAGGGGTGAGCTCTGAAGGCGCCACGTGTCCAGCGGGGCCGGGCCTCCCCTCTCCTCAGAGGCGAGCCCCGGGCCTGCCACGTGGCCAGCAGTGCCAGACCACACCCCCTCCGCAGGGGTGAGCTCCGATGCTGTACTTCAACCCCTCCGTAGGGGTGAGCTCCGAAGGTGCCACGTGTCCAGCGGGGCCCGGCCTCCCCTCTCCTCAGAGGCGAGCCCTGGGCCGGCCACGTGGCCAGCAGTGCCGGACCTCACGCCCTCCGCAGGGGTGAGCTCCGAAGGCGCCACGTGTCCAGTAGGGCTGGACCTCCCCTCTCCTCAGAGGCGAGCCCCGGGCCTGCCACGTGGCCAGCAGTGCCGGACCTCACGTCCTCCGCAGAGGTGAGCTCCGAAGGCGCCACGTGTCTAGAAGGGCCGGGCCTCCCCTCTCCTCAGAGGCAAGCCCGGGCCTGCCACGCAGCCAGCAGTACCGGACCTCACCCCCTCCGCAGGGGTGAGCTCCAAAGGCACCATGTGTCCAGCGGCGCTGGGCCTCTCCTCTCCTCAGAGGCGAGCCCCGGGCCTGCCACATGGCCAGCAGTGCTGGACCTCACCCCCTCCACAGGAGTGAGCTCCGATGCCGGACCTCGCCCCCTCCACAGAAGTGAGCTCCGAAGGCGGCACGTGTCCAGCAGGGCCGGGCCTCCCCTCTCCTCAGAGGCGAGCCCCGTGTCTGCCACGTGGACCTCACCCCCTCCGCGGGGGTGAGCTCCGATGCCAGACCTCACCCCCTCCGCAGGAGTGAGCTCCGAAGGCGGCACGTGTCCAGCAGGACCGGGCCTCCCCTCTCCTCAGAGGCGAGTCCCGGGCCCTCCACGTGGCCAGCAGTGCAGGAGTTTGCATGGGCCTGCGTGGTTGGGTCGCGCTGCTCTTGCAACGGCCTAATGGAGTTTCCAAGAAAGTGCACGGGGCAGAAAAGGGGAAGTCCCCACCCCAGGATCGTTATCTCCCCCGAGGTGGGCCCGGGGGCCACTGTCGGTACCCTCAGTACCAGGTACCCCCGTGCATAGGAGAAAAACTGCCTAAGGACCTCACGTCCTCCGCAGGAGTGAGCTCCAAAAGCACCATGTGTCCAGTGGGGCCGGGTCTCCCCTCTCCTCAGAGGCGAGCCCCGGGCCTGCCACGTGGCCAGTAGTGCCGGACCTCACGCCCTCCGCAGGGGTGAGCTCTGTAAAAGTCCCAAAAACATGAATGCAAAGAAACGGGTGATTGAACATCATTGTGTTTCTGGTTCATGGAAAATGGGACTTACAAAAACTTTCTCACAGGTGATGGTATACATGAGGTGTAACCACATGGGTTCAAGCTTTCCTTTGAATGTGTTGGACCAAGGTGGAGTTAAACCCATGTGTAGATCATGCATGTGCATGAGGAAGAATTAAAAGTAGGTCTTTAGACTCAAAAGGCTCAGCTCAAATTGCCACCAAACTTTTGTATACACATGGAACCTCATACACTTGAAATTGAGGAGATAATGGTGGCAACCTTCTGATTTGAGGGTGAGATAAAAAGGAATGGATTATGATCATGTTGAGTTCATGCTGAATTCAAAACATGTTAAGGCAAGAGAATGATTTGAGTTAGGTCACATGAGATGATAAACTCGAACATGGACATGTGGGGAGAGCAAAAATGTTCTTAGCTCCTGCTGAACACATGTTAACCCGGGAAAGAATTTCACTCCCAAAAATCTAACTCATATGCACATTCTCTATGAGTAGAGGGGAGGGAAGTTTAAACCCCATTTTTGAACCCTTGCAAAGGATTCATGTTCAAATGGTCCAAAGGCCTATATGTGAGATGGCCATTGCAGTCCTCAGTTATAAAAGAGCTTAAGTTATAAATTTGGAGAAATTTGGAGCTCATATACCCTGTGTTCAAAGCATTATTTGAGATCACCTTCGAACTAAAATTTGAGGGGCATATTCAAACTGAACTTATGAAGTTCAGATTAGAGCCAAGGCTGATCAAGCATGGGCTAGGAGCAAACCAAGGTTTTTCACCCAAATTCAAATGGGTCTTCACAAAAGAGGACTTAAATATTCAGTTTGAATCAAATGGTTCACTTCAAGGAAAAGAAGGCCATTTCCAAAAAGGAAATTCAAACTGTTGTCTAGAAATTTTTATTTGCAATGGCAAACTCAAGGATCAGGGGGCATATTCAAATTCTTCAGGTTTGAATTAGTGAGAATGCAGATTTTTGGCAAATTTTGAAGTGCTTTGATATGTATATCAAAGGGGCTATGAATTTCATTGAAATTTGGATTCAAAATTGAAACTGATGCAAAACTTATCAAATTGGCAAGTGGCTTTTGAATTTGAGTTCCTCATAGCTGAATTTGTAAAGTGCCAAAAATTTGGAGATATTTGGGAGAGGAGCTGTGGGCCCCAATTGTCATTGAGAGGGGGGGAATAACTTACTGCCTAAGTCACTTATCTGTTTTGACTCGATCACCATGGGGTCTGCACCGAAAGCCACCGAGGGTGCTACCGCCACCTCCTGCTCGAGTCCCCCCCCCCCCACGCGCGGGCGCCAGAGGCGGTTCACCCGGTGCTTATCCCTCCCACCCGAAGCAAACACGAAGTCGCTCAGCTCGTGCTCGTGGCTTTCGTCTGCTCCCGCGCCCGAAAAGCAGCCGCCGGCGACACCCTGTTTTTTTCGGTTGCCCACCAGCTCGTTTCCCCCTTTTGCTCGAGCTGTCCACACAAAAACGGAGCGCTAACAAGTGTACAAGATCCTCCACCGCTCAGCTCCGACGTTTCTGGCTTGTGGTGCGCACAAATCAACCTTTGACGCAAGAAACCGAAGCTCACCGGCGAAAGGGCAACTCGGGTCGCTGTGGGCAGCTCGTACCGAGGCTTTTCACGACTGAGCGAGCACCCTCCGAGATGCGCCAGGACTTCACGCCGCTCTCCCCCAAATTTCAGCTCGAGCCATGCAACGTATCTCAAGAATTTCAAGTTTTCCTCTCGGATGGGGAAAACTCAACCGCGGGTAAGATTTTCGAAAATTGACGCTTAATTCTCGGGTAGAGTTGTTCATGTTGCGCACACAGAAGCTAGAAGGGTTCGGGCACAATTTTCCTTCACATCCTTAGCCTAAAACCGAGTAGGGGCAACGAATTTTGAGTTTTCCGAGCGGCGATCATGGCAGGAACGCGCGGGCGCACGGTGACAACCGGATTGCCGCCATTTCCGACCCCTGTTGAGGCCTTACCGAGCTAGCCTGACCTCCACTGATGCTTTAGAGCGAATCCTACAAGCCTTTGGCGGGCTAGGGTGCTCGGGACATGGCACCGAAGTTTCACCGAGGGGTGCGCACGTCGCCAACCGATTTCCGGTCACCGGCAGCCCGAAAGAATCGCACCAGTGGTTTGCTCGTAGCTGGAAACCCCCAGGCGGCAAGTACCGAGCCGGGAAGCCGACTCCGGCGAGCTCCAACGAGACTCCGGCGAGGGGCGGCGCGGGAAAGAAAACGGCCCGAGGAGGAAGAAGGTCGGGCGGGTCCCACGTGTCAGTGGTGAAAAGTTCAATTCTTGATCGGCTGCGGCCCCTGGATCCAGTGTGGCTGCGCGGGAAAGGTTCTGTGGCCCCGTGTGGCTTGGTTCCAGCAGCTGACACGTGTGCGATGGGCAGAACCTGTTGACCGATAAATACGGCGACAAGCCATCCCCTGCCGTCACTGCCATCATCAACCACTACGCCTAGCTTGCGGCATGGGCAGAGTGGCAGAACGACGACCAAGAAGCCATTGCTAGAGACAACTACTAGTATTCACTGCAAGATATGGTAGATGGCAGGAAATCTCCCTGGGGCCACCTATTGGGCCCCAGGGCCCACCTTGTAAGCCGCCCGAGCCTTGAAGTATAAAAGACTCGGTTTGTCAACGTTGCAAGGGGTTAGAGAGTTCGGCATTTTGGGCAACTCAGCTCATCCAGATCCCCAAGCTTAGAACTCCAGTTCTAAGCTCCGAGCAATACAGCTCCCGTGAACGTAGGGTATTACGCTCCGGCGGCCCGAACCACGTAAAAATCCTGGTGTCAATCCTCTCACAACCAACATGGCCCCCCGAGAGAACTAGCCCCTCCGAAAAGGAACCTCCGCGGGTTGCTCCTGAAGCAGGCCCGGGGGGAAGTGTTGACGGCACACTTCAACACACTTGGTCCATAATCGACTTCTTTGGTCCTCCATGCCATACATGTGCATTCAACATTTCGCTTGATCTCACTACAACAAAGTGCCACATTTACAACGGCCAAGTTAAATTACGATGGCATTAGGATTGGCCCTTGTAATTTAAATTGTTTACGATGGCTAGTTCTAGCCATCGTAAATAAGAGCTTACTTACGACGACCAGGACCTAGCCGTCATAAATAAAAAGGCTATTTATGATCCAGGCACTAGATGTCGTAAATAAGTCTTATTTACGACGACCAGGACTTGGTAGTTGTAAATACGAACTATATACACGTGGGCCCAGGTACCCCAAATCGCCACCTCTGACTATCGTCGGCCCCCGCCGCCCCGCCCCCCTAGCCGCGCCGCCCCCGAGCCGGCTGCCCCCAAGGCCGTGGTGCCCCCGCCGCCCGCCCGCGGCACCATCGCCACTGCCTGCCCCGGAGCTGGCCGCCCCCGCCCCTGATGCGGCCGCCCTGGAGCCGGCCGCCCCCGCCGCCACCAGCCACCGCGCCACCGCCGGCCGCCGCCAAGTAATTTATTTATTAATCAGTGCTTGTCTTAGATTA
This sequence comes from Neostapfia colusana, assembly GCA_030760725.1. Classification (NCBI taxonomy): domain Eukaryota; kingdom Viridiplantae; phylum Streptophyta; class Magnoliopsida; order Poales; family Poaceae; genus Neostapfia; species Neostapfia colusana. The sequence continues at coordinate 3,119,916 of JASWHV010000019.1, read as the reverse complement.
AAAATTTGTGTGGTTTATTAAGTTGTTATGTTTAAGGGATTAAATACTTAGTTTAGCTAGTTTACTTACTAATTTCGAATTTAAGTTTCTTACTTTCTTTAATTTTGGTGATAATTACAGTTAATTTAGTTATTAGTTAGTATTATTTTATTTTTTAGTTGTTTGTTTAGTTGTTCTTTTAGTTAGTATTATTGTCATCCACGTCGACCCCGAGCCCGCGCACCGGCCCCCGCCGCCCAGTGCGCCACTGCCCCTAGCCCCTGCCACCGCTGCTGCCCCCAGCCGTGCCGCCCCCACCGCCGCCACACCCGGCCCCGAGCCCCGCTGCGGCCCCCGCCGCCCTAGCCCCCGGACTCCGGCGTCGCCCCCGCCGGTGCCCTGGTGCTCCCCTAACCCCGGTAGCTCACCCCGCCCCCCACCTCCGGACTTTGCGCCCTCTTCAAGTAATTTTTTAATAATTATGTCTTAATTATTAATTACTTGCATGAAAATTGAGTGTTAATTATTCGCTTCATGACGGTTAGCTATATACACCATCGTGAGAGCATTTAGTACAATAATTATTAGTAGGACATCTATCGAGCCGGGCTTGGAGGTGAATGGTGCCAGTGCGAAAGCGGAGCTCTTGTTGGAAGATGGTGGTGTACACGAGACATACACTGGCCATCTCCTAACCTTTCCCTTTCTTTCTCTATTTCTTTCCTCTATCTCTCATTGGAACACATGAAAACAGTCTCATTGGAATCAAAACTAAGTAACGTAACCTATGCGTCACCCGCTTCAAACCGGCACATGTCACTTGCGCCAAGCGCGTGACACGTGTAGGTTCGGAATCGTCCCTTTTTTGGATAGATTTGGAGTGACTGAGAGAGTTTGCTTATGGCTAGACGCGAGAGGTCCGGATCCTGATGAAGTTTCTTTTGTATAAACATGATGTTCTCTGCTGCACCATTTCAGGCGTGCAGTTGGAGACCTGCGGGTTTATGCTGGCAAACTTTCATCATGATCCGGTCCCTGTGTCTCGTTGTAAGAAAGCTCTCTCGGTCACTCTTGGGTGTGTTTAGGACACATCCTTGCTAATAGAGATGTAGACGTGTGATATCTGATGTTGCTGAATTTGGTTTGTAGGCTCAAATATGGGTGAAGACCGTAGTTGGATGTATACTGGTTGGAAAAAGAATGGAAGTCACTCAGATGAGTGGGTGACCAAGACTACGGCTTTTGTGGACTATGCTTTTTTGTTAGCCAAAATAAATAAGGTGCGGGGTTCATGTAGCATATGCCAGAATATAAGGAGTTTGGACAAGAGAACGCTTTCACTAGACTTGTGCCGATACGATTTTGTGCCACATTATGAGGTTTGGGTGTTTCACTCCAAATTAGCACCTAAACCCATAGAATATGAAGAGGATGCTTATACCATGGAGGTAGATAGGATGGACGAGATGCTTGAATCTATACAACCAAACTTTAACGAAGACTCTCCTACCCCAGAGGTTGAAGCGTTCTTCAATCTTCTCAGAGCCACAGAAGAACCGCTACATGAGCACACAAAAGTGACACTCCTTTATTTCATGACATGACTTATGATAATTAAGTCTAAGTATTTTTCTCAAAAAACTGCTACAACGATCTTGTAAAATTCATCAGCGATATTCTTCCAAAGCCTTATAAAGTGCCTAAAGACTTGTACCAGTAAAAAATTGCTTTTTGGTCTCAGTATACAATATGAGAAGATCGATGTGTGTCCAAACAACTACATGCTTTTCTAGGAAGAACATGGCAAAGAGCACAAGTGTGGTAAATCAAGATTTGTCAAATTTGTTAACGATGACGGTGACAAGGTGATGACAGAAGTCGCACATAAGCAACTTCTTTACTTCCCCGTCACACCTCGGTTGAAACGATTATTCCTCTCTAAAAGAACTGCCAGACACATGAGGTGGCACAAAGAAGGTGTGCGTGACAACGATCGAGCAATGGTGCACCCGTCCGATAGAGATGCATGGAAGGCGCTGGACAACGTCGATGCAGACTTCGCTAGTGATGCGAGAAATGTTCGCATCGAGTTAGTGACAATTGGCTTCTCACCTTTTAGTAGAAACGCCACACCTTACTCATGTTGGCCTATTTTTGCTATTCAGTACAACCTACCATCTGCTCTTTGTACGAAATATGAGTTCACGTTCGTTTGTTTCATTCTAACTGGACCGGATCATCCTGGTCCACGACTAAACGTGATGTTGCAACCCCTAATCGAAGAGTTGAAACTGTTGTGGACAGGAGTAGGAGCGACCGACTGTTACAAAAAGCAGAAATTCAAACTTTGAGTTGTATACTTGTGGTCCATCCATGATTTCCCAACATACGGCATGTATACTGGCTGGAGCGTCCGCGGACGTTTGACATGTCCGATATGTGCTTCAGACACGGATTGTTTTCGTCTTACTCATGGTGGCAGTATCTTATACTTTGATTGTCGTAGATGTTGGTTGGCCCAGAATCACGTTTTTAGGCAATAGAAGAATGCTTTCAAAAAGAACACTATTGTGACGAAGAGACCGTCGAAGCGTTTAAGTGAGTTAGAAATTGCTAATATGTTGGAGAAACTTGTGGTAGATAAAGATCGTCCAACATTTTTATAGGTTATGGAGAGGTACACAATTAGACTCACAGATGTGGACTATGGGACCTACCGTACGTCAAGTCATTGATTTTAATGCACAGTATTGATGTCATGCACTAAGAGTGTAACATGGACGAATGTATCATACACACGTGCATGAATATTTGTCACACCCGGTTTTTCCGAAGAACAACCAAGTGAATAACACATGTATGTCAGGATCATTTTCTCATACATGTGATGACAAATAGTGAAGCATCATTTATTACAAGCCAGGTGTCAAATATAAATAAGTCTTACATAGCAAATGTCTCGATGGACAATAATAAGTTCATCACAAGTAAATAAACTAGCAGCGGAATATTATTCTTGAGGGCTCCGTCACAGGCGTTGCCCGGGGGTCTCCATGAACCTAGAAACCTTCTTCGGGCCCAAAGTCTTGGTCATTATACACCACCTCATTATCTTGACCTGAGCAGCAATATAAACCAACAAAATATGCAAGGTTGAGTACCAATGGTACTCAGCAAGTGTGGGAAAAATTATATCATGCATGGCTATATCAAGGAGAGGTTGAACTCATGGTTAAAGCACTACGCAATTAATCCCTATCACCTTAGCTTATTAAGCACCTACATTACTACACAAGTGAAATGATCCCAATCTCCCATCCCATCATCATAATCAAATAACCATAACATCATTTCCCATGTTAAGCTCCCCGCTTAACATCCACAACTTCCAAAACCATCGCTCCTCTAATCATGAATAAGTCCAAGCCGCTCTTGACCGTGAGCACGGCTGTCATGACAGTTTTGACTCTGCAGAGTTTGTACCACTGTACCCACATGTAGTGATTTCATCCCCCGTTGCCGGGTGGACTAAAAGAACCTCCATTATGCCAGTGGCTACGAACCACATTCACACTTCCCAAGTGTGTAGCCAGGAGATCACTACGAAACCTTTACAAAGGGATTCCCGACGAGCGTGGGCCCACTGAGGTTTCACCCCTAACAGGATACAAGAGGCTCCAACCCCACTGCAGTGGCCCCCTCTTGAGCCTTGCGGTTCATATGGTAGTCCAGCTGACACCTACTCCCCGCACCATCCAACACACCCATACTACGCCGGGGATACACCTAATTAATTGGCCAAGCTGCCCCATCTCAGCATGTGGTTGGCACTGTAAAGCCAGGTTACATGCTCCATGAACCGGTCCTTAGGATCCCGGCAAGTACTAAACACAAACCCGAGTCTCGTGCACCCAGCACACAACCAAAACATCCAACTTGCCTTGATCCCTACCTCTACATAACTCATAATATCTCATTCAAGAGTATGGTAAAATAAACTGATGATCTCATATCCCAAATATCCCATTCTAAGCATGGCTAAGCATATGCATAATAATAAATGACATGATAAAATAAATCCCAACCCAAGCTACAAGGAAACAAGGTAATGCAATTCTAGGGAAACTTCCTAGCATGGGTTTCATATTTCATTTGACAATGCAAATAATTCTATCTACACATCCTAGCATAGGATCAAAGTGGTCAAGGACACTTGCCTCCTTCCTGCTGCTCTTGAAATGGGTAGTCCTGATCTTGGAAAGGAATAACTTGCTCTTGAGCAGGTACATCATACCATCACACATAGCAAAAGAAAAATAACAACCCATAAGACATAGTTCACACTTCCACTTCATACAAACCACACATTCATATTTATGAAAGTCATTCACCATTATGTGTGTTGTGGTTACTCTATGTGTGTTGATTTGTGGCTTGCATGCACTTTTAATCATATGTATATGATTCCTACTTTTGTGTTCACATTTATACTTACATACTATATATATGAGTTTCCAATTTAAATAAATTCCTTATATTCAATTACTACACCTTTTAACTACCAAATATGCATTAAAGGTATTTTCCTTCTCCATATGTGTCTTCATAATTTCTACCAACACTAAACTGAACTCTTTGGATTTTAGAACTCCATTTATCATTTACTAGTTGCTATATTTTCAGATTTATTTCCTATGCCTAAATGTGAACTTTATTATGAAAATAACAAGACACATCTTCTAAACAGAATAGGTTCTGATCTAAAATATTTACTAATATATTTTTGACCTTTTCCTCTGATGTAAACTATTTTACAATTATTTTCCCTATTTTCCAGAACTATTCTTTACTTAAAAATGTGTCCCTAAATGTGAATAAGAAATTAAACAGATTCATTTCAGCCCAAAATATATTTTTATCTCACTCCAAATTTTTCTAAATACTGAGAAAGTTTTTAATTTAATTTTGACAATATGTTTGTCCCACTTTTAAATTTTAAACACTAGCCACATATTCAATTTTCCTAAATTAAATATCAACAGGGTTAAAAAGGTAAACTCACCCCACTGCAGGGTCTATTATATTATTTTAATAATTTCCAGGGGTCTAGCTATACATAACAGAGGAGTTTTTCCTAATTTTTATTAAGTTCAGGGGTTAAAACTGATTTTTAAATAAATTTACATGATTTTCTGAATTTCTAGGGGCTAGATCAGAAGTTTCCGGGGCTAGCTCTTATTTCCCGAGAACCCCAGGGGGTAGCACGTAAGATTTCCAGTCTTTATAACGCGGGGCTGACGTGGACCGTCTGATTTTAAACCGACGGCTGAGATTATAACGTCGAACCGGTACGCGCGGATTTAAACCCTACCGTGCGATTTAAAATAAACGGCGCACAAGCGGCCACGTCGCTCTGATCGAGCGTGGGCGGCGCTGCCGGCGGCGCATGGCGGCGGGAAGCGGCGATCTCGCCGGAGACTTTCGGATCTTCGAGAATTCTCCCTAGAACTGTGATTTTATGGCATAGATCGGTGGAGGAGAGGTCGGGGATCTCACCTCGGGGGTTTTCTTGATCTCGGAGGTCCTGGAAAGTGATCGGCGACGAGGTCCGAGGCAAAACCACGGCGAAGCTCGTCGGCGCTGTGTTTACACCGCAAGTCACCGAGTTTTCTGCACCTGCAAGGTTCCCCGGAGGTGGTGGATCAAGACCAGCGAGTTAGATCGGAATTTCCGAGCTTAGATCGGCTAGAATTCGCCGGAGAAGTCTCGGTTCTCACCGGAGGAAAATCGGCGGATCGCGTGGGAAAAACAGAACGAGGCCGGGGTTTTTATAGACGGGGGAGGGCGGCGGGGTGGTTTAGATCAAGTCCGCGTCGCCTACGAACAGAATTCAGCGGGGATACGCCGAAATCCCGATCGGTTTTGATTCGGGTGAGAGGGAGTCCGGCGCGGGCGCGAGGTAGACGACGATCTGGTGGGTCCCACCTGTCAGCGGAAGGAAGCGGCGCGCTCGGCTGCGGGCTGGCGCGGGCGCTGGCTGGGCCGGCTGGTGGGTTTCGGCCCACTGGCCGGTTTTTTTCTGTTTTTCCTTTTTCTTTTTCTATTTCTTTTCTGTTTTGAGTTTAATTTGAATTCCAGTTCGAATTTGAATTTTTGCAAAACATGCAACACGTCCAAAATTTTTTAAATTTCCCTCTTAACATGATTTAGGGTCTTAACATGTTTTTTTTTGGGGGTGTTACAATATTCCTGGCAAAACAAAAGACAACATAAAGGCTCGAAAGGATTTGGCAGAGCTTTGTAATTGTCCAACGTTTGACCTATATGAAAGTGGTGATAAGCCACGTGCTTCTTTCTGTCTTAAACCTAACCTGGAGAAAGAAGTTCTGAATGTTTTGAAAGGGTTAAAATCGCCCGATGGCTACGGTGCTAGCTTGAGATAAGCTGTTAATGTTAGGACGGAAAAACTAACTGGGTTAAAGAGTCGTGATTATCACATAATCATGGAAAGACTCCTGCCCGACGGCATCACAGGGATCGGTAGCGGAGGCTCACACTTGTACATCACAGGGATCGGTGGCGGAGACTCACACACCATCGCTGCAGCAATCGACATCTGGAGCACGACGCGAGGACGACATTCCAGGCTCCGGAGGGAGCGGACGTGGGAGTGTGTAGTGTCGTGACTTATATTTGAAACTATTATAATGTGAACTGTTTATCATGTATATATGTGTCTTTGTATCTGCCTGTGAGCTGGCCATCGTGTCAGGTTAGTATTTTTCTTTTTTTTTCTTAAATTACATTCCTTATTTGCGACGGCCTGGAGGTGGCTGTCGTAATTAAGCCTATGTTATTTACGAGGGCCAGCTTCAGAGCGTCGTAAGTTATCCTGTGTTATTTACGATGACTTGTTTCTGACCGTCGTAAATAACCTACCAGAGGGTGCCAGCTGGCACCCTCTCAGTAAGCTACGACGTCCTGCTTAGGCCGTCGTAAATAAGCTTATTTACAATCAATCACTTGTGATGGCCGGACGCCGTCGTAAATAAGGAATAACCGTCGTAAATAAGTTAATTACCATGGTTTGTGGCTTAATTACGATGGTTTAGGCCATCGTAATTGATCGTGTTTCATGTAGCGTATATGTAAGTGGTTTTGAAAAATAAAATGAAAACACTTTATGGTGCAACATCGATTCATCATATGTATGAAAAACAATCGAAATATAAAATTGATTCACCTTTGGCTCAAGAACCATTCATATGGTTATATCGGAGTTGGTGATATTCTAATCATCCTCCCCAAATTCCAAGCCGGCAAGGCTGAAAGGAGGGTGCCATCACGCTCGGGCATGCCAACCCGCAGCGAGCAGAGGCTACCATGCTGCTGGGACCAGGGAGTGCACCTACTTGCTGTGTGTTGCCATGCTGCAAAGAAGGTAGCTGGGCCGCCACACTGGCCTTAATTTTGATGGAGTTGTTGTTTAATTTCAGTTGCATTACTATGCTGTAAGCGCAACTACACCCAATCTCTAGCCTCAAAGACCACCGAACGTGTCTTTTGATCATGATGCAGTAGCCCCTCTTTAATTTCCACAAAAAAACTTATCACTATCATATAATTGGAGATTTACTGCCGCCATCTTTGCTGTTCCAGGGTCATAAGACAACAATGTAAGTGGATACCCCCCCATAAACCATTTTAAAGTGTAGAGAGAAGGGTAGATTGGTACGAAGAGTTATAGAAATAATCTGCCCATAGAAGCTACTACAGCCATGTCCGCGGCCTATCACCAGCCAAGCATCTAAGATAAATAGTTAGCACCCTATTGACCACCTCTGATTGGTCATCGGTTTGTGGATAAAATGGTAAGCTCAATTTCAGTTTCACTTCAGCATGCTAAAATAATCTCTTCCAAAAGATGCTGGTGAAGACAGCGATCTGATCACTGACGCTTGAACAAGGAAGCTCATGCGATTTGACAATATTGTCAAAGAAAGCTCGAGGCACTGATGCTGCTGAATAGGTATGGCCCAATGGAATAAAATGTGCAAACTTGGAGAACCAGTCAACCACAGTAATAATTATTGATTTTCCACCAACTTTCAAAAAACCTTCAATAGAATCCACAGAGATATCACTCAAAATATCAAATGGGACTGATAGGGGATTGCAAAAGACCTGTTGGATGAAGGTGATCTATTTTATTCTTCTGGCAAATTAAACATCCTTTGACAAACTCCTTAACGCTCCAGTGGGCCATGTAACTACATAAAGTGGCTCTATAACAATGTAACGTCTTTTGGATGCCCTCATGACCCGTATGCGCTTCTGCCAGCAGTTGCAGCCATAACATGGACTCATTTGGCAAAATAAAACCTTGACTTTGAATAACAACAAGCCATCCGTTATTGTTGAATCGTCATGTGTTGTTTTGGACAGTAGACTCATCATTAGAACTATCGCAATCAGATTCAATTAAATGTACATTGTGATGAGTTCATGTATGACCTTCTTTTACATCTTTACTTTGTCTTTCTTAAGATAAAAATCATGGCCTTCTAACTTTTCTATAAGATAAGAGAGCAAACCTTGAAAAGTCAAATTACCTAACTATTTCTCATAAATTATCAAGTTAAAGCATCTGTTTTTTATATCGCTAAATCTCTAAAATATAATATTAACGGATTCATTACATCCTTGCTTAACTGGTGTTAAATGAGATGGTTTTAATTCATGATCTCCACTACAAAAGTGATCATGAAACTTACACTCTAATTGATGCCATGTGAAGATAGAATTAGGAGACAATGATGAAAACCATGAAAATGCAGCTCCGGTTCATGACAGAGAATCAGTGAACTTTCAAAGTATCACTAGAACTAGATTGTCCTAATTGTGTAAGATATTGGCTGATTTGCTCTTAAGTGGTTTTACTCTCTTCGCCATTAAATTTATAAAATCGAGAACATGCCAACAAATAGGGTAAGGAGCCAAATCAAAGTGTGGCGGATATGGATTCTGATATACGACTGTTGCTTTTCAAATCAAAACCAAGTGTTTCGCTAAACCGTCTAGTAAAATCCTCATGTTGCGTGAAAAAAGTAGCACTAGGGTAATGCAATATTTGATGACCTTGAAGATCTAGTAATATTATCGTCTAACATAGATTGAACTTGACTAAGAACTCGTGTACAGTAAATATGCAATTAGCAAACTATCAAAGTGTAGCTACGACACTTCCCCCGGTCTGCTACTGGAGCAGCCCACGGAGGTTCTTTGTTTGGAGGGGCTTGACGTCTCTAGAGCGATTGAGCTTACAGGAGAAGACGGACACGAGGATTTACGTGGTTCGGGCCGCCGGAGCGTAAAACCCTACGTCCACGGGAGTGTGTGTGTGTGTTGTATTGCTTGCGTATGAGGGGATCAGGGATCCAACTGGAACCCTTTGACGGGTGTACACCCCGGTCCTTTTATAGTCCAAGGACCATGGCAATTACAATGTGGCCCCGAGGCTGTTTGAAGCCTATACATAATCTAGGGTTTTCACAGCTATGAGTAGAGTGGTTGGCGGAGAAGTTAAGTCCCGCCGCCTGGCGTGTTGAGGGTCTCTGACTTGGCAGCAGGTGATGATGAAGACGTCGTCTTGTTGCCGCGTCCTTTCGCTCTGTTGGGCGGCTCTGTGCCGTCGTCATGCCTCGCCGCCCTGTCTTGTCACCGTAATGGCGAACGGGTGAAGGGAGGAGGCATGCGCAGTGTGCCATGCTTCTGGAGAAGGCGAGAGCGTTGAATGCACATCCTGACAGCGCAGTTCCTCCTTGGCTTTGGAGTCCCATGGCCCATGATGGATCGTGGGACACGTGGTGGCTCGGGAGCCCTCCTCGGCAGGGAGGAGGTTCAGGGCCTAGATACACATGGCAGCACCGGACCTCACCTCAGCGGGGAGGCTCGGACTGGGGCCAAGGGCACGTGTCGTATCCGGAGCCCTCCTCAGCGGGGAGGAGGCTCAGAACCCGGATACACGTAGCAGCACCCGACCTCACCTTAGCGGGGAGGCTCGGACCGGGGCCAAGGGCACGTGTCGGCTCCGGAGCCCTCCTCAGCGGGGAGGAGGCTCCGAGCCCGGAAACACATGGCTGCACCAGACTTCACCTCAGAGGGGAGGCTTGGACCGGAGCCAAGGGCACGTGTAGGCTTCAGAGCCCTCCTCAGCGGGGAGGAGGCTCAGAGCCCGGACACATGTGGCAGCACCGGACCTCACCTCGGCGAGGAGGCTCGGACCGGGGCCAAGGGCGCGTGTCGGCTCCGGAGCCCTCCTCAGCGGGGAGGAGGCTCAGAGCCCGGATACACATGGAAGCACCGTACCTCACCTCAGCGAGGAGGCTTGGACCGGGGCCAAGGGCACGTGTAGGCTTCGGAGCCCTCCTTAGCGGGGAGGAGGCCCAGAGACCGGATACACGTGGCAGCACTAGACCTAACCTCAGCTGGGAGGCTCGGACCAGGGCCAAGGGCACGTGTCGGCTCCGGAGCCCTCCTCAGCGGGGAGTAGGCTCAGAGCCCTGATACACATGGTAGCACCGGACCTCACCTCAGCGGGGAGGCTAGGACTAGGGGCCAAGGGAATGTGTCAGCTCCGGAGCCTAGGCACACGTGGCAGCGCCGGGCCCGGTCTCATCAGGGAGGTCAAGTCCTGGGCCAAGGGAACGTGGCCTTACCAGCGCCCGCCTCAGCAGGGAGGCAGGGTCTGGGTTGTCTTAGACCCACCACGCAGGCGTACCCGGTCTGCAGGGTAACGACAGTGGCCCCTGTGCCCATCTCGGGGGAGGAGACAATCCCGCAGGTGGGGCCTCCATCTTTCCCGCGTGGTCGCTTTGATCCTGCACTTTAGAAGTCGAAGTGGCATCAAGATTCTAGCGTAGTTGGTGTGCAGTTGTACCTGGCAGACAAAAAGGCTGCACGTCCTTTGCGTAATGGGCATACTCAACAGTCAAAATGGCAGCACGTCGTCGGCATAATGGACGCGTGTCCGCTGTTGACTGGTGGGTTGTGGCGACGTGATCGAGGGGCCGCCCCAGGGTATTAACTGCAGCGGTTCTTGGGTCGACCGCTGCAGTTCCACCGTGCCACTTTTATCGAGAACCGCCGGAGCCTTGTTCCCGAGACGCCGCTCGCCTGACCCCTAGTGTCTGACGGGTGGACTTGGGTCCCACCTGTCATTGGGGGACACAGGTGGCGTGCCGCGATGGCAACTGAAGCGTCGCGCCTGTTGCCCCGCTGAAGGCTGCGGGCATAAAAAAGGAAGCCTTCCAGAGAAGGGTGGTTCCTTCCTTTCCTGCCTCTTGTGTTCTTCGCCTTCCACTTTCGTGCTCGAAGCCTCCGCTCCCCAGCGCTCTCGGCCGCCTTTCGCTGCCATGGCTTCTGGCCTCCGTCACCCGGCTTCGTACCGACGATGACCTTGGGCACATGAGGCGCCTGCTCGGCTGGCAATTGGCCTCATTCGACAGAAAGATCCATCGCGGGAGGATCCCGCTCACCGACATGCAGCCTGGCGAGGTGGTCCTCTTCACCTTATACGTGCTGTCCGGGTTCACTCTGCCAGCGTCGTCCTTCCTCCTCACCCTGCTAGAGGTGTATGGACTCCATCTCCATTAACTCATGCCGCACACCCTCGCATTAGTGGTGGTCTTCATCCACTTATGTGGTATGTTCGTGTGCGTGTGCCCCTCGGTGCGGTTCTTCAGGGTGTTCTTCTCCTTGAGCGCCTCAGGGAGAAGCACAGACCACCTGGGGGCCTACTACTTCCAGCACCGAGGGAGTAACTCTGCACCATACATCGCGCCCTTCTCCCCCGGGAAGTGGGAGCACTGGAGGGAGGATTGGGTGATCACACAGACCGACGTCCATGACCGCTTGGAGCTGCCGAACGGCCCCCCGATCACCGAGGAATTTGTCGGGGACGAGATCCCCAACCTGCAGGACGCCTACAAGCCGTTGCTGGAGAGGATCAGGTACTTGGCGGAGGAAGGCCTGATGTCGCTGATGGTCCTGGCCAACTAACTGTCTCGCTAGATCACCCCTCTCCAGCAGCGCATTCGGCGCGCCTGGCTGTACACCGGGGAGGGCGACATGATCCAGTTGGCGCGTGGAGCTGGATCATCGCCGAATTGGGAGATGCAGAGCATGATGCTGCAGAAGATCTCCTGTGACCCAATCTCCGATGACTCCATCAACCCGCCGGCGAGCTACCAGCCTGTCTGCCTCAACCAGTGGGCGCGGTCGAAACTTTTGAAGGAGCTGCCCTCACTGGACGACATCGATGTTGCAGTGCGGCAGGTCGGCGATGCTTCGCAGGGCGTGGAGATCGGTGGGTGAAGCGGTGCCAGTGTCCCACCAACACCTTTGTTGGTCCCTCCCCGTACCGAGGGGAAGGAGAAGGTTTCAGGAGGTGGCCCTGTGTTAACTCCGTGTCCCGCTCGCTGCCCAAGGACAGAGCAGAGTCGAGCCGGCGCCGAAGAGGAGGTTAGTCCACTTCGACAAAAGCTACGTTTTGGCCCCCTAGGTGGGGGGTCCTGAGGCTTCCGAGGCCCTGCACCGAGCCCTGCGACTCGCGCCGGTGGCAGTTCTAGAACTACTGCTGTCGGGGCAGCCCCGGCGGGTGTGAGGAGGACGCCTGGCGTTGCTGCAGCTCCGAGAAAGGCTCCTGACGCGCCTACGATGCAGAAGAAGTCCTTCAACGCGTCAACGGCTTGGAAGCCGTTGGCGGGGAAGACTCCTGAAGTGACATCGGTGACGACGAAGGCTCCTGCAGCACCGTCTGCCACAGCACAGGGCTCGTCTACGGCGTCGAGACCAACGGCGGGGAAGACTGTCATTGCGCCGCCTGCAACGGCGAAGGCTTCTGAGGCGCCGATAGTGGACACCCCTCTATCCCAGAGGCCAGCGGGGGTGAGTGACTCCAGTCCCCCACGCAAGAAGCTCTGATCGTCGTGGAACTTCCAGGCCTCCAGGTACGGCTCAACTTTTTAGGTTAGGTTTTGCACAGGGTTGTTGGATTGTGTGGTTGATCTTGGCGCTCCTTCTTGCAGGGCTTCTCCACAGAGCACTCCTCCTCCACAGAAGCAGCCTAGGAGCAAGAGCTCCTTCGCCGCCGAGGCTCCAACGCTGGTGGCAGTGCTTGAGCCTGAGCCTGTGCCTGGACCGTCTCCGGATTTCAGCATCCGGGCGGCCGAGGCCAGCAAACCGGCAGACACGGACGTCTCTGGTAGCGGCGAAGCTGCTGCGAGGCGTGTCGCCAGCACTCATCCTTCTCCTCCGCAGGCTTCCATGGTGGTAGCCACACCGGAATATGAAGAGCCAAAGGAAGTCGAGGCAATTCCTCGTCTGCCGATGCCGGCAGCCATCCCACTCCCGAGGGCCATGAGGGCTGTTAGCTCCAGCCTGGACCAGATGCAGGAAGTGGTCGAGCGGGAGTGGGCGGAGCTGAGGTCCGAGCGGGAGCGCCTTCAGGACTGGGACAACCTGCTGAAGGTGCGTGTCCAGTCCACCAGGGAGAAGGCACGGGTGAGGGAGGAGCGGCTGGAGCCGATGGAGGAGGCCCTCGAGCTGAGGGAAGCCACCATTGCTGAGCTTGACAAGAGGGCACTGGCACTTCTGGTTGAGGCCAAGGAACTCCATGCCTCCACTGACGCACGTCTCAAAGCTCTGTCCGGGCTTCGGGACATGCTTCTCTGGCAGGAGCAGGAGGCGCAAGCAAAGGAGAGGGAGTTCTCCGACCGCCTAGCTGCCCATGAGGAGGAGCGGGAGTGCCTAAAGAAGGGGCTTCAAGGCGTGTAAGACTGGGAGCTCACGGCCGCGACTAGGGAGCCCGACCTGGACGAGAGGGCTTCATGGCTGGCCGCCAAGGAGCAGGAGCTGGCTTCTCAGGAGCAGGAGCTGGCTGCCCGGGAGCAGGAACTGGCGAGGGGGGGCATGCCAGGAAGCTGACCGCCACCGCCAAGATGGTCGAGGAACTCCGGGCTTCTCACGCCATCAAGGCTGAGAGGGTCTGGGACTTCCTCAGCCATGCGGAGATGGCGCTGGAGCCCTTCGGCTTCAGCCCCCTACGGTCCGGTCCAAGAGGTGAGCCAAGTGCGCCATGCCCTAGACTCAGTCGGAGCCAAGCTCCAGGCGCTGGAGAACGTGGTCGGGGACCGGCTGGAATCCGAAGGTAAGCATCTGGCCCAATAGGTGGCAGAGCATTTGCACTCGTTCCTTCTGAGCTGAGACCCCAACATCTTCTTGGAACCTGTGGCGTAGGGCCACAACACAGAGCTATCGGGGGCAGCCAAGTCTGTCGTGGAGGAGGTCGCCCGACTTGTAGCTGCTAGGTTCAGGCGCGGGTAGCTTCTAGGTCTCCTTGCTAGCATTGTATGCCCCTCTGTATGCCGGAGCTCTGCCTTGAATAAAGGCTTGTTTGTTTGAAGTATGTGTGTCTTGAGTTGTTGATGTAGACTTCGGACCCTTGGTAGCGCAAGGGTCCTGAATGACTTAGTTGAGGCGGGTAGCTCGTTGCCGATGTCACGAGCTTGTTCCTCCGGGTCCTTAGTAGCGTAAGGACCCAGAGTGCTCTGGCAGTGTGGCTAACGCGTCCTCCCGGGTCCTTGGCAGCGCAAGGGCCCGAGGGAACCTCGGATTGTGTCTTCAACTTGTTGTAGCTGAAGCTCCGAGTTCTCCACTTGCCATCGCAGCGGTCCAAAGTCCTGTCTGCGTGGTTCACCATGATGGCCCTCTGGTAGGTGTGGCCCTTAAGTTGGGGCATACCTACCAAGCAGACTGGCTGGGGCAGGACGTCAGCAGCGGACCCTCTGAGAGGTCCGGGACGCCAAGGACCTGCAGACTGGCAGAGAAAAAGTAGTTGTGCTCTCTGGTCACTCTTTTCTGCTTTTAGTTTTGCTGTGGCTTACGGTCCTTAGCCGAGCTATTGGGCTTGGGTAATTCGGTGTGAGGGTATCCGGGCTACAGTTATGACTTTGCTCAGGGTTATGAGCCGGACAACTCCCCGGTATTAGCTGTAGTGCTGGAGAGGTAGAATGAGCACGCTTAGGGTATGGAACCGGACTAAGTAGGCTACACACCCTAGATCTCTCGTTGGCTTTAGCCTTTCAGGGAAGGGACCATTCAGCGCCATAGGCCCCCGAGCAACGAGATAACCAAAGGACCCGGGTACACCACAGGTGTCTCAAGCGGACCTGCCTGCAAAAGGATAGCACAACTCCCACTATGGGTAAGCACAGGAAAAAGTAACTGGCCATACGGCTGGAGCGGTATGGAAAGAAAGCACGAAAAAGAAAGGGGTGATGTCTGAGGTCCGGTTACTTCCTTGTCTGTAGGTGTGTACCTGCCGGCACCCAAGTAATCAGTTGTAGCGCTGGGAAGGTAGTGCGGCAGGCTTAGGGTACGGAACCAGGCTAAGCAAGTTGCACCCCTGGACCTCCCGCGGGCGTTAACCTTTCAGCGAGGAGACTTTCCAGCGCCACGGGACCTGGGACAAGTGTGTAGGACGAGCTCCGGACATGCCGTTTACTGTTGATATGCATGGGTGAGCACAAACTGTAAAGAGTGGGAGACGCAGGGTAAGATAAATTTTTCTCATGTCGGGCTTTATTCATAGGAGGAAACAGGCCGTACAAGAAGACTGTGACCCGCTCCGGATGACAAGAGTAGCAGGACCCTTCTGAAGCTTAGCTGTTCTAAGAACAACTCCTAGACTCTATGACGCCCTTACAAAGAAAAAAGAACCCTACCGCTGCGCTAAGGATAGAACTTACAGAGTTGTTCTATGTTCCATGGAAGTGGTAGAGGTACCCCATCCTCCGTGGCCAGGAGGATGCACCCGGAGTGGCATACTTGTGTCACTTGGAAGGGACCCTCCCAGCTAGGGCAGATTTTATGTGCCCCTTCTCGAGAAAGTATTTGCCGAAGCACCAGGTCACCCACCTCGAGCTGTCTACTCCGCATGAACCGCTGCTGATAACGCCGGAGCGCCTGGCGGTACTGTGCGTCTCCTGCTTGCCACCTTCGCTCTTCGACAAGATCAATATCTTCACGCTGGAGCTGATCCTGTGTGGCTTTGTCGTACGCTTGGACACGGGATGAGTCCATGGTGATCTCCGAGGGAGGATGGCCTCAGCCCCATACACCAGGGAGAAGGGTGTTTCCCTTGTCGCGCTACTGGGGGGCGTCCGGCTAGCCCACAGTGCACACGGAAGATCTTCTACCCAATTGGCACCATGCTTCTTCAAGCTGTTGTAGGTGCACGTCTTAAGTCCCTTGAGTATCTCAGTGTTTGCTCTCTCGACTTGACCGTTGCTCTCTAGATGAGCAACATAAGCATAGCAAAGTTGGATGTTGAGGTCTTCACAGTAGTCTTGGAACATCGCACTAGTGAACTAGGTACCATTGTCGGTTTTGATTCTATTTGAGATCCCGAACCGGCAGATGATTGACTCAATGAACTTGACCACTGACTGCTTGTTGATTGTTATTACAGGGGCAGCTTCCGGCCACTTGGTGAACTTGTCTACGGTGACATAGAGGTACCGGTACCCTCCGACGGATCTGGGGAATGGCACCAAGATGTCCAGCCCCCACACAGCGAAGGGCCATGAGGGCGGGGTCATCTACAGCGTCTACGCCAGTGTGTGGATTTGCTTGGCGTGGAACTGGCATGCCTTGCATCTCCTAACCAGGTCAACGACATCCTGGAGGACAGTTGGCTAGTAGAAGCCATGTTGGAAGGCTTTACAGACCAGCGTGCGGGAAGATGCATGGTACCTGCACTCGCCTCCATGGATCTCTGCGAGCAAGTCGCAGCACTCCTCCCGGGTTATGCACCGCAATAGGACACCATTAGCGCCACGCTGGTAGAGATCCCCTTCTACCAGCGCGTATCTCTTGGCCAACCGAGCGATCTGTTCAGCAGATACACGTTCATAGGGAAGGATATTGTCTTTCAAGTAGTTTCGGATCTCTATGATCCATGCGCCTGGACCTACTTGAGCATTTGGATCTTGAGCGCCGGGCTGCACGGAGTCCCCGGTGATGCTTACAATCCTTGGTAGGCACCATGGTAGCAAGGCCGCCGGGACCGCCAGCTTCGACGTGCTGATCTCGCCCCCTTTGCCTGGTTCGGCCAGCCAGGTGGTAGGTCGCAACAACTTCCTTTCAAAGACCCCCTCAGGCACCGGAGACCAAGTGGAAGCCTTCGTTGACAGGTCGTCGTCTATTGTGTTGTTGGCGCGGGGAACATGACACAAGTCCAAGGATAATAAGTCCTTCTCCAACTTCTGTACTTGGAGGAGATAGGCTGCAAGTTGAGGGTCGTTGCAGCTGCATTCTCCCTTGACTTGCTTTATCGCCAGCTGCGAATCATCCTTGACCAACAACTGCTGGACGCTGAGGGACAACACGGTTGTTAGCCCGAAGATGAGAGCCTCATACTCCACCATGTTGTTGGTTGCCTTGAAATAAAGTCCCACCATGTACTTGAACTGCTCCCCAGTCGGTGTAAGAAGCAACACCCCCGCTCCAGCACCTTGCTTGCACGAGGAGCCATCGATGAAGAGAGTCCAGTGAGGCCCAGTGAAGACCGGAGCTCTGGGCTTTGGTTCACCGATGTCTTGGCCCCCTGGGTGGCATGGTGTTGGTGTCCACTCTGCCATGAAGTCAGCTAGCACCTGACTCTTCACCTCATGGCGCGGTATGAAGTCCAGCTCAAACTCCACCAGCTCCACAGCCCATTTGGCTATGTTCCCAGTTGCCATGGGGCTGTGGAGAATGGTTCTCTGTGGGTATGAGGTGACCACTAAGATCTTGTGAGCTTGGAAGTAGTGGTGTAACTTCCTTGATGCAACGACGACTGCGTAGAGCAGCTTGTGCATCTCCAGATACCTTGTCTTGGCATCATGGAGGACCTCGCTGACGAAGGAGACCAGACGTTTTATGGTCCAGACTCTCCCGGAGGGGTCCGATGCGTTCTCTTGGAGAGGTCCGGGACTCGGGGGCCCCCGGCCCCGGGTACGGGACTGAACTCCGGGACCTGGAACCTAGATGTGCATCGGTCGTCAGGTCTAGTTGGCTGATGAAAGTTGCCTAGAGGGGGGTGAATAGGCAGAAAATCTTAAATACGGCTTAATAAAACTGATCAGTTCACAGAGTGCGGACTAGTTTGGTCCCAAGGGCGTACTAGTCCGGTAACAGAGAAATTTAACTCAAGAAAAGAACACACGATTTACCCCGTGGTTCAGCTTCATAAAGAAGCCTACGTCCATGTGAGAGAATCAACCAAGAGCTCAATGTTGCTCACCCCCCTTTTTCTCCTCTTCTCAAAACTCCCAAACCCTCAAGAATCACTCTTAGGGCTCCAAGAATTGAAGAGAGGGGGGCTAGAAAAGCCCTAAGAAGGCTATTTTGGCGTTAGGTTTTTGTCTCATGATTTGAGCTCCAGGCATCTCCTTTTTATAGAGGCCCCGGGAGCTAGCCGTTGCTACCAGAAAAGCTCCAGACTAGTCCAGCCTTTAACCCCGGACTAGTCCGGCCTGCGGGGACCGGTGACATCACTCTTCACCTAATCATATCCTACCATCTAAACGGTCACCCGCCTCCTTTTGAATTCAAATGATCACAACACTATGGACTAGTCTAATCCCCAACGGACTAGTCTGATCTCACACAGAAATAATTGTTCCGGCTGAGAATAGACAAATATGGTCTATCGGACTAATCCGGCCTCAAGGGGCGGACAAGTCCGGCCATCCAGGACTTAGTCCCTGCAGCTATTTCCAAGTTTCAAACAGACTAGTCCGACTCACATAGGACTAGTCTAATCTCACATAGAACCTCTTGTTCCGGTTGGAAACGGACTAGTCTGAGTCTGCGGACTAGTCTGGCCTCAAAGGGAGGACTAGTCCGGTCCTTCCGGACTTAGCTCCTGAAGAGCACAGACACACTATCCACGGACTAGTACGTCCCCAAACAGACAAGCCCGAACTCACACAGAACCTCTTGGTCCGTCCTACATTGAATTAGTCCGATGTTCCGAACTAGTCCAGCCTTCCTACCCGAACAAGTCCGGCCCTATTCTCAGGGCTGTCTTGGTACTCCATATCCTGCTCGACGCAGGCCTCAGGCTCAGCCTTCTATTTGCCCTCCCGCTGACAGAAGGGTGCGCCGTCTTGGCGCGGCCGCTGCTGTTGCAGCTCACGGAAACATTCCGCGAGCAGCCTCCTGCGCCGCTGCCAACGCTTGGAGCTTCTCTAGCGCTGAGACGGCTGCAGTGCGATCTCCGCGGATCTTGAGGACGCCACACGGGGATGGCATCTTCAAGACCAAGTAGCCATAGTGGGCTACTGCCATGACCGGTACAGGTCTGGCCTGCCGATGATGGTGTTGAAGGGGAGGCTGACCTCCGCTACGTCGAAGACGACGCTCTCCGTGCGGTAGTTTTCAGGTGTCTCGAATGTCACGGGGAAGGAGATGCTACCGCACGGGAAGGTTGCGCCGTCTTGGCGCGGCCGCTGCTGTTGCAGCTCACGGAAACGTTCCGCAAGCTTCTTGATCTCACGGCATCGCTGGCGCCATGGCGGCTGCAGTTGTGCACCGGGCTCCATTGACCATCGTTGCTGACTGACGGCGGTCGCGGACGCTTATCGGCGCGCGGGGTACGGCCCTGACCGGTTGCTGCTGCGGCGATGGTAGGTGCCCCGGCCAGAGGCTTGTCCTTGCCTCCGACCTTCTTCTTCTTGCTGCTGCCCTGAGCAGCATCCTCACTAGCTCTACCCGTCGCTGAGGCAGGTCGTGAGTGCTAGTCGCGGCCCTCCGCCGCCCTGGCACACTTGTCGGCCAGGCTGAAGAGCCCGGAGATGCCTTGCACGTCGTGCGTTGCTAACTTCTCGAGCATCTTCTTGTCTCATACGCCCTGCCAGAAGGAGACGATGACAGAGGCATTGGAGATGCGGGGGATGGTGTTCATGACCTGGGAGAACCACTAGATGAAGTGTAAAGGTCCCAAAAATGTGAATACAAAGAAACTCATGTTTGCACAAAGTTGGTTTCATATGTATGAAAAATGGGACTTGTTTAAACCTTTTCCACATGTGATAATACACATGAGAGATTTCTTCACACAAGTCAAGTATTTATTTGAATGCTTGGAACCCAAAGGGGATTTGAAACCAAGGTGGGAAGTTCCCATATGTGTGAGAAAGCTAAATTCAGATTTTGGAACAAATTTGTTCAACTCAAAATTGAAATGAGGGCAACACAATGAATTTCAAACTGTTGTGTTAAAAATATCATTTGCAGCAGCCAAATCAAAAATCATATTTCATATTTGAATTCCTTAGGTCCAAATTAGTGGGTATGCAAAGTTTCATGAATTTTTGAAATGTTTTGCAACTCATTTTCCAAAATGGACTTTAAATAGCAAAGAATTCAAATACCCATTTGAATTTGGATCAAACTTGCCCAATTATCCAAATGCACCTCAGATTTGAACTCCCACAATTTAATTTCATCATTTGCAAATTTTGGGAGATATTTTAGAGGATAAGAGGGAGCTATTGTGGGACCCACATGTCATTGAGTAAGTTTAGTTTGCAAAAAATCTTCATTGGCAGTGCACAGTCTCTGTTTCATTTCTTCAGTCGGTTCATGCGAGACAGCCTCGAACAGCAACCGGGCGACACCGAGACATCACACCGAGGACACCTCTCGGTTATTTCCCTCGCGCTGGAGAGCTACTCATGCACTGCTTTCACTCCACACCGTGCTTCGTTTTGCCACTGTGAGACCTATGTGTGCTGAATACATTGGCTTTGAAGATAAAAAATTTCAATACTACCAAAATACCTTTTTAACAAGGTCCGACTCTAGGTCCGAACTCCTGCAAGGTCCGACGATAGGTCTGACAAGGTCCGACATAAGGTCTGACTTGCTTTGTCTAGGTCTGACTTATTTTGGCTAGGTCTGACTTGTTTTTGCTAGCTCCGGTGTTAGGTCCGACTAGCTTTGGTAAGTTCCGTGCTAGGTCTGACTAAGCTTTAGTAAGCTCCAGCGCTAGGTCCGACTAGCTTTGGTAAGCTCCGGTTCAAGGTCCGGTAAGCTTTGGTAAGGTTCGGAGCTTGATTGCAATGGTTCTGCTTTTAACTTGCAATGTTTCGAACTTGCTTTACTCTTATGGAAAGTTTGCTTAGTATTATTTTACTAAGTTTTTGGTGTGTTTTGGTGGTTATGGCTGATATCATTTTGCTATGGTTTACAACATGCTTATGTGAGGTGCTCACGTAAGATGTTGTAGTTTCGGAACTAACGAGAGTCAAGTCGAGGACTTGTGCTCAGAAGTATTGGTTGTTTATTGATGTACAGGTGTTGCTTGAGTTCAAGACATGGCTGGTAACGGGATCCATTGAACTAGTCTTAGGGAGAAGATGAGATTCAACAACCAAGTTCGGGAGGAATTGTGGTTGAGTTGATCGGGAGGTTGCGCAGTATGTTTGAATCAAGAACAATGCATATGAAGGTATCTTGGACGTCGTTGGAAGATGTTTGCACGTGTGCAAGAAGTGCATGGACGTGGCTGCATGGTTCCAAGGCGTGATGAAGAGATGTGGACGTAAAGAATTGGTCGGAAAGGTCCAACCGACTAGGTTATGGACTCAGGCTGCGGCTGAGTCGTGTTTGACTCAAATATGGAAAGTCTTGGGTTGGTTATGATAGGATTTCGTGTGGGTCACGAATTTGAGTTGTTTTAGGAATGTTTGGGACGTTACTAAGGTGTTTGGAAGTCTTAAGATTGCTTCTATCTGCGTGTAGAAGAGTCTTGAGAAGTATTAGAAAGTTACAGTTTGAATCCAAGTAGGAGTAGGAGTCCTAGTTTGAATTGGGTTGGCCTTAGTGCTGGTTATATAAGCAAGGGAGGCTAAGGCTCGTGGGTACACGACTTTGGGGCTGTTCCTCTTGTGTTTTGATAAATAAAATTTGTATTCTAAAGGAACTTTTGTGCCTTGTTCGTCCGACTTGTTTCAGACAAGTTTTTCTCGTCGAGTTTCTGTTCAGCACTACCTTGCTTCGGTGGTTTTATCATAACTCGAGTTTTAAGATCCAATTGATGTGATTCTTTTTGGGTTGTCTTCACAACTTGATTATCTTTCATCTGTGGAAATTTCACGGTCATTGAATTGGTGGTTTCTGATCTACACGAGTTTCTTTGCAGTATTCCAGAACTGTTTTTGTCGCGTAAGACAGATTGACCTTTGTTCGATCTTTCGATCGTAACTTGAGTTTCTCTCAATGGATTTTCATGATTCTTGTTGTGACGTCTTCGTGACTTGATTCTATACAATCTATACTAGTTTTGTCACAGTTGAACACGTTTAGATTAGTCGCACACACGGTTTATTTAACAGATCGGTTTTTCTGCTGAGGGGTGTTTTGTTGCTTCCACTGAAAAGTTTTTATTTACCATTCACCCCCCCTGGTAGCTTTACATGTGTACTTCGATCCTACATCCACACCACCGCAGCCCCCGGCTCTGCCTTTCTCTCGCGCAAGAACCCAACAGAGAGGTTGCCGCTGCTTTGATCAATCGTGGGCCGACGCTTCACTCGTATGCAAGCCTCGGCACAGTAGCAAAACAGCACCTCGGCACCCTCCACGACCTCCTCACACCCTCACCGAGTGAGCTCAGCTCCACTACACCGAGAAACAAAAGTTCCCGTGGCAGCCGAAAGAAAACCGCAACGGGAGGCTCTCGTGGACAGCATCACCCAGGGCTTATCACGGCCGAGCAAGACCTCCTTTGAACGCGCAAGACCTTCCTACTGCTCACCTCCAAGTCATAGCCCAAGCCGTGGAAGCTCCTCAGAGAATTTCTAGTTTCTCCTCCGGCCGGCTCAAACCGAGGTGCGGGTAAGAGAACTTCAAATTCGTGATCGATACTTGCTTAGAGAACACAAAACTTTGCACACAGTAGCTAGACTCGATGGCGCATAAGTTTGCTTCATAACCCTAGCATGAAACCACGTGTAGCCGGTGTATTCTGAGCTTTTCTAACGGCGCAAATGGCGGGAAGTCTCGGGCGCACGGTGAGACCCACCTTGGAGCTATTCCCAGGCCTTTCCACCACTATGCCGAGCTTCTCCAGTCATCACTGATGCTGTAGCACCGATCCTCCGGATATTTTGCGAGCTAGAACATCGGGGCGACATTGCCGAAGTTCCACCGAGCCGCCACACCGTCGCGCGCTAGGTTAGAGCCGACGCCGATGTGGGGAAGTGCTACCAACGTGTTCAGCACGTGGGATAAGGGGCTAGCGGTGAATGGGAGCTCGGGATATGGCCGGAGAGTCGAAAACCTAGGTGCTCCGGCGAGCTCCGGCAGCGCGGGACGCGGGGGTCGCGAGGTTGAAGAAGGCCTCGTCGGGCCCGCGTGTCAGTCGCTCATGAGGAGGAGGCCGGATCCTTTGCGGCATTGGATCACACTGTGGCAACGCGGGAAATAATTCTGTGGCCCATGTCGCTTGTTCCAGCGAGTGACACGTGTTCCTCTGGACCCACAGTCAGGTTTAAACATTTCCTCGTTTTAATTCAAATCCCAGATTTTCCTAGAACTTTAGAAGGCCATAATTTTCACTAGGAAACTCCAAATTTGGTGGTTCAAATTGGGTTAGATTCAGATTGAAAAACTCTATCCAAATATGCAACCCAATTTGTACGAAAGTCAATATTTAATTCTGTAAGTTTCTTTAAATCTTTTCATAAAAAAAATTTAAGAGGTAGTTTGGTTTATCCAAAAATCCTCAAATTTTTCCAGAATATTATTTAGGATGTTATTGAACTCCTGTAAAAATGTCAGCTCATTTGGACTTGATTTCATTGGGATAATTTGGGTTTCAAGTTACTGTGTTGAAAAGAATACAGAAACATTTTTAGAGAATGCCCAAAACTTGGAAAATCAGTTCTGAGAAATTATTAGCTCCAAAAATCCTAGAAATATTCATGCAGGCTCTATGAACTATAATTGAAATTGTAGTTCCCTAAGTTTGATATGAACATGAGTGTTACTTCAGAATTAATTCCTTTTTGCTTAATTACTTAGAGAATTATTCTGAATAAACCACTTAGTGAAAAGTGCTAATTTTTGGTCCCGATGACTTTCTTGTGACAAGGAACTCACATGAAAATTTTCAAATACATTGTATCTCTGGATCACCACTGTTCTATTCAACCTCTTAAGGTGACCAACACACAAGTGGGGAAAACATTTAGCACTTGATCATATTGCTTAAATCCAACCCAAACCACTAGCACCAGTGCCATTTTAAATTCTTAAACAGAGTTCCAGTTTTTAAACTTGTCATTAGAGCTTATTAGCAAAAGCTTTACAATTAAATACATATACGTGTTCATATCGTGTAGCATCTACGTGAGAACGTGTGAAGGAATTGAAGTGAAGATCAAGGAGGGAGGAAAGCGAGTGATCAAGCCTCAAGTGATCTTCACTAACTATTTATATTAGTCACCTGCAAAACAGGCAAGCCCCGGTTTGCATTTGAACAGTTTTATGAAGTATTTCCGTTTCTAGAGATCATAGCTTTGAATTGTTTGATTGCATTAAGTCTAGTTGATAATGAAAACCCAACTGCATGACCAGAAATGTCCTAAGAGAGAAAGGGTAGAATAGCACTTCCTCGAGTGGATTTGGCTACGCTAAATGTTAGTAGGAAAGGTCCGGTAGAAGTCGAGTAGTTGGAATCTACTCGCGAGTTTAAGGCTTGGTTTATTCGGAGCGGGTCAAGAATAGAAACAATGAGAAAAGTTCACACATAAGAAATGAAGACTGGGCAGGGAGGTTTAGATGCAGCAGGCTGCGGACCGTGCGTGCATAGCCCTGCCTGTGTCAGTTAAAGCCCGTCCGTGCTTGGCCCTGTTGGACAAGTTTGAGTTGTGTACCGGGCGCATATTGGCTATATGGGACCCAGGAAACCAATGTACCTCGGGAGATCCACATTGGAACTTTTCTAACCGTCTTAGGCTTTCGGCGTCAGGGTAGCAGGAGGTAAGTCGCTCAAGAACATATCACTGCAGGTATGTACCTTGAGGGAGCTTGCATACTCGGGGCAGTTAGACCACGTCCTATGTGGAAGATCTTGGGAAAGGTGGCCGTGTACAACGTCAGTCGAGGTTGCTGCCGGCAACTCAGATTACGGGTGTACGTGTCGTGTAGTCCGGGCATGTACTGATTCGAATCACCGTCGCTCGCGGTCATATGAGCATACTTACCCACTGCGTCTTGACGTAGTAAGAACTGAACTGGTTTCATATGAACTTGCTAAGGCTGTGATGTAACTTGTATTGCAATCATGTTTGAAGTAGAGATAGGCTAATTAAACTTTACTTCACTTTGTGCAAGGAGCATCGCAACAAAGCGTTTCTTGCTTGATTGTGGAGTTGCGATGCTGTTCAGCTCAAGGTCTTTACAATGAGGCTTAGAAATCTGAAAGTTAAGGATCAACATTAGGCGAGTCCTTTATGCAAATCTAGCTAACCTAATTGCAACCCTTCGTGCATGTAGAGTTTCTTGTTTAGGAGAGACGGATCAGTCTTGCTGAGCCTATGTGCTCACGCTTGCTATATGAGTGGTTTTGTAGGTTAAAATCGATGCTAAGAAGAAGGTTGTCTGGTGAGACTCCGAGACTTCCGAGTCGTTTAACACATGGAGAACCCAGCCGCTGCAATGTCTTCGTGTTGCTAGCGAGAGGAGTCCGCTGGCTGCACCTCTTCTCGAGTGCTCTTTAGTTATTCGACGTGAGCTGTTTATAGACTTCCGTTGTAACTACTTGATGTAAACTATTTGCAAAGAAAAACTTGTAAGCTTCCGCTATTGTTTTATGTAATACATTGTTCCTTATAGGTGTGCTGTTGGGTGCCACACAACACGGCACCACCCAATGCGATTCTCGGGCGAGCGGCACGGCCCCGTGAACGGACGGGTGGTCGGGTCCCTGTCATGAAGGATCGTAGCTATTCCCCCTCGCGCTGACGTACGTCATGGAGGTCGAGCTCGCTGCCAGGACACGTGTAGGAACTCCCAAAGTTGGCTGTGAATCTCCAGCACAACTCTTCCCAGAACGAGATGGAGCCTGGGGAGAGGTTCATGAGCCATGACCGGGCAGTGCCGGTCAGGGCTACCGGGAAGTAGTTGGTTATGAAGGCCTCATTCTTTCTTACATCTAGTATGGAGGTGTATTAGATCTGCAGGAACTCGACGGGGTTGACGGTCCCGTCGTACTTCTCCAGCAAGTGGGGCCAGAACTTGGGTGGACAGACCACCATGCGAAGGTGCGGGGCAAGCGCCGTGCAGCCCCTGCCTGCTACTGGAGAGGCAGGGATCTGCGGGGAACATCCCGTTGGTACGGTGCTTGGGGAGCTGTACTCTCCTTCGAGGTTGTGACGCCTCTCGCAGCGTCACTCGATGGTGACGCGACCTTCTTCACTCACGTGGCGGCGATCTAGCTCGACCCTGAGGTTGGTTGTGGCATGTCTGGCCGTGGTTGTCGCGCGTGGCTGCCGTCTCACGGGCCACCGTCGGTGTACGCAACTGGGCCTATGAGGGCTCGGCCCGCTGCCTTCTGTAGGCAGGCGTGTTCATGGCAGCGGCGACGAGGTGGTCGACATCGTTGCGCCACTGCTCTTCCGCCCCTGGGGTAGCGCCCTCGCCTGGAGGGTTGTGCAGAATAGCGCGTGCCACAGCTAGCACACTCTCTGAGCTTGGTAGTGGCGGCACTGTCACCACCGTCGGGGTAGAAGGCTGCCGTGATGTAGCGGGTGCGGGCGTCGTGGCCACGCTGACCGTCTGGTCGCCTGCCCTGCAATATCTACCCGCCCTGGAGCAGGAAGTGGCCTCCTCGTCTCCTGCCTGGAGACAACGACGAGTGGGGAGAGATGAGCCGCCGAGAGAGTGGATGTTCACCATGGCGGTGATTCTCGATCGCCTAGAGAGCGTGAAAATCCCTTTTCCTGGCGCGCCAATTTTTGAAGTGTAGCTACGACACTTCCCCCGGTCTGCAACTGGAGCAGCCCGTGGAGGTTCTTTGTTTGGAGGGGATTGACGTCTCTAGAGCGATTGAGCTTGAGGGAGAATATGAACACGAGGATTTATGTGGTTCGGGCCTCCGGAGCGTAAAACCCTACGTCCACGGGAGTGTGTGTGTTGTATTGCTTGCGTATGAGGGGATCAGGGATCGAACCAGAACCCTTTGACGGGTGGACACCGGGGTATTTTTATAATCCAAGGATCGGGGCAATTACAATGTGGCCTGGGGCCCGACAGGTGGCCCTGAGGCTGTCTGAACCCTATACATAATCTAGGGTTTTTACAGCTATGAGTAGAGTGGTTGGCAGAGTAGTTAAGTCCCGCCGCCTGGCGCGCTGAGCGCCTCTGACTGGGCAGCAGGCGATGATGAAGACGCCATATTGTCGCTGTGTCCTTTCGCTCGGTTGGGCGCTCTGTGCCGTTGGGCGGCACTGTGCTGTTGTCACGCCTCGCCGCCCTGTCTTGTCACTATAATGGCGAACGGGTGAAGGGCAGAGGCGTGCGCACTGTGCCAAGCTTATGGGGAAGGCTGACTTTGGAGTCCCACGGCCCACGACGGATCGTGGGACACATGGTGGCTCGGTAGCCCTCCTCGGCAGGGAGGAGGTTTAGAGCCCAGTTGCACGTGGCAGAACCGGACCTCACCTCAGCGGGGAGGCTCGGACCGGGACCAAGGGCACTTCTCAGCTCTGGAGCCCTCCTCAGCGGGGAGGAGGCTTACAGCCTGGATATACGTGGCAGCACCGGACCTCACCTCAGCGGGGAGGCACGGACCAGGGCCAAGGGCACGTATCGGCTCCGGAGCACTCCTCAGCAGGGAAGAGGATCAAAGCCCGGATACACGTGACAGCTACGGACCTCACCTCAGCGGGGAGGCTAGGACCAGGGCCAAGGGCACGTGTCGGCTCTGGAGCCTAGGCACACGTGGTAGCGCCAGGCCCGGCCTCATCAGGTAGGCCGAGTCCAGGGCCAAGGGCATGTGGCCTTACCAGCGCCCGCCTGAGGCGGGGTCTGGTTTGTCTTAGACCCACCACGTGGGAGTACCCGGTCTGCAGGGTACCGACACAAACATACCCGAAAAATCTTCATAAGAAACCAAAGGTGCGTAGGATTGACTTATACTAGGGTTTACCTTGGTTTGCTTGTCATGGATGGAAAATAGAAATACATCCTTGACTTGAATGACTTTACCTTGTCGATCCTTCTTGAATCACGAGAGAAAGTCTTGAAGCTCTTGCTCCTCAAGTGCCCTCCAATGTTCTTCAAACAAGTTGCTTGTGCTCCTCGAACACCTTTTGGGTTTCCTTGAAAATCTCCACCATTTTGACCATGAGTATTTTGTCTTTATTGATTTCTGAAGATATTAGTGGAGAAAATGAATTCAGCCTTATATGGGTTGGATCTTCGCCCCTAATGGAGTCTTCAAAAAGTGTGTTGATGCTGAAAGGCGCCATTAAACAGAAGCATTCCCTGTGCAATGTGAGTAGGCATCACAAGGCATTTCCCATAGAAAAACTAGTTGAATCAACATATGAAACTAGTTAGAAAGATGTTAGAGCTTTATCTCCTATAAACCTAGAGAAACTCGTCCAAAAGGGACCCTATTAGGGCAAACTTCGCCTGCCATTGCCCTAGGATCGGCAGGCTAGCTAGCGCACCTTCAATTGTTGTCAATACGATATAAGAATAACAAATTAGAGTTTGGAAGGGGAATTAGGATTTAAATATAAAACAAAAGATAAATTATATTTTTTATCAAATGTGACGCCCTCTATCATCCATGAACCCTTTATATTTATAGGCTAGGATGGTCCTATCATGTTAGAAGTTGATACTCTCAAAATTTATGAGTCAAACTCCAACTCTACTCTTGATATCGATAAAATCGGTCCCATTGCGCCACTTCGGTCAAACTGGTTTCTGATAAATTTTAGTCATCAACACCGACTTATATATAGAAACATATATCCGAGAGAGGGTGGCTTACGTGGTGTTAGTCGCCACGTGACCATAGAGGGAATGGTGGATCAGGCTCGACCAGGTGGGCCATGGCCACCCTAAGATATGTCCCAAGTAGTGAACATTGCATTCAAAAGTCAAAATATTTTTTTATTAAAAAAAGCAACCCGGTGCATGAAGCTCTCACTTGCGTAGCATGTGGGGAAGGGTCCAACCCATAATATAGAAACTGCAAAAAAAAAGAGAGAGAGGAAAGAACAGTGCAAAACGGTTCGTTCAATAACTTGGCCTAATTTCTCTAAAAAATAACTTGGCCTAAGTTCTCTAGAAAAGAATTTGTTGTTTTTCTTAATCCTCTAGCCACTAGATCTAACGGGTAAATGGATTAAAATCAACCTGACTAATCTACTTCAACGAGAGCGTAACATATCCAGAATCATCTAATCACGATACAAAAATCAAATTCCTCTTTAAAGGGGGTACATAAAGAACATTATTAAGTGTAAGTATAAAGTCATCTCTAAGTACTAATGCAAGATCTCCAATGGCTTCCACTTCAGCTTCATGACCATCATCGACTTTAATGCCTTTTTCCCTTCTTATTAGGGTCCTCCTCATAGTGAATCACTGCAAAGAATTACAAACATGCACAATAACACCTGAGTCAATGCACCAAGTAGATTGTGAATAATCTAAAAGCAGGGATTGATCAATAAAACTAATAAAATCATAACGTTTTTACAACACCATCTCGGAAATTAAACACAGTTTTTCTAGTAATGACCTCTTTCCTTGCAGAACTTGCAGTGATCTTTATCCAACTTTACATCCTTTTGAGAAGGATGGCGTGATGCCTTACCCTTACCTTGTCATTAAACTTAAGTGGAGTACCATGTGTATTAAAAGATTGCTTAAAAGGGTTATTATCAAAATAACTTTTCTGAGCCTTACCATTGCCCTTAACGTAGTTGACAGAGTCATTACGCAAGGACTTAATGTGTTATTCTTCTTGAACGCACATGGCCATAAGTTTTTCAATAGTCGATCGCTTAGGCTGAGAGTTGTACTTGATGACGAACACCTCAAATTCCATAGAAAGTGAGACAAAGATGAGATGCACAAGAAACTCATCCTTTAGCATCATATCCATAGGCTTCAACTTGGAGGTCATGTTTGCCATCCTAAGAATGTGCTCACCTCGAGTGTATTTCTCAGTCATAAGTCTCTTTATTAGAGTACTTGCATAACCCTTGGAAGATCCAGTGAACTGACTCTCAACCTTCTGGGGGTACTCAGTAGCAATCTTGCATTCAGTGATTGCTCCTCGTGTGGCCTCAGTGATGGAGCTCTTAATTATCATTAAAATTTTCCTATTTGACTCACGCCATTTTATATGATTTATATCGTTTATGCACTTAATTCTGGCATATTCCCGCATCATGGTGTCCAAGGAGTATGAATCCTCTTCTTCACGGATTACGAGAACCTGAGGCTTAGTGGGGTATAGAGTCATCAGTGCAAGATCGATCTCCAAGATTGCTAGCGCAATCTCCAACTTCTCTCTCCAAAGTTGTAGTTCTCTCCATTGAGAGACTCTATGGCAGAGATGTAACTCAGTGCTTTGAGGAAACAGCGGAGGAACATTCGAAACAAAATTGCATAAACATAAGTAAAATGCATAATAAAACTTAAATAAAACAGAAATATTGTCTTTTTGTCTTTCAAGTTGGCTACATGACAAAATACAACATTTAAAACATAGCAAATTTTTTCTTTCACGTTGGCTACTCAACAAAAAATATTATAAACTTAAATGATATAAACATGAAAAAAACTATTTTACACGTTGGCTACTCAATAAAAATTTCATACAAGAACTTAAATTAAACTTAAAACATAGTAAATTTATTATTCACGTTGGCTACTTAACAAAATTACTATGACTTAATTATTAGCAAAATTATTTTAAATTTTCCTAATTAAATTTCTGAATTAAATTCAATTAGAAGATTATTAAACTTAATAACGGAGAAAACATGACAAAAGACACTTAATTAACTTAATTATCCACAGCAGAAAACTTAATAAGTTCAATATGGTTGAAAAGTAATTTTGCTACTAATTATAGAAAATTTAAACCTAACAGTAGCAAAAATATTACTTAAATGTGAAAACTAATCATTAGGAAAAAAACTTAATATTTTCAGCCTATTCTCTATTTGTTGTGTGGCCCAATACTAATTCAGCCCAAAGTGCTAAATATCTTAAAAATATCTAAAGCTGAAAGGGCCCGTAACCTAAAATCGGCCCAATAGCTCAAACTAATATATTGTTTTATATTTCAGCCCAAATGGAAACTGACCCACAGCTTCTTTTATCTTTTTCTCTTCCTTATTGAAAAATTGGCCCACGGCCTGCTTAGGCTCTCGAGAGCCAGCCTCAGCTGGGCCGCCAGAATGCTTGGGCTATGCGCACGTGTGTGGGCTGCAAGCTTCTGAGCCGCCGCTAGCCACAGGGTCACTGTGTCCGCAACCCGTTAGGCGCGCTCACGCGCGTCCGCTCGCTGCAGCACCCGCTAGTGGGGCGGCATGCCCGTTAGGCCACACGTGCCTGTTAGGTCTAGAGGAGCGCCCGCTAGCGTTGCGGGCCCGTTTTAACCGTTGCGCACCAGGCAAGACCTGTTTGGACCGTGGGGCGCCTGGGTCACGCACGCAGTTAGCCCGCACGCCTGCGCCCGGGCGCTAGCCCGCTTTAGGCCGCAGGATGTTGATCGGATGGCCAGAATTCCAATCAAAACCCTAGTTTGGATCTCAGCCCTTGATTTCAATCCAACGGCCCGCCTACAATTTCGGGGATATAAATATCCAACCAGGGCGCCCCTTACCTGAACCCTAATTCATTTCACTCCTCCCTCTCTCTCTCTCTCTCCTCACACCCATGTGGCGGCTCATACATAGAATAGAAGAGAGGAAAAATGAGAGGGAGAGGGTTCGGTTGTTGGAGTCCAGAGCCGCCGTGGTTAGGCCTCGCCGACGCGCGCACTCGCCGGTGGTGAGATCGCCATTGTCGAGGTTTCTACAAGGGTCACCACCGGTTTCTTTTTTATGTTTTTTCTTACTATTTCGCACTTACCGTTTTCTTACTATTTTGCACCGTTTTCTTTACTGTGATGCACTCGTTTCTATAAACTTATTTGTTATGGATCTAACATTAACGAAATCTGAATAGATCTAGTAGAACTAGTATGGCCTTTGATGCCGTTGTTGTTTTTATTAATCCCTCTAGCCACTAGATCCAATGGGTAAATGGATTAAAATCAACCTAACTTATCTACTTGAACCAGAACGTAGATAAGAACGAGGATGGGCAACACACCTTCCGGTGTTGAGGATGTAGACGCCATAGCCGGATTGCTGAACTGGAGACATCGGTGCACGAGATTCGTGATGCCGGTGTTGATGGCAGTGGTACCGGAGTCCTTCCCCTCTCTGCCGTGTCATCTCTCCCGTGTCGAGTAGATTAGATCTTAAAATTGTTGGGTGGGCCCACAATCAAGAGAAGCTTGGTTGTTCCCGATCAGAGCGTGGAGAGGGAAAAACTTAGATCGACCATTAGGTCATTTTCCCAAGTTGGAGATCATAAAAGATTCTAACAAAATCCTGTGTACGCCAATGCCTAGAGGTCACGTGCATGCATGTTTTATGATGCTCAACCTGTGAGCGAGCGAGTGATTAAGCAATGGAAATGAGGCTCCTATGTACATGGTCACCGACGGTAACAAGGAGATGGAGGAGAAAGCCGTCCTAGAATCTTCCGTGCCATGGATAACGAGGCAGGGCAAGAGATCGTGAAAACGACGTAAAACGGTGGCTACAACGACATTATAAATAATAAGCAGGGGCAAGACACCACTTTGCTTCTACTTCTCGTTGGAATAATCAGGCTAACAACTTGGTAAAGTTCATCGAAAAAAAAAAGAGAAGAATATCGTCATTGCTTTCTTGTTTCTCTGCCTTGCGCTGTGTTCTGCGTAGTTTTTACACAGAGAATTAAATCAGGTTAAATATACTCCCTCCGTTTCAAATTATTTAACACTGGTTAGTTTAAAATTAAACTAGTAAGCGTTAAATAATTCGAAACAGAGAGAGTACAAGTCTAAACAAAACAATCACGATTACATGTTACACTGCCCGCACTGGGCATCTGTATAGGAGCCGCACCGCTTAATTTACAGGCGAGTCTATGGGTTTCGATTGCAGTGGGCACCTGTATACTAAAAGCTACAATAACAGTGGGTACAGTGTTCCGCTGAACCAAAAGTAACTCCATCGCCTGGCATAGCTCCAGAGGTGAGGCAAGAAGAGCCAGTTATTGTTCGGGAATTTTTATTTTCAGCCATCAAGTTTTCTAGAGTGCTATTTATCTGTCATTATCATTAAAATCATGATCTCAAAGTTTATTTGTATAGTTATTTGAAGGGTAAGACAGATGATTCTTCTGGCATGATCATTTCACCTATCTATCATACCATTTACGTGGATTCATAAACTACTCATCTCTCCATTTTACCTGTAAATTTGTGACTCGGAGTGGTGTATGAAATAGAGAACTCCATATCTACAAAGGTACAATTTGATAGTTTTATATATTATAAATATAATATTATTAACATAAAAGTAGTTATATGAAATATTATAAAACGTGAGATAGTTGTATTATCTAATATAAAATAGATGATAGTTGATATGGAGGTCTGGTTTAGAGATGAACGAGTGTAAAGAACTGAACTGTAAAGGTGAGAATATTTTAGAGTTAACTGTAAAAGACTAAGAATATTCTTTTAGAGTTTTAATATAGAGGTTCACGAGTGCGATCAACCTTATGCTGCTTCCATGCAGTATATCCTACATTCTCGAGTGGGAAATGAGGGACCAGGAGCAGTCGGCAAAGTAAAACCGGATTCGTTATGTAAAGGAAAAAAAAAAAGAGGTAGCACACAAGTTTGATCCCGTAACTCTGCATATTAATCAATGTTCCTGCAGGTTCTTGGTAATTTCTACATTAACATCAAATTAGACACAGTAGTTCCACACAGCACACCAGCGAAACATTCTTTAGTTGTTGAGGTCCAGTACATGCAAAGATAAATAGTTTTCCAGTTACCTTTAGTAGTGCCCAACACTCTAGCCAGATTGACTTTGTCCTCACTGACCTTTAGTAGTGCCCAACACTCTAGCCAGATTGACTTTGTCCTCACTAGGAGAAAGGATAGACGGGAGTGTCTAGATTGTAAGGTGATCCCGGGGGAGTGTGTTGTGACACAACATAAGCTTGTGGTAGCTGATTTTCACTTCCATACATGTTCTTTGCGGGACAAAGGTGTCAAAATCACAAGAACAAAGTGGTGGAAGTTGAAGGGAGAATCACAAGTATCCTTTAAAAATAGGGTGATCACAGAAGGACCCTGGGCAGAAAATGGAGATGCAGATAGTATGTGGATGAAGATGGCAACTTGCATTAGGAAGGTAGCTAGTGAGGTGTTCGGTGTGACAAAGGGAAAGAAACTTGTAGATAAAGACACTTGGTGGTGGAATGAGGATGTACAAAAGGCCATTAAGGAGAAGAAGGAGTGTTATAAGAGTTGGCATAATGATAGAAGCGCAAGCAACATGCTTAAGTACAAAGAGGCTAAGAAGAATGCAAGGCGGGTTGTGAGTAAGGCAAGAGGACAGGCCTATGATAAGTTATATGAGAGACTAGG
This sequence comes from Neostapfia colusana, assembly GCA_030760725.1. NCBI lineage: Eukaryota > Viridiplantae > Streptophyta > Magnoliopsida > Poales > Poaceae > Neostapfia > Neostapfia colusana. The sequence goes on along the minus strand of JASWHV010000019.1, from coordinate 3,085,085 downwards.
GACAAAAGAAGGTGAAAAAGACATATACAAGGTAGCAAAAATCCGTGAGAGAAAGATGAGGGATCTCAATCAAGTTAAATGCATCAAAGATGAGACTGACCACATTCTAGTGAAGGATGAAGAGATTAAGAATAGATGGCGTGATTACTTTAATGAGCTATTCAATGATGGGAATGGGAGCACTATGGTTGAGTTGGATGACTCCTTTGATGACTCCAACAGGCGGTTCGTACGGAGGATACAAGAGTTTGAGGTTAAGGATGTCTTAAAGAGGATGAAAGGAGGAAAGGCCCTCGGCCCTGACGATGTCCCTATTGAGGTGTGGAGATGTCTTGGGGACGTCGCAATAGTATGGCTCACAAAGTTATTCAACCACATTTTTCGGTCAAACAAGATGCCTGAAGAATGGAGGAAAAGTATATTAGTACCTATCTTCAAAAATAAAGGAGATATTCAAAGTTGTACTAATTATCGAGGTATTAAGCTTATGAGTCATACTATGAAGCTTTGGGAGAGAGTGATTGAACACCGCCTGAGGAAAGTGACCAATGTCACTAAAAACCAATTTGGTTTTATGCCTGGGAGGTCTACAATGGAGGCGATTTTCTTGCTTCGTCAGCTTATGGAGAGATATAGGGAGCAGAAGAAGGACTTGCATATGGTGTTCATCGACTTGGAGAAGGCGTACGACAAGATACCAAGGTCAGTCATGTGGTGGGCACTAGAGAAACATAAAGTGCCAACAAAGTACATTACCCTTATCAAGGATATGTACAATAATGTTAGGACAAGTGTGCGCGTAAGTGATAGTGATACTGATGCATTTCCTATCACGGTAGGACTACATCAAGGATCAGCTTTGAGCCCATACATCTTTTCCTTGGTGATGGATGAGGTGTCGAAGGATATACAAGGGGATATCCCTTGGTGCATGCTCTTTGCTGATGATGTAGTGCTGGTAGATGAAACTAGAGATGGTGTTGATAAGAAATTAGAGTTATGGAGACAAACCTTAGAGTCCAAGGGGTTTAGACTTAGTAGGACTAAAACCGAGTATATGAGGTGTGACTTTAGTGGTGTTGGTCGTGAAGAAGGAAATGTTAGTCTACAAGGACAAATAGTACCTAGAAGGGACTCTTTCCGATACTTAGGATCAATGTTACAAAGCAATGGCGATATTGATGAGGATGTTTGCCACAGGATCAAGGTAGGGTGGATGAAATGGCGGCAAGCCTCTGGAATCCTATGTGATAGGAAAGTCCCACAAAAGCTAAAAGGGAAGTTCTATAGGACGGTGATCAGACCCGCGATGCTCTATGGGGCGGAATGTTGGCCAACTAAACGGCAACATGTCCAACAAATGAGTGTCGCAGAGATGCGAATGCTACGGTGGATGTGCGGGCACACGAGAAGAGACCGAATAAGGAATGAGGCGATTCGTGATAAGGTAGGGGTGGCGCCGATTGAAGAGAAGTTAGTCCAACATCGACTTAGGTGGTTTGGACATATCCAACGGAGACCTCCAGAAGCACCGGTTAACAGTGGGATTTTAAGAGGTAGAGAAAATATTAGGAGGGGTAGAGGACGACCAAGGTTGACCTGGGAGGAGGCGGTAAAACGAGATTTGAGAGATTGGAATGTATCCAGAGACTTAGCTCATGATAGGACCGCATGGAAAGTAGCAATTCATGTGCCAGAATCGTAGTCTTGTTTTTTTTCTTTTTCTTTTTTTCTTTTTTCTTTTCTCTTTTCTTTTCCTTTTTCTTATTTCTTTTCTCTTTTTCCTTTTTCTTTTTTTTTCTTTTTTTCTTTTTTTCTCTTTTTTTTTCTTTTTTCCTTGTTCTTATATCTCTTCCTCTCTTTTACTTTATTGATATTGGGTTTCATGTCTAGCCGACCCCAACAGGCTTGGGATAAAGGCTTGGTTGTTGTTGTTGTTGTTGTTTAGATGTTCATGTCGTCCTTCCATTCCCCTAATAACTTCCAACCCTTCCACAATTTTCTAACAACTACAAATGGAAATAGGTTATAGAACAAATAAACAAAACAAGGAACCACTAACTTATACATGGCCTCTTTTAGTTCATATAAGCCATCACTTTCATTATGATGAGAATCCACAATTCGAGGAACAGGGAACCACTTCCAAAAGATGAAATATGAAGAATGGAATACGTAAGGAATATAAAAATCTTTTTAATCGCTATTTGTATTGCTTTCACAAGAGAATGAAAAGCATTTCAAGTTTAGTATTTATTGTTAAATGAAGACGGTAATGATTTTCAATTCTACAATACTGAAGGTCATACATACCTTTGGGTACTACTACTAAAAAAGGGTGACATATTCTGATACTTATTCACTATGAACATTTTACTGTTTGGAGCCTAGAGCTGAATAATATATAAATACGCAGAAAGAACATCCTTCTTTCCTTGACATTTCTTCCAGAATTTTAAATTAGACAAGGGCTACACAGAAAGGGCATTCATCACTATTTTGTCTTCATTATTCTTTTATTGAGAAAACAAAAGTTAAACTACAAATTGTCAGCGAACATCAGGCATTTGCATAGTTATTTTGTCCGGAGTGACAAAAATATAGTGGTGAAAATGAGTTATGCAGCCACACGCAAGTCTGAGCTCATTTCCCTTTTGGCAGTTTGTCCAATATGACTTTGTACAGCAATATAATAGGACAAGGAGCATATTAACCTCAAAGTGACGTAATGGCATCATATAATATATCAGAACTGAAAGTTAAGGCGTGTCTTATATATGATATAGAACCGTCCTTGTGCATGCAGACAATAGTATAGAACAGATGTATAAAATAGCAGTAAAGAAAATAAGTGATGTTTTACCAAATAGCAATGGATATTCTAATGTATGGAGAATTCTAGGAGGACAAGGCTCAAGGAACTTTACATAAAATATTTTCTACTCAAGATTCTGTCTTGGCACCATCAATATGACTATTTTATTTAAATGAGCATTCGTTCCAACCTTTATGCAGCGACTAGAAACCACATCAGATGCACTTCATGTTAGCTATCATGGCTGTCTCTGCGATAGGAGGATGGATGGCCTCAGCCGTCATTGCCAAGCTGGTTGACCAAGTGTGCTGTTATGCAGGAGATCAGTACGAATACCAGAGGGATGATGCAAAGGAGAAACTGAAAATGCTTAAGAATAGTCTCTGGAAGATCCAAGCTGTGGTGCCCAAAGCTGAGGGCTTGCAAACCAAGAATCCAAGTATGGATAGTTGGCTGGGGAGCATAAAAGATGTTGTGTATCATGCAGAGGATATTCTTGACTTATTTGACTATCGAGTTCTGGAGGCAAAAGCTGAAGACATGACCCATTCATGGGGTTCATCTACTTCTGGCTCTTCCTCTTCAGCCACTTCCACCAGTACAATCTCTACTTCCTCTACCTCCACTAGCAGCAGCTGGGCAGTATCACGGTCAGTACGTGTTTTCAGACGCTTCCTTTTCTCTGATGAAGATCTAAATGAGTTAATTGCTATTGTGGGTAGATTTGATAAGATTGCTAGTGAGATGATATTACTACTCAAATTAGTGAAGCTTGAGGACAGGAGATTAGAACCAATGACTGAGACAACCTCTATGCTGGGTATCACTAAGTTTTATGGTCGTGTTGGTGAAGAAACAAGACTAAAGAATCTAATTGCAGACGCACACGATGAATCTAGCCAACCATACTCTGTTATATCGGTTGTTGGCCTTGCCGGTGTTGGTAAGACGGCGCTCGTGCAGAAAGTGTATAGCCATTTTCGTGATACAGGACACTTTGATTTCATGGCCTGGATCCATGTGTCAGAAAAATTTGATGCTGAACGCGTAACAAAGGAGATGGTACAGGCACAAAAAAGTCGCAAACTGAAAAGGAGAAGAGATGGTAGAAGAACGATATCATGGCATGACTCTACATCAGTTGATTGGAATGGCATCAGTAGTTTAGATCACGTTCAAAGAATACTTCAAGAGAAGCTAAATGGGAGAACGATTTTGATAGTACTTGATGATATATGGAATGAAATGAGAAGCCAGTGGGAGAATCTATGCAAGCCGCTCCAGTTTGCCAGTAAGGGAAGCAAAGTACTATTAACTAGTAGAAGTCACAAGGTCGCAAGCATCAATGGAGCGACAAAGATTGTGCCTTTAGATGGCTTGAGGGATGAAGACTATTGGGAGCATTTTAAACAATGTGCATTTGGCAATGAAAATCCAGCTAAGTTCCCACAGTTACAGGATATTGGTCGACTATTAGCAAAGAAATTGGCGGGTTCACCGTTAGCAGCTAAAACAGTAGGTGATAAACTGAAACTGATGCTACACGAAGACCAGTGGAAAGCCGTACTTGGGAGCAAACTGTGGCACATTGAGCAGAAAGAAGATGATATCATACCGGCACTGCGGTTGAGCTATGAGCATCTGCCAGATCATTTGAAGCAGTGTTTTGTTTACTTTGCATTGTTTCCTAAGAAGTACCCACTTCGAGGTGATATTCTCATACAGATGTGGAGAGCCCAAGGATACATCCAAAAGGAAACACCAGATGAAAATGCACGTAGTTACATAAAAGATCTCTTGCAGGTTTCATTTATTCAGAAGGCAGCCAATCTAGATGACCATTATGTAGTTCATGATTTGCTCCATGATTTTGCAGAGCTGGTCTCCAACGGTGAGCATTATCGTATTGAAGATGATTCCTATGTTGGTATACCAAAAAATGTCCGCCACCTATATGTCAATGGAAGCAAGATTTTAAAAGTGTTCATAAGTTTGACAGAAACCGAAGTAAAGAAAGGCCTAAGGAGCTTAATAATATGCCAGCATGACGCTACTTCTGGTGGTGGTATCCGCCCATCTAATTTCAACAAAGCATTTGAAGAAACACTGCATCTGCCTGAGTTCAGAAGCTTAAGAGTCCTGGTGCTACACCACCCAGATGGTATTCTGCCAGATAACATCGAACATTTGGTCCACCTTAGGTATCTAGACATTGGTGAAAGCGGAATGTTTACCAGTCTCCCTAAGTCACTGTTCAAACTCTACCATTTGCAGGGGCTGATTCTGCATTTCTGTTACAACAATAATAACAATATAAAAATGGCGCTGCAAAAAGGCATTAATAGGTTGACGCAGTTAAGATACTTGATGGCTCCACGGGAAATAATTTCAGGCATTGAACAGCCTTAGAATTAGATTGGTAGGTTAATATTCCTCCATGTCTTAGATTCTTTGCTTCTTTGAATTAGATTCTTTGCGTACATACTGATATTTCATTCACAATTCTGTTATTTAGTGGCCACGAACTATGGGTCGGCACAAAATACACTCCTTTCGTCATTTTAATATGATTTAGGTCAATTTTTCTTATCTTTGTTCAATATTTTTCCTTCACTTTTTTTTGGGACAGCGCAGACCAGCGTTTTCAAGGCATCGCTAGACGACGCCTAGGCGTCCAGGCGCTCCGGCCTGAACGCCATGGCCAGCCGCCCCGCCTGGCCGGCGGTTGCCGCCGCCACCATTTCCGCCCTCGCCGTCACAGCAGGGTCGCCGCCGCCGCTGTTGCCGCCCCCGCCACCGCCATTGCTGTCCTCGCCGCCGCCGTTGCCGCCCTCGCCGTCGCTCTCTGCCGGCCGCTGGTGGAGGAAGAGAGGGAGTGAAGGAGGAAAGAGTTAGGGTTAGGGGTGAGGGCCTGACTGGTGGTTAGATATATGTGGCCTGATCTGAAATTAGGACCGTCGGATGAGATCCGACAATCCTCCTTAATCGGGCCGACCGCTCGACCGAGCCTGCCGACCTGACAACGCTAGCCCGCCTGCCCAACCGCGCCCGTCCGCCGCCGCCCGCCCGCGCCCCTTCGCCTGCCGCCTCTGTCCGCCCACCACCGCCCACAACCTCTACCCTCCTGCCGGTGCCGCCCCCCCTCCTGGACCCGCCGCCGCCTCCAGGCGACCGCCTAGCTGCCTAGGCGTCCCGGCGGCCGGCAGGCGCCTAGGCGTCCAGGGGTGGATTCACAACCTTGTCACAGGCTAATAATGTCCAACTTGTTGGGAAATAGGCGATGCGCTACTCTAGCAATTTGACCATATCACCCAGGAAACATGCGAGTAAGGAGGTTATGGATCGTTACCACTAGACGCGCAGCGCAGCGGATCGTAGATGCGCGTCGGTGTAGGAGAAGTAGACGATCACGTTCGTCTCCTCCTGAATCCTCGTCACAGGAACGTCGTCACGTCACCGTAGCCGATTAGCGCAGCAGTAACAACAGCGCCTCCACGGAGTCCACATGTACAGGGAGGAACGCCGTGCGTCGGTGTGCTAGCACCGCGCGCGCAACAGGGGTTTCGGCGTGTGGCCTGTGGGGGGCGGTGGCTAGGGCTGTTAGGTGGTGGAGTGATCTGCCCCTAATCCTACCCCTCATATTTATAGGCGCGCTAATGGTCTTTTAGGTCACAGGCCCATTAGTACCCTAATTTCTTATTGATCAAATATCCATCAGGCCTTTATCCGAATTGTTATGATTGCCTCTTGGGCATATCACCAACAATCTCCCACTTGCACTAGAGACAATCATATAGCCAAGTTTTTCAATATTCCATCCTCTTAAGTGTGTGACTCGTTAGGTTCATGTACAATCGGTTATGAATAAAAACCGTTTTTAAACACAAATCAGTAGAGTTACCTAGCAGGACATACTGACTGCTGAATGTACATAAAAATCATATCGACTAAACCTAGATACATTCACATGCTAATTCCTTTGCCACACGATACCAGTCAAGCTCAAGACGAGATACGTGCCATCCTTGTGATAGCTCGACCATTCACTCGATCAAACAGTGAATTAAATCTATGACTAACTTTTAGTCATAATGATTAACTCCTTAATCACTTTGGCATGACCATACACTTTTCAATCCAACTATCTCGAGAGGCCCAGAGTTATCTCTCCTGTTATTTAGGAGGGACAAATCCCATCTTGATCCGCACACATCTCATTCCATGCTTCATGATGTACCTGAAGACTATTTTTATGACCACCCAGTTACGGAGTAGCATTTGATAGTTTCAAAGTGCACAACTACACATAGTGAGAAACAATGGCGATCTCAGATCTAAGAATCTAGCAGGTGTATCACTCAAGACCAACTGATGGCACATATGTAAATAACAATCCCAACAGTGTCTCGGAATGGGTCTAACACCATGTTCACTAACATGTGTTCACATTATTAATTTGATATCTCCATATCTATAATCCGTGAAACGTGATCATCAATTAATCCATGTGCTAGTCTGCGTACTATCATTATCTCATATAACAATGTAGACTAGGGATCATTTTGAGTAACATTATAATTAACAAAGAGTCTCACGAACAAGTCACATACTTGATGATCAATGTGAATAATAGTTAATCAAATAATACATAAATATAGCTATGACACAAGTCTCCCACGTACACACTAGGATCACTGATGTAAGTATCTAATACCCATAGATCTCGTGTGCGCCTCATGCTTTGATTGTGGAAGAGGTTTTGTCAACGAATCTGCCACATTCAAATCCATATGCAACTTGCATATATTCACATCACCTCGGTCGATAAAAGTGGGATTTAGATCATTTCGTCTAGCCCTTTTTGTATTAATGTTATAGACTGTTTTATACTCAAGATCAAGAACATATAATCCATACACTAATGAACATTGAGCATAGAAAATATTATTATAATAAATAGAACAACATTTGTTCTTTATTATAATCTCATAACCATTAACTTCTTTCAAACATGAAGAAGATATAATGTTTTTGCTCAAATAAGGAATGCAATAACAATTATTTATTTCCAAAACTAATACTGAGAGTAATGACAAGTGATAAGTTCCGACAGCCATGACAGCAACTTTTGCTCCATTGCCGACCCGATCATCCAACTCGCCTTTTACAAATCTTCTAGTCTCATTTAGACCCTGCAACGATTTGTAAGTGTGAATCATTGATCCGGTATCAAATACCCATGATTCACTAGAAGATGTAGAAATATTGATTTCTATAACATTTATATCTGAAGTAGAACTCTCACTCACTTTCTTCTTCTTATCCTCCAAGTACTTGATGCAGTTCCTAGACCAATGCCCCTTAGCATGACAGTGAAAGCATTCATCATTAAGAGAAGGGACTGATTCACCCATTGGCTTTGAGCTTGAAGGCTCATTGGGAACCTTTTCCTTGCATTTAGGATGCGTCACACGCTTCCTCTTTTTATTCTCCTTTTAACCATCATCACCTTAGTGATGTTTTTCTTAATGCTTTCCTCGGTTGTTTTAAGCATTCCATGCAATTTAGCCAACATTTTCTCCATGTCATTCATTTGATAATTCAATATAAATGGCTCATAGCTCGGTGAGAGTGACTGGAGAATAACGTCAATAGTCAGGTCATCCTTGAGTTCAGAACCAATTTTGTCCAAAGTCTCAATTTAACCAATCATCTTTATTACATGGGGACTGACCGGGCTACCTTCTGCCAGCTTGCATGAGAACAAGGACTTTGAGATGTTGTACCTCTCAGCCCTTTCTTGGTTCTCAAACATTCCACGTAGTCCCTGAATCATAGAATAAGCATCTGTATGCTCATACTGTTTTTGTAGATCAGGGGACATTGTGGCAAGCATGAGGCAGCTTGCATTAAGCGCATCATCGCAGTGTTTCTCATAAGTCCTGCGAGTTGTGGTATTTGCATCATCGGGGAGGTCATTGGGGTATGGTTGCTCAAGAACATACTCAGTTTTCTCTTGACTGAGAACAATTCTCAGGTTGCGGTATCAATCAATAAAGTTAGCTCCATTGAGCTTTTCTTTCTCAAGCACAGATCGCAAATTGAAACCGGAAGTGTTACTAGCAGACATGATCTACAATAAATATGCAAGTTTTAGCATTATGTTATGTACTTATCTTTTATTAACAGTTTAATAAAAGACACCACCACTATATGAGCATCGTCCTCCCTCTAACGACATATAGTGGTTCAATATCCATATTCACTAATTTCTAGTGAGTTTTGGCTTCACTGCTAAAAAATTAGTGACATAGGTAAACAATCATTGTTAATCATATCTCTATATGATTTTTGTTTGTTAGGTGACATCCAATGCCCCGGCTCCCAATACTATGCCATAAAGCCCAAAACCGTTTTGACAACTTTGTTGAGTAAACCAATACTATGCATGTCCAACATTCACTCTATTCATTATGATAGATGACGGTATTTTGCTTTGGCAAACCTACCATACAACGATCAAAACAACATAGGTGCAACTATAGGTAAACGACATCAAATACTCAACTTTTCCGAGTGAAACTATTTTATCATGACAAAACATCCACCATATGAAAAGTATAAAAAGAATAGTAAAACATCACAGGCATACGATCATATCATATCTGTCAATAGTATGGCCTTTAGGATCATAGTGGTCTCCATCACCACGGTTCCATCATGATCTACACCGCCATGTCTCACTTCTTATGGTGATCACCATCGCCATCACGATTGAGGTTTCTCAATGAATATAAAAGAAACTAATACATCTAATAGCTATCAAATAAATTACATGAGAGATCAGGCATCACAGGGCGACATGCAGGTCGTTATACAATTACGTGACAACCTCAACCCGGTTGTGTTAAATTTGCAACATGCAGGCTGCATGAATTTTACACATAGATCATCACATCACATTTAGGTCATACCATTCACATCATTCACTGCAAAAACAAGTTAAGCGTAGAACGATTTCTATCGCGAAACAACTTAATGATGTCACTATATCATTCTGAATGGCCTCCGCGGGTTTTAGGGCAGCGCCTTGAACACCAAACGGAATTACATAGATCGCATCTATGAAATCACTATGAAAATCTCATCGAATTGATCAAATCAACCCAAATCTGAGACATTCAGAATGCCTCAATTTTCATTGTGACTAGTTATCCACGAGAAGATCGCGACACATGACCGTGATCTGTTGGCTCAATTTGTTAGCTATGTACACTATTAGTCCTGATGGTGATTTTAGCCGGTAGGGATAGATTGCGCACACAGCAGAGGAGCACGAACTAATCTTTTAGTCATATGATGGCAATCTACTCTAACCAATTCCAAACCCCAAAAGCCGAACAATAAAAATTAATCATATGAACTTGTCTGCAGTAGATCGCATCTAAAATCCAGACCAAAAACTACGCAAGTCAGCTCTGATACCACTGTTGGGAAATAGGCGATGCGCTACTCTAGCAATTCGACCGTATCACCGAGGAAACATGCGAGTAAGGAGGTCATGGATCGTTACCACTAGACGCGCAGCGCAGCGGATCGTAGATACGCGTCGATGTAGGAGAAGTAGATGATCACGTTCGTCTCCTCCTGAATCCTCGTTACAGGAACGTCGTCACATCACCGTAGCTGATTAGCGCAGCAGTAACAACAGCGCCTCCACGGAGTCCACACGTACAAGGAGGAACGTCGTGCGTCAGTGTGCTAGCACCGCGCGCGCGACAGGGGTTTTGTCGTGTGTCCTGTGAGAGGCGGCTGCGGGCTGTTAGGTGGTGGAGTGATCTGTCCCTAATCCTACCCCTCATATTTATAGGCGCGCTAATAGGCTTTTAGATCACAGACCCATTAGTACCCTAATTTCTTATGGATCAAATATCCATCAGGCCTTTACCCGAATTGTTATGATTGCCTCTTGGGCATATCACCAACACAAGTACTCCTATTAAAATTGCCGGAGTGTGTGATCTGCGACACTCCTCCCGGCGTGCTCGGAAGCAGCCCGCGAGGTTCTTTGATCGGAGGGGGCTTGGCCCTCTACGCGACCTGGGCTCGAGGGAGCGGATGAACACCGAGGTTTTACGTGGTTCGGGCCGCCGAAGCGTAATACCCTACGTCCACGGGAGTGCTTGTTGTATTGCTTGCTTGCACGTGCTTGTGCTTGTGCATTGCGGGATCTGGAATGCGAACCCCCTGTCAGGTGGTCACCCCGGTCCTTTTATAGTCCAAGGTCAGGGTGGTTACAATAAGGCTTGGGGCCCTACAGGTGGCCCCAAAGCTATGTAAACCCTATACACGGTCTAGAGCTTTGTCCTCTGAGTAGAGTGGTTGATGGGGGAGTTAAGACCCGTCGCTTGGCGCGCTGAGCGCCCCTGTCCGTGTGTCAGGTGATGATGAAGACACCATCTTGTCGCCGCGTCTTCTCGTCCTGCTCGGGCGGCTTCGTGCCGTTGGGTGGCACTATACCGCTGTCACGCCTCGTCGTCCTGTCTTGTCACCGTAATGGCGAACGGGCAGAGGAGGGTGGCGTGTGTAGTGCGCCATGCTTCTGGAGAAGGCGCGAGCCTTGAATGTGAAGCCTGACAGCGCACTTCCTCCTTGACTTCGTCGACCCACGGCCCACGACGGATCGCGGGGCGCGTGGCGGCTTCGGAGCTCTTATCGACGGGTTTGGAGTTAGGAGACACGTGGCAGCTCCGGACCTCACCTCGGCGGATAGGTACGGGTCGAAGTCAGGGTACGTGTCAGCGCCGGAGCCTTCCTCAGCAGGGAGGTGGCTCTGAGCCAAGAGACAAGTGGCAGCTCCGGACCTCACCTCGACAAAGAGGCTTGGGCCGGAGCCCAGAGCACGTGTCAGCTCCGGAGCCGTCCTCAGCAGGGAGATGGCTCTGAGCCAAGGGACACGTGGCAGCTCCGGACCTCACCCCAGCAGGGAGGCTTGGGCCGGAGCCCAGGGTACGTGTCAGCTCCGGAGCCTTCCTCAGCAGAGAGGTGGCTCTGAGCCAAGACACACGTGACAGCTCCGGACCTCACCTCGACGGAGAGGTACGGGTCGGAGCCCAGGGCATGTGTCAGCTCCGGAGCCATCCTCAGCAGAGAGGTGGCTCTGAGCCAAGAGACACGTGGCAGCTCCGGGCCTCACCCCAGCGGGGAGGCTTGGGCCGGAGCCCAGGGCACGCGTCGGCTCTGGAACTCAAGCGCACGTGGCAGCCCCAGGGCTGACCTCAGGGCCAAGGGCACGTGGCTATGCCAGGGCCAGCCTCAGCAGGAAAACGAAGCCCAGGTTGTATTTTACACTCTACGCGGAGCTACCTGGTCTACAGAGTACCGACAGTGGCCCTGGGCCCATTTCGGGGGAGGCAGCGAGCCCGTAGGTGGGGCCTCCATCTCTCCCACGTGGTGGTTTTGAACCTGCATTTTGGAAGCCGAGGTGGTGGCGAGATTTCCGCATAGTGGTCAAGCGGTTGTAACTGGGAGACGAAAAGGCTGCATGTCCTTGGTGTAGCGGGCGTACCCACCAGTCGAAGCGGCAGCACATCGTCGGCGTAGTGGACATGTGCTTGCTCCTGACTGGTGGGTCGTGGCGACGTGCTCGAAAAGTTGCCCCCTGGGTATTTGCTGCAGCAGCCCTTGGGTCGATCGTTGTAGTTCCACCGCGCCGCTCTTCTCGGGAACCGCCGGACGCACCTGAGAAGTTACCCGCCTGGCTCCCGGTGTTTGACGGGTGGACCTGGGTCCTACCAACCATTGTTGGAGGCAGATAGCCGCGGTGTGGTACGGTGGAGACCCAAATGCCGCGCCTGTTGCCCTGCTAGAGGTTGCGGACGTACAAAGGAAATCCTTCCAGAGAAGGGCAGTTCCCTTCCGCCTTTTTCAATCTTCGTCTTCCTCCTGCGCGTTCGAAGCCTCCGCTCCCCAGCGCTCACAGCCCTTCCTCGCCACCATGTCTTCCGGCCTCTGTTCGTCCAGGCTTAGCAGCGATGGCGACATCGCTATTATGAGGCGCCTGCTCGGCTGGCAGTCGACCACATACGATGGAAAGATCCGTCGCGGGAGGATCCCGCTGACCGACGTACGACCCAGCGAGGTGGTTCTCTTCACCTCGTACGTGTTGTCCGGGTACGCACTCCCGACATTGTCATTCCTCCTCACCCTACTAGAGGTGTATGGGCTCAAGTTGCAGCACCTTACGTCGCACGCCCTCGCACTAGTGGTTGTCTTCGTCCACTTCTGTGAAATGTTTGCGTGCGTGCAGCCTTCGGTGCGGCTCTTCAGTGTGTTCTTCTGTTTGAGGGCCTCGGGGAGAAGCACAAGCCAGCTGGGGGCTTACTACTTCTAGCACCGAGGAAGGAACTCCGCGCCCTACATCGCACCCTTCTCTCCCGGGTGCTGGAATAAGTCTTGTAGTCCTTTGGTCTTTGGTCCCCTAGTCCCTTGTACCCTAGTCCTTTAGTTTGTTGCACTTTAGTCCTTGGTCTTTGTTGTACTCTAGTCCTTTGGTCTTTGTGGCCCCAATTAGGACAGCATCTAAGGACACTAGGACAGCATATTAAGGACACTAGGACAGCATCTTAGTGTCAGCCATGGAAAGCATCTTAGACTAGCATCTTTGTGGCATATGCTTGGCTGCCATGGCAGCTATAAATATGTAGCCTCAACCCCTTGGGTTGGCATGGCATTGTGTGAGAAATAGACAAGAAAATTGCCCCAACTCCTAGTGTCATCCTCTCTTTCAATGAGAGTAAGAATTCAGCTACTAACACTTGGTATCAGAGCCGTTCTATCCTGTAGCTTAAATATCTCCTGCTCATCCCCTTCCCGCACCTCTCTCCGTCCGCAACCGGCAGCAGGAACACCTGCTGTTCCAGCTCATTCCTCTCCTGCACAGACGAGCAGCAGCTTGTCTTCCACATACAGCAGCCCTTCCCCACTAGTGCGCCATGTCCGACGGACAGTCTCAGCGCTCGGTCGCCTCGAGCGCGCGGCAGACGGAGGTCGCCGCGGCAGAGGAGCGCGAGCGAGCAGCGGCAGAGACTGCGGCGACGGCGGCAATGGCGGCAAGGTTGGCGGCGGCGGAACTGGCAGCAGCAAGGGCGGAAGTGGAAGCAGCGGCGGCGGCGGCTGTAGCGCGTGCGGCGGCAGCGGAGCTGGAGGCTCTGCGCGGCAGTAGCTCCAGCGGCTCTGTCGACGGCGGCGTCAACGATGAGCTCAGGCCGGTGAGGGAGGCGGCGCGAGCACGAGAGGTGAAGCTGGCAGCCGCGCGCCCCCATGAACGCGACAACCGTAGCCCAGACGGGCGCGGTCACGCCGGTGGCGCTCCCGGCGGCGGCGGCTGGGTCGACGGAGAACGCGTCCATTACAGGCGGCGCGGTTCTCCCTCTCCCGACAGGTACCATGGACACCACGGGGTCCAGGCCATTGTCAGGGACGTCGGTCCCGGCGGTGGGTGGCCTACCCTCACCAAGACCAACTACGTCGAGTGGGCCGCGGTGATGAGGGTACGGCTCCAGGTGCGACACATGTGGGAAGCAGTTCAGTACGGCGACGTCGACTACTACGAGGATCGACGGGCGTTGGATGCCCTCATTGCTGCAGTCCCGCCCGAGATGCAGTTCTCGCTTTCCAAAAAGCGGACTGCTAAGGAGGCATGGGATGCCATCGCTGCAGCACGCATCGGCAGCGACCGCGCCCGCAAGTCCACACTGCAGGCGCTTCGCAAGGAGTGGGAGAACCTGGCCTTTAAGCCAGGTGAGGACGTTGATGACTTTGCGCTCCGTCTCAACACTTTGTTGCAGAAGTTGGTGCAGTTCGGCGACGACACCTACAACGAAGAGAGAGCTGTCGAGAAGCTCCTTCGGTGCATCCCCGAGAAGTACAAGCAGATCGCTCGCTCGATCGAGTCTCTGCTGGACCTCTCCACGATGTCGATTGAAGAGGCGATAGGTCGCCTCAAGGTCGTCGACAACGACGAACCACAACCTCTCTCGGGGCCTATCACCATTGGCGGGAAGCTTCATCTCACTCGCGAGCAGTGGGAGGCTGGCCAGGGTGACCGGAAGAAGGGGGAGTCCTCTTCCTCGACAGGCGGCCGCAAGCGCGGCAAGTCGCGCAAGGGGCGTGGAGGTACCCAGGCCGGGGCACGCGGACGTACCGAGGGTGGCGCCCGCGGAGGCGCCCAGGGCGGCACCGTCGGCAACCACAAGCCGACACGAGACGACACCTGCCACAACTGTGGCAAGCTTGGTCATTGGGCCAGGGAGTGTCGACAGCCACGACGTGGCCAGGCCCACGTGGCACAAGTGGAGAAGGAGGCCCACGTGGCACAGGTAGAGGAGGAACCAGCTTTGCTTCTGGCACACGGAAGCATCAAGCCACCTCTAGTGGCATCGACCGCAGCGGCTCTCCTTCATCTTGATGAGCCAAAAGCACACGCTTTCCTCGGCGACGGCTCCAACAATGACAAGACTGACGGGTGGTGCCTCGACACCGGCGCCACCCATCACATGACCGGTCGACGGGAGTTCTTCGTTGAGCTTGACTCCAATGTCCGAGGCTCTGTCAAGTTTGGTGACGCCTCCGGCGTGGAGATCAAGGGTGTTGGCTCCGTCATCCTCACCGCCGAGTCTGGTGAGCACAGGCTGCTCGTCGGAGTCTACTACATCCCCGCATTAAGAAACTCCATCATCAGCTTGGGACAGCTGGATGAGAACGGTTCGCGCGTGGAGATTAAGGACGGAGTCATGAGGATTTGGGATCGCCATCGTCGCCTTCTTGCCAAGGTAACTAGAGGCACCAATCGACTCTATGTCCTTCACGTGCAGGTAGCACAGCCTGTCTGCCTTGCCACTCGTCGGGACGACGAGGCATGGCAGTGGCACGAGCGCTTTGGGCATCTTCACTTCGAGGCCCTAAAGCAGCTCAGTGCCAAGGAGATGGTGCGAGGCATGCCATGCCTTGACCACGTGGAGCAGCTCTGCGACGTCTGCGTATTGACAAAGCAGAGGCGGCTTCCTTTTCCCCAGCAGTCGAGCTTTCGAGCTAAGGAACGGCTCGAGCTCGTTCACGGGGACTTGTGTGGCCCGGTGACACCAGCTACACCGGGAGGACGACGCTACTTCCTGCTGCTCGTCGACGACCTCTCCCGCTACATGTGGGTCGTGGTCCTTGGCAGCAAGGGAGAGGCTGCGAACGCCATCAGGCGCGCGCAGGCCATTGCGGAGGCGGAGTGCGGCCGCAAGCTGCGTGTGCTACGCACCGACAACGGCGGCGAATTCACGGCGGCTGAATTCGCGTCGTATTGCGCGGATGAGGGTGTTCAGCACCACTACTCCGCGCCCTACAGCCCGCAGCAGAACGGCGTCGTCGAGCGGCGCAACCAGACGGTTGTGGGGATGGCTCGGGCCCTCCTCAAGCAGAGGGGAATGCCGGCTATCTTCTGGGGAGAGGCGGTGGTGACGGCTGTCTACATCCTCAACCGCTCGCCCACCAAGGCTCTCAACGGCAGGACGCCGTACGAGGCTTGGTATGGGCGCAAGCCGGCGGTCTCTCATCTACGGGTCTTCGGCTGCCTCGCGTTTGCCAAGGAGCTTGGCCACATCAGCAAGCTCGACGACAGGAGCACTCCGGGGGTGTTCATCGGCTACCCGGAGGGCTCGAAGGCCTACCGCATTCTCGACCCAGAGACACAACGTGTGCGCACGACGCGCGACGTTGTGTTCAACGAAGGGCGAGGATGGGCATGGGACAAGGCGGTGGACGACGGTTCGACCTCGACGCACGACGACTTCATCGTCGACTACGTCCACTTCAAGGGAGTTGGGGGAGTAGGCAACTCTTCTCCACCGAGCGTGTCTACCCCAACCCCCGACCGTCCACCTCCACCTCAGCCGGCGACCCCACGCACTCCAGCACCGACGGCCACTCCTCCGGGCACGCCCACTCCGTCCCCAGCTCGTGTCGAGCACGGCCCAGTGGAGTTTGTTACTCCGCTCTCCCACGACGAGGAGCGCCTCGACGGGTGCTACGACGGCGAGCCGTTGCGGTATCGCAAGATGGAGAACATTCTCGGCAACCAGCCGGTGTCGAGACTGGCCCCTCACGATCTGGATGATCGAGATCTGGAGGCGCAGTTGCACCTTGCGTGCGATGACGGCGAGCCTCGGTCTTTTGCGGAGGCCGAGAAACACGCGGCATGGCGTGCTGCGATGCAGTCGGAGATGGACGCGGTTGAGACGAACCGCACTTGGGAGCTTGCTGATCTCCCTCGTGGTCACCGTGCGATCACCCTTAAGTGGGTGTTCAAGTTGAAGAGGGATGAAGCCGGCGCCGTCGTCAAGCACAAGGCTCGCTTGGTAGCACGCGGCTTTGTGCAGCAGGAGGGGATCGACTTCGACGATGCTTTTGCCCCCGTGGCACGGATGGAATCCGTGCGACTCCTTCTTGCACTTGCTGCCCAAGAAGGCTGGCGTGTCCAGCACATGGACGTCAAGTCGGCGTTCCTCAACGGCGACTTGAAGGAGGAGGTCTACGTACACCAGCCGCCGGGGTTTGTGGTCCCTGGCAAGGAGGGCAAGGTGTTGCGCCTGCGCAAGGCCCTTTATGGCTTGCGTCAGGCACCAAGGGCGTGGAATGCCAAGTTGGATTCCACGCTCAAGAGGATGGGCTTCGGGCAATGCCCGCACGCGGCAGCCATCTACCGGCGAGGCAATGGAGGAAACACCCTACTGGTGGGTGTCTACGTCGATGACTTGGTGATCACCGGCACCAAGGATGCGGAGGTGGCAGCGTTCAAGGAAGAGATGAAAGCCACCTTCCAGATGAGTGACCTGGGATCTCTCTCCTTCTACCTTGGGATTGAGGTGCACCAGGCCGACTCCGGGATCACACTTCGACAAACCGCCTACGCCAAGCGCATTGTTGAGCTAGCTGGGCTCACAAACTGCAACCCAGCTCTCACTCCGATGGAGGAGAGGCTGAAGCTGAGCCGCGACAGCACGGCGGAGGAGGTGGACGCTACGCAGTACCGGCGTCTTGTGGGGAGCCTTCGCTACCTCACCCACACACGGCCGGACTTGGCATTCTCCGTCGGCTACGTTAGTCTGTTCCTGCAACGACCGACGACGGATCACCAGCAGGCTGTGAAGAGGATCATCCGCTATGTTGCGGGGACTCTCGATCACGGCCTCCACTACCCGAGGTGTCCTGGGGAGGCACACCTTGTCGGGTACAGCGATAGCGACCACGCCGGCGACATCGACACCAGCAAGAGCACCAGCGGGATCCTCTTCTTCTTCGGCAAGTGCCTCGTTAGCTGGCAGTCGGTCAAGCAACAGGTGGTGGCCCTGTCCAGCTGCGAGGCCGAGTACATAGCGGCCTCCACCGCTTCGACTCAGGCGCTCTGGCTTAGTCGACTGCTTGGTGATCTCCTCAGCAGAGACATTGGAGTGGTCGAACTCAGGGTGGACAACGTGTCCGCTCTGGCCCTGGCAAAGAATCCCGTTTTCCATGAACGGAGCAAGCACATCCGGGTGAGGTACCACTTCATCCGACAATGCTTGGAGGAAGGGAGCATCAAGGCGAACTACATCAACACCAATGACCAGCTTGCGGATCTGCTCACGAAGCCCCTTGGGAGGCTCAAGTTCATTGAACTTCGCACCAAGATCGGGATGGTCCAACCCTTTCAGAAGACGACGTACAAGACTTAGGGAGAGAATGCTGGAATAAGTCTTGTAGTCCTTTGGTCTTTGGTCCCCTAGTCCCTTGTACCCTAGTCCTTTAGTTTGTTGCACTTTAGTCCTTGGTCTTTGTTGTACTCTAGTCCTTTGGTCTTTGTGGCCCCAATTAGGACAGCATCTAAGGACACTAGGACAGCATATTAAGGACACTAGGACAGCATCTTAGTGTCAGCCATGGAAAGCATCTTAGACTAGCATCTTTGTGGCATATGCTTGGCTGCCATGGCAGCTATAAATATGTAGCCTCAACCCCTTGGGTTGGCATGGCATTGTGTGAGAAATAGACAAGAAAATTGCCCCAACTCCTAGTGTCATCCTCTCTTTCAATGAGAGTAAGAATTCAGCTACTAACACCGGGAAGTGGGAGCACTGGAGGGAGGACTGGGTGATTGCCCAGACTGACGTCCACGACCGCCTGGAGCTGCCGGGTTGCCCGTCGATGGCCGAGGTGGCCGTTGCGGACGAGATCCCCGACCTGCAGGACGCCTACACACCGGTGCTGGAGAGGATCAGGTACTTGGCGGAGGAAGGTCTGACCTCACTGATGGTTCTAGCTGACTTCCTGTCCCGTCGGATCTCCCCTCTCCAGCAACGCGCCCAGGTTGATTGGCAGTACACCGGAGGGGGCGACATGACCCGGTTGGCGCGCGGAGCAGGATCGTCGCCGGATCGGGGGATGCTGGAGATGATGCTGTAGAAGCTCTCCTGTGACCCGATCACCGACAACTCCACCCCGCCGGCGAGCTGCCAGCCCGTCTACCTTAACCCGCAGACGCGGTCGAGGCTTCTGAGAGAACTGCCAACACTGGATGACATCGATGTCGCAGTGCGGCAGATCAGTGACCCCTCGCGCGGCATCGAGATCCCTGGAGCAGACGGCGCCAGTGGTCAGGCAGGGCCTGTGCCGGACTCACTCCCAAACAGAGGGATGGATCCAGCTGGGAGGCCTACGCCTGCGGCGCTACCTTGTTCGCCACTCAAGGATGCCCCGGAGTCAAGCAGGGTGCCGAAGAGGAAGTTGGTCCGTCCTGACGGAAGCTTCGTCTCCAGCCCCCAAGCTGGGGGTTCCAAGCTTCCCGTCGTCCCGCACCGGGCTCGACGACTGGCGTCAGGGGCAGCTCTGGAGCTGCCGCTGCCAGAGCAGTCCCGGCGGCCACGGGAAGGGCGTCTGACGCTGCTGGAAGTTCAAAGCGGGCCACCGACGCACCTACGATGCAGAAGAAGTCTTCAGGCGCGTCCACAGCCCGGAAGCCGTCGTCAGGGAAGACTCCTGAGGCGACGTCGAGGATTCCGGGAACATCGTGGGCTTCTGAGCCGTCGAGGGCAGCTCTAGTTCAGGGCGCATCCTCGGCATCGAGGTCCTCGGCGGGGAAGGCTCCTGCCGCGCCGTCTTCGGCGACAAAGATCCCTGAGGTTCCGCCGGCTCCGGAGCCAGCAGAGACGACCTCGACGCCGGCGGGGGCGAGTGGCTCGAGCCCTCCGCGTAAGAAGCTTCGTGCGCAGTGGAACTTCCAAGCCTCCAGGTACGGCTCAACCCCGTGGGGTTGTGTACTGAGCCGATGGGCAGCGTAATTGACGCTTGGTGCTTCCTTTTGTAGGGCTTCTCAGCAGGGCACCTCTGTTCCTCCTCCACCGCAGCAGTCTGGGAGCCGGAGCTCCTTTTCTATCAAAGCTCCAACACCGGCGGCAGTGCCTGAGCCAGTGCCTGGGGCAGCTCCAGATGTCGGCTCCCGGGCCCCCAAGGCCAGCCAACCGGTAGGCGGGGACGCCATTGGTAGCAGTGCGACTGCTGCTGGGCGGGCTGCTAGCCCTCCTCCTCTCCTTTCGCAAGTTGCCATGGTGGCAACCCCACCGGTGGGCGGAGAGCTGGAGGGTGTCGAGGCAGTACCTCGCCTGACAATGCCAAAGGTTGTCCGGTCCCAGGGCCGCATGGGTCGTCCGCTCTAGTCTAGACCAGATGCAGGACGCGCTCGAGCAGGAGTGAGCCGAACTGAGGTCTGAGCAGGAGCGCCTCCAAGATTGGGATAACTTGTTAAAGGCGCGGGTCCAGTCTGCCAGGGCGAAGGCCCCGTGCTCGGGTGGAGCATCTTGAGGCTCGAGAGGAGGTGCTGGAGGAGAAAGAGGTCGTTGTCGCCAAGCTCCACAAGAATGTGGCGAATCTCCAGGCTGAGGCCGAGAACCTCCATGCCTCCGCCGATGCACGTGTCGCGCTCCTGACGGGGCTCCGGGAGACGCTCCTTCGTCAGGAGAAGGAGGCAAAGGTGAGGGAGAGGGAGCTCTCCGACCGCATGGCTGCCCATGAGGAGGAGCAAGGGCGCCTGAGGAAGTGACTTCAGGGCGTCCAGGACCGGGAGCTTGCTATCGCGTCCAGGGAATCTAACCTGGGCGAGCGGGCCGCGTGGCTAGCCACCAGGGAGCAAGCCCTAGTTGCTCGAGAGCAGGAGCTGGCCACTCGGGAACAGGAGCTGGCGAGGAGGAGTTTGGCGGGGGAGCTGGCTTCTTCCGCCAAGGAGGTCGAAGATCTCCGGGCTTCTCGTGCCGCTGAGGCAGAGAAGGTCTGGGACTTCCTCGGCCACGCGGAGGCTGCTCTGGAACCCTTCGGCTTCAGCCCCTTGCGCCCCGGAGAGCCGGTCCAAGAGGTGAGCCAGGTGCTCCCTGCCCTGGACTCAGTCGGGGAGAAGCTCCTGATGCTGGAGAATGTCATGGGGGAGCATCTGGAGGCCGAAGGCAAAGCTCTGGCCCGTATGGTGGCAGGGCACGTGATCACTTGCCTTCGGAGCTGCGACCCCAACATCTCCCTGGAACCTGTGGTGCAGGGCCACAGCGCAGAGCTGTCGGGGGCGGCGAAGTCTTCCGTGGAGGAGGCCACTCAACTTGTAGCTGCTAGGTTCCAGCGCGGATAGCTCCTAGGTCTCCCGCTTGCCTTGTATCCTCCTATGTATGTCAGAGCTCTGCTGTTGTTGAAGACTTTTTGTTCCAAGTCTTATGTTGTCTTGAGTTGCTAATGTAGACTCCGGACCCTTGGCAACGCAAAGGTCCAAGATGACTTAGCCGACGTGGATAGCTCTTTGCCGATGTCTCGAGCCTGTTCCTCTGGTCCTTAGCAGCGTAAGGGCTCAGGGCGCTCCAGCACTGTGGCTACCACTCCATCCGCATACTCGGCGGCGCAAGGACCCAAGGGAAGTTCAGCCCTTGTCTTCAGCTCGTCGTGCCTGGTGCTCCGAGTCTCCTGCTCACTGCTGCAGTGGTCCGACGTCCTGCCTGCGTGGTTCATCGTGATGGCCCCCTGGTAGGTGTGGCCCTTGTGTTGGGGCACACATACCACTGGATGAGGCAGGACGTCAGCATCGGGCCTCCTGGGAGGTCTGAGACGCCAAGGACCTATGTGGACCTGCAGCCATGGTAGAAAGAGGGAGTAGTCGTGCTCTCTGGTCACTCTTCCCTGTTTGGTAGTTTTGTTGTGGCTTACAGTCCTCAGTTGAGCTGCGGGGCTTGGGTAATTCGATGTTGGTCGTCCGGGCTATGGTTAAAGCTTTGCCCAGGGGTATGAGCCGTCCGGTTCCCCGATATCAGGTTGTAGCATTAGAAAGGCAGGGTGTGCACGCTAGGGGTACGGAACCAGGCATAGCAGGCTACACACCCTGGACCACCCGCTGGCGTAAGCCTTTCAAGGGAGGGCCATTCGGTGCCATAGGGCCCCCAGGCAATGAGACAACCAAAGGTCCCCAAGTTACGGTTAAGACTTTGCTCGGGGGTATGAGCCGTCCGGCTCCCCGGTATCGAGCTATAGCGCTGGAGAGGCAGAGTGCGCACGCTGGGGTACGGAACCAGGCATAGCAGGCTACACACCCTGGACCTCCCGTTGGCGTAAGCCTTTCAGGGGAGGGACCATTCGACACCATAGGGCCCCCGAGCAATGAGACAACCGCAGGACCCGGGTATGCCACAGGTACCTCAAGCAGACCCGTCTGCAGTAGGATAGCACAGCCCTTGCTACGGTCGAACACAAGAAAAAGTGATTGGCCACACGGCCGGAGCGATATGGAAAGAAAGCACGAAGAGTATTGGGGCAATGTCCGAGATCCTGTTACTTTTCTTGTCCGTAGGCGTGTTCTTTCTGGCCTCCAAGTACTCAGTTGTAGCGCAGGGGAAGCGGGATGTGCACGCTAGGGGTACGGAACCAAGCATAGCAGGCTACACACACTGAACCTCCCGCGGGCGTTAACCTTTCAGCGAGGAGACCTTCCAGCGCCATAGGACCTAGGACAAGTGTGTAGGACAGGCTCCGGACATGCCATTTACAATTGATATGCATGAGCAAGCAGTAAAGAAGGTACTCAGGGTAGGATAATTTTTTCTTATTTCTAGCTTCCTTCGGGTGATAGAAGGAAACAGGCCGTGCAAGAAGGTAGCAACCCGCCCCGGATGACAAGAGTAGCGGGACCCCTCCGGGGCTTAGCTGTTCTAAGCGTTGTTCCTAGATGCTATGACACCTTTACAAAGAAAAAGAAAAAATAATCTACCACTGCGTTAAGGATAGAACTTACAGAGGTGTTCTATGTCCTGTGGTTTGGGTAGGGGTACCCATCCTCTGCGGCTAGGCGGGTGCACCTGGGGCGGCATACTTGTGCTGCTCGGAAGGGACCCTCCCAGCTGGGAGAGGGTTTGACACCTCTTCTCGAGAAAGTATTAGCCGAGGCACCAGGTGGCCCTACCTTGGGCTGTCTACTCTGCACGTACCGTTGCAGATATCGCCAGAGCGTTTTGCGGTGTAGCGCATTTTGAGCAGCCTCTAGCCACGGTGCCTCGTCGACGAGGCTAATGTCTTCACGCGGAAGCTGGTCCTGCGTGGCTTCGTCGTATGCCTGGACGTGGGATGAGCCCTTGGTGTGTTCCGGGGGGAGGGCGGCCGCGACCCCCTACACCAGTGTAAGAGGGTGTTTCCCTTGACGCACGACGGGGGGGGGGGGGGGGGGGGGGCACGTCTGGTTAGACGTGGAGCGTCTTGCATCGCTCGCTATTGGCGCTGGAGTGGGATTGACCGTAGATGGCTTTCAACGCCCGCACGGCATCTTTATACTCCATCTCTTGCTCAGCGCAGGCCTCAGGTTGGCCTTTTGTTTGCCCTCCCGCTGACGAGAGGGTGCGCCGTCTTGGCGCGGCCGCTGCTGTTGCAGCTCACGGAAGCGGTCCGCAAGCTTCTTGATCTCACGGCAGTCGCTAGCGCCGTGGCGGCTGGAGTTGTGCACCCGGCACCACTGATCGTCGTCGCCAGCAGACGAAGGTCGTGGGCGCTTGTCAGTGCGCGCGGCTCGGCCCCCACCGGCCGCTGCTAGGGCGGCAGTGGGTGCCCCGGCCAGAGGCTTACTCCTGCCTCCAGACTTGTTCTTCTTGCTGCTACGCAGAAGAGCAGCCTCTCCGACACTCCCTGTCGCGGAGGCAGGCCGTGAGTGCGAGTCTTGGCCTTCCGCCGCCTTGGCACATTTGTCGGCCAGACTGAAGAGCTCGGAGACGTCTTGCACATCGTGCGTGGCCAACTTCTCGAGCATCTTCTTGTCGCGAACGCCCTGCCGGAAGGCGACGACGACGGAGGCGTTGGAGATGCTGGGGATGGTGTTCCTAACCTAGGAGAACCACTGGATGAAGGATCGCAACGTCTCCCCGTCACGCTGACGCACGGCGTGGAGGTCAAGCTCGGTGCCGGGGCGCGTGTAGGAACTCCCGAAGTTGGCTGTGAACCTCCAGCACAACTCTTCCCACGACGTGATGGAGCCTGGGGAAGATTCATGAGCCATGACCGGGCTGTGCCGGTCAGGGCCACGGGAAAGTAGTTGGCCATAACGGCATCATCCCCTCCTATAGCTAGGATTGAGGTGGAGTACATCTGCAGGAACTCGGCGGGGTTGACTGTCCCGTCGTATTTTTCCGGCAGATGGGGCCGGAACTTGGGTGGCCAGACCACCATACGAAGGTGCGGGGCGAGCGCCATGCAGCCCCCTACCGCCCTCGGAGAGGCAGGAGTAGGCGGAGTGCGGCCCGCTGGTACAGCGCTCGGTGAGCGGTACTCTCCTTCGAGGTTGCGACGCCTCTCTCGGCGTCCCTCGATGGTGGTGCGACCATCTTCGCTTGCGAGGCGACGGTTCAACTCGACCCTGAGGTCAGCCGTGGCCGTCGCGCGTGGGGTCGCCGTCCCACGGGCCACCGTCGACGTACGCGACTGGGCCAGCGAGGGTTCGGACCGCTGTCTCCTGTAGGCAGGAGAGTTCATGGCAGCAGCGACGAGATGGTCGACATCATGTCGCCACTGTTCTGCCGCCTCGGGAGTGGTGCCCTCGCCCGGAGGGTTGTGGAGCAGAGCACGTGCTGTGGCCAGCACGCTCTCTGAGCTCGGTCGTGGCGGAGCTGTCGCCACTGTTGGAGTAGAGAGATGCCGAGAGGAAGCGGCCTCTGGCGGTGCAAGCGGCGGCGGCACACCGTCCGTACGGTCACCGGCTCGTCCTGACCTAGGCGCCGTGGGTGCCATAGGGGCTCCAGCGGTCTGGCCGCCAGTTCGGCCGGATTTGGGCGCTGGGGGCGCCGCTGGTACGCCGGACGTCTGATCGCCGGCCTGAGGTAGCCTCGTCATCTCCCGTCTAGAGACGACGGCGAGCTGGGTGAGAAGGCTCGCCATGGGAGGTGATGTTCACCATGGTCTCGTGGAGAGCGCGGAAAGCCCCCCTACCTGGCGCGCCAAATGTCGAAGTGTGTGAGCTGCGATGTGGGCTGATCTGCCCCTGGCCCAGGCCGGCCCCTCCCTGGCCCAGGGCGGCCAGAACTGGGCCAAGTGGGCTGGTCAGCCCTGGCCCAGGCCGTGGCCCCTTTCTAGAAGGTTTTTGAGTTTAATCTTCTTAGAGATAGATTAAAAGATCCTTTGTAACAGATTAGGACTCTTGTAAGGGGGGGCTATATATACAAGCCAAAAACACCCCAAATTGTGAGAGAGATCAATACAGAAAATTTTCCTCCACTTTTCTAACCCTAGCCGCCTCTCTCCCTCCTGCCCTAGCCGCCGGCCTAGCCTCTGCCCTAGCCGCCGCCCAGCTCCTGCCCTAGCCGCCGCCTCCCTCTGCAGCCCTAGCCGCCACCAGGGGCTAGAACCAGCCGCCGCCCCTGTTTCCACCTCTATTCTGCGTCTCTTCAACACCAGAACAGATCCGGCGGCTCCTGATCTCCCCTGTTCTGTTCTGCTGGAACAGAACCTGGCGTGACTCTCTGTTCTGCTCTGTCCAGCGCAGGAGCAGAAGCTGAATCAAGCCTGCGGCTGTTCTGTTTCCCTAAACAGTTGCTGTTATTCCTCTGTTGTTGGCTGAAGATTTTTCTGGTCTGTCTTCAGGGAAGACAGATTGATCTGCTAGGGCAGATCAGCTTGTTCAGCAAGAACAGAGGTAGTTTCAGCGCCGGAATTGCAACATTCGTGGTAGCAGAGCCGGTTTCAACCCTAGGCTGAATTCTGCAAGATGTCGTCTACACCTACAAGCAGCGGCAGCGCCATCAGCCATGGCACACCCTCACCGGCAGCTCGTGAGGTGAACACCGGGACGGGGTTCCCCGTGCTCACCAAGACCAACTACGCGGAGTGGGCTGTCATGATGAAGATCAAGCTGAAGGCGCGGCTGCTTTGGAAGGCCGTGGAGGAGGGGAACGTGAGCGAGCAGGAAGACATGATGGCGCTTGACATCTTGGTCAGCGCTGTCCCGCCGGAGATGATCACAACGATCGGAGAAAAGAGGACGGCGAAGGAAGCATGGGACACGATCGCCATCATGCGGGTCGGGGCCGACCGCGTGAGGAAGACAACAGCACAACAACTCCGGAAGGAGTTCGAAGACGCTGTCTTCAAGGATGGCGAAAGCGTGGAGGACTTCTCCCTCCGCCTGAGCGGCATGCTATCACGGCTTGCGTCGCTAGGGGAGGAGATAGGAGAAGAGAGGGCCGTGGAGAAGCTCCTGCGAAGCGTTCCAGAACGCTTCCAACAGATCGTGGTGGCGATCATGACACTGCTGGACGTGTCGACCCTCACCTTGTCGGAGGTGACGGGGCGTCTCAGGGCGGCTGAGAACGCTTTCGACTCGACGCAGCGGAAGGGGGGAGTACACAACGGCCAGCTGTACCTCACTCGGGAGGAGTGGGAGGCACAGCGGAAGGAGGAGCGGTCTACCCAGTCCGCGGGTTCTTCTAAGAGGGGCGGCCGAAAGGGCCCGCCCAAGAAGAACGGAGGCAAGAAGGGAGGCTCCGGGAAGGATATTCCGCGAGACCAGTGCAGGAAGTGCGGGAAGAAGGGCCACTGGGCCAGGGAGTGTCGGTCGAAGCCTAAGGAAGAGCCGCAGCAGCAGGCTTTCGTGGCAAAGGCGGAGGAGGAGGGCGCCTTGTTTATGACAAGGGTGGCCTCAGTACAGGAGGAGCCTGTACAGGAACGTCCTATGCGCCCACTGGAGATAGTGGAGGGACGTGTCTTCGCTCACCGCAGCAACGACGATGACTTTGATGACACTCGTTGGTACCTCGACACGGGCGCGACCAACCACATGACGGGTTCGCGCACCGTCTTCTCCGAGCTCGACGAAAACATCGTCGGAACCATCAAGTTTGGCGATAATTCCGTCGTGCGTATCCAGGGGAAGGGTACGGTTTTATTCGCCGCCAAGACGGGTGAGCACAGGAGGCTCACCGGCGTCTACCTCATCCCACGCCTCACCACCAACCTCATCAGCGTCGGCCAGCTGGATGAGGATGGCTACATCATCACGGTGCAAGGAGGAGTGATGCACATACGGGATGAGCAGCAGCGTCTCCTCACACGAGTTCAACGCGACGACAGCAAGCTGTACTCCATCAGGCTCAACATAACACGTCCGGTTTGCCTAACCGCGAGGCGTGATGATGTTGCGTGGCGTTGGCACGAACGCTACGGACACGTCGGCTTCCAGGCGCTTCGGAAGTTGGCGCGAGAGGAGATGGTGCTCGGGCTTCCGCAAATTGATCATGTCGATCAATTGTGCGAAGCTTGCTTGGTCGGGAAGCAGAGGCGCTCCAGCTTCCCCAAGCAAGCTCGGCGGCGCGCGGAGGGCGCGCTCGACCTTGTCCACGGCGACATCTGCGGGCCTATCACGCCGACGACTCCAGGTGGCAAGAAGATGTTCTTGTTGCTTGTGGATGACATGAGCCGCTATATGTGGCTTTATCTTCTAGCAACCAAGGACAAGGCGCCAGACTTAATTCAGCAATTCAAGGCAACAGCTGAATTAGAGTCCGGGAGGAGGCTGAAGTTACTCCGTACTGATCGCGGAGGGGAGTTCACCTCACAGGAGTTCGGCGAGTACTGCGCTCAGCACGGAGTACAACGTCAGCTCACAGCCCCGTATACGCCGCAGCAAAACGGGGTTGTGGAGCGGCGCAACCAGACGGTGGTCGGCATGGCGAGGAGCATGTTGAAGGCGAAGGGTATGCCCGGGATATTTTGGGGTGAGGCAGTTATCACGGCTGTCTATATCCTGAATCGATCCCCTACCCGCGGCCTTGACGGGAAGACGCCATATGAAGCTTGGCATGGAGAGCGACCAGCCGTCAATTATTTCCGAACTTTTGGGTGCGTGGGGCATGTCAAGAACACGCACCCCCACCTGAAAAAGTTGGAAGACCGGAGTACTCCGATGATTTTTCTTGGCTATGCTGCAGGGACGAAGGGATATCGGATGTATAATCCGGCTGATGGGCGTACACACATATCACGTGAC
Source organism: Neostapfia colusana (assembly GCA_030760725.1). Lineage (NCBI taxonomy): Eukaryota > Viridiplantae > Streptophyta > Magnoliopsida > Poales > Poaceae > Neostapfia > Neostapfia colusana. The sequence goes on along the minus strand of JASWHV010000019.1, from coordinate 3,056,706 downwards.
GTGATATTCGACGAGGCGGCCAAGTGGGACTGGGGAGAAGGAGCAGGAGAAGAGGACTACACCACCTTCCACGTCGACTCCTTAGGTCCAGCAGGTGCTGGACCTGCTGTTTCAGCACCCGGAGAGGTGCTGCAGGGTCCGGAGGGGCCGAACAACACCCCTGCAGTGCCCAGGAGGGGCACAGAAGGGTCTGTACAGACCCTAGGAGTTCCTGCGCCAGCCTCCAGACCTGCTGGAGAGAGTCCAGCACCTGCAGCGTCGCCCCAAGGGCCCCTGCAGGGGCTGTCCAGCGCAAATCAGGGCTGGGACAGTCCTGCACGGGGGTCAGCAGCAGTGGGGGATTCCGGACTTGAAGATTCCAGCACCTTCATCACGCCCCGGAATCCTCCACGGCCCATCTGCTTCGCCTCACCGCTGTCGGACCCCGGCAGCAATGTTGTCGACGCCTACTACGACGACGGCGCGAAACTACGGTTCCGCACGATGCGCAACATACTCGGAACCCTCACCCCACCTGGTCGGGCTGAGCGCCCACCAAGCTTGGAGGAGGGGGAGCTTATGTTCACCACCGCGAAGGAGCCCACGTCCTTCGCCGATGCTGAGGAACACCCATGCTGGAGACGGGCCATGCTCGAGATGGAGTCCATAGAAGAAAACAAGACTTGGCAACTTGTTGATCTTCCTGCAGGACACAAGCCCATTGGCCTCAAATGGGTGTTTAAGGTGAAGAAGGACGAGCATGGGGAGGTGGTGAAGCACAAGGCTCGATTGGTGGCAAAAGGCTATGTCCAACGGCAAGGAATAGACTTTGACGAGGTATTTGCTCCTGTAGCTCGTCTCGAATCTATTCGCTTGCTCCTTGCAGTTGCTGCACACAAGGGGTGGGAGGTACACCACATGGACGTGAAGAGCGCCTTCCTGAACGGCGACTTGATGGAGGAGGTGTACGTCTCCCAACCCGTTGGCTTCATCATCGACGGAGCCGAACACAAGGTGTATCGGCTCAAGAAAGCTTTATATGGACTTCGTCAGGCGCCCAGGGCCTGGAATGCCAAGCTCAACGATAGCTTGCTATCACTTGGTTTCCAGAAGAGTACGAGCGAGCACGGGATCTACTTCCGTGGAGCTGCAGAGGAGAAGCTCATCGTCGGTGTGTACGTCGACGACCTCGTGATTACAGGAGGCGGCACGATCAAGAAGTTCAAGGAGGAGATGATGAAGCGGTTCAAGATGAGTGACTTGGGTCTCTTGTCGTATTATCTTGGCCTGGAGGTGCGGCAGACCGAAGAAGGGATAAGCGTTGGGCAAGCGGCCTACGCTTCCAAACTTGTCTCTAAAGCTGGCCTGGAAGGATGCAATCCCTGTGCATTTCCCATGGAGCAAGGCCTCAAGCTTTGCAAGACAAGTGATAGCCCGTTGGTGCATGCAACGGGCTATAGGAGCTTGGTTGGAGGGCTGCGATATCTGGTGAACACACGCCCCGACCTCGCCTACTCGGTTGGGTACGTGAGTCGGTTTTTGGAGGAGCCAAGAGAAGATCACTTTGCCGCAGTCAAGCGCATCGTACGCTATATAGCGGGTACGATCCACTTCGGAGTTTTCTATCCAAAAGGAGGCAACATGGAGTTGATTGGCTACTCGGATAGCGACTTTGCGGGAGACGTGGAGGACCGGAAGAGCACGAGCGGGGTGTTGTTTTGTCTTGGAAACAGCCCCGTTTCATGGCAGTCCTGCAAGCAGAAGGTGGTGGCCTTGTCCTCATGTGAAGCAGAGTATATCGCAGCAGCTCAAGGGGCATGTCAAGGTGTATTGATGGCACGGCTGATGGAGGACTTAGCTGGAAAATCGAAGGCGCCGGTGCTGCGGGTTGATAACAAGTCAGCTATAGACTTGAGCAAGAATCCGGTACACCATGACAGGAGCAAACACATCGACGTCAAGTACCACTACATACGAGAGTGTGTGGACAGCGGTACTATTGTGCTTGAGCAAATCTCCACTCAAGACCAGATGGCGGACATATTGACCAAGGCTCTTGGAAGACAAAAGTTCGTGGAGATGAGAAGAAGGATCGGGATTCTAGACATGGGCCAGTGTCAGGATCAGGAGGAGAATGTGGGCCGGCCCCACCCTGGCCCAGGGCGGCCAGAACTGGGCCAAGTGGGCTGGTCAGCCCTGGCCCAGGCCGGGGCCCCTTTCTAGAAGGTTTTTGAGTTTAATCTTCTTAGAGATAGATTAAAAGATCCTTTGTAACAGATTAGGACTCTTGTAAGGGGGGGCTATATATACAAGCCAAAAACACCCCAAATTGTGAGAGAGATCAATACAGAAAATTTTCCTCCACTTTTCTAACCCTAGCCGCCTCTCTCCCTCCTGCCCTAGCCGCCGGCCTAGCCTCTGCCCTAGCCGCCGCCCAGCTCCTGCCCTAGCCGCCGCCTCCATCTGCAGCCCTAGCCGCCACCAGGGGCTAGAACCAGCCGCCGCCCCTGTTTCCACCTCTATTCTGTGTCTCTTCAACACCAGAACAGATCCGGCGGCTCCTGATCTCCCCTGTTCTGTTCTGCTGGAACAGAACCTGGCGTGACTCTCTGTTCTGCTCTGTCCAGCGCAGGAGCAGAAGCTGAATCAAGCCTGCGGCTGTTCTGTTTCCCTAAACAGTTGCTGTTATTCCTCTGTTGTTGGCTGAAGATTTTTCTGGTCTGTCTTCAGGGAAGACAGATTGATCTGCTAGGGCAGATCAGCTTGTTCAGCAAGAACAGAGGTAGTTTCAGCGCCGGAATTGCAACATGCGACACTCCTCCCGACCTGCTCGAAAGCAGCCCGCGAGGTTCTTTGATCGGAGGGGGCTTGGCGCTCTACGCGACCTGGGCTCGAGGGAGCGGATGAACACCGAGGTTTTACGTGCTTCGGGCCGCCGGAGCGTAATACCCTACGTCCACGGGACTGCTTGTTGTATTGCTTGCTTGCGCGTGCTTGTGCGTCGTGGGATCTAGAATGCGAACCTCTTGTCGCGTGGTCACCCCGATCCTCTTATAGTCCAAGGCTGGGGTGGTTACAATGAGGCTTGGGGCCCGACATGTGGCCCCAAAGCTATGTAAACCCTATACATGATCTAGGGCTTCATCCTCTGAGTAGAGTGGTTGACGGGGGAGTTAAGACCCGCCGCCTGGCGCGTTGAGCGCCCCTGTCCGTGTGTCAGGTGATTATGAAGTCGTCTTGTCGCCGCGTCTTCTCGTCCTGCTTGGGCGGCTTCGTGTCGTTGGGTGGCACTGTACCGCTGTCACGCCTCGCCGTCTGTCTTGTCACTATAACTGCGAACGTGCAGAGGACGGTGGCGTGTGTAGTGCGCCATGCTTCTGGGGAAAGTGCGAGCCTTGAATGCGAAGCCTGACAGCGCACTTCCTTCTTGACTTCGTCGACCCAGGCCTACGACAGATCGCGGCGCGCGTGGCAGCTTCGGAGCTCTTATCGACGGGTGTCGGTACCCTCAATACCGGGCACCCCCGCGCACAGGGTGAAACCGCCTAAAGACCTCGCCCCCTCCGCAGGGGCGAGCTCCGAAGGCGCCACGTGTCCAGTAGGGCCGGAGCTCCCCTCTCCTCAGAGGACAGCTCCGGGCCTGCCAAGTGGCCCGGAAGGCCGGACCTCGCCCCCTCCGCAGGGGCGAGCTCCCAAGGCGCCACGTGTCCAATAGGGTCGGAGCTTCCCTCTCTCAAAGGATAGCTCCGGGCCTGCCACGTGGCTCAGGAGGCCGGACCTTACCCCCTCTGCGGGGGTGAGCTCTGAATGCCCCACGTGTCTAGCGGGGCCAGACCTCCCCTCTTCCTAGAGGTGAGCTTCGGGCCTGCCACGTGGCCAGCAGAGCCGGACCTCCCCCCTCCGTGGGGGTGAGCTCCGAAGGCTCCACGTGTCCAGCGGGGCCGGACTTCCCCTCTCCTCGGAGGAGAGCTCCGGGCCCGCCACGTGGCCAGCAGAGCAGCGCTGCCCGCCTGGCGCGGTAGGCAGCGAGAGTAAAGGCGCGCCATGCCTTTGACGTATAAGGCATTCAAGACCCGCACCTTCCCAAGACGCGGAGGCGCGGCGCACGCCTGTCAGAAGGCACTGTGACCAGTCACAGTCAAGACAGGCGTACAGTGTCAGAAGCTGCAAACCAGTGAAGGCAGCGACAAGATATGGACAAGACATGCCCTACCGCCCCTACCATCACCAACGGCTACACCCAACCTGTGGCATGCGCAGGGTGGCAGGACGACGACCTCGAAGCCATCGCCAAGACTACGTAGCTGGTAGGAAATCACCCCGGGGCCACCTGTCAGGCCCCGGGGCCCACCTTGTAAGCCGCCCGGGCCTTGGACTATAAAAGGCTCAGGTAGGCAACGTTACAAGGGGTTCGAACTCCCGTGAGTTCAGCTCCCTCTAGGCCAAGGGTTCGGCAGTTCGCCACCCATCCTCATACTCAAGGAAGCCAGTGCTCCAAGCACTCCCGTGGACGTAGGGTTTTACACTCCGGCGGCCCGAACCACGTAAAATCCCCGTGTCAACCATCTCCTTCCTTCGACCACTCCGACGAGACCCTCGCGACAGGACTAGCCCCTCCGAAAAAGAACCTCCGCGGGCTGCCCAGAGCAGGCCCGGGGGAAGTGTCGACCGCAGACGCTTCGACAACAGGTTTGGAGTCAGGGGACACGTGGCAGCTCCGGACCTCACCTCGGCGGAGAGGTATGGGTCGGAGCCCAGGGCACGTGTCAGCTCCGGAGCCGTCCTCAGCAGGGAGGTGGCTCTGAGCCAAAAGACACGTGGCAGCTCCGGACCTCACCCCAGCGGGGAGGCTTGGGCCGGAGCCTAGGGCACGTGTCAACTCAGGAGCCTTCCTCAGCAAAGAGGTGGCTCTGAGCCAAGAGACACGTTGTAGATCCAGACCTCACCTCGGCGGAGAGATACAGGTCGGAGCCTAGGGCACGTGTCAGCTCCAGAGCCGTCCTTAGCAGGGAGGTGGCTCTGAGCCAAAGACATGTGTCAGCTCCGGACCTCACCCCAGCAGGGAGGCTTGGGGCAGAGCCAGGGCACGTGTCAGCTCCGAAGCCTTCCTCAGCAGAGAGGTGGCTCTGATCCAAGAGACACATGGCAGCTCCGGACCTCACCTCGGCGGGGATGCTCGGACCGGAGCCTAGGACATGTTTCGGCTCTAGAACTCAAGCGCACGTGACAGCCCCAGAGCTGACCTCAGGGCCAAGGGCACGTGGCTATGTCAGGGCCCACCTCAGCAGAGAAACGAGGCCAAGGCCGTATTTTACTCTCTACGCTGGATACCCAAACCAATAGTGGAACAAAGTTGCTAGAACTATAAAAAAACATGCAACACGGTTACAATGACATTCTAAGATAAACATGGCATCTACTTCCTATAATCAGCCACCAAATATAAGCAGGATGACAGAAACCCCCACTCTCCTATAAACCCGACCGATCCATTTCCTTATGAATCGTATCAATATATCCAAGAAAGCTCTATCGACGATCTAACATGCCTAAACACTGTTCACCAGAGGCGCCCCACTTTCCTGTACTACCGTTGATACATACGGTCTATGAAATGCAGGACTAACAACAAAGGAGATCCAGCAGAAGAAAAACAAACAGAATTTTTGGAAGCTATGAGCAAGCAATCAGCAACAGCCGCAAAAGAAAGAACCACTCTGTGCTCCACTGCTGAATGGACAAGCGATTCTCGTAATCTCGTTGGATGGTGAAGAGAAAAGGGGGATTAACGATGATAACAGGCACCTGAACGGAGGGGGATTAACGATGGGAGCGGGCACCTGAACGGACGAGGATGGTGCGTCGAGGCATAAGAGTGGTCTGAGCTTCTCCCGGACGGCCACGGCTACCGCCTCGCCGCCGCCGGTGGAGCGGGTAGGCGGGGTGGCTGCCGGAGAAGGCTGAGGCTTTAAGCGTGCCATGGCAGGAGCAACCAAATCGTAGGGTTCTGCAATGGGCCCAGTATAGAATGGTGCAGGGCCCAATGGCACTCAAGTTCCGTTTTATTCTCTTTCCTTTTTTCCCAGTTCTGGAAATGATTCCCAAATTAGTTATCATGATTCGACTCTCTCTATATGAATCAAATGATTGAAGAAAAATGGTTGTTAACACTCGAAAAATCTAGTCTAACAATATAGATTCAGGGCCTTAGTATTATATATGCAATTAGCTTAACTTCGAGCATTCATCAAATTTGGAATATCAAAAGGTGACTTTCATCCTATGTTATCGCTTGAGATTCAAATCACCATATATTTTATATGAACAACACTCCCTCCATTCATATTTATTTGATGTTCGGAAAGATAATTTTAGTTCTCCAAACATTACTTGAATATAGAGGTAATACGAGGCTCAAATGGAGTGTAATTTAGGTTGTTTGCAGTGGTCTCCTGGACCAGTTTCTCTACTAGTAGATGAACCCGTAGTGGTTACTTTAAACGCTTCTATTGTTCATTCCCTTAAAACACCAGCAGGTGGTTAACACGTAGGTCCATATTCTGTTTGGATCGTATAGAGTAAAATACATAAGGGAACAAATGCGGGATAATACAGGAAGAAATCTTTCTAAGTAACAGTAAAGGATATAGAATATTGCTTTATAGGATATTTTAGAGAAGAACGAATGCAAACAATCTTAAAAATAGAGTTAATATCATCCATATGCACCATTTATTAGACTTGATAAAGATATAAGACATTCGGTTTATGTTCCCTAGAGAAGGCTGCTTGGCTAGGCAATGACATATCCACCTCACGTGAACGTGATGGAACAAGTTACGCATTTTAATCACCTCGCAATCATCATTTACCTGCTACATCTATGCCGCATTGTCCAGTCCATTTCTCCCTCTTGTTTCATAGTTTATCATTATCACACCTCATAAATGAGTTGATTTCAGCACAAATACGTGTTATTTCCAGAATTCTCAAGGACATTCGGACATATTTTTATAATCGATTTCCAATATTTTACCAAATACTACCTCTGTCCCCAAATAAGTTAAGTTTGGGTTTGGTCAAATCTGTCTTTTACTAATAACTTCCATAAATTTGATCAACTTTAACAATATGAGACCTATATTTTTAGATTTATCATAATCATAATATGTAATTAACATAATATTAAGGGGCTATTGTGTTTATACCCTTGGTTGCAAATCCAATTGTGATTTTACCCTCCAAAGTTAGATTTTATGATTTTACCCCTACTTTTTCAAAGTGAAGTCAAATTATACCTCTACTCCGTTATGTGTTGTTAACGATATTAAATTATGATTACAAAAGAAAGAAATACTCTTGTGATTTTACCTCTACTTTTCTTCCGTATTTATGATTTTACTCATATTTTCATATAGTCGCGTATTAATCTGTGTTTATGCAAAATAGCGGTAAAATCATAAACAAAAATTAAAACTAGACGTAAATCACAAGGGCATTTCTGTCTTTTTTATCATATTTGACACCATTAAAAGAGTAGGGGTATACTTTAGTTTCATTTCGAAAAAGCAGGGGTAAAATCACAAGCTCTAATTTTAGAGGGTAAGATCACAATTGAACTTGCAACCAGGGGTATAAACATAATAAACCCTAATATTAAAATTTATTAAGTTTCTGGAATCTATTGGTTAAACATAGGTTTGACTAAACCCAAACATAATTAAATTTATTTTAATACGGAGGGGTAGATGGTTTTCGCTGAATATTTTCTCTAGGAAAGGGTTTTAAGTTTCGTGAGGCAAGGGGGTCTAGAATTTAAGATTTATTACAAGATTTGAAAATATTTATTTTTAGATAATGGGAAAATAATATTGCAGCCCTTGCCTCATCAAGAGGTTAGAGCCTAATTATTACAAAATGTATTCAGCACATCTACCTGCCTCGCGCACACGAAAGAATAAAACACCAACATAGTTCAGATGACAAAATGAATTAAACAGTAAATCTATTACCAAGTTTCTATCATAGTTACTGAAAAGCTGCATGATTGTGGTCTTCAGCTCGAGGCATGCTGACTTCATCATCTCTTTGCCTTGGTCACAGTTTTGGAGTTGGGACTAGAACTGAAACCAATATGTTCTCCCCAATAGTATTTTCATATATGTTTTAACCAAACAATTATTAAGGTAGATGCACCAACAACTAGGTGTTGTTTCAATCTTACTTCTACACCTATTAATAATCCGTGTCCAAACATATGACAAAAGCTATCATGTGGTTGTAAGTTAAAAGTGTATTCTACTGCACGCTCTGCAAAGAAACTCAGCATAATGACAATCAATAAACATATGTTGGATAATTTCATTTTGGCTACAAAAGCAACATTTCTTCTTATTATTCCCATTGTGTCAATCTAAATTATCTCTGTTTAAAGTCACCCATACCAAATAAAATCTTTATTTTAAGTGACATTTTTAGGTTCCATAAGACTTTATCCCACTCTATATGACCATCATTCATTAAAGCCCCGTATCTAGAGCTAACAGAGAATTGACCATGCTGATGTAAGTTGCATCTAAACACATCACTACCATATTCAGTTGGATATGTACTATTCTTGCAACTAAACTACGCCATAGTTCAATATTCTCACCACTAAATGTTCTACGAAATGATACAATACTTGATATAGTACTAAGAACATTTGCAGCAGTTGCATCTTTGCGTCTAACATACGCAAGTAAAGATGATGATGTGCATGATCTCATTGATGAGAAGTTTAGCCCCGATCTTTCGAAAGGTAAGTCGATTGAGGTGGGGAACTCGATGTCGATGATCCGCGGCACTCGAGCAGCTCGAATACCCCTGCAATCACTGCACCACTGCTCCGTTGGTTATTAATTGTGCTTTACACGCTTGACCTCGCCAAGAAGGTTAATCCCTGCAAGTGCAACCGAGAACACGAGCAAGAACGAAGAAAAGCAATCTGAATTGCTAAGTTGGGGTCTCACAAACGGATGAACGGCGAAACTATGTATAACAGATTATCTAAGCAAAACTCAATTGTTTGTGGCGTCTACTATGGAGTATGAATAGGTGGGAGGACGTCTAAGGGGTATTGCGGTCATCACCTTACCTTAAGACACGAAAATAATAGACTTGTACTTGATACAAGGCCCAATGGCCCAATACGATGGTGCAGCACCATGACAGATTCTGAACTCGTTGCTTTGACGATTCCCGTCGAGTCTGGAATAATTTGACATGGGACCAGCGACATTGCAAAGATTATCCTTTCCCCTTTGCGTACATATGTAGAACGTACAAAATGGAGTCAGTATACATCTTGGGCGTTCCTTTTAGTGCGAAGTTCTCCTAGGTCCCGAGTTGGACTCGATTTCGAGTTGGGCTCGGCTTCTATCTTCTTTGGACGTATTCTCTGGTCCTTCAAGCCCGTAAGACTTCCTTTAAGTACTTCTTGAACCTCTTCACGGATCCTAATCACAATTAAGTCATTAGGTAGCAATCTATTTTCAAAAACATATAAGGAAACATATAAGAATGAGCTCACCTCTAAATTCAATTGTTGTGTGTGAACTCTAATGATTGTGTCTTGTATGTTCAATTGCGTGTTGTGTATATCTATACAAGTGATGTCCTCATCATCCTTCCCTTCTTGAATTGGAGTCGTGCTAGACTCAAACTCATCTTCTCTCATATGTGGTTCCAAATATGCAATGTCATCAAATCCTCTTGTGCGCATGAAAGGGGGAGGCCATACGACATAGTGCACCATCTCGATGTTCTCCATCAAATAAGCGTGCATGTTCACTTGTGCCAGAATCCCAAATAAATAAACATCGTGCTATGTTTGTATGTGCAATGATCATGTGCATGATCTCATCATTCTCCCCTTCTTGATGACAAGCCATCCACGACTTACAGTAAAAATGCTTGCTTTGGGGATAGAATGAGCGTTGTCCATACTGCACAACCGCAGCGAACAATGCTCCTCTTTTATATGTTGTCCCTGCTGCAAGAAAAAAGGACTAGAAAAACTTGACAAGGCATTATTAGTGTTAGTGCATCCATTTACTTTACCATGTTGTTGCAACATAAAAGGAGATTTCTCATTTGAACATATTTAAACTTTATGCACCATAAACACACCACTATGTTCATAGTTGCCTATAGTATGAAAAATATTTCTTGTCAACAAAGGTAATTCAGTTTTTAAAAATATTCTTCTCTCTACAGTATGCAAATCACAAAGAGCATCAAATTCAATATAACCCAAAGTATTTAGAGAAGACAATAACTTTAGCTCATCAATTTCATAAGTAACGGGAATAAAAATTTTAATTTCAGCAGAAGTGGGTAATAAAATTTCAAGTTCATTCACTTGTTTTCACATAGGGATATTAGAATTATCAGCACACAACTCATTCTTAGCGCAAGGATCAGTAGGAAAATCAACATGTGACAATAGTGTATCAATAAAAGATCCCACTAGTTTCTCCTCGACAATAGCATGATTGGTGGAAATATTCAGATCCAAAAACTTCTCACCTTCAACAAGTGTATTGTGATATTCGTTACCTTTATTCTCATTTTCATCAGTAATTTGAGGTGCATTATGAATTGATAGATCTGAACTTTCACAAGAGTTGTTGAACACCTCATCCTCTTTTGCATTTTCTATATCTCTTTGTCCATGTTCCTGCAAAAGGTTAGTCATAGGAGGAGGTACAACAAGAAAATTCTTCTGAAGTTCATGTATTTCATCTTTGCAATTAGATACATTAGCAAAGGTTTCTCGCATAAGAATTTTCATATTATTCCATGTTCGAGGTCTTTCTAAATCACTTAAGTTCTTCCACCATGTTAATGCAAAATCAATTAATGCACTAGCAACATTCCTAAGCTTTCCCCTTTCACACATACGACATTGTCCAAAATTTTGTCAATCTCTATTGCCCAAGCAATATATTCATTGTAACCAAAACCATCATAAAAAGGAAGAGATGGAAAGAAAAATAAGTACTTCTTATGAAAGGAGTTGTGGAGGTGGTCTGAACATCATGTGAATCTTCGGTTGATCCAAATTTGTCAATGTGACCATTGTTGATGTTTGATTTTTAGTGAGCAGTTCCATCGTTGTCTTTATCATGTCAATCATCTCAACAATTAATTTATAATTCTTGCTTTTACCTGACATTGTTAGTAGCAAACAGAAGGCAACCAAAATATGTTATCCCTATCAACTACAAAGGATAATAGCAAAATGGAAGTAGAATCACACACTCTCAAGCGTCTTATCACGCTCTTACAAGTGTTCTTACCGACACTGCAGGTGGCAAACGGTGGCCAGTGTGAAGAACCAATCGAGCATCGGATGATTGCAGAGGTGTATGAACTCAACTCAAGAGAAAAGTGTAGCTTGGAAGGAACTTTATATCATATCATGTGAGGGCCTCACCGGCCTCGACTAGCCCGTATCATGCTGAGGGGTGTTGTGTTGCACAGCACCGGATAACACACATAAAAGGTACCAAGCGGAAGCAAAGTTTCATTACATAAAAGAGTTTATGAACATGTTTACAACAAAATATGTTCAGTCCACACTCACGGTCGTAGTAAGCACAGAGTTCACGTTTAGCCCGTGAGAGTGTCCCCTCTAGCACACACACACACACTAACACGGCGGCGTGCATGACTCACATTCGACGGGGTTGCCCTCTTGGGATCCGTCTCCTCCTCGGGAGTCTCCTCCTCATAACACCCTGCAAAAGCTTCAAACACAAGCAGTGAGCACGATGGCTCAGCAAGTCTGACCCGTCTCACCTACACATGTAACTCTACATGCTGGAATTGCAATGTGTAATAGGAAAGTAAGTTGCAAGGACACGCCTAAATAGTTGAACCTTACTTTCAAGTTTTAGCAGCAAGTTGTGGAGAACCTCACGCTAAGACACATAAGAGAGCCGCAATCAAACAAGAAACACATTCCTCTCATGTGCTTTGCCCAAGGTTAAAAAGAACTTTAATTTGCTCTAAACTACAACATATCATTAGCAACCAAGGTATAGCTTTCAATCAGCAACTTTTAACATGACTCTAGCCTGTTCTTTCTACGTCACGGTACAGTGAACAAGTGGTACTCATTGACTGCGAGGGACGGCAATTATAATCGATTTACACCTACAGGGGTTACCCGAATAACCCGTCACGTACGCCGGTACTCGATGTTGCCTACAACAACCATCACGGACGTTGTACGCAACCACCTTTCATCCGTCAGCCAAATGTTGAACCGGTCCTATCATCCCGAGCAAGAGGTCTCTGCGTGCGTATCCGCAGTACCGCTAGCCGATTTACACCTCAATCTCTCAACCTACCCTCTGGACAACAAGCAATGCCTCAACACCTAGCTACCCAAATTACATAGGTTTCCCGGTTCCCATATATCCGGTAGATCTTCGGTACTGTTCTAGCTTGTTCAACAGGCCCGCACACGGCTCGGTCCTCAACCGACACAAGCATAGCTATGGCACCCATGCCCCAAAGTCCTCCTGCCCTTACTCTCCGCTCGATCTCATTTTTTTCTTGCCATGTGTTCCATTTGCTATCTTTACCCGAGTAGTGTGCCTCTAGCCTATTCTCGCGAGCAGTTCCAACTACTCGACTTGTACCGAATCCTACACTATCTTAGCATTGCAGTAGCTAATCAAGGTATAAAAACCTAAGCCCAAAACCAGGGTTTTCATGGCTATGCATTTGGGTTTTCAAACAAGACTCTAATGCATAAATAAGGTGGATACTCAATGTAAGTTCTCAAAACAATGAAGTTTATAAAAGGCTAATGCAAACCAGAGCTTGCCTTGCTGCTGTTGGTCGTAGGCTAGCTGTTCCTCCAGAGTTATGAAGTCTAAGACTTCTGGCTCCTCCTCAATCTTAGCTACTACATGAGATAAACATATGTATATGTCAATTTGAATGCATTTGAATTTGAAGTTGAATTTGTTAAGCCCATAAGTACTGCTAGACAGGCCCAATGATTCTGAAATTTTTACTGTGGTTTGCATAAAACCTAAACAGAGACTTAACCAAATTTCATTTACAGCAAAGCTCATTTGAGCCCTGCACAAATAAATGTTTATTTGGCCTTAATTGAATCTCTTAGGGTGTTCTAGGGATTTTCATGGAGCAAGCCATGACTATCTGGGAACTAGATTTTCCAATGGTTCTAATGGAATTGGTTTCACCTAATTTGAAGATTCCTATCCAAAGATATGAGCTAAACAAGTTTAGGGAAATTCTGAAAAATGTTTCTGGATATTTTTCCTTTTTCTCCGGAACAGTTTTAGTAATCACACCATTAGGTGGATCAAATGAGCTCCAATGGATATGAAATTTTTATGGTAGCTCAGGGATATTATGGTGAACATACCGGGCAAATTTCAGAATTTTCCACCATAGGGTTCTCCAGTTAAAATTCTAAACATTTTAAATTTTGAAGAATTAATTCTGGACAATTAAGGATTTTCATAAAGTGAAACATGATTTGTTGGAAAGTACTCAGAGAGCTGAATCCAACAAAATTTTGTTCACTCGATTTGGAGTTTCATAGCCAAAGTTATGGGGTTTTGAAGTTTGAACTAGAATCTAAAATTCGGGAAATGTTTAAATTGCTGCGCATGGGACCGGGGCTACGTGTCGCCTGCTCAGCGGCTGACACACAGGGCTACGGACTTTTACACGTGTAGCCACAAACGATCCGGAGCCACAGCTGATCCCTGATTTAAATATCCACCTGCTGACGCGTGGGGCCGGGGGTTCTTCAACCTCCCGCCATCCCACGCTCGGCCGCCGCCCCCCTCGCCGGAGTGCTCGCCGGAGGGGCTCTGCCGTGCACCAAACTTTGAGATTTTTGCCGCCTCTGCCTAACTACATGCGGGGAACACGGTGCTGGTCTTAGCTCGACATGACAACAACCGGAACATGGCCGACGACGAGCGGCGTCTTCAGAAGAACTTCGGCCGTGTCGGTCGGGCTTTCTAGCACCCAAAGGATCGAGCAAAAGTTCGTAGAACATCAGTGCACCCCAGGGAAGGTCGTCATGAACTCAAATGAGCTCATAAACGACCCCAACTAGTATGTCACCGTGCGACCTAGGTCGGAAATCGGAAACACTAGCAAAACTCGGAGAACAGTGGCTACACCCGATGGTTCTCCGAAGTTCCTGATCCTATGGACTTGCATGGACGTCTAGAATCAGTTCTTTAAGTTAGGTGATGAGTGGTGCAGTGTGTAGCATGAATTTTGCGAAGTGGTCCGGCGGCTTCTTTGTACACCGGCGCAAAACCATGAAATTTCGGTGACGGCATCTCTTGTCACGCCGCCGGAGCTTTCGGTAATGGAAGAGGGAACTATGACGAACGTCTTTGCTGTTTACAGCTCGGAGAAAGGTGGGCTGTGGTGGCCGGACGAGTTGTTCTAGTGGCGGCGGCTAGGGTTGAACCGAGGACGAAGAAATGGCGTGGTGGGGCTCGAGGAAGGTCGGTCATGGTCTGGAACCAGTGTGAGAATGTCGAGCAAGGATCGGCGAACTCGGTTGTGGCCTCAGTTCGGCGTGACAGCCACTGGTTCGACAGGGCGAAGGTGGAACCGAGAGCTCGGGTGAGCAGCGAGGTTCTTTCATTCGGGGATGATGCAAGCGGGCTGTGATCGGTGAAATATCGCAGAGAGGGTTCGGGCGTCGGGTAAGGACGCCGAGCGGTGGCCTCCAGCGCGTGCGAGCGAAGTAGCTGCTGCCCGGCGCTGTGGCTCGGTGGCACGCTCAGCTGCAGCCCGAGAATCCGAGTACTCGGTCTTCAGTCGGTTTGCTCCAAATGGGTGACTGACAAGAGGGCCCCACTTTCCAATTTTAACCTCTGAAATTCAATTTCTCCACTGCTCAAAACAGTAGAGACCTTCTTACCCTTGGTCATTTGGTCATTCACCCAAATTGGGATTGGTTTATAAAATGATCAAATTGTGGAATTGGTTTGATTGAATTTGCAGCACATGTGAACTGAAATTCAAATCTGATTCGAATTTAGCCAAATTAGCTCATGTCAAGATCAACTCCAAATGGAGTGAAAATTGGTGTGTGACGTCACAAAAATGTGCTGAGTGTGAATATGGATCCCACTTTTGAATTCATGAGATGAAAGGAGTTTGAATTTGAATTTAAGTTCAAACTAGCCTCTTTCTAATTGTACCCAAAAATACCTCCAAAGGTTTTGGATTTGGGTGAAACTTGGTATGAGCATTCCTGGCAAGGTGTAGAAGTTTTTCATATGCTCAGCCCCTATATGATGCATGTGGGAAGTACCACTTTTGCATTTTGTGAGTTTATCATCTAATGACTATGTTGATGGTGTTTACTTGCTCTTCAAAGATGTTCATAAAACTTCCTCAAATGAGGTGTGTGTGGTGTGATGAACACTTTGAATGTGTGCAAAAACTTGAGCCCTTACATTCCTCCCCCCTTAAAAGAATATCGTCCCGAGATTATAAGGTGAAAATGAGATAGGACGGTGAAAAATTACCGTAGGTGCGATGTTAAAAAGTTGGGGTAGTTAGTGTGAAGAAAGACTTCGCTCTCCCATGTCGCTTCATCTACAGAGTGATTACTCCATAGAACCTTGTAGAACCACAACGTACGGTTGCATGTGGTTCGGGCCTTTTCATCAATAATCTGAACTGGTTCCTCCTGATAAGGGAGATCCGGTTTCAGTTTCTCGACATCCCCCCAGCTAAACGGTGGTTGAAAGCTTTAGACACTTCCTCAGCTGAGAAATGTGAAAGACGTCATGCACACCGGAGAGTGTCACTAGTAATTCCAGCCGGTATGCAACTGACCCACATCTTTCTGTAATCTGGAATGGACCGATGAATCGGGGTGCCAACTTTCCTCTACCCCCGAATCTGTTCACGCCCTTTATTGGAGACACACGTAGATACATGTGATCCTCGACTTCAAATTGCAAAGGATGTCTTCTCCGGTCCGCGTACTGTTTTTGTCGGGATTGGGCAGCTTTTAGGTTCACTTGAATCAGCCGAACCTTTTCTTCCGCATTATTGACAAGATCAATCCCGAAGGTGACCCTTTCACCAGACTCACACCAATTCAACGGTGCGGCATTTTCTCCCGTGTAGCGCCTCGTAAGGCGCCATCTTGATGCTGGCTTGGTACGCATTGTTGTACGAGAACTCAGCCAACGGTAAGTGATCATCCCAATTCTTATCGTGGTTGATAGCGCAAGCTCGTAGCATATCTTCTAAAATCTGATTTAACCGCTCGGTTGCCCATCCGTTTGCGGGTGGTACGCTGAACTACGGATCAGCTTCATCCCCAAAGAAGCATGTAACTGCTCCCAAAAACGAGGCACAAGTAAAGTGCCCCGATCCGAAATAATGGTACGGGGTAATCCGTATAAGCACAAGGTTCATGAGATGTATAATTCAGCATACTTCTTAGCGTTGACCGGGATAAAATGAGCAACTTTGGTGAGCCGGTCGACGATCACCCACACGGAATCATGTTTGTCAAATGTGGTGGGTAAACCGGCGATGAAGTCCATGCTCACATCCTCCCATTTCCAGGCAAGAACGCCCAGTGGTTGTAGCAGTCCCGGTTTTCTCATGTGGTCTTCCTTCACCCTTTGGCATGTATCACACTCAGACACGTACTTTGCGGTCTCCCGCTTCATCCGTGTCCACCAAAACTTGCTTCTGAGTTCCTGATACATCTTGTTGCTGCCGGGGTGAATAGAAAACTTGGACAAGTGAGCCTCATCAAAGATTTTCTTCCGCAACTCCGGGGTTACGGGGTACGACGATCCGGTCCTTGAACCATAGGACGCCATCTCCGTCTTTCCAGAAACACTTAAGATCCCCACTGTCTACACGTCTTCGCAAATGCAACATGCCCTTGTCATGTTTTTGAGCTGTCGTTATATCTTCACGGATGGTGGGTATAATAGCTAAGTTGTAGAGAGCTCCATGTGGAATCACATGCAATGGTGGCTCTCTCTCTTCCAACGGTGTGATGGTCAAATTGTTGACGTGTGACTTGCGACTCAGTGCATCCGCCACTATGTTTGCCTTGCCGGGGTGATAATGGATCTCTATTTCGTAATCCTTTATCAACTCCAACCATCTTCGTTGCCTCATGTTCAGCTCCTTCTGAGTGAATATGTACTTGAGGCTTTTGTGGTCGGTATGTAAATGTACGAGGTTACCGAGTAGTAGTGCCTCCACATTTTGAGTGCCCACGGCAACGAGCTCTAAGTCATGAGTTGGATAGTTTTGCTCATGAGTCCTGAGCTGCCATGATCGATACGCGACCACCCTTCGATCTTGCATCAGCACACATTCGAGCCCAATGCCGGATGCATCACAGTACACATTGAACGGTTTTGTTATGTCAGGCTGCGCCAAAACCGGTGCTGATGTTAAGTGCTTCACTAATGCCTTGAACGCTGCTTCACATGATGGAATCCAAACATATTTGGTAGCCTTCTTCAGCAGCTCGGTCATAGGCTCGGCAATCTTCGAGAAGTTTGGAATGAACCTCCGATAATATCCCTCGAGTTCGAGGAAACTCCGTACCTCATGAACAGTTCTCGGGGACTTCCAATTCAGCACTTGTGTGATCTTACTAGGGTCTACAGCGATGCCCTCTGCTGAGATAATATGCCCAAGAAAAGGCACTTGCGATATCTAGGATTCGCACTTGCTGAATTTAGCATATAGTTTTTGATCACGCAGATGCTTTGTGTGTTCCTCCTCCAACTTGGAATATACCAATATGTCATCGATGAAGACGACGACCGTCGAAGCGTCTGCGGTCGACACTTCCCCCGAGCCTGCTCTGGGCAGCCCGCGGAGGTTCTTTTTTAGGCGGGGCTAGTCCTCTCGCGAGGGTCTCGCCTGAGTGGACGAAGGAAGGAGATGGTTGACACAGGGATTTACGTGGTTCAGGCCGCCGGAGAGTAAAACCCTACGTCCACGGGAGTGCTCGGAGCACTGGTTTCCTTGAGTATGTGGATGACGTAGAGGGAGCTGAACTCAACAGAGTCCGAACCCCTGGAGTCCGAAGCCTAAAATGCCCGAACCGCTTGTAACGTTGCCTACCAGAGCCTTTTATAGTCCAAGGTTTGGGTGGCTTACAAGGTGGGCCCCTAGACCCGACAGGTGGTGATTTCCTACCAGCTACATAGTCTTGGCGCTGGCTTCGAGGTCCTCGTCCTGCCACCCTGCTCATGCCGCAGGCTAGGTGTAGCGTGTAGCCGTTGGTGATGGCAGGGGCGGCAGGGCACGTCTGGTCCATGTCTTGTCGCTGCCTTCAATGGTCTGCAGTGTGACGCCCTCAATTCTGTGGAAAACCACGGAACCGAGAACTAATGCATATGTGTGCCAAGGATGTTCATCACACATACACATATACTCCACAAACTGAATTCAGAATATATATAACCACGAATAATAGAGTTTATTACAATGTCTCATGAGTCTTGGACTCATGCTCACAGCGGAAGTCTTATTTCTATGTAGCGGACGTCTTTATTCTAATGTGGAAGCAATTTAACTAATGCGGAAGCAATTCTAGGCAGCAATGGCTCCATCTCTACTCCATCCCCACAGGCAAGGTTGAGAACAGATCACACGCCTAATGCTCCATTTGGTCTTCATAGTAGTCTTCTCCTGCTGCTGATGATGAAATAATAATGCAAGTTTGAGTACAATGATGTACTCAACAAGTGCGGGAAAATATGGTATGTAGCTCATAACAAGGTAGGTATAAAAAGGCCCATTTGCAGAAAAAGCAAAGTTATTTATCAAAAGCACGATAAAACAACGACTTATCTTTAAGTGAATGTAATCCTAACATGTATTAAAATACCAATCATACCTCCGTTATGCTCATCACCTTCCATGTCACAATTAATCAATCTCATTCTCGCTCACGAAAACCTCCTCGTATTCCCTACCATCTCACGAATACCATCCTGTATTCGCTACCATTTCACCTCATAAAACAACCTCGTCTCCCACCGAGACCAACCTTGTTGCCATGACTCAATAGTCATGCAACCATCTTATCACCCGGACTCAACAGTCCCAAAACCAAATCATAACCAAACCATCCAAAACCATAACCAATAACCATCCCAATAACCATCCCAACTAATCATGGCAGTTGGCGAGACGCTCGTGACCGTAAGCTCGGCTATCATGATAGTTTTAAGAGCTCTGCAGAGTTTGCACCTCTTTACCCACAAGTTTGTGATTTCGTCACCCGTCGGCGACTGCAGAACCTCCATTATACCAGTACACAACCGTCGGTGTATGGCCAAGAGATCACAAAATAGCCTTTACAAAGGGGCTACTAGATGTATGGACTCACTAAGGTTTCACCGGCAGGCTAGAATCTCCAATTCTCCCACCCACAGGCCCCCTCTTGTGCCATGCAGTTCCCAGGGCAGTCCTCACTCGACTCCCATTCCCCGCGCCTTCCACAGTCTATAACACTCTAGCAACTTACCTAATTACTCAGCTAAGCCGCACCCATACTTGGCCTTGTGGTGGCACTGTTATCCTGGCATGAGCATGCATGGACCGGTCCTTAGATCTACGGCAAGTAAACCACCATCTCATGCTACCTCATTCATAAACCCAGTCTTGCCTAGATCTCCCTCCAATCCATGTCCATTATTAACGTCAGTTTCTCATTATCATTACGAGTGCAGTTAGCTAGACACATCTATCTCGCTTCCCAATGACATGGACTCAGCGAAGCATAAAAGTAAAAACCATACCCGACTCATAAACTTCCCAACCTACAAGGGTGGTTTAACCAAAGCTAGTAAACTCTTATAAAAGGGTTTCTCGTCATGTTTGACTCAACACACACACCTTTTCGCAAAACAAAACAGTTTTACTCAAAACATAGGATCAATATGGTCAAGGAGCACTTGCCTTGTTCTTGCGGTTCTGGTGGCTCTTGGATCTCGAAACCTTGTTGTTGCAGCTCATCGTAGACAGCTCCCTGAGCTTGTCCTTCTATACAGGATCACGTACATAGAAGATTCATAACAATCAATATCATGCACAAACTTTAACTAGATGTGATGATGCATATGCATGCTATCCTATGATCAGTTTCATTAGATCAGTTTATACGTGTTCTTGCATGGCTTTATGATGAACAGGGGTGTTCGGATCAGATGTGGACGTGGCGATGACCATGTCTTTTAGGTCAACCCGATCAACAAGTGATCTGTCCACGAGAAAGCTTATGTTCGAAAGGAATCAAAGAATAGATGCAAAGAAAACACAACGATATCATAAGGTGGTATTGGAGACCTACCTCACGTTCTTCTCGGTCTCGGGTCCTTCTCAGATCGTTGGGCTCTCTTCCGGCGATCTTCCTTGCTGAACTCCGGCGATGGCTTTCTCGGCGAGTTGAGGCCAGGGTTCTAAGTCGTCGGCTCAGGATTTGGAAAAGAAGTTCGTGGTTTCGGCCAAAGGTTCTGGTTTATATTTATAATCGGGAAAAGAAGAGTCCTAATCTGATTGTATCCCGAATAAGAGTCCTATTCAGATCATCGTTGAATCTTAACATCTTATCTTTTGTTGATTTGGTGCGGTAACATTGTGGGATTCAGGTCGGTTTCTTCTCCATGCCGATATTCGTTACAGAATCCAAAACCGCTCCAGAACTCGTTACCTCCGTGGTGATGAGCTCCGGAAGCTCCACGTGTCCACCGGGCCTGGTCTCTCCCTTCCTGCAGAGATGAGCTCCGGTTGTGCCGCGTATCAAGCGAGCGAGACCTTCCTTCTCCTTCGGAGGTGAGCTCCGCGTGCGCCACGTATCCTGGTGGTCGGGACCTCCTCTCTACTCGGAGGTGGCTCCGCACACGCCACGTGTCAGTGTCGGACCTTTCCTCTCTCCGGAGGTGGCTCCAGGTGTGCCACGTATCCATTGTGGACCTCCCTCTCTCCGGAGGTGAGCTCCGTGAATGCCACGCGTCCAGTAGCGCCGGACTTTCCTTTTTCCTCAGAGACGTGCTCCGAGGTAGACACGTGTCCAACAGTGTCGGACCTCCTGGAGATAGGCTCCGGTGTCGGCGCGTGTCCAATATAACCGGACCTCTCGGAGGTGAGCTCCGAGATCGACACGTATCCCCCGCGACTGGTCCTCTGATTCCCGTGGTGACTAGCTCCGAAGGTGACATGTGTCCTGCGGAAATGCCTTTGCTTCTTCCGCAGAGGCTAGCTCCGGGGCAACACGTGTCCCACAGGGTCGGACCTCTCCCCCCTTGCGGAGATGAGCCCCAAGCCTGCCACGTAGCCAGTTTAGCGGCGGACCTCTCCCCACTTCGCCGGGATGAGCTCTGAATACACCACGTGGTCAGCGAGCCACGGAAGTTGTCTTCGGCACTCTCTGTGAACTGGATTCGGCTCTTACTGGCTATCCTTTTGATATTTTTCTCTATTCCTACTCTTCTTAAAATGTTTTCTCTTCATAAAACATGAATATATGTTGATACCAGAAATGAGGGTGTCACATGCAGCTTCTGACACTGTGCGCCTGTCTTGACTGTGACTGGTCACAGTGCCTCCTGACAGGCGTGCGCCGCGCCTCCGCGCCTTGGGAAGGCGCGGATCTTGAATGCCTTGTACAGTAAAGGCATGGCGCGCCTTTACTCCCGCTGCCTACCGCGCCGGGCGGGTAACGCTGCTCCGCTGGCCACGTGTCGGGCCCGGAGCTCACCTCTGAGGAGAGGGGAGCTCCGGCCCCGGTGGACACGTGGAGCCTTCGGAGCTCACCCCCGCAGAGGGGGCGAGGTCCGGCCTTCTGGGCCACGTGGCAGGCCCAGAGCTATCCTCCAAGGGGAGGGGAGCTCCGGCCCCACTGGACACGTGGCTCTTTCGGAGCTCGCCCAGCGGAGGGGGCGAGGTCCGGCCTTCTGGGCCACGTGGCAGGCCCGGAGCTATCCTCTGAGGAGAGGGGAGCTCTGGCCCTGCCGGACACGTGGTGCCTTCGGAGCTTGCCCCTGCAGAGGGGGCGAGGTCCTTAGGCGGTTTCACCCAGTGTGTGGGGGTACCCGATATTGAGGGTACTGACAGTGGCCCCCGAGCCCATCTCGGTGGAGGTAACGAGCCCGAGGTGGGGCCTTCTTCTTCCCGCGCACTTTCTTGTCTTGAGTACTCCCTGTGCTGGCAGAGTCTTGACATATTCGGAGCTCAGCCTGTGAGAAGAGGGTGAGGCCTGGAATCGGAGCTTAGCCCTTGTGAAAGGGGGAGGTCCGGCTTCGGAGCTTGCCTCTGAGGAGAGGTAAAGGTCCGGCTTCAGTGTTCACCCCTGCGGAGGGGGTGAAGACCGACATCAGAGGTCACCCCTGCTGAGGGGGTGAGTTCTGGCATCGGAGCTCAGCCCTTTGGAAGGGGGAGGTCCAGCTTCGGAGCTCGCCTCTGAGAAGAGGTAGAGGTCCGGCATCGGAGCTCAGGCCAGCAGAGGGCACGAGGTCCGGAGGTCATCGGAGCTCAGGCCAGTGAAGGGCGTGAGGTCCGGAGGTCATCGGAGCTAAGGCCAGCGGAGGGCGTGAGGTCCGGAGGTCATCGAAGCTCAGCATCTGAGGAGAGGGGAGCTCCAGAGGTCATCGGAGCTCAGCCTCTGAGGAGAGGGTGAGGTCCAGCATCGGGGCTCGCCTCTAAGGAGAGGGCGAGGGCCGCCATCGGAGCTCAGGCTAGCGGAGGGCGTGAGGTCTGGAGGTCATCGGAGCTCACCTCTGAGGAGGGGGAGATGAGGTCCGGCTTCAGAGCTAACCCCTCTGAGGGGTGAGGTCCGACACTACTCAGAGATCCTCCTTTTCCTACCTCTTAGTCTTATTTGGCTTACAGTTCTGGACCGGCATACGGGGCTTGGGCAATCAGTGCACTCGACACTGGAGGTCCGGCTCCCTCCGAGGTCAGGGTGCAACCGTCCGGCCCCTAGTACTAGATCGTAGCGCTGGGGAGACAGAGTGCACACGCTTTGGGTACGGAACCATACAAAGTAGGCTGCACACCCTGGACCTCCCGAGAGCCAGAGTGCGTACACTTTGGGTATGGAACCAGGCAAAGCAGGCTACGCACCCTGGACTCCCCATGACTGGCGTAGGTTTTTCCTAGAGATGACCAACTTGCGTCATTGTACCTGACTGGGGGAGGTCCAAAAGGCTCCCTGGCCTTCGGCAGGTACCTCAAGCTCGACCGCCTTCGGTCAGGATAGCAAATGCCGACTAGGGATGAGAGTGAGAAAGGAGGGCCAAGTGTACGATGAGTGTACACTGCCTAGAGCGTGGGGAGGTGACCATATAAATTAATGCGTAATTTAAATGAGCACCTGAGTGTGGTAGGACTTATAGAGGTCGGGCTGGAGTGCCTGCCTCGTGCTCCCATGCATGGTCCCGCGGTGGTAGCGCTGGAGCTCCCGCCAGTACCATGCGATCCAGAGGTTGCTTGCCATCTTGCCTCGTCGACGAGGTCAATGTCCTGTCTGGATGGACCCGACCCTCTGTGGGGGACCCGGGATGTCTTCCTCCATTGGCTTAGGCCGACAGGAGGTAGACAGGTCCGGGGCAGCCTCCGGGAGGTGAAGTCGATATCGTGTCTGGATGGTCCCGACCCTCCCTGGGGGACTCGGGATGTCTTCCTCCATTGGCTCAGACCGACAGGAGGTAGACAGGTCCGGGGCAGCCCCCGGGAGGTGAAGTCGAGGCACGGTGGCTTGCGCTCGGGTGGAGCTGGCCTGGTTCTGCACCGCCAAGGGCATGTGCTCGGGCTGCTGCAAGTGCTTGGAGCTTCTCCAAGGCTGACACTGCAGCAGTGCGGTCTCCATGGATCCTGAGGACGCCGGTTGGTGTAGGCATCTTCAAGACGAGGTCCATGTTCTCACGCAGAGCGGGTCATACGTGGCTTCGTCGTACGCTCGGACATGGGCGGACCCCTATGGAAATCTCGGGGGGAAGCATGGCTTCGGCCCCGCATACCATGTAGAAGGGTAGTTCCTGTGACCCGACCCTGGGATGTCCGGTTGGCCCCCGACGTAGAGGAGCCGGTATCCCCCGACGGCTCTGGGTGCAACGTCTGCACCGGTCGTGTGGGTCTGCTCGGCGTGGACCTGGCACGCCTTGCATCTCCTAACCGGCTTGATGGCGTCCAGGTGGCTCTCGGTTAGTAGGAGCCATGCCAGATGGCTTAACCGACCAGCGTGTGGGATGATGAGCATTCCCTGCACTCGCCTCCGTGGATTATTGCGAGCTGGTCGCAGCCTTCCTCCTGGGTTATGCACCGCAATAGGATGTCATGGCGCCACGCCAGTAAAGATACTGGCGCGTAGCACTTAGCCATCCGCACAATCTGTTCAGCGAGTGCATGTTCATCAGGAAGGATGTCTTTCAAGGAGTCTCGGACCTCCGTGATCCATGCATTGGGACTACTTAAGCTTCTGGGTCTTGGGCGCTGGGTAGCACGAGTCCCCATGGCGCATACGATCCTTTGGCTGGCACCATGGTTGCATGGTCGCCGGGACCGCCAGCTTCGAGATGCTGGTCTCGCCCCCTTCGCCAGGTTCGGCACCCTGCGCTGCGAGTCGCGACAACGTCCCTTCGAAGGTTCCTTGGGGCTTCGGGGCTCCAGTGGAGACCTTCGATGTCAGGTTGTTGGCGAAGGTGTCATCGGCGCGCGGTACATGGCACAGGTCCAAGGTACCCAAACCGCTCCCCTGTTGGCATGAGGAGCAGCACGCCGTCGAGGTAGAACGTCCAGTGAGGCTCGGTGAAGGCCGATGCTCAGGGCTCCGGTTCTCCACCTTCGTGGCCCCCTGGGATGCTTGGTGGTGGCGTCCACCTGACCACGAAGTCAGTCGGTGCTTGGCTCTTGACTGTCTGACGTGGTCGGGAGTTCAGCTTGAACTCCGACGTCTTCGGGCTGTCCTACGGCTTTGGAGGCTGGTTGTTAATGCCAGTGACGCCCTTCTTCCGCTCTGGCGCACTTGTCTGCCAGGTTGAAGAGCTCTGAGATGTCTTGCACCTCTCTGGTGGCCAACTTCTCGAGCGTCTTCTTGTCCCTCACACCCTGTCGGAATGCGACCACCACTGATGCATCCGGGATGTGGGGGATGGTGTTGCGTACTTGGAAGAACCGCTGGATGAAGGAGCACAGTGATTTTCCCGATTGTTGCTGCATGGCGTGGAGGTCCAGCTCCATGCCGAGGCGTGTGTAGGAGCTGCTGAAGTTCGCCGTGAACTGTCTCCATAGCTCCGCCCAAGAGGTTATGGAACCCTGGGGCAGGTTCATGAACCATGACCACGCCGGGCCGGTCAAGGCTGTCACACTAGGTTTTTCCGAAGAAACAACCAAGTGAATATCACATGTATGCCATGATCATTTTCTCATACATGTGATGACAAATAGTGAAGCATCATTTATTACAAGCCAGGTGTCGAATATAAATAAGTCTTACATTCGCAAATGTCTCAATGGACTATAATAAGTTCATCACAAGTAAATAAACTAGCAGCGGAATATTATTCTTGAGGGCTTCATCACAGGCGTTGCCCGGGGGTCTCCATGAACCTAGAAACCTTCTTCGGGTCCAAAGTCTTGGTCATTATACACCACCTCATTATCTTGACCTGAGCAGCAATATAAACCAACAAAATATGCAAGGTTGAGTACCAATGGTACTCAGCAAGTGTGGGAAAATTATATCATGCATGGCTAGAACAAGGAGAGGTTGAACTCATGGTTAAAGCACTACGCAATTAAATACCTATCACCTTAGCTTATTAAGCACCTACATTACTACACAGGTGAAATGGTCCCAATCTCCCATCCCATCATCATAATCCAATAACCATAACATCATTAACAATGTTAAGCTCCCCGCTTAACATTCACAACTTCCAAAACCATCAATCCTCTAATCATGAATAAGTCCAAGCCGCTCTTGACCGTGAGCACGACTGTCATGACAGTTTTGACTCTGCTGAGTTTGTACCACTGTACCCACATGTAGTGATTGCATCCCCCGTTGCCGGGTGGACTAAAAGAACCTCCATTATGCCAGTGGCTATGATCCACATTCACACTTCCCAGGTGTGTAGCCAGGAGATCACTACGTAGCCTTTACAAAGGGATTCCTGACGAGCGTGGGCCCACTGAGGTTTCACCCCTAACAGCATACAAGAGGCTCCAACCCCGCTGCAATGGCCCCCTCTTGAGCCTTGCGGTTCATATGGTAGTCCAGCTGACACCTACTCCCCGCACCATCCAACACACCCATACTACGCCGGGGATACACCTAATTAATTGGCCAAGCTGCCCCATCTCAGCATGTGGTTGGCACTGTAAAGCCAGGTTACATGCTCCATGAACCGGTCCTTAGGATCCAGGCAAGTACTAAACACAAACCCGAGTCTCGTGCACCCAGCACACAACCAAAACATCCAACTTGCCTTGATCCCTACCTCTACATAACTCACAATATCTCATTCAAGAGTATGGTCAAATAAACTGATGATCTCATATCCCAAGTATCCCATTCTAAGCATGGCTAAGCATATGCATAATAATAAATGACATGATAAAATAAATCCCAACCCAAGCTACAAGGAAACAAGGTAATGCAATTCTAGGGAAACTTCCTAGCATGGGTTTCATATTTAATATTGACAATGCAAATAATTATATCTACACATCCTAGCATAGGATCAAAGTGGTCAAGGACACTTGCCTCCTTCTTGCTGCTCTTGAAATAGGTAGTCCTGGTCTTGGAAAGGAATAACTTGCTCTTGAGCGAGGTTCTACAACATACCATTCACACATAGCAAAAGAAAAACAACAATCATAAGACATGGTTCACACTTTTACTTCATACAAACCACACATTCACATTTATGAAAGTCATTCACCATTATATGTGTTGTGGTTACTCTAGGTGTGTTGATTTATGGCTTGCATGCACTTTTAATCATGTGTATATGATTCCTACTTTTGTGTTCATATGTATACTTACATCCTATATATATGAGTTTCCAATTTAAATAAGTTCCTTATATTCAATTACTACACCTTGTAGCTACCAAGTATGCATGAAAATTATTTTCCTTCTCCATATGTGTCTTCAAAATTTCTACCAACCCTAAACTGAATTCTTTGGATTTTAGAACTCCATTTATCATTTACTAGTTGCTATGTTTTCAGATTTATTTCCTATGCCAAATTGTGAACTTTATTATGAAAATAACAAGACAAATCATCTAAACAGAATAGGTTCTGATCTAAAATATTTACTAATATATTTTAGACCTTTTCCTCTGATGTAAACTATTTTACAATTATTTTCCCTATTTTCCAGAACTATTCTTTACTTAAAAATGTGTCCCTAAATGTGAATAATAAATTAAACAGATTCAATTCAGCCCAAAATATGTTTTTACCTTACTCCAAATTTTTCTAAATACTGAGAAAGTTTTTAATTTAATTATGACAATATGTTTGTCCCACTTTTTAATTTTTAAACACTAGCCACATATTCAATTTCCTAATTTAAATACTAAACAGGGCTAAAAAGATAAACTCACCCATTACAGGGTCTATAATATTATTTTCAGAATTTCCAGGGGCTAGATCAGAAGTTTCCGGGGCTAGCTCTTATTTCCCGAGAACCCCAGGGGGTAGCACGTAAGATTTCCAGTCTTTATAACGCGGGGCTGACGTGGACCGTCCGATTTTAATCCGACAGCTGAGATTATAACGCCGAACCGGTACGCGGGGGTTTAAACCCTACCGTGCGATTTAAAATAAACGGCGCACAAGCGGCCACGTCGCTCTGATCGAGCGCGGGCGGTGCTGCCGGTGGCGCACGGCGGCGGGAAGCGGCAATCTCGCCGGAAACTTTCGGATCTCCGGGAATTCTTTCTAGAACTGTGATTTTATGGCATAGATCGGTAGAGGAGAGGTCGGGGATCTCACCTCGGGGGTTTTCTTGAGTTTGGAGGTCCTGGAAGGTGATCGGCGACGAGGTCCGAGGCAAAACCACGGCGAAGCTCGTCGGCGCTGCGTTTACACCGCAAATCACCGAGTTTTCTGCACCTGCAAGGTTCCCCGGAGGCGGTGGATCAAGACCAGCGAGTTAGATCGGAATTTCCGAGCTTAGATCGGCCAGAATTCGCCGGAGAAGTCTCGGTTCTCACCGGAGGAAAAATCGGCGATCGCGTGGGAAAAACAGAACGATGCCGGGGTTTTTATAGACGGGGGAGGGCGGCGGGGTGGTTTAGATCATGTCCGCGTCGCCTACGAACAGAATTCATCGGGGATACGCCGAAATCCGGATCGGTTTTGATTCGGGTGCAAGGGAGTCCGGCGTTGTCGCAAGGTAGACGACGATCGGGTGGGTCCCGCCTGTCAGTGTGAGGAAATAGCGCGCGCGGCTGCGGGCTGGTGCGGGCGCTGGCTGGGCCGGCTGGTGGGTTTCGGCCCACTGGCCGGTTTTTTTTTCTGTTTTCTCTTTTTCTTTTTCTATTTCTTTTCTGATTTGAGTTTAATTTGAATTCCAGTTTGAATTTGAATTTTTGCAAAACATGCAACACGTCCAAAAAATTTTAAATTCCCCTCTTAACATGATTTAGGGCTTTGAATCAAAATTTTGGGGTGTTACAGCTCTACCCCCCTTAAAAGAAATCTCGTCCTCGAGATTGGTGTTTCTAAGAAAACAATTCCGGAAATTGTGCCTTGAGCTCATCTTCCCGCTCCCAGGTGGCTTCCTTTTCTGAGTGATGCTTCCACTGCACCTTGCACATCCGGATTCTTTTATTTCTGGTGAGGCGTTCCATTGTCTCCAAAATCTTGTATGGTTGCTCGGCATAAGACAAATCCTCAGCTACATCCACTTCATTCATGGGTAACACCTCTTCAGGCATCCTCAGACATTTCTTGAGTTGTGACACATGGAATACATCGTGCACATCCGATAGATGAGCCGGTAACTCTAGTTGATACGCCACTTCGCCTTTCCTTTCCAAAACTTGAAAGGGTCCAATGTATCGAGGTGACAACTTCCCTTTCACCTTGAACCGACGAAGTCCTCTGATAGGGGACACCTTGAGATAGACATAGTCTCCTACGTTGAAAACGAGCTCTCTTCTTCGTACATCGGCATAGCTCTTTTGGTGCGTCTGTGCTATCCTCAAGTTGTTGCGAATTTCCCTCACCTTCGCCTCGGCTTCTTGTAGCACTTCTGGACCAAACACTTTACTTTCTCCCGTTTGGTTCCAAAATAGGGGAGTTCTGCACTTCCTCCCATACAAAGCTTCAAACGGTGACATCTTCATACTAGCTTGATAGCTGTTGTTATAGGAAAACTCCGCATACAGTAAATTCTTGTCCCAACTCCTATTGTTTTTGAGTGCACATGCCCTTAACATATCTTCAAGGATCTGATTGGTTCTTTCCGTCTGCCCGTCAGTTTGGGGATGATATGCAGAGCTAAAGTTCAGATGGGTTCCCATGGTTTCGTGCAACTTCTGCCAGAACCTTGAGGTGAACTGTGTCCCTCGATCCGACACAATCTTCTTTGGCACTCCATGGTAACACACGATCCTTGACATATACAACTCTGCCAATTTGGATCCACTGTAGCTTTCTTTCACGGGGATGAAATGAGCTACCTTAGTT
Source organism: Neostapfia colusana (assembly GCA_030760725.1). Lineage (NCBI taxonomy): Eukaryota > Viridiplantae > Streptophyta > Magnoliopsida > Poales > Poaceae > Neostapfia > Neostapfia colusana. Next base: position 3,026,952 of record JASWHV010000019.1, on the reverse strand, counting down.
AGCCTATCAATGATGACCCATATCGAATCATACCCTGATTGGGTCCTAGGCAATCCCACGATGAAATCCATGTTGATTTCTTCCCATTTCCATTCACACACTTTGAGTGGTTGCAATAATCCCGCGGGTCGTTGATGTTCTGCTTTCACCAACTGGCATGTGTCACATAGGGCAACATGTTCCGCGACATCTCGCTTCATGCCATACCACCAATACCTGCCCTTGAGGTCCTGGTACATCTTCGTACTCCCAGGATGAATGGAATAGTCGAAATCGTGAGCCTCCTTCAAAATTAATTCACGGATCTCCTTTACTTCTGGCACACGGATTCTTTTCCGTGCCACACCGTTCCTTGTTCATCCTCTCTAAAACCCGGAGCTTTATTTTCCTTGATGAGTTGTCTGATCTCTTGTATCTTCTCATCATTCTTTTGACCCTCGCGTATGTCTCGCTCGAGTGTGGAGTCCACCTCCATGGCGATGGCTTCACCACTATTTACTAGACATAGATTGAGCCTTATAACCTCGTCCTTCAATTCTGCAAGCATGTCCTTCAAGCTCAACTTATTGACCTGCACTTTCCGACTCAAAGCATCGGCCATGACGTTTGCTTTCCCGGGATGATAGTTGATGCCCACATCAAAGTCATTTATTAGCTCTAACCATCTCCTTTGTCTGAGGTTGAGATCTGGCTGTGTGAAGATGTACTTCAAACTCTTATGATCCGTATATATCTCTGTCCTCTTCCCCATCAAATAGTGTCGCCAAATTTTCAACGCGTGTACCACTGCGGCTAGTTCTAGGTCATGTGTAGGACAGTTTTTCTCGTGCTTCCGAAGCTGCCGGGATGCATAAGCCACGACATGCCCTTCTTGCATAAGAACACATCCCAACCCGTTTCCAGACGCATCGCAGTACACCGTGAAATTCTTTTGCATATCTGGCATAACCAACACTGGGGATGTTGTCAATCTTTTCTTTAGCTCCTGAAAACTCGTCTCGCACTGCGGCGTCCATGTGAATGTGATTCCCTTCTCCAACAGTTTGGTGAGAGGTCTCGAGATCTTGGAGAATCCCTCAATAAACCGTCGACAGTATCCAGCCAATCCCAAAAAGCTTCGAACTTCCCCGACATTTTCAGGGGTCTTCCACTTCTGTATATCCTCGATTTTGGTGGGATCTACGGAGATTCCTCCTTCCGAGATTATATGTCCTAAGAAGGGAGCTCTCCTCAGCCAAAACTCACACTTGCTCAACTTGGCATATAGTTGGTGTTCTCTCAGCCTTTGCAACACCAACCTTAGATGTTTCTCATGTTCTTCTTCATCTTTGGAGAAGACGAGAATGTCATCTATGAAAACCACCACAAATTTGTCCAGATATTCCATGAATACCTTGTTCATGAGATACATGAAGTATGCCGGAGCATTAGTTAGCCCGAAAGGCATGACAGTGTATTCATACAGTCCGTACCGAGATACGAAAGCTGTCTTGGGAATATCAGATTGCCTTATCTTGAGTTGGTGGTATCCCGACCTGAGATCAATTTTCGAGAACACACAAGCTCCCCTCAACTGATCAAACAAGTCTTCAATGCGAGGTAATGGGTACTTGTTCTTGATGGTTACCTCATTCAAAGCACGGTAATCCACGCATAACCTTTGGGTTCCGTCCTTCTTGGGCACGAATATCACCGGAGCTCCCCGTGGTGAGGAACTAGGACGAATATACCCCTTCCCCGTCAATTCTCTCAAATGATCCTTGAGTTCTTCTACCTGCTTGGAGTCCATCCGATAAGGTCTCTTGTATATCGGGGTTGTTCCAGGCACTAGCTCAATTGCGAATTCCACTTCACGATCGGGAGGCATACCTGGCAATTCTTCCGGAAAAACGTCTGGATATTCCCTGATAGTCCTGATTTCCTCAACTTTCACCTCAACTTGATTTAATTTAATGTCCCTCCTAGGCTCATGTATTGTTATGAACTTTACTCTTGTGCCACTAGGGTGAGTTAGTTCCACCGTTCTGGTCGAACAATGAATGATTCCCTTATGTTTGGTCAACCAATCCATGCCCAAAATAATATCGATCCCTTGGGAATCTATCACTATGAGGTTAGCAGTAAACACTACCCCATTAATGTCTAGATTCACCTTGGGACACACTTGTCTTGTCCTTATTTCTCCACCTGGAGAGTTTACGGCTAGCATATGGTTCATTTGTGTTGTTGCTAGGTCATACTTATTAACAAACCCTTGAGCAATAAACGAGTGGGTAGCACCAGAATCAAACAGCAGAGTTGCAAGGTGTAAATTGGCAGGAAACTTACCAACTACCACGTCGGGTGCATCTTGTGCTTCCTCCATAGTGACGTGGTTCACCCGTCCTCTCATTACATTCTGCTGTTGTGGCTGCGCGGGCTTCTTCTTTGGGCATTTATGGGCGTAGTGCCCCACTTCTCCGCAGCTAAAACATTGCACCCCAACCTTAGGTGCCTGGCCTTTGCTGTCTTGGGGTTGGTTTGGGGGTCCTTGTACTGCTGGTCGAGGTGGATATGCAGGGCGAGGCTGCTGTACAAACTGACGTTGCAGAGCTGGTGCTGCCGGAGGCCTGAAGTTCGGGTTGTACCCTCTTGGTGCTGAGTATGGTACCGCAGCACGGTTCGTCTGCCCTGCAGGTTGCTGCATCAGACGTGGGCGGGTGTTGCTCCCTGAGGCTTGATGTGACCACCCGGCCTTCCTCTTATTCTCATTTTCCAAGGCCTTCAGTTTCCTTTCCACCACAAACGCTCTGTCCACCATCTTTTAGAAGCTTTCATACTCATTTGAGGACATTGCACACTGCATTTCTGCGGTAAGTCCTTCCACGAAACAATCGTGTTTCTGCTCATCAGTCTCTATGTCTCGTGGGGCATAACGGGATAGTTGAGTAAATTTACTGAGGTATTCCCTCACCGTCATGTTTCCCTGCTGCAGTCCCAAGAACTCCTTCCTCTTGTTTTTGAGTTCACCCCTTGGTATGTAATGATTGCGGAAGCTACGCCTGAACTCTTCCCAAGTGATGTTCTCAGGGTCATGATAGGCAGCCACGTAGGCGGTCCACCAATCAGCAGCAGGTCCATGCAATTGATGAGAGGCAAACAGCACCCTCTCATACCCTTGGCACTGTATGATCCTCATCTTGCTTTCAATGGTCTTTAGCCAATAATCTGCCTCCAGAGGTTCAACAGCACTTGCAAACTTTGCAGGTTGAGTTCCTAGAAACTCACTCAACCTTGGTTGGCGTGGTGCAGCTTGTGGAGGTGGAACTTGATGCAAGTTGGCCACCACTTGAGTCAAGTTCTGGATGAGCTGATTTTGATTCTCCAGCATTTGGTGGAGAGGATCAACTCCTTCACGGCGACCACCCCGGTCCTGGCTTCCAGAAAGATGAGGGTTGCATGCCTCATCGTTGTTGTTGGCGGGGTTGGCAGCACGTCCTTTTCCTCTTCCGGCCATCTGGCAGAATCAACCAATGTTAATTTGAAAGCATTTAGTATCATATTACTACTTTCATTTGTTTGTACTTTGAAGTGTTGAGGCTTTGTTATACTTTTACGAGGGTTCATATCTCACACCGAATAAATGTACTATTATTTCATGTGGGTCCACACACCAAAACAAAACATTCTGAAGACGAGGCTGTGGACAATTGCATCATGGCTTCCACAACTCACGTCACACACCAAGCATTAACACACCATTAACTAATCGTAACGACTCGACTATTCGACATCTTGCTAACTAAGGGAAGGACTCTACACTACTCGTTTTCTTGAGCTGGCTCCTCGGGATCTTCCTCTTCATTTCGGCTGCCTTCTGACTCTGCTTTGGGTGGGGAGGCTGCTGGTGGAGAAGTGCGACGACGCCTGATCGCTCGGCGATCTGGGGAGTCAGGAGTCCATGTATCATTCACGGTGACACACAATTCATTCCCATCTCCTCTTTCTCTCGCCCTTAAGCAGGCTCGCAGCAACGCCTCCGTTTCCTTCAGGGTGTCTCAGACATCCTGAAGCTCCTGTTGACACTCCTGCAGTCGAGTGCTGAGCATAGAAGCATCCTCCAAGCACAAGTCCATGTGCTCATGGGAAGTCCCTTGCTGCACCGGCGGGTACTTGTACTCCGCGGTACCACTCTCACGTTGGAGGACATACATGTACTCCGTCTTGTCCAGGTGGCGACGATAGATGTGACTCTGGCAGGTGATGGCCTCCCAAGTGACATCCTTCTCCGCATCGACCTGTGTCGCTCTACAAGCTGGAGAGTGGTGGATCTTAAGCAGCTGATTTTCGTGTATTATCCTCATCTCTGAACTCCATTCTTCCCTCTTCTCACGGATGGTCCTGGTGGAGTTATAGTGGATGATTAGCTTGCCCGTATTGCCGGCGGCTTCGAGCATACGCCGAAGACGGCGCAATAAGCCTCCTACTGCCAATCCGTAGGAAAGGTACGTCACCGGACGGCTCTCCTCTTTCTCGGCAAGGGCAACTACGGGAACTCTCCCTCCTGTGGACTTGCGAGCGGTGCGAATCATGCGAACCATCTAAAACAAAAAGAATTTAAAATTAGGTTAGATAAACTCTCAAACAAAAATCCTATTTTGAATGAAAATTGGGGTAAGATGAAGAAAGTGACTCATTAAAATAACACTTTTCAATCCACACCTTTGTAAAATAGTTTTTAAGAAAATAGGGCCCTTAAATACGTCCATTTCTACCTAGGTCCACGTTCCTATGGGCAACCTTGGCTCTGATACCACTTCTGTCACACCAGGTTTTTCCGAAGAAACAACCAAGTGAATATCACATGTATGCCAGGATCATTTTCTCATACATGTGATGACAAATAGTGAAGCATCATTTATTACAAGCCAGGTGTCGAATATAAATAAGTCTTACATTCGCAAATGTCTCAATGGACAATAATAAGTTCATCACAAGTAAATAAACTAGCAGCGGAATATTATTCTTGAGGGCTTCATCACAGGCGTTGCCCGGGGGTCTCCATGAACCTAGAAACCTTCTTCGGGTCCAAAGTCTTGGTCATTATACGCCACCTCATTATCTTGACCTGAGCAGCAATATAAACCAACAAAATATGCAAGGTTGAGTACCAATGGTACTCAGCAAGTGTGGGAAAATTATATCATGCATGGCTAGAACAAGGAGAGGTTGAACTCATGGTTAAAGCACTACGCAATTAAATACCTATCACCTTAGCTTATTAAGCACCTACATTACTACACAGGTGAAATGGTCCCAATCTCCCATCCCATCATCATAATCCAATAACCATAACATCATTTCCAATGTTAAGCTCCCCGCTTAACATTCACAACTTCCAAAACCATCAATCCTCTAATCATGAATAAGTCCAAGCTGCTCTTGACCGTGAGCACGGCTGTCATGACAGTTTTGACTCTGCAGAGTTTGTACCACTGTACCCACATGTAGTGATTTCATCCCCCGTTGCCGGGTGGACTAAAAGAACCTCCATTATGCCAGTGGCTACGATCCACATTCACACTTCCCAGGTGTGTAGCCAGGAGATCACTACGTAGCCTTTACAAAGGGATTCCCGACGAGCGTGGGCCCACTGAGGTTTCACCCCTAACAGCATACAAGAGGCTCCAACCCCGCTGCAGTGGCCCCCTCTTGAGCCTTGCGGTTCATATGGTAGTCCAGCTGACACCTACTCCCCGCACCATCCAACACACCCATACTACGCCGGGGATACACCTAATTAATTGGCCAAGCTGCCCCATCTCAGTATGTGGTTGGCACTGTAAAGCCAGGTTACATGCTCCATGAAACCGGTCCTTAGGATCCTGGCAAGTACTAAACACAAACCCGAGTCTCGTGCACCCAGCACACAACCAAAACATCCAACTTGTCTTGATCCCTACCTCTACATAACTCACAATATCTCATTCAAGAGTATGGTCAAATAAACTGATGATCTCATATCCCAAGTATCCCATTCTAAGCATGGCTAAGCATATGCATAATAATAAATGACATGATAAAATAAATCCCAACCCAAGCTACAAGGAAACAAGGTAATGCAATTCTAGGGAAACTTCCTAGCATGGGTTTCATATTTAATCTTGACAATGCAACTAATTCTATCTACACATCCTAGCATAGGATCAAAGTGGTCAAGGACACTTGCCTCCTTCTTGCTGCTCTTGAAATGGGTAGTCCTGGTCTTGGAAAGGAATAACTTGCTCTTGAGCAGGTTCTACATCATACCATTCACACATAGCAAAAGAAAAACAACAATCATAAGACATAGTTCACACTTTTACTTCATACAAACCACACATTCACATTTATGAAAGTCATTCACCATTATATGTGTTGTGGTTACTCTAGGTGTGTTGATTTGTGGCTTGCATGCACTTTTAATCATGTGTATATGATTCCTACTTTTGTGTTCATATTTATACTTACATCCTATATATATGAGTCTCCAATTTAAATAAGTTCCTTATATTCAATTACTACACCTTGTAGCTACCAAGTATGCATGAAAGTTATTTTCCTTCTCCATATGTGTCTTCAAAATTTCTACCAACCCTAAACTGAATTCTTTGGATTTTAGAACTCCATTTATCATTTACTAGTTGCTATATTTTCAGATTTATTTCCTATGCCAAATTGTGAACTTTATTATGAAAATAACAAGACACATCATCTAAACAGAATAGGTTCTGATCTAAAATATTTACTAATATATTTTAGACCTTTTCCTCTGATGTAAACTATTTTACAATTATTTTCCCTATTTTCCATAACTATTCTTTACTTAAAAATGTGTCCCTAAATGTGAATAATAAATTAAACAGATTCAATTCAGCCCAAAATATGTTTTTATCTTACTCCAAAGTTTTCTAAATACTGAGAAAGTTTTTAATTTAATTATGACAATATGTTTGTCCCACTTTTTAATTTTTAAACACTAGCCACATATTCAATTTCCTAATTTAAATACTAAACAGGGCTAAAAAGATAAACTCACCCCATTACAGGGTCTATAATATTATTTTCAGAATTTCCAGGGGCTAGATCAGAAGTTTCCGGGGCTAGCTCTTATTTCCCGAGAACCCCAGGGGGTAGCACGTAAGATTTCCAGTCTTTATAACGCGGGGCTGACGTGGACAGTCCGATTTTAAACCGACAGCTGAGATTATAACGCCGAACCGGTACGCGGGGGTTTAAACACTACCGTGCGATTTAAAATAAACGGCGCACAAGCGGCCACGTCGCTCTGATCGAGCGCGGGCGGCGCTGCCGGCGGCGCACGGCGGCGGAAAGCGGCGATCTCGCCGGAAACTTTCGGATCTTCGGGAATTCTTCCTAGAACTGTGATTTATGGCATAGATCGGTAGAGGAGAGGTCGGGGATCTCACCTCGGGGGTTTTCTTGAGCTCGGAGATCCTGGAAGGTAATCTGCGACGAGGTCCGAGGCAAAACCACGACGAAGCTCGTCGGCGCTGCGTTTACACCGCAAATCACCGAGTTTTCTGCACCTGCAAGGTTCCCCGGAGGCGGTGGATCAAGACCAGCGAGTTAGATCGGAATTTCCGAGCTTAGATCGGCTAGAATTCGCCGGAGAAGTCTCGGTTCTCACCGGAGGAAAAATCGGCGATCGCGTGGGAAAAATAGAATGAGGCCGGGGTTTTTATAGACGGGGGAGAGCGGCGGGGTGGTTTAGATCATGTCCACGTCGCCTACGAACAGAATTCAGCGGGGATACGCCGAAATCCCGATCGGTTTTGATTCGGGTGCGAGGGAGTCCGGCGTTGTCGCGAGGTAGACGACGATCGGGTGGGTCCCGCCTGTCAGTGTGAGGAAATAGCGCGCGCGGCTGCGGGCTGGCGCGGGCGCTGGCTTGGCCGGCTGGTGGGTTTCGACCCACTGGCCGGTTTTTTTCTGTTTTCTCTTTTTCTTTTTCTATTTCTTTTCTGATTTGAGTTTAATTTGAATTCCAGTTTGAATTTGAATTTTTGCAAAACATGCAACACGTCCAAAAATTTTTAAATTCCCCTCTTAACATGATTTAGGGCTTTGAATCAAAATTTTGGGGTGTTACAAGGCGATGGGGAATTAGTTGGTCATGACCGCTTCATCCCCTCCTGCCGCTAGGATGACAGTAGAGTAGACCTGCAGGAACTCTGCGGGTTGACACTTCCGTCGATGGTTACGCGAGCGTCTTCTCCCCGGCGACGTCGCTCCAACTCTATTCTTAGGTCCGCCGCTGGGAGGCTGGTAGAGCGGGTGTCTTCCGTCCGCCCATCAACCGTTGGTGTGCGCGACAGCGAGACACCTGGTTGAGCAGGGCGTCGTCTCTGCCACAGCGGAGGGTTGGCGGCAGTAGCAACGAGGTAGTTGACGTCGCGGATCCACTGCTGGGTGGCCCCCTAGGGAGCGTCTTTAGCAGGTGGATTGTCCAGGAGCACTTCTGCGGCGGCTAGTGCACTTGCTTGAGTGGCACTCCGCGCCGCGGTAGATCTTGAGGCTGACGGAGTTTGCCGGGAACGCACCGCGAAGAGCTTGCCTCTGAAGGAAGCTTGGACATCTTCGTCGGCGAAGACTCGACGCAAGAGGGAAACGCCCCCTACCTGGCGCGCCAAATGTCGAAGCGTCTGCGGTCGACACTTCCCCCGGGCCTGATCTGGGCAGCCCGCGAAGGTTCTTTTTTAGGCGGGGCTAGTCCTCTCGCGAGGGTCTCGCCGGAGTGGACGAAGGAAGAAGATGGTTGACACAAGGATTTGCGTGGTTCGGGACGCCGGAGCGTAAAACCCTATGTCCACGGGAGTGCTCGGAGCACTGGTTTCCTTGAGTATGTGGATGACCTAGAGGGAGTTGAACTCAGCAGAGTCCGAACCCCTGGAGTCCAAAGCCTAAAATGCTCGAACCCCTTGTAACGTTGCCTACCCGAGCCTTTTATAGTCCAAGGCTTGGGTGGCTTACAAGGTGGGCCCTGGGACCCGACAGGTGGCCCCGGGGTGATTTCCTACCAGCTACGCAGTCTTGGCTCTGGCTTCGAGGTCCTCGTCTTGCCACCCTGTCCATGCCGCAGGCTAGGTGCAGCGTGTAGCCGTTGGTGATGGCAGGGGCGGCAGGGCACGTCTTGTCCATGTCTTGTCGCTACCTTCAATGGTCTGCAGCTTCTGACACTGTGCGCCTGTCTTGACTGTGACTGGTCACAGTGCCTCCTGACAGGCGTGCGCCGTGCCTCTGCGCCTTGGGAAGTCACGGATCTTGAATGCCTTGTACGGTAAAGGCATGACGCGCCTTTACTCCCACTGCCTACCGCGCCGGGCGGGCAGCGCTGCTCCGCTGGCCACGTGTCGGGCCCGGAGCTCACCACTGAGGAGAGGGGAGCTCCGACCCTGCTGGACACGTGGAGCCTTCGGAGCTCATCCCCGCGGAGGGGGCGAGGTCCGACCTTCTAGGCCACGTGGCAGGCCCGGAGCTATCCTCCGAGGGGAGGGGAGCTCCGGCCCCACTCGACACGTGGCTCCTTCGAAGCTCGCCCCTGTGGAGGGGACAAGGTCCAGCCTCCTAGGCCACGTGGCAGGCCCGGAGATATCCTCCAAGGGGAGGGGAGCTCCGGCCCTACTGGACACGTGGCTCCTTCGGAGCTCGCCCCGGCGGAGGGGGCGAGGTCCGGCCTTCTGGGCCACGTGGCAGGCCCGGAGCTATCCTTTGAGGAGAGGGGAGCTCCGGCCCTGCCGGACACGTGGAGCCTTTGGAGCTCGCCCCTGCGGAGGGGGCGAGGTCCTTAGGAGGTTTCACCCTGTGCGCAGGGGTCCCCGGTATTGAGGGTACCGACAACGACACACTTGTCCAGCTCCGGCATCAATACCGAGTTCATCAAATACATGAAGTGAGCTGGAGCGTTGGTGAGGCCGAAGGACATGACCAGGTACTCATAAATCCCATACCTCATCGAGAAAGCCGTCTTTGGTACATCCTCAGCCTGTATCTTAATATGATGGTACCCGGATCTTAAGTCCATCTTGGAAAAGATCTTTGCTTCGACCAACTGATCAAACAACATGTTGATCCGTGTCAACGGGTACTTGTTCTTGATAGTTACGGCGTTTAGTGGACGATAGTCCATGCAAAGTCGCAACGTCTTATCTTTCTTCTTCACAAATAATGTTGAACAGCCCCATGGCGAGGAGCTCGGCCTAATAAAACCCTTCTCCAGCAGGTCCGTCAACTGCGTTTTTAATTCTGCCAACTCCTTTGGTGCCATCTTGTACGACCTTCGGGATATTGGCATAGTTCTCGGTGAAAGTTCAATCTTGAACTCCACCTCTTGGTCGGGCGGCATCCCCAGTAAATCATCTGGGAACACGTCAGGGAACTCATGGACTACTAGAATGTCTTCCAAGCTGATGATGGTGGATTGATATACACTTGGAAGTTTTATTTCTGGACTGTTCAGAAATAATGAGTGAGACTCGTGCATTTCTGGGTGTAGATGCACGACTCGGAGGACAGTGTCTAAAACAATGCCGTGGCGGGTTAACCACGACATCCTAGGATGACATCGACCTTTTGTCCCTCTGAAGCTATGAGAGACGTAGGGTATACTCTACCCTCTAAGCATAATGGCACTTTTGAAACCATCATGCTTGCTTAAATTTTCCCACCCGGTGAACAAATCAAGTAAGGACTTTTGGTGGGTAGTATTTGCAAGCTGTGTTTAGCAATAAAAGCTTGGCTAATGAAATTATGCGCGACGCCTGAATCAAATAACACTATAGCGGGACGCTGGTGGAGTTGGAACATACCCACAAGGATTGGCTCCCCCTCCGGTACGTCCTCTATGGCGAGTTGGTGGACGGTGCCGGGCTTAGGATTTGCCCGTCGAGCATTAATGGGGTTCCAGGGCTGATTCCTCCCCAGAAACTGTGGTGCCACTCCGCCGCCTTGCCTCTTGGGGCAGTTGTTGGTGAAGTGCCCTGGGCGACCGCATTTGTAACATGCCGTTGATGTCTGCCCCGTGCTTGGAGGACGAAAGCCCGACATGCGCTGCTGAGGTGCAAATGCACGCGGCATCACCTGCTGCTGTTGTTGTTGCTGCGAAGGTGGTGCTGGTAATGCCGGCCGGATGAAGAATATGGCCGACTACGAAACTTCATTGGCCGCTGTGGTGGCTTCCAGTGTTGACCCGATGGTGGGCGATACACCATCCGATATTTTTGGGAAGGACCACCTCCCCCTCCGCTGCTCTGTGGCGCGCTTCGTTTCTTCTCCGCCGCTGCTAACTCCTTGCCGGAGTCCTCTTGAACAATCACAGCATCAATAATATCATTGAGGCCGCCGCGATTGAACATCACCAACTTGTCCTTCAGGAGCGGATTAAGCCCCTGGTAAAAGTGATCCCGCCGCTGCTCATCAGTATCGGTGTGATAGGAGGCGTACAGCGCGAGATCATTGAACGCCCTGGAGTATTCCAGCGCGTTCCTGCTGCCTTGCAGCAGGCGAAGAAACTCCTGCATCTTCCTTTTCATCAAAACCGGCGGTATGTGATAGGCCCTGAAGACCGTCCCGAATTCTGCCCAGGTCATTATTCGCTCGGTGGGTTGCGAGGCACAGAAGTTTGCCCACCAAGCGCTTGCGGACCCTTGAAGCTGCTGGGCCGCGAACTGATTCTTGCGCTGCTCACTAACTTAGAGCCGCCCGAACTACATTTCCATCGTGCGGAGCCAGTTGTCTGCCTCGACGGGTTCATCCTCCCTTGAGAATACAGGGGGATTAGTAACCAGAAAGTCGGAGTAGGAGCTTTGTTGGCGCTCCTCTCAATCTTGACGCCTCTCTGGTCGAGACGTATTTGCAATTAAAGTTTGCAGCAACTCTGTGTGCTGCTGATGTGAGCCTGCCATGGCTGCAACGATGTCAGCCAATGTAACTGTTGGCGGTGGCGGTGGCGGTTGTTGCTGTTGCTGTCCGGAGGAATCCTCGGGAGGCTGTTGCGAGGCATCTTCCCCCTGACTAGAACCTTCAACCTCCGGGTTGGCATGAATGCGAGTCATTCTGAAATTCAAAATAGTAGCGATCAGCACATGTCATTCTTAAATTCCATATAAAACAGTAGGTATTGCAGTGACACATGGATAAACTTACACAACATTCACATATATTGATAAAGCATAAACTTTATACAAGATACATTATTCTCGGATCCCCGAGGAGTCGTGTTCATATCGTCACTACCTGTACACATACTACTATCTACATGACATGTCATCGATTACAAAAGTTTCTACACGCCACCCTCGCTGCCCTACTTGGCAACGGTAACTCACTACTCGGAGTAGAACTCGACCTCTTGCGGCTCGTCCTCCTCCGCTACCTCTGATAGTGGTTCAGGATCCATGACCTCCTCTTCGGGTTCAGGTTCCCCCAGCGCCGGGATACACAAAACCACGGGTACGGCACCTACCCTCGGTAGTCCCACTACCGGAGGTACGAGGTCTTGCAATGCATGCACCTCGTCCATGGCCTGATTGTAGTCTTCTTCCCAGCCCTGCCCCTCTTCAATAGCATCATCACACTCTTGAGTGAGGACCTCGTTCTTCTGGGTCAAGGCCTGCACTTGCTGCTGTAAAGCCGTGATGTCGAAGCGGCTTTTCTTCTTCACCTTCTTCAGACGATGCAACTGATTGTGTTGCTTGTTCAGTCGCTTTATCGTTGGAAGGAGCACATTACGGAGTGCGCTGTGAGCACTCTCGAAATGGTCTCGGCGGCTGGTGCTCTCCTTGAGCTTCACGGCAAGTCGGTCCGTGTGGACAGCTTGGCTGTCCATCACTGTCCTTCCTGCCATCAACTGGAGGCTGAGGTTTGCCTCCGCGGGGTTGTAGCTTGGGCAACTCGAATCAGTTGCCGCAGCATACCTCTCCCTCCACACGTGATTAGCTCATCCCTCCACCGAAACGAGCGCATATGGAGTGCCCTCCATAGCTCTCACGTGTAGTTGGCAGAAATGCGACATGGTGTCGCGGACTGCCACTTGTCACATCTCCTCCGGTTGTCTACCTCTCACCGTGACGGTGAACGGTGCCCAACCGGGTGGCGTAGGTCCTGCTGGAACATCGATATGGATGGTCCATGTCCTGTTCCCCTCCTCGCCTTCTTCCTTGGTGAGGTACTGCGGCATTTCCACGTACCCGAAATATTGAAGCATTTGCTTCAACAGTTTCGGATAACCGCTGCGTTGAGAACAGTGGGATGCCACCCACCCGTTCTCCAGTTATTTATCCGCTGTCATCTGTGGAAATATATTTGAAAAAGGTCAAATATGCATTTAAACAGCAAATCATTGAGTTATAACATTAAAACATGTCATTGAACTCATAAAACTTGGAAACACAATTCAAACTTAGAACAATTTTGATTGCTGGTCTGCTGCCCAAACTGACAGCCCTGACCAGTTTCAAATTCAACCTGATTTAAACCATGCTAAAAGCAAAACCAATTCTGGAGCTCAACATAAAGGTTAAAGCTAACTTCAATATATTTCCAGAAAGTATTTGCTTGGGCTCATATCTCCACTGGTTCAAAAGTTATGAGATGTCAAAGATGACATAATTTCTGGAGAGAATTGGACAACACCTCCCTGCTTGAGGTACTGAATTGATCCAAGAATTCCAGTTAATTCTACCTCGAGTTTGACAATACTTTTTGTTACAAAGTTATAACCCATCTCATGAAATTTTTAGAAATACCTCATTTTCTATTTTGGATTTTTATGCAGGAAGTTATGCTCAATTTACCGAGAGTTACAGAGAGTATTTGCTCTGCCCTGTTTTCTGGACAGTTTCAACCCTACTGCATTTTTCGACTGGTTAAAGAATGAAACACCTCTGGACATAAATATAAAAATTGTAAAGATCTTCCAAAGCTTTCCAGAAATGTATCATATGACCCTAACCTCGAAATAACTCAACCTCTAACCTCTGTTTAACTTCAACCTTATTTCAGCTGAAAAAAGGGGACTCTGTCCTTGGTATCCTATGAGTTGAAAACTTGTTTACTTTGAACATCCTGGTTAAGAGAAGAAGTTATATCAAAGTTTTAGTACTCTGGATCAAAACCTTCAAGTTTTACAATGATGTTGATCATTTAGTGGGGTGTGACGTCGAAGCGTCACCAGTTCATGTCGGTACTACGTTCCTCACAAAGAAAAACCTATACCGAACTTAGCCGGCTTCGTTAATTCAGTGGCGCTAAACATCTCTGGCACACGTGTGCTACTTGTTTACCGATTTGTGGTTAGACTACAGGCAAATAACTCACACAATCATCGGGCTCGGCTGCACACCGAACCCGGTCCCAATACAATTCATACAGCCGTCTGTCATTACTCGCACGATTGTTCTCAAGCCAATCACGTCTTGAGCTATGTGTTCATGTTACTAACCACGTGACGGGGTCTCCCAAACTTGCCTGTAGCACGCCAGGGAAAGGCGTTGCTTGAATACCCCAAACGACATGAAGAGTCGTAGAGGATACTAAAGTTGGCTGGGTTACCTGCCACCGTGAGGCTCCACCCTTTAGCTCGTGCGCACTGGTGGACAGTGCTTACATGCACCCCCAAGACATATGAAGTCCCAAGATGCATGATTTTCCGACATAAGCAAATAGGTTAGTACTGCCACTTGCTATTCACTAATAACATCCTTATATGGGCTACTAACTCATTCCTCACCGAGTTTTTGAAAAAGATGACTTTTTTAGTGTGTTAAACCTCAAGCGAGCTCTGATACCACGCTGCGAGGGCCTCACCGGCCTCGACTAGCCCGGATCACGATGGGGGGTGCTGCGTTGCACAACACCGGATAACACACATAAAAGATACAAAGCGGAAGCAAAGTTTTATTACATAAAAGAGTTTATGAACATGTTTACAACAAAATATGTTCAGTCCACACTCACGGGCGTAGACTAAGAACAGAGTTCACGTTTAACCCGTGAACGTGTCCCCTCTAGCACACACGCACACTAACACGGCAGCGTGCACGACTCCCATTCAACAGGGTTGCCCTCTTGGGGGTCCGTCTCCTCCTTGGAAAGTCTCCTCCTCATAACACCCTGCAAAAGCTTCAAACACAAGCAGTGAGCACGATGGCTCAACAAGTCTGTCCCGTCTCACCTACACATGTAACTCTACATGCTAGAATTACAATGTGTAATAAGAAAGTAAGTTGCGAGGAGACGACTAAATAGTTGAACCTTACTTTCAAGTTTTAGCAGCAAGTTGTGGAGAACCTCACGCTAAGACACATAAGAGAGCCGCAATCAAACAAGAAACGCATTTCTTTCATGTGCTTTGCCCAAGGTTAAAAAGAACTTTAATTTTCTCTAAACTACAACATATCATTAACAACCAAGGTATAGCTTTCAATCAGCAAATTTTAACATGAGTCTAGCCTATTCTTTCAACGTTATGGTACAGTGAACAAGTGGTACTCACTGACTGCGAGGGATGGTGATTATAATCGATTTACACCTGCTGGGTTACCCGAATAACCCGTCACGTACGCCCGTACTCGATGTTGCCTACAGCAACCATCACGGACGTCGTACCCTTTCATCCGTTAGCCAAATGTTGAACCGGTTTTATCATCCCGAGCAAGAGGTCTCTGCACGCGCATCCACAGTGCTGCCAGCCAATTTACACCTCAAGCTCTCAACCTACCCTCTGGACGACAAGCAATGCCTCAACACCTAGCTACCCGAATTACATCGGTTTCCCGGTTCCCATATATCCGGTAGGTCTTCGGTACTGTTCTGGCTTTTTCTCAACAGGCCCGCACATGGCTCGGTCCTCAACCGACACAAGCGGAGCTATGGCACCCAGGCCCCAAAGTCATGCTGCCCTTACTCTCCTCGGTCTCATTTTTTCTTGCCATGTGTTCCATTTGCTATCTTTACCGAGTAGTGTGCCTCTAGCCTATTCTCGCGTGGAGTTCCAACTACTCGACTTGTACCGAATCCTATACTATCTTAGCATTGCAGTAGTTAATCGAGGTTTAAAAACCTAAGCCCAAAACCAGGGTTTTCATGGCTATGCATTTGGATTTTCAAACAAGACTCTAATGCATAAATAAGGTGGATACTCAATGTAAGTTCTCAAAACAATAAAGTTTATAGAAGGCTAATGCAAACCGGAGCTTGCCTTGCTGCTGTTGGTCGTAGGCTAGCTGTTCCTCCGGAGTTATGAAGTCTAAGACTTCTGGCTCCTCCTCAACCTTGGTGACTACATGAGATAAACATATTTTTATGTCAATTTGAATGCATTTAAATTTGAAGTTGAATTTGTTAAGACCATAAGTACTGCTAGACAGGCCCAATGACTCTGAAATTTTCACTGTGGTTTGGATACAACCTAAACAGAGACTTGGCTAAATTTTATTTGCAGCAAAGCTCATTTGAGCCCTCCACAAATAAACGTGTATGTGGCCTTAATTGAACCTATTAGGGTGTTCTAGTGATTTTCATTGAGAAAGCCATGACTTTATGGAAACTAAATTTTCCAAGGGTTCTAATGGAATTGGTTTCACCTAATTTGAAGATTCCTAGCCAAAGATATGAGCTAAACAAGTTCAGAGAAATTCTGAAAAATATTTCTGGACATTTTTCCTTTTTCTCTGGAACAGTTTTAGTAATGACACCATTAGGTCAAATGAGATCAAATGGATCTTAATTTTTTATGGTAGCTCAGGGATATTATGATGAACATCCGGGCTAAATTTCAGAATTTCCCACCAAAGGGTTCTCCAGTTAAAATTTTAAACAGTTTAAAATTTGAAGAATTAATTCTGGAGAATTAAGGATTTTCATAAAGTGAAATATGATTTGTTGGAAATTACTCAAGGTATGAATCCAAAAAATTTGGTTCACTTGATTTGGAGTTTCCTACCCAAAGTTATGGGGTTTTGAAGTTTGAACTAGAATCTGAAATTCGGGAAATGTTTAAATTGCTGCGCGTATGACCGGGGCTACGTGTCGGCTCCTCAGCGGCTGACACACGGGGCTACGAAGTTTTATGCGCGCAGCCACAAATAATCCGGAGCCACAGCTGATCCCTGATTTAAATATCCACCCGCTGACGCATGGGGCCGGGGACTTCTTCAACCTCCCGCCATCCCGCTCTCGGCCGCCGCCCCCCTCGCCGGAGGGGCTCTGCCGTGCGCCAAACTTCGAGATTTTTCTGCCTCTGCCTAACTCCAAGCGGGGAACACTGTGCTGGTCATAGCTCGACATGACAACAACCGGAACATGGCCGGTGACGAGCGGCGGCTTCGGAAGAACTTCGGCCGTGTCGGCCAGGCTTCCTAGGACCCCAAAGGATCGAGCAAAAGGTCATAGAGCATCAGTGCACCCCAGAGAAGGTCATCATGAAATCAAATGAGCTCCTAATGGCTCCAACTAGTATGTCACCGTGCGACCTAGGTTGGAAATCGGAAACACTAGCAAAACTCGGAGAACAGTGGCTATACCTGATGGTTCTCCGAAGTTCCTGATCCTATGGACTCGCACGGACGTCTAGAATTAGTTCTCTAAGTTAGGTGATGAGTGGTGCGGTGTGTAGCATGAATTTTGCGAAGTGGTCCGGCGGCCTCTTTTGTACACCGGCACAAAATCGTGAAATTCCGGCAACGGCAGCTCATGTCACGCCACTGGAGCTTTCGGTAATGGAAGAGGGAACTATGAAGAACCTCTTTGCTGTTCACAGCTCGGGGAAAGGTGGGCTGTGGTGGGCGGATGAGTTGTTCCCGTGGCGGCGGCTCGGGTTGAACGGAGGCTGAAGAAATGGTGCAGTGGGGTTCGAGGAAGGTCAGTCACGGTCTGGAACCGGTGAGAGAACGTCGAGCAAGGATCGGCGAACTCAGTTGCAGCCTCAGTTAGGCGTGACAGCCACTGGTTCAACCGGGCGAAGGTGAAACCGAGAGCTCAGGTGAGCAGCGAGGTTCTTTCGTTCGGGGATGATGCAAGCGGGCTGTGATCGGTGAAATATCCCATAGAGGGTTCGGGCGCCAGGTAAGGATGCCGAGCGGTGGCCTCCAGCGCATGCGAGCGAAGCAGCTTCTGGCCGGCGCTGTGGCTCGGTGGCGCACTCAGCTGCAGCCCGAGAAACCGAGTACTCGGTCTTCAATCGGTTTGCTCCAAATGGGTGACTGTCAAGAGGGCCCCACTTTCCAATTTTAACCTCTGAAATTCAATTTCCCCACTGCTCAAAACAGTAGAGACCTTCTTACCCTTGGTCATTTGATCATTCACCCAAATTGGGATTTAGTTTGCAAAATGATCAAATTGTGGAATTGATTTGATTGAATTTGCAGCACATGTGAACTGAAATTCAAATCTGATTTGAATTTAGCCAAATTAGCTCTTGTCAAGATCAACTCCAAATGGAGTGAAAATTGGTGTGTGACCTCACAAAAATGTGCTGAGTGTGAATATGGATCCCACTTTTGAATTCATGGGATGAAAGGAGTTTGAAATTGAATTTAAGTTTAAACTAGCCTCTTTTTAATTATACCCAAAAATACGTCCATAGGTTTTGGATTTGGGTGAAACTTGGCATGAGCATTCCTAGCAAGGTGTAGAAGTTTTTCATATGCTCAGCCCCTATATGATGCATGTGGGAAGTATCATTTTTGCATTTTGTGAGTTTATCATCTAATGACCATGTTGATGATGTTTACTTGCTCTTCAAAGATGTTCATAAAACTTCCTCAAATGAGGTGTGTGTGGTGTGATGAACACTTTGAATGTGTGCAAAAACTTGAGCCCTTACATAGCAAGGATTCAACAACAATGAAATTGACTAGTAAATTTGAATAAGTGTCCAAAGTACTTGTCAAAGTTACTGGTCTAAATGTGTTCCTAGTAGTTCAAGCTAGCAAGACATGTAACAAAACCTGATGACACAAATAATGCAAAAACTTATGTTTTTTTTGTTGTTTATCCCTTTTTTGTGCGGCTTTTGTATCTTGTTTTGCACTTGCCTTTTTGTTTTGTCTTCTTTTTTTTTCAGAATGTGCTGCAAAAGAAGAACACAATTCACACCAATCAAATATATCTCGTTGGTCTGTCACAGATTTTCTGCTCAATCTTCCAAGAAGAATTAGGCATCCTTGATGGTCCCAAATCCAAAAACTTACAACAGCAAGATTATAGATCTAGATCTCCACTTTTTATTGAAGTACATAAAATACCTATTTTGGATCAGAACAATAGGAGATATTGCCCGAGGAATATAGACTGTTCAGAGATTCTAGATCAAGAATAGATTCAGATCTGATGCAATTTTAACCATGCTAACTCTATTTCCTGGAAAGTATATGAATATTAAAGTTGTAGATAACTTCTCAAGCTTTCCAAAAAGTAGAAGAACACCAAAATCTGAGTTTTTATGAGCAACATATGATTGAAATACTCAACTGGACAGAGACGAATTTAATCTAGACATGATGACGTGATTCAAAAGGATGAATCAACACAATGCATGCAAAACTCAAACTAAAACTAAAAACACTTTCTAAACAAGCAATATGACTCAACCACAGACACAAACTCAACAAAACCAATCTGAAACAAAGTTGCAAAGGCTCAATGGTGATTTGGACAAAGTGATGAACAGATAACCTAAACTCCAAGTTTTTTTCGTGGCTTTTTTGTGGACTCTAGATATGAAAACAAAACTAATTTATTGGACATATGAAATTACCTAATGGGCAACCTGGCTCTGATAACAATTGATGAGAAGTTTAGGCCCGATCTTCCGAAAGGTAAGTTGATTGAGGTGGGGAACTCAAACATTGATGATCCACGGCACTCGAGTAGCTCGAATACCCCTGCAATCACTACACCACTGCTTCATTGTTTAACAACCGTGCTTCACAAGTTTGACCTCACCAAGAAGGCTAATCTCTGCAAGTGCAACCGAGAGCACGAGCAAGAACGAAGAAGAAACAATTTGAATTGCTAAGTTGGGGTCTCACAAACCGATAAACGGTGAAACTGTATAACAGATTAATCTAAGCAAAACACAATTTTTTGTGGCGGCTACTATGGAGTATTAATAGGTGGGAGGATGTCTAAGTAGTGTTGAGGTCGTTACCTAACGCTAAGACACAGAAATAATGGACTTGTACTTGATACATGGCCCAATGGCCCAATACGTTGGTGAACACCCTCACAGATTCTGAACTCGATTTTGTTTTGACGATTGCTGTTGAGTCTGGAGGAATTTTGACATTGTACCAGTGGAATTAGAAGGATTATCCTTTCTCCTTTCCGTGCGTATGTAGAACGTCCAAAATGGAGTCAGTATGTGTCCTAGGCATTCCTTTTAGTTTGAAGTGCTCCTAGGTCCCAAGTTGGACTCAGTTTCGAGTTGGGATCAACTTCTATCTTCTTTGGTTGTTGTCGGTACCCTCAATAAGGGGTACCCCCGTGCACAGAGGAAACTGCTTAAGGACCTCGCCCTTCTCCGCAGGGAGAGCTCCAAAGGCGCCATGTGTCCAGCGGGGCCGGACCTCCCTCTCCTTAGAGGATAGCTCTGGGCCCACCACGTGGCCAACTGAGCCGGACCTCCCCCTTCCGCGGGGAGAGCTCCGAAGGCTCCACGTGTCCAGCGGGGCTAGATCTCCCTCTCCTCGGAGGAGAGCTCTGGGCCCACCACGTGGACAACTGAGCTAGACCTCCCCCCTCCGCGGGGAGAGCTCCGAAGGCTCCACGTGTCTAGCGGGGCCGGACCTCCCTCTCCTCAGAGAGGAGCTCCGAGCCCGCCATGTGGACAACAGAGCCGGACCTCCCCCCTCCGCGGGGAGAGCTTCGAAGGCTCCACGTGTCCCGCGGAGCCAGACCTCCCTCTCCTCAGAGGAGAGCTCCGAACCCGCCACGTGGCCAGCAGCGCAGCGCTGCCTGCCCCCACGCGGTAGGCTGCAAGAGTAAAGACGCGCCATACCTTGCCCGTACAAGGTATTCAAGACCTGCGCCTTCCCAAGGTGCGGAGACGCAGAGCACGCCTCTGTCAGGTGCCGTTGCGCCCAGTCACATCGCAGACTGGCGCGCCGCGTCAGAGCCTGCCTGCCCATAAACACAGCGACAAGACATCCCTTGCCGCCCCTGCCATCATCAACCACTACGACTAGCTTGCGGCATGGGCAGGGCGGCAGAACGAAGACTCAGAAGCCCTCGCCAGAGACAACTACCGGCGTAACTGCAGATACGGCAGATGGTAGGCAATCTCCCCAGGACCACCTGTCGGGTCCTGGGCCCACCTTGTAAGCCGCTCGAGCCTTGGACTATAAAAGGCTCAGGTAAGCAACGTTAGTAGGGGTTGGTTCGCCTCTTACACACTCTCGCACCCTAGCGGTTCGACTCATCCTCAAGCTCAGGACTCCGGTTCTTAGCAGCAAGCAATACAACGAGCAACTCTGCTCACCGTGGACGTAGGGTTTTACGCTCCGGTGGCCTGAACCACGTAAAAATCCCCGTGTATAGCTTCTCCCTCAATCATCCATAACGCTGAAGCTCTCTGTGAGTGACCAGCCCCTCCGAAAAAGAACCTCCGCGGGCTGCCCAGAGCAGGCCCGGGGGAAGTGCCGGCTACACACTTTGACATTTGGCGCGCCAGGTAGGGGGCTTTTCCCTTGCGCGACGAGCTTCTGCCGACGAAGATGACGAAGCTTTCTTCAGCGGCAATCTCTTCCCGCCCACATTCACGGTGAACGGTGAACAGCGGGGACTACGTCTCGACACACTCAGGACGGAGTGTGTCAGCGCAAGCTGGGAGACAGCAGCGGACTCCGGCAGCGCAGGCTCCAGCGAGCGTGAGATCTACTGTAGCGCTGAGTGTCTCCCACGGGGGCGCACTAGCTACAGCACGAGCGCTACTGCGCAATTCACCTGCTGGGGACGCGCCTCAGTCAGCGACCCAACAGTGGATTCGCGACGTAGACCGTCTTGTCATCGCCGCTGCTAACCCTCGACTTCGGCGGGGACGACGCCCCAGTCAACCGGCTGTGTCGCTGACGTGCCAGCCAACGGTTGACGGGCAGACGGCAGATTCCCGCTCCACCAGGCTCCCATCAGCGGACCTGAGGTCGGAGCTGGAACGATGCCACTTGGGCAAAGATGCCCGAGTGCTCATTGAGCGACAACGAGAAAGGCGTCGCAATCAAGTGGCCGGTGACAGCATGTTGACCGCCTCGACCCAGCCTGAGGCGCAGACGTTCGCCACGCGATCTCTGCCCCAGGCATACGCCACGCAGCATATGCCCCAGCCATATGCCCTCAAATGG
The DNA here is from genome assembly GCA_030760725.1 of Neostapfia colusana. Lineage (NCBI taxonomy): Eukaryota > Viridiplantae > Streptophyta > Magnoliopsida > Poales > Poaceae > Neostapfia > Neostapfia colusana. The sequence goes on along the minus strand of JASWHV010000019.1, from coordinate 3,004,576 downwards.
TGCCCCCGGTCTATGGCGCAGCCTTGCCCATACCGGGGTACACAGTGCCAGCAGTGAACCAAGCGTTCGTGGCACCAACGCCTGCAGCAACAGGAGCAGGATGTGCGGCCCTGGTGCCACACCTTCGCTTCGCGAAGTGGCCGCGCAAGTTCCGGCCGCACCTGCCTGAGAAGTACGACGGCAGTATCAACCCGGCGGAGTTCCTCCAGATCTACTCCACCACCATCCTTGCTGCAGGAGGGGATGAGGCCGTCATGGCCAACTACTTCCCCGTCACCTTGACCGGCCCAACCCGGTCTTGGCTCATAAATCTCCCCCAGGGTTCCATAACCTCCTAGGGAGAGCTCTACCGGCAGTTCACTGCTAACTTCAGCAGCTCCTACACCCGGCCTGACACGGAGCTCGACCTCCACGCCATCCAACAACAACCTGGAGAGACGCTGCGCTCCTTCATCCAGCGGTTCTCCCAGGTACGGAACACCATCCCGCATATCCAAAATGCTTCTGTGGTGGTGGCGTTCCGACAGGGTGTACGGGACAAGAAGATGCTTGAGAAGCTCGCGACCAGAGAGGTTCGCTATGTCTAATAGCTCTTCAGCCTTGCAGACAAGTGCGCCAGGGCAGCAGAAGGGCGGAACTGGCACTCACTGCCAGCCTCCGAGTCAGGAGGACAGCCCGGATCTGGCGCTGCTTCCCATGGAAGCGGCAAGAAGATCAAGAACCGGGGCGGTGGCAAGATGAAGCCACCGACCGCGGCTTCCGTTGCTGCAGCTGCAGCACCTAGTGGAGCTCGGGGGCCACGTCCCGACAAGAGGCAGCGACAGTCACCAGCTCCAGAAGGTGACCAAGGCGAGCCGTGCCCCGTGCACAACACCAGCAGCCATACTGCTGCTGTGTGCCGGGAGATTCAGAAGCTCGCGGAGCGCTTCCGCAAGGGGAAGCAACCGCGTGCTGACGCCCCTCCCTTCCATCAAAGGGAGGGCAAGCAGAAGGTCGACACTCAAGACAACGCCAACCACCAAGTGGAGTTCGAGGAGCCTCAGCGCGCCGTGAAGGCGGTACACAACTATGAGGACTCCAGCTCCAGTGACGATGAGTCAGGGTGGTAGCCCACTACGCCTGCCCCAAAAGATCCGTGGAGACTACACTGCTGCAGTATCAGCCTTGGAAAAGCTCCAAGCAGTTGCAGCAGCCCAAGCACCAGCCCCCGGCGGTGCAGAACCGGGCCAGCTCCACCCGAGCGCACGTCTCCGTGCCTCGGCCTCACCTCCCGGGGGCCGCCCAGGATCTGTCAACCTCCTGTCGGCCTGAGCCAATGGAAGAAGACATCCAGGGTCCCCCAAGAAGAGTCCGGGTCCGCCTACCTCTTGTCGGCCTGAGCCAATAGAGGAAGGTACCCCGGGGCCCCCGGGAGAAGCCGCGCTGGACTAGCTCCGGCGTGAAGATATCGACCTCATCGACGAGGCACGATTACAAGCAGCACTCCACAACGCACGGTCCCGGCTGGTGCTCCGGCGCCACCGCCAAAGAACCAAGCACGTCTGGGAGCTACAAGAAGGCGACCTGGTGCCGCGACACACGCTTTCCCACGAAGGACCTATAAACTCTCCCCCAGCCGGGAAGGTCCCTTCCGAGTCACGAAAGTTGCCGCCCCAGGTACATACGCCTCTCCACCAAGGATGGGATCCGCTCCCGAACCCTTGGAGCACAGAACATCACAGTAAGTTCTATCCTCAGAGCATTAGTAGAACATGCCTTTTCCTTTCTGTAATAATCCCATAGGCTCCAGGAACAACGCTCGGAGCAGCTAAGCCTCAGGGGACGGTCCAGGACTACGTTCAGCTTGGCCTAGTTCTGACCCCAAGCGCGTAGAGTCTTGCTTCCCTTCTTAATGGGGCTGGTCGTTGCCTCCATGTTCAGCCTGCCTTCCTCCTATGGGCATTTACACAGAAACCTGTTCTACCACACTCTTATGTGCTCATTTAAATTACGCATTAATTTCTATGACTGCACTTTCTATGTATGCTCACCGTACATTTAGCTCCCCTTTCCCGCTCTCATCCATAGTCAGCATTTGCTATCCTACCGAAGGCGGTTGCGCTTGAGGCACCTGCCGATGGCCAGGGGGCCTTTCGGACCTCCCCCAGTCAGGTGTTGCGGTGCCAGTTGGTCACCTCCAGGAGAGGCCTGTGCTATGCATGGGGGTCCAGGGTGCGTAGCCTACTTTGCCGGTTCCGACCCAAAGCGTGCGCGCCCTGCCCTTCGGAGGTCCAGGGGAGTTCGGCCGCTTTGCCTGGTTCCGTACCAAAAGCCTGTGCACTCTGCTTCCCCGGCGTACGGTCCGGTACTAGGGGCCGGACGGTCGTACCCTGACCTCGGAGGGAGCCAGACCCCCGGTGCCTTGCGCACAAAATTGCCCAAGCCCCGTATACCGGACTAGGACTGTAAGCCAAATAAGACTAAGACACGGGGAGGGGAGAACCCCCGAGGAGAATTACGCTTCCTCTACCTGTGTGCAGGACCTCCAGGTTTTAGATACGGGGACCGCACGAAGGGGGGATAGAGCTATCGACTACTCCAGCGCAAGACCGGAGGATCCGGGTCTCACCCCTTCCGCAGGGGCGAGCCCCGAAGGCCCCACGTGTCCAGCGGGGCCGGAGCTCCCCTCTCCTCAGAGGGTAGATCCGGGCCCGCCACGTGGCCGACAGAGCCGAGCCTCGCCCCCTCCGCAGGGGTGAACTCCGAAGGCTCCACGTGTCCCACGGGGACGAACCTCCATCTGCTCAGAAGAGAGCTCCGGGCCTGCCACGTGGTCGGCAGATCCAGACCTCCCCGTTCTCACGGGGTGAGCTCCGAAGACCCCTGGGGCCCTTAACTCAATAAGGACCCGAGGAAGGTGTTTGTGCAAGACTTCAAGATTGGTGAAGACCTCTGAGTACCTTGCGGAGCTAAGGACTTGGCCAGGCCAAGCCAAGAAGAAGATAAAGGAACACAGACACAGAAAACAACAAGAGTCTATTCGTTCAAGGCTCCACGGGCTGGACTACAGACTCGACAAAAGAAAAAGAAAAGATACAAGCCCTAGGATTCCCCTGGCTCGTGCCGGAACCTAGAGGCTACAAGGGTGGCCACGTCCCCGACTTCAGCCCTGGTGGCTTCCTCCCGCTCCGCGGCGGGGCCCTGTCTCACTGGCTCTAGTGAGAAGGAAGGATCCCGGCTCCGGAAGCATGCCAACACGTGCGTGGCAACCTCCATCGCCAGGCCCTGTCCCTCTGCCTCGAGCTCACCAGCGACCACCGCATCAAGCCTGTTCAGCTTGGCGTTGATATACTCAAGCGCGGGGATCACCTCGGCCACCTTCAGCGTCGGGGTCGCTGCCTTCACCGGGCTGAAGCCAAGGGGGACCAGGGCGGACCCTGCCTGGTCGATGAAGCTCGAGACCGCACGGGCCTCGGAGAACCGCGAGGCAAGGAGCTCCTCCACCTCGCAGCGGGCTGCCAGCAAGGCGTCGAGGCTCCCCTCGGAGAGTTCCTTCTCCTTGGCTGCCAGAGAGCTTTCCCGAAGCTGGAGAGTATGGGCAAGCCGCTTCGACTCTGAAGCCCAGAAGTCGGCTGCCACCTCCCGATCCAGGACCGCCTAACGCTCCCGGGAGACCTGTTCCTCCCTCGTGACCAGGTCTGCCTTCCGGGTCTCTAGCTCCTTAGCTCGGGCCCTCAGGTCGCCCTCGCCCGCCGCCAGCCGCGCGGCGACTTTCTCCGCCTCAGCCGCCACGGTGCGCCAGCCTCTGCCGCACCTCCTCCAAAGCAGATAAGTTCTCTTCGGCCCGGGCATGCGCCTCGAGGGCCTCCTTGTGGAGCCGCCGCATCTCAGAGTTCAGATGGTCGACGACCCTCTTCTGATGGTCGAGGAGCGCCTCCATGACATCGAGCGATGCCCGCCTCGAGTCAAGCTCCTCCCTGACCTCCTCGGTTCGCTCCTTCAAGAGGTGCCCCCAGGTGAGATGGCGATCCCTCTCACCTACTTGCTCCTCCCGCTCGCGATCGAGCGCGGCCAGAACCTGCCGGACGCTCGTCTGGGCGAGCACGAGGGCATCTGCCAAGGGCAGCGGGGCGGCAGAGGCCAAAGCCGTGCCCCCGACTTTTTCCGTCACGTCGTCTTCGGGAGAAGTCGACGCTCCGGCAACCGGGATAAGGCGCTGATCAGAAGAAGCCGACACTGGGGGCAGGCTCGCTCCCGGTGCGCCCTGGCTCGCTGCCCACCATAGGGCCCGGGGCAGCTTCTCCCGCTTCGGCAACAGGAGGCGGGACCCTGCCAGCCAGACCTGCCGAACCTTCAGCAACAGCCGGCTCCCGAGCCGGTGAAGGGGGATGAACGGGAGGAGTCGCCGCTGCCGCAGGAGCCGGGCCTATCGGCGCAGGAGTCGCCGCTACCACAGGAGTCGGGCCTATCGGCACAGGAGTCGCCGCTGCCGCAGGAGCCGGGCCTACCAGCGCAGAAGGAACTTGCGCGGGCTTGGGGGCCACTGCGTCCGTTTCGGCTTCCAGGCACTGCGACGCAGATCCCCCGTTAGTCGGGGATGGCCGGGAAACGGAAACGTTACCGGCACTTGAGGGGTCCCTGCAAACATGGGAGACTCTCGGAGTTAAGAAAAGAAGATAAGAATACAGGCTCTGGAACTCGGTAAGGGTGACACCTACCGAGGGACACGAGCACTCCAACGGGCTCTGAACCCCGGCTTCCGAACCGGGGTAGGTCCACTAGAGCCCGTAGTCGCCGCTGTGGGCTGTCCCTCGGTCGCATGGGCTGGCAGAACAGGGGAAGCTTCTGAAGCCCCCCTAGGAGCCGATCCGCCTCCCGGAGCCCGGGGCGCCTGAGGGCAAGACTCGCCCCTGGGCATCGAGGATCCGCCTCCTGAGGAAGGAGGACACGACGTCCGGGAACCATCAGCCCGTCGCCGCTCGAGAGGAGTCCCGTCGGGATGGTGACCCCGAGGCCTCTTGGAGTCGCCGCCAGACGGAGTGCCATCTCTAGAAGCAGGACGCGCAGACGCCCTAGATCCCTGACTTGGCGCAAGCGCCGCCGCTGGAGGAGACCGAGCGCATTTCTTCTCCGGAGGCAAGTTGGAAGCCATGGCAGATGGAGGCTCAAGGACATGGAAGACAAGGGCGCAAGATCTCAAGGAAGATGCAAGCGCTGGGAAGTGCGAAGGGAAGCCACGATGCGGGTGAGATCGCCTTTTAAACTTCCCAGGCGCGATTCAAAGTGATTAGAAACTCTTCGAATACGCTACTTGGACAACCGCTTCAGCTCCAAGACCAAGCGTCAATGACAAGTGGACCCAAGCCGTCCGGCTGAAGCGGTGGGCCAAGAAGTCAGTCTCCCAAGGAGACGAGCCGGCGAGACACTTCGGCGGTTCCCAAAAAGCAGAAGTGGCAGCCTTGGGAACCGCCGCAGTAAAAGCAGCATCAAGTGGGGCACACGCTCCCACGGTCCCGTGACTGTTCGTGCTCCGGCAACAGTCAATTCGGGTCTTCGAGAAGGTGCACGGTGCGGGAGAGACTGGGGCCCCACCTCGGGCTCGCTATCTCCCCCGAGATGGGCCCGGGGGCCACTGTCGGTACCCTCAATAAGGGGTACCCCCGCGCACAAGGGAAACTGCCTAAGGACCTCGCCCTTCTCTGCAGGGAGAGCTCCGAAGGCGCCATGTGTCCTGTGGGGCCGGACCTCCCTCTCTTCAGAGGATAGCTCAGGGCCCGCCACGTGGCCAACTGAGTCAGACCTCCCCCCTCCGCAAGGAGAGCTCCGAAGGCTCCATGTGTCCAGCGGGGCCGGACCTCCCTCTCCTCAGAGGAGAGCTCCGGGCCCGTCACGTGGACAGCTGAGCCAGACCTCCCCCCTCCGCGGGGAGAGCTCGGAAGGCTCCACGTGTCCAGCGGGGCCGGACCTCCCTCTCCTCAGAGGGGAGATCCGGGCCCGCCATGTGGACAGCAGAGCCGGACCTCCCCCCTCCGCGGGGAGAGCTCTGAAGGCTTCACGTGTCCCGCGGGGCGAGACCTCCCTCTCCTCAGAGGAGAGATCCGAACCCGCCACGTGGCCAGTAGAGCAGCGCTGCCTGCCCCCGCGCGGTAGGCTGCAAGAGTAAAGACGCGCCATACCTTGCCCGTACAAGGTATTCAAGACCTGCGCCTTCCCAATGCGCAGAGACGCGGAGCACGCCTCTATCACATGTCGTTGCGCCCAGTCACATCACAGACTGGCGCGCCGCGTCAGAGCCTGCCCGCCCATAAACACAGCGACAAGACATCCCCTGCTGCCCCTGCCATCATCAACCACTACGACTAGCTTGCGACATGGGCAGGGCGGCAGAACGAAGACTCGGAAGCCCTCGCCAGAGACAACTACCAGCGTAACTGCAGATACTGTAGATGGTAGGCAATCTCCCCGGGACCACCTGTCGGGTCCCGGGCCCACCTTGTAAGCCGCTCGAGCCTTGGACTATAAAAGGCTTGGGTAGGCAACGTTAGCAGGGGTTGGTTCGCCTCTTACACACTCTCGCACCCTAGCGGTTCGACTCATCCTCAACCTCAGGACTCCGGTTCTGAGCAGCAAGCAATACAACGAGCAACTCTGCTCACCGTGGACGTAGGGTTTACGCTCCGGCGGCCTGAACCACGTAAAAATCCCTGTGTATAGCTTCTCCCTCAATCGTCCCTAACGCTGAAGCTCTCTGTGAGTGACTAGCCCCTCCGAAAAAGAACCTCCGCAGGCTGCCCAGAGCAGGCCCGGGGGAAGTGTCGGCTACACACTTCGACAGTTGAATTCTCTGGTCCTCCAAATCTGTAAGCCTTCCTTTAAGTACTCTTTGAACCTCTCCATGGATCCTAATCATAATTAAGTCATTTGGTAGCAATCTATTCTCAAAAACATATAAGAACGAGTTCACCTCTAAATTCAATTGTTGTGTGTGAACTCTAATGATTGCATCTTGTATGTTCAATAGAGTGTTGTGTATATCTATAGAAGTGGTGTCCTCATCAAACGACGGCTATTGTTTCTTAAAGGATGAGTTATCCAACCATTTATCCTTCTAAAGATCAATAATTGATCCGAGCTTCATTAACCAGGCTAGAAATGGCGAGTCACCGTGTTTTCTCTCATCCTACCCCAAAGATAGTTTTTAATTTTCTAAAAGGGTCAACCAAATTCCAACCTTCTTTGAAGGCTATGAAGGTGTACAATGGTCAAACATTGGCTAGCTCACTCCTCCCGTGGACTATGTTTGGTAGTATACTATGTTTGGTGCTCATTAACTAAGTTTTGGTGTGTTGTCGTGATTGAATATGAACAACATGTTTGTGTGAGGTTGTCATGCAATGTACTGTGGTTTGGACTAACGAGAGTCAAGTCTCAAACTTGTGTTCGTAAAGAATGGTTGTTTGCTCATTTTCCCCAAAGCTTGTTTTTTAATTTTCTAAAAGGGGCAATCAAGGTTTTACCTTCTTTGAAGGCCATGAAGGTGTACAATGGTCAAACTCTGGCAACTCACTCCTCCCATGGACTAAGTTTGGTAGGAGAGTATGTTTGATGCTCATTAACTAAGTTTTAATGTGTTGTAGTGGTTTGAATGTGAGCAACATGATTATGTGAGGTTGTCATGCAATGTGTTGTGGTTTGTTCGCAAAGAATGGTTGTTTGCTCATGTGCAAGATTGCTTAAGATCAAGACATGGATGGTGACGGTCATCCTTGAATTAAACCTAGTGATAAGTTGAGGTCCAACAACAAAATTCTAGAGGAATTGTAGTTGAGGCGATCAAATGTGCCATGCAGCATGTTTGAATAAAAAACGATGCGTATGAACGTGCTTGAGACGTGTCAAGTGTGTATTGCAAAAATGTGTGTGGAAGTCATGGGCACAAACGCAGGGATAACACGAGGTTGGATGTGATTCCAACATGTTTGGACGATGAAAAGTGAAGGTTGAACATATTTGGAAGGTGTGCACGTGTGCAAGGAGTGCATGGACGTGGCAACATGGTTTCAAGGTGTGGTGACGGTGTTGGAACATGTGTGGAGGTTGGCATAATTCTTTGTCGCAATTCCAACACATTCGGACGAGAAAAAGTTGGTTTAAGGTAGGTTCGGACATCAATCCGACTTGGTGTCTGAATCGGATAGTTTCAGACATGAGTTTTGGTAGGAAATCAACTTGTTTTGGCTAGAAAATAGTTGGTTCCAAGATGATAGCAAATTCGGGATATAGGATCGGATTTTGAATTGTTTGTGTTAATAACTCATCTAGCTACGCGGAAAGAGGTTTAGAAGGTTAGAATTCTGATATATGTGCCAGTAGATAGAGTTCTAGTAGGTTTGGAGGTGTGACACCTTTGAAGGTGTTCTAGTTGGTTGTGGTGGCCTAAGAACTGTGGATTTAAATAAATCGGACTTGGCTATGTGGGGAGCATCCTGTATAGCTCAATTTTAGGTGTTTGAAGCAAAAATAGGGCTCTGGCGGGCGCGCGGGTGGGTTGGCGCCCGCGTGGCGCTGAGTCAGCGACCACGCCTGCTCTGCCTGCGTGGCCCGCCACCTGGCAGCCACGTGGTCAACCGTCCGAGGAGGAGTTGCCGGCGCGGCGGGGCGGCCGGCGGCTAGACGAGGCTGCACTCTTTTTGTGGTTTTGTATAACGAGGTTTACGCTGGAGGTCTACGTGGCATGGGGAGCCCAACGGAAAGACCCTTAGGCCGAGGGGATCATCGAAGCGATGGCTAGGGCTCGCCGGAGATGGCGAAGACGGCGGTGCGTCGTGGCGCTGCGGCTACGCTTGCTTTCGCCCGGGTTTGGGTGCTATTTCATGACCGCTGGATCTCGGGGATACTGTCACAAGGCTCGGTCGGGCCGGGGAGCCCCCACGGTGGTCGGCGACAATCTATGGTGGCGGCGAGCTCGATGCTGCGGCGCTAGCGATCTACGGCAATCGAGAAGGCAAATAGACTCGTGGAATGGCTAGGAGGGTTAACTACGGTGCTACACACGTGAGGAATTAGGGAGAGGGGACTCACCGGAGCGGGTTCGGGAGGTGGCCGGACTTGAGGAAGAAGGCGTCGTTTTTGCGAAATTTGGAGCCGGCGGTCCCTTTCCTTGCTCAAACTGGGAGCTGTGGGGTTCAGCGGCGAGTGTGTGAGGATCGGAGAGGAAGCGGCCTTTTATAGGCGGGAGAAGGCGGTGCCGGCGGTTGGCACGTGGAAGCTCCTGTTGTGCGGCAATTGATGCGGGCGCCAGGAATCCGGGGCGAAGGAGAGGCAGCGGGGCTCCGAGCGCGGCGTGCAGCAGGCATTGAAGGCGGCACTGCGTATAACAGGGGTGGTCAGTGCAATATCCGGTGGTGGCAGCCGCGTGGGCAACCGGCCGGTCCCGTGCTTGCGTGATTCGGCAGTCCCGTCGGCCAGGATGCGTGCATCAGCGCTGCAGTAGCCCGGAAGTGGGGGAAGGGGAAGCCATCAAGTGTGTCACGGCTGAAGGGACAGCAGGCGGCGACATGACCGACGCCGGCGGTGTTTCGGGGAGGCGGCGGTGAGAGGTAGGGGAAGGCACGGGGATGGGCCAGGGGAAGGGAAATGGGCCACGCGAGGAAGGGAAGGAAAGCGGGCCAGGTTGCTGGGCTGCACCCGGGAGAGATCCATTTCCCCTTTTTTGTGCCTTTGTTTTTCTCTTATTGTTTGTTTTGATGCCAATTTCAGTTTGAATCAAATTTTGATCTATTTGAATGTGTGGCTGTTACATACCTTGACAGGGGCATCGCCTCGTCCTCGGACCCTTCGTCATACACCTCACCTGCAACAACTTAGTATAGCAACCATGAGCACGTTGGCTCAGCAAGACTTATCCGACACATCTAGATATGAAACTCTACATGCAAGGACACTGACATAGGAAATGATATTGCTATAAAGAACTCACATGCATATAAATCCTTACTTTCATGATTATTAGCAGCAAGTTAAGAGTTCGTAACAAGTAACTTTAGTGAGTACAATCTATAACAATCATGGTTGCAACAGAATCATAATTCAATGCATCATATTTTTCTAGCCTCTTTTAGTAATTACTACGTTATAGCGCAGTGAACAAGCGGTGCTCAAATAACCGCGAGGGACGGTGATTGCAATCAATAGACACCCGGATAACACGTCACATACACCCATTTCAGAAGTGTAGCAAATCACACCTTCCTACTCTATTGTATGCAGCAACCTTTCAAAGGAAACCCAAATGTCGAACCGGTCTTACCATAATGGGCAGGAGGTCCCCGCGCGGAGCGTGTCTGTCCCTGCCGGCAGATTTACACCTTGCTACCCTCAACCCACTCCTATAAAATGGTTGGGTAAGACTCGACACCTAGGTTAACCAATTACATCAGTTTCCTGGTTCCTATATAGCCAGTATGCATCTGGTACTGTTTAAACTTTTGTCCAGCAGGGCCGCACACGGATCGGTCCTCAACCAACACCAGCAGGTCTACACATGTGAGACCTCGTCTCGCTGCATCCTATCCCCTGTTGGGTCTCAATTTCATATTCTTAATCCATTCTTTAATTCATTCTATCTCGTGTGATAAAATCTTATCTCACAAGTAGATTCCAACTACTCGACTTCTACCGAAATCCTAAGAACATTGGCATGGCATTTTCTACTCATCGAGTTGTAGACTACCCAATACTCCATAGGATTTGGGGGTCATGCAAGTGGAGTTTCAATCACCTTAGCTCTAATGCAAACATCTCATCCTAGGCATAAGTGATACAAATCAAAACTTTGCAAAAGTAATTAAATGCAAACCGGAGCTTACCTGGTTGCAAGTCAGAGGGGAAATTAGCTTCTGGAGGTATGATGTGCAAGGCCTTCGGAGCTTCCTCGATCTTGGTCACTATATGATATGCAACAAAATATGTATAAGAGTGATGTTTAATTTATAAGAATCAAGCTTCTAATTATAGTTACTGCTACTAACGGTTCTTAATTGGCTTTGGGATTTTTCCAGTGGAGACTAGGTTTCATAAGGAGGATCTGAGCCAAAATGGAGAAGGTTTCACGGAAGTTTGTGGTCCCTAAAGCTCTAACAAGTAATTGGCTCCTCTGAATTTTGATCCTAATTATGTAGTTTTGACATAGCTAACAGTGAAATATCTAATTATAGAAGGTTTCCCTGGTTCTAATAAAATTGGTTTAATAATTTTTTGATCTGTCTACACGGAGAAATGGATTTTTGAAGTTGGTGGAAAATTCTGAAATGGTTTCTGTTTATTTTGGAATTTTCAATGAAGACTAAAAATTGGAACACAGTTTGTCCTAGTAAATGGAGTCTAATGATGCTCAAATTTTTATAGGAGATCACTAGATTTATGAAGGATCTTCTGGCCAAAATTGAGCAAATTCCATAACAGGGATCTCCTGGAATTAATTCCCAAAATTTAACTTTGAAGAATTTTGGAGCAAATTCCAGGGATTTTCAGACCAATTTCTTTGCATAACTGCAAAGTAGTGGTTGAGAGGAATCCAACAAAATTTGTTTCACAAATTTTGGACACTCCTACTGGAAGTTATGAAAATTTGAAGTTTGAATGGAATTATGAAAAGAAAAAAGGAAAAGTTCAAATTTCGGACAGTGGGCCCCACCCGGTTATCTTCTAGCTCAGGCCAGCGGCGGCGCGCGCCGGCGAGGTTCGCCGGAACGACACTCCCGACCGTCTCTGTGATATCCTAACTTCCGGCTTAATAGGATTAATAGAGTACTCATACCACCAAGATATACCTTCTTTTTCGGAAGCCCACCTGCAAAGGACTCCGGGGTTAAGCGTGCTTAGCCCGGAGGAATTTGGGGATGGGTGACCGACCGGGAAGTTTTCCCGGGTGCGCACGAGTGAGGACAAAGTGCGCAGAAAAGACGAATGGTGGTATGTGGGGCCAGTCTAGGATCCTAGAGAGCTGTTATAAATGGTATCAAAGCCAACCCTCGCAGTTTCACGGGTGCGTACGGGTCAGTGAGAAGAATACGGTAGCGTACGGGTCAGGGACTTGGGTACGTACGCATGATGCGTGGGTCCTCTGTGTGGGACACGGTATGGTACGCATGCTGCTAACCGGACGTATGGTATGTGTATGCCAGTACTGAACGTATGGACGTGGCTAAGAGGGGACGTTCCTGTCTTGGCGTTGACCGATGAGGACGTTGGTCTTCTAAGGAGGGTGGATTGTGTGATATCCTGACTTCCGGCTTAATAGGATTGATAGAGTACTCATACCACCAAGATATACCTTCTTTTCCGGAAGCCCACCTGCAAAGGACTCCGCGGTTAAGCGTGCTTGGCCCTAACGAATTTGAGGATGGGTGACCGACCGGGAAGTTTTCCCGGGTGCGCACGAGTGAGGACAAAGTGCGCAGAAAAGACGAGTGGTGGTATGTGGGGCCAGTCTAGGATCCTAGAGAGCTGTTATAGTCTCCGGGGCTCAAACTCGCCGCCTCTAGATTTTAGACATCGGGGAACTTGATGGTGGGGTTGGCTTGGACCCGATGTGGCCGGAAGATAGCCCGCGACGGCGCCAGCGGCGGCTAGAACTCTGGCAAGCTCAAAATCACATAAAAATGGCTCAAAAAACTTGGTTTTTCTTCCTACAGCTCCGTGGTAGAACGCTGATCACGGATATGAATCAAGATCGTCTCCAAATGGGCTGCAACTACGAGCTCACCGGCGACCTAGGGTAAAAACCGGCGGCAACCCAAAAGACTCAAAGAACAACACCTATACTCGATTGTTTTCTTTTCTTGTTGATCCTGTATGCTCGTAGGAGGGTCTAGGACGTATGGTTTACTAGGGATGATCCAAAATGGATTGAGTGACAAGAATTTCTATGAACATGTGATCGCAAACAGTAAACAGTGCAATTCTTCCTCGATACTGAACGAAATGAAACGAGGTTTCCACCAGAGGGACAAGCAGCCTAGGGCGCATCTTTTTGCTCTAGAACGTTTGCCGAGTTAGTGCCTGTAGCGCTGGGGCAACGATGAGCCGGGAGGCGCTCGAGCGGCGGCAAACATAGAGGAGCACGCGCGCGTGAGAGGCGATGGCTCGGTGGAACGCCGGTGAATCGTGGAGTGACATGTCCTTGGAAGCTCCTCTGTGGCTTAAGACGTGGAGGAAACCGGGTGAGGTGGAGGCACGTCGGCAGCGTCGCCTCTTCCGGTAGTGCGCGCCAAGCAGCTCAGTGGCTCGGGTGAAAACAGGGAACTGACTATATTGAACTGTGCCACTGACTTGTGGGTCCCACCCCACCTAATAGCTGCTGATATTTCCCTCCAAATTAAAAACTCTGCTTCCTACCAAAGTCATGGGTTTGAATTTGAATTCAACTAAATTCAGTTTCATGGGTAAAGTTTGAATTGCATTTGGAATGAATTTGAATTAGGATTTGAATCCTTCCTCTTCCATTGATTAAAATACATAGCAAACCAAGCCCAAATTATATGTATTTTGGTATAGGTGCTATTTCAAATGTGGTGAACACATTTGTGAAACCCAATTTGCAATTTTATGAAGTTTGACTTTAAAACAGAGGTTTGAATTCAACTTTGAATTGCTTCATTACTTAATTCCAAACAAATGGTAAACCCTCTCCAAATAAACTGAAATTTGGCAGGGTTACTATTTGATTTATGGGGAACCAAATTGTGGATTTAGCTCTTCATGTTTGGAAGTTTTTTTTGCAAGTATAAGTCAGCCCTTTGAACTCACACCTTTATATTCCAAAGTTTTAATTCTCCCTCATTTTCCTAAGTGTGATTTGGCTGATTCACTTGCTAGAATTTTGGGGATTTCACACACACACACACATATATATATATATATACATATATATATATATATACATATATATATACATATATATATACATATATATATACATATATATATACATATATATATACATATATATAAATTCACAGGCGGTCGGCAGTAAAAAACCGCCTGTGATAAGGCACTACCACCGGCGGTCTGTGTTTAATATCTGCGTGTGGTAAGGAATTATCACAGGTTGCCGTTGGTAACCAACCGCCTGTGATATGGCATTACACAGACAGTCGGTGGTAAAGAACCACTTGTAATAATGCACTTTGAGAGAGGGTCAGTTGTAAAGAACCACCGGTGATAATGCTTTTTCACAGACGGTCGGCTGTGAAGAATCACATGTGATTAAACATTTTCCCAGGCGGTTTTTAACACCGCCTTGATAATGGGTCATTTTCACAGACGTTTTGTCACAGACAATTATCAAAACCGCATGTGATAATATGTTTAGAGCCGCATGTGAAAACACTTTTCTAGTAGTGTTAACCAAAATGCAAGATTTTCATGTTCACTAAAAGGGAATGATAAAGCAGAGGACATCTGCACTGCAGTTTCATTATAAGCTTTACCTAGTTGAGATTAATACAAATTAGGATGCATTTTTATCTAAAAATATTTAAATTACTAATTCTCATTGACGTTTGACTATCAGCTTGGCTAATTATTCTCTTAGATTAATTATTTTATAGGATGAGGACATAGAAAGAGATCTGGACGTGATGGATGAAGGTGATGAGTTAGGTGAAAATAATGAGAGTGTGTTATTTTAAATTAGACTTGATGTATAAACTATGTGTGATCGTGTTGATGTATGGACTATTAAAAACTTAAATTGTATGTGCTATGTGTGATTGTGTTCATTGGACTATGCATGTGTTACTCTTCACAAATTTCAATCATATGTGCTATGTATGGCCGTGTGGATGTATAGACTATGTGTTAGTCTTCAAATTTTTAATTATATGTGTTATATGTGGTCGTATGGATGTATAAATATGAAGTGTTGATTTTTATATATCTAACTATCTATAATTTAAAATGATGGATTTTAATGTTATATTGTAATATGACGTGATCTGTGAATAGTTTTTAAAACAAATTTTCGAGTTTGTCTGGCATTGACGTGTTTCCGATCTGATAGATCCGTTTTTCGTACTTCCGACATATCCGATAAGAAATCTGTTTCTGGCTCTAATTCTAATTTTGGTATATGAAAAAACCTTTTTCTGATTGTATCTGATCATTTTCATCCTGGGATAGAGAATGCCATAGGGAGAGATGACCATGCCAGACTTGGTGAGAACTCAAGAGTAGAATAAACCCGCATACGAGTTGGAAAATATAGGAGAATGAAAGATGTTGGTTCGGTTGAAACCATCATATTATAATGGAGGGTTCAATTTAGTGATATCACATCTAACAAAAGTTATAACATGATTCAATCTCATCACTCTATTCATAATAAGACAACTAACTGCATATATTGTCATTTGACCGTGGACTTACCTGATACTTTTCAAAGTAAGTTTCATAAGTCTAGAGCTCCTTAAAGTTTTTCAATATTTAAATTGATAAGTAATTTATTATACTTAGAAAAGTATATCCTTTCCCGAACTCTATGCAAGCGGAAGCTATATAAGCTGCTCATTTTTAAAAAAAAATACCTATAAAATACATTCATTATTTAGATGACAAGAACAATATTCTGAATGTTCTAAAGCCCCTCAACCTGTCTGCCTCGTAACTTCGTAAGACATTCCCTGTACATAAAACCCCACAACCTCGCCACGTACCTCCAAATCCTCCTCGTTCCCTCCGCCTTATCCTCTCGACTCCTGAGCAGTAGCTCCCCCCTTCCGGCCTCCAGCCGAATGCCCACCGCCACTGCCAACGCCATCTCCACCACTTCCCTCTTTCGCCCACTCTTCCAGGTCAGCCGCTCGTCTCTACACTCGCACGCTCGCGGTTTCTTGCTTTCCTCGATGCTGGTTTCTTGGGCAGTTTTCGGGTGTATCTTGGTTTCTGAATTTTGGCTTCTTGGAAAGAATTCAGAACTTCTGAATTTTCAGATTTAGAGCCTTTGTTCTCCCTTGAATTGTGGTTTCTTGCTAAAATTTTTCCGCTCGTCTGTGCTAATTCGTTGCCTGCTGTGGACATGAGGTCTGAATACGTGCTTGGCTACGAGCAGGGCAGGTCGAGGAGGTCCAGGAGCAGCCAAACGCAGCGGTTCGTGGTGCGTGCTGACGCGAAGGAAATCGCCTTTGATCAGAAGTCACGGGCTGCGCTCCAGGCTGGGGTCGAGAAGCTCGCCAACGCCGTCGGTGTGACCCTCGGGCCACGAGGTAAATGACGCCCGATTCTAAATTCTGACAATATTACAGTAGCTGTGAGAGACTTAGTTATGCCCGGTCTCAAAATTGCGGAATGCGCTGGCGAGTAATTCATTCTCAAATGATGCAACACTGGCATTTATATGTTACTTGGGTATCCCTGATTAATTGGCTGATTCCAATATTCCATAAGTTTATCAAAATGTTCCAGGTGTTAAGTAGCTTTAGTGAAGGATGAACACTGATTCCATAAGGTTATAAAAATGTTCGCAGGTAGCATATTGGATTCTTTAACAGCGCACATTTTTGTGTGAACTTAAAATTGAGGTGTGAGCAACAATATTTTGAAAGGAAAATTTACAGTTCTGTTCAGCTGAAGCAATCTGAGGCCTTTGGAATGTGTTTGCAGGAAGGAATGTAGTGCTGGATGAGTATGGTGCCCCCAAAGTTCTAAATGATGGAGTCACTATTGCCCGTGCTATTGAGCTGTATGATCCAATGGAAAATGCTGGTGCAGCATTGATTCGTGAGGTGTCTTTTTGGTTGTAATTATTATATGCTGTATCATTGCGTTATTGTAAAATTCTGAATTCCTGAGCCATATCCGTCCATTTTTTATGATTATAGGTTGCTAGCAAGACCAATGACTCTGCTGGCGATGGGACTACAACTGCCTCTGTCCTTGCTCGTGAAATCATCAAACTGGGCCTTCTTAGTGTAACTTCTGGTGCAAACCCTGTGTCACTTAAGAAGGGCATTGACAAGACTGTGCAGGGTATAATTGAAGAGCTAGAGAGGAAGGCAAGATCAGTCAAGGGTGGTGGTGATATCAAAGGTGATTGTTATATTTTTCAAATTAGAGCTTGTCTTACTTTCACTTCTTTGTCTAGAGTTCAAACAAAATGTGCATACACAAGGCAAGACAACTAATTTGGAGTTTATTATGTATTACAGCTGTTGCCTCTATCTCAGCTGGAAATGATGAATTTATCGGATCGATGATAGCTGATGCTATTGACAAAGTTGGTCCTGATGGCGTCCTTTCAATCGAATCTTCATCATCTTTCGAGACTACTGTTGAGGTTGAAGAAGGAATGGAGGTTTGTTGAAAACTCAACTTGTACAACCATCGTTTTTCTGAGTAATAGAAAGTTCATGTTTTTTTCTAATTTCATGTTATTATGTATTTACAAAAATATATTATTTTTTCTCACAAAAAATGCAGATAGACCGTGGTTACATATCCCCACAATTTGTTACAAACCTTGAGAAATCTATTGTGGAATTTGAGAATGCTAAGGTTCTTATTACTGATCAGAAGATTACAACAATAAAGGAAATAATTCCGCTTTTGGGGAAGACAACCCAGCTGAGAACCCCACTGTTAATTATTGCTGAGGACATTACTGGTGAAGCTTTGGCTACCCTTGTAGTAAACAAGCTTAGAAGAATTCTTAATATTGCAGCAATTAAAGCCCCAAGCTTTGGTGAGCGGCGGAAGGCTGTCCTTCAGGATATTGCTATTGTCACAGGTTCGTTTTGTAACAAAACTATGTCATCATTTTCCCCCATAGTTCTTTTTCACATTGGAAAAAATGTTGTTAATATCTCTATGGTGTATTCCTTTTGAATGATTCAAGTGTCAGGCTTTTGCTCCATCTTTAGAAGAATAATGCCGAAAGTCAAGTAGTCACATGTTTTACATTGTTTTCCCATGTAATATAGTAGGCCTTTAGTTTATTTTTGTGCAACAGTTTTTTCCTTCATTGGAGCAAAATTGGGTGAAACTAATCAAGTGACCAAACCATGGGGAGGGGATGGATTTTATCAATTGTATGGATATTAGTTCGGTTTGTACAGTATCACAAATACTATTCATCACTTATACTGAATCATACTATATTTTGTGAGACCATCAGATGCTGTTGTCTGTCAATCAGGGTTGCAAATGGGCGCCTGGACGCCCAGGCGCCCGCCTAGGCGTCCGGCTAGGCGCGGCCTACGGCACCGGGCGGCGGCGTAGGCGGGGGCGTATGCGGGATGAGGAGGTGGGGAGGAGGCGAGGGAGGAAGTGGGCTGAGAGCCCAATTACTTTTAACCGTCAGATCTCATCCGATGATCCACGTTTTAGATGGGGACATATAAAAAACAACCCTTACTCTAACCCTACCCATTTCCTTCCCTCACCCTCTCTCTCTCCTCTCCAACGGCGGCGGCGGCGGCAGCCAATCGCGAGGCGGCGACGGTGGAGGTGCGAGGGGCCAGTGGTGGCCACAGTGAGGCGGCAGCGCCGCGAGGTGCCGATGGCGGCCATGGCGGCCTGTAAAGCAGCAATGGCGGTGGGAACAGCGGTGGCGACGGCCGGCCAGGCGAGGTGGCCGGTCATAGCGTCTAGGCCGGAGCGTCTGGGTGCCTAGGCGACGACTTGGTGTCACCTAGGCGACTCCTGGTAAACACTGATGTCAATGCGAGTTGAGGAGTTAAATACATATTTCAAAACGCCAGAACTATCTATAATCCTTGTAGAAACTTGTATTGCAATTTGTCTCCTTCAGTCAATTAATGTACACAAGTTCAAAATCTAAAGTCACATCCTGAGTAGGGGGGACCATGTGGCCAGGCTGTGTCAATACCCTATCCCCTCAGTGTCGTTGTTTCAGTCGGTACTGTTAGATATAATCTAGTTTTCCTAGATTAGGATAGAGTTAGAGATAGACTACAAGACCATCTCTATTTAGAGTAGGAATATAGGGTAGTATTAGAATTCTATTGTATTTGAAGCAATATATACAACCACCTATAATTGAGAAATAATGAGAAGAGAAAATTAGAGATTAATCCTCTCGGAGTTATAACAATTGGTATCAGAGCTAGGGTTTCATATCCTGCCCCCCGGGAGGACGTGCTTCTGGGGGTGGCCATCGCGGATTGAGGCTTGTACAGTCGGATCAAGCGTACCTCGGCGGATCCAGCGAGGATAAAGAAGATTCTCTCCCTCCCGACGCGGTCGAGTTGTCGAGCTGAGCGGCGCGTAAATTCAGCGTGTGGCTGGTCGTGCGGAGGGCTGAGGGTATGCTGATGTCGAAGCGGGAAGCCGAGGGCGTGAGGGACGCGACCGGCGAGGAGGAAGGCCAAGCTCGTAGGCGTGAGGACGTGCGGGCGCACGGTGGCACAGGGCTTGTGTGTGAAGAGCTGCGGCCGTGCGGGCTCGCGCCTGCTAAGCGGAGCGGCAACTGCGCAAAGCTCGAGGGGCTTATGTCTCGAGCTTTGGCATTGTCCGAGGAGAACAGCTTTGAAAGCGTGGGCGGCGGTGTCTGCGTTGTGTGTGTCAAAGATCTAGGCCCTAAAGAGGGGTCGCCTGGACTCCTGTGTGTGGCAGCGGCTGGGCAGGCAATTGCGTGACGCTAGGGTTTTGGCGGCAAAGACTCAGGCTAGCGAGGAGGAGGAGATTCTTAGGGTTTGGAGGTGTGCTCGATGGATTGAGCTGGGCTGAGGCAGTTGGGCCGCGACTTGTTTTGGTTATGTGGGCTGAACATTGGAAGAAAGAAGTGGGCTGTGCACGAGGACTGTTTTGACTGTGCTGGCTAGGCCAAGTGGGCATGGTAGTTGGACCGGGTTGGGTTGGACTTTCTGATGTTGGTCATGTGCAAGGGAGATGTACCCTGGGACGTGGCGGAGGTGGTTAACAACAACATGATGACCGTGAACGTCACACAGAGAGGTGTGCTCGGGATGAACATGTGCACATTTCAAGATCGAGTGCAGGATGAAGATGAGCCCATCCTAGATTGAATATGTGTTCAACCCAAATTTATGTGCAGGATGAAGATGTGACCATTCCAGGGATGAATGTGCCCATCCTAATGTCCACATAGCCGCAGCTCTTCCGCACGCAAGGCCCATGTCAATGGACCTATGCGCCCGCACCTCCGTGGCGGTTGGACCGCCAAAGGCCACAGTCGAACCACAAGGGGAATAGAGGCCCATCTGGCCTCTGTCGGGCGTGGCGGTCGGACTGTCATGGGACGCGGTCGGACCGCGAGGGAAACAAAGGCCCGCCTGGTCTTTGTTGGTCGTGGTGGTTGGACTGCCATGAGCGGCGGTCGAACCGCGAGGAGAACAGAGGCTCGCCTAGCCTCTCCTAGAGTTGGCGTCAGGTGGACAGGGGCCGAGGAGGCCTCTGTACGTGGGGGCGGTCGGACCACCCATGTGCTTGGTCGGACCGCGCGTCGTGGCCCATGTCGACAGTACCTGCAAAACAATCAGTGCTAAGAGGCATCGAGGAATCGTTAGTATCGAAAAGAAAGTCAAAGTGGGATAAAGGATGGTTAGAGATTTCTGCAAAGGGAAAAGAGAACTCGTCAAAGGTGACATGACGAGAGATGATGAGGTAATTGAGAAATAATGAGAAGAGAATGAGAAGAGAAAATTAGAGATGAATTCTCCTTGAATTAGAACAGGTATGGCGCAAGTGTCCCCATTTGGTTTGATTACTCTCATGTTGGTTGTTTATACAGGTCTCGGCCAGTATATAAATCGTAGTGTTTGAAAGATAGCACCCCAGGGTTAACCTTTCTCCACAGGTGAGAACAAAAGTATAAGCGGAGTACCGTGAGTTCGTGGCTCGCCCTACAGGTGGGCTGGCCATAGGCAAATTTTAGCTGCTGGATGTTACATTGCTCGTCCAAGTATTTTTTTTCAAATTTTAGAGCAAGAGAACACCATGGTTCATTGGTGTAGATTTGCATCATTCAGTATGCTTCAGCTTATAGAACATTATCAAAGCCCTCGACAAATGAGTAACTTCCTCAAAGCTGGAAACTTAATTTTCGGTTTTTATTGTATCTTTTTTTTGTCTTTGTTATCTGTCAACTATTCAAAGATTATAGTTTTTTTAATAGTTTATGGCACTTGTATTTTTATTTATCAAGCTTATCCCTTGACTCACTTGCAGGGGCCGAATTCCTAGCAAAAGATCTTGGTTTGTTGGTTGAGAATGCAACTGTAGATCAACTCGGGACAGCAAGGAAAGTTACAATACATCGGACTACAACGACCCTCATAGCAGATGCAGCTAGCAAAGATGAGATCCAGGCGAGGGTAGCACAGCTAAAGAAGGAGCTTTCTGAAACCGATTCAGTTTATGACTCTGAGAAATTGGCTGAAAGGATCGCAAAGCTTTCTGGTGGTGTTGCTGTTATCAAGGTTGGAGCTGCTACTGAGACTGAGCTTGAGGACCGCCAGCTACGAATTGAGGATGCAAAGAATGCCACTTTTGCAGCCATTGAGGAGGGCATTGTTCCTGGAGGTGGCACTGCTTATGTGCACCTATCTACTATGGTCCCTGCTATCAAAGAGAAAATTGAAGACCCTGATGAGCGCCTTGGTGCTGACATTATTCAAAAGGTAACCTGGCTGACATATATCAACTGAACTGAACTGTGCCCAGTTAACTTCTCACATACATTCATCTATACTGTTCGACATAACTAGGACCCATCATCTAGGATGTACTTTGCTATGTTGATGACTAGGCTTGAACCTCGAGTAGTAACCAGAATATCTTGCAGGCGTTGGCATTGCACATTTCTGACTATTTCTTCTCACAACTATACATCTCAGTAGAGTAACACCTCTTATATTCTGCAGGCACTGGTAGCACCTACTTCGCTTATTGCCAACAACGCAGGAGTGGAAGGGGAAGTGGTAGTTGAGAAGGTTAAGGATAGTGAGTGGGAAATGGGTTACAACGCAATGACGGACAAGTACGAGAACCTGATTGAGTCCGGCGTGATCGACCCTGCTAAGGTGACAAGGTGTGCACTCCAGAATGCTGCCTCAGTTGCTGGAATGGTCCTAACCACTCAGGCAATTGTTGTTGAGAAGCCCAAGCCAAGGCCAAACCCTCCTACACCAGAGGAGGGAGCCCTTGCGGTGTAAATTTTGGCAATATTGATACCTTGCTTTAGATGGTTCAGATCAATTGAATGGGTAGTGCTTCGGTTTGAGAATTCTTTGGTACAGATCAATTGAACGGGTAGAGTTCGGTTTGAGAATTTTTTGGTCCGGATCTACTGAAAGGTGTAGATTAGGATGCCACTTTGCAGATGTAGGTTAATTCTCCCTGCTCTGAACTCATGTGGATCAAAGAAACTTTCATCATCACTTTTGAAATAAACTCATGGTGATGGTTAGTTTTATTCTGTATGAGTTTTTCAGTTTATTTGAGCAGATATATGGGTCAGCTGCATGCTTGTCTTTCCATAGGACTTGGAGTTGACGATTCAAAAAGGCGAAGTATAGTAGTCTAACCAGAGAGCTAGGGTGCGGACAGCAAACAATTGCTGCTGCATCAGCTAACGAATTGGTGGAACTTTGCAAGATTCTGAAGAGTACCGTTTGGTTCCATGGATAGCCGGAATTGGAATTTGATCTGAGAATGCGGCAGTTTGGATGGCCAAGAATTCTAAATGAGGTTACGGCAAGCCCTTCAATATAGAGCACAATCCTCTGTAAAACTGCTTAATGAAGAAGGGACTTGACAAGCTTAAAAATAAATATTTGAGCTAGGAGGATAATTTTAATTAAAGATAATGTTGTGGAGAAGAACTGGAAGGGCAGTGAAAATATTGTTTCTGTAATTGTAATGAAACAAATAAAAATATTCTATTCCGATTGCTAACATACATAGTGTTATGAATGAGAGGTGTATTATTGTGAGGGCAAATTGTCCAAATATATAGAGGTAGAGGAGAGATTATAATTATGAAAAGAAAGGATTACAATCAAAGAAAATACAAAGTATCCTTATATCTCTAACACTCCCCTCAAACTCAAGGTAAATCATGAACACTGAGTTTGGAGAGATAAGATCTGTATTGAATCTTGGTTTGTGCATTCGTGAATAAATCAGACAGCTGAAGCTCTGAAGACATACTGAAGATTAACAACACCATCTTGTACTTGTGCTCGTGTATAAGAAGCATCAACACCAATATGCTTGGTAAGCTTATGCTTGACCGGATCACGAGCAATACTGATAGCATTTGTACTGTTAGGCAAAAGAGATAACTGTCAGACAAAAGAGGAGTCGACATAGAAACAGAAACATCAAAATCCTCAAGCAACCATCGTAACCAAGTAACCTCTACAGTAACAAGAGCCATAGCATGAAACTCAGCCTCTGCGCTCAAACGAGGAACTGCTAACTGCTTTTTAGTCTTCCAAGCAATAAGGGAACCACCAAGAAAAGCACAATAAAAAAAAAGAGATCGACGATCAGAGGAATCACTAGCCCAAGCGGCATCATAGTACGCCTTGAGCTGTAAGGAGCTAGAGTGTGGAAATAACAAGTGTCTAATGATAGTCCCACGAAGATAACGCAAGACACGAAGCAAGGGGCTGTAGTGGATCTGAGTCGGAACCGAGACAAACCGACTCAGAATGTGAATGGAGTAGGAGATGTTAGGATGAGTGACACCGAGATAGACTAGACTTCCTACAATATAACGATAATGAGTAGGATCATCAAGCGGATCACCATCAGTGGGTCGAAGGTGAAAGTTGAGCTCCATGGGAGTCTCAACAGTGCGGTGATCAGTAAGAGAAGCCCGATGAAGAAGATCCTGAATGTACTTCTCTTAAGACAAATAAATTCCCGCAGAGGTAGAGGAAACATCAATCCCAAGAAAATAGCAAAGAGGACCAAGATCTAACATGAAAAACTGATCACTAAGACGAGCCTTCATGAAGGCTATGTACTCAGGGTCATCTCCAGTGATGATCATATCATCAACATAAAGAAGAAGAAGAGTACAACCACGAGACGAGGTATGCACAAAGAGCGCAGGATCATGAGCACTGGCAGAAAAACCAGCAGTAGTGATCACTGACGTGAACCGCTGAAACCAAGCACGAGGAGCTTGCTTCAGGCCATAAAGGGAGCGACAAAGACGACAAATCATACCCTCAGGAGTAGAATACCTAGGTGGTGGCTGCATATAAACCCTCTCACGCAGTTCACCATTAACAAAGACATCCTTCACATCAAGCTAAAAGATAGACCACTAACGAATAGAGGCCACAACAAGAAGAGTACGAACAGTGGTCGTGTGAGCAACAGGATCAAAAGTATCATCATAGTCACGACCATGTTCTTGCTGGAAATCACGAGCAACTAAACGAGATTTATATTGCTCAAGGGAACTATTAGAGCAGGTCTTAACCTTATAAACCCACTTACATGTAATAGGACGAACACGTGGAGGACAGGGCACAAGCTCTCACGTGCCAGTGTGCTCAAGACCAGCAATCTACTCAACCATCGCATGTTGCCATTCTGGATGAAGAATGACATCCTGATACGTAGTCCGCTAAAAAAGAACGGTAGCAACAAAACTAGAAGGAGAGTACCGCTCAGGAGGTCGACAAGTGCGATGACCACATCCAAGCGGCTGCTCAAGAGAAGAATCATCAGAAAGAGATGACTCCTCAACAAAAGAGGGTACACCAGGAGATGCAGGCTCGGCTGGAGAAGTTGGGTCATCAGAAGAAAATGACTCAACTGGAGTGGATGGCTCATCAGAGGAAGATGGCACATTCGAATAAGGCACAACTCGTCGAGTATAGAACTGTGTCACGGGAGGCTTTATAGTATAATCAGAAACCAGAGAAGAAGGCTCCAAAGAAGACACCGTGGAGAGAGGCACTGAGCTTGAAGGAGGCATACTAGCAGCTGGGTATCAAGATCAAAATAAGAATGGAATAGGATCGACAATATATACAGAGGAGGTGTCTGAAGAAGGACGAGGGTAAAAAGGACGTGTCTCATAAAAGACAACATGTCATGAAGTCCTCGTTCTTCATCCAATCGGATCCCAACAATGATACCTCTTATGCTCAACACTGTATTCCAGTAAAACACACTCGACTGACTGAGCATTGAGCTTAGGGCGCCCATGAGATGCGAGCAACACATAGCACACACAACAAAAAAGATGAAGGATTGCATAGTCAGGTGTCTTGCCAGTGAGACGCTAAAAAGAATCTCCCCTTGAAGAGCAGTTGAGGGCTGAATGTTAATCAAGTAAGTGTGGCTGTAGAAACAGTCTCCGTCCAAAAATGAGGGGGAAAAGAAGAAGCGAGTAAAAGAGCACGAGCAGTCTCAAGGAGACGATGATGCTTGCGCTCAGCAACGCCATTCTAAGCATGATTGCTAGGACAAGAAATTTGGGAAAGAGCAACTTTCTCAGAAAGAACCTTGCGAAGAGCATAAAAGAGATACTCACCAGCTGAATCAGCACGAAAAACACAAATAGACGTGTCAATATGGGTGCGAATCATAGTTGAGAAAGTTTTATAGATAGATAAGGCCTCACTATGATGTTTAAATGAAGTAAATCCATGTGGCGAGAAAAATCATCTATTAAAATGATATAATATTGATGTCCTCCTTTTGAAACAAAGGGGGCAGGACTCCATACATCTGAGTGAACAAGATCAAATGAACGTTGGGAAACTGAGTCACTTGAATGATAAGGGAGTTGAATCTGCTTCCCTGATCGATAACCCTGACACTGAGATATAGACTCAGAACCTAAAACCGATCCTAAAAGACCTCGATGAAGTAAGACAGATAGACAAGAGTCACAAAGATGACCTAAACGATGATGCCATTGAGCAAAATTCAAAGTGGATGGAGTAGAAAGGGCGGATCCGTCTAGACTGGCAGACACAGCAAAAGGAAGACGAAGTCAGTCAAGTTCCTAGAGACGCTTGGAATCACGACGACAAGGGCTAGTACCAATCAGGCGACCCGTGCGACGATCCTGAACATAAAAAAGATCAGAATCAAGAATCACTCGACAATCATGATCAGTGAGCTGTCCAGCAGATATAAGCTGCATGGTTAGATCAGGAACATAGGAAACATCGGGAACATCAAAAGAGTTCGATAAAAGAGTGCTCTATTCAATAACTGAAAGAGGAGAACCATCGGCAGTATGAACAGTGAGAGAATGAGAGGAAGGACTTAAGGAAGACAAACTGGTACAATAGGGAGTCATATGGAATGATGCACCAAAATCAAGAATCCATGGACAAGTACCTGGGGCGGAAGGGGAAGGTGGTCCCATAGTAGAATACTAAGAAGCAACAGCAGTGTCCGAAGGTGCAGAAGGTTGAGTCACGAAACCAGCAGCTCCTGAAGATGTAGAGGCAGTAAGGCGATGAAGAAGCGTGAGCAACTGGTCCTCTGCAGAAGAAGAACCCCCCCCCTGAGAACCTGCAGTAGCAGCACTACCAGCATCCTGTGAAGAACGGCGAGCCTGAGCCTTCCTCTTTCTGAAGAAATATGCCTCCACATGTCCATCTTTTCTGCAGTAGTTACAGTGAAGACTACCACGTCTTCCAGCAGTCGGTGGAGGAGCAACCTGCCAAAACTGAGGAGTCCAACAAACCAGCAGCACGAAGACAAATCTCCTCATTATGAACACTAGCTAGACCATCTATCAGAGAGAGAGATACAGAGGTGACGAGCAAGCAGTTGAGCACAAAGAGGGTCAAACTCATCATGAAGCTGGGCCAGAAAATCATGGGTACGTCGAAGCTCAGGTGCATTCCCCTGACTCTAACAATACTTACAGGCTGTGGCCCAAGAGTGTCAAGCTGACGCCAAACAACAGACAACTAAGCAAAGAACTCATCAACATTAGCATCTCCCTGTCGGAACAGTTGCTCCTGATGAATAACCACATGATAAGTGGACTTACCAGTAGGCTCATAACGATGACGTAGAAAAGCCCACTCTGATGTGCATACTCAACTATATCATGTAAGGGCCTCAGTTTTGGCATACATTTGAAGTGTTCATCACCACACCACACACCTCATTTGAGGAAAGATGGTGAACACAAATGAAGAGCATCTAACCACCATCAACATGCTCATTAGAGAACAAACTCACATATTGCAAAAGTGGTATTTCCCACATGTGATATAGGTGGGCTGGACTTATGAAAACTCCTACACATTGCTAAGGATGTCCATGCCAAGTTTCACCCAAATTCAAAACCTTTTTGATGTCATTTTGGGTATAGATAGAAAGAGGGCAGTTTGAAACCACATTCAAATTCAAACTGTTTTTGTCCCATGAATTTAAAAGTGGGAGGCATATTCTTATTCAGCATATTTTTGTGAGCTCACACACCAATTTTCACTCCATTTGGAGTTGATCTTGACATGAGCTAAGTGGGACGAATTCAAACTTTATTTGAATTCAAAACTGAACTTGTGCTGAAATTCACTCAAACCGAACCCAATTTGAATTCTATTCAATTCAAATGGCTCAGGGGTGAATAATTTGAATCACCAGGGGTATTATGGGGCCCACTGTTTACAACAGTGATTAGGAATAAATTTCAGAGGTTAAAACCCCAGGTGGGACCTACATGTCATAGAGGGGAGAAGGAGAAACTTGCACCCAAAGTCAGAGTCTCGGTGGGTGAAAGCATCTAGGCCCCCGTGAGGTATGGTTTCGGTGATTAATGACAACCGTTCGTTATTACTAATGAGTCTGTGGATGCGAGGTCTCACGTATATCACATCAAACGTTAATAAACTATCTATTCACACCATCTACTGGTCATTGGATACAAATGGAGACCCCTCAACGATCTATTCTAAGGGGTTATTCGATACTCATGAAGACTAAATAAGGAACTCATACAACGACTCTATTCTATCAAAATTGGCAACACAAGAAACTTACACTTCATCATAATGTCATTTCAAACAAGTGTCAAAGAGGTCACTCAAGAAGATTCCAAAAGATCAACTCAAAACAACTCGAAGCAAACAAGTTGCACTCACCGGATCATCCGATGTCTTTCAAAATGACTACATCGGTCGAGTTTGAGTTGGCAGAAGAAGAAGACCTCAGAGCCCAGTACACACCGGATCATCCGATGTGAAGGAAGTGGCACATCGGTTGATTTCACCCGAAGGATGATATCTGAGTTATTCTGAAGAAGTACACACCGGATCATCCGATGATGAAGTAAGTGTACATCGGTCAATTTCAACAGAGACATTATTTCTGAACCAATTCTGAAGATCAACTCACCGGATCATCCGATGATGAAGTTGAAGTAACATCGGTCGATTAAAAGATCCAACGGTTATATCCAACGGTCACATCTGACACATGACATCAGCTAATTTGGAATTCGACCGATGCTCATATAAAGGGGTGCATCGGAGGATCCGATGTTCACTGAAAAAGTCTGCCCACTTTTCCAACGGCTATCTCGTGTGGGCTGGCTATAAATACCCCTCCAACCGGCCATTTCGACAAGTCTTGATCACCAGAGCCTCACTACACATTCTCAAGCATTCAAGACCAAGAGCTACCACTTCCACACTTCAAAACCTCTTGTACTCCAACTATAGGTTATATCTAGCTAGAGAGAAGCTTGTGTGCGTCCATTCTTGGTGATTGGAATCTCTAGGCTAGTGAGAGAGAGTGTCTCGGTGACTTCTCTCACCTTGTAAACTTTGGAGGTAGAAGAGATCGCTCCAGAGCTTACCAAGGCGTTTGTGGAAGCCCGGAGGATCACCATTGTACAAGGCTAGAGCTCCACCTTGCCGGAGAAGGCGAACGGAGAAAGATAGTGGATTCCCCTGTCTTGGTGACTTGGGAGTGGCTATACCCTTTGGTGGGTGCCACAACGTGGACGTAGGTAGATTTTTGTGATCTTACCGAACCACGGGAAAATCGCCGTGTCTCCGAGTCTCCGCGGGAGTTTGCATTTCTCTCCTCACCCCCTTACTATTACGCATTTACTATTCCGCACTTAACATTCTTGCTTGCGTAGTTAGTTCGCATAGGGAATTGGGCTTCAATCATTAAGTTTTAAATTGCTCTAAAATTTGAAAAAGCCCAATTCACCCCCCCTCTTGGGCGTTTCGATTCTTACAGTGGGAAATTCCACCGAGCAGCTGTTGGTTGTGCCACCGAGCAGCTACTGGCGCCACCAGCTGCTTCCCTCTCCGCGCGCTGGCGCCCAGGGTGGCTGGCTCGCGCCCCCACGCGCCGAGCAGGAGTCGGCCGGCTTTATCTTCTCGTGGGCAAACCCGAGCAGCGGCATTTTTTCTCGCCGCAGCTCTCTGCTCAATCGGGAAAACCGGCAAAACCATCTCCTCCTTCGTCCCTGAGCTGCTAGACAGCCAACTGAGCTCGCACTCCACCTCTCCAACGCAAGAAACCTCGAGCTCCGACCTCCTTTGCCCAAAGACGATCGCCACCGCGGCGACCTAGCCTCAACCGAGAGTCAGGCGCCCATGGGCAGCGTTCCACAGGCATTTTCACGGTCCAGCGAGAGAGGCAACAGGAGCGCGCGACCACCGTGCCGCTCTCCTCCAAGTTTGGAAGCCAACCGTGAAGAATCCGCAGAGAATTTCTAGTTTTTGCTCCGGCGACCGTAAACCGAGCTTCCGGTACGGTTTCTTTAAATTCTCGCTCTATGATCTTTCGGAGGTCATCAAATCTTGCACATAGACGCTGGACTAGCCGGCGATCAAGTTCTTTTCTGCATCCGTAGCGTGAAACTGTCTAGGAGTGACAAATTTCGAGCTCGATCGAGGG
This sequence comes from Neostapfia colusana, assembly GCA_030760725.1. NCBI lineage: Eukaryota > Viridiplantae > Streptophyta > Magnoliopsida > Poales > Poaceae > Neostapfia > Neostapfia colusana. Next base: position 2,974,702 of record JASWHV010000019.1, on the reverse strand, counting down.
CGGTCATGGCGGGCACGATCGGTCACACAGTGCCGACTGACTTGCCGCCATCCCTGAACCCTTTTGACACCTTGTCGAGCTTCCTAGAGGTACACTGATGCTGTAGGGCCGTTTGCTCGAGGTGTTGGCGGGTTTAGAAACCACGGTCGACGGTGTCGAACCTCAACCGAGGCCGCGGCACGTCGCCGAGCTACTTCCGGTCACCCCCAGCCCGACCTGTCACCCACGACGTGTTCCTCGACGTCGACAACACCCTGGAGGCGAGTTTCAGACCATGGGAGGTCCTGCAGCGGTGAGCCGGCGAGCCCCGAGTCTGCTCCGGCCAGGTCGGCGGCGCGGGCGCGAGAGAACGGCGGGAGGAAGACGAAGCCGGCTGACGCACGTGTCAGCGGCTGAAGAATTTAAATCGGGATCAGGTGTGGCCAGGGATCGGCTGTGCTGGCGCACAAATACCCTGTGAGCTCCGGTGTGCCAGACACCTCCGTGCTTGACACGTGTGGTATCCCCGGTGTGCCGGACACCTCCGCGCTCGACCCGTGTCCCCGCGGGCCCCGAGAGTTTAAACTTTTCCCCCGATTTTCAGAATTCTTCCAAACTTCAAATCCTCATAACTTTGGCTAGAAAGCCCCAAATCGGGTGAACCAAATTTTGTTGGATTCAGCTCTCTGAGCACTTTCCAGCAATACCAAATTCAGCTCATGAAAGTGAATAGTTTTCCAGAATTAAATCCCTAAAGTTTAAACTGTTGGGAATTTTATCTGGAAACTACTTTATGAAAAATTCTGTAATTTGGCTGAAAGGTTCATTGGAAAATCCCTGAATCCCAGTAAAATTTTCAGACTCATCCAAGTTCATTAGTTACCCTAATTGGGTGATTAAGGGAACTGCCCAGAGAAAATAGAAAAATGTGCAGGAACATTTTTCAGATTTTCTCCAATCTTAATTAGGACATAACTTTCTGTAGAATTCTTCAAATGACATAAACCAACTCCATTAGAACCATCTTGAAGTCTAGTTTCCAGAAAGTAATGGTTGGAGCCATGAAAACCCCTGGAATTATTCAGAGGCTCAAATATTGACCAAATGGGCTTTTATTTGTACAAGGTTCAAATGAACTTTGTTTCAAATGAAACTTGGTCAAGACTCTGGTTAGGACCCTACCAAGCCACAATAAAAATTTCAGAACCAAAGGGGAGGGCTAGCTAGAGTTAGTAGTAAATAAGTATTCAAGTTTACACGTTGCATTTAAATTTACATGTAGTATTATATTCAACGTGTAGCCATTGAAGAAGAGACTCCGGAAGTGCTGGACTTCCTTCTTCCGGACGAAGAACTAACTACTGACCAGCAGCAACAAGGCAAGCCCCGATTTGCATTAACCTTTTTATAAGTTTTTACTTTGTTTACGTGTGTCATATGAAGTATGTATGTGCATTAGGTATAGGATGGATGGAACCCCACTTGCATAACCAGAATTTCCCCTAAGAGTGAGGGTAGTGTCTAAGATCTCGAGTAGACAGGCTATGCTTAATGAGTCATAGGACTTCGGTACAAGTTGAGTAGTTGGAATCTACTCGCGAGATAGGCATTGGGACACACTGGTTCGGTTGAGTGACGTGAGATCACTTTAGTAATGAAAATGAGACTAGGCAGGGGCTAGGGCGCAGCAGGAGGAAGTCTTGTATGCGCAGCCCTGCCCGTGTCGATTGAGGACCGATCCGTGTGCGGCCCTGCTGAACAAGTATTGAACGTACCGAAGGCATATCGGATATATGGGCCCCGATAAACCGATGTAGCCTAAACCTCCGGGCGTCGAGGCATAACACACCGATTTATAGGTGTAGGCTGAGGGCAGCAATGTGGAAATCTGCCAACGGGCATAGAGAGATGCTCCGTGTGGGGAACCTCCTGCTCGTTTCGGTGCGACCGGTTCGACGTTTGGGCTGTTGGGTGAAAGGTTGTCCCGTACGACATCGAGTGAGCGTGCTGTGCAGCTCCACGGGTGGGCGTACGTGACGTGTTCTTTGGGTTTCCCTGCCGGTGTATATCGAGTCAATTCGCCGTCCCTCGCGGTGACGAGTACCGCTTGTTCACTGCGTCGTAACGTAGACTAAGGAATGAAATGTTATGATTCCATATTGCTGTTATGCTATAATTGTATTGCTACATGTGTGCCACCAAATATTGCTCACTAAATTTCAGCTTCATGAACCGTTAATTTGTTGCTAAAAGATGAACTAAGGATGAACTTATAGGCGTGTCCATTTGCTGCAACATGGCTATCCTATGTCCTTGTACCCCTCATGTAGAGTTTCATGCTTAGGTGAGTCGGTTAAGCCTTGCTGAGCCTTCGTGCTCACGGTTGCTGCTTAAGTGTTTTTCAGGTGAGGAGCCACCCACGGACTCGGAGTACGAGTCCACCGGCGAGGGTTACCCTCCGTTGGGGACCACGGCTGAGTGGGAGCCGTACACGCCGCGCTGAGCTGAGGAGTGCAGCTAGTGTGGGTTGCCCTAGGGCTGGGCAACCACTTTTGCTAGATAGGCGGGCGTGAGTTGTATAAAAGAAACTTCCGCTGTGTAATAAAAACCCTAGTTTGTAACTGAGAAGTGTACTACTTTGTACATTCAGTTTGTTTTTCCCATGTAATAATGTGTTCTTATGACGTGTGCTGTCGGGTGTCGCATCGCGCGGCACCACCCTCTGCGATCCTGGATGAGCGGATTCCGGTCCGCCACAACCTGGTATCAGAGCTGCATTGGAGATAGCACAGTACTTAAGGACTGTATTACGGGAAACTTAGGTATACGATGAGGATTCGGTAGTTGCCCAAGTAAGGACTATATTAGCATAGTTACTTAAAGTGGCAAAGACTAACCTATGTGTTATAATTCTGAATTTCAATTATTGTAACGACGCACCTACGCTTGGTAAGCATGGTAAGGAACGCCACCGAAAGCGGTTCAATTTCGGTTAGCTCTCCCTGACGAGGAACGTGGTTCAGGGATTGATCTCACAGCTTGGTGTGAGATGTCAATATGAAACTCTTGGACTCTTCATGTCCCTGAGTTCATATGCAACGCTGATCCCTAGCGTGCATTAGGCAAGTAAGTGGAGACCCCATCGCGTTGTCAGTAACGCGAGAGTGTGCTCGTCTGGAAATAGCCCAGGAGGACATACGCAGCGCTTGCCATCGGCGTGCCCTGCCGGGCAGTAGGTGGTATCTGTTGGGTTGATAACATTCCCAACCGTGACGACCCGTTCATGACATACTCGGGTTCCCCGTCGTGTGGTGTTGAAACACGATCACGTACCTTGAGACGTGACCTAACTCAAGGACGGCCGTATGACAATGATACGGGCATTTGTATTTACTTTTAAATATGGAACTGCCTGAAATGAACAACCTTTGAGTGCACCATCATTGTGTGGTCTTCTGCAGGTACTAACCACGTATGTATCCGTGTAGAAAACGTGTGCGAGAGATCGTCTAGTGCCACACCTGAGACGTATATACCGGTATGATCCGGTTAGGATTTTCTTTTGTGAGGAACGTAGTACCGAGATATTGTAGGCATATGCATGAAAATATTGAGAACAAGGAACTAAAATCATTAGGTTCAACATTTAGGACTCTGGTTGGGTATAAGAATGGGATAGTGATGAGGGTAGTTCCAAAAAGACTGAAAAACAGAGTGCTCTGTTTTGGACAGCAAGTTTGCTGATCTTCAACATGGCATAACTCACAGGTCTTTTAGCCCAGATAGGTATGCTATATAGTTCTGGAAAGGTATTTAAGTACCCTACAACTTTGTTGTAGACTTCCAGAGCTGAAACTCACCTTAAGATGGCTGAAATCCCAGAGGAAGGTAAACTGTCCAGAACCAGGGCAGAGTAAAACATTCTCTGAACTGTTCTGTTTTTCAAACATAACTCCCAGTAGAAAAATCTAAAATTGTCATATAATACATCCTTAGAAAGAGTAGAAGATGTGTGACATCTTTGCAATTCAATGTTCCTGAAATTTCAGCACAGAATTTAGTGGAAATCAGAGTTGAAAACAGCAACTTCCAAGGGAGGTGCTGTTAAAATTCTTCCAGAAATTCTGCGGACTTTGCATTAGCATAACTTTTTAACCAAAGTTAATCTGGGGGAAAATGAATACTCGTTGGAAAGATACTGAAGTTAGCTCTAACTTTGTTATTCAACTTGAGTTATGAAAATGCCCAGAACCAGATCAAAACCTGGAATAGGTAGAAACTGGTCATTCTGGCAGAAGAGTGACAGTTGAACTCATTGGAGAGGGTGTTGTACCCTAAGGGTGGTATACGTGATGACAACGCGATAGTAATGTCTCGTAGTGACCAAATCTGGTTATGGTGAGCTTCCAAAGAGGAGGTTCATCGAGTTGGATTAAACTAGCTTGTGTTTGGTCTGGTAATGGTGTAGCTTGTGCAAAGTTATTACATTATCTACATACGAGATGTATCGCATGAATTATTGTCATTATGTTTTACGCCTATTTTTATGGGACTGCATGCAAAATGTTACGGGACTGATGATTATTGTCGTGTGGTTGCAGATGGTTCGTACTAGGACCACGCACGAGGTTGGTGGCTCTAGCCAACAGGGAGGTGATGACTCCCAGCCACCGGCCTACGACAGCACCCCGCAGCAGCAGCCACCACCGCCGCCTCCGCTTACTCTAGCGGATGTGATAGCGGCACTGGTGGGAGGTCGTGAGGAGCAGACCGACCTACTCCGCACGATCGTGCAGAATACGTCCCAGGCGGGGGGACGTCAAGATAGAGGGCCTCGTGAGCCCCGGGAAGTGTCGTACTCGGATTTCATGAGTACGCACCCTCCAGTGTTCACCGAAGCCGAAGAACCACTGGAGGCGGACAACTGGCTGCGGACTATCGAGTCCAAGTTCGGGATGCTCCAATGTACGGAGCGGCAGAAGACCCTGTTCGCAGCACAGCAGCTCCACGGTGCCGCTGGTGCGTGGTGGGCGAATTATGTCACCTCACGTCCGGCTGGCCATGCCGTGGAATGGCAAGAATTCCGGGAGGCGTTCCGCGCCTACCACATTCCTCTCGGAGTAATGAAGAGGAAGTTCCAAGAATTCTTGGAGCTGAAGCAGGGCGGGAGGAGTGCCCACGACTACTCCCGTGCTTTCAACCATCTGGCGCAGTATGCGTCAGACTATATCTCCACTGAGGAGAAGAAGCGGGAGCACTTTTATCGGGGGTTACACCCCGAAATGAAGACACATCTCGTTCAGTGGAATCGCGGCACATTCAACGACTTAGTCAATGCCGCGATCATGCAAGAGGATGCTCAGCGGGAGTTGGCAGCTGAGCAGTGGAAGCACAGCGCTCCACCCAGCGGTGGGAGTGGCGCTCCCCAGAAATACCGTATGGTGTATAGGACACCATCCGGGCAGCAGTGGCATCCACCGGCGCGACCTCAACGGTTCGGGGGACGTCCTTTCCAGTCACCCTCGTTCCGTCCGCCGATGCCACCACCAAGACAGCAACAGCAGCAGCAGACGGTACCCCGGGCGTTTCCACCGCCACAACGCGCCCCGGGATTCCGTCCACCGACCAGCGGGGGACCGCCCCGTTTCACCTGCTTCACGTGTGGCCAGGCGGGCCACTTCGCGAAGGACTGTCCCCAGGGGCAGCAGAGCAGCGGGCAAGCCTAGTTTCAGGGCGGTGCTCGAGGCCGACCTCCGGTGAAGAAGGTTGGTCAGCGGACTGGGGGTGTCCGCAACCTCGACAATGAGGACACCCCAGAGGGAGACAACGTGCTGGCGGGTACGTTTACTCTCAACCATCAAGCCATCGTCATACTTTTTGATTCTGGTGCAACCCACAACTTTATAAGTGCATCGTACGTGGTTAAGCATCAGCTGGAAGCCTTTCCAACCGAGTGTTCGTATATGATCTGCTCACCGGGAGGAAAGATTTCAGCAACGAGGATGGTTCCAAAAGCACCACTGTGCTTAGGTGGGAAGATATATCCCACCACTATGATTATCCTAGGGGGCAGAAGATTGATGCAATCTTGGGGATGTCATGGCTAAGTTACCATGGCGCTGTCCTGGAAACTTTAACACGGACGGTTCACCTCAACTCCCCATTACACCGTCCGCAGTCCCTCCTATTAGATAATCCAGTCAGAGAGGTTTCAGCGATCAATAGTGCTGAGGCTCTCAAGTTAGAAGACATCCCCGTAGTCCGGGAGTATCCTGACGTGTTCCCGGAGGATCTTCCGGGCATGCCACCTGAGCGGGACGTCGAGTTCAAGATCGAGCTCGCACCCGGGACTACGCCCATATCACGGAGACCATACAAGATGGCTCCAAATGAGCTGGCGGAACTGAAAGAACAGCTCAATGATCTGTTGAGCATGGGTTTCATTAGGCCGAGTTCCTCGCCTTGGGGATGCTCGGCGCTGTTTGTAAAGAAGAAGGATGAAACCCTGAGGCTGTGTGTGGACTACCGGCCGCTCAACGCCATCACCATCAAGAATAAGTATCCACTGCCCCGCATCGACATATTGTTTGATCAACTTGTGGGTGCAAGTGTGTTCTCAAACATGGACCTTTGCTCTGGATATCACCAGATCAAGATCCGGGCGGAGGATATCCCGAAGACGGCCTTCTCGACGAGATATGGACTATATGAATATCTCGTCATGTCCTTTGGTCTCACAAATGCTCCAGCCCATTTCATGTATCTCATGAACTCGGTGTTCATGCCGGAGCTGGACAAGTTCGTGGTAGTGTTCATCGACGATATCTTGGTTTACTCCAAGACAGAAGCCGAACATGCCGAACACTTGAGAATCATTCTTCAACGATTACGGGACCACAAGCTCTACGCCAAGTTCAGCAAATGCGAGTTTTGGATCAGCCAAGTGCCATTCTTGGGACATATCATCTCCGCAGAAGGCATTGCGGTTGACCCAAGCAAAATAGAGCAAGTGCTGAAATGGAAAGCTCCCACTTCAGTTCATGAAGTCAGAAGCTTCCTCGGGTTAGCGGGATACTACCTGAGATTCATTCCAAGCTTCTCCAAGCTCGCTAAGCCGATGACAGAATTGCTGAAGAAAGGGACGAAATATGTTTGGAACACGGCATGTGAAGGAGCATTCCAAACATTTGTGAAGCATCTCACCACAGCCCCGGTCTTAGCTCAGCCGGATACAACGAAGCCCTTCGACGTGTACTGTGACGCGTCCGGTATTGGGCTCGGCTGCGTGTTGATGCAGGAAGGACGTGTGGTCGCATATGGCTCACGCCAACTTTGGAACCATGAGCAGCGTTATCCCACTCATGATCTTGAGCTTGCTGCAGTGGTTTTGGCGCTGAAAATGTGGAGGCACTATCTCCTGGGGAATCTGGTGCATCTCTACACCGACCACAAGAGTTTGAAATATATTTTCACCCAGAAGGAGCTAAACATGAGGCAAAGGAGGTGGTTAGAGCTGATCAAAGATTATGAGATTGAGATCCATTACCACCCCGGCAAGGCAAATGTGGTTGCCGACGCGTTGAGTCGAAATCACATGTCCATCACCTCACCATTACACCGGTGGAGGAGGAAGAGCCGAGTTTATACTTGGTTCCTTATGGATCGCTGTACAACCTTGCCCTCATCCCTACTATTAGGGAGGACATCATTGCAGCTCAGAAAACGGATAAAGGCATGGCACATCTCCGGAGACGGATAGACAATGGAGAAATTAAATGTTTCCAGAAAGATGATGAGGGGACGCTGTGGTTCAATGACCGCATAGTCGTACCCCGGGATATGGAGTTGAGAAAGAAGATCCTCGATGAATCTCACTTGTCCAAGTACTCCATTCATCCGGGCAGCAACAAAATGTACCAAGATTTGAAAAAGAAATTTTGGTGGACACGGATGAAGCGGGAGGTAGCTAAGTACGTATCCGAGTGCGATACGTGCCGACGAGTGAAAGCTGATCACATGAAGAAATCAGGGCTGCTGCAACCCCTGAAGATCCCGGCATGGAAATGGGAAGATGTGGGCATGGATTTCATTGTGGGATTACCCCTAACATCCAACAAGCATGATTCCATATGGGTAATCGTTGATCGGCTAACTAAGACGGCTCACTTCATCCCGGTGAATACACGTTACAATGTCGGCAAATATGCGGAGCTATACATAGCAAAGATTCTATGCCTATACGGGGTACCCAAGACCATCGTCTCAGATCGGGGTGCATTATTTGTATCTCGCTTTTGAGAGCAGCTGCATGCTGCATCGGGTACTAAGTTGATCAGGAGCTCCGCTTATCACCCTCAGACAGATGGGCAAACAGAGAGGGTGAACCAAGTATTAGAAGACATGTTGAGAGCTTGTGCCATCCACCATGGTAGGAACTGGGATGATCACCTACCATTGGCGGAATTCTCGTACAACAACGGTTATCAGGCGAGTATCAAGATGGCACCCTACGAAGCTCTCTACGGTCGTAAATGCCGCACCCCATTAAATTGGTGCGAGTCCGGTGAAAGGGTCACATTCGGGGTTGATGTGGTGAACGACGCCGAAGAGCGTGTTCGGACAATTCAAGCCAATTTGAAGGCCGCTCAATCCCAACAGAAGAGCTACGCTGATAAGAGGCGTAGGCCGTTGCACTTTGACATTGGGGAACACGTGTACCTCCGCGTGTCTCCGATGAAGGGCGTGCACCGGTTCGGTGTGAAGTGGAAGCTCGCTCCCCGTTTTATTGGACCCTACACTATCACCGAGAAGTGTGGACCAGCAGCGTATCGATTGGAGCTACCGGCATCCCTGGCTGGTGTCCATGATGTTTTCCATGTTTTGCAACTGCAAAAATGTTTGAAGCATACAGCTGCTGTTCCTACTGAAGACATCGGCGAGCTGAAACCGGATTTAACATATGATGAGTATCCGGTGGAAATTCTTGATGAGAAAGCCCGAACCACGCGTAGCAGAACGTGGTGGTTCTACAAAATACTCTAGAGTAACCACACCGCCGAAGAAGCGACGTGGGAGAGCGAGGAGTTCCTTCGCTCAAATTACCCGGAGTTCATGGCTTCTCAACACGGGTAAGTCCCTACTACATCGCTATCTCTTCTTTTGTAATCTCGGGACGAGATTCTTTTAAGGGGGGAGGAATGTAAGGGCCTCAGTTTTGGCATACATTTGAAGTGTTCATCACCACACCACACACCTCATTTGAGGAAAGATGGTGAACACAAATGAAGAGCATGTAACCACCATCAACATGCTCATTAGAGAACAAACTCACATATTGCAAAAGTGGTATTTCCCACATGTGATATAGGTGGGCTGGACTTATGAAAACTCCTACACATTGCTAAGGATGTCCATGCCAAGTTTCACCCAAATTCAAAACCTTTTTGAGGTCATTTTGGGTATAGATAGAAAAAGGGCAGTTTGAAACCACATTCAAATTCAAACTGTTTTTGTCCCATGAATTTAAAAGTGGGAGACATATTCTTATTCAGCACATTTTTGTGAGCTCACACACCAATTTTCACTCCATTTGGAGTTGATCTTGACATGAGCTAAGTGGGACGAATTCAAACTTTAGTTGAATTCAAAACTGAACTTGTGCTGAAATTCACTCAAACCGAACCCAATTTGAATTCTATTCAATTCAAATGGCTCAGGGGTGAATAATTTGAATCACCAGGGGTATTATGGGGCTCACTGTTTACAACAGTGATTAGGAATAAATTTCAGAGGTTAAAACCCCAGGTGGGACCTACATGTCATAGAGGGGAGAAGGAGAAACTTGCACCCAAAGTTAGAGTCTCGGTGGGGAATTCCACCGAGCAGCTGTTGGCTGTGCCACCGAGCAGCTACCGGCGCCACCAGCTGCTTCCCTCTCCGCGCGCTGGCGCCCAGGGTGGCTGGCTCGCGCCCCCACGCGACCGGCACCGCCTCAGCCGAGCAGGAGTCGGCCGGCTTTATCTTCTCGCAGGCAAACCCGAGCAGCGGCATTGTTTCTCGCCGCAAAACCAGCAAAACCATCTCCTCCTTCGTCCCTGAGCTGATAGACAGCCACCTGAGCTCGCACTCCACCTCTCCAACGCCAGAAACCTCGAGCTCCGACCTCCTTTGCCCAAAGATGATCGCCACCGCGGCGACCTAGCCTCAGCCGAGAGTCAGGCGCCCGTGGGCAGTGTTCCACAGGTGTTTTCACGGTCCAGCGAGAGAGGCAACAGGAGCGCGCGACCACCGTGCTGCTCTCCTCCATGTTTGGAAGCCAACCGTGAAGAATCCGCAGAGAATTTCCAGTTTTTGCTCCGGCGACCGTAAACCGAGCTTCCGGTACGGTTTCTTTAAATTCTCGCTCTATGATCTTTGGGAGGTCATCAAATCTTGCACATAGACGCTGGACTAGCCGGCGATCAAGTTCTTTTCTGCATCCGTAGCGTGAAACTGTCTAGGAGTGACGAATTTCAAGCTCGATCGAGGGCGGTCATGGCGGGCACGATCGGTCACACAGTGCCGACCGACTTGCCGCCATCCCTGAACCCTTTTGACACCTTGTCGAGCTTCCTAGAGGTACACTGATGCTGTAGGGCCATTTGCTCGAGGTGTTGGCGGGTTTAGAAACCACGGTCTACGGTGTCGAACCTCAACCGAGGCCGCGGCACGTCGCCGAGCTACTTCCGGTCACCCCCAGCTCGACCTGTCACCCCCGACGTGTTCCTCGACGTCGACAACACCTTGGCGGCGAGTTTCAGACCATGGGAGGTCCTGCAGTGGCGAGCCGGCGAGCCCCGAGTCTGCTCCGGCGAGGTCGGCGGCGCGGGCGCGAGAGAACGGCGGGAGGAAGACGAAGCCGGCTGACGCACGTGTCAGCGGCTGAAGAATTTAAATCGGGATCAGGTGTGGCCAGGGATCGGCTGTGCTGGCGCGCAAATACCCTGTGAGCTCCGGTGTGCCGGACAACTCCGTGCTCGACACGTGTGGTATCCCCGGTGTGCCGGACACCTCCGCGGCTCGACACGTGTCCCCGCGGGCCCCGAGAGTTTAAACTTTTCCCCCGATTTTCAGAATTCTTCCAAACTTCAAATCCTCATAACTTTGGCTAGAAAGCCCCAAATCGGGTGAACCAAATTTTGTTGGATTCAGCTCTCTGAGCACTTTCCAGCAATACCAAATTCAGCTCATGAAAGTGAATAGTTTTCCAGAATTAAATCCCTAAAGTTTAAACTGTTGGGAATTTTATCTAGAAAACTACTTTATGAAAAATTCTGTAATTTGGCTGAAAGGTTCATTGGAAAATTCCTGAATCCCAGTAAAATTTTCAGACTCATCCAAGTTCATTAGTTACCCTAATTGGGTGATTAAGGGAACTGCCCAGAGAAAATAGAAAAATGTGCAGGAACATTTTTCAGATTTTCTCCAATCTTAATTAGGACATAACTTTCTGTAGAATTCTTCAAATGACATAAACCAACTCCATTAGAACCATCTTGAAGTCTAGTTTCCAGAAAGTAATGGTTGGAGCCATGAAAACCCCTGGAATTATTCAGAGGCTCAAATATTGACCAAATGGGCTTTTATTTGTACAAGGTTCAAATGAACTTTGTTTCAAATGAAACTTGGTCAAGACTCTGGTTAGGACCCTACCAAGCCACAATAAAAATTTCAGAACCAAAGGGGAGGGCTAGCTAGAGTTAGTAGTAAATAAGTATTCAAGTTTACACATTGCATTTAAATTTACATGTAGTATTATATTCAACGTGTAGCCATTGAAGAAGAGACTCCGGAAGTGCTGGACTTCCTTCTTCCGGATGAAGAACTAACTACTGACCAGCAGCAACAAGGCAAGCCCCGGTTTGCATTAACCTTTTTATAAGTTTTTACTTTGTTTACGTGTGTCATATGAAGTATGTATGTGCATTAGGTATAGGATGGATGGAACCCCACTTGCATAACCAGAATTTCCCCTAAGAGTGAGGGTAGTGTCTAAGACCTCGAGTAGACAGGCTATGCTTAATGAGTCATAGGACTTCGGTACAAGTCGAGTAGTTGGAATCTACTCGCGAGATAGGCATTGGGACACACTGGTTCGGCTGAGTGACGTGAGATCACTTTAGTAATGAAAATGAGACTAGGCAGGGGCTAGGGCGCAGCAAGAGGGAGTCTTGTGTGCGCAGCCCTGCCCGTGTCGATTGAGGACCGATCCGTGTGTGGCCCTTCTGAACAAGTATTGAACGTACCGAAGGCATATCGGATATATGGGCCCCGATAAACCGATGTAGCCTAAACCTCCGGGCGTCGAGGCATAACACACCGATTTATAGAGAGATGCTCCGTGTGGGGAACCTCCTGCTCGTTTCGGTGCGACCGGTTCGACGTTTGGGCTGTTGGGTGAAAGGTTATCCCGTACGACATCGAGTGAGCGTGCTGTGCAGCTCCACGGGTGGGCGTACGTGACGTGTTCTTTGGGTTTCCCTGCAGGTGTATATCGAGTCGATTCGCCGTCCCTCACGGTGACGAGTACCGCTTGTTCACTGCGTCGTAACATAGACTAAGAAATGAAATGTTATGATTCCATATTGCTGTTATTCTATAATTGTATTGCTACATGTGTGCCACCAAATATTGCTCACTAAATTTCAGCTTCATGAACCGTTAATTTGTTGCTAAAAGATGAACTAAGGATGAACTTATAGGCGTGTCCATTTGCTGCAACATGGCTATCCTATGTCCTTGTACCCCTCATGTAGAGTTTCATGCTTAGGTGAGTCGGTTAAGCCTTGCTGAGCCTTGGTGCTCACGATTGCTGCTTAAGTGTTTTTCAGGTGAGGAGCCACCCACGGACTCGGAGTACGAATCCACCGGCGAGGGTTACCCTGCGTCGGGGACCACGGCTGAGTGGGAGCCGTACATGCCACACTGAGCTGAGGAGTGCAGCTAGTGTGGGTTGCCCTAGGGCTGGGCAACCACTTTTGCTAGATAGGTGGGCGTGAGTTGTATAAAAGAAACTTCCGCTGTGTAATAAAGACCCTAGTTTGTAACTGAGAAGTGTACTACTTTGTACATTCAGTTTGTTTTTCCCATGTAATAATATGTTCTTATGACGTGTGCTGTCGGGTGTCGCATCGCGCGGCACCACCCTCTGCGATCCTGGATGAGCGGATTCCGGTCCGCCACATATCAGCAGCCAAACAATCCTTCATACTAGCAGCAAGAATAGCACCAGCCCGATCATCCTCAACCAACCATGTCCTATGCATACTGAACTTGGACTCATAGGTAGATAGACAAGCCTCATAGTCTGCAAATAGCTTCGTCTTCTCATCATTAGTAGTCTTGTCTCGAATAACAGGTTGTGTAGGAGCAATAGGACGAGGCGGTCATTTGAGGTCACCCGTAAGAAAATCCCACAGACGCAATACACACATGTGTAGACGCATACGGGGAACCCAGTCACCATAGTTGATGCCATTGAAAAGCACCGGACATCGAAGAACTGGAATGACTCCCGAAGAAGTCATCCTGACAGGACAACAGGCGATGGCATGTCCGCAAAATATAAAGTGGCACAAGCTGCAAAAAATCCTTTTTATATTTTTACTTTAACTGTCAACCCTAGCCACTCACTGGAATCATACTTAATTGGGTGGCGGCGGCAGCCAAAAGGGCGAAAGGGGTGACAGCAAAAAGACCAAAGGGGAGGGGTGCTGCCAAAGCCTGCGCCGGCTTCGGCAGCCGAGAGCCGGCGACCGAAGATTTGTGGCTGCAGCCAAGAGCCGGTGGCCGAGGCTCGAGCGGCATATGAGGTCCAAGGCTGCGGCCAAGAGTTGGTGGCCGAGGCCCGGGCGGCAGCTGAGGCTACATCGGCGATGGCGGCAAGGCCCAAGCGAGGCACAAGCGACGACGGCGGCCGAGGCCCTAGCAACGACGACATTGAATCAGGGGCTAAGGCGCAGGAATCGTACCAGAGGCACTGGCGTCCCTAGGCGGCGACGCAGAGTTCGGGTCCGAGCGGCAACGTCGATTCAATCCACAGCAGAGATAAAGGCCGACAAAGATGATGTCGTGCCTGATGAATTTGCCGATCGATGCAGATAGAGGCGTGAAAACGGCCAGCCGCCACAGAGAAGCCCTATGATAGAGGCGCAGCGGCTAAAAAAAGGCTAACCCTAATTAGGTTGGCTCTAATACTATGTTATGAATTAGAGTTGTATTATAAATATATAGAGGTACTGTAGGGATTAGAATTATGGAAAGGAAGGATTACAATCAAAGAAAATACAAATATCCTTATATCTCTAACACATAGGTGACCTGGAGAACTGTCTACATAGCTATTGGGATACATCCACCAAATCAGTGGTTAATATTATCCAACTTCGACACATTCTAGTGGCTAATGTGATGAATTTTGTTTCATTGATCATTTCTTGAGAGAGCCATGGTGGAGTAAAAGCTCCATAAATGGCATGACCTAGTAGCCAAAAAAACTTGTATCGATTTAACAGAAATGAGATAACTTTAGCTGGAATCTTCATAAAATTGGATAGTTCACTGTCCGTTCGATGATCTCCACATAATGAATGGAAATAATACTTTCTATCATAACCTTATTTTAAAAGCTAAAATTTTATTTAAAGATATACAACCTCATGAAGAACTGAAAATACAGTGGAAATGTTGTTTTTTAATTGCAATGAAGTAATTAAGCATTTGCTATCTGATTGCCAACAAACAAAGGCAATTCTGGAGAACTCTCAAAATAGGCACCTTGTTAAACCCACCCAAATATGTGTCTCATATGTTGGAGAAATGGTTATATGATTATGGTATAAAGAATAAAAAATAATTATGATCGAGACACCCGCTCTATCTTAAGCAATTTGGAAATGTTGAATGATACGATCTTTTATAATGATAAATTTTGTTTATACGAACTGTTTTTAGGAAAACAAAATGGCCGCGGTTTTGGGCACCTCCAACGTGATGAGAAGACGAAGGGGATGTTTCACAAGGCGAGCAAATATTTGAGACTATTTCGTTAGAATTGTTCGCCAAAATGGATGAAAACATAATAGTAAACTTTATCAGATATAAGATTTGCAGGAGTTTGTCCCCTTCTTAATCATCGATGATGAAATTTATAATAATTAAAAGACTGTATACGACAATGTAAAGGCTGAAAAATTATTTTCTATTATCAATAAAAGAGCCCGCATCCCCAGAAAATGGCTTAGAACCAAGGCCCCGCCCTGAGCACCTCCATGACTGGAAGCTCTCCTCTTGTGCCCCCATCCCCCACGACTGTGCACAACCTATGGCTCAGCCGTAGAAGCGCTCCATGGCAGCCGCTACAAGTCTTAACTTGGCAAAACTCTATCTGTGAGGAAGGATTACTTCCAGAGATGTGATCAAGATGCCCTTTGAAGTCCTTCCCGACGCAATGGTATACAGCAGATTGATGATGCTTTGCCATGTAATAAAAAACACGGAAATTTCAGAAAATATTAATATTTTTAGGGGAATAGAAAATATTAATGTTGCTCATAGCGAGCACTACTTTTTTCCAAGGACGAAGGATCCATTATATTGCTAGCTTCCAGAACTTGCCAAGAATGAACTCTGAACGACTAAGATACTAAGAGGCCATAATGTCAAATCCACGTTTCTCCGCCGCCAATAAAAATAGTTTGTTCCAACTAGACATAAGAAATAAGGATGTAAAATATGTTGGGAATAGTCCCACTGTCGAGGTGTTGCTACGACACTTCCCCCGGTCTGCTACTGGAGCAGACCGTGGAGGTTCTTTGATTGGAGGGGCGTAATGTCCCTAGAGCGATCAAACTTCGAGAGAGAGGGTGAACACCAAGATTTACGTGATTCGGGACGCCGGAGCATAAAACCCTACGTCCACGGGGGTGATTGTTGTATTGTTTTGTGTGTGTGTGTGTGGATGCGAACTGAAGCCGAACTCCCTTTCGTGTGGGCACCCCGGTCCTTTTATAGTCTAAGGCCGGTGTGGTTACGATGTGGCCCGGGGCTCGATAGGCG
The DNA here is from genome assembly GCA_030760725.1 of Neostapfia colusana. Classification (NCBI taxonomy): domain Eukaryota; kingdom Viridiplantae; phylum Streptophyta; class Magnoliopsida; order Poales; family Poaceae; genus Neostapfia; species Neostapfia colusana. Next base: position 2,958,628 of record JASWHV010000019.1, on the reverse strand, counting down.
GCCCCGAGGCTATCTCAACCCTATACATAATCTAGGGTTTTTACTACTCTGAGTAGAGCGGTCGGTGGAGGAGTTAAGTTCCACCGCCTAGCGTGCTGAGCGCCTCTGACAGCGCAGAAGGTGATGATGAAGATGCCATCTTGTCGCCACGTATTCTCGCTCTGCTGGGCAGCACTGTGCCACTGTCATGCCTCGTCACCCTGTCTTGTCACCGTGATGGCGAATGGGCAGTGGACGGAGGCGTGTGCCGTGCGCCATGCTTCTGGGGAAGGCGCGAGCCTTGAATGCGTGGTCTGACAGCGCACTCCCTTCTTGACTTCTTTGACCACGGCCCACGATGGATCGTGGGACACGCGGCTGCCCCGGAGCCCTCCTCAGCGGGGAGGAGGTTCGGAATCCGGATACACAAGGCAGCTCCAGACCTCACCTCAGCGGGGAGTCTTAGTCCGGGGCAAAAGGAACATGTCGGCTCCGGAGCCCTCCTTAGCGGGGAGAAGGTTCAGAGCCCCGATACACGTTGAAGCACCGGACCTCACCTCATCGGGGAGGCTTGGACCAGGGCCAAGGGCACGTGTTGGCTCCGGAGCCTTCCTCAGCGGGGAGGAAGTTCAGAGCCCCGATACACATGGCAGCACCGAACCTCACCTCAGCGGGGAGGCTCGTACCGGGGCCAAGGGCATGTGTTGGCTCCGGAGCCCTCCTCAGCGGGGAGGAGGTTCGGAGTCCCGATATACGTGGCAGCACCGGACCTCACCTCAGCGGGAGGCTCGAACCGGGGCCAAGGGCACATGTTGGCTACGGAACCATCCTGAGCGGGGACGAGGTTCAGAGCCCGGATACATGTGGCAGCACCGGACCTCACCTCAGCGGGGAAGCTCGGACCAAGGCCCAGGGCACGTGTCGGCTCCAGAGCCCTCCTCAGCAGGGAGGAGGTTTAGAGCCCCGATACACGTGGCAGCATTGGTCCTCACCTCCGCGGGGAGGCTCGGACCGGGGCCAAGGGCACGTATCGGCTCCGGAGCTCTCCTCAGCGAGGAAGAGGTTCAGAGCCCCAATATACGTGGCAGCACCGGACCTCACCTCGGCGGGGAGGCTCGAATTGGGGCCAAAGGCACGTGTCGGGTTTGGAGCCCTCCTCAGCGGGGAGGAGGTTCAGAGCCCTGATACACGTGGTAGCACCGGACCACACCAAGCTCCGTTCTAGGCTAAGGGCACGTGTCGGCTCTAGAGCCTAGGCGCACGTGACAGCCCCGGGGCTGACCCCGGGGCCAAGGACACGGGGCCGTACCAGCGTCCATCTCAGCAGGTAGACGGGGTATAGACTGTCTTCATCCCTCCATGTGGGGGTACCCGGTCTGAAGGTTACCGATAGTGGTCCCTAGGCCCATCTCGGAGGATACAACGATCCGCGGGTGGGGCCTCCATATTTCTCGCGTGGTAGCTATGAACCTGCACTTTGGAAGCCGAAGTGGCAGCGAGATTCTAGCGTAGTGGGTGTGCAGTTGGACCCAGCATACGAAAAGGTTGCACACCCTTGGCATAATGGGCGTATTCGACAGTCGAAATGGCAGCACGTCATCAGCATAATGGACACGTTCCCGCCTTTGACTGGTGGGTCGTGGTGACATGCTCGAGGGGTCACTCTGAGGTATTTACTGCAGCAGTCCTTGGGTCGATCGGGAACCGCCGGACGTTCCCGAGTAGTCACCCGCCTGGCCCCCAGTGTCAGACAAGTGGACCTAGGTCCCATCCGTCATTGGCGAGGCAATAAACGCGTGGCAGTGGAAACCCAAACGTCGTGCCTATTGCCCTACCGAAGGTTGCAGTCGTAGAAAAGGAAGTATTTCGGAGAAGGACAGTTCCTTTCTCCCTCTTGTGAGCTTCATCTTCCACTTTCACGCTTGAAGCCTCTGCTCCCCAGCGCTATCAACCTTCTCTCGCCGCCATGGCTTCTGGCCTTCGCTCTTTTTGGCTCCGCACCGATGATGACATCGGGTGCGTGAGGCGCCTGCTCGGCTGGCAATCAGCCGCATTCGATGGAAAGATCCGTCGCGTGAGAGTCCTGCTGGCCAACATGCAGCCTGGCGAGGTGGTACTCTTCACCTCGTACGGGGCGTCCGGGGTGTCGCTCCCGGCGTCGTCCTTCCACCTCACCCTACTGGAGGTGTATGGGCTCCAGCTCCAGCATCTCACGCCGCATGCCCTCTCACTGGTGGACGTCTTCGTCCACTTCTGCAAAATGTTCGTGTGCGTGTGGCCTTCGATGCGGCTCTTCAGGGTGTTGTTCTCGTTGAGTGCCTCGCGGAGAAGCATAAGCCATCTGGGGCTTACTACTTCCAGCACCGTGGGAGGAGCTCCACGACGTACATCACGCCCTTCTCTCCCGCGAAGTGGGAGCACTGGAAGTAGGATTGGGTGATCGCCCATACCGACGTCCACGACCGCTTGGAGCTGCCGGGTGGTCCCCCGGTCACCGAGGAAGCCGTCGGGGATGAGATCTGTCACACCCGTTTTTTCCGAAGAACAACCAAGTGAATATCACATGTATGCCAGGATCATTTTCTCATACATGTGATGACAAATAGTGAAGCATCATTTATTACAAGCCAGGTGTCGAATATAAATAAGTCTTACATAGCAAATGTCTCGTTGGACAATAAAAAGTTTATCACAAGTAAATAAACTAGCAGCGGAATATTATTCTTGAGGGCTCCGTCACAGGCGTTGCCCGGGGGTCTCCATGAACCTAGAAACCTTCTTCCGGTCCAAAGTCTTGGTCATTATACACCATCTCATTATCTTGACCTAAGCAGCAATATAAACCAACAAAATATGCAAGGTTGAGTACCGATGGTACCCAGCAAGTGTGGGAAAATTATGTCATGCATGGCTAGAACAAGGAGAGGTTGAACTCATGGTTAAAGCACTATGCAATTAATACCTATCACCTTAGCTTATTAGGCACCTACCTTACTACACAGGTGAAATGGTCCCAATCTCCCATCCCATCATCATAATCCAATAACCATAACATCATTTCCAATGTTAAGCTCCCCGCTTAACATCCACAACTTCCAAAACCATCAATTCTCTAATCATGAATAAGTCCAAGCCGCTCTTGACCGTGAGCAAGGCTGTCATGACAGTTTTGACTCTGCAGAGTTTGTACCACTGTACCCACATGTAGTGATTTCATCCCCCGTTGCTGGGTGGACTAAAAGAACCTCCATTGTGCCAGTGGCTACGAACCACATTAACACTTCCCAGGTGTGTAGCCAGGAGATCACTACGAAGTCTTTACAAAGGGATTCTCGACGAGCGTGGGCCCACTGAGGTTTCACCCCTAACAGCATACAAGAGGCTCTAACCCCGCTGCAGTGGCCCCCTCTTGAGCCTTGCGGTTCATAAAGTAGTCCAGCTGACACCTACTCCCCGCACCATCCAACACACCCATACTACACCGGGGATACACCTAATTAATTGGCCAAGCTGCCCCATCTCAGCATGTGGTTGGCACTGTAAAGCCAGGTTACATGCTCCATGAACCGGTCCTTACGATCCAGGCTAGTACTAAACACAAACCCGAGTCTCGTGCACCTAGCACACAACCAAAACATCCAACTTGCCTTGATCCCTACCTCTACATAACTCACAATATCTCATTCAAGAGTATGGTAAAATAAACTGATGATCTGATATCCCAAATATCCCATTCTAAGCATGGCTAAGCATATACATAATAATAAATGACATGATAAAATAAATCCCAATCCAAGCTACAAGGAAACAAGGTAATGCAATTCTAGGGAAACTTCCTAGCATGGGTTTCATATTTCATTTGATAATGCAAATAATTCTATCTACACATCCTAGCATAGGATCAAAGTGGTCAAGGACACTTGCCTCCTTCCTGCTGCTCTTGAAATGGGTAGTCCTGATCTTGGAAAGGAATAACTTGCTCTTGAGCAGGTTCTACATCATACCATCACACATAGCAAAAGAAAAACAACAATCCATAAGACATAGTTCACACTTCCACTTCATACAAACCACACATTCATATTTATGAAAGTCATTCACCATTATATGTGTTGTGGCTACTCTATGTGTGTTGATCTGTGGCTTGCATGCACTTTTAATCATGTGTATATGATTCCTACTTTTGTGTTCACATTTATACTTACATACTATATATATATGAGTTTCCAATTTAAATAAATTCCTTATATTCAATTACTACTCCTTTTAGCTACCAAGCATGCATGAAAGGTATTTTCCTTCTCCATATGTGTCTTCATAATTTCTACCAACCCTAAACTGAATTCTTTGGATTTTAGAACTCCATTTATCATTTACTAGTTGCTATATTTTCAGATTTATTTCCTATGCCTAAATGTGAACTTTATAATGAAAATAACAAGACACATCATCTAAACAGAATAGGTTCTGATCTAAAATATATACTAACATATTTTTGACCTTTTCCTCTGATGTAAACTATTTTACAATTATTTTCCCTATTTTTCAGAACTATTCTTTATTTAAAAATGTGTCCCTAAATGTGAATAATAAATTAAACAGATTCATTTCAGCCCAAAATATATTTTTATCTCACTCCAAAGTTTTCTAAATACTGAGAAAGTTATTAATTTAATTTTGACCATATGTTTGTCCCACTTTTTAAATTTTAAACACTAGCCACATATTCAATTTCCTATATTAAATATTAAACAGGGCTAAAAAGGTAAACTTACCCCACTACAGGGTCTATAATATTATTTTAACAATTTTCAGGGGTCTAGCTACACATAACAGAGGAGTTTTTCCAAATTTTTATTAAGTCCAGGGGCTAAAACTGATTTTTAAATGAATTTACATGATTTTCTGGAGTTCCAGGGGCTAGATCAGAAGTTTCCGGGGCTAGCTCTTATTTCCCGAGAACCCCAGGGGGTAGCACGTAAGATTTCCAGTCTTTATAGCGCGGGGCTGACGTGGACCGTCCGATTTTAAACCGACGGCTGAGATTATAACGTTGAACCGGTACGCGGGGATTTAAACTCTACCTTGCGATTTAAAACAAACGGCGCACAAGCGGCCACGTCGCTCTGATCGAGCGCGGGCGGCGCTGCCGGCGGCGCACGGCGGCGGGAAGAGGCGATCTCGCCGGAGACTTTCGTATCTTCGAGAATTCTTCCTAGAACTGTGATCTTATGGCATAGATCGGTGGAGGAGAGGTCGGGGTTTTTATAGACGGGGGAGGGCGGCGGGGTGGTTTAGATCGAGTTCTCGTCGCCTACGAACGGAATTCGGCGGGGATGCGCAGGAATCCGGGTCGGTTTTGATTCGGGGTGAGAAAATCCCGGCGCTGGCGCGAGGTAGAAGAAGGGCTGGCGGGCCCTGCCTGTCAGTGGGAGGAAAAGGCGCGCGCGGCTGCGGGCTGGCGCGGGGGCTGGTTGGGCCGGCTGGGGGGTTTCGGCCCACTGGCCGGTTTTTTCTGTTTTCCTTTTTCTTTTTCTATTTCTTTTCCGTTTTGAGTTTAATTTGAATTCCAGTTTGAATTTGAATTTTTGCAAAACATGCAACACGTCCAAAAATTTTTAAATTCCCCTATTAACATGATTTAGGGTCTTAACAAGATTTTTGGGGTGTTACAGCTCTACCCTCCTTAAAAGAAATCTCGTCCTCGAGATTGGTGGTTCTAAGAAAACAATTCCGGAAATTGTGCCTTGAGCTCATCTTCCCCGCTCCCAGGTGGCTTCCTCTTCTGAGTGATGCTTCCACTGCACCTTGCACATCTGGATTCTTTTATTTCTAGTGAGGCGTTCCATTGTCTCCAAAATCTTGTATGGTTGCTCGGCATAAGACAAATCCTCAGCTACGTTCACTTCATTCATGGGTAACACCTCTTCAGGCGTCCTCAGGCATTTCTTGAGTTGTGACACATGGAATACATCGTGCACATCCGATAGATGAGCTGGTAATTCTAGTTGATACGCCACCTCGCCTTTCCGTTCCAGAACTTGAAAGGGTCCGATGTATCAAGGTGACAACTTCCCTTTCACCTTGAACCGACGAAGTCCTCTGATAGGGGACACCTTGAGATAGACATAGTCTCCCACGTTGAAAACGAGCTCTCTTCTTCATACATCGGCATAGCTCTTTTGGCGTGTCTTTGCTATCCTCAAATTGTTGCGAATTTCCCTCACCTTCGCCTCGGCTTCTTGTAGTACTTCTGGACCAAACACTTTACTTTCCCCCGTTTGGTTCCAAAATAGGGGAGTTCTGCACTTCCTCCCGTACGAAGCTTCAAACGGTGACATCTTCATACTAGCTTTATAGTTGTTGTTATAGGAAAACTCTGCATACGGTAAGTTCTAGTCCCAACTCCTATTGTTTTTGAGTGCACATGCCCTCAGCATATCTTCAAGGATCTGATTGGTTCTCTCCGTCTGCCCGTCAGTTTGGGGATGATAGGCAAAACTAAAGTTCAGATGGGTTCCCATGGTTTCGTACAACTTCTGCCAGAACCTCGAGGTGAACTGTGTCCCTCGATCCGACACTATCTTCTTTGGCACTCCATGGTAACACACGATCCTTGACATGTACAACTCTGCCAATTTGGATCTGCTGTAGCTTTCCTTCACGGGGATGAAGTGAGCTACCTTGCTTAGCCTATCAATGATGACACATATCGAATCATACCCTGATTGGATCCTGGGCAGTCCCACTATGAAATCCATACTGATTTCTTCCCATTTCCATTCAGGCACTTTGAGTGGTTGCAATAATCCTGCGGGTCGTTGATGTTCTGCTTTCACCAACTGACATGTGTCACATAGGGCAACATGTTCCGCGACATCGCGCTTCATGCCATACCACCAATACCTGCTCTTGAGGTCCTGGTACATCTTCGTACTCCCAGGATGAATGGAATAGTCAGAATCATGAGCCTCCTTCAAAATCAATTCACGGATCTCCTTTACTACTGGCACACAGATTCTTTTCCCGTGCCACACCGTTCCTTGTTCATCCTCTCTAAAACCAGGAGCTTTATTTTCCTTGATGAGTTGTCTGATCTCTTGTATCTTCTCGTCATCCTTTTGACCCTCGCGTATGTCTCGCTCGAGTGTGGAATCCACTTCCATGGCGATGGCTTCACCACTATTTACCAGGCATAGATTGAGCCTTATAACCTCGTCCTTCAATTCTGCAGGCATGTCCTTCAAGCTCAACTTGTTGACCTGCACTTTCCGACTTAAAGCATCGGCCATGACGTTTGCTTTCCTAGGATGATAGTTGATGCCTACATCAAAGTCATTGATTAGCTCTAACCATCTCCTTTGTCTGAGGTTGAGGTCTGGCTGTGTGAATATGTACTTCAAACTCTTATGGTCCGTATATATCTCGGTCCTCTTCCCCACCAAATAGTGCCGCCAAATTTTCAACGCGTGTACCACTGCGGCTAGTTCTAGGTCATGTGTAGGATAGTTCTTCTCGTGCTTCCGAAGCTGCCGGGATGCATAAGCCACGACATGCCCTTCTTGCATGAGAACACATCCCAACCCGTTTCCAGAGGCATCACAGTACACCATAAAGTTCTTCTCCATATCTGGCATAACGAGCACTGGGGCTGTTGTCAATCTTTCCTTTAACTCCTGAAAACTCGTCTCGCACTGCGGCGTCCATGTGAATGTGATTCCCTTCTCCAACAGTTTGGTGAGAGGTCTCGAGATCTTGGAGAATCCCTCAATAAACCGTCGATAGTATCCAGCCAATCCCAAGAAGCTTCGAACATCCCAAACATTTTCAGGGGTCTTCCACTTCTGTATATCCTCGATTTTGGTATGATCCACGGAGATTCCCCCCTCGGAGATTATATGTCCTAAGAAGGGAACTTTCTTCAGCCAAAACTCACACTTGCTCAACTTGGCATATAGTTGGTGTTCTCTTAGCCTCTGCAACACCAACCTTAGATGTTTCTCATGTTCTTCTTCATCTTTGGAGAAGACGAGAATGTCATCTATGAAAACCACCACAAATTTGTCCAGATATTCCATGAATACCTTGTTCATGAGATACATGAAGTATGCCGGGGCATTAGTTAGCCTGAAAGGCATGATAGTGTATTCATACAGTCCGTACCGAGATACGAAAGTTGTCTTGGGAATATCAGATTGCCTTATCTTGAGTTGGTGGTATCCGGACCTGAGATCAATTTTCGAGAACACACAAGCTCCCCTCAACTGATCAAACAAGTCTTCAATGCGGGGTAATGGATACTTGTTCTTGATGGTTACCTCATTCAAGGCACGGTAATCCACGCATAACCTTTGGGTTCCGTCCTTCTTGGGCACAAATATCACCGGAGCTCCCCATAGTGAGGAACTAGGGCGAATATACCCCTTCTCCGTCAATTCTCTCAAATGATCCTTGAGTTCTTCTAGCTGCTTGGAGTCTATCCGATAAGGTCTCTTGTATATCGGGGCTGTTCCAGGCACTAGCTCAATTGCAAATTCCACTTCACGATCGGGAGACATACCTGGCAACTCCTCCGGAAAAACATCTGGATATTCCCTGATGGTCCTGACTTCCTCAACTTTCACCTCAACTTGATTTAATTTAATGTCCCTCCTAGGCTCGTGTATTGTTATGAACTTTACTCTTGTGCCACTAGGGTGAGTTAGTTCCACCGTTTTGGTCGAACAATGGATGATTCTTTTATGTTTTGTCAACCAATCCATACCCAAGATAATATCTATCCCTTGTGAATCTATCACTATGAGGTTAGCAGTAAATACCACCCCATTAATGTCTAGGTTCACTTTGGGACACACTTGTCTTGTCCTTATTTCTCCACCTGGAGAGTTTACGGCTAGCATATGGTTCATTTGTGTAGTTGCTAGGTCATGCTTCTTAACAAACCCTTGAGCAATGAACGAGTGGGTAGCACCAGAATCAAACAGCAGGGTTGCAAGGTGTAAATTGGCAGGAAACTTACCAACTACCACGTCGGGTGCCTCTTGCGCTTCCTCCATAGTGACGTGGTTCACCCGTCCTCGCATCACATTCTGATGTTGTGGCTGTGCGGGCTTCTTCTTTGGGCATTTATGGGCGTAGTGCCCCACTTCACCGCAGCTAAAACATTGCACCCCAACCTTAGGTGCATGGCCTTTGTTGTCTTGGGGTTGGTTTGGAGGTCCCTGTACTGCTGGTCGAGGTGGATATGCAGGGTGAGGCTGCTGTACAAACTGATGTTGCGGCTGTGCTGGTGCTGCCGGAGGCCTGAAGTTCGGGTTGTACCCTCTTGGTGCTGAGTAGGGTACCGCAGCACGGTTCGTCTGCACTGCAGGTTGCTGCATCAGACGTGGGCGTGTGTTGCTCCCTGAGGCTTGGTGTGACCACCCGGCCTTCCTCTTGTTCTCATTTTCCAAGGCCTTCAGCTTCCTTTCTACCACAAATGCTCTGTCCACCATCTTTTGGAAGCTTTCATACTCATTTGAGGACATTGCACACTGCATCTCTGCGGTAAGTCCCTCCACGAAACAATCTTGTTTCTGCTCATCAGTCTCTATGTCCCGTGGGGCATACCGGGATAGTTGAGTAAATTTAGTGAGGTATTCCCTCACCATCATGTTTCCCTGCTGCAGTCCCAAAAACTCCTTGCTCTTGCTTTTGAGTTCACCTCTTAGGATGTAATGGTTGCGGAAGCTACGCTTGAACTCTTCCCAAGTGATGTTCTCAGGGTCATGATGGGCAGCCACGTAGGCGGTCCACCAATCAGCAGCAGGTCCATGCAATTGATGAGAGGCAAACAGCACCCTCTCATACCCTTGGCACTGTATGATCCTCATCTTGCTCTCAATGGTCTTAAGCCAATCATCTGCCTCCAGAGGTTCAGCAGCACTTGCAAACTTTGGAGGTTGAGTTCCTAGAAACTCACTCAACCTTGGTTGGCGTGGTGCAGCTTGTGGAGGTGGAACTTGATGCAAATTGGCCACCACTTGAGTCAAGTTCTGGATGAGCTGATTCTGATTCTCCAGCATTTGGTGGAGGGGATCAACTCCTTCACGGCGACCACCCCGGTCCTGGCCTCCAGAAAGATGAGGGTCGCATGCCTCATCGTTGTTGTTGGCGGGGTTGGCAGCACGTCCTTTTCCTCTTCCGGCCATCTGGCAGAATCAACCAATGTTAATTTTGAAAGCATTTAGTATCATCTTACTACTTTCACTTGTTTGTACTTTGAAGTGTTGAGGCTTTGTTATACTTTTCTGAGGGTTCATTTCTCACACAAAAATAAATGCAATATTATTTCATGTGGGTTCACACACCAAAGCAAAACAATCTAAAGACGAGGCTGTGGACAATTGCTCATGGCTTCCACAACTCATGTCACACACCAAGCATTAACACACCATTAACTAACGTAACAACTTGACTACTCGACATCCTTCTAATTTAAGGGAAAGACTCTACGCTACTCGTTTTCTTGAGCTGGCTCCTCGGGATCTTCCTCATCATTTTGGCTGCCTTCTGACTCTGCTTTGGATGGGGAGGCTGCTGGTGGAGAAGTGCGACGACGCCTGATCGCTCAGCGATCCGGGGAGTTAGGAGTCCATGTATCATTCACGGTAACACACAGTTCATTCCCATCTCCTCTTTCTCTCGCCCTTAAGAAGGCTCGCAGCAACGCCTCCGTTTCCTTCAGGGTGTCCCGGACATCCTGAAGCTCTTGTTGACACTCCTGCAGTCGAGTGCTAAGCATAGCAGCATCCTCCAAGCACAAGTCCATGTGCTCATGGGAAGTCCCTTGCTGCACCGGCGTGTACTTGTACTCCGTAGTACCACTCTCACGCTGGAGGACATACATGTACTCAGTCCTGTCCCAGTGGCGACGATAGATGTGACTCTGGCAGGTGATGGCCTCCCAGGTGACATCTTTCTCCGCATCGACCTGTGTCGCTCTACAAGCTGGAGAGCGGTGGATCTTAAGCAGCCGATTTTTGTGTATAATCCTCATCTCTGAACTCCATTCTTCCCTCTTCTCACGGATGGTCCTGGTGGAGTTATAGTGGATGATTAGCTTGCCGTATTGCCGGCGGCTTCGAGCATACGTCGAAGACGGCGCAACAAGCCTCCTACTGCCAATCCGTAGGAAAGGTACGTCACCGGACGGCTCTCCTCTCTTTCGGCAAGGGTCTCTACGGGAACTCTCCCTCCTGTGGACTTGCGAGCGGTGCGAATCATGCGAACCATCTAAAACAAAAAGCATTTAAACTTAGGTTAGATAAACTTTTTAAACAAAAATCCTATTTTGAATGAAAATTGGGGGTAAGATGAAGAAAGTGACTCATTAAATAACACTTTTCAACACACACCTTGTAAAAATAGTTTTAAGAAAGTAGGGCCCTTAAATACGTCCATTTCTACCTAGGTCCACGTTCCTACGGGCAACCTTGGCTCTGATACCACTTCTGTCACACCCGGTTTTTCCGAAGAACAACCAAGTGAATATCACATGTATGCCAGGATCATTTTCTCATACATGTGATGACAAATAGTGAAGCATCATTTATTACAAGCCAGGTGTCGAATATAAATAAGTCTTACATAGCAAATGTCTCGTTGGACAATAAAAAGTTTATCACAAGTAAATAAACTAGCAGCGGAATATTATTCTTGAGGGCTCCGTCACAGGCGTTGCCCGGGGGTCTCCATGAACCTAGAAACCTTCTTCGGGTCCAAAGTCTTAGTCATTATACACCATCTCATTATCTTGACCTGAGCAGCAATATAAACCAACAAAATATGCAAGGTTGAGTACCGATGGTACTCAACAAGTGTGGGAAAATTATGTCATGCATGGCTAAAACAAGGAGAGGTTGAACTCATGGTTAAAGGTAAACTTACCCCACTACAGGGTCTATAATATTATTTTAACAATTTTCTGGGATCTAGCTACACATAACAGAGGAGTTTTTCCAAATTTTTATTAAGTCCAGGGGCTAAAACTGATTTTTAAATGAATTTACATGATTTTCTGGAGTTCCAGGGGCTAGATCAGAAGTTTCCGGGGCTAGCTCTTATTTCCCGAGAACCCTAGGGGGTAGCACGTAAGATTTCCAGTCTTTATAACGCGGGGCTGACGTGGACCGTCCGATTTTAAACCGACGGCTGAGATTATAACGTTGAACCGGTACGCGGGGATTTAAACTCTACCGTGCGATTTAAAATAAACGGCGCACAAGCGGCCACGTCGCTCTGATCGAGCGCGGGCGGCGCTGCCGGCGGCGCACGGCGGCGGGAAGCGGCGATCTCGCTGGAGACTTTCGAATCTTCGAGAATTCTTCCTAGAACTGTGATCTTTTGGCATAGATCGGTGGAGGAGAGGTCGGGGTTTTATAGACGGGGGAGGGCGGCGGGGTGGTTTAGATCGAGTTTGCGTCGCCTACGAACGGAATTCGGCGGGGATGCGCAGGAATCCGGATCGGTTTTGATTCGGGGTGAGAGAATCCCGGCGCTGGCGCGAGGTAGAAGAAGGGCTGGCGGGCCCCGCCTGTCAGTGGGAGGAAAAGGCGCGCGCGGCTGCGGGCTGGCGCGGGGGCTGGTTGGGCCGGCTGGTGGGTTTCGGCCCACTGGCCGGTTTTTTTCTGTTTTCCTTTTTCTTTTTCTATTTCTTTTCTGTTTTGAGTTTAATTTGAATTCCAGTTTGAATTTGAATTTTTGCAAAACATGCAACACGTCCAAAATTTTTTAAATTCCCCTCTTAACATGATTTAGGGTCTTAACAAGATTTTTGGGGTGTTACAAGATCCCTGACCTGCAGGATGCCTACACGCCGGTGCTGGATAGGATCATGTACCTGGCGGAGGAAGGTCTGATGTCACTGATGGTCTTGGACGACTTCCTGTCCCTTCGGATCGCTCCTCTCCAGCAGCGCATCCGGCCTGCTTGGCAGTACACTGGGGAGGGCGACATGACCCGGTTGGCGTGCGGAGCTAGGTCGTCGTCAAATCGGGAGATGCTGAGAACGATGCTACAGAAGCTCTCCTGTGACCCGATCACCGACGACTCCGTCACCCCGCCGGCGAGCTGCCAGCCTGTCTGCCTCAACCAGCAGGCATGGTCGAGACTGTTGAGGGAGCTGCTGACACTGGACGACATAGATGTCACAGTGTGGCAGGTCGGCAATGTGTCACATGGTGTGGATATTCCCGGAGAATACAACGCTGGTGGCCAGGCGGGGCCTGCGCCGAACTCACTCCCAAACAGAGGGAAGGAGTCGGCTGGTAGACCTGCACCTGCGGTGCGCCCTCGCTCACCGCCCAAAGCTGGTCCATCCTGACGGAAGCTTCGTCTCAGGCCCCCAGGCGGCAGGGGGGGTTCCCTGGCTTCCCGCGGTCCCACACCGGGCTCGGTGACCGGCGCCGGTGGCAACTCTGGAGCTTCTACTGCTAGAGTAGCCCTGGTGGGGGCAGGGAGGACGCCTGGCGCTGCTGGAGCTTCAAGGAGGGCCCGTGATATGCCTACGATGCAGAAGAAGTCTTTCGACGTGTTACCGGCTCGGAAGCCGTCATCAGGGAAGACTCCTGAAGCGGCATCAGTGATGACGAAGGCTACTGCAGCACCGTCGGCCCCACCACAAGACCCATCTCCAGCGCCGAAGCCAACAGTGGGGAAGACTGCCTTTGCGCCGCCTGTAGCGGCGAAGGCTTCTGAGGCGCCGGCAGCGGGCACACCTCCAACTCAGAGGCCGGCGGGGGCGAGTGGCTCCAGCCCTCCACGCAAGATGCTCCGCTCGTCGTGGAGATTCCAAACCTCCAGGTACGTCTCAACCTTTTAGTTTAGGTTGTGTACTTAGCCACTGGATTGTGTGGTTGACTCTTGATGCTCCTTCTTGGAGGGCTTCTCTACAGAGCACTCCTCTTTCTCAGCAGCCCAGGAGCCAGAGCTCCTTCTCCGCCTTAGCTCCAACACTGGTAGCAGTGCCTGAGCCTGTTCCTGGGGCGGCTCCGGATGTCGGCACCCGGGCCCCCGAGGCCAGCCAACAGGCAGGTGCGGACGCCTCTAGTAGCGGCAGGGCTACCGCTGAGCATGTTGCCAGCCCACCACCTTCGCTTCCACAGGTTGCCGTGGTAGTAGCCCCACCGGAAGATGAAGAGCCAGAGAAGGTTGAGGCAATTCCTTGCCTGCGATGCCGAAGGCTGTCCCGCTCCCCAGGGCCGTGAGAGCAGTCTGCTTGAGCTTGGACCAGATGCATGAGGTGATTGAGCAGGAATGGGCGAAGCTGAGGTCTGAGCGGGAGCGCCTCCGGGACTGGGACGATCGGTTGAAGGTGCGGGTCCAGTACGCCAGGGAGAAGGCACAAACACGGGAGGAGCGGCTGGAGGTGCGGGAGGAGATCCTCGAGGAGAAGGAGGTCGTCATCGCCGACCTCCACAAGGAGGCAGTGAGCCTCCTAGTTGAGGTTAAGAACCTTCAGGCCTCCACCGACACACGTCTCGCGGGTCTGACGGAGCTACGGGAGACGCTTCTTCTGCAGGAGAAGGATGTGAAGGCAAAGGAGAAGGAGCTCTCCGATCGCCTGGCCGCTCACGAGGAGGAGTGGGAGCACCTGAAGAAGTGGCTTCATGGATTCTACGATAGGGAGCTTGCCTCTGCGACCAGGGAGTCTGACCTAGACGAGCGGGATGCATGGTTGGCCACCAAGGAGCAGGTCCTGGTTGCCCGGGAGCAGGAGCTGGCGAGCAGGGACTTGGCGGGGGAGCTTGCTTCCACCGCCAAGACGGTCAAAGAACTCATGGATTCTCGTGCCTCTTAGGCAGAGAAGGTCTGGGACTTCCTTGGCCGCACGAAGGCGGTGCTGGAACCCTTTGACTTTGGCCCCTTGCGCTCCGGTGGTCCTGCCCAGGAGGTGAGCCAAGTGCTCCCTGACTAGACTCGGTCAAGGTCAAGCTCCTAGCGCTGGAGAACGTTGTGGGGGAACAACTGGGGACTGAAGGCAAGGCTCTGGTCCAGTAGGTGGCAGAGCATGTGCTCTCTTGCCTTCAGAGCTCCCTAGAAGCTGTGGCGCAGGGCCACAGTGCAGAGCTTTTGGGGGCGGCAAGTCTTCCGTGGAGGAGGTCGCTCGACTTGTAGCTGCTAGGTTCCAGCGCGGGTAGCTTCTGGGTCTCCTGCTTGCCTTGTATCCTCCTCTGTATGCCGAAGTTTTGCCATGAATAAAGACTTTTTGTTTCAAGTCTGTGTGTCTTCATTGTTGGTGTATACTTCGGACCCTTGGCTGCACAAAGGTCCGGAATGACTTAGCCGAGGTGGATAGCACTTTGCTGATGTCCTGAGCTTGATCCTCCGGGTCCTTAGCTTCGTAAGGACCAAGAGCACTTTGGCAGTGTGTCTAACACATCCTCCCGGGTCCTTGGCAGCACAAGAACCCATGGGAACCTTGGCCAGTATCTTCAGCTTGTTGTAGCTAGAGCTCCGAGTCCTCTGCTTGCTGCTGCAATGGTCCGACGTCCTGCCCACATGATTCACCGTGATGGCCCCGTGGTAGGTGTGGCCTTTGAGTTGAGGCGCACCTACCAAGTAGACTCTATGAGGCAGGACGTAAGCATCGGACCTCCTGGGAGGTCCAGGACGCCAAAGGACCTGTTCAGATCTGCAGACCTAGCGGAGAGAAGGAGTAATCGTGCTCTCTAGCCACTCTTTCCTGCTCCTAGTTTTACCATGGCTTACAGTCCTCAGCTGAGCTGTGGGGCTTGGGTAATTCATGCGAGAGCATCTGGGTTATGGTTAAAGCCTTGCTCATGGGTATGAGTCATCCGGTTCCCCGGTACTTAGCTGTAGCGCTGGAGAGGAAGAGTGTGCATGCTTAGGGTACGAAACCAGGCTAAACAACCTGGATCTCCCGCTGGCGTAAGCCTTTTAGGGGAGGGACCATTCGGCACCATAGGGCCCCCAAGCAATGAGACAACCAAAGGATCCCTTGTTATGGTTAAAGCCTTGCTCAGGGGTATGAGCCGTCCGGTTCCTCGGTACTTAGCAGTAGCGCTGAAGAGGCAGAGTGTGCATGCTTAGGGTACGGAACCAGGCTAAGCAGGCTACACACCTTGGACCTCCCACTGGCGTAAGCCTTTCATGGGAGGGCCCATTCGACCCCCGAGCAATGAGACAACCACAAGACCCCGAGTACACCACAGGTACCTCAAGCTGACCCGCCTGCAGAAGGATAGCACAACTCCTACTATGGGTGAGCACAGGAAGAAGTGACTGGCCACACGGCTGGAGCAGTATGGAAAGAAAGCACGAAAAAGAAAGGGGCAATGCCCGGGGTCCGGTTACTTTCTTTTCTGTAGGTGTGTACCTTCCGCCCCCAAGTACTCATTTGTAGTGCGGCAGGCATAGGGTACGTAACCAAGCTAAGCGGGCTGCGCGCCCTGGACCTCCAGCGGACGTTAACTTTCAGTGAGGGGACTTAGGAAAAGTATGTAGTATGGGCTCCGGACATGCAATTTACAGTTGATATGCATGAGTGAGCACAAACTGTAAAGAGAGAGAGAGAGAGAGCGTGCAGGGTAAGACAAATTTTTCTCATATTAGGCTTTATTCATAGGAGGATACAAGCTGTAGAAGAAGGCAATGACCCGCTCCGGATGACAAGAGTAGCAGGACTCCTCCGAAGTTTAGCTATTTTAAGCGTTGTTCCTAGACACTATGACACCTTTACAGAGAAAAAAGAACCCTGCCGCTGGCGCTAAGGATAGAACTTACGGAGGTGTTCTATGTTCCATAGATTTGGTAGAGGTACCCATCCTCCGTGGCTAGGCGAACGTACCCGGGGCGGCATACTTGTGTCACTCGGAAGGGACCCTCCCAGCTGGCGGAGAGTTTGTTCACCCCTTCTCGAGAAAGTATTCGCCGAGGCACCAGGTCGCCCACCTCGAGCTGTCTACTCCGCACGAACCGCTGCTGATAGCGCCGGAGCGCCTGATGGTACTGTGCGTTTCAAGAAGCTCCTTGCAATCTTCGCTCATTGACAAGGTCGATATCTTCACGCCAGAGCTGGTCCTGCGTGGCTTCGTTGTATGCTTGGACACGAGATGAGCCCATGGTGGTTTCCGGGGGGAGGGCGGCCTCAACCCCTACACCAGTGTCAGAGGGCATTTCTGCTGCTGCACGACAGAGGGACGTCTGGCTAGACGTGGAGCTCCTTGCATCGCTCGTTGTCTGCGCTGGAGTCAGAGTCAGAGTGGCCGTAGACGGCTTCCAATGCCCGCTCGGCGTCTTGATACTCCATCTCCTGGCGGCGCTGACTTCGGGCTTGGCCTTTTGTTTGCCCTCTCGCTGGTGGGAGGATGCACCATCTTGGAGCGTCCGCTGTTGTTGCAGCTCACGGAAGGGCTCCGCAAGCTTCTTGATCTCACAGCGATCGCTAGCACCGTGGTGGTTGGAGTTGTGCAATGGGCACCACTGCCCGTCGTCGCTGGCGGACGACGGTCGCGGGCGCTTGTCAGTGTGTGGGGCTCGGCCCCCACCGGCCGCTGCAAGGGCGGCAGTAGGTGACCCGGACAGAGGCTTATCCTTGCCTCCAGCACTCTTTTTCTTGCCGCTGCATGGAGCAGCAGCTTCTCCGCCACTTCCCGCTGCGTAGGCATGTCGTGAGTGCCAGTCTAAGCCTTCCGCCACCCTGACGCATTTATCGGCCAAGCTGAAGAGCTTGGAGACGTCTTGCACATCGTGCGTGGCTAACTTCTCGAGAATCTTCTTGTCGCGGATGCCCTGACGGAAGGTGACGACGACAGAAGCGTTGGAGATGCGGGGGATGGTATTCCTGAGCTGGGAGAACTGCTGGATGAAGGATTGCAGCGACTCCCCCTCGCGCTGGCGCACGGCATGGAGGTCGAGCTCGGTGCCGGGGCGTGTGTAGGAACTCCCGAAGTTGGCTGTAGATCTCTAGCACAACTCTTCCCAGGACGAGATGGAGCCTGGGGGAAGGTTCATGAGCCATGACCGGGCAGTGCCGGTCATGGCCACGGGGAAGTAGTTGGCTATGACGGCCTCGTCCCCTCCTGCAGCTAGAATGGAGGTGGAGTAGATCTGCAGGAACTCGGCAGGGTTGACTGTCCCATCGTACTTCTCCTGCAAGTGTGACCAGAACTTTGGTGGACAGACCACCATACAAAGGTGTGGGGCAAGCGCCATGCAGCCCCCAACCACTCCTGGGGAGGCAGGGGTCTGCGGGGAGCGTCCTTCTGGTACGGCGCTCGAGAAGCCGTACTATCCTTCGAGGTTGTGACGCCTCTTGCGGCGCCGCACGATGGTGATGCGACCATCTTCGTTCGCGTGGTGATGGTTTAGCTCGACCCTGAGGTCCACCATGGCTTGTCTGGCCGCGGTTGTCGCACGCGTGGCAGCAGTCCCGCGAGCCATTGTTGGCGTACGTGACTGGGCCTGCGAGGGCTCGGCCCACTGCCTTCTATAGGTGGGCGTTTTCATGGCAGCGGCGACGAGGTGGTCGACATCATGTCGCAATTGCTCTACCGCCTTGGGGGTGGCGCCCTCGCCCGGAGGGTTGTGGAGAAGGCGTGCTGCTGACAGCACGCTCTCTGGGCTTGGACATGGTGGCACTGTCGCCACCGTCATGGTAGAAGGCCGCCATGAAGTAGCGGCTGTTGGTGCCATGGGCGCTGAGGGAACGCCGACCGTCCGGTCGCCGGCCCGGCCAGACCTAGGTGCCGATGGAGCCACAAGCATGGTGACCGTCTGGTCGCCGACCCGGACAGACCTGCCCGCCCTGGAACGGGAGGTGGCCTCGTCGTCTCCCGCCTGGAGACGACGATGAGCTGGGCGAGAAGTCTCGCTGAGGGAGGTGATATTCACCATGATCGCCTAGAGAGCGTGAAAGGACCCCTTCCTGGCACACCAAATGTCGAGGTGTTGCTACGACATTTCCCCCGGTCTGCTACTGGAGCAGCCCGCGGAGGTTCTTTGATTGGAGGGGCTCGACGTCCATAGAGCAATCAAACTTCGAGAGAGAGGGTGAACACCAGGATTTACGTGGTTCAGGCCGTCGGAGCGTCAAACCCTACGCCCACGGTGGTGATTGTTGTATTGCTTGTGTGTGTGTGTGTGTGTGTGTGTGTGTGTGTGTGTGTGTGTGTGGGTGTGGATGCGAACTAAAGCCGTACCCTCTTTCATGTAGGCACCCCGGTCCTTTTATAGTCCAAGGCCGGGTAGTTACAATGTGGCAAGGGGCTCGACATGCAGCCCCGAGGATATCTCAACCCTATACATAATCTAGGGTTTTTACGACTCTGAGTATAGCGGTCGGTGGAGAAGTTAAGTCCCACCGCCAGGCGTGCTGAGCACCTCTGACCGCGCAGCAAGTGATGATGAAGATGCCGTCTTGTTGCCGCGTCTTCTCTCTCTGCTGGGTGGCATTGTGTCGTTGGGCGGCACTGTGCCACTGTTACGCCTCGCCGCCCTGTCTTGTCACCGTGACGGCGAGTGGGAGGTTGTGACACCCGGTTCCGAAAATGAACCAAATGAATGCATATGTGTGACCAGGATGCTCATGACACATGCACATGTATTCCACAAACTGAAATTCAGAATATAACCACGTACAAATAGTGTTTAAGTACTTTATTACAATGAATCAATGTCTCACTTAGGAATATCCAACTTATTTAGCAGTGGAAGACTCTAAACGACAGCGGAAAGTGACTAAATAAGCAGGCTTCAATCTTTAACTCCACAGGCATGTTGACGGTAGTGTGCACGCCTAGTACTCCACATGTTCCTCGAAGTATTCTTCTCCTGTAGCTGATGTATATGTGGGAATGCAAGGGTGAGTAGATGTTGTACTCAGCAAGTGCGGGAAAAATATGACATGTAGCTTATAACAAGGTAGGGAAGAAAGAGGTTCATTGCAGCAAGCAAATTTTATTTCACAAATATGATAAAAACAGCAACTATTTCTAGGTGAGTTTAATCCCAACATAACCAGGTAATTCATTAACATTCCTTCATCATAATGTGGCGCCCGGCCCAGAAATCGCACTGGGTGGTACCGTGCGATGCGGCACCCAACAGCATGCACGAAAAGAAATGTAAGAACATATGAAACCCTTTTATTTACTCAAGATAAGCTCTTTTACATCATATTGTACACACGCAGCAAAAATTAAAACTAGCTGGACAACTACTCACTCTCGACCCTAACTACGCCGAAGAGAAGTCGTTCAGCCCGTGAACGCTTCCTACTAGCTTCACCAAAAAAGGCAGCGGCTAGGTTTCCGATGAGTGGAACGAACCGTGAGGTTCATCGTCTCACCAAATAACCCTCTTCATAGCAGGCATCCTGCTACCTGCAAAAAGAACTCAGAAGCATCCGTGAGCACTAAGGCTCAGAAAGTATTAACCGTCAATCCTAAACATGTAATTCTACATGCAAGGGTTGTAAGACAGTAGGAACATGAATTTGCAAAATGAAGCTTGACTAAACTTGATCCTTATATTCAGATTCTTATAGCCTTCATTTTAATGTTCCTCACGCCTCACAACACCGGAAGTCCACAATCAAACAAGAAATGCTTATCCTGATGTTGCTAGCCTAAGGTGGAAATGAACTTTAGTTGGCACTATATCTAATTCAGTCAAGGTTCCAACACAATGATTAATCCATACCAGCAAGTTAAGAGACTTAGTTCCTCTTCTTACTACATCACGGCGCAGTGGGCAAGTATGCTCAATACTCTTCCGCGAGCGACGGTGATTCGACTCAATAACAACCCGGAATACACGACACATACACCCGCCTCGAAAGACTCTCTCAAGAGCTCTTTCTTATGTTGTATGCAGCAACCTTTCACACGACACCCTGACATAGAAAAAAGTTTCGCGCCAAGCAGGATGGTCCTCTACGCGGACACGTCGAAGTTGCCTGCTAAAGGATTTACACCTCCCGCCTTCTCAACGCCATTCCCACGCGAAGGATGAGTTTCTATATCACGGTCCATTGAGTTACATTGGTTTCATGGGTCCCATACCCCACTATATGTCCGGTACAGCTCAATCTTGTCCAGCAGGGCCACATACGTGTGGTCCTTAACCGACACGGACGGGGCTAAACCTAACCTCCACATTGACCTTACCATCCCGGTCCAGGACCAATGTGGTCTCACGCATTGTCACACCCATCGCAGGTCGAGACCAACCTTGAGCGCTCCATCCTACAGGAACACCCCGTCCCCATCTCAATTTTTCATGAGGGTGCTCTTATCATCAACCTCTCGCGAGTAACTCCACTACTCAAACTTTCTCACGAGTAGCTTTTTACTACTCGACTTCTACCGAGCTAGCTACAACATTAGCCTAGCAGCTACAACGAGGCAAAGCCTACACTAAACCTTCTACTAAAGGATGTAATAGCCATGCAAGTGGGTCTTAATCATCCTAAACATAATGCACAATATCAAGTCTAATAAACATGAGGTGAAGTAAAGCAAAATTTAAAACGGTAATTATATGCAAACCGGGGCTTGCCTTGCTCAACGGTTTTGTTAGAAGCTAGTAGTTAGTCTTCCTCTGGAGAATCCGCCAAACTCGTCATGAGATGGAGATCCTCGCTGCGGAGTTGAGTCCTTGTCGCACGTCGACGTCACGTGAGCTATTAAGATGATTTATGCACATGTATTCAAAAGTAATTTACAAAATGATTCAAAGCGGTTGTACAAGTTAACTCACTCATAAGAGGGATAAACAACAGCAAGGTTTCTGTTGTTGGATCCTAACCTTAGAGATGATGAAAGCTAGGTGAAAAGAGAGGTAAAGTTAATCACCATGTGATTAAGTCCTCATATGAACACTTAAACCTAAAGGATGGTAGCTCAAGTTCCAGAGGTACAATGAAGCTGAAAATTTAACCACAACTTCTATGGAAGGTATTTAGGCAGTGTGCAGAATTGAGCTCATGAAATGTGTGACACCCTCATTTTTGGTTTCTGCATGTATTCATGTTTCATGTAGAAAAAACATTTTAAAAGAAGTGGGAACAGAGAAAGAATAAAAAAGATAGCCAAAAAGAGCGAAATCCAGTTCACCAAGAGTGCCGAAGACAACTCCTGCGGCCCGCTGGCCACGTGGCGCCTTCGGAGCTCTTCTCTGCAAATGGGGAGAGGTCCACCGCTAAACTGGCTACGTGGCAGGCTCGGGGCTCATCTCCGCAAATGGGGAGAGGTCCGACCCTGCAGGACACCTGTCACCTTCGGAGCTAGTCACCGCGGAAATCAAAGGACCAGTTGCGCGGGATACGTGTCGATCTCGGAGCTCACCTCCGAGAGGTCCGGTTCTATTGGAAACGTGTCGTCACCGGAGCTTATCTCCGGGAGGTCCGTTACTGTTGGACACATGTCAACCTCGGAGCTCGTCTCTGAGAAGAAAGGAAGTCTGGCGCTGTTAGGACACGTGGCACACCAGGAGCCACCTCCGGAGAAAGGGAAGGTCTGGCACTGACACATGGCGTGCGCGGAGCCACCTCCGAATAGAGAGGAGGTCCCGACCGCCAGGATACGTGGCGCACGCGGAGCTCACCTCCAAAGGAGAGGGAGGTCTCACTCGCTTGACACGCAGCACAACCTGAAAGTGCATCTAGGGTATCCCTTGTGGGTTTTGGAGAATTGATGACAAGAATATGAGATCCTAATGAAATGATTGCAGGACAAACAAAGTGAACTAGCTCGGTGCACACAAAAAGATGAAAAATAGAGTGCTGCCCGAAAAGGAAGACTTTAGTGGAATTTAGAAGAGCAAAGTAGATGTAAATGTATAGGGTGTGTGTGAGAGACACATCCCAAGAGCTCATGACTTTGCGTAAGGGTAAGGGGTTTAATAATCAACTAAAATCCACTGGACACCGGACTAGTCCGTTCATGGACCAGACTAGTCCGGTCAGCTTACTGGAATGCAACCGGACAAGTCTGGTTTTAGACAGGACTAGTTCGCTCATGTTTCTGTTGTCCTCTTTAGAGGACCGCGGACTAGTCCATCCATGCGACAGGACTAGTCCGCTAAACTTTCTGGAACCCCACTTCACATAGCACCGGACAAGTCCAGTTTTAGACCGAACTAGTCCGGTTAACCCACTGGAAGTAGACAGGACAAGTACGATCATATACCGGACTAGTCCGGTATTAGGTTTTACAACGATAACCTTTTTGGAAACCATATAAATGGGTGATCCACGGCCTTCCAACAGAGACACATGACTCATCCTGCTTGAAACAAAAACCCTAGTGCCGCCACCTGTCCCAAGAGCTCAAAAGCACATCTCCCCACACATCTAAGGTGCAAAAAGGTGAAAATCAATCAAACACTTGGATTTGGGATTGGGAGATCGTCGTTCCTTCATTGTGAGCTCTTGGGGTTTGATCTCTCTACACTCATATTCTGCATTGTAATACTTTTGAGTGTATTTGATAGCTTTCTCATTGTAATTCTTGTGGGAGCCCTCAACATGTGAGGTTTCCCCACAAACTCGGTGATTACCCGTGCTAGTGGAGTCAAGTCGGCCTTGTGTGGTGACTTGAAGAGGGAAAAGGGTTAGAGACCCGGCTCTGTGTGAGCTTCCTCAACGAGGACGTAGGTCTCTTGGTGAGATCGAACCTCGGTAAAATTTGAGTCTTGCTTGCCTCCTTAATTTTGTTGAATAGAACATCTAGTTGCTAAACTTCATAATTTGAGTTGCTAAGTATCATTCACGGGCATAATCACACCTCACATTGTAAAATCAAAATAGAATAACTGTTGTTCTTATTTCCGCTGCTAAACAAGTTAATTCTTCTGCACAACACTTATACAATCTACACACTTCAGGCACACCGGACTAATCCGCTCACACAACCGGACTAGTCCGATCAATCAAGTTTTTGAAAACTACTTTAAGTGTGCAGGAAACTCTATAAGGCCTATTCACCCCCCTCTAGGCCACATTCAATTGGTATCAGAGCCAAGTTCTCCATCAACGAGACTCACATCTCGGAGAGATCAATGGCCTCTAAGAAGAACAACGATATCCCGAAGACAAACATCAACGATGAGGAGCAAGAAGCCAAAGCCTTCGATGTGCTGAAAGAAGGTCCACATGACGATGAAGAAGTGAGACAACTAAAGGCACTACTGAGAAAGAAATTAATGGCACAAAAGGGAAAATATGAAGAAAACAAGAAGAAGAAGTAAACAAAAGCACATGAGAAGAAAAATTTCAGAAAAAGGAGACAAGCCCATCAGGCTCACATTGGCAAGGAGTGGGACTCAAACGATGAGTCGCACGCGTGGCAGCAGTCCCGCGAGCCATTGTTGGCGTACGTGACTGGGCCTGCGAGGGCTCGGCCCATTGCCTTCTATAGGTGGGCGTTTTCATGGCAGCGGCGACGAGGTGATCGACATCATGTCGCAATTGCTCTACCGCCTTGGGGGTGGCGCCCTCGCCCGGAGGGTTGTGGAGAAGGCGTGCTGCTGACAGCATGCTCTCTGGGCTTGGACATGGTGGCACTGTCGCCACCGTCATGGTAGAAGGCCGCCATGAAGTAGCGGCTGTTGGTGCCATGGGCGCTGAGGGAACGCCGACTGTCCGGTCGCCGGCCCGGCCAGACCTAGGTGCCGATGGAGCCACAAGCATGCTGACCGTCTGGTCGCCGACCCGGACAGACCTGCCCGCCCTGGAACGGGAGGTGGCCTCGTCGTCTCCCGCCTGGAGACGACGATGAGCTGGGCGAGAAGTCTCGCTGAGGGAGGTGATATTCACCATGATCGCCTAGAAAGCGTGAAAGGACCCCTTCCTGGCACACCAAATGTCGAGGTGTTGCTACGACATTTCCCCCGGTCTGCTACTGGAGCAGCCCGCGGAGGTTCTTTGATTGGAGGGGCTCGACGTCCCTAGAGCAATCAAACTTCGAGAGAGAGGGTGAACACCAGGATTTACGTGGTTCAGGCCGTCGGAGCGTCAAACCCTACGCCCACGGTGGTGATTGTTGTATTGCTTGTGTGTGTGTGTGTGTGTGTGTGTGTGTGTGTGTGTGTGTGTGTGTGTGTGGGTGTGGATGCGAACTAAAGCCGTACCCTCTTTCATGTAGGCACCCCGGTCCTTTTATAGTCCAAGGCCGGGTAGTTACAATGTGGCAAGGGGCTCGACATGCAGCCCCGAGGATATCTCAACCCTATACATAATCTAGGGTTTTTACGACTCTGAGTATAGCGGTTGGTGGAGAAGTTAAGTCCCACCGCCAGGCGTGCTGAGCACCTCTGACCGCGCAGCAAGTGATGATGAAGATGCCGTCTTGTTGCCGCGTCTTCTCTCTCTGCTGGGCGGCATTGTGTCGTTGGGCGGCACTGTGCCACTGTTACGCCTCGCCACCCTGTCTTGTCACCGTGACGGCGAGTGGGAGGTTGTGACACCCGGTTCCGAAAATGAACCAAATGAATGCATGTGTGACCAGGATGCTCATGACACATGCACATGTATTCCACAAACTGAAATTCAGAATATAACCACGTACGAATAGTGTTTAAGTACTTTATTACAATGAATCAATGTCTCACTTAGGAATATCCAACTTATTTAGCAGTGGAAGACTCTAAACGACAGCGGAAAGTGACTAAATAAGCAGGCTTCAATCTTTAACTCCACAGGCATGTTGACGGTAGTGTGCACGCCTAGTACTCCACATGTTCCTCGAAGTATTCTTCTCCTGTAGCTGATGTATATGTGGGAATGCAAGGGTGAGTAGATGTTGTACTCAGCAAGTGCGGGAAAAATATGACATGTAGCTTATAACAAGGTAGGGAAGAAAGAGGTTCATTGCAGCAAGCAAATTTTATTTCACAAATATGATAAAAACAGCAACTATTTCTAGGTGAGTTTAATCCCAACATAACCAGGTAATTCATTAACATTCCTTCATCATAATGTGGCGCCCGGCCCAGAAATCGCACTGGGTGGTACCGTGCGATGCGGCACCCAACAGCATGCACGAAAAGAAACGTAAGAACATATGAAACCCTTTTATTTACTCAAGATAAGCTCTTTTACATCATATTGTACACACGCAGCAAAAATTAAAACTAGCTGGACAACTACTCACTCTCGACCCTAACTACGCCGAAGAGAAGTCGTTCAGCCCGTGAACGCTTCCTACTAGCTTCACCAAAAAAAGGCAGCGGCTAGGTTTCCGATGAGTGGAACGAACCGTGAGGTTCATCGTCTCACCAAATAACCCTCTTCATAGCAGGCATCCTGCTACCTGCAAAAAGAACTCAGAAGCATCCGTGAGCACTAAGGCTCAGAAAGTATTAACCGTCAATCCTAAACATGTAATTCTACATGCAAGGGTTGTAAGACAGTAGGAACATGAATTTGCAAAATGAAGCTTGACTAAACTTGATCCTTATATTCA
The DNA here is from genome assembly GCA_030760725.1 of Neostapfia colusana. Lineage (NCBI taxonomy): Eukaryota > Viridiplantae > Streptophyta > Magnoliopsida > Poales > Poaceae > Neostapfia > Neostapfia colusana. The sequence continues at coordinate 2,932,181 of JASWHV010000019.1, read as the reverse complement.
GATTCTTATAGCCTTCATTTTAATGTTCCTCACGCCTCACAACACCGGAAGTCCACAATCAAACAAGAAATGCTTATCCTGATGTTGCTAGCCTAAGGTGGAAATGAACTTTAGTTGGCACTATATCTAATTCAGTCAAGGTTCCAACACAATGATTAATCCATACCAGCAAGTTAAGAGACTTAGTTCCTCTTCTTACTACATCACGGCGCAGTGGGCAAGTATGCTCAATACTCTTCCGCGAGCGACGGTGATTCGACTCAATAACAACCCGGAATACACGACACATACACCCGCCTCGAAAGACTCTCTCAAGAGCTCTTTCTTATGTTGTATGCAGCAACCTTTCACACGACACCCTGACATAGAAAAAAGTTTCGCGCCAAGCAGGATGGTCCTCTACGCGGACACGTCGAAGTTGCCTGCTAAAGGATTTACACCTCCCGCCTTCTCAACGCCATTCCCACGCGAAGGATGAGTTTCTATATCACGGTCCATTGAGTTACATTGGTTTCATGGGTCCCATACCCCACTATATGTCCGGTACAGCTCAATCTTGTCCAGCAGGGCCACATACGTGTGGTCCTTAACCGACACGGACGGGGCTAAACCTAACCTCCACATTGACCTTACCATCCCGGTCCAGGACCAATGTGGTCTCACGCATTGTCACACCCATCGCAGGTCGAGACCAACCTTGAGCGCTCCATCCTACAGGAACACCCCGTCCCCATCTCAATTTTTCATGAGGGTGCTCTTATCATCAACCTCTCGCGAGTAACTCCACTACTCAAACTTTCTCACGAGTAGCTTTTTACTACTCGACTTCTACCGAGCTAGCTACAACATTAGCCTAGCAGCTACAACGAGGCAAAGCCTACACTAAACCTTCTACTAAAGGATGTAATAGCCATGCAAGTGGGTTTTAATCATCCTAAACATAATGCACAATATCAAGTCTAATAAACATGAGGTGAAGTAAAGCAAAATTTAAAACGGTAATTATATGCAAACCGGGGCTTGCCTTGCTCAACGGTTTTGTTAGAAGCTAGTAGTTAGTCTTCCTCTGGAGAATCCGCCAAACTCGTCATGAGATGGAGATCCTCGCTGCGGAGTTGAGTCCTTGTCGCACGTCGACGTCACGTGAGCTATTAAGATGATTTATGCACATGTATTCAAAAGTAATTTACAAAATGATTCAAAGCGGTTGTACAAGTTAACTCACTCATAAGAGGGATAAACAACAGCAAGGTTTCTGTTGTTGGATCCTAACCTTAGAGATGATGAAAGCTAGGTGAAAAGAGAGGTAAAGTTAATCACCATGTGATTAAGTCCTCATATGAACACTTAAACCTAAAGGATGGTAGCTCAAGTTCCAGAGGTACAATGAAGCTGAAAATTTAACCACAACTTCTATGGAAGGTATTTAGGCAGTGTGCAAAATTGAGCTCATGAAATGTGTGGCACCCACATTTTTGGTTTCTGCATGTATTCATGTTTCATGTAGAAAAAAACATTTTAAAAGAAGTGGGAACAGAGAAAGAATAAAAAAGATAGCCAAAAAGAGCGAAATCCAGTTCACCAAGAGTGCAGAAGACAACTCCCGCGGCCCGCTGGCCACGTGGCGCCTTCGGAGCTCTTCTCTGCAAATGGGGAGAGGTCCACCGCTAAACTGGCTACGTGGCAGGCTCGGGGCTCATCTCCGCAAATGGGGAGAGGTCCGACCCTGCAGGACACCTGTCACCTTCGGAGCTAGTCACCGCGGAAATCAAAGGACCAGTTGCGCGGGATACGTGTCGATCTCGGAGCTCACCTCCGAGAGGTCCGGTTCTATTGGAAACGTGTCGCCACCGGAGCTTATCTCCGGGAGGTCCGTTACTGTTGGACACATGTCAACCTCGGAGCTCGTCTCTGAGAAGAAAGGAAGTCTGGCGCTGTTAGGACACGTGGCACACCAGGAGCCACCTCCGGAGAAAGGGAAGGTCCGGCACTGACACATGGCGTGCGCGGAGCCACCTCCGAATAGAGAGGAGGTCCCGACCGCCAGGATACGTGGCGCACGCGGAGCTCACCTCCAAAGGAGAGGGAGGTCTCGCTCGCTTGACACGCAGCACAACCTGAAAGTGCATCTAGGGTATCCCTTGTGGGTTTTGGAGAATTGATGACAAGAATATGAGATCCTAATGAAATGATTGCAGGACAAACAAAGTGAACTAGCTCGGTGCACACAAAAAGATGAAAAATAGAGTGCTGCCCGAAAAGGAAGACTTTAGTGGAATTTAGAAGAGCAAAGTAGATGTAAATGTATAGGGTGTGTGTGAGAGACACATCCCAAGAGCTCATGACTTTGCGTAAGGGTAAGGGGTTTAATAATCAACTAAAATCCACTGGACACCGGACTAGTCCGTTCATGGACCAGACTAGTCCGGTCAGCTTACTGGAATGCAACCGGACAAGTCTGGTTTTAGACAGGACTAGTTCGCTCATGTTTCTGTTGTCCTCTTTAGAGGACCGCGGACTAGTCCATCCATGCGACAGGACTAGTCCGCTAAACTTTCTGGAACCCCACTTCACATAGCACCGGACAAGTCCAGTTTTAGACCGGACTAGTCCGGTTAACCCACTGGAAGTAGACAGGACAAGTACGATCATATACCGGACTAGTCCGGTATTAGGTTTTACAACGATAACCTTTTTGGAAACCATATAAATGGGTGATCCACGGCCTTCCAACAGAGACACATGACTCATCCTGCTTGAAACAAAAACCCTAGTGCCGCCACCTGTCCCAAGAGCTCAAAAGCACATCTCCCCACACATCTAAGGTGCAAAAAGGTGAAAATCAATCAAACACTTGGATTTGGGATTGGGAGATCGTCGTTCCTTCATTGTGAGCTCTTGGGGTTTGATCTCTCTACACTCATATTCTGCATTGTAATACTTTTGAGTGTATTTGATCGCTTTCTCATTGTAATTCTTGTGGGAGCCCTCAACATGTGAGGTTTCCCCACAAACTCGGTGATTACCCGTGCTAGTGGAGTCAAGTCGGCCTTGTGTGGTGACTTGAAGAGGGAAAAGGGTTAGAGACCCGGCTCTGTGTGAGCTTCCTCAACAAGGACGTAGGTCTCTTGGTGAGATCGAACCTCGGTAAAATTTGAGTCTTGCTTGCCTCCTTAATTTTGTTGAATAGAACATCTAGTTGCTAAACTTCATAATTTGAGTTGCTAAGTATCATTCACGGGCATAATCACACCTCACATTGTAAAATCAAAATAGAATAACTGTTGTTCTTATTTCCGCTGCTAAACAAGTTAATTCTTCTGCACAACACTTATACAATCTACACACTTCAGGCACACCGGACTAATCCGCTCACACAACCGGACTAGTCCGGTCAATCAAGTTTTTGAAAACTACTTTAAGTGTGCAGGAAACTCTATAAGGCCTATTCACCCCCCTCTAGGCCACATTCAATTGGTATCAGAGCCAAGTTATCCATCAACGAGACTCACATCTCGGAGAGATCAATGGCCTCTAAGAAGAACAACGATATCCCGAAGACAAACATCAACGATGAGGAGCAAGAAGCCAAAGCCTTCGATGTGCTGAAAGAAGGTCCACATGACGATGAAGAAGTGAGACAACTAAAGGCACTACTGAGAAAGAAATTAATGGCACAAAAGGGAAAATATGAAGAAAACAAGAAGAAGAAGTAAACAAAAGCACATGAGAAGAAAAATTTCAGAAAAAGGAGACAAGCCCATCAGGCTCACATTGGCAAGGAGTGGGACTCAAACGATGAGTCCTCCTCCAATGAAGAAGAGGAGATGGCCACCATTGCCGTTAAGAAACCCACCATGATAGCTGCACTCTTCCCAAACATGGGAGGACGGGATATGAACAACCATACTTGCCTTATGGCTAAAGAAGGCAAGAAAAAGGTTCGACTTACTTCTCCTGCGTTAAATACCTCTATTGATGACTTTGATAGCTCTAGTGATAATGAAGAAATGTTTAGAGGATTAAGTGAAATTGCTTTAAAGAAAATGGAAATGTTGTCGAACAAAATCTTTGAAAAGGAGGAACCTGTCAACCGACAAGAAGATATGCTCATCCGTGAAAGGAAGAGATATCAAGAGGTTGAAAAAATTCTTGAGCTTGAAAGAGAGAAGAACAAGTCACTTGAGTTTGAGCTAGCCTTGAGTAAGGAGACTTACTCAAAGCTAGAGGACTCACATATTGCAATCAAGGATGAGCTTGCTAACTTGTCAAGAGTTAACAAGATCCTTGAGGTGCAAGTTGAGTCGCTAAAGCAAAGTGACTCATCTTCCTCCAAGAGCTCTTCCTCCAAAGATATGAGTTCGACAACAATTGGAACCTGCACATGCTCTAGTAAGAAAAATATCATTTCTAATACTTCAACTTCTCATGATGTGCATTCTTCCCAAATCAGCATCTTTGATAAGGAGAAGATCAAAGATGCACGTAGCGCATATATGGTCACTAGACCTCCCAACGTCAAAGATGGTCTTGGGTTTGACAGGAACAAACACATATCCACTCTTAATCATGCAAAGAAAAGAATCACCTTTGTTAAGGAAAAATCATATGAATCTAATTTACAAATATTGTTTCATACATTTGATGCTTCCTATGTTCTTATGAAAAACAAATATGGAAAAGTTATTGCTAAATACACAGGGCCACTCCACAGGAACTCAAAAACTTGTGTGTGGGTGCCCAAGACTCTTGTGACTAACCTGAGAGGACCCAAGCAAGCTTGGGTACCTAAAACCAAGGAATAATTATGTTTTGCAGGCTTACTCCTCCGGTGGATCTAAGTGGGTGCTAGATAGTGGATGCACAAATCACATGACCGGAGAGAGAGATATCTTTGTGGAGTACGAGTACAACGAGGATCCAAGTGAAGGCATATACTTTGGAGACAACAGCCAAGGAAAGGTCCTTGGTAGCGGTAACATTGAAATATCTCCTCAACACACTTTATCTAATGTTTTACATGTAGACTCCCTGGATTATAACCTTTTGTCAATATCTCAACTATGCGACAAAGATTATAACTATTTATTCACTAATGAGGGTGTGACCGTTTTTAGAAGAAGCGGTGGCTCGATTGCATTCAAGGGAATGTTGAAGGGAAAGCTTTATCTTGTTGATTTCAACAAAGATAAAGCCGAACTCAACACTTGCTTGGTTGCTAAAACCAACATGGGATGGCTGTGGCATAGACGGCTAGCCCATGTTGGGATGAGAAATCTGCAGAAACTTCTAAAAGGTGGTCACATCCGAGGCCTAAAGGATGTGGTTTTTGAGAAAGACAGGTCATGCAGCGTTTGCCAGGCGGGAAAACAAGTCAGAGCACCACACCCCGCCAAGAACATAATGACCACTACAAGACCACTGGAACTTCTTCATATGGATCTATTTGGTCCAATTGCTTACATAAGTATCGGCGGTAACAAATATGGTTTAGTAATTGTTGATGATTTTTCAAGATTTACCTGGGTATTTTTCTTGTATGATAAATCAGAAACTCAGGGAATCCTCAAGAAGTTCCTGAAAAGAGCCCAGAACAAATTCTCATCAACCGTGAAGAATATCAGAAGTGACAATGGGACAGAATTCAAGAATACACAAGTTGAAGAGTATCTCGATGAAGAAGGAATAAAGCATGAGTTCTCGACACCCTACTCTCCTCAACAAAACGGGGTGGCCGAAAGGAAGAACAGAACATTGATTGAAATGGCAAGAACAATGTTGGACGAATACAAGACATCAGACCGATTTTGGGCAGAAGCGGTGAACACTGCTTGTCATGCCACAAATCGACTGTACCTTCACCAACTACTGAAGAAAACTCCATATGAGCTCCTTACCGGTAAAAATCCTAATGTTTCTTATTTCAAAGTTTTTGGTTGTAAATGTTTTATCCTGAACAAGAAACCGAGGGCTTCGAAGTTTGCTTCGAAGTTCGATGAAGGGTTCTTGCTTGGCTATGAATCGAATGCCTACGCCTATCGTGTCTTCAACAAGGTGTCCAGCCTTGTTGAAGTAGCGCGTGACGTAGTGTTCGATGAAACTAACGGCTCACAAGTGGAGCAAGTCGATAAGTGTATGCTAGATAAAGAGGAAGCTCCATGTGAAGCGCTGAAGAAAATGGCACTTGGTTTTATTCTACCACAAGAGCAAACGCAAGACTCAAATGCACAAGTTGAACCTCAACAAGGGAGCAATGATCAAGGGGGAGCTTTTACACAAGATCAAGTGGAGGAAGATCAAGATAATCATGGAAGCAATGATCTAGGGGGAGACAATGAACATGAAGATGATGAAGAACAAGCAGCTACACAAGTCCCTCACCCAAGAGTACATCAGAGTGTACAAAGAGACCATCCTGTCAACAATATCATTGGTGATATTGCTAAGGGAGTAACTACTAGATCTCGCGTTGCAAATTTTTGTGAATACTATTCTTTTGTCTCTTTTCTGGAACCATACAGGGTAGACGAAGCCTTAAGGGATCCAGGCTGGGTGATGGCAATGCAAGAAGAATTGAACAACTTCAAAAGAAATGAAGTGTGGAAGCTGGTGGAAAGACCAAGGGCGAACATCGTTGGAACCAAATTGGTCTTTCGGAACAAGCAAGATGAACATGGAGTAGTAACAAGAAATAAAGCGAGGCTGGTGGCCAAAGGTTATTCTCAGGTCGAAGGTTTGGACTTCGACGAAACTTTCGCTCCCGTAGCTAGACTTGAGTCCATTCGTATTTTATTGGCATATGCTACTCACCATAATTTTAAGTTGTATCAAATGGACGTCAAAAGTGCCTTCCTCAACGGTCCGATAAAGGAGGAAGTTTATGTGGAGCAACCACCAGGATTCGAAGACCAAGAGTATCCTAACCGCGTCTATAAACTGGGTAAGGCTCTCTATGGCCTCAAACAAGCTCCTCGAGCTTGGTATGAGTGCCTTAGAGATTTTATAACTCAAAATGGATTCAAAATTGGTAAAGCTGACTATACACTCTTCACTAAACATTTTGATGATCATCTATTTGTATGTCAAATTTACGTTGATGATATTATCTTTGGATCCACTAACAAGTCTTTCTGTGAGGAATTTAGCAAAATTATGACAGATAGGTTCGAGATGTCGATGATGGGAGAATTGAAGTTCTTCTTGGGATTTCAAGTGAAGCAACTAAGAGAAGGCACATTTATAAGCCAAACCAAATACACACAGGACATTCTCAAGAAATTCAATATGGACAAAGCCAAGCCCATCAAGACACCCATGGCAATCAACGGACATCTCGATCTCAATGACGAAGATCCAAATGTGGATCAAAAGGTATATAGGTCAATGATCGGCTCCTTACTTTACCTATGTGCATCTAGGCATGATATTATGCTTAGCGTATTCATATGTGCAAGGTTTCAAGCCGCACCTAAAGAGTGTCACTTAATTGCTGTAAAAAGAATCCTAAGGTATCTTGTGCACACACCAAACTTGGGCCTTTGGTATCCCAAAGGATCCAAGTTTAACTTGATAGGTTATTCCGATGCCGACTATGCAGGATACAAAGTCGATAGAAAAAGCACTTCAGGGACCTATCCATTTCTTGGCAGATCCCTAGTTTCTTGGTCATCTAAAAACCAAAACTCTATTGCTCTTTCAACAGCGGAAGCAGAGTATGTTGCAGCAGGAAGTTGTTGTGCACAACTACTTTGGATGCGACAGACTCTTAGAGACTACGACTACAATCTAAATCATATCCCGCTTCTATGTGATAATGAAAGCGCGATAAAAATTGCACACAACCCAGTAGAGCACTCAAGAACTAAGAACATAGATATTCGTCATCACTTTCTTAGAGATCACTCATTAAAAGGTGACATTGAAATTTCACATGTTAGAACTGAAAAACAACTAGCAGATATTTTACCAAACCATTAGATGAGAAAAGGTTTTGTGAGCTAAGAAATGAACTTAATATTCTTGACTCTCGAAATGTGGCTTGAAACGTTGCATACCTGGTTGCAACCTCAAATGTTACATTTTATTGTAAAAACCGCTCCTCATCTCTTTTTCTTCTAAGAAAATTATTTTAATGAAGAAATCTTGACAAATATGACCATTGTTTGATTGTTGCTTGCCTACTGGTCGTAATTACCAAGATTATTTGCAAAAATTAGTGTCCTTGGATCACCTCTAAACTCTACTATCTGCATCAAGTCTATTGGAACCGGACTTGTCCGGTTGTCGACCGGACTAGTCCGGACAGACGACACAATTAGGTTAATTCAGGGGCACCGGACTAGTCCGCTACCATGACCGGACTAGTCTGGTCAATCGCATATAGAATCAGTTGGCCGGACCAAACCCCTCCCTCTCCACTCATAAGCACTTTGTCTCACCCCCTCTCCTAAACCCTAGCTCCCAAAGTGATTTTCGAGTTGAGCCCTCAAACTCGGAGTTTTCTCCATGAAAAAGCCTCTCCTCGACGAGTGGATTCTACTCTCCGGACTCATCCGGATAGACTCTTGCTCCTTCAACGCGAATCTTCAAATCTTGGTAAATTCCCCCCTAAAACCAAAATCTCAACTTTTCTAGTTCTAGCTAGTTTCCTTTGATTTCAAAAGGATGTACATTGCCTCAATAGATGCATTCCTACCACTTTCCTGCCTTTGTGTCCTTAGATAGGAGATTTGATTCAAATGAAACATTAGGGTTCTTATGCCAGGCCGGACTAGTCCGGCGCACATATGCGGACAAGTTCGGTCCACTGGACAAGTCCGCACTCTGAAACTGGACAAGTCCGGTCTCTGACAGTTGAACCCCTACATTCCCATTTGAAGTCGATAATGAGTCCATTCGCATCTAATCCTTGAACTCCTTATCAGGCACCATGTCTTCAGGCTCAGATGACGGCTCTTTTCACCTTGACGAAGAGGTTCAACATGAAAGAGTGAGGAGAGCCAAGGAGGGAGTGATGAAGAAAAGACATGATGTCAATGTCCACTCTTCACCTTCTGACGAAAATTTGCCTAAGAAGAGGAAAGTAATTGTGAAGAAGCCTCGAGGGAAGGCTATGGCTGAGAGCTCCTCAGGACCTAAGAGGACTCTCAATAAAGGGAAGGGGCTTGCTAGTGGCCCCATTGGGCCTCTGAAAATGAAAATTCCCGTTCATCGCAACAGGCAACCTTCAGATAATGATTACACTGGAAAAGGGGGTGAACTAGCTGACAAGTTCAGAAAAGCAAAAGTGTATAATCAGCCCAGAGAGACAGCTTACCCCAGATTTTGGAGTAATTTTCATGCTGATTACTATGAACATGTGTATCGGAAGATGAAGCATCCCGTTGTCAAAGGTCAGTGGGTTGATATTGATTATCTACAGTCCAAGAGATGTCAAGCTTATCAGGAGATTGTGACAGCCCTCGAGCTTCATGGACTAAAAGAATTGTTCTCCTTCTAGTGTGACTGGAATGACGAAGTCATCACGCAATTCTACTCCACTCTCTACTTCGCTCGTGATGACAACGATAGGATGGTTTGGATGACACATGGGTCTCAGTACAGTGTCACATATGAAGAATTTGCAAGGATCCTTCATCTTGAGGACACCTTAGACAATGAACTTGTGATTCACAACCTGAAACCACTGGAGAAAGATCAACTGGACTTTCTCTATGATACACGGATGCCATTCAAGTCTCCCACCACCAAATACATGAAGCCCTTCTTTGTAGTCCTCAATCGGATATTGAGGAAGACTATAGCTCCCAAAGAGGGAGATGCAGGGACTGTTCAGGGCACCCTCAGAACCTTGATGAAGGTCATAAGCAAGAAGAGAAAATTCAATGTGTTTGAGTACATCTACAATGACATTGTCAATATCTCTATCAATCCCATCCGGTCTTGCGGCTATGCACCCTACATAATGTTCATGATTGAGAAAGTGACAGGATTGGAGTTCGTAAAGGATGTGCCTGACACTAGACTTAGGCCCCAAAAGCCCACTATATATTCTGCTCCTTCTGCTCCTGCCTCACCCGGAGAAGAAAGAAGATCCAAGAGAGCTCAAGAGGAGCCAAGATCTGAGGCTGCAACTATCACTCATGCAACCTCCTCTACTCGGGAATCCTCAAGTGGTATCTTCAAGATGCTATCTTCTATCTTTGCCTCTTGCCGCAAAGTTGAAGTTAAGCAACATGAAGAGAGATTGGCCAGGAAGAAGCATCAAAGATATGTAAAAGCCAACATCCAAGTCATCTGTGCCAAACTGGAAATTGAGCCACAAGGGTCACTTGAGGTTTCTGAGGACTCAGCTGAAGACTTCACTGAAATGCCAACCTTCACTGACCAAGAGTTGAGCTCCCTTGGGTTTGGTGGTGGTTCAGCTGCTAACCCTCTACATGGTCAAGATGATGAAGATCAAGGTGAAGAGGAAGATGAAGATAGGACTGAGAGTGAAAGTGGGAACGGCGATGAGTGATTCCACTCGATTTTTCCCTTTTTGGTGCCTTGATGCCAAAGGGGGAGAGATTATCTAGGACAAGTTATTAAGGACTTGTGATCGAGGACTTGTACTTATTTTTAAAACTATTGTAATTTGACTATTTACCTTATGTGTGATGCTTACATCTATGGTTGTTATCTTTTATCCTCGTTCATCACATTTTTGTTAATCATACATTTGTTAGGTACCCCACCATAAGGTGTGTGTATATTTGAGAAGTTTTTCTTGTTAGTTATTCATTATTCTCATATATGCACACGTTATGAAAAATCAATTTTTTCTCTTAATTATGATATCTCAAATGGTTGTCATCAATCACCAAAAAGGGGGAGATTGAAAGTGCATCTAGGGTATCCCTTGTGGGTTTTGGAGAATTGATGACAAGCATATGAGATCCTAATGAAATGATTGCAGGACAAACAAAGTGAACTAGCTCGGTGCACACAAAAAGGTGAAAAATAGAGTGCTGCCCGAAAAGGAAGACTTTAGTGGAATTTAGAAGAGCAAAGTAGATGTAAATGTATAGGGTGTGTGTGAGAGACACATCCCAAGAGCTCATGACTTTGCGTAAGGGTAAGGAGTTTAATAATCAACTAAAATCCACTAGACACCGGACTGGTCCGTTCATGGACCGGACTAGTCCGGTCAGCTTACTGGAATGCAACCGGACAAGTCCGGTTTTAGACAGGACTAGTCCACTCATGTTTCTGTTGTCCTCTCTAGAGGACCGCGGACTAGTCCATCCATGCGACAAGACTAGTCCGCTAAACTTTCTGGAACCCCACTTCACATAGCACCGGACAAGTCCGGTTTTAGACCGGACTAGTCCGGTTAACCCACTGGAAGTAGACCGGACAAGTCCGATCATATACCAGACTAGTCCGGTATTAGGTTTTACAACGATAACCTTTTTGGAAACCATATAAATGGGTGATCCACGGCCTTCCAACAGAGACACACGACTCATCCTGCTTGAAACAAAAACCCTAGCGCCGCCACCTGTCCCAAGAGCCCAAAAACACATCTCCCCACACATCTAAGGTGCAAAAAGGTGAAAATCAATCAAACACTTGGATTTGGGATTGGGAGATCGTCGTTCCTTCGTTGTGAGCTCCTGGGGTTTGATCTCTCTACACTCATATTCTGCATTGTAATCCTTTTGAGTGTATTTGATCGCTTTCTCATTGTAATTCTTGTGGGAGCCCTCAACGTGTGAGGTTGCCCCACAAACTCGGTGATTACCCGTGCTAGTGGAGTCAAGTCGGCCTTGTGTGGTGACTTGAAGAGGGAAAAGGGTTAGAGACCCAGCTCTGTGTGAGCTTCCTCAACGAGGACGTAGGTCTCTTGGTGAGATCGAACCTCGGTAAAATTTGAGTCTCGCTTGCCTCCTTAATTTTGTTGAATAGAACATCTAGTTGCTAAACTTCATAATTTGAGTTGCTAAGTCTCATTCACGGGCATAATCACACCTCACATTGTAAAATCAAAATAGAATAATTGTTGTTCTTATTTCCGCTTCTAAACAAGTTAATTCTCCTGCACAACACTTATACAATCTACACACTTCAGGCACACCGGACTAGTCCGCTCACACAACCGGACTAGTCCGGTCAATCAAGTTTTTGACAACTACTTTAAGTGTGCAGGAAACTCTATAAGGCCAATTCACCCCCCTCTAGGCCACATTCACAACCGGAGCTCGTCTCTGCGGAAAAGGGGAGACCAGGCCCCGGTGGACACGTGGAGCTTCCGGAGCTCATCACCGCGGAGGTAACGAATTCTGGAGCGGTTTTTGCTTCTGTACGCGTGGGAATACCGGTATGGGAGGAAATCGACATGAATTCCACAATGTTACCGCACCAAATCAACTAAAAATAAGTTGTTAAGATTCAACGACAAGTTGAATAGGACTCTTATTTGAAGTCCAATCAGATTAGAACTCTTTCTTCCCGATTATAAATAGAACCCAGAACCCTTGGCCGAAACCATGAACTTCTTTTCCAACTCCTGAGCCGACGACTTAGAGCCCTAGCCTCAACTCGCCGAATAAACCCTTCGCCGGAGTTAAGTCAAGGAAGATCGCCGGAAGAGGGCCTCAACGATCTGTCTGATAAGAGAAGGACCCCGAGACTAGAAAGAACATAAGGTAGGTCTCCAATACCACCTTACAACATCATTGCGTTTTCTTTGCATCTGTTCTTCGATTCCTTTCGAACAGAAGCTTTTTCGTGGACAAATCACTTGTTGATCGATTTAAAGTCAAGATCATCGCTACATCCCAATTGATCTCTACAACTCTGTTCATCATAAAACCCATGCAAGCGATGCAAGAACACGTACAAACTAAACTGCATCATAGGATTAACATGCAAAAGCATCATCGCATCTAGTTAAAGTTTGTGCATGATATTGATTGTTGTAAATCTTGTATGTGCGTGATCACGTATAGAAGGACAAGCTCAGGGAGCCATTTACGACGAGCTGCCACAATAAGGTTTCGAGATCCAAGAGCAACCAGAACCGCAAGAACAAGGCAAGTGCCCCTTGACCATATTAATCCTATGTTTTGGGAAACTGTTTTGTTTTGCGAAAAGGTATGTGTGTGCTGAGTCAAACATGATGGGAAACCCTTTTATAGGAGTTTACTAGTTTTGGTTAAACCACCCTTGTCGCCAGGGATGTTTATGAGTCGGGTATGGTTTTACTTTTAAGCTTCACCGAGTCCATGGGATTGGGAAGCGAGATAGATGTGTCTAGCTAACTGCACTCGTAATGATAATGAGAACTGATGTTGTTAATGAACATGGATCAGAGGGAGATCTAGGCAAGCCGGGTTTGTGAATGAGGTAGCCTGAGATGGTGGTTACTTACCGTAGATCTAAGGACCGGTTCATGCGACCACATGCCAGGATAACAGTGCCACCACAAGGCCAAGTATGGGTGCGGCTTAGCTGACTAATTAGGTAAGTTGCTAGATTGTTATGGACTGTGGAAGGCGCGGGGATGGGAGTCGAGTGAGGACTGCCATGGGAATTGCATGGCACAAGAGGGGCCCGTGGGTGGGAGAATTGGAGATTCTAGCCTGCCGGTGAAACCTTAGTGAGTCCATACATCTAGTAGCCCCTTTGTAAAGGCTATTATGTGATCTCTTGACCATACACCGACGGTTGTGTACTGGTATAATGGAGGTTCTGCAGTCGCCGACGGGTGACGAAATCACAAACTTGTGGGTAAAGAGGTGCAAACTCTCCAGAGTCTTAAAACTATCATGATAGCCAAGCTTACGGTCATGAGCGCCTGGCCAACTTCCATGATTAGTTGGGATGGTTATTGGCTATGGTTATTGGTTATGGTTTTGGATGGTTTGGTTTTGGTTTTGTTTCGGGACTGTTGAGTCCGGGTGATAAGATGGGTTGCATGACTGTTGAGTCATGACAACGAGGTTGGTCTCGGTGTGAGACTAAATTTATTTATAAGATGAAATGGTAGCGAATACGAGATGGTAATCATGAGATGGTAGCAAATACGAGAAGGTATTCGTGAGCAAGAATGAGGTTGATTAATGTCTGGTTGGGACATGGAAGGTAATAAAAATAATGGAGGTGTGATTGGTATTTTATTACATGTTGGGATTATATTCACTTAAAGATAAGTTGCTGTTTTATCGTGGTTTTTGATAAACTTTGCTTTTCTGCAATGAGCCTTTTTATACGTACCTTGTTGTGAGCTACATATCATATTTTCCCGCACTTGTTGAGTACATCATTGTACTCAAACTTGCATTATTATTTCATCATCAACAACAGGAGAAGATTACTATGAAGACTAGGTGGAGCATTAGGCGTGTAATCTGTTCTCAACCTTGCCTGTGGGGATGGAATAGAGATGGAGCTGCTGCTGCTTAGATTGCTTCCGCATTAGTTAGAAGACTTCTACTGTTAGATTAAGACTTCCGCTGTGAGCATGAGTCCAAGACTCATGAGACATTTTAATAAACTCTGTTATTCGTGGTTATATATATATTCTGAAATTCAGTTTGTGGATGATGTGTATATGTGTGATGAACATCCTGGGCACACATATGCATCAGTTCTCGGTTCCGTGGTTTTCCACAGAATTGAGGGCATCACAGAGTCGTATCAGAGCCACGGGTTGATGGTAGGTTATACGCTTAGATAGATCACAGATAGGTATCAGACACAGATTGGTAGCTAAGCCACGCTGACCATAGGATACAAGCCTAGGAAAGGCCATAATTGGATCACAGATTGGCAACACCCTAAGCCATATAGGACCCCCATTGAACAAGACTTAAATAGGAGTTGTATGAGCCCTTGTGATGATTGTTTGTGATTGTGTGCTTAGTGTGAGTCGTGGGACATCTCAAAGTGTTGTCCATATCCACACATAAGTAGAAAGAGGTGTGAGATGCCTCGGCACTTGATCACATCCTCATATGGCTAATATATATAGTCCAATCCACCTTGATGCATAGAGTTAGGGGGATCCATCTAACCTTCTAACCTTCTATTCTATTTCGTTCTCTCTCACAAATGGTGAGAGGAAACGCCGGTCGAAGGAACATCCGTGACAACCAAGAGGATGGCCACGATGAAGTTCCTGTTAACCCCGGAGCTGGTGAGAACAACCTGGAATGGTTGATGGCCATGCAGAATCAACTTATGCAAACCATGATCCAAACTTTGGGTCAGTTGCAGGCCAACAACAACAACACCGTTCCGGCACCACCACCACCACCACCGCCGGCTCATAACATACTAGGAGAGTTCATGAGGACTCGACCACCCACCTTTGCTCAAGCTAACGACCCCATGGAGGCCGACGACTGGTTGAAATCCATGGAGAAGAAGCTTGCCATAGTGCAGTGCAATGACCGAGAGAAGGTTCTTTTTGCGTCGCACCAACTCATGGGAGTTGCCGCTGACTGGTGGGATGCCCTATGCAACGCTCATGTCGACCCGGAGACGATCACTTGGACTGAGTTCAAGGAGAGTTTCCGCTCTCATTACATCCCTGCTGGTGTAATGATGCTCAAGAGACAGGAGTTTGAAGGTCTCCGCCAAGGACAGAGAAGCGTGAATGAGTATCTCAACAAGTTCAAGCAACTGTCCCGGTACACCCCCGAAGACGTCAATTCGGACCAAAGGATGCAGTACCTGTTCATGAGAGGGTTGAACAATGAGATCTAGGTTCGGCTCCTCAACAATGACTACGCGAGCTTCCAGAAGCTGGTTGACAAGGCTATAGTAGTTGAAAGCAAGATCCGAGAGATCGAGCGAGAGTGCAAGAGGAAGATGCCATACCAGCCTCAAGGGAGCAACATACGACCTCGGTACATGCCCCCAGCTGCACCGCAGTATGGATCGACCGCTCCTGCATACCACCCTAATCAGCCACCACAGCAACGACCCGTTGCACAAGCACCTCGTATGCCTTTGCCTCCTGTGCCCCGACCCAACATGGGCGCTCCTGTTCAGAACCCCCGCCCCAACGTACCTGCTGCCGCGGGCAACAGGGCATGCTTTGCATGTGGGGAAACAGGACATTTCGCGAGCCAGTGCCCGAGGAGAGGTCCTGGACAGCAAGGCAACTTGCCCAAGCAGAACCCACGGCCGAACGGAGGGGACAATCAAGGGAACCGTGGACAGCAGAACTATGCTCGCGGCAAAGTGAACCATGTCTCTGCTGAGGAAGCACAATAGGTTGAGGACATCGTAATTGGTATGTTCTTTGCCAACTCCAACCCATCCACCATCTTATTTGATTCTGGAGCATCACATTCCTTCATATCATCCAAGTATGTTGCCAAGCATAATCTACCCATATCACACTTAAAATGTGATATGTTAGTTAGTTCTCCCGGTGGAGAGATGAGAACTAATATAGTATGTCCGAAAGTAAGCCTTAAAATAAGGGGGGTAGACTTCCTTGCCAACCTCATTGTCTTGGATTCCCAAGGGTTTGACATAATACTCGGGATGGATTGGTTAAGCAAGCACAACGGGGTCATCCAATGTGCTGAAAGAAGCGTGCAGTTGACAAACGAGCACGGTATTCGTGTCGAGTTTGAGTCATCCCAACAAACAACCGAAAGGACAATTTTGAACTACGTCAAAGGAGCAACATTGGACGGCACTCCAGTGGTTCGAGAATTCTCGGACGTGTTCCCGGAAGAGCTTCCAGGTATGCCACCTGACCGGGACATTGAGTTTGCCATTGATTTGGTACCCGGAACTGCACCCAGCAAAGTGACCCTATAGGATGCCCACCAATGAACTAGTGGAACTCAAGAAGCAAATTCAGGAGCAGTTGGAGAAGGGTTTTATACGTCCAAGCTCGTCACCATGGGGAGCCCCCGTGCTCTTCGTAGACAAGAAGGATGGGACCCAAAGGATGTGCGTGGACTATAGGTCTCTCAACAAGGTGACAATCAAGAACAAATACCCTCTGCCCCGTATAAAGGACCTATTCGACCAAATGAAAGGAGCCCGAGTGTTCTCTAAGATTGATCTTTGGTCGGGATACTTCCAGCTTAAGATTAAGCCCTACGATATACCCAAGACTGCCTTTCGGACACGGTATGGTTCGTATGAATATACCGTCATGTCTTTTGGGTTAACAAATGCACCCGCATACTTCATGTACCTTATGAACAAGGTTTTCATGGAGTACTTGGATAAGTTTGTCGTGGTTTTCATCGACGACATTATGGTGTATTCAAAAAGTGAGGGGGAGCATGAAGAACATTTCAGATTAACCTTGTAGAAAATGCGTGAGCATCAATTGTATGCCAAGCTTAACAAGTGTCAATTTTGGCTAAAAGCGGTATTGTTCCTAGGCCACATTATCTCCGAGGAAGGAGTATCGGTTGATCCCGGGAAAGTGGGAGATGTTCTGAAATGGAGCCTACCGCAAAACGTAAAGGACATTTGGAGTTTTCTTGGGATGACTGGATACTATCGAAGGTTCATCAAAGACTTCTCTAAGATAGCAAAGCCTATGATGGAGTTGCTAACGAAGGGAAAAGCCTTCCAATGGACACCAGCATGCCAAGAAAGTTTTGAGGAGCTCAAGAAAAGGCTAACCACGGCGGCAGTTTTGGTACTGCCGGACGTGAGCAAGAGCTTCAACATATATTGTGACGCATCCAGACAAGGGCTCGGATGTGTGCTCATGCAAGAAGGACAAGTGGTAGCCTATGCCTCATGACAATTAAATAAGCATGAGCTTAATTATCCTACACACGACTTGGAGCTAGTAGCAGTAGTGCATGCATTGAAGATTTGGAGACATTATATCCTTGGTCATCGATGCGAGATCTATACGGATCATAAAAGCCTCAAGTACATATTTACACAAACGGACTTGAATTTGAGGCAACGTCGATGGTTGGAACTCATCAAGGATTACGATGTTGGAATCAACTACCACCCTGGAAGGGCCAATGTAGTAGCTGATGCATTGAGACGGAAGGGAGCATGTCACCAACTCACGGTTCGGGAGCTACCACCCGAACTACGTAAGGAGTTCGAACGGTTACACCTAGGATTCTTGAACAACATGGAAGTGATGGAGATCCACTCTTCATTGGTGCAAGAGATAAGAGATGGCCAAGCAACGGATGAGGAGATCAAGGAAAGGATCCGACAAGGAATAGAGAAGGATTTCAAAGAAGATGAGAAGGGTACGCTTTGGCTAGGAAAAAGGATTTGTGTGCCTAACGTGAAGCACATCCGCGACATGATACTAAAAGAGGCACATGATTCACCTTATTCCATACATCCCGGAAGTACCAAAATGTACAAGGACTTGAAGACTTGTTATTGGTGGGATGGTATGAAAAGGGACATAGCCGAATATGTTGCCCTATGCGACACATGCCAATGGGTGAAGGCTGAACATCAAAGACCTGTTGGATTGTTGCAACCCTTGAAGGTACCCGAGTGGAAGTGGGAGGACATCAGTATGGATTTCATCGTCGGATTTCCACGTACTTAGTCGGGTTACGACTCCATCTGGGTTATCGTGGACCGATTGACGAAAACAGCCCATTTTCTCCCTGTAAGGGCCAAGTACAACGTTGCACAATTAGCCAAGTTGTACATGGAGCAGATCGTGTGCCGTCATGGAGTCCCGAGGAGGATAGTCTCAGATCGAGCTTCTCAGTTTACCTCTAGATTTTGGAGGAAGCTGCAGAAAGCTATGGGTACACGACTGGATTTTAGCTCCGCCTATTACCCACAAACCAATGGACAAACCGAAAGGACAAACCAAATTTTGGAGGACATGTTGAGAGCTTGCGCCTTGAAACATGGGCGTAGTTGGGATAGGAGTTTACTGTACGCCGAATTTTCCTATAACAACAGCTATCAAGCTAGCTTGAAGATGTCGCCTTTCGAAGCATTGTACGGTAGACGGTGTAGAACACCGCTGTTTTGGAACAAAACCGGAGAGAACCAGGTGTTTGGACCCGAAGTGCTACAAGAAGCTGAAAAGCAAGTCCAAACGATACGGGAGAACTTAAAGGCTGCTCAGTCACGACAGAAAGGCTATGCGGACAATAGGCGAAGGAAGTTGACTTTTGAAGTAGGAGACTTCGTATACCTTAAGGTATCGCCTATCCATGGCCAACGACGTTTCAACGTCAAAGGCAAGCTAGCACCTCGCTACATCGGACCATTTAAGATTTTGGACAAGCGAGGAGAAGTAGCCTATCAACTAGAGCTCCCAACATATCTCTCCGACGTACATGACGTGTTTCATGTATCCCAGCTCAAGAAGTGCTTGAGAGTACCAGAGGAGCAAGTACCAATGGAAGAGCTTGAACTTCAAGAGGACCTGACTTATGCGGAGCACCCTGTCCGAATTTTGGACATAAAAGAAAGGGTCACAAGAAACAAAGTGATCCGATGGTACAAGGTACAATGGAGCCATCACACCGAAGCTGAACCCACATGGGAGCGTGAAGAAGACATCAAGGCAGAATTCCCTCATCTATTCTCTACTAACGAATCTCGAGGGCGAGATTCAATTTAAGGGGGGTAGATTTGTGACACCCTCATTTTTGGTTTCTGCTTGTATTCATGTTTCATGTAGAAAAAAACATTTCAAAAGAAGTGGGAACAGAGAAAGAATAAAAAAGATAGCCAAAAAGAGCGAAATCCAGTTCACCAAGAGTGCCGAAGACAACTCCTGCGGCCCGCTGGCCACGTGGCGCCTTCGGAGCTCATCTCCGCAAATGGGGAGAGGTCCTCCGCTAAACTAGCTACGTGGCAGGCTCGAGGCTCATCTCCGCAAATGGAGAGAGGTCCGACCCCGCAGGACACGTGTCACCTTCCGAGCTAGTCACCGCGGAAATCAGAGGACCTGTTGCGCAGGATATGTGTCGATCTCGGAGCTCACCTCCGAGAGGTTCGGTTCTATTGGACACGTGTCGCCACCAGAGCTTATCTCCGGGAGGTCCGTCATTGTTGGACACGTGTCAACCTCGGAGCTCGTCTCTGAGAAGAAAGGAAGTCTAGCGCTGTTAGGACACGTGGCACACCCGGAGCCACCTCCGGAGAAAGGGAAGTTCCGGCACTGACACGTGGCGTGCGCGGAGCCACCTCCAAATAGAGAGGAGGTCCCGACCGCTAGGATACATGTCGCACGTGGAGCTCACCTCCAAAGAAGAGGGAGGTCTCGCTCGCTTGACACGCGGCACAACCGGAGCTCGTCTCTGCGGAAAAGGGGAGACCAGGCCCCGGTGGACACGTGGAGCTTCCGGAGCTCATCACCGCGGAGGTAACGAATTCTGGAGCGGTTTTTGCTTCTGTACGCAAGGGAATACCGGTATGGGAGGAAACTGACATGAATTCCACAATGTTACCGCACCAAATCAACTAAAAATAAGTTGTTAAGATTCAACGACAAGTTGAATAGGATTCTTATTCGAAGTCCAATCAGATTAGAACTCTTTCTTCCCGATTATAAATAGAACCCAGAACCCTTGGCCGAAACCACGAACTTCTTTTCCAACTCCTGAGCCGACGACTTAGAGCCCTAGCCCCAACTCGCCGAATAAACCCTTCGCCGGAGTTCAGTCGAGGAAGATCGCCAGAAGAGGGCCTCAACGATCTGTCTGATAAGAGAAGGACCCCGAGACTAAGAAGAACATAAGGTAGGTCTCCAATACCACCTTACGACATCATCACGTTTTCTTTGCATCTGTTCTTCGATTCCTTTCGAACAGAAGCTTTTTCATAGACAAATCACTTGTTGATCGATTTAAAGTCAAGATCATAGCTACATCCACAATTGATCTACAACTCTGTTCATCATAAAACCCATGCAAGCCATGCAAGAACACGTACAAACTAAACTGCATCATAGGATTAACATGCATAAGCATCATCACATCATGTTAAAGTTTGTGCATGATATTGATTGTTGTAAATCTTGTATGTGCGTGATCGCGTATAGAAGGACAAGCGCAAGGAGCCGTTTACGACGAGCTACCACAACAAGGTTTCGAGATCCAAGAGCAACCGGAACCACAAGAACGAGGCAAGTGCCCCTTGACCATATTGATCGTATGTTTTGGAAAACTGTTTTGTTTTGCGAAAAGGTGTGTGTGTGCTGAGTCAAACATGATGGGAAACCCTTTTATAGGAGTTTACTAGTTTTGGTTAAACGACCCTTGTCACCAAAGATGTTTATGAGTCGGGTATGGTTTCACTTTTAAGCTTCGCTGAGTCCATGGGATTGGGAAGCGAGATAGATATGTCTAGCTAACTGCACTCGTAATGATAATGAGAACTTATGTTGTTAATGAACATGGATCGGAGGGAGATCTAGGCAAGCTGGGTTTGTGAATGAGATAGCCTGAGATGGTGGTTACTTGTCGTAGATCTAAGGACCGGTTCATGCGAGCACATGCCAGGATAACAGTGCCACCACAAGGCCAAGTATGGGTGCAGCTTAGCTGACTAATTAGGTAAGTTGCTAGATTGTTATGGACCGTGGAAGGCGCGGGGAAAGGGAGTCGAGTGAGGACTGCCCTGGAAACTGCATGGCACAAGAGGGGGCCCGTGGGTGGGAGAATAGGAGATTCTAGCCTGCCGGTGAAACCTTAGTGAGTCCATACATCTAGTAACCCCTTTGTAAAGGCTGTTTTGTGATCTCTTGGCCATACACCGACGGTTGTGTACTGGTATAATGGAGGTTCTGCAGTCACTGACGGGTGACGAAATCACAAACTTGTGGGTAAAGAGGTGCAAACTCTGTAGTCTTAAAACTATCATGATAGCCGAGCTTACGGTCATGAGCGCCTGGCCAACTTCCATGATTAGTTGGGATGGTTATTGGTTATGGTTTTGGATGGTTTGGTTTTGGTTTTGTTTTCGGGGCTGTTGAGTCCGGGTGATAAGATTGGTTGCGTGACTGTTGAGTCATGACAACGAGGTTGGTCTCGGTGTGAGACGAAATTTGTTTATAAGATGAAATGGTAGCGAATACGAGATGGTAATCGTGAGATGGTAGTGAATATGAGAAGGTATTCGTGAGCAAGAATGAGATTGATTAATGTCTGGTTGGGACATGGAAGGTAATAAACATAATGGAGGTATGATTAGTATTTTATTACATGTTGGGATTACATTCACTTAAAGATAAGTTGCTATTTTATCGTGGTTTTTGATAAATGACTTTGCTTTTCTGCAATGAGCCTTTTTATACCTACCTTGTTGTGAGCTACATATCATATTTTCCCGCACTTGCTGAGTACATCATTGTACTCAAACTTGCATTATTATTTCATCATCAGCAACAGGAGAAGATTACTATGAAGACCAGGTGGAGCATTAGGCGTGTAATCTGTCCTCAACCTTGCCTGTGGGGATGGAATAGAGATGGAGCTGCTGCTTCTGCTGCTTAGATTGCTTCCATATTAGTTAGAAGACTTCCGCTGTTAGATTAAGACTTCCGCTGTGAGCATGAGTCCAAGACTCATGAGACATTGTAATAAACTCTGTTATTCGTGGTTATATATATATTCTGAAATTCAGTTTGTGGATGATGTGTATTTGTGTGATGAACATCCTGGGCACACATATGCATCAGTTCTTGGTTCCGTGGTTTTCCACAGAATTGAGGGCGTCACAAAATAGCTCAAGGTGATCACAATAATTCCTTATGTGATTTTCACTAATCTGCCTTTACCCCCTAGATATTAAGTTTTCCTATGCTGCAAAGTAGACTTTTTGTGAAGTACAAAATGTCCTGAGTTCATAGGAATTGGTTTTACCATTTTTTGGTGTTTCCTACATGGAGATATGGATTTTACAAACTTGGGTAAAAGTCTGAAAACGTCTCTGTTTATTTTACCCATTTTTCAGAGACCTAAGGAATGAACACATCATTTGGCCAAGCAAATGGGGTCCAATGCCTCTGAAAGTTTTAATGGAGTTCAAGGAAGCTTGGAAAAATGCCTTGCCCAACTTTGGAAATTTTCCAATAAGTAGAACTCCTGTAATAATTCCTACAAAATTTTCCTTAAATTAATTAATGAGCAAAATACAGGGATTTTCACAAATATTGGGCTGCACCCCTGGATAGTACTCTTTAAGAGGAATCCAACAAAATTTATTTGACAATTTTTGTACATTCCTACACAAAGTTATGGCTCTCCGAAGTTTGAACTGAATTGGAAAAATCTGGAAATGTTTAAAACCTGCCCGTGGGTCCCACCTGTCATCCCTCACCTTCAACCTCGCGCCAAACCGAGCAGTGGCGGCGCCCTCCAGCGAGGGTCGCCGGAATCCACTTTCCGGCCGCCTCCCAAGCCAAATCTCGCCGCCCCTCTCTCCCCCCCCCCCCCCATTTTCAAGCACACTGAACACTTTGGAAGGTCGCCGGCGGCCGGAGCTCACCGGAAAACAGTGCGCACCGATGACAGCAAGAACTAGGGTTCCAGCAAGGTTGCGGCGGCTCATTTCTTCACCAAATGATCGGTTCTTGGGCTCTATAGCACCAGTGGAAGGTGTAGAAGCTAGACATGACGTCTAAATGAGTCGGGGGAGCTCTCCAAACCCATCGGCACCGTGCGCCCGACGTGGTCCGGCGATACTCCCTGGAAAAGAACTCGGATTTCTTGCTCTACACCTAATTTCTCGGCCTAGGATCGAGGGAGGAAACGCGCTAACTAGCGTGGAAGCTCTGTGCGAAGTTTGAAGCCTTAACAACTCGAATCGTTGACGAATTTCGCAAAGTCTTACCTCGGGGTCGAGTTGTGCCGCCCGGGATAAAAACTCAAAATTCTCCTCCCACAAGCCACGGCTAGGGCTAAGCTTTGGGCATGATAAACTAGGGTTGTTAGTGTACCGAGGGGTTGGCTTTCTTTGGAGTGACCACCCTCGGTGTGAGCTGTCCACGGTGGCGAACTCGGTTCACTTCGGTGTTCAACCGGGAGCAGTGGCGGTTTTGCCGTTTTTAGGTGCAAGAGAGCTCGGGACAGCGGGGGAAAGGTGCTAGCCGGCTAGAGCACTCGTTGGCAAAGCTTTTTTGTGTGGAGAGCTCAAGCAAAGGGAGTTTGGTTGGTGGCTGGCGATAGGGGAAGCAGAGCGGCCGGGTTCTTCTCGGCGGGGGGGGGGGGCGCAGAGAGCTAGCACCCGGACTAGGAGAAAGCAAAAGAGCCTTGTTGCACTCGT
Source organism: Neostapfia colusana (assembly GCA_030760725.1). Lineage (NCBI taxonomy): Eukaryota > Viridiplantae > Streptophyta > Magnoliopsida > Poales > Poaceae > Neostapfia > Neostapfia colusana. Next base: position 2,907,932 of record JASWHV010000019.1, on the reverse strand, counting down.
GTGCGGTGATGAGGCCGAGCAAAAGACCACACAAGCTGTATCTGGCGCTAAACTTCATGGGGAAGGTTTCTGTCGGCGCGCGCTGTCGAGTGCTCGAGCGAGGGAGGAAAACAGAGGCGGTTTGCCTGTGGTGTGGCTGACAAATGGGGTCCGACCCCCTTCAAATAATTTTTCTCCGCTGTGCTTTGAGATTCCCACTCGAACGTTATCCGATTCTCACCAAATTTAAAGGGTAGGCCAAACCAAATTTGGAGAACTCAAACATGAACTCGGATTTTGAAATTGAGTTGGTTTGGTTCAGTCTTCAAATTTAAATATCAATTTGAACTCTCCCTCATTTATTTATCGGAATCAATAGTATATGAACCCTAAAATTCTCCAAATTTGAAACTTAGGCTCTTGAATATATGAGAAATGCATCGGTGATCTCACATATAGGCCGTTGGACAAACTGAACATGAATCATTTGAAAAGATTCAAAATGGTGTTTAAATTTTTCCCTCCATCCTCTACATATTGAGTATGTGCACATGAGTGCCATTTAGGGAGTAAAGTTCACTTCCCATGTTAGGATATGCTAGTCAAGAGGTGAAGAAAATTTTTAGCTCCCTCACCTGTCCATTGTTGTATTTATCATTTTATGTGACACAACTATAGTCTTTTGTCGCCTTAACTTTGTTTCATAAGTTGAAATCAAAATTTACAAAAGTTAGGGCTGTTACATTCGCCCCCCCCCCTTAAAAGATTCTCGTGCCAAGATATAAAAAGAAGAAGGAATGGAGAATGACTACTGGACATATGGTACAAACAAGTCGAGAAAATTTAAACGGAGAAAATCCTCGCTTTCCCACATGGCTTCATCAGCGGTGTGGTTGCTCCACAAGACTTTGTAAAATTGCAATGTCTGATTTCTTGTGGCGCGAGTCTTCTCGTAGATAATCTGTATCGGATACTCAAAATAAGTAAGATTCGGTTGAAGATCCTCAAGGTTCTCCATATGAACTACGGTTGGGTACTTAAGACATTTCCGCAGTTGAGAGACGTGGAAAACATTATGAATACCCGAAAGTGACGTCGGTAATTCCATGCGATAGGCCACGGGTCCGCATATTTCAACAACGGCAAACGGCCCGATGAATCGCGGAGCTAGTTTCCCCTTCACTCCAAAACAATGAATCCCTTTCATTGAAGAGACACGAAGGTAAACTTGGTCCCGATGTCAAAGTGGAGAGGTTGACGTCTTTTGTCTGCATAGCTCTTCTGCCGAGATTTAGCAGCCTTTAAGTTGGCTAATATCACTCGCACCCCTTCCTCGGCTTCATTCACAAGATCAATCCCGTAGACCACCCGCTCGCCGGACTCACACAAATTCAGTGGTGTGCGGCACTTCCGGCCATACAGAGCTTCATACGGGGCCATCTTGATGCTGGATTGATAACCGTTATTATATGAGAATTCTGGTAACGGTATATGGTCACCCCAATTCTTCCCATGATTCATGACACATGTCCGTAGCATATCCTCCAGTATCTGATTTACTCTTTCCGTTTGACCATCCGTTTGCGGATGATACGTTGAACTCCGAATTAGCTTGGTCCTTAGTGAAGCATGTAGTTGCTCCCAAAATCTGGATACGAATAATTCACCTCGGTCAGAAACGATGGTGCGGGGAACCCCGTGTAAACACCTGATTCTTGATATGAACAGCTCCGCATACTTCTTTGTCACATATTTAGTATGGACTGGAATAAAATGAGTTGTCTTGGTCAAACGATCAACGATTACCCAAATAGAATCATGCTTGTTGCTGGTCATGGGTAAACCGACGATGAAGTCCATACTTATGTCTTCCCACTTCCATGCTGGAACCTTCAGTGGTTGAAGTGGTCCGGCTTTCCTCATATGGTCGGCTTTAACCCGTCGACACGTATCACACTCGGATACGTACTTTGCAATCTCTCTTTTCATCCTTGTCCACCAGAACTTAGATCTCAAATCCTGGTACATCTTATTACTTACCGGATGAATGGAGTACTTGGATAAATGAGCTTCATCAAATATCTTCTTCCGCAATTTCATGTTTCGGAGTATAACTATACGGTTGTTAAACCATAGAGTACCCTCTTCATACTTGCGGAACATCTTCAACTCACCACTGTCCACTCTCCTCTGGATATGAGACATACCCCTATCTCTCTTCTGAGCCTCTACAATCTCATCTCGGATTGTAAGAATAGGAGCGAGGTTCAACAGCGATCCGTAGGGAACTAAGCGCAGGCTTGGTTCTCCTTCTTCATGTGCAGCTATGGCTAACTGGTGAACATGGGCTTTCCGACTAAGTGCGTCGGCGACAACATTCACCTTGCCCAGATGGTAATGAATTTCAAGTTCATAATCCTTGATCAACTCGAGCCATCTTCGCTGCCTCATATTCAGTTCTTTCTGTGTGAAGATGTACTTCAAGCTTTTGTGGTCTGTGTAGAGATGTACTAGATTGCCTAGTAAATAATGTCTCCACATTTTCAATGCAAGGACCACTGCAGCTAGTTCAAGGTCGTGTGTCGGGTAATTCTGCTCATGACCCCTGAGTTGTCGGTGTCCATACGCGACCCGCGTCCTTCTTGCATCAACACACAACCATGACCTATGTCGGATGCATCACAATAAACGTCAAATGGTTTTGTTGTGTCCGGCTGGGCCAAAACTGGAGCTGTAGTGAGATACTTCACTAATGTTTGAAAAGCTTGTTCACATGAATTGCTCCAATTATACTTGGTGCTTTTCTTCAACAGCTCCGTCATAGGTTTAGTGACTTTGCAGAAGTTTGGAATGAATCTCCGATAATAACCCGCTAAACCTAGGAAACTCCTCACTTCATGAACAGATGTTGGAGATTTCCAATTCAGCACTTGCTCGATTTTACTTGGGTCCACAGCAATGCCTTCCACTGAAATAATATGCCTAAGAAATGGCACTTTGTAGGATCAAAGAGCATGTGAAAAGCTACCAGAGGGGGGTGAATGGTAGATTAAAACTTTTCGCAGCGGAAACAATAAAAACCCCTCAGCAAAAAATCAATCGGTTAAAGAAACCATGTGTGCAAGTGTTTTCAAACGTGTTCAACCGTGACAAATCAAGTAGAGAGGTAGAGAATCAAGTCACGGATCTAATGCAACAAGAATCACTTGAAAACACGAAGTAAAACTTGAGATACGATCAAAACATTAAACGAAGATCAATCTGTTCTACCCGATATAAAACAGATCTGCAACGCTGCAAAGAAACTCGTGTATCTCAAAAACTACAGATCTGAAGCTCGTGAAAATTTCACAGATGATATATAATTGAGTTTTGAAGACAACCCAAAAAGAATCACGTCAATCGGATCTGTAAAACTCGAGTTATGAACGAAATACCGAAGCAACGTCGGTCTGTCCAGAAACTCGGCGAGAAAGACTTGACGAAAAACAAGTCGGACGAACAAGGCACAAAAGCTCCTCGAAACTATGAACTTTATTCAATAGAAACACAAGAGGAACAGCCCAAAGTTCTCTACCCACGAGAGCTCTGGCCTCCCTTGCTTTTATAGCCAGCCCTCAGGCTAAACAATCCAATCTAGGACTCCTACTCCTAATTGGACTCGTATCCTAACTTACCATAACTGCTCAGGACTCTCCTATTCGCAAATAGAAGCAATCGTGAGACTTCCAAACACCTTAGGAACGTCCTAAACATTCCTAAAACAACTCAACTTCGTGCCTAGCACGAAATCCTATCATAACCAACTCAAATCTTCCATATTTGAGCCATATCCGACTCAGCCTCAGCCTGAGTACGCAATCCAGCCGGTTGGACCTTTCCGACCAATTCTTTACGCCCACTTCTCTTCATCACGCCTTGGAATAATGTTGCCACGTCCATGCACTCCTTGCACACGTGCAAACACCTTCCAACGACGTACACGCAACCTTCATATGCACTGCCCTTGATCCAAACATGTTGCGCGACCTCCCGATCAACTCAACCACAGCTCCTCCCGAACTTGGTTGTTGGAACCTCATCTCCTCCCTGAGACTAGTCCAAGGATCCCGTCACCAGTCATGTCTTGAACTCAAGCAACACCTGCACATGAATAAACAACCAATTCTTCCGAGCACAAGTCCTCGACTTGACTCACGTTAGTTCGAAAACCACAACACCTTACATGAGCACGTCACATAAGCATGTTGCAAACCATATCAAATGATAACAGCCATAACCACCAAACACACTAAAAACTTAGCAAATTAATACTAAGCAAACCTTCCCATAAATCAAGTTTGAAACATTGCGAGTTAAAAGCAAAAACAAGACGCTGCAGTTCTACGAGTTGAACTTCACGGGAGCTCCCTAAAAACAAGCTCCGGACCTCACAGAAGCTCTCCTGACCTTGCAGGAGCTCTCTGGACCTTGCGTCGAACCTTGCCAACACTTGGCGGACCTAACAAAGAACTTGTCGGGCCTTGCCACAGAAGAATGTTTTGGCAATATTCAAAACTTTGAATGTTAATGCTAACTTTTATCCTAATTGCCAATGTATTCAGCACACATAGGTCTCACAATCTCCCCCTTGATGAATGCATTGGCAACACCAATTAAAATCCGAACATTGGCTTATGAAAAGTTTTGAAAAGCTTTGAAAACTCATTTCTCCCCCTTTATTAATTTCTCCCCATTTTTTAAAATCAGAGAAGGAAGAAAGTGTATAACATATGCAAAGTGTAAAAAAATCTCTCCTTATACATATTTCTCCCCCTTTGACAATGTATTCAGCAAGGTTCAAAAGAGAAATTTTTAAATGTTATGAGCATATTATAACATATACATACAAAACAAAGCTCATCCAAGTCATACTATCAGGTTACTTACACTATCACATCAATGAGATACATAAAGTAGTGTAAGCCATGCTAGAGATCAAATGTATTTTTCAGTTTAAGCAAGTCATGATCTCCCTTACTCAACTATTTCAAAACCTGAAAACATGACACTTGTTGCTGCATTTTTATTATTCATAATCATTTAAGGCACAAAGTTGATCATATGATATTTGCAAGAGATTATATGCCCCATCAGCCTTATTCTAACCAACCAAGCCAAGCCTATGTCATTTGACAATTAGAAGCTTAAGGACATGGTTTTAGTCGTACACAATTCCTTCCAAGTTCATATCTTAGTGCAATGATAAGCAATCTCAAAAGAAGAAGTGTGATGCATGCATATTCTCTTGATCTTTTCTCAATTTTTTATTTGAAAACTCAACATGTGAGCTGATCACTTGATTAATTTTTTATGATTAAAAGCACTTGTGAGCACGCAACAAGTTCAAAATAGCAAGAAAGTTCGATCATGACCAGATTTAGTGTAAGTAATTATTCCAATTACTAGTCATGGCAAAAACTACAAAATGTATAACATGAGTAATGTAGTAAGAACTTTCAACCTGTAAAAGGAATCACAAAGTCATATATGTATGAAATACTATGCTCATACTATTTTAGTTTCAGATTCACACATAGACTTTCAAAGTTTTAAAAACTCCCCCTCAATTTAAGCCATGAGGATGCATAACCCCTATTTCACTACGAATGAAACAAAAACGAGTGAAATCCAAAGGTTTTGTAAAAATATCAGCCAATTGTTGTTCGGTATCGAAATGGTGAAGCACAATGTTTCCTTTTTCAACATTATCACGAAGAAAGTGATACCTAATGTCAATGTGCTTAGTTCTAGAGTGTTTCACGGGGTTTTTAGCAATACAAATTGCACTAGTGTTATCACAAAACAGTGGAACACTATCTAAATCAACCCCATAGTCCTTAAGTGTTTGAACAATCCAAAGAATTTGTGAGCAAGCGCTAGCCGCAGCTACATATTCAGATTCGGCCGTGGATTGTGCAACTGAACTTTGTTTTCTAGAGGACCAAGCAACAAGTGAATTACCAAGAAAATGACAAGCACCCGAAGTACTTTTCCTATCAATCCTACAACTCCCAAAATCAGCATCCGAAAAAGCTTTCAAAGAAACGGTTGAGGAAGAAGGAAGAAAAATACCAAATTCTTGAGTTCCATGTAGGTACCTGAGAATCCTTTTGATGGCTTGGCGATGTGAAGCACGTGGAGAAGCTTGAAAATCTGCACAAAGACATGCGCTGAATTGTATGTCCGGTCTTGACGCTGTGAGATACAAAAGTGATCCAATCATACTTCTGTATTCTTTTTTATCGACCGGGTCACCATCTTCGTCAAGTTCAAGTGTTGTTGCTGTTCCCATTGGTGTCCGAAGAGGCTTGCATTTGTCCATGTTGAAGCGCTTAAGAAGGTCCTTTGTATACTTAGTTTGATGCACAAAAGTTCCTTCTTTTGTTTGCTTGATTTGCAGCCCCAAAAAGTATGCGAGTTCTCCCATCATACTCATCTCAAATTCTGAACTCATCATAGCTGAAAACTTGGACACGAGATCATGAGAAGCACAACCAAAGATAATATCATCCACATACACTTGAACGAATAATGAGTCATTGCCATGCTTAAGTACAAAAAGAGTTTTATCAACCTTGCCCATGGTAAACCCCTTTTCAAGTAAGAATGTTTTTAACCTATCATACCATGCTCTAGGGGCTTGTTTTAGACCGTACAAGGCTTTGGACAGTTTGTAAACATGATTAGGAAAATTTGGATTTTCAAAACCCGGTGGCTGCTTAACATAAACCTCCTCCTCTATGTAGCCATTAAGAAAAGCACTTTTAACATCCATTTGATATAACTTGAAACCTTTAGATGCAGCAAATGCTAATAAAATTCTTATAGCTTCTAATCTAGCAACAGGAGCAAATGTTTCATCAAAATCTAGACCTTCAATTTGAGTGAAACCTTGAGTAACCAACCTAGCTTTATTCCTAACCACAACCCCATCCTCACTTTGCTTATTTTTAAATACCCATTTAGTTCCAATTAATATGTGACCTTGAGGTGGAGGTACAAGTTTCCAAACATTATTTCTTTCAAAATTTTCTAACTCTTCTTGCATGGCATTAATCCAAGATTCATTAGTGAGTGCGTGTGATATATCCTTGGGTTCAAAAGAAGCCACAAAAGCAGAATGAGCATGAGAGTTTGGATCACAAAACCTGGACCTTGTGACTCGTTCATGCAAGCTTCCAATGATTTGTTGTGGTGGATGACTTTTGAGTACTCAGAGGGGAGTAGACACTTCACAAGCACCTTCTTCTTCATGTTCGGACCTTTGATTAGGAGAGCTTGTTGATTGAGGAAGGTCCGAACCTGCAGTAGTGACTGTTGGTGCTGGTTGTGGTGCAAAATCAGCAGCTTGATCGTTATTTACTTCCGAGTTTTCAGGCAGCAGCACTACTTCCTCATCTTCTTCAATAAAAATACTCTCCCCCTGCGGATATGGATCCGGACCTGCAATATCGGAGCTAGTACTTGGGCTAGCTTCATCAAAAAAAACCTCGCAAGTCTCCACAATTTTGTTAGTGTCAAGTAAAAGCACACGGTAGCTTCTAGTATGAGATGGATAACCAAGAAACATGCCATCAACAGATCTAGCATTTACCTCCGAAGGATTGAACACGTGCCGGACCTACTGTGTCAAGATGTAAAAGTTGTCCTGGTTCAGCTGTCATGGTCATTATGAGAGGAGCACGTGAACCTGCAACAAAGTTAGCATGTCTACAAGAAGAGCACACAATATCATTGTCCTTTTTAAGCTTCGGCAGCCCACGTATGCGATCGAGAGCACTAACATGAGTGAGATGATCAAAGCCTATGTGACCAAGTCTACGATGCCAAAATATAGATCCTTTGTATCATTAGCAACTAGACACCGATGCTTAGAAGTTGACAAATCAAAATCAGCTTTAAAAACTCTTCCAGACCTAGACATGTTAAACAAAAGCTCACCTTTTGAATCTACAACCTTGCAGCAATTTTTAGCAAAGCTAACCTCTAGATTTTCATCTAGCAATTGTGAAACCGAAAGCAAGTTGTATTTCAAATTTTTAACAAGTGCCACATCTTTCAAAGTGTAGAGATTGTTTACTCTAACCGAACCTTTAGCAATTATGGGAGTAGAAGAGTTATCGGCGAAAGTAACATTTTCTACACGTGACACAAAAGAGAGAGAGGAGAAAAATTCTTTGTTACCGGTCATGTGGCGTGAGCAACCTGAATCCACAATCCAAATGTTCTCCTTCCTCAAACGTGAAACCTACACAGCAGCACAATACGTCGATGACTCAATACTGGGGTTAGTTAAAAGACTTTTAGGAATCCAGTACTGAGTCACACGACGTCCAGCAGGAATAACACGCGAAAGCTGAGAAGATACAGCAGGTTTATGAGCCAAACATCGAATTTTTTTGTTCCCAACTACTGACTTAGAAGATGTGTTATATGTAGCACAAAAACAGTAGGTCCGGGAGCAAGTTTTTGACTCATTACAGCAGGTTGCAAGCTCCGAACATTCGGTCTAGCAGATTTTGCTTGGTTGTTATGTGATCTAGCAAGTATTCTTTGTTTCTTATCGTGTTTAGCTAGTCTATAACAAAAATCCATGACATGACCATCTCTACCACAGTAGGTACAATGAAAAATAACCTTATTATCATGTCTAGATGAGCAAGCAACACGTCTATTAGAACCCGAATGGGACAGTACTCCTGCAGATTTGAAAATCACCTCTTTTTGTCTAGGAGCTGTTTGAATCAAACCGCTTCCTAATGACTTTACAAGTTTAGGTGGGTGTGCCTTAACATGAGCATGAGAATTAAAACCTAAACCAGTTTTATCATTACAAGACTTGGAAGAATTCAGTAGCAAGTTTAGGTTTTTATTTGCATTAGAAAACCGATCTAGTGTCCTATGCATGTCATCAAGTTTATTGGACAGATCAAAGCAGTTTTCACATGAAGTTTTTCCTTTTAGTTTGTAATTTGAACAATATTTAACTTCATGCACACGTAAAGCATTGTTCAAAATAGAAATCTCATTCATAGCATCATTTAGTTTCTTATTCAGATCATCACATGAAGAACAATGCAAATCAATTGTAGAACAACAAGCATCTTTCAAATTTTTATCATTAAGTGCAGCAAGCTCTTTGTTCTTTTCAATTTCATGTTCAAGTTTATCAAGTGTAGATGTGTGTGCACTTCTTAAAGAGGATAATTGTTCATAAATCAAATCACATGAGGAACAAGAATCATCACTAGGAATCAAAGTTTTTAAACGATTAATTTCATATTCTAGTGATTCAATTTTAACAGCATTGTTCCTATGTTTTTTATCCTTTTTCTTTAATATAACAGTGGCACGAGAAATAGCATCACACATTTCTTCGCAAGTGGGACATACCTCTTCATCGTCGCTGTTGTGTTCTGCCTCCTCGGAGCTTGAACTTGACTTGCTCGCCATGCAGCACATATTTGCCATAGCTTCTTCATCTTCATCACTACCGGTGTCCACATCACTTGAGCCAAAATCTTGAAGTGCAGAGATCGTACTATGCACTATGTTGCGCATTGATAAATCTTTCTTCTTCTTATTCTTTGCAAACAATTTCTTCGGCCTTGTTTGCTTTTCTTCACGTGAAGTCGGACCTGAAAGGTTAGGGCACTCCGTACGAAAGTGTCCTGTCTTACCACATTCAAAACATCGTTGAGGTCCGGAGCTTTCTCTCCTTCTAGTTCTCACATTTTGCAATGCTTTTGAGAACCGAGTAGAGATAAGTGCAAGCTCCTCCTCTGGAAACTCTTCAATCTGTTCAAGGGTTAGAGAGGACAGCAAAGAGAGTGCACCACTAGATGATGATTGACTAGAACTAGACATGTCACGTTGCGAAACAAATGCAATAGACTTGTTGGGGTTTTTACATGAGATGATGTCAATTTCATGAGTTTTCAATTTAGAATAAAGCACGTCTAAAGTAAGAGAACTCATGACAGTAGATTCACGAATAGATGTAACTTTCATCTCCCAAATTGACATATCTAATGCTCCTAACAATTGTCTAGCATTTTCAGCATCTGAAAAGTTAACATTGACACTACGCAAGTTGCTGAGAATTTTATTAAAGCGAGCAAAAAGGTCATCAATTGACTCACCGGGTTGCATCTCAAAACGCATGTATTCTTTCTTGAACATATCTTGCCTTACCTCCTTGATCGTATTGGATCCTTCATGGTAGTCACAAAGAGCTTTCCAAACATCATATGTAGATCGGAGGTGTGCAACACGGTCGAAGTCGCTTTGAGTCAATCCTTGGATGATCCAGTTACGAGCCTTGTTGTTGTTGTCAACATCTCTCATGTTCGCAGCCGTAACTTGATCGTTGGGTGGTACATCGAAGTTCCGATAGACCTTTTCCCATATGGCGAAGCCTTGCGCCTGTATGTAGGCCTCCATCCGCGCCTTCCAAACCTGAAAATCGATGCCATTGAACACACAAGGTTTTGCGGAGTACTTCTCCATGATGGTTAGTCAAAACACGTGCAAATCACAAAGATTAGAGCACCTTGGCTCTTATACCAATTGTAGGATCAAAGAGCACGTGAAAAGCTACCAGAGGTGGGTGAATGGTAGATTAGAACTTTTTGCAGCGGAAACAACAAAAACCCCTCAGCGAAAAATCAATCGATAAAGAAACCGTGTGTGCAAGTGTTTTCAAACGTGTTCAACCGTGACAAATAAAGTAGAGAGGTAGAGAATCAAGTCACGGATCTAATGCAACAAGAATCACTTGAAAACACGAAGTAAAACTTGAGATACAATCAAAACATTAAACGAAGATCAATCTGTTCTACCTGATATAAAACAGATCTGCAACGCTGCAAAGAAACTCGTGTATCTCAAAAACTACAGATCCTAAGCTCGTGAAAATTTCACAGATGATAGATAATTGAGTTGTGAAGACAACCCAAAAAGAATCACGTCAATCGGATCTGTAAAACTCGAGTTATGAACGAAACACCGAAGCAACGTCGGTCTGTCCAGAAACTCGGCGAGAAAGACTTGACGAAAAACAAGTCGGACGAACAAGGCACAAAAGCTCCTTGAAACTATGAACTTTATTCAATAGAAACACAAGAGGAACAGCCCAATGTTCTCTACCCACGAGAGCTCTGGCCTCCCTTGCTTTTATAGCCAGCCCTCAGGCTAAATAATCCAATCTAGGACTCCTACTCCTAATTGGACTCGTATCCTAACTTACCATAACTGCTCAGGACTCTTCTATTCGCAGATAGAAGCAATCATGAGACTTCCAAACACCTTAGGAACGTCCTAAACATTCCTAAAACAACTCAACTTTGTGCCTAGCACGAAATCCTGTCATAACCAACTCAAATCTTCCATATTTGAGCCATATCCGACTCAGCCTCAGCCTGAGTACGCAATCCAGCCGGTTGGACCTTTCCGACCAATTCTTTACGTCCACTTCTCTTCATCACGCCTTGGAACAATGTTGCCACGTCCATGCACTCCTTGCACACGTGCAAACACCTTCCAACGACGTACACGCAACCTTCATATGCACTGCCCTTGATCCAAACATGTTGCGCGACCTCCCGATCAACTCAACCACAGCTCCTCCCGAACTTGGTTGTTGGAACCTCATCTCCTCCCTAAGACTAGTCCAAGGATCCCGTCACCAGCCATGTCTTGAACTCAAGCAACACCTGCACATGAATAAACATCCAATTCTTCCGGGCACAAGTCCTCGACTTGACTCACGTTAGTTCGAAAACCACAACACCTTACATGAGCACGTCACATAAGCATGTTGCAAACCATATCAAATGATAACAGCCATAACCACCAAAACACACCAAAAACTTAGCAAATTAATACTAAGCAAACCTTCCCATAAAGCAAGTTTGAAACATTGCGAGTTAAAAGCAAAAACAAGATGCTGCAGTTCTACGAGTTGAACTTCACGGGAGCTCCCTAAAAACAAGCTCCGGACCTCACAGAAGCTCTCCGGACCTTGCAGGAGCTCTCCGGACCTTGCGTCGGACCTTGCCAACACTTGGCGGACCTAACAAAGAACTTGTCGGACCTTGCCACAGAAAAATGTTTTGGCAATATTCAAAACTTTGAATGTTAATGCTAACTTTTATCCTAATTGCCAATGTATTCAGCACACATAGGTCTCACACACTTTGCTGATCCAAAACTCACATTTACTGAACTTCGCATATAGCTTGTGATATCTCAAGCGTTGGAGTACAATACGCAAATGTTCAGCGTGTTCTTCTGACTTTGAATAGACCAAAATGTCGTCAATGAAAACCACACCGAACTTGTCTAACTCCGGCATGAACACGGAGTTCATGAGATACATAAAATGAGCCGGAGCATTGGTCAACCCAAAGGACATAACAAGATATTCATAAAGACCATATCTTGTCAAGAACGCCGTCTTAGGTACATCTTCTGCCCAGATTTTTATCTGGTTATGCTCGGACCGAAGATCCATCTTGGAGAATACCTTAGATCCCACTAGTTGATCAAACAAAATATCAATGTGCGGTAGTGGATACTTATTCTTGATAGTGACAGCATTAAATGGACGATAATCTAGCATAGTCTCAAAGTCTCGTCCTTCTTCTTCACGAAGAGTGTGGAACAGCCCCAAGGAACTTGGGCGTATAAAACCTTTGTCCATGAGGTCATTAAGTTGCTCCTTCAATTCTGCGAGCTCCTTCGGTGCCATTTTGTATGGTCACCTAGAAATAGGTTTCATTCCCCGGTACTAGTTCAATCTTGAACTCTACATCACGTTCGGGCGGCATGCCCGGCAAATCTTCAGGAAACACATCTGGATATTCACATACCACTGGAATATCCTCAAGTTTAGGAGCTTCAATCTGATGCACTGCGGCAACTCGTTGTGATGGATCAACAAGACTCAATGTGTTGCAACCGTGTATTGGGGAATTTAGTTGGGCAGTCCGAGCCATAATGTGTCAACCATGAAATCCCCAATATAATATCAATCCTTTGGCCTTTGAGTATGATAAGCCTCGCAGGATAGATGTTTCCACTCAAACACAAAGGTGCCCGAGAGACCATTTCATCAGTTGATATCTTGCATCCGGGTAAGCTGATATGAAAAAAATGTTTAACCGTGCTAAATGGAAGATGATTCTTCAGCACATAGTCTCTGCTAAAATTGTAGTGGCTCCGGAATCAAACAAAATGAAAGTGGGCTGTTCATGTAAAGTGAACATGCCCGCCAAAACTGGTTCCCCTTTTGCAATATCCTCAATAGCAGTGTAATTAACCATGCTAGCTTTTGAAAGATTCTTCTTTGAATGTTCATGATGTTGATCTGAGCATTGACGAGACAACACATGAGTGTGACTCTACTCAGCACCACAACAGTTTCGTGTTGCAGAAATCCTCAGCTCTCTACTAACACGAGGTGGAGATAAACTGTGCACAGCTGGTTGTGTGTAACGCCCCAAATTTTGATTCAAAACTCTAAACCATTTTCAGAGGGGAATTTAAAAATTTTTGGACGTGTTGCATGTTTTGCAAAAATTCAAATTCAAACTGGAATCCAAATTATACTCAAAACAGAAAAGAAATGGAAAAAGAAAAAGAAAAACGGGAAAAAACCGGCCAGTGGGCCGAAACCCGCCAGCCGGCCCAGCTTTCCCCGCGCCAGCCCGCCCCCGCGCGCGCCGCGCTGCCTCTCACCGACGGGTGGGACCCACATGTCATCCCTAACCCTGAGCCCCCGTGACCCCGGACTTTTCCCCGAGCGCGCGCGATCGCAACCGACCGGAAACCGCGTCCCGTCGCCCGAATTCTGGTCCCGGAGGACTCCAACTCGATCACAACAGACCCACCGCCCTTCCCCGGCTATAAAAACCCCCGATCCGATCAGTTTTTCCCACGCGATCGCCGATTTTCACTCCGGTGAGCACCGAGACTTCGCCGGTGAATTCTGGCCGATCTAAGCTCGGAAACTCTGATCTAACTCGCTGGTCTTGATCCACCGCCTCCGGGGAGCTTTGCAGGTGCAGAAAACTCGGAGAGTTACGGTGTAAATCCAGCGCCGACGAGCTTCGCCATGGTTTTGCCTCGGACCTCGCCGCCGATCACTTTCCAGGACCCCCGAGCTCGAGAAAACCCCCGAGGTGAGATCCCTGACCTCCCCTCTACCGATCTAGGCCATAAGATCACAGTTCTAGGCAGAATTCTCGAGGATCCGAAACTTTCCGGCGAGATCGCCGCTTTCCGCCGCCGTGCGCCGCCGGCAGCGCCGCCCGCGCTCGATCACAGCGACGTGGCCGCTTGTGCGCCGTTTATTTTAAATCGCACGGTAGACTTTAAAACCCCGCGTACCGGTTCGATGTTATAATCTCAGCCGTCGGTTTAAAATCGGACGGTCCACGTCAACCCCGCATTATAAAGACTGGAATTCTTACGTGCTACCCCCTGGGGTTCTCTGGAATTGAGAGCTAGCCCCGGAAACTTCAGATCTAGCCCCTGGAACTCCAGAAAATCATGTAAATCCATTTAAAAACCAGTTTTAGCCCCTGGACTTAATAGAAATTAGGAAAAACACCTCTGATAAATGTAGCTAGACCCCTGGAAATTATGAAAATAATATTATAGACCCTGTAATGGGGTGAATTCATTATTTTAACCCTGTTTAGTAATTAATTTAGAAAATTGAATATGTAACTAGTGTTTAAAAATTAAAAAGTGGGACAAGCATAATTGTCAAAATTAATTAAAAACTTTCTCAGTACTTAGAAAACTTTGGAGTGAGATAAAAATATATTTTTGGGCTGAAATGAATCTGTTTCATTTATTATTCACATTTATTAGTATAGGGACACATTTTTAAGTAAAGAATAGTTATAGAAAATAGGTAAAATAATTATAAAATAGTTTACATCAGAGGCAAAGGTCAAAATATGTTATTAAATTATTTAGGACCAGAACCTATTCTGTTTAGATGATGTGTATTACTAATTTCATAATAAAATACACAATTATGCATAGGAATATAAATCTGAAAATATAGCAACTAGTAAATGATAAATGGAGTTTCTAAAATACAAAGAATTCAGTTTAGGGTTGATAGAAATTATGAAGGCACATATGGGGAAGAATAATACTTTTCATACACACTTGGTAGTAAAAAGGTGAAGTAGTTGAATATAAGAAATTTATTGGAAACCCATATAAATAGTGTGTAAGTATGAAGGTGGACACAAAAGTAGGAATCATATACACATGGTTAAAAGTGCATGCAAGCCACAACTCAACACACATAAAGTAACCACAACACATATAATGGTAAAGAACTTTCATAAATATGAATGTGTGGTTTGTATGAAGTGTAAGTGTGAACTATGTCTTATGATTGTTGTTTTTCTTTTGCTATGTGTGATGGTATGAAGTAGAACCTGTTCAAGAACAAGTTATTCATTTCCAAGATCAGGACTACCCATTTCAAGAGCAGCAAGAAGGAGGCAAGTGTCCTTGACCACTTTGATCCTATGCTAGGATGAGTAGATAGAATTATTTGCATTGTCAAATGAAATATGAAACCCATGCTAGGAAGTTTCCCTAGAATTGCATTACCTTGTTTCCTTGAAGCTTGGGTTGGGATTTATTTTGTCATGTCATTTATTTACATGCATTTGCTTAGCCATGCTTAGAATGGGATATTTGGGAAATGAGATCATCAGTTTATATTACCATACTCTTGAATGAGACATTGTGAGTTATGTAGAGGTAGGGATCAAGGCAAGTTGGATGTTTTGGTTGTGTGCTGGGTGCACGAGACTTGGGTTTGTGTTTAGTACTTGCCTGGATCCTAAGGACCGGTTCATGGAGCATGTAACCCGGCTTTACAGTGCCAACCACATGCTGAGATGGGGCAGCTTGGCCAATTAATTAGGTGTATCCCCGGCGTGGTATGGGTGTGTTGGATGGTGCGGGGAGTAGGTGTCAGCTGGACTACCATATGAACCGCAAGGCTCAAGAGGGGGCCACTGCAGCGGGGTTGGAGCCTCTTGTATGCTGTTAGGGGTGAAACCTCAGTGGGCCCACGCTCGTCGGGAATCCCTTTGTAAAGGCTTCGTAGTGATCTCTTGGCCACACACCTGGGAAGTGTGAATGTGGATCGTAGCCACTGGCATAATGGAGGTTCTTTTAGTCCACCCGGCAACGGGGGATGAAATCACTACTTGTGGGTACAGTGGTACAAACTCTGCAGAGTCAAAACTGTCTTGACAGCCGTGCTCACGGTTAAGAGCGGCCTGGACTTATTCATGATTAGAGGATTGATGGTTGTCAATGTTAAGCGGGGAGCTTAACATTGGAAATGATGTTATGGTTATTGGATTATGTTGATGGGATGGGAGATTGGGACCATTTCACCTGTCTAGTAATGTAGGGGCTTAATAAGCTAAGGTGATAGGTATTAATTGCGTAGTGCTTTAACCATGAGTTCAACCTCTCCTTGTTCTAGCCATGCATGATATAATTTTCCCACACTTGCTGAGTACCATTGGTACTCAACCTTGCATATTTGTTGGTTTATATTGCTGCTCAGGTCAAGATAATGAGGTGGTGTATAATGACCAAGACTTTGGACCCGAGGAAGGCTTTTAGGTTCATGAAGACCCCCGGGCAACGCCTGTGATGGAGCCCTAAAAGAATAATATTCCGCTGCTAGTTTATTTACTTGTGATGAAGCATTAGTGTCCATTGAGACATTTGCGATGTAAGACTTATTTATATTCGACACCTGGCTTGTAATAAATGATGCTTCACTATTTGTCACCACATGTATGAGAAAATGATCCTGGCATACATGTGATATTCACTTGGTTGTTTCTTCGGAAAAACCAGGTGTGACATTGTGGTAGGGTTGCACAAAAAACCTCTGATTGCTTCTGTTGAGGTGGAGGCTCATAATTGATCAATTCCAGCCATGGTTGTGAGAGTTCAACCACAGGCTGAATTTATTGCCTAACTGGTGAGTAATACCACAGTCGATAGTTCGGAGGAACCTCGATATCACTGTCCGGCGGTATACTCCTTTTCAGCTCCGCTTGGCAACGGAGATGCATGTCTTATTTAGTAATAGCGGCATTTACCAACTCACTGTAAATACCGTTATTGAACAAGGTCACTTGTTCTTTAAGATTGACATTCAAACCTCAGAAAAAGTACTCATACTTCAACACTTCCGAGTCTACCATATGAGTTGCGTATTGCATCAAGTCTTCAAACTCTTTGAAGTACTCGTACGCACTCCTTTCCCCTTGCTTTAATTCTAGAAAGTCTTGATACTTTGTTCGTAGAATTCCAGAACAAATGTGACGTGCCCAGAAAACATCCCGAAATTCATCCCATGTCACCTGAAGACCTTCATGAAGGGTTGCAAGATACTCTGCTCAACAAGCTCCAGCAGCTCCGTGGAGTTGTTGAGTGGCAAATAGAATCTTCTGATACTCATCGCACTCAAGCATATCAAACTTGGCTTCAATACATTGGAGCCAATGAGCCGACTCCAATGGTTCTTTCGCTTCCGAGAAAACCGGTGTTTGTCTTGCTAGAAAATCCAGATAACGGGGGATTTTTCTGTAGTATCTCCTGTCATATGCTTTGTCGCACCAACAGATCCAGAGACTCAGGCATCTTTGCCAAGATTTCAGCCAATCCGGTTGATGATGTCGGCAGTTCTTGTCGTGGCGAATTACTTTCATCGTGACTCGACTCACCAACCTAACTCCTAGAATGAGCATGATCCATGCTGCAAGAGTGAGCAATTTACGGTTAAAATTCGAAGTTAAACTCAACTTGAATTCAAAAACATTAACCATAAAAGCATCACATAGATATTGCAGCACTACACAATCTAACCAGGGTTTCGACAATTCTGAAATCTACCAAACTTGAGCAAGTTTGTCCAAACCCTTAATTCCAACAGCCGGAAAAACTGAAAAAAAAATAACTCAAGAACATGTTATGGAACTAGAGAAGTCTAAACATCCCTGTCCACAACAAGTCCCAAGCTAAATGGCAATAAGCACTACTCTGTTCAGAATGCCGAATTGGTCTTAATCCCAGAATTTGGATATGATAATGGCAATTTCATGTCTCAAAGTGAATATCAAAGTTATATTTAACTTCAGTATCTTTCCAACAAGTATTTATTTGCCTTCATATCAGTTCTGGATCAAAATATATGATATTTTAAAGTTGACAGAAATTTGGAACAATTTTGACAGCACCTCCTTTGAAAGTGGCTGTTTTGTCCGCAAGATTTCATACAATAAGACTCCAAATCTGGAGGAACTTTGAACTACAAAGTCATCGCACATATCCTAAACTTTCCAACGGTGTATTACATGACCCTTAGAATTTTTTCTACAGAACGTTATGGTCAAAATACAGAAATTTCCAGAGAGTATTTTGTGTCTGCTCTGTTTTTGGACAGTTCACACTCATCTGAGAATTTCATCCATTTGGAGGGTGATTCTGATCTGGAGTTCTGTATAAAAGTTGTAGAAGACTTCAAAAGCGTTCCAGAAATGTATCACTCACCTCCATTGGTTAACCCAAACACACATTATGCCCTGTTCAAATTCAGCAAAAATTCTGCTGAAAACAGGGGAGGTTATTCCTAAGTCTTTGTGAATAAACCTATACTCCCAATTGACTCTTAGTTAAACATAGGAGTTTATTAACCCCTAATGGAATCCTAGACTCCAAATTTACTCTTTTTCTTTTTAAACCTTTATTTTCATGCAGTTCAAAACATATCACGGTACTACGTTGCCTCGCCAAACTAAAATCTTAACCGGCTTTATACCGGCATATACGTCTCAAGTGGTGGCACTAAAACAGTCACTCATAAACGTTTTCTACACGAGATGTTCTAACGTGGTTAAGGTACCTGCAGAAAACCACTCAACAATGATGCACACAATGAGTTTATCATTTCAGGCAGGTCCATATCATAGTAAAAACATATGCCCCGTATCATTACCATACGGGTCGTCCTTGAGTCAAACCACGTCTCAAGGTACATGATCGGGTTATTCACCACCCGACGGGGGCTCCACACCTTTGCAATAAAGGACACCAGTGGAACAGCGCTTTCGTATGTCTCATAGGACATGAAGAGTCCTAGAGAACACACTTCATGTTACAAACCACACGATGGGGTCTCCCCCTCTTGCCTCTGGGTTTGCGCACTGGAGGATAATGCCATTCATATGTCTCTAAGACATGAAGAGTCTTAGAAAACATATTCACTTCCCGTCCATTGCTGAACAGGACATCCCACACTACTTTCCTTGTATGGGGAAGCTAACTGAAATTGATCTGCTTTCTGTGGCGTTCCTTACCATTCTTACCTCCACGTAGGTGCGTCGTTACGGAATTGAAATACTGAATTATAACACACTGTTAGCTTGCCACCTTAAGTAACTATGCTAATAATACTCCTTATGTGGTCATACTATACGTTCCCCACTCGTATACCTCTAAGTTTTCAAAAATATGCTCTTTTCAAGCGTGTTATTCCCAATGCGGCTTTGATACCACGCTGTGGCACCCGGCCCGGGAATCGTACTGGGTGGTACCGTGCGATGCGGCACCCAACAACATGCACGAAAAGAAACGTAAGAACATATGAAACCCTTTTATTTACTCAAGATAAGCTCTTTTACAACATATTGTACACACGCAGCGGAAATCAAAACTAGCTGGACAACTACTCACTCTCGACCCTAACTACGCCGAAGAGAAGTCGTTCAGCCCGTGAACGCTTCCTACTAGCTTCACCAAAGAAAGGCAGCGGCTAGGTTTCCGATGAGTGGAACGAACCGTGAGGTTCATCGTCTCACCGAATAACCCTCTTCATAGCAGGCATCCTGCTACCTGCAAAAACAACTCAGAAGCATCCGTGAGCACTAAGGCTCAGCAAGTATTAACCGTCAATCCTAAACATGTAACTCTACATGCAGGGGTAGTAAGACAGTAGGAACATGAATTTTCAAAATGAAGCTTGACTAAACTTGATCCTTATATTCAGATTCTTATAGCCTTCATTTTAATGGTCCTCACGCCTCACAACACCAGAAGTCCACAATCAAACAACAAATGCTTATCCCGATGTTGCTAGCCTAAGGTGGAAATGAACTTTAGGTTGCACTATATCTAATTCAGTCAAGGTTCCAACACAATGATTAATCCATATCAGCAAGTTAAGAGACTTAATTCCTCTTCTTACTACGTCACGGCGCAGTGGGCAAGTATGCTCAATCCTCTTCGCGAGCGACGGTGATTCGACTCAATAACAACCTGGAATACATGACACATACACCTGCCTCGAAAGACTCTCTCAAGAGCTCTTTCTTACGTTGTAAGCAGCAACCTTTCACACGCCACCCCGACATAGAAAACATTTCGCACCGAGCAGGATGGTCCTCTACGCGGACACATCGAAGTTGCCTGCTAAAGGATTTACACCTCCCGCCTTCTCAACGCCATTCCCACGCGAAGGATGAGTTTCCTATATCACGGTCCATTGAGTTACATCGGTTTCATGGGCCCCATACCCCACTATATATCCGGTACAACTCAATCTTGTCCAGCAGGGCCGCATACGTGTGGTCCTTAACCGACACGGACGGGGCTAAACCAAACCTCCACATTGGCCTTACCATCCTGGCCCAGGCCCAATGTGGTCTCAAGCATTGTCACACCCATCGCAGGTCGAGACCAACCTTGATCGCTCCATACTACAGGAACTCCCCGTCCCCATCTCAATTTTTCATGAGGGTGCTCTTATCATCAACCTCTAGCGAGTAACTCCATTACTCGATTTTTCTCGCGAGTAGCTTTTTACTACTCGACTTCTACCGAGCTAGCTACAACATTAGCCTAGCAGCTACAACGATGCAAAGCCTACACTAAACCTTCTACTCAGGGATGTAATAGGCATGCAAGTGGGTTTCAATCATCCTAGACATAATGCACAATATCAAGTCTAATAAACATGAGGTGAAGTAAAGCAAAATTTAAAACTGTAATTATATGCAAACCGGGGCTTGCCTTGCTCAACAGTTTTGTTAGAAGCTAGTAGTTAGTCTTCCTCCGGAGAATTCGCCAAACTCGTCACGAGATGGAGATCCTCGCTGCGGAGTTGAGTCCTTGTCGCACGTCGACGTCACGTGAGCTATTAAGATGATTTATGCACATGTATTCAAAAGCAATTTAGAAAATGATTCAAAGCGGTTGTACAAGTTAACTCACATAAAAGAGGGATAAACAACAGCAAGGTTTCTGTTGTTGGATCTTAACCTTAGAGATGATTAAAGCTAGGTAAAAAGAGAGGTAAAGTTAATCACCATGTGATTAAGTCCTCATATGAACACTTAAACCTAAAGGATGGTAGCTTAAGTTCCAAAGGTCCAATGAAGCTGAAAATTAACCACAGATTCTATGGAAGGTATTTAGGCAGTGTGGAAAATTTGAGCTCATGAAATGGCTCAAGGTGATCGCAATAATTCCTTATGTGATTTTCACTAATCTGCCTTTTGCCCCCTAGATATTAAGCTTTCCTATGCTTCAAAGTAGACTTTTTATGAAGTAAAAATGTCCTGAGTCCATAGGAATTGGTTTTACCATTTTTTGGAGTTTCCCACATGGAGATATGGATTTTCCAAACTTCGGTAAAAGTCTGAAAATGCCTCTGTTTATTTTCCCATTTTTAAGAGACATAGAAAATGAACACATCATTTGGCCAAGCAAATTAGGTACAATGCCTCTGAAAGTTTTACTGGAGTTCAAGGAATTTTGGAAGAATGTCCTGCCCAAATTTGGAAATTTTCCAATAAGTAGAACTTCTGTAATAATTCCTACAAAATTTTCTATAAATGAATTAATGAGCCAAATGCAGGGATTTTCATAAACATTGGGCTGCACCCCTATATAGTACTCTTTGAGTGGAATCCAACAAAATTTATTTGACAATTTTTGGACATTCCTACACAAAGTTATAGCTCTCCAAAGTTTGAACTGAATTGGAAAAATCTAGAAATGTTTAAAACCTATCCGTGGGTCCCACGTGTCATCCCTCACCTTCAACCTCGCGCCAAACCGAGCAGTGGCGGCGCCCTCCGGCGAGGGTCGCCGGAATCCACTTTCTGGCCGCCTACCGAGCCAAATCTCGCCGCCCCCCCCCCCCATTTTCAAGCACGCTGAACACTTTGGAGGGGTCGGCGGCGGCCGGAGCTCACTGGAAAACAGTGTGCACCGACGACATCCAGAACTAGGGTTCCGGCGAGGTTGCGGTGGCTCATTTCTTCACGAAACGATCGGTTCTTGGGCGCTATGGCATGAGTGGAAGGTGTAGAAGCTAGACATGAGGTCGAAACGAGCCGGGGAGCTCTCCAAACCCATCGGCACCGTGCGCCTGACAAGGTCCGGTGATACTCCCTTGAAAATGAATGTAGCCTAGAGGGGGGTTGAATAGGCTTTTCGACGCTTTATTGAAACCTAAAACACTTTGTAGGTTTATCAATTACAAGGAAATCGGACTAGTCCGGTAGAGTGTGGACTAGTCCGTTTTCTAAACAGAAAAATCGGACTAGTCCGGTGCTGTGCGGACTAGTCCGGTATACGTGGACTAGAAAGATCAAGATTGATCAATGTTCACGTCTAGTACTCTATGCAGCGGAAATTAATTGATAACTTAGATGTATTGCAACAGTGATACAAAGAATGACAAGAATCAACTTTGATTTTAATGTTTGAACGTGAATTTCAAAGGATTGATTAAACACTAGAATATGATGAACAATTAATGAACAAGAGTATGAGACAAGTGTTTATCCCGAGGTTCGATTCCACGAAGGAAATCTACGTCCCCGTTGAGGAGTCCACGAAGGATCGGGTCTTCTCCAACCCTACCCTCGTCGAATCGCCACAAAGGTCGATTCTCTTCCACTAATTACAAAGGGGAATAAATCGTTCAAGGGGCCTTCTCACAAGTTGAGGGCTCCCCAAGAGTTACAATGAATGAACACAACCAAACACACTCAACAGATGAACAATTAACAAACAAGAGTATGCGAGAGATCAAACCCAAGAGCTCAAGATGTGTAGAACAAGTCTCTCCTTTGATCAATTGCTAATCCCCAAAGAATTGATCCTTTTTGGGTTAGAATGTGTGGAGAGATGTGATTTTTGGGCTCTTGGGAGGTGTGACGACACAGGGGGTTCAAGAGATATGTTGGTATGGCCGTACACCTCTTTTTATAGTAGGGTTTCCAATGGTTACGTTAGGGTTTGCGATGTCCGGCTAGTCCGTGGTTGACTCCGGACTAGTCCTATGTGCGGTGTGTAGAAAACCCTAAGTGTTGTGATATATCGGACTAGTCCGTAGTAGTGCGGACTAGTCCATTTTCTATCCAGAGACAAAATTGGACTTGTCCGGCTGATATCGGACTAGTCCATTTCTGGTCAGAAAGAAAATCGGACTAGTCCGGCTGATATCGGACTAGTCCGCACATGCTGAAATTGTGCAATTAGTTTGATTTCTTCCACTTGAGCTCTTGGGGTGTGTTTCTCCAACACACTCTACACTAAGTATTTTAATGTTTTCAGCTTCTGAGCTCTTATTAATTTGGATCCTCCTTCTCCTTTCTTTTTGCGCTTTCTTCTTGATTTCTTTTAAGAACCTGCGCTCATCTCAACAATTTTGTTAGGGTCTCATTTGTTTGTCATAAATCAACCAAAACCCACAAGGGATGCCTAGATGCACTTTCAGTCTCCCCCTTTTTGGTGATTGATGACAACCAATTGAGATCTCACAAATATGACAATAAGAATTCAGATGTTCATAAAGTGTCCACATATGAGCTTTGGACAAAATAGGCAAAGTAGACATAAGACATATGTGCACTCTTTATGGTGGGGTATAGAACTATGTGTGTGAGCAATAATTTTAATGTGAATAACATAATGAGCATAATCAGCAGTCTTAAACATACTCCATTAATCATAAGCATAACATAGTCATCTCACAAAAAGCATAATGATAACATAAGTCTTACAAATGCATAATGGTAGCATAAGTCTTACAACAGCATCATGATAGCATAGGTCTTACACAAGCTTATTTCTTAAGCTACGACACAAAAGTAAAGACCTACGACCTAAGACTCCCCCTCAATCTCTCCCCCTTTGGCATCAAGGCACCAAAAAGAAGGAGAGGAGGGATCTACTTGTCGTCGCCGGCTCACTCCTCGCTGTCGGTCCTTTCTTCATCTTCATCATCAGCCTGAGGAAGAGGAGGAGAGGAACCACTCGTCGTGCCAAAGTAGGCACACTCTGATGGAGAGAGAGGAGGAAGCTCTGTAAAATCAGATGCAGAGTCCTCTGAGATGATGTCACACCCGGTTTCTCCGAAGAACAACCGAGTGAATATCACATGTATGCCAGGATCATTTTCTCATACATGTGATGACAAATAGTGAAGCATCATTTATTACAAGCCAGGTGTCGAATATAAATATGTCTTACAAAGCATACGTCTCGATGGACGATAATAAGTTCATAACATGTAAATAGAATAGCAGCGGAATATTATTCTTGTGGGCTCCGTCACAGGCGTTGCCCAGGGGACTCCATAAACCTAGAATCCTTCTTCGGGTCTAAAGTCTTGGTCATTGAACACCACATCATCCCCTTGACCTGAGCAGCAATTTAAACC
Organism: Neostapfia colusana; assembly: GCA_030760725.1. NCBI lineage: Eukaryota > Viridiplantae > Streptophyta > Magnoliopsida > Poales > Poaceae > Neostapfia > Neostapfia colusana. The sequence continues at coordinate 2,883,112 of JASWHV010000019.1, read as the reverse complement.
AACAAATATGTAAGTTTGAGTACCGTGGATACTCAGCAAGTGTGGGAAAGTTATGTTATGCATGGCTAGAGCAAGGAGAGGTTGAACTCATGGTTAAAGCCCTACGCAATTATTACCTACCACCTTAGCTTACTAAGCACCTACTTTACTACACAGGTGAAATGGTCCCAATCTCCCAACCCATCATCATAATCAAATAACCATAACATCATTTCCAATGTTAAGCTCCCCGCTTAACATCCACAACTTCCAAAGTCATCATCCTCTAATCATGAATAAGTCCAAGCCGCTCTTGACCGTGAGCACGGCTGTCATGACAGTTTTGACTCTGCAGAGTTTGCACCACTGTACCCACATGTAGTGATTTCATCCCCCATTGTCGGGTGGACTAAAAGAACCTCCATTATGCCAGTGGCCACGAACCACATTCACACTTCCCAGGTGTGTAGCCAGGAAATCACTACGAAGCCTTTACAAAGGGATTCTCGACGAGCTTGGACCCACTGAGGTTTCACCCCTAACAGCATACAAGAGGCTCCAACCCTGCTGTAGTGGCCCCCTCTGGAGCCTTGCGGTTCATATGGTAGTCCAGCTGACACCTATTCCCCGCACCATCCAACACACCCATACTACGTCAGGGATACACCTAATTAATTGGCCAAGCTACCCCATCTCAGCATGTGGTTGGCACGGTAAAGCCAGGTTACATGCTCCATGAACCGGTCCTTAGGATTCAGGCAAGTACTAAACACAAACCCGAGTCTCGTGCACCCAGCACCAACCAAATCATCCAACTTGCCTCGATCCATACCTCTACATAACTCATAATATCTCATTCAAGAGTAAGGTAAATAAATTGATGATCTCATATCCCAATTTCCCATTCTAAACATGGCTAAGCGTAAGCATGATAATAAATGACATGATAAAATAAATCCCAACCCAAGCTACAAGGAAACAAGATAATGCAATTCTAGGGAAACTTCCTAGCATGGGTTTTATATTTCAATTGACAATGCAAATAATTCTATCTACACATCCTAGTATAGGATCAAAGTGGTCAAGGACACTTGCCTTCTTCCTTCTGCTCTGGGAATAAAAAGTCTTGGTCTTGGAAGGGGAGAACTTGCTCTGGGGCAGGTTCTACTCATGCCAATACACATAGCAAAAGAAAACACAATCCATAAGACATAGTTCACACTTTCACTTCATTCAAATCACACATACATACCTATGAAAGTCATTCACATTTCTAAGTGTTGTGGTTACTCTACATGTGTTGATTTTTGGCCAACATGCACTTTTAAACATATGTATATGATTTCTAACTTTTGTATTCAGATTTCTGTTTGCACACTATATATGAATTTCCAATTTGAACAAATTCTTTATATTTAATTAATATACTTCTTAGCTACCAAGTTTGCATGGAAGGTAATTTCCTACTCCAAATAGGTTTTCAGATCTTCTACCAAATCCTAAACTGAAGTTTTTGGATTTGGAGACTTCATTTATCATTTTCTAATTATGCATACCTATTTTCCTATATTTTTCAGATTTATTTTCTATGCATAAAAGTGAGTTTTAATATTAAATAGTAGGACATATCATCTAAACAGAATAGGTTCTGATCTAAAATATTAAATAATATATTTTTGAACTTCCTCTATGATGTGGAAAAATTTTAAATTTTATTTTACTAGTTTTTAGAATTATTTCCTAGCCTAAAATATGTTTCTAGAACTAATAAATATGAATATCATTTAGACAGAATTCATTTCAGCCAAAAATCTATTTCTAACTCATTCTAAAGTTTTCCAAGTGCTAGTGGAGTTTAAATTTGAATTTACAATGTGTTTGCCTCACCTTTTAAATTTAAATCCTAATCACATATTCAAATTTCTGAATTTAATATCATATGGGGTTAAAAGGTAAATTCACCCTACTACAGGCTAATTTATTATTTTATAAATTTCCAGGGGTCTAACTACACATAACAGAGGGGTTTTCCTATATTTTATTAAGTCTAGGGGCTAAAACTGATTTTTAAATGAATTTAGATGAATTTCTGAAGTTCTAGGGGCTAGATCAGAAGTTTTCGGGGCTAGCTCGTGTTTTTCGAGATCCCCAGGGGGTAGCGCGTAAGAATGCCGGCCTTTATAACGCGGGGATTATGTGAACCGTCCGATTTAAAATAGACGGCTCAGATTAGATCGCCGAACCGGTACGCGCAGGTTTTGATTCTACCGTGCGATTTAAAATAGACGGCGCACAAGGGGCCACGTCACCCTGGCCGGAGCCAGCCCGCGCTGCCCGGCGGCGCGCGGCGGCGGGAGGCGGCGATCTCGCCGGAGATCTTCGGATCTTCGTCTATACCTCCTAAAACTGGGATTTTATGGCGTAGAACGGTAGAGGGGAGGTCGGGGATCTCACCTCGGGGTTTTTCTTGATCTCAGAGGTCCTGGAAGACGGTCGGCGGCGAGGCGCGAGATGAAATAGCGGCGGTGCTCGCCGGAGCTGCTTCTAGGGTGCAAAACACCAAGTTTTCTGCACCTGCGTGATTCCCCGGAGGTGGTGGAACATGATCGGCGCGTTAGATCAGAAAACCCGAGCAAGGATCGAGAGAAAATGGTGATCGGAGCTTCGGTTCTCACCAGAGAGAAAATTGGAGTGTGCTGGGGAATTCGGCGAGTTTCGGTGCGGGAATTTCACGAGGGGAGGCGGCGGAGGATCGACTGGGTTATATAGCAGCGTCCGGGGCCGAAGATCGGGCTGTTGGCGCGGTTTTTCGGAGGTTGTTTGGATTCGGGAGAGAGGAGAGTCCCGGGGTCGGTCGAGAGCGCGAGAGGTGGGGGATGACATGCGGGCCCCGCTTGTCAGTGAGAGGAAGAGAGGGGCGCGCGGCTGTGGTCTGGCGCGGGGAAATGGTGGGCCGGCTGGTGGGTTTTGGCCCACTGGTCGGTGGGGTTTTCGTTTTCTTTTTCCTTTTCTTTTCTGTTTTGATTTGAATTTGCATTCCAATTTGAATTTGAATTTATGCACCACATGCAATACGTCCAAAAATTTTTAAATTCCCCTCTTAACAGATTTTGGGGTGTTACAGATGACCGGAGATCCAATGGGCTCAATCTCTAGTTTTTGGTATATTTCTTTGACATTGGCCTTCATGTATCTCATTTCTTCTTTTCTTGCCTTGTTCATCTTATGAAGCTTCACCTCAGTTTTGCGGCAAGAACTAAAAATAGCAGCCAAAAACTTCATAACTCCACTAGATGAACCTTTGTGTGGAGAGGCCCTAGTCTTGGATGAAGGCCTTGCATCTTCTTGAGCTCTCTCTGGATGTTCTTCAGGTGATCCAGATGAGGAGGCAGATGGGGGGAGGCATGAGGAGGCTTCTGAGGCCTTAGAGCAGTGTGCTCTACATCCTTCACAAACTCAATTCCTGTGACTTTCTCAATCATGAACATTAAGTAAGGTGCATAGCCACAGGAACGGTTTGGTGTGCATGATATGTTTACCATGTCATTCCAGATGTAATCGAAGATATCAAATCTTCTTCTCCAGCTGATTACCTTCATCAAGGTTCTCAAATAACCTTGGACGCTCCCGGCATCTCCATCCTTTGGAGCAATGGTCTTCCGGAGCACTCTGTTGAGAACAATGAAGAAGGGCTTCATGTTCTTGGTTGAGGGAGGATTGAATTGGAGTCGAGTATCATAGAGAAACTCCATCTTGTCCTTCTCCACCACTCCTAGATTGTGAATCACAATCACATCACTGTCGGTGTCCTCAAGGTGCAGCAGTCTGGCAAACTCAGTGTAGGAAATTGTGTACTTGGATCCATGTGTCATCCAAGTCACTTTGTCTTCTCCATCATGAGCAAAGTGGCAAGTTGAATAAAACTGGGCAATGATCTCATCATTCCAGTTGTACCTGAAGGCGAGCAGGTCCTTGAGTCCATGTCTCTCTGCAGCCTCTATGAACTCCTCAAAGGCTTCACAGCTCTTCCTTTCAAAGTATGTCCAGTCAATCCATTGACTTCGAACCACTGGAGTCTTCATTTGGAGGTACACCAAACTGTAGTAGTCCGAGTGAAAGTTGCTCCAAAATCTCTTGTCGGCTGCCTTTTGCTGGAGCTATAGGCATCAACCTTCCTCAGGTTCCATGCAACATCACTCCCCTTGCCATTGAACTTTTCCTCCGAGGGATCCCTATTTCCCTGCCTTGGAGCTGTCATCTTGAGGGGACCAATCGGTCTGGAAGCAAGCCCCTTTCCCTTGCCTTTGGTTTGGCGTTGAGCCGTCGAGCTAGAGCCAGCCACATTTGCTTTTGAAGTTGGTCTCTTGATTGTCACCTTTCGACGCACCCTAGGTGGGGTGAGTGAAGGCTCGGCAGCACGCTCTTGTCGCTTGTTGGAGCGAGACTCCGGAGGATGAGACATCACATCTTGATCCATATCGGCCTCAAAGTTGGAGAGACTCTCATTTGATCCCGACATGATTTCTGAGAAGGAAGATATAGTGGGTATGAATAATCAAGGATGACAAAGGATTGCATTGAGTTGACATAAGCTAGGATTTCCTCGTAAAATCCTTGAACCAGGGCATACCGGACTAGTCCGATGTTCAAGGCCGGACTAGTCCGGAGTACCGGACTTGTCCGCTCTAAGAACGGACTAGTCCGTTATGAGGCTGCTCAAGCCCTAATTTGTTGAAATTTGAGGTTATTCAATGCAAATATGGTCTAGGGTACATGGAATGCATCAATAGAGCATGCATTGACTAGAGAAGCTAAGCTATTAGAGCAAAAACAAGGAATATCGAAGGTTCTAGGGTTTGGAGCAAAGTTTACCAAATCCTTCGATTCGAAGTGTTGAAGGAGTTTTTGATCTGGACTAGTCCGTGGTCTTTGATCCCTTTGCAATGGAGATCGATTCCCACGAAAATTTGGGTGGTTTTGATGGAGAACTTGTAAATCCGCCTTGGGAGCACTTGAGTGAGGAGAGAGAGAGTGAGTAGGGTTGTGAGGATGAAGAAGATTAGGTTTGAGCTGTCCTTAGGGTTATGGAGTCAAAATATCGGACTAGTCCGAACCATATCGGACTAGTCCGTTTTCTGGTCAGAGAGAAAATCAGACTAGTTGTTTTTCAGTGTTGACATGGGAAATGGCTATGTCTCCTTTCATTGAGTGATCTCTCAAAAAAATGATGTCGGATATCTATGTGTTTCGTTCTAGAGTGCTCAACAGGGTTATGGGCAATTTTAATTGCACTCTCATTGTCACAAAGGAGTGGAATACGGCTCATATTGTAACCATAATCCCTTAGAGTTTGTCGCATCCAAACAAGTTGTGCACAACAACTCCCGGCTGCAACATAATCCGCTTCGGCCGTGGATAAGGCAATTGAATTTTGTTTCTTGGAGTACCAAGAAACTAAGGATCTACCTAGAAATTGGCAAGTGCCGGAAGTACTTTTTCTATCTAACTTGCATCCGGCATAATCTGCATCGGAGTACCCAATGAGATTGAATTTTGAACCTTTGGGATACCAAAGGCCTAGGTTGGGTGTATGAACTAAATATCTCAAGATCCTTTTAACGGCTGTCAGATGACATTCCTTAGGATTGGCTTGAAACATTGCACACAAACATACACTCAACATGATATCAGGCCTAGATGCACATAAATAGAGTAGGGAGCCAATCATGGAATGATATACCTTTTGATCCACATTTGGTCCGTCTTCATTTAGATCCAAGTGTCTATTTGTCGCCATGGGAGTCTTTATGGGCTTTGCTTTGTCCATTCCAAACATCTTGAGAATTTCTTGAGTGTACTTTGTTTGGTTTATGAACGTCCCGTCCTTTTGTTGCCTCACTTGGAATCCCAAGAAGTACCTCAACTCTCCCATCATGGACATCTCAAATCTATCTGTCATAATCTTGCTAAATTCTTGACAAAAGGATTTGTTAGTTGAACCAAATATAATATCGTCAACATAGATTTGACAAATGAAGAGATCATCATCAAAGTGTTTAGTAAACAAGGTGTAATCAGCTTTTCCGATCATGAAGTCATTTTCAATCAAAAAATCTCTAAGGCACTCATACCAAGCTCTAGGAGCTTGTTTGAGGCCATAGAGATCCTTACGCAGTTTGAACACATAGTCGGGGTGCTCTTGATCTTCAAAACCGAGTGGTTGCTCCACGTACACCTCCTCCTTGATCGGTCTGTTGAGAAAGGTGCTTTTCACGTCCATTTGATAAAGCTTGAAATCGTGGTGAGTAGCATATGCAAGTAATATATGAATTGATTCAAGCCTAGCTATGGGAGCAAAAGTCTCATCAAAATCCAAACCTTCGGCTTGTGAGTACCCTTTTGCCACAAGTCGTGCCTTGTTCCTTGTTACCACTCCATGTTCGTCTTGCTTGTTGCGGAATACCCATTTAGTGCCAACGACGTTGAACTTGTGTCTTTCAACAAGCTCCCACACTTTGTTCCTTTTGAAGTTGTTCAATTCTTCTTGCATCGCCATCACCTAGTCCGGATCTTTTAATGCATCCTCAACCCTGTATGGTTCCAAAGAAGATACAAAGGAATAGTGTTCACAAAAATTAGCTATGCGAGATCGAGTTATTACTCCCTTTCGGATGTCACTGATTATGTTGTCAACGGGGTGATCTCTTTGGATGCTTTGGTGTACTCTTGGATGTGGCACTTGTGGTCTTGAATCTCCATTATCATCTTCTTCTCCCCCTGGATAGTCGACCTCATTGATGTTTTGGCCTTCTTGATTTTCTTGAGGTTGATCTTGTATGGAAGCTCCCCCTTGATCATTTTCCTCCATCTGTGGTTCATTCTCTTCATTCACATTTGAAGGTGGCACTTGTGGTCGAATATCGCCCAATGCCATTCTTCTCAATGCTTGACATGGAGCTTCTTCTTGATCTAGCACACACTGATCAACTTGCTCTTCTTGAGAGCCGTTAGTTTCATCGAACACTACATCACGTGCTACTTCAACAAGTCCGGAGGTTTTGTTGAAGACACGATGAGCGTAGGAGTTCGAATCATAGCCAAGTAAGAAACCTTCATCGGACTTCAAAGCAAACTTCGAGGCCCTTGGCTTCTTATTTAAAAAACATTTGAACTAAAAACTCAAAAATATGAAATATTTGGCTTGTTACCCATAAGTAATTCATAAGAGGTTTTCTTGAGCAACCGATGAAGATATAGTCGATTTATGGCGTGACAAGCGGTGTTAACCGCTTCAGCCCAAAACCTATCCGAAGTCTTGTATTCATAGAGCATTGTCCTTGACATCTCAATGAGAGTTTTGTTCTTCCTTTTGGCTACTCCGTTTTATTGAGGAGTATATGGTGCTGAAAATTCGTGTTTTATCCCTTCTTCATCTAGATACTCCTCAACTTGGGTGTTCTTGAATTCTGTCCCATTGTCGCTTCGTATGTTCTTGATATTCAACGAGAATTCATTTTGGGCACGCTTGATGAACTTCTTGAGGGTTCCTTGAGTTTCTGTCTTATCATGCAAAAAGAAAACCCACGTGAAGCGTGAAAAATCATCAACAATGACTAGACCGTATTTGTTACCGCCGATGCTTATGTAAGCAATTGGACCAAATAGATCCATGTGGAGGAGCTCAAGCGGTCTTGTTGTAGTCATGACATTCTTTGCGGGATGGAGTGTTCCTACTTGCTTCCCCGCTTGGCATGCTCTACACGGCCTGTCTTTCTCAAAAACAACATCCTTTAAACCTCGGATGTGATTGCCTTGGAGGAGTTTTTGAAGATTCCTCATACCAATATGTGCTAGCCGTCTATGCCACAGCCAACCCATGTTTGTCTTTGCAATCAAGCATGTGTAAAGTTTGGCTTTATCTTTGTTGAAGTCAACTAGATAAAGTTTTCCCTTCAACACACCCTTGAGTGCAATTGAGTTATCACTCCTTCTAGAGACAGTCACACCCTCATTAGTGAATAAACAATTATAACCCTTCTCACATAATTGAGATATGGACAAAAGGTTATAATCCAAGGAGTTAACGTGTAAAACATGAGAGAGAGTATGTTGTGATGAAATTGCAATTTTACCGGTACCAAGCACTTTTCCTTGACTATTATCACCAAAATAAATGCCTTCGTTTGGGTCTTCATTTTCTTCATATTCCATAAACATTCTTCTTTCTCCGGTCATGTGATTGGTGCATCCACTATCTAGCACCCATTTTGCTCCACCGGATGAGTAAGTCTGCAAAAACAATTTATGCCTTGGTCTTAGGTACCCAAGCTTGCTTGGGTCCTTTGAGGTTAGTCACAAGTGATTTGGGCACCCACACATGAGACTTGGTATTCCCATGGCGTGGCCCCAGCATATTTAGCATAAACTCTTCCAAGATTACTTTTCATAAGTACATATGAAGCATCAAAGGTTCTAAATAGAAGTTGTTGTTCATATGTGTTCACATTGTTAAATTTATCAACATTACTAAGCTTTGTAGCTTGAGAAGAGTTTCCCTTGACAAAGGCAATGCAACCCTTGTTATTCTTGTGGCTTCTAGCGTTGTGCTTTTCACCATTAAAATATCCAATGCCATATTTGACATTAGGAGGTCTTGTCACCGAGTATGCACTGCGTGCATACTTGATCTTCTCCTTGTCAAATATGCCACTTTGAGAAGATTGCTTGTCCTTTGTCAAGTTTGGCTTTTTCTTCATGTTAGTGTCACTTTTGGCACAGGTGCAAGTAATACTAGTTTCAGAATTTATGTGTTGAGAAGGTGAGGTAGAAGTTGATGAAGAACCACTTTGCTTGAGTGACTCAACTTGTCCCTCAAGGATCTTGTTAACTTTGGTTAAGTTAGCAAGTTCATCCTTGATGGTGGTGTTTGAGTCTTTTAACTTCAAGCAAGCTTCCTTACTTGAAGCTAATTTTCAAGCTCTAGTGATTTATTTTGTTCCTTTTCAAGTTCAAGAAGCTTTTCAATCTCAAGATATTCCTCCTTTTGGGAGATGATCATATCTTCCTGACGATTGACTAACTTCTCCATATCAACAAGCTTATCAAGTAGAAATTTCATTTTAGCAGTTGTCTTTTTGTCAAAACCCCTAAGCATATATTCATCTTCATCACTGCTATCATCCTCACTAGAATTATCCCTATCACTAGTAAAAGAATGCGAGAAGGAAGATTTAGTTGGTACCTTTCGTTTACCTTCCTTTGCCATTAGACAGATGTTGTCGGTGTCCTTCCATGCGCCCATGGTTGGGAAGAGAGTGGATTACTTGGTAGTATTCTTTATGGCTATGGTGGCCATCTCCTCTTCTTTTTCGGATGGGGATTTATCATTGGAGTCCCACTCCTTTCGTAGATGCCCTTGGCCATATTGCTTCTTCTTCTTAAACATTTTCTTTGGTTGAGGCTTGTTGTCTTTTGTCTTCTTCTTGTTTTTATCATATGGGCAATCTACTATAAAGTGATTGTATTCTCCGCAGTTATAGCACGCCCATCTCATCTTGGGTTTTTGTTTGTCCCTTTGTCTTCCTTCATTTGAGTTGCTACCCTTTCTTCTTCTCATTATTTTCTTGAACTTCTTCATGAACAAGATCATGTCTTCTTCATCGATATTACTACTTTCATCATCATTGTCGTCTTCTCCATAAGCTTCTCGAGCTTCCTTTGATGCGGGTTTACAAGTTGACTTCAGAGCAACTCCTTTCTTCTTTGTCGAGGTGAGATCGGCAATTTCCTTAACATGCTTGGCTTGCTTCTCCATCATCTCAAAGTTGATGATCTTGCCAAGAAGTTCATCTGGGGTCATTTTCCGGTACCCGGGGCTTTCTCTAATCATAGAGCAAAGAGTCACGTTGCGAGGCATGAATGCTCTGAGAATCAACTTTACGACCTCATGATCATTCCACTTCTTGCTGCCATAAGCTCGGACTTTGTTGATAAGATTCTTCAGACGATTGTACATATCTTGTGGTGATTCATCTTCTTCTATCGCGAATCTTCTCAATTCACCTTCAATCATTTCTATCTTGGCTTCGCGTACGTGACGGTCACCTTCATGTGCAGTTTGTAGTGTGTCCCATATCTCCTTGGATATTTCAAGTCCGTCCACCTTGGTGAACTCGTCTCACCTCAGTGATGATGTGATCACAGCTGCTGCTTGAGCATTTCGATGAATGGCTTGTTCTTGGCTTGGGGTCAGCTCTTCATCATCATCCGGGATATCTATCCCTGTACACACTATATGCCACAAACCTGGGTTAAGAGATATAAGGTGCATTTTCATGTTTTGTCTCCACATTGAAACGTCATTGCCATCAAAGTGAGGTGCTTTCCCTAGGGGAATTTATAAGTAATGATTATTGTTAGGATTCAAACGCTCATAATCAAAAGGATATCGGGAGTAGTCCCCCTTTCTTTTTCTTTTCATCATCGGTGTTCTTCTTCTCTTTTGGGGAAATTTCCTTCTTCCGTAGAAGAGCCTTGAGTTGGAGAACCTCCTCATCATCGTCCTCACTATCTTGAATGGCGTCGAGTAGCTTCTTTAGCTTTTGAGTCCTTTCGTCATCACCCTTTTGATCGTCGATCTTCTTGTGTACATCTTTGATGTCTGGCATCATCTCTTCGAGTGGTGAGTCTCTTTTGAAGAGTTTGGCTCTGATACCAATTGAATGTAGCCTAGAGGGGGGTCAATAGGCTTTTGACGCTTTATTGAAACCTGAAACACTTAGTAGGTTTATCAAATACAGGGAAATTGGACTAGTCCGGAGAGTGTGGACTAGTCCGTTTTCTAAACAGAGAAAAATCAGACTAGTCTGGTGTTGTGCGGACTAGTCCGGTATACGTGGACTAGAAAGATCAAGATTGATCAATGTTCACTTCTAGTACTCTATGCAGAGGAAATTAATTGATAACTTAGATGTATTGCAACAGTGATACAATGAATGACAAGAATCAACTTTGATTTTAATGTTTGAACATGAATTTCAAAGGATTGATTAAACACTAGAATATGATGAACAATTAATGAACAAGAGTATGAGACAAGTGTTTATCCCGAGGTTCGATTCCACGAAGGAAATCTACGTCCCCGTTGAGGAGTCCACTAAGGACCGGGTCTTCTCCAACCCTACCCTCATCGAATCGCAACAAAGGCGATTCTCTTCCACTAATCACAAAGGGGATTAATCGTTCAAGGGGCCTTCTCACAAGTTGAGGGCTCCCCAAGAGTTACAATGAATGAACACAACCAAACACACTCAACAGATGAACAATTAACAAACGAGAGTGTGCGAGAGGTCAAACCCAAGTGCTCAAGATGTGTAGAACAAACCTCTCCTTTGATCAATTGCTAATACCCAAAGAATTGATCCTTTTTGGGTTAGAATGTGTGGAGAGATGTGAATGTTGGGCTCTTGGGAGGTGTGACGGCGCAGGGGTTCAAGAGATATGTTGGTATGGCCGTACACCTCTTTTTATAGTAGGGTTTCCAATGGTTACGTTAAGGTTTGTGATGTCCGGACTAGTCCATGGTTGACTCTAGACTAGTCCGGTGTGCGTTGTGTAGAAAACCCTAAGTGTTGTGATATATCGGACTAGTCTGTAGTAGTGCAGACTAGTCCGTTTTCTATCCATAGAGAAAATCGGACTTGTCCGGCTGATATCGGACTAGTCTGTTTTCTGGTCAGAAAGAAAATCGGACTAGTCCGGCTGATATCGGACTAGTCCGCACATACTAAAATTGTGCAGTTAGTTTGATTTCTTCCACTTGAGCTCTTGGGCTGTGTTTCTCCAACACACTCTACACTAAGTATTTTAATATTTTCAGCTTCTAAGATCTAATCAATTTGGATCCTCCTTCTCCTTTCTTTTTGCGCTTTCTTCATGATTTCTTTTAAGAACCTGCACTCATCTCAACAATTTTGTTAGGGTCTCAGTTGTTTGTCATAAATCAACCAAAACACACAAGGGATGACTAGATGCACTTTCAGAAAAGAACTCAGATTTCTTGCTCTACACCTAATTTCTCGGCCTAGGATCGAGGGAGGAAACGCGCTAACTAGTGTGGAAGCTCTGTGCGAAGTTTGAAGCCTTAACAACTCGAATTGACGACGAATTTCACAAAGTCTTACCTCGGGGTCGAGTTGTGCCACCCGGGAGAAAAACTCGAAATTCTCCTCCCACAAGCCATGGCTAGGACTAAGCTTCGGGCGTGAGCAACTAGGGTCGCGGGTGCACCGAGGGGTTGGCTTGCTTTGGAGTGACCTCCCTCGGTGTGAGCTGTCCACGGTGGCAAACTCGGTTTACTTCGGTGTTCAACCGTGAGCAGTGGTGACTTTGCCAATTTTAGGTGCAAGAGAGCTCGGGACAGCGGAGGAAAGGTGCTAGTCAGCTAGAGCACTCGTTGGCGAAGCTTTTTCGTGTGGAGAGCTCGAGCAAAGTAAGTTCAGTTGGCGGCTGGCGACCGGGAGAAGCAGAGCGGTCGAGTTCTTCTCGGGAGTTAAACAGAGAGCTAGCACCCGGACTGGGAGAAAGCAAAAGAGCCTTGTTGCACTCGTGTGCGGTGATGAGGCCGAGAACAAGACCACACAAGCAGGAACTGGCGCTAAACTTCATCGGGAAGGTTTCTGCCGGCGTGCGCTGTCGAGTGCTCGAGCGAGGGAGGAAAACAGAGGTGGTTTGCCTATGGTGTGGCTGACAAATGGGGTCCAACCCCCTTCAAATGATTTTTCTTCGCTGTGCTTTGAGATTCCCACTCGAACGTTATCCGATTCTCACCAAATTTAAAGGGTAGGGCAAACCAAATGTGGAGAATTCAAACATGAACTCAAATTTTGAAATTGAGTTGGTTTGGTTCAGTTTTCAAATTTAAATTTTGAATTTGAACCCTCCCTCATTTATTCATCGGAATAAATAGTATATGAACCCTAAAATTCTCCAAATTTGAAACTTAGGCTCTTGAATATATCAGAAATGCATCGGTGATCTCACATATAGGCCATTGGACAAACTGAACATGAACCCTTTGAAAATATTCAAAATGGTGTTTAAATTTTTCCCTCCATCCTCTACATATTGAGAATGTGGACATGAGTGCCATTTAGGGAGTAAAGTTCACTCCCCATGTTAGCATACGCTAGTCAAGAGGTGAAGAAATTTTTTAGCTCCCTCAGCTGTCCATTGTTGTGTTTATCATTTTATGTGACACAACTATAGTCGTTTATTGTCTTAACTTTGTTTCATAAGTTGAAATCAAAATTTACAAAAGTTAGGGCTGTTACACGTAATTCACCATTTATAAGCCTCAACCAGCCAATAATCTTTCTCAAGTTCATCTCATACTCATAAATATTCATAACCATCCCATTTCATAGAACCGAAACTAAACTCATTGTCATGACAAAAACAGTCCCAAAACCAATCCCAATGACCATACCATAACCATACCCAAGTTTGCCTCTAATCATGGAAGTTGGTCAGGTGCTTGTGACCGGAAGCACGGCTATCATGATAGTTTTACACTCTGCAAAGGTGGCACCACTTTACCCACAAGTTTGTGATTCCATCACCCGTCGGCGACTAGAAAGAACCTCCATTATACCAGTACACAACCTTTGGTGTATGGCCAAGAGATCATAAAATAGCCTTTACAAAGGGGCTACTAGAATGTACGGACCCACTAAGGTTTCACCAGCAGGCTCGAATCTCCATTCTCATACCCACGGGCCTTCTCTTGTGCCATGCAGTTCCCAGTACAGTCCCTCTCGAGTCCCATTCCCCGCACCATCCAATGGTCCCTAGCAAGCTAGCAACATACCTAATTAGTCAGCTAAGCCGCACCCATATTTGGTCTTGTGGTGGCACTGTTTTCCTAGCATGTGCTCGCATGAACTGGTCCTTAGATCTACGGAAAGCAAACCACCATATCATTCAGCAACGTCCATGAACCAAGCTCGCCTAGCTCTCCCCGATTCCATGCTCATTAACATCATCAAGTTATCATCATCTTTATGCATATGAGTGCAGTAGCTAACAAGTCTTATTTCAGCTTCCCGTATCCCGTAAGTTAAGTGAAGCAAAAAGGAAAAATGACCATACCCGACTCATCAACTTTCCCAGCGACAAGGATGGTTAACAAAACTAGTAAACTCCTATAAAAGGGTGTCCCGTCAAGTTGACACAAGCATACGAGTTTTCGCAAGCAAAACTTTTCAAAAACATGGGACCAATATGGTCAAGGGGCACTTGCCTTGCCCCCGTGGCTCGTGTTACTCAAGCGTCTTGAAGTCTTGGTGCTGTAGCTCCTCGTAGACGGCCTCTTGAGCTTGTCCTTCTACTCACGATCACGCACAAACAAAATTTACAGCAATTAATTTCATGCACAAACTTTACTCAAGGTGCAATTAGGTGAATGAATACAATTCCTGTGGTGCAGTTTTATAAAATCAGTTTGCACTTGTTCTTGCATGTTTCAATAGGCTTCCATGGGGTTTTATGATGATCAAGGTTGTTGGGACCAAGTGCGAACGTGGTGATGATCTTGACACAATGTGTAGATCAATTCCACCGTCAAAAATTGACCAAAACATGGTCTGTCAACACGCTGCATTTTCTGCTCGCAGGGGGTGGAGAAAACTTGTGTGTAGAAACAGCGGCGACGTTATAAGAGGGGTAACGAAGACATACGTCACTTCTTCCTTGCGGCAGGGCCTCCCTCCTTTCAATGGCAGCAGCCGGAGATTTTCTAGGGAGAATTATGAGGCTGCGGCTAGGGCAGAACGTCGGGGGCTTCTTCTCCGGCGACGGCGAGGCGTGACGGAGCTCGACGACGGCCAAATTACGGCAGCGGGGCGGCGACTTGGCAGCAGGGAGAGGGGGCGGCAACTTGGCAGCAAGGGGGGAGAGGGCAGTGGCCAAAAAAAAAAGAGATGGGGTGGGGCGGCTAGGGAAGGGAGAAAAGAGCTAGGATGGCTAGGATTTTAGCAAATCAAATATACAATGGCTGAGATTTAATTTTAAAAGAGGTGGGATCTAGGGGCTGGGATTTTATTATTTATTTTCATCCAATGGCTAGGATTTAATTAGAAAATAAAAGCCCACAAGAGTCCAAGGGGGCGGCTAGGGTTTCTCCCCTAATGGGCTGCGGCCAAGGGGGTGGGGCCAAATTAGGGTTTCCCCACTAATTTGGTGTGGCCAAATTGGGGGGAAATCCCCCCAAATGTGGGGGAAAATCCCCCTAGGGGAATTTTGGTGAATTTTGGGAAAATCGGGAAAAATTGGGAAAATTAGGGGACTGGGGAATTTGGGGAGAAATTGGGGTGGCCCAATTTGGCTATTTTATTTATTTATTTATTTTTATTTCTTTTTCTTTTCTATTTATTTTCATTATTTTCTATTTATATTTCATTTTATTACTTTATTTACTTCTATATTCCTCTCTTTAATTCTTCTTCCTTTTAAATGCTTCTCTACATGAAAAATGTATGCAATGCATGGTAGTGAAATTGAGGGTGTTACAAACCTACCCCCTTAAAATGAATCTCGCCCTCAAGATTCGATAGAGAGGACAAAATATGAGGGAATTTCGCCTTGAGATCTTCCTCACGTTCCCACGTAGCTTCGGCTTCCGTGTGATGGCTCCATTGTACTTTGCACCAATGGATTACTTTGTTCCTCGTGACCCTTTTCTTTACGTCCAAGATTTTGATGGGGTGTTCAGCGTAGGTCAGATCTTCTTGAAGCTCTAGCTCATCCATCGGTACTTGTTCTTCCGGTACTCTAAGCATTTCTTGAGCTAGGATACGTGAAATACGTCGTGCACGTTGGAGAGGTGTGTTGGCAGCTCTAGTTGATAGGCTACCTCTCCTCGCTTGCCCAAAATCTTGAATGGCCCGATGTAGCGAGGTGCTAACTTGCCTTTGACGTTGAACCGTCATTTGCCTCAGATAGGTGACACCTTAAGGTACACGAAGTCTCCAACTTCGAAGGTGAATCTTCTTCGCCTATTGTCCACATAACCCTTTTGTTGTGACTGGGTGGCCTTCAAGTTTTCACGTATCGTTTGGACTTGGTTTTCGGCGTCTTGCAGCACTTCGGGTCCGAATACTTGGCTTTCTCTGGTCTCATTCCAAAACAGTGGTGCTGCACACCGTCTACCATACAATGCTTCGAAAGGTGACATCTTGAAGCTGGCTTGGTAACTGTTGTTGTATGAGAATTCAGCATACGGTAAGCTTTTATCCCAACTATGCCCATGTTTCAAGCCACAAGCTCTCAACATGTCTTCCAAAATCTGATTTATCCTCTCAGTTTGCCCGTCGGTTTGCGGGTGATATGCAGAGCTGAAATTCAACCGTGTACCCATGGCTTCATGCAGCTTCTTCCAGAACCTAGAGGTAAATTGAGAACCTCGATCTGAAACTATCCTCTTCGTAACTCCATGGCGACACACAATTTGCTCCATATACAACTCGGCTAATTGTGCCACGGTATACTTGGTCCTAACAAGAATAAAGTTGGTTGTTTTTGTCAATCGGTCCATGATAACCCAAATGGAATCGTAGCCTGACTGGGTACATGGCAATCTGACAATGAAGTCCATGCTGATGTCTTCCCACTTCCACTCGGGTACTTTCAACGGCTGCAATAATCCAGCGGGTCTTTGATGTTCGGCCTTCACTCGTTGGCACGTGTCGCATAAGGCAACATATTCAGTAATGTCCCTTTTCACGCCATCCCACCAATAGCATGTTTTCAGGTCCTTGTACATATTTGTACAGCCGGGGTGTATGGAATAAGTTGAGTCATGTGCCTCCTTTAAGTATCGTGTCGCGGATGTGCTTCACGTTAGGCACACAAATCATTTTTCTTAACCAAAGCGTGCCATTCTCGTCTTCCATGAAATCCTTTTCTATCCCTTGTTGGATTCTTTCCTTGATTTCTTTTATTTCCTCATCCGTTGCTTGGCCATCTCGTATCTCTTATTACAGCGTGGAGTTCAGCGCTATCACCTCCATCTCGTTCAAGAACCTGAGATGTAATCGTTCAAACTCCTTACGCAGCTCGGGTGGCAGCTTCCGAACCGTGAGTTGGTGACAAGCTCCCTTTCGTCTCAATGCATCAGCTACTACATTGGCCTTTTCGGGGTGATAGTTGATTCCAACATCATAATCCTGTATGAGTTCCAACCATCGATGTTGCCTCAAATTCAGATCCATTTGCGTGAATATATACTTGCGGCTTTTGTGATCCGCGTATATCTCACATCGGTGACCGAGGATGTAATGCCTCCAAATCTTCAAGGCATGTACTACGGCTGCAAGTTCCAGGTCATGTGTAGGGTAATTCAGCTCATGTTTCTTTAATTGTCTCGATGCATAGGCTACCACTTGGCCTCCTTGCATGAGCACACATCCAAGCCCTTGTCTTGATGTGTCATAATATATATCGAAACTCTTGCTCACGTCCGGCAATACCAAAACCAGCGCTGTTGTTAATCTCTTCTTTAGCTCCTCAAAGCTTTCTTGACATGCTTGTGTCCACTGAAATGCTTTCCCCTTTCATGAGCGATTCAGTCATAGGCTTCGCTGTTTTGGAGAAATCCTTGACGAACCGGCGGTAGTATCCAGCCATCCCAAGGGAACTCCAAATATCCCTAACATTCTGTGGTTGGTTCCACTTTAAAATTTCTCACTTTTCCGGGATCAACCGATACTCCTCCTTCGGATATGATGTGGCCTAGGAACGATATCTCCTTTAGCCGAAATTGACACTTGCTGAACTTAGCATACAACTAATGCTCTCGTAGTTTCTGTAATGTCAATCTCAAGTGTTCTTCATGTTCTTCCTCGCTTTTTGAATACACCATGATTTCATCGATGAAAACCACGACGAACTTGTCCAAGTACTCCATGAAGACCTTATTCATGAGGTACATAAAATATGCTGGTGCATTCATTAACCCAAAAGACATAACGTATACTCATATGAACCATACCATGTTTGAAATGCAGTTTTGGGTATGTCGGAGGGCTTAATCTTCAGCTGGAAGTGTCCCGACCGAAGATCAATTTTGGAGAAAATTCGGGCACCTTTCATTTGATCGAATAGATCCTCTATGCAGGGCAGCGGGTATTTATTCTTGATCATCACCTCGTTAAGAGACCTATAGTCCACACACATCCTTTGGGTCCCATCTTTCTTGTCTACGAAGAGCACGGGGGCTCCTCACGGTGACGAGCTTGGGCGTATAGAACCCTTATCTAGCTGCTCTTGAATTTGCTTCTTGAGCTCCACTAATTCATTAGCGGGCATCCTATATGGCCTCCTAGCTATAGGTGCAATTTCTGGTACTAAATCAATGGCAAATTCAATGTCCTGGTCAGGTGGCATACCTGGAAGTTCTTCCGGGAATACATCTGAATATTCTTGAACCACCGGAATGCTTTCTAATGTCGCTTCTTTGATGTGGTTTAGTACTGTTTTCTCTGTTGTAGGTTTGGCTGCCTCGAACTCAATACGCGCACCATGCTCACTCGTCAACTGCACGATCCTCTAAGCACATTGAATCACTCTGTTGTGCTTGCTTAACCAGTCCATTCCAAGTATTATGTCAGTCCCTTGGTAATCCAAGATGATAAGGTTGGCGAGAAATTCTACCCCCCTTATTTTATTGCTTACTCTCGGAATAGAATTCAGAATTGAAAGAAGTGATTTCCTAACTATATGCATCAAGGTGTACGAACTAAGCAACTTCTTTTATTAATTTCAGCCTATAGGAGGATGTGAACAAGTGCCGAAGCATCTCACATCTCTCCACTATGTGTGGATGTGGACATTCGCCGAAGCGTCCCACAACTCACACCAAGCACACAAACACAAACAATCATCATAAAAATTTCTGCACACCACTCTTATTTGACTTACGGCGATACAAACGTTTCTATTACAGCTTTATTCAATAGAAACCTAAACTTAATCGTGAGAACCGGTGCTTTTCTCGCCGTGTGACGGGGGTGGTCCATACATGGGTGCACGCCATGGTGAGTCGGCAGTCCATGTAGGGATAGATGACGCTGGTGCTCCATTTGTTCCCACGTTGGCATGAGTCTCCTCTTGTTTCTCTAGCAAATACAACTTCTTGCGGAGGTAACGGATCTCTTCTTGTGCGCTTGCATAGCGGTTTCCTAACTCCATGAACAATCTCTGAGACCTGTCAGCAGCTTGTGGGTTGGAAAGAGCTCCTCCATGGGGTCCAATGATCTCCCTTGTACCACTCTTCTGATACAGGTGCATCTCAAAAGTAGTGTTCCTAAGCTGCTCACGGAAGGCGTAGCATAGTCCGGTGAGTGCATCCCATGCGGCATCATCAATAGCTTCTGCCCTTGTAGCTCTCCATGTGGGTATGAAGTGCCGTGTGATAACCCCACCATTAGATAGGATGGTTACCTCAGCCTTCCACTCTTCATGTCCGAGACGAGGGACCTTTTTGAGAAGATACTCCGGGTATAGGCTGTAGCAATCCAGGAATTCTCTAAGCTCCTTGGATATGTGTCCTCCTTCCATCTCGTCGGACCGAAACTCTTGAACTGAAAGGTTGGCCCATTCATCACCTTCATTCTCAGTCTCAGCAAGGGGTGGCTCCTCTTCGGATCCATCTCCTTCCGACATAGCTTCATGAGGCCCCGTTGAGTGTAAGCCCGCATGAAACTCATCCTGAGGTGCGTACCAATGCTGCAGTTCTTGTGGATCATCTTCCATGTCGTCTTCGATTGGTTCCACCTATTCGGGATCCTCTTCCTCATGCATAGAGCTACTCACTTCATCTTCCTCATGGGGTTCCATCTTCACCTCCTCCCAATATGGTCCGTCAGACACCTCAATGGGGTTAAGTGCACTCCCAAGTGATGGTGGACGAGTCCTTATGCGTGCTGTGCTCCTAGTCACTGGCATCTATAAATAAGACATGAGAACTTTAGAGAAGAAAAAAATAACTCCAAAACTTCAGAAGATATGAAGCAAGAAAACAAAAGTGTTGCTGTCCAAAAGAAGAGAAAAAGAGGGGCTGAAAATAGCACTTTGCGGTGGCTGAATTGACAAGTAAAGTGCAGCAGCAAGAAATTTTCGAAAATAATAGTTTAGAGGGGTGTTCCTATGTGTTTTAGAGTGTCCATTCTACCTAGGCTTGCATACTACAGTCAACATGGCTCTGATACCAATTTGTGACACCCGGTTCCGAAAATGAACCAAGTGAATGCATATGTGTGCCCAGGACGTTCATCTCACATACACATGTATTACGGAAACTGAAATTCAGAATATAACCACATACAAATAGTGTTTAAGTACTTTATTACAATGACTCATTGTCTCACTCATGAATATCCAACTTATTTAGCAGCAGAAGACTCTAAATGACAGCGGAAAATGACTAAAACAGCAGGCTTCAATCTTCAACTCCACAGGCATGTTGACGGTAGTGCGCACGCCTAGTACTCCATATGTTCCTCGAAGTATTCTTCTCCTATAGCTGATGTATATGTGGGAATTCAAGGGTGAGTACATGTCGTACTCAACAAGTGCGGGAAAAGTATGACATGTAGCTTACAACAAGGTAGCGAATAAAGAGGTTCATTGCAGCAAGCAAATTTTATTTCACAAACATGATAAAAACAGCAATTATTTCTAGGTGAGTTTAATCCCAACATAACCAAGTAATTTATCAACATTCCTTCATCATAATTAACCATTTATCAAGCCTCAACCAGCCAATATTGTTTCTTAAGTTCATCTCATACTCATAAATATTCATAACCATCTCATTTTCATAGAACCGAAACCAAACTCATTGTCATGACAAAAACAGTCCCAAAACCAATCCCAATGACCATACCATAACCATACCCAAGTTTTGTCTCTAATCATGGAAGTTGGCCAGGTGCTTGTGACCGGAAGCACGGTTATCATGATAGTTTTACACTCTGTAGAGGTGGCACCACTTTACCCACAAGTTTGTGATTTCGTCACCCGTCGGCGACTAGAAAGAACCTCCATTATACCAGTACACAACGGTCAGTGTATGGCCACGAGATCACAAAATAGTCTTTACAAAGGAGCTACTAGAATGTACGGACCCAGTGAGGTTTCACCGGTAGGCTCGAATCTCCATTCCCCCACCCACGGGCCCCCTCTTGTGCCATGCAGTTCCCAGGGCAGTCCCTCTCGACTCCCATTCCACGCATCATCTAATGGTCCATAACAAGCTAGCAACACACCTAATTAGTCAGCTAAGCCGCACTCATATTTGGCCTTATGGTGGCACTGTTTTTGTAGCATGTGCTCGCACGAATCGGTCCTTAGATCAACGGCAAGAAACCACCATATCATTCAGCAACATCCACGAACCAAGCTCGCCTAGACTCCCTATTTAATGCTCATTAACATCATCAAGTTATCATCATCTTTATTCATATGAGTGCAGTAGTTAACAAGTCTTATTTCAGTTTCCCGTATCCCGTAAGTTAAGTGAAGCAAAAAGGGAAAACGACCATACCTGACTCATTAACTTTCCCGGTGACAAGGATGGTTAACAAAACTAGTAAACTCCTATAAAAGGGTGTCCCATCAATTTGACACAAGCATACGAGTTTTTGAAAGCAAAACTTTTCAAAAACATGGGATCAATATGGTCAAGGGGCATTTGCCTTGCTCCTGTGGCTCGTGTAGCTCAAGCGTCTCGAAGTCTTGGTTCTGTAGCTCCTCGTAGATGACCTCTTGAGCTTGTACTTCTACTCACGACCACGCACATACAAAATTTACAGCAATTAATTTCATGCACACACTTTACTCAAGATGCAATTAGGTGAATGAATGCAATTCCTATGGTGCAGTTTTGTAAAATCAGTTTTCACGTGTTCTTGCATGTTTTAATAGGATTCCATGGGGTTTTATGATGATCAAGGTTGCTGGGATCAAGTGAGGACGTGGTGATGATCTTGACACAATGTGTATTCCACCCTAAAAAATTGACCAAAACATGGTCTGTCCACACGCTGCATTTTCTGCTCGTAGGGGGTGGAGAAAACAGGTGTGTAGAAACAGCGGCGACGTTGTAATGGGGGTAACGAAGACCTACCTCACTTCTTCCTTGTGGCTGGGCCTCCCTCCTTGCAATGGCAGCAGCGGGAGATTTTCTAGGGAGAATTATGAGGCTACGGCTAGGGTAGAACGTCGTGGGCTTCTTCTCTGGCGACATCGAGGCATGACGGAGCTCGATGGCAGCCAAATTTTGGCAGGGGGGCGGCGACTTGGCAGCAGGGAGAGGGGGTGGCGACTTGGCAGCAAGAGGGGAGAGGGCGGCAGCCAAAAAAAGAGAAGGGGTGGGGCGGCTAGGCGGAGAGTTATATTTATGAGGGGAAGAGCTAGGGTGGCTAGGATTTTAGCAAATTGAATATCCAATGGCTGAGATTTAATTGTAAAAGAGGTGGGAGCTAGGGGCTGGGATTTTATTATTTATTTTCATCCAATGGCTAGGATTTAATTAGAAAATAAAAGCCCACAAGAGTCCAAGAGACGGGGGCGGCTAGGGTTCCCCCCCCCCTAATGGGCTGCGGCCAAGGGGGTGGGGGCCAATTAGGGTTCCCCCCCTCATTTTGTGCAGCCAAATTGAGGGGAAATCCCCACAAATGTGGGGGAAATCCGCCTAGGGGAATTTTGGAGAATTTGGGGAAAATAAGGAAAATTGGAAAAATTAGGGAGAGAGGAATTTGGGGGAAAATTGGGGAATTTGGAGAGAAATTGGGGTGGCCCAATTTGGCTATTTTATTTATTTTTTATTTTTATTTATTTTCCTTTTCTATTTATTTTCATTATTTTCCATTTCTATTTCCTTTTATTATTTTATTTACTTCTATATTCCTCTATTTAATTCTTCTTCCTTTTAAATGCTTCTCTACATGAAAAATGTATGCAATGCATGGTAGTGAAACTGAGGGTGTTACAGCGATGGACGGAGGCATGCGCCATGCTTCTGGGGAAGGCGCGAGCCTTGAATGCACGGCCTGACATCGCACTCCCTTCTTGACTTCTTCGACCCACGGCCCACGACAGATCGTGGGACACGCGGCTGCCCCGGAGCCCTCCTCAGCGGGGAGGAGGTTCAGAACTCGGATACAAATGTCAGCTCCGGACCTCACCTCAACGGGGAGGCTAAGTCCGGGGCCAAGGCCACGTGTCTACTCCAGAGCCCTCCTCAGTGGGGAGGAGGTTCAGAGTTCCGATACACGTGGCAGCACCGGACCTCACCTCAGCGGGGAGGCTCGGACCGGGGCCATGGGCACGTGTCGGCTCCGGAGACTTCCTCAGCGGGGAGGAGGTTCAAAACCCCGATACACGTGGCAGGACTAGACCTCATCTCAGCGGGGAGGCTCAGACCGGGGCTAAGGGCACGTGTCAGCTTCGGAGCCCTCCTCAGTGGGGAGGAGGTTCGAAGCCTCGATACACGTGGCAGCATTGGACCTCACCTCGGCGGGGATGCTCGGACCGGGGCCAAGGGCACGTGTCGGCTCTGGAGCCCTCCTCAGCGGGGAGGAGGTTTAGACCCACGATACACGTGGCAGCACCAAACCTCACCTTAGCAGGAAGGCTCGGACCGGGGCCAAGGGCACGTGTCGGCTCCGGAGCCCTCCTCAGCGGGGAGGAGGTTCAGAGCCTCGATACACGTGGCAGCACCGGTCCTCACCTCAGCAGGGAGGTTCGGACCAGGGCTAGGGGCACGTGTTGGCTCCGGAGCCCTCCTCGACGGGGAGGAGGTTCAGAGCCCCAATATACGTGGCAGCACCAGACCTCACCTCAGCGGGGATGCTCGGACCGGGGCCAAGGGCACGTGTAAGCTCCGGAGCCCTCCTCAGCGGGGAGGAGATTCGGAGCCCCGATACACGTGGCAGCACCGGACCTCATCTCAGCGGGGAGGCTTGGTCTAGGGCCAAGGGCACGTGTCGATTCTGAAGCCTAGGCACATGTGACAGCCCCGGGGCCGACCCCGGGGCCAAGGACACGTGGCTGTACCAGCGCCCGTCTGAGCAGGGAGATGGGGTCTGGACTGTCTTCATCCCTCCATTGCGGGGGTACCCTATCTTAAGGGTACCGATACCCACATTGGTTGTGGGGTAGATTTGTACCAACTTAAAAGTGGGAGAGTCCTGACAGGGAATACAGAGGGATGCTACTAGCTAGCACATAAAATAAATTAACTGCGAAAAACAGAAACGCTTGGATGTGGATGATTTTTTACCAGCCATTTGTGGAAGCATTTATTTACTTTAATGGATAGAAGCTGCTACTAAGTACTTCTTGTCACCCACAAACTGATGGTCCAAGTAAGAAGGTCAATCAATGTCTATCTCCGGTGTGTTATTCATGCTGCGTCGAAAAAGTGGAAAAGTTAGCTTTACTTAGCAGAGTTTCTGGTACAAAACTTCTCATCATACTGCTTTTGATGGTTCTCTTTTTTTATGTATTATACGGTTATGATCCTGATACCACATAAGCGTCGGTGGTGCCTTCTATGACTGATAAATCTGTTGCTGAGATACTGGCAGATCGGGCAGCTCATACTAATATGCTGAAAGAACGCTTAGCGGTGGCACAAAACAGAATGAAACAACAATTTGATAAGCAGCGCATACATAGAGTTTCAGGTGGGTGGACAAGTTTTGTTGACGCTACAGCCATATGCGCGAACGTCTGTGGTGAATAGGTCATGTCCTAGGCTTGCTTTCAAGTATTTCATTTCTTACAAAGTTTTACAGTGCGTTGGGAAGGTGGCTTACAGATTGGAGCTACATGAAGGAGTGCAGATCTATCCGGTGTTTAACATCTGTCAACTTAAACCATTTTTAGCCAATTATACTTTAGTATTTTTCTCGACTGCCTGAAACAGTGAACCTAGATTGTTCTTAACTGAAGCCACTGAAGGTTATGGATCGCTGTATAGTGAACAAGGGTAATTAGGCAATCCCTCAAGTCTGTGTGCAATGGTGGACCGTCTCAAAGGAGGATGCCACTTGAGAGGACTGGGGTGTTTCACTAAAGCGATTTCCAAAGATTGGTGCTTGGGGACAAGCACAAATTGGAGGGGGAGGTATTACACCTGGTGTTAATACTGCTTTATCAGCGTTATTTCTTGTACTTAGCATGGTTAAGACCAGCGGGTTGTTTGGGTTAAAGTGTGAGTAGACCAAGGGCTGTGTCCCTTTTAAAAACAGATTCGATTCTACTGTTCATTGATAAGAGAAAACAGAACACATCATTGTCTCTCCTATTTCATCTTCCCTTACGCCATTGCAGAGAAATCGCCAGCGACGACCGTGGACTCATGTCCTGGCAGCAGCGTGCAAATCTAGAACCTACGTTAGACGTATAAATCTTGCTGTTGCTTCAGATCATCCTCCACGAGTGCTGGTAGTCGCAACATTCATTGTAAAATATGATCTAAATACAGCACGATATGGGCATCAACAGTGAAAAAGCACAAGCGCCTAAAACCTGAGGCTTCATGAGCCGCCAAACAATGTGCATATTGTAGACAAAAGGAACTGGGCTCCATGGGTTTTTCAGGTGGATTTCTACAAAGTTCAGAAAACCAACACAAATATATTACACAATTCACACTGTAACTGTCATCTATTGAAACCTAATACTCCACCACAATGTACATCTATGTATCTATTGTAGACTTGTACATGGCCAACGGATTTACATTGCCGAAAACCTAATCCTCAACTACTCTGAGTACCCGAAAAGAGCAGATTATATACAGGCCACGTAACTCCCTGATTCTCTGCTAAGTACGCTATTACACAATGTATCAAGACAAAATCTCCACATTGCTCGTACCACGTGACACATGTTTGTGTTGATGCCAATGCTTAAAAGGGCTTAACGTCAACATCTGTACAGTTTGGTGACTGCTGATTTCGACAACTCATGGACTCCATCCTTGCTCGTCTTTCTGAAATCAGGCCAAAATTTTAGAACCTGGTGGGGTGGGTGCAATCACATTTCTTACACACACAAATGTTTTGCCTGCTTACCTCCTGTAACAATTAGCTTCTCAACACGTGCAACAATATGCTTCCCATAAGTGTAACTCTTCAGCTCATTCAAGTGCAACCTGATGCTTGAAAGGATCATCTCTAGGTACTTGTCATCACAGGTATTAAGGACTCTCTGTACTACGTAGTTGCCAAACTGATCTTTCATCAACTCCTGCAAAACAAATGTGCATAGCATAGTTCGTGGATAAAGCATCATAATAGCATCAGAGTTTAAGCATGTCAAGTTTGAATCGCCACTTCTATAATAGTAAAAGAACACGACAAACATGTTTAGGAGATTGAAGCCAGTCACCAGGTGTACGAACACATTATAGAGTCAGATGGGACAAGTTTAGCAATTAGAGGACCAATCAGAATATTAATATTCAACATGCTTCATATGGAATTAAATCAATTAATCAAAGTGAGATAAATACTAATTTGACAATCAAAACTGTTAGTCCTAGTTGGAGTCCATATGGGGTGCGGCAGCATCACTATATATATAACACATATTCGATCAATTCAATCATCCAACGCGATATTATGCGCCAGACAACATCTACTAATGGAATTGACGTGTAAAGCCTATGCAGAGTGCTATTTGCTCTGCTGACAAAACAATATAGGCACTCTTCTACAAAAATGTAGTCTTATAGGGTCTCACAACTATACATCTTATCACTAGTTGAGACACAAAGTCGAGCATCTAGACTCTCCGAAGTGTGGTTAAACCACCAAGATGACGATTGGACATAATTAATTGCTAGTCAAGTGGTGAGCAACTGAGCATTTGTCTGGCGTCTACAGACTAGATAATGCTAAGAAGGTAGAATTTTGTCTAAAGAATATTGAGAGGGACCAGCACCGTCAAGAAAACAGACCTGAAATATTTGACCAGAAGAAATTATTTCTCCAATAAGGCCATCACGTTCTTCAGGAGTTCCAAAAATCAAACATTTCTCAATGACATTAGAAGCAAATTTCTGCTTGCTCAAGATCACCACTTGCCCAGAGAGCCTCTGGATAATGGATGAACGCTCTTCTGGCTTGCCGTGTTGCAATACGTGCTAAAGAATGTTCAGAAGAGTTTCATCAAAAACAAAGGCATAACGGTGTGTCAAGTAACAAAAATTGTTTCAATATGCTCCAATATCATAACAATTGATAGAACTTACTAATGGTCCTTATGTTTTTTATGTGGTGACATTTCATTATCTATGTGCCAGAGTTGATAGATACAGAACTCTATATTTTAAATTGGAAATACAAAATTCTTAGTCATGTAAAATGTTAACAAATCTTGTGTTTCAGATCTTTGTTACTCATATTGATGCAGGCATAGGACATGTCGGAAAATACATATCCATAAAGTGAAGGGAATATGGTCCCTCTCCCTCGATATATGGTCAAACATAAATAACAATCTTTTTTCTAAAATTTTGCCTCATTTAGTTCCTTCTCTTGCTTCAGGGACCTCTAGTATTTATAATCTTTTAAGCATAGCAAAACATAATAGAAAGGCAGTAGTATTGGCTAACCCAACGACTCATAGTGGTGCAAAGACCAAATGTATACAATAGCCAGTTGAAAAGAGCTTGTAAACATAGAATTTCTAATATCAAATGCTTTCTAGTTGCCCTCGTCCAAAATAATAGATGTGCACAATACCCAAAATGTAGCCGTCTAGATCATTCAAAAACTAATTGCAAAGTGAGATTGTCATGGCGCAAAAGCAGATATGGTCCGGTATTCCCATGACTAATTTCTTCGTTTTCTTACTACTACAAACTAGTTACAAAAAAGTATGCAGATTGCTGTACCACAGAAGTAGATAATTTAACTATTGAATAAACACATAAACAATAGAATGAATTCCATACTTGAACAACATAGTTTCCGAATTTATCATCGGCCAAACGTAAGGTGTGTTGCATAATTTCATCCATAATTGCACTCTGAGTTCCTGGATCATGGCAATGCTCCAAAACTCTCTGTGAGGAACAGGTTACTACTTATTACAGAGAAAGGGTCTCAGTCTAAAAATTCATTTGAAGAAACAGAGTGGTGCATTCCGTACCTGAATAACCCTACAGCCATATTGATGGGTACAAAGAACTAATATCTGCGAAAGAATAGGTTGTATAACAAATGGAATGTGATCTTCAGGAACACACTCAATGCATTTCTGGATTACATGGTTACCATTCTGATCAGCAATACATTTCAGAACATAATTCTTGAGCTCATGAACATTATTGATCTTTTGCTCCATATCAACTACCTCCAAAACCTGTCCATATTAAACAACAACAAAACAATTTAGTCCCAAGCAAGTTGGGGGTAGGCCGAGGATGAAACCCACAAGTAATAGCAAGAACCAGCAAGAAAAGACATAAGACAGCAAAAGAAGACAGAAAATAAAGAGAATAAAGGAAAAAAGTAATCGGCAACAACACTAAAATGATTGGATCTCACCGCAATGAAAACAATGTACAGAAAAAAATGAATACAGATGTTTACACTTATATGAAAAAAATGAGCTTATGGAAACTCGAGCATGTATGGTAACTCATGCATAACTTTTGCAACGTCCAGATAAATACAAATTGAGTTAGGGATGGTAACCATGTTGGTAACGGCTGCATGGCAGCATGTCAGCATTACAGGTCAGAGCAGAGTTCCATTGGTGCTTTTAACCTGCTTTTGCTGTGTATGCGTGTGTATGTGCGCGCACACAAAAATGTACTAACTCACTAATAAATTCCAGCATGAACACAGTACTGTTATTAATCTGCATCAGAAATTCATATTGTCCCAATACAACAAAAAGTGATCAGCATAGTGTCTTAACATGGAGGCACTATGGCAGGCAATTGCAGCTCCAACATTATCAAGTGTCAAGAAATGTACAAGTGTAAAAATCTGCAGGCAAACAAAACAACAACAACAACAAAGCCATTGTCCCAAGCACGTTGGGGTAGGCTAGATATGGAACCCAACAGAAATGTATGAAGTGACATCAGAAGAGGTTCCTCGATCATTGCAAATATAAAACATAAGCCAAACCCAAGGGTAAAATATACTGTATACTATGCAGTATGGAAAGCAAAATACAGACAACTCAAAATCACACCAATCACAGAAATTTGAATGCATATATGATAATTATATTCATTTTCGGTAGAGATGAATGTATATAGACTTCAAGTAATCTACAATAGTGGAATAGCTACACATTGACACCAACATTTCACTCACAAGGAGAACTCATGTATAAACATAAGCCACACTCCTGTTAGGCAATGACGACCTGGGCAGCGGGGAGCTTGGGAGGTGGCAGCTGCAGGCACGACCTGGGAGGTGGCGATGGCCACGTGAGTCGACCAGCCATGCTGTGCGGCGGCTAGACGATGCCTTTTAAACACAACTAGCAAGCGTACTTGTTTTATTTTGATGCTCTTTTCGTCATTATATCATAATATGATAATGTTCAAGTGTTTAATATTTATTATTAGATGTCTCAAACTGAAGGGCAGACCTGGTGTAGTGGTAGTGTGTCTCTACTTGCGTCCTGAGGTCTTGGGTTTGAACCAGCCTCTCTGCAAAAACAGGGGTAAGGCTGTCTAGAAATAACCCTTTCCCAGACCCCATAATGTATGAGAGCCTTCGGCACTGGGTACGCCCTTTTTTTATCTCTCAAACTAAGAATGTATGTCTAAATACTTTTTTTGTGTGCGCACATATATATATCTAGTCTTAGGGGACCATGTCATCGACTTCACCCTAGGGCCCTCTAAAATATAGAACCGGCCCTGGTAGACTTCCACAAAATCTACTGAAAATTATATAGTAGAAGAAATTGTCACGAATACATCAAGAGCGTATCTGATAGCCTTTATGCACCACATTAAATGCTGAATTATATATATGTATATATGTATGTGTGTGTATATAATGTATATATATATATATATATATTCCACACTACTCCAAAAGAGGGCAGCCAAACAACAATCTTAGCATAAAAAACACAAGTAGTTCTAACACTAGATTGGTTAACCAAAATAGCTCCAAAAGTCCATAATAATTTGAGAGTACTCAAGTGGACACAACATTAATCTACGAGAGAACCAATGTGAGCGACCCCACCCAGCCTAGCCCCTCTTACACATCCATGTGGTAAACCCATTTCTCTGCCTCATATGTACAATAGTACGAAGACATCATCAGTACAGAAATTGGAGACACTAGTTCGGTGGAAGAGGTATTGGTCAGATTATTGTTTTGATGTATTTAATTCAATATTTGTATGTGTGTTTGTGCAGCGTTGTTAAGGTGTCGCCTACGCGGCGCCTAGGCGTCCTATCGGTGGCGGAAGGACGCCTAGGGGGCTCGCCTCATCTGGCCAGTCGTTGCCACCGCCGGTGCCACCTCCGTCCACCGCGGCCGAGGTCGCCGCAACCGCCGACCGCTCTCTGCAAGGCCTCTGCTCGCGTCGCCTGGCCGGCCACCACCGCATAGACTGGCTCCCGCCGCCGCGTTCCCGTTCCCACCGCCACCGCCGTGTTTGGAGAGGAGAGAGAGGGTGGGGGAGTGAGATGGTAGGGTTAGGTTGGTATAGTATTTTATACACCCCATATAAAACCTGGACCGTTGGATCTCATCCAACGGTCCCTATTACTTGGGCGCTCAACCCGGCTCAGCCCCTTAGCCCGACTCCGCCTCTGCCCTCGCTCGACTCCGCCTCCGCCGCCTCCTCCTCCGCCTCCACCGCTGCCTGTCATCGCCGCCGCCTGGCCGGACGCCTAGGCGGGCGCCTGGGCGTCCAGGCGCCCCGCAGGCGCCTAGGCGTCCGGGCGCCCTTTCGCAAGCCTGGTTTTGTGTTTATATACTTGAATGAATCAACAAAAAAAACAGCACAAATACGAGGGAGATCACCAGACGTCCAATGTTTTGGTGTAAACAGAATGTCACGAACGAGATAGAAGGGGACTGGGATATTAGAAGAACAGGACTGAGATCTATAGACAGGGCAGCAAGATTAATTCTCTTCTTGCTTAATGAACTAGGATACAATCCCCATCAATATATAGATGACATGACTCCTAAGAAACTAATCCTTCCCTAACCCTAGCCGCAGTTACTGTAGCACGGCGCTACAGTAATGGGGTTGTGGTACAGCACCCACGCCAGCTCATGATACAAAATAATTTATACTTTAAAACCTTAATCATGCTTCAATTTAATTGTATTCAGGTAATTAACTATGAATACATTTGGTAGTGATATGGTTGTTCAAAATGAAAGTAGAAGTATATGAGTGTATACAAGAAGTCAAATTAAGACACAAAGATATTATGAAATATATATATTAATAAAAACTATAAACTTTCAGGTTTTTAAAAAGGGAAGCCTGTACAGCCCACTTTGAATCTTTTGTAGCCGCTGCATTTCTGCAATAGGCTGCTTCCAAGACTCGTACTCATGATCGCATGGTAACGCAGCACTGCTGCGCCAAGGCTCCCCTTCACAGGTTTTTAAGCAATAAAAGATAAATTATTCTTTTCTAGTTTCAGGACCAATATTTAGAAAGGACACTTGCAAGTAATGACAAAAAATGGCACAGGTGCAATCACAGATTGATTGCCCATATTACCAACGGGATAGGCTTCCCAAATTCCAACACGAGGGACATGAAAGCACAAAGTTTGGAAGGGTTACAAGTTAATATCAGAGCTATAAAAGCATTTTATTTTCCATGTAATAAACATTTAACAATGAACTGACCTTCTGAACTACTCTGCAACCATACATCTGGAGGCTGAGTTCCAAAATGTGACCATTGAGTTGATCTGATAATTGGATTAACTGGCTCTCAGTAGCAAACTCACAAAACTGTGAAGATCAACACTCCAAATGTCAGGATGGCCCAAAAAGTTCAAATTATAAATCAAGAACATATAGTCATACCTTCTGGATAACATAATTGCCAAATACATCAGTTGTTAGAGCAATCACATTGGATAATATCTCTGGAAAGATTTTCGCCATGTCATCAGTTGATGCATTCTCCAGTTTTTGTTGGATAAACCGACTTCCATATTGATCCATACTGCATAATATAATAAATGAGTCACATGAAGAAAATTTGAATCAGGAAACATTAACAACAAAGAGAAAGAAATACTTGCCTAACTTCCTTCACATGGCCAACTACATTAACCAGCTCCAATGTATCAACCCCATTTCTGTCTGCATTATCCAAAGGCACCTCAAAGTATTTTAGTACTGAATTGTCGTGATAGATCTGTGGTCCCTCATGATAGATTTGTGATCCCATATTTCTACCAGTTGCCTTTCTATTAAAAGCGAAGTGTTGTGATTGTCCATCACCATGCGATTGAATGTTTCCTGAGTTGGGATGAAAATGACATCCAGATCTTTGCATTCTTGAGTAAGGGAAACAAGGCTCCTCATCATGCAGATATTGAGGAGCAAGAACATTCTCAAGGAATGCCTTTTGATTCCTAGCTAAATCAAAGTCTGCAATGTTGTTGTATCTATTGCTCATGGGGTTGATCATGTTTGTCATAGTCGCATTGCGGAAAAGATTTGTATCTCTATGCAAGTAGCCTGACCCCATAATAGCTCGCTGTTCAGCAAAAGATAAACGATCAACATCCTTGATATGATGGCGACTCGGTCTGGAAACATTGGAACCATCTAATGCACTAGTCTGCCTTCGTAAGATACCATCACCATATACCGGCAGTGAACGCACATCCAAGCGCTCAGACCTAGGTCTAAGGAAAAGATTACCATCCAAACGAGAATGAGATCTGTTATCATCACAAAGTCTAGTGGAGAAATCTAGTCGCCGTTTGAACATGTCATCTAGCAGCTCTTCTTCAGGATTCCTTTCATCCATAGCTGTACTATTAGACAACCTCAACCCAGACAAAGCATCTGAAAGATCAGACCCAGAAAAATAGGGAGCAATAAGGTCTGTAGTGCCATAAGCATTCATCTTCTCCATGTTTGACATAAAGCAATTCTGCACATGCCTGCGAAATTCAGCAGTATCTGTTTTGTTATCTGACCAGAGCAAACCTGCATCTGGACCAAAACTGTGAACTCTGCTTGGTCCAAATTGCCTTTCCTCCAACTCTGTTGAACCGTTAAACAAAAGGTCTGGCGGTCCCACAGATAATGATGCACAATTACCAAAATGTCCCTGAAGCAGAAAAGATAGAAAGCAGAAAGTTATTGGAATGCATATATATGACGAAATTATGAAAAAAAACTATTGGTAATTATTGTGCGGTCTCATGTGTGAATAGCAAACCAAAATAGTACAAAGCTTTTCCAATGATTTACAAAGAAACTAAAAACAACCAAAGTAAAGAAAAAGGAATTACTATACCATGGAAGAGATAAGAGGCACTACGAGCACATTTTGAGAAGAAACTGAAACTTCAACATGATTTGGGAGGGGAATTATTCATAAATTTATTAATTTACATGAAACTACATTGAAAAAAGTGCTTTACGGATGAACACCAGGAAACAGGAGTTCTGAGCATGGCCAATGTACACAGAAAACGCAATCCCTATGTGTTGTAGATTTAGGCAATATTAAACATCGAGAGCACCAAGTCTTTCCAATCTCGCTTCTTCAGGCAAACTCGAATTTAATTAGGCAAAAGAAAACTTTTAAATAATTTCAGTTTCCACAGATAACGATGGAAGCATTTGTAACAGAAACCTATTAATAACAACCTTGAACATGGACAAGGCTGCACAGCACATCCAAGCCAACGAACATAAATAACCCCTAAAAGCACCCATATTGTGTCCAAGATATTATAGAAGGTACAAAAAACTACGGGACATAACGTCCTAATAAGCATCTATCTAAACAAGGAAAATAAAAGATTAAAAACTGCAAGGACCGACATATTGACGCTGAAGTACAGCCGTAAAACTACAAATTGTCCAGTACCGAACAAAAAACGGGATGAAGATGCAAAATTACATGTTTCTGCAATTTTTTTGGCACATACGAATCTTAAAAAACTCGATCCAACCCGATAAAACCCCCAATCCGAATCCAAGAATCAAAGAGACGAATGATCCGCGCAACAAGCGTCGTCTAGTCTGCAAAGCAACAACAAGATGATATGCGAAACTACAGAAACCGCGAGCACAAACCACACGGGAAACCCAATCCAATCTACAGTGCAGAGAAACCGAAAACCTGAATGAGCACAAGACCATGAGCACCGGTCACCTGCGTGACGGCGCCGCGCCGCCTGCTGACCTCGTCGAGCCTGGCGCCGAGCCCGTCGATCTCGGAAAAGAACGACACCCCGCCGGGGGCGCCGCCACACCCAAACATCCCCTCCGCCGCAAGCGCCGCCGCCGCGCTACCCTCCATGGTCGGCGGCGCGCTGCCGCTACGCAGTGGGTCCCAGCCCCGGCGCGCGTCACCGCCGCCCTCGTCCTCCCCGCCGCCGCCGCCGCCGCAGTCACCGAACGGAGTCATCTCCCGCGCTTCCGGCTCTCGCCACCAAGCCGCGCGCGCGCTCGCGGAAAAGTTGGGTTTTTGGGTTTGAACAAACGCACCCGCACGGCCCGCGCGGAAAAAATGGGTGCGCGGGCGGGTGGAGGGTGGCGGCGGCTTTTTGTGTAGGGCTAGGGTTTTTGTGGGGTCTTGCTTTGGGCTCCGGTTTTGGGAGGGCCCCGATTGGGATTTTGTGCCGGTTCTACAAGGAATGTAATTCCAAAAGTTGTTTTAGTAGTTGATGCACCTGTTGAGGAAACTATGGGGGTTTCCATTTTTAAGCAACCTAGATCAGGGTATATGATATGACGGATTCTTCTATAAGTTGTCGCTGAACATGAGACTTAAAAACAGTGTCACACAATCAGATTTTCTAAAATCTAGACATTTTTCTAGTGCAAATAGAAATATGACAGTATCCTAAATTTTCTAAATTCCTCTTCTCACTTTTCTCAAAAATTACTCATGCCACTCATTACAACCCGAAACATTTTTTTCATCTTTCCTCCCCCATCCGGCGGTCGGCGCGTATCTCTTCTCCTTCCCCCGACTTGCTAGGTCTCCAGCGGTGACTCTCCGGGAGTCCGGCGACTAGGCTTCCGGCGGTAGCTCCATCAGCGCCACGATCTTCAGCAATGTGAGTGCCGCCTATTTCTGCATCAGGTTTGTCTCGCAACGCTTGGCCGGAGCCGGATTCTCACTCATCGTGTGCCGCCTATTTCTGCATCAGGTTTGTCTCGCAACGCTTGGCCGGAGCCGGATTCTCACTCATCGTGTGTGCGTGCGCTCTGAACCAACCGGATGCGTGGGACTTATGTCATGCCTGCCTCGCCTCTCTCTTGAATCTTGGTAGTATTGTTAGCTCTGTTAGGTTTAAAAATTGTTGTATGTAGGATACAACTTTTACACTTCTAGGTGCTCTCTTCTGCTACTTTCTGCCTAGTTTATTTCAGCTGGTACACAGTGCACTGTGATGGATGTATTCTGATTCTTCATGCTAAGAACTATCTTCGCAGTCAACGTGCACCTCAAGGAAGATATTCAATTTTTTACATTCATCACTTCGTAATGTCATTCAACGTGCATTCGGCGTTCTCAAGCAAAAGTGGCATATATTGAAGGCAATGCCAAGTTTCCCACTCGTACACAGAAGCATGTCATTATTGCTTGTATGGCATTACACAATTTTATTCGTGACAGCACATTGACGAATAAGAAGTTTCAGAGATGTGATGATGACGAGGATTATATGCCCGAAGTGGTGCAAACAATGGCACAACCACAAGAAGATGACATTCCTGAGGAGGAGAATGAGACTACCATGAACAACATTCGTGATAGCATAGCTAATGCTTTGGTTAGTTAGTCCAAGAGAATAAATCTTGTTCCTGTGAACAATATGAACAATATTTGTGATCATGATGTCATATTGGAATTCGTGACTTTATATTACTTATGTCAAATCACTTTGTATTTCTATTAGCTATACAAACAGGCTTACAAAGTCAAGGGCTATAACAGATATTTCTTACAGAATCTACAGTGGACAATTGTTTGCAACCAAACAGATTCCAACTTCCTCGCAATTGTTAGCTCACAACAGCTTCCCCACAGCTCACAACTAGAATCAGATTTTCAAGAATTCACAGCTGAACCAAACACATCTTTATTAATTTTGTTAAGACCTTGTTTTCTACTAATTAATGATGTCTTTGCATGCTAGTGAGTTGGTCTCGTGTATGCCTCTCCTATCGGTTCCGTTCTTCCACAATAGAATAAATCTGCTCTAAGTGCATGCTTGGCATGGCTCTGATAGACAAAAATTCTAGTTCAGAGCTTAGTAGAACCAGTCAAACTCTCAACTCCAAAAAATTGTGGAGCACCCATGTAACACCCCAAAACCTGTTAAGAGGGGAATTTAAAATTTTTTGGACGTATTGCATGTGGTGCAGAAAATTCAAATTCAAATTGGAATTTAAATTCAAATCAAAACAGAAAAGAAAAGGAAAAAGAAAAAGAAAAACCCCACCGGCCAGTCGCCCGAAACCCACCAGCCGGCCCAATTCCCCCGCGCCAGCCCGAGACCGCGCGCCCCCTCTCTCCCTCTCACTGACACGCGGGGCCCGCGTGTCATCCCTCACCTCCCGCGTGCCCGGCCGACCCCGGGACTCTTCTCGCACCCGAATCCAAACCACCTCCGAAAACCCGCGCCCGAGCCCAAATTCCGGTCCCGGACATCTCCAACTCGATCCCAACAGACCGCCGCCCTCCCTCGTCTATATAAACGCCGGCATCGCCCTGGTTTCCCCCCCCCCCCCCCGATCGACTGTTTTTCCTCCCGGTGAGAACCAAAGCTTCTGCCGCCGTTTTCCTTCGATCCTCGCTCGAATTTCCTGATCTAACGCGCTAATCATGTTCCACCGCCTCCGGGGAATCTCGCAGGTGAAGGAAACCCGGTGTTTTGCGCTCTAGACACAGCTCCGACGAGCACCGCCGCGTTTTCACCTCGGACCTCGTCGTCGACCGCCTTCCAGGGCCTCCGAGCTCAAGAAAAACCCCGAGGTGAGATCCCCTACCTCCCCTCTTCCGTTCCATGCCAAGAAATCCAAGTTTTAGGAAGTACAGACGAAAACCCGAAGTTCTCCGGCGAGATCGCCGCCTCCCGCCGCCGCGCGCCACCGGGCAGCGCCGCCCGCGCACGGCCAGGGGCGACGTGGCCCCCTGAGGCCCGTCTATTTTAAATCGTGCGGTTCCTATTAGATCTAACCCGTACCGCTTCGCGTTATAATCTCAGCCGTCTATTTTAAATCAGACGGTCCACATCAACCCCGCGTTATAAAGGCCGGGATTCTTACGTGCTACCCCTTGGGGATCTCGGAAAACACGAGCTAGCCCCGAAAACTTCTGATCTAGCCCCTGGAACTTCAGAAATTCATGTAAATTCATTTAAAAATCAGTTTTAGCCCTTGGACTTAATATAAATTAAGAAAACCCCTCTGTTATGTGTAGTTAGACCCTTGGAAATTTATGAAATAATAAATTAGACCCTGCAGTAGTGTAGATTTACCTTTTTGACCCTATATGATATTAAATTCAGAAATTTGAATATGTGACTAGGATTTAAATTTAAAAGGTAAGGCAAACACATTTGCAAATTCAAGTTTAAACTCTCCTAGCACTTGGAAAACTTTAGAATGAGTTAAAAATAGATTTGAGGCTGAAATGAAATCTGCCTAAGTGTTGTTCATATTTATTAGTTCTAGAAACACATTTTTAAGCTAGGAAATAATTCTGAAAACTGATAAAATAAATTTAAATTAGTTCACATCAGAGGAGAAGTTCAAAAATATATTATTTAATATTTTAGATCAGAACCTATTCTGTTTAGATGATATGTTCTACTATTTAATATTAAAACTCACTTTTAGGCATAGAAAATAAATCTGAAAAATATAGGAAAATGGGTATGCATAATTAGAAAATGATAAATGAAGTCTCTAAATACAAAAACTTCATTTTAGGATTTGGTAGAAGATCTGAAAACATATTTGGAGTAGGAAATTACCTTTCATGCAAACTTGGTAGCTAAGAAGTGTATTAATTGAATATAAAGAATTTGTTCAAATTGGAAATTCATATATAGTGTGCAAACAAAAATCTGAATACAAAAGTTAGAAATCATATACATATGTTTAAAAGTACATGTAGGCCAAAAATCAACACATGTAGATTAACTAAAACACTTAGAAATGTGAATGACTTTCATAGGTATGTATGTGTGGTTTGTATGAAGTGAAAGTGTGAACTATGTCTCATGGATTGTTGTTTTCTTTTGCTATGTGTATTGGCATGAGTAGAACCTACCCCAGAGCAAGTTCTCCCCTTCCAAGACCAAGACTTTCCATTCCCAGAGCACCAGGAAGAAGGCAAGTGTCCTTGACCACTTTGATCCTATACTAGGATGTGTAGATAGAATTATTTGCATTGTCAATTGAAATATGAAACCCATGCTAGGAAGTTTCCCTAGAATTGCATTACCTTGTTTCCTTGTAGCTTGGGTTAGGATTTATTCTATCATGTCATTTATTTATATGCTTATGCTTAGCCATGCTTAGAATGGGATAATTGGGATATGAGATCATCAATTTATTTACCTTACTCTTGAATGAGATATTATGAGTTATGTAGAGGTAGGGATCGAGGCAAGTTGGATGATTTGGTTGGTACTGGGTGCACGAGACTCGGGTTTGTGTTTAGTACTTGCCTGGATCCTAAGGATCGGTTCATGGAGCATGTAATCTGGCTTTACCGTACCAACCACATGCTGAGATGGGGCTGCTTGGCCAATTAATTAGGTGTATCCCCGGCGTAGTATGGATGTGTTGGATGGTGCGGGGAATAGGTGTCAGCTGGACTACCATATGAACCGCAAGGCTCAAGAGGGGGCCACTGCAGCGGGGTTGGAGCCTCTTGTATGCTGTTAGGGGTGAAACCTCAATGGGCCCACGCTCGTCAGGAATCCCTTTGTAAAGGCTTCGTAGTGATCTCCTGGCTACACACCTGGGAAGTGTGAATGTGGTTCGCGGCCACTGGCATAATGGAGGTTCTTTTAGTCCACCCGGCATCGAGGGATGAAATCACTACATGTGGGTACAGTGGTGCAAACTCTGCAGAGTCAAAACTGTCATGACAGCCGTGCTCACGGTCAAGAGCGGCTTGGACTTATTCATGATTAGAGGATGATGGATTTGGAAGTTGAGGATGTTAAGCGGGGAGCTTGACATTGGATATGATGATTATGGTTACTTGATTTTGATGATGGGTTGGGAGATTGGGACTATTTCACCTGTGTAGTAATGTAGGTGCTTAATAAGCTAAGGTAACAGGTATTAGTTGCGTAGTGTTTTAACCATGAGTCAATCTCTCCTTGCTCTAGCCATGCATGACATAACTTTCCCACACTTGCTGAGTACCAACGGTACTCAAACTTGCATATTTGTTGGTTTAAATTGCTGCTCAGGTCAAGGGGATGATGTGGTGTTCAATGACCAAGACTTCGGACCCGAAGAAGGATTCTAGGTTCATGGAATCCCCGGGCAACGCCTGTGACGGAGCCCATAAGATTTATATTCCGCTGCTGTTTTGTTTACATATTATGAACTTATTATCGTCCATCGAGACGCATGCTATGTAAGACTTATTTATATTCGACACCTGGCTTGTAATAAATGATGCTTCACTATTTGTCATCACATGTATGAGAAAATGATCCTGGCATACATGTGATATTCACTCGGTTGTTCTTCGGAGAAACCGGGTGTGACAACCCATGAAGTTAGTGGAGTTATAGATCATTTTCATGGAGTATAGAGTTCAGAAGTATACCACCACTGCCGTCAGTTACAGAAAAAGGTTTCATTCTTTTTATTCCCCGTGACCTTTCTTCCTCGTCTCCACTCTACCGGCCCATGCCTCCCTAACCTTGCCACCCCGACGCTCCCAAGCACCCCACCTGCCATGTCCGATGTCGACATGGTCGAGCTCCCACAGTCCTTGTGCTCCACCATCGACGATGATTACTTCTCCTTTCCGAGGCCATCCCCTCGCGCCCTGACGGCTCGCCATAGGAGGATCACTAGCACCTGTGTGCCACCGCAGCCGCCATGGCGCAGGCCATGAGGGGCCAGAGCGTTGTGTACTCATTAGGTAGTAGATGTGGATCGAATAGTTTAGATCGGGGAATCTTGGTTACATTGCTTCCAGCACACAACATAAGTTCTACTAGCTATTATTTAGGGGTTGTAGTGATGCTTTGAAAATGGAACTTCACAGTTTTGATTTTTGGCAGCATCTCTGAACATATTTAGTTTTGAGCTGGGACCTAGACTGATTCTAAACAGTGTCTGCCCTGAGCTATGAGCATATCGGTGGGTTGGGGCTGTTGGATTTGCAAATTGGTTGTTTGTTTTGCAAGTGAGAAATGTTGAAAAACGAGCTACGAGAGGCCATTTTATCTTGGAGATTTGAGGTGCGGAGTCTAAGCAGGAGAACCTACCGGAACCCAAAGAAACACCTTGCAGGAAGTGGTTTTATCTCAGAAATCCAAGATGTGGGCGCTCGGGTGGAGGAACCAGTCGGGAACCAGATTTACCTCGCAGTCGCAAGATAAATGGGTCCTAGGGTGTTGCTGCATTTCGGCGGTTGGGAGAAACACGAGGTTTCTTAGATGAAACGAGATAGGTTTTCCTTTCAGGAAGAAGGGTCAGATACTTTCTCGGTAAAGTATCAAAGAACTATAAACTAATCTAGGAACTACGGAGAACTAAAGAAAAGTAAAAGAACGAACGTTTTGATTGGAATTTTGGATGTCTTTCTCTCGGCAGAGGGCTGCCTTTAAATAGACCCGATAGAACTTTGAAGTTTCTAAGTTATCCTGACTATTCTATCTCTAAACTCTAAGCTTCCTTAACTCTAATCTATCTATAAGGCACGTACATGCAAACGTATCGTGCTGACATCTTCTAGAAACTCTCTCTACGATGGCACGTAAAAATACTAAACAATATATTATTCGAGTCAGCCAGGAATTCGCTAAGTCCTGCCTCAGCCTCAGTATCTTGCGTTTTAGCCTGTTTATCTTGTGGTCGCAGGGTAAATTTGGTTCCCAACTGGTTCTTCCACCTGAGTGCTCGCATCTTGGATTTTCGAGATAAAACCGCTCTTCGTGTTTCGGTAGGTTTTCCCACTTAGACGCCCGCACCTCGAATCTCCAAGATAAAATGGCATCCCGTAGCTCGTTTTTTAGCATTTCTCACCTGCAAAACACACAACCAATTTGCACATCCAACACATGCCCCCTGTTTTGGGGCAAACAAAGTGTGCCGAAAAACATCATTTTAGCCATGATTCATCAAGTAAATCGGCTTTTTTATCTTGCATGTTCTAGTTATCTCAATCTTCTTGCCACACACTCAGGTAAAAAATTCATTAATTATCTTCCATTGATAGCATTACCGTAGTTTTCTCCCTGCAAGGTCTCCATGAAGTATGAGTTCCCCGGAACAATACCCACCATCTTGAAAGGTCCTTCCCAGCTCGGTGACCATTTGCCAAGCTGTTTGTCACTAGTTCCCAAGGGAAAAATCGTTTTCCACACTAACACTAAAGGAAACCTGATCATTTGCGACGGCGGCCCGTCACAAATAAAATAAATTGTGACAGCTAACACTAGGCCATCGCAAAAAAAGAAGCCGTCGTAAATAGTACCCTATTTGCGACAGCCATGACTGTAGCTGTCGCAAATAGCATTATTTTGCGACGGTCAGACTTGTGGCCGTCGCAATTAAAAGCTTGTTTGCGACAGCCGAAGGAAACACCGTCGCAATTAAGGAAGCTGTCGCAAATGACCCTGATATACCCGACCGAGCACTTCTCGACTCACACAATTCTCGTAGCCGCCGCACCGTGCCTGCCTCCCGCGCCGCGCCGCCGCCTCCCGCGCCGCCGCCGCGCACACTGCGCCCTGCCTCCATCGGCCGCCCGCTCGGCTCTTTCGGCCACTGGTCGCACCCTAGCGCGCCGCCGCCCGCCGGCCGACTCTAGCCGCCCGTGCTCGGTCGCCCCCGCCTCCAATTTCCAACCCACAGCCCGCTGCCGCGCCCCGCCGCGCCCGCCGCCTCTCGCTGCCGCGCCGAGCACGCCGCCTCCCGCAGCCTCCCGCCGCGCCCACCTCCCGTCGACGCCGCGCCCGCTGCCATCACCGCCTCTCGGTAAACTCCTCCATCTAAATGCATGTTTCATTTTTTTCTTGTTATTAGTTAGATTAGGATAGAGTATAGTTAATTCAATTTATTTTAGAGTTATATGTAATTAATTTGGCAATGAAATTATTTTTTGTAGTTAGTTAGGTAATTAGGTGGTTATAGTTTAATTTGGTTTATACTTAACTGATTTGCGACGAGCCGCCCCACCGCGCACCGCCGCGTCGCCTCCCGCCGCGCGCGCACCGCCTCCCGCCACCGTGCCCCGCCGTGGCCGCCGCCTCCCACCGTCGCGCCCCGCCGCATCGCCTCCTGCCAAGCACGCGCTGCCTCCCGCCACCGCGCCCCGCCGCGCTCGCCTCCCCGTGGCTGCCCTCGTCGGAGAGCTCGCCGGAACGGTGTTCCCGTGCCCCAACCTTCGCCAAACTCACCGCTACTGCCTATTTCCACACAGGAAACATGCTACCGGTCTTACCCCTCACCAACGATGGCCGGAGATGGCCGTGCAATGGTGGCAGCGACTTTGGTGACTCCGGCGACATGGTATTGGTACTCCCTCAGCGAGCCTGGTAACCGTCGCAAATAAAGTCTCCAAGCCATAATTGGCGATGGTAACCGTCGTTCGTCAGTAGGATGTCATTAGTTACGACAAGCTCCCGTACGTGGACGGCGGACCCCGACAGGTGGTTTTCTCCCGTTCGTTCCTCCTCTTTCATTATTTCCTCGCCTCCTCCCTTGTTGTTGGACAGTTGACCCCAAAGCTTGAAGAACTGCACCATTTTGGGGGGTGCAGTGTAAAAGAAGCGATGTTATGTTGCCAAAATTTTGTTGGGATTCTGATATTGTGTCTCGTTAGAAGCAGGATAAAGCCTGCATATATTAACGATAATTTCTTCGGCTTTAAACTACAGAGTGAAACATGGGTGAAGACCGCAGTTGGATGTATACTGGCTGGAAGAGCAGAACTGGTGGTCACTCGGATGAGTGGTACATCAAGTTAGATAAATTCTTGGATCGAGCATTTTCATTGTCAACAGATAATAAGGTGCGGTGCCCATGTATGAAATGTCGGAACATCGAGTTTTTGAGCAGATTGGAACTTTTGTTTCACTTATGTCAAAACGGTTTCACGCCAAGTTATGAGGTGTGGACATTCCACGACGAGACTAAATCTCGAGACACAGTAGAAGTGGATGAGTATGATGATATAATGGGGGTTGATAGGATGGATGATGTCACACCCGGTTTCTCCGAAGAACAACCGAGTGAATATCACATGTATGCCAGGATCATTTTCTCATACATGTGATGACAAATAGTGAAGCATCATTTATTACAAGCCAGGTGTAATATAAATAAGTCTTACATAGCGTACGTCTCGATGGACAATAATAAGTTCATAACATGTAAATAAAAAACAGCAGAAATATTATTCTTGTGGGCTCCGTCACAGGCGTTGCCCAGGGGGACTCCATGAACCTAGAATCCTTCTTCGGGTTCGAAGTCTTGGTCATTGAACACCACGTCATTCTCTTGACCTGAGCAGCAATTTAAACCAACAAATATGCAAATTTGAGTACCGTTGGTACTCAGCAAGTGGGGGAAGGTTATGTCATGCATGGCTAGAAAAGGAGAGTTTGAACTCATGGTCAAAGCACTATGCAATTAATACCTATTACCTTAGCTTAATAAGCACCTACATTACTACACAGGTGAAATGGTCCCAATCTCCCATCCCATCATCATAATCAAATAACCATAACATCATTTCCAACGTTAAGCTCTAAGGTCATCATCTTCTAATCATGAATAAGTCCAAGCCGCTCTTGACCGTGAGCACGGCTGTCATGACAGTTTTGACTTGCAGAGTTTGCACCACTGTACCCACATGTAGTGATTTCATCCCCCGATGCCGGGTGGACTAAAAGAACCTCCATTATGCCAGTGGCCGCGAACCACATTCACACTTCCCAGGTGTGTAGCCAGGAGATCACTACGAAGCCTTTACAAAGGGATTTCCGACGAGCGTGGGCCCACTGAGGTTTCACCCCTAAAAGCATTTGGTGGATGGGATCAACTCCTTCATGGCGACCACCCCTGTCTTGTCCTCCAGAAATATGAGGGTTGCCGACCTCATCGTTGTTGTTGGCGGGGTTGGCAGCACGACCCTTTCCTCTTCCGGCCATCTATCATGATCAACCCGATGTTAACTTAAAGCATTACGTATTAACTTCCCAATTTG
Organism: Neostapfia colusana; assembly: GCA_030760725.1. Lineage (NCBI taxonomy): Eukaryota > Viridiplantae > Streptophyta > Magnoliopsida > Poales > Poaceae > Neostapfia > Neostapfia colusana. The sequence goes on along the minus strand of JASWHV010000019.1, from coordinate 2,838,421 downwards.
CTTGTTTTAAACTTAAAATTTTGAGACCTTATTATATTTATATTTTCTGAGGGTTTCATGTCTCACGCGAAATAAATGCACTTTTTATTCATAGGGGTTCACACATCAAGCAAAACAATCCTGAAGACGAGGTTGTGGACAATTGCCCCTAGCTTCCACAACTCACGTCACACACCAAACATAATCACACCCTTAACTAAGGTAACGACTCGACTACTCGACATCTGCTAAACTAAGGGAAAGGACTCTACACTACTCGTATCACTGAGCTGGCTCCTAGGGATCTTCCTCATTATTGCGGCTGCCCTCCGACTCCGCTTTGGGTGGGGAGGCTGCTGGGGGAGAAGTGCGGCGACGCCTGCTTGCCCGGCGATCTGGGGAGTCAGGAGTCCATGTGTCATTCAAGGTGACACACAGTTCATTCCCATCCCCTCTTTCTCTCGCCCTCAAGCTGGCTCGAAGCAACGCCTCAGTCTCCTTCAGGGTGTCACGAACATCCTGAAGCTCCTGCTGGCACTCCTGCAGTCGAGTGCTGAGCATAGCAGCATCCTCCAAGCACAGGTCCATGTGCTCATGGGAAGTCCCCTGCTGCACTGGCGGGTACTTGTACTCCGTTGTACCACTCTCACGCTGGAGGACATACATGTACTCAATCCTGTTCAGGTGGCGACGATAGATGTCACTCTGGCAGGTGATGGCCTCCCAGGTGACATCCTTCTCGGCATCAACCTGTGTCGCTCGACAAGCCGGAGAGCGGTGGATCTTGAGCAGCTGATTTTCGTGGATAATCCTCATTTCTGAACTCCACTCTTCCCGCTTCTCACGGATGGTTCGGGTGGAGCTGTAGTGTATGATTAGCTTGCCCGTATTGCCGGCGGCTTGGAGCATGCGTCGAAGACGGCGCAACAAGCCTCCTACTGCCAATCCGTAGGAGAGATACGTCACCGGACTGTCCTCCTCTCTCAGGGAAGGGCAACTACAGGAACTCTCCCTCCGGTGGACTTGCAGGCGGTACGGATCATGCGAACCATCTAAAACATAAAGCATTTTAAAATTAAGTTAGATAAGAGTTAAACAAAAATTGTGTTTTGAATAAAAGTAGGGGTAAGATGAATAAATTGACCCCATTAAATATCACTTTCAACCCACACCTTTGTAAAATAGTTTTTAAGAAAATAGGGTCCTTAAATACGTCCATTTCTACCTAGGTCCACGTTCCTACGGGCAACCTTGGCTCTGATACCACTTCTGTCACACCCGGTTTCTCCGAAGAACAACCGAGTGAATATCACATGTATGCCAGGATCATTTTCTCATACATGTGTTGACAAATAGTGAAGCATAATTTATTACAAGCCAGGTGTCAAATATAAATAAGTCTTACATAGCGTACATCTCGATGGACAATAATAAGTTCATAACATGTAAATAAAATAGCAGCGGAAATATTATTCTTATGGGCTCCATCACATGCGTTGCCCGGGAGGACTCCATGAACCTAGAATCCTTCTTCGGGTCCGAAGTCTTGGTCATTGAACACCACGTCATTCTCTTGACCTGAGCAGCAATTTAAACCAACAAATATGCAAGTTTGAGTACCGTTGGTACTCAGCAAGTGGGGGAAGGTTATGTCATGCATGGCTAGAACAAGGAGAGGTTGAACTCATGGTCAAAGCACTACACAATTAATACCTATTACCTTAGCTTAATAAGCACCTACATTACTACACAGGTGAAGTGGTCCCAATCTCCCATCCCATCATCATAATCAAATAACCATAACATCATTTCCAATGTTAAGCTCCTCGCTTAACATCCACAACCTCCAAGGTCATCATCTTCTAATCATGAATAAGTCCAAGCCGCTCTTGACCATGAGCACGGCTGTCATGACAGTTTTGACTCTGCAGAGTTTGTACCACTGTACCCACATGTAGTGATTTCATCCCCCGTTGCCGGGTGGACTAAAAGAGCCTCCATTATGCTAGTGGCTACGAACCACATTCACACTTCCCAGGTGTGTAGCCAGGAGATCACTACGAAGCCTTTACAAAGGGATTCCCGACGAGCGTGGGCCCACTGAGTTTTCACCCCTAACAGCATACAAGAGGCTCCAACCCCGCTGCAGTGGCCCCCTCTTGAGCCTTGCGGTTCATATGGTAGTCCAGCTGACACCTATTCCCCGCACCCTCCAACACACCCATACTACGCCGGGGATACACCTAATTAATTGGCCAAGCTGCCCCATCTCAGCATGTGGTTGGCACGGTAAAGCCAGGTTACATGCTCCATGAACCGGTCCTTAGGATCCAGGCAAGTACTAAACACAAACCCGAGTCTCGTGCACCCAGCACCAACCAAATCATCCAACTTGCCTTGATCCCTACCTCTACATAACTCATAACATCTCATTCAAGAGTATGGTAAATAAACTGATGATCTCATATCCCAATTATCCCATTCTAAGCATGGCTAAGCACAAGTAATATGAGTGAATGACACAATAAAACAAATCCCAACCCAAGCTACAAGGAAACAAGATAATGCAATTCTAGGGAAACTTCCTAGCATGGGTTTTATATTTCAATTGACAATGCAAATAATTCTATCTACTCATCCTAGCATAGGATCAAAGTGGTCAAGGACACTTGCCTTCTTCTTGCTGCTCTGAGAATGGAAAATCTTGGTCTTGGAAAGGGAGAACTTGCTCTAGGACAGGTTCTACTCATGCCAACACACATAGCAAAATAAAACAACAATCCATAAGACATAGTTCACACTTTCACTCCACACATACATACATATGATAGTCATTCACATTTCTAAGTGTTGTGTTTACTCTAGCTGTGTTGATTTTTAGCCTTCATGCACTTTTAAACATATGTTTATGATTTCTAACTTTTGTATTTTCAGATTTCTGTTTGCACACTATATATGAATTTTCAATTTGAATAAATTCTTTATACTTAATTACTATATTTCTTAACTACCAAGTGTGCATGGAAGGTATTTTCCTACTCCAAATGGGCTTTCAGATCTTCTACCAAATCCTAAACTGAAATGTTTGGATTTGGAAACTTCATTTATCATTTTCTAATTATGCATACCTATTTTCCTATATTTTCCAGATTTATTTTCTATGCCTAAATGTGAACTTTATTATGAAAATAGTAAGACACATCATCTAAACAGAATAGGTTCTGATCTAAAATATTAAATAATATATTTTTGAACTTCTCCTCTGATGTGAACTAATTTAAATTTATTTTACCAATTTTCAGAATTATTTCCTAACCTAAAATGTGTCCCTAAATTTTATATCTGTACTCCGTTGTAAATTTATTGTTTGTCTCACCTTTTAAATTTTAAATCCTAATCACATATTCAAATTCCTAAATTTAATATCATATAGGGTTAAAAAGGTAAACTCACCCCACTACAGGGTCTATTATATTATTTCATAAATTTCCAGGGGTCTAACTACACATAACAGAGGGGTTTTCCTAATTTTTATTAAGTCCAAGGGCTAAAACTAATTTTTAAATGAATTTACATGAATTTCTGAAGTTCCAGGGGCTAGATCAGAAATTTCCGGGGCTAGCTCGTGTTTTCCGAGATCCCTAGGGGGTAGCGCGTAAGAATCCCGGACTTTATAATGCGGGGCTGATGTGGACCGTCCGATTTAAAACAGACGGCTCAGATTAGATCGCCGAACCGGTACGCGAGGGTTTTAATTCTACCGTGCGATTTAAAATAGATGGCGCACAAGCGGCCACGTCGCTCTGACCGTGCGCGGGCGGCGCTGCCCGCGGCGCGCGGCGGCGGGAGGCGGCGATCTCGCCGGAGAACTTCGGATCTTCGTCTATTCTTCCTAAAACTGGGATTTCATGGCATAGATCGGTAGAGGAGAGGTCAGGGATCTTACCTCGGGGTTTTTCTTGAGCTCGGAGGTCCTGGAAGGCGGTCGGCGTCGAGGTCCGAGATGGAACCGCTGCGGTGCTCGTCGGAGCTGTGCCTAGAACGCAAACCACCGAGTTTTCTGCACCTGCTTGATTCCCCGGAGGCGGTGGAACACGATCGGCGCGTTGGATCGGAAAATCCGAGCAGAGATCTAGAGAAAACGGTGATCGGAGCTTCTGTTCTCACCAGGTGGAAAAACAGCTGATCGGGTGGGGAAAACGGGACGATGCCGGCATTTATATAGACGGGGGAGGGCGGCGTGTCGGTTGTGATCGAGTCGGAGTCATCCGGGACCGGGAGTCGGGCTGGGGACGCGGATTTCTGGAGTCGGTTGCGATCGGGCGCGGGGAAGAGTCCGGCTGTTGGCGCGAGCGAGAGGTGGGAGATGACACGCGGGCCCCGCGTGTCAGTGAGAAAGAGAGGGGAGCGCGCGGCTGCGGGCTGGCGCGGGGGTGGGTGGGCCGGCTGGTGGGTTTCGGCCCACTGGCCGGGGGTTTTGTTTTTTTCTTTTTCTTTTCTATTTTGAGTTGAATTTGAATTCCAATTTGAATTTGAATTTCTGCACCACATGCAATACGTCCAAAAAATTTTAAATTCCCCTCTTAACAGGTTTTGGGGTGTTACAGCTCTACCCCCCTTAAAAGAAATCTCGTCCTCGAGATTGGTGGTTCTAGGAAAACAATTCCGGAAACTGTGCCTTAAGCTCGTCTTCTCGCTCCCATGTGGCTTCCTCTTCCGAGTGATGCTTCCACTGCACCTTGCACATCCGAATTCTTTTATTTCTTGTGAGGCGTTCCATTGTCTCCAAAATCTTGAATGGTTGCTCGGCATAAGACAGATCCTCAGCTACGTCAACCTCGTTCATGGGTAACGTCTCTTCAGGCGCCCTTAGGCATTTCTTGAGCTGTGACACATGGAATACATCATGCACGCCCGATAGGCGAGCCGGTAATTCTAGTTGATATGCCAGTTCGCCTTTCCTCTCCAGAACTTGAAAGGGTCCGATGTATCGAGGCGATAACTTCCCTTTCACCTTGAACCGATGAAGTCCTCGAATAGGGGACACCTTGAGGTAGACATAGTCCCCCACGTTGAAAACGAGCTCTCTTCTCCATACACCGGCATAGCTCTTTTGTCGTGTTTGTGCTATCCTCAAGTTGTTGCGGATTTCCCTCACTTTCGCCTCGGCATCTTGTAGTACCTCGGGTCCAAACACTTTACTTTCCCCGGTTTGGTTCCAGAATAGTGGGGTTCTGCACTTTCTCCCATACAAAGCCTCAAATGGTGACATCTTCATACTAGCCTGATAGCTGTTGTTATAGGAGAACTCCGCATACGGTAGGTTCTTATCCCAACTCCGATTGTTTTTGAGTGCACACGCTCTCAGCAAGTCCTCAAGGATCTGATTGGTTCTTTCCTTCTGTCCGTCAGTCTGGGGATGATAGGCAGAACTAAAGTTTAGATGAGTTCCCATGGTTTCATGTAACTTCTGCCAGAACTTTGAGGTGAACTGTGTCCCTCGATCTGACACTATCTTCTTTGGAACTCCATGGAAACACACGATACTTGACATGTATAATTTTGCCAATTTGGATCCGCTGTAGCTTTCTTTCACAGGGACGAAATGAGCTACCTTGGTTAGCCTGTCAATGATGACCCATATCGAATCATATCCTGATTGGGTCCTGGGTAATTCCACTATGAAATCCATACCGATTTCTTCCCATTTCCATTCAGGCACTTTAAGTGGTTGCAATAATCTTGCGGGTCGTTGATGTTCGACTTTCACCAACTGACATGTGTCACATAGGGCAACATGTTCCGTGACATCTCGCTTCATGCCATACCACCAATACCTGCTCTTGAGGTCCTGGTACATCTTCGTACTCCCAGGATGAATGGAATAGTCGGAATCATGAGCCTCCTTCAAAATCAATTCACGGATCTCCTTTACTTCAGGCACACAGATTCTTTTCCCGTGCCACACCGTACCTTGTTCATCCTCTCTGAAACCAGGGGCTCTATTTTCCTTCATGAGTTGTCGAATTTCTTGTATCTTCCCATCATTCTTTTGACCATTGCGGATGTCCTCCTCTAATGTGGAGTCCACTTCCATGGCGATGGCTTCACCACTATTCACCAGACATAGGTTGAGTTTTATAACATCTTCCTTCAATTCTGCAGGCATGTCCTTCAAACTCAACCTATTGACCTGCACCTTCTGGCTTAAAGCATCTGCCACGACGTTCGCTTTCCTAGGATGATAGTTGATGCCCACATCAAAGTCGTTGATCAACTCTAACCATCTCCTTTGTCTGAGGTTGAGATCTGGCTGTGTGAAAATATACTTTAAGCTCTTATGGTCCGTATATATCTTCGTCCTCTTCCCCATCAAGTAGTGCCGCCAAATCTTCAACGCGTGTACTACTGCAGCTAGCTCTAGGTCATGTGTAGGATAGTTCTTCTCGTGTTTCCGGAGCTGCCGGGACGCATAAGCCACGACATGCCCTTCTTGCATGAGAACACATCCCAACCCGTTTCCAGAAGCATCGCAGTACACCAAAAAGTTCTTCTGCATATCTGGCATAACTAGCACTGGGGCTGTTGTCAATCTTTTCTTTAGTTCCTGGAAACTCGTCTCGCACTGCGGCGTCCATGTGAATGTGATTCCCTTCTCCAACAGTTTGGTGAGGGGTCTCGAGATCTTGGAGAAACCCTCGATAAACCGTCGATAATACCCAGCCAATCCCAAGAAGCTTCGAACTTCCCCGACATTCTCAGGGGTCTTCCACTTCTGTACATCCTTGATTTTGGCGGGATCTACGGAGATTCCTCCCTCCGAGATTATATGTCCTAAGAAGGGAACTCTCTTCAGCCAAAACTCACACTTGCTTAACTTGGCATATAGTTGGTGTTCTCTCAGCTTCTGCAACACCAACCTTAGATGCCTCTCATGTTCTTCTTCATCTTTGGAAAAGACGAGAATGTCATCAATGAAAACTACCACAAATTTGTCCAGATATTCCATGAATAGCTTGTTCATGAGATACATGAAGTACGCCGGGGCATTAGTTAGCCCGAAAGGCATGACGGTGTATTCATACAGTCTGTACCGAGATACGAAAGCTGTCTTTGGAATATCAGTTTGCCTTATCTTAAGTTGGTGGTATCCTGACCTGAGATCAATTTTCGAGAACACACAAGCTCCCCTCAACTGATCAAACAAGTCTTCAATGCGGGGTAATGGGTACTTGTTCTTGATGGTTACCTCATTCAACGCACGGTAGTCCACGCATAGCCTTTGGGTCCCATCCTTCTTGGGCACAAATATCACTGGAGCTCCCCATGGTGAGGAACTAGGACGAATGTACCCCTTCCCCGTCAGTTCTCTTAAATGATCCTTGAGTTCTTCCAGCTGCTTGGAGTCCATCCGATAAGTCTCTTGTATATCGGAGCTGTTCCAGGCACTAGCTCAATCACGAATTCCACTTCTCGATCGGGGGGCATACCTGGCAACTCCTCCGGAAAAACATCTGGATATTCCCTGATGATCCTGATCTCCTCCACTTCCACCTCAACTTGATTTAATTTAATGTCCCTCCTAGGCTCTTGTATTGTTATGAACTTTACTTTTGTGCCACTAGGATGAGTTAGTTCCACCGTTCTGGTCGAACAATGGATGATTCCTTTATGTTTGGTCAACCAATCCATGCCCAAAAGATATCTATCCCTTGTGAATCTATCACTATGAGGTTGGCAGTAAATACTACCCCATTAATGTCTAGATTCACCTTGGGACACACTTGTCTTGTCCTTATTTCTCCCCTTGGAGAGTTTACGGCTAGCATATGGTTCATTTGTGTTGTTGCTAAATCATGCTTCTTAACAAACACTTGGGCAATGAATGAGTGGGTAGCACCAGAATCGAACAACAGGGTTGCAATGTGTAAATTGACAGGAAACTTACCAACTACCACGTCAGGTGCCTCTTGCGCTTCCTCCATGGTCACGTGGTTCACCCGTCCTCGCATCACATTCTGTTGTTGTGGCTGCATGGGCTTCTTCTTTGGGCACTTATGGGCGTAGTGCCCCACTTCACCACAGTTGAAGCATTGCACCCCAACTTTAGGTGCCTGGCCTTTGTTGTCTTGGGGTTGGTTCGGTGGTCCTTGTCCTGCTGGTCGAGGTTGATATGTGGGGCGAGGCTGCTGTACAAACTGACATTGTGGCTGTGCTGGTGCTGACGGAGGCCTGAAGTTCGGGTTGTACCCTCTCGGTGCAGAGTAGGGTACCGCAGCATGGCTCGTCTGCCCTGCGGGTTGCTGCATTAGACGTGGGCGGGTGTTGCTACCCGAGGCTTGGTGTGACCATCCCGCCTTCCTCTTGTTTTCATTTTCCAAGTCCTTCAACTTCCTATATTTTCCAGATTTATTTTCTATGCCTAAATGTGAACTTTATTATGAAAATAGTAAGACACATCATCTAAACAGAATAGGTTCTGATCTAAAATATTAAATAATATATTTTTGAACTTCTCCTCTGATGTGAACTAATTTAAATTTATTTTACCAATTTTCAGAATTATTTCCTAACCTAAAAATGTGTCCCTATAACTAATAAATGTGAACAATTAATTAAACAGATTCATTTCAGCTTAAAATCTATTTTTAACTTATTCTAAAGTTTTCCAAGTGCTAGGAGAGTTTAAATTTGAATTTACAATGTGTTTGTCTCACCTTTTAAATTTTAAATCCTAATCACATATTCAAATTCCTAAATTTAATATCATATAGGGTTAAAAAGGTAAACTCACCCCACTACAGGGTCTATTATATTATTTCATAAATTTTCAAGGGTCTAACTACACATAACAGAGGGGGTTTCCTAATTTTTATTAAGTCCAGGGGCTAAAACTGATTTTTAAATAAATTTACATGAATTTCTGAAGTTCCAGGGGCTAGATAAGAAATTTCCGGGGCTAGCTCGTGTTTTCCGAGATCCCCAGGGGGTAGCGCGTAAGAATCTCGGCCTTTATAATGCGGGGCTGATGTGGACCGTCCGATTTAAAACAAACGGCTCAGATTAGATCGCCGAACTGGTACGCGCGGGTTTTAATTCTACCGTGCGATTTAAAATAGACGGCGCACAAGCGGCCACGTCGCTCTGACCGTGCGCAGGCGGCGCTGCCCGGCGGCGCGCGGCGGCGGGAGGCGGCGATCTCGCCGGAGAACTTCGGGTCTTCGTCTATTCTTCCTAAAACTGGGATTTCATGGCATAGATCGGTAGAGGGGAGGTCAGGGATCTCACCTCGAGGTTTTTCTTGAGCTCGGAGGTCCTGGAAGGCGGTCGGCGTCGAGGTCCAAGATGGAACCGCTGCGGTGCTCGTCGGAGCTGTGCCTAGAGCGCAAACCACCGAGTTTTCTGCACCTGCGTGATTCCCCGGAGGCGGTGGAACACGATTGGCGCGTTAGATCGGAAAATCTGAGCAGAGACCGAGAGAAAACTGTGATCGGAGCTTCGGTTCTCACCGGGAGGAAAAACAGCTGATCGGGTGGGGAAAACGGGACGATGCCGACGTTTATATAGACGGGGGAGGGCGGCGTGCCGGTTGTGATCGAGTCGGAGTCGTCCGGGACCGGGAGTCGGGCTGGGGACGCGGATTTCCGGAGTCGGTTGCGATCGGGCGCGGGGAAGAGTCCGGCTGTTGGCGCGAGAGACAGGTGGGAGATGACACGCGGGCCCCGCGTGTCAGTGAGAAAGAGAGGGGAGCGCGCGGCTACGGGCTGGCGCGGGGGTGGGTGGGCCGGCTGGTGGGTTTCGACCCACTGGCCGGGGGGTTTTGATTTTTTTCTTTTTCTTTTTCTTTTCTTTTCTGTTTTGAGTTGAATTTGAATTCCAATTTAATTTTGAATTTCTGCACCACATGCAATACGTCCAAAAATTTTTAAATTCCCCTCTTAATAGGTTTTGGGGTGTTACAGATGAGATGCTAGAAGTTCTGGAAGTGGAGAATCCTCTTACAAAGGATGCAGACAATTTCTTCGAGGAGCTCAAGAAATCAGAACAACCGTTGCATGAACACATGGATGTGACCGTCCTTGCTTTCTTGACCAGATTTATGGCAATTAAGTCTAAATATTTTTTCCATCAACTGCTACAATGATATCATGAAAATGATATGTGATATCCTTCCACAACCTCACAAATCGCCTAAAGATATGTATCAATCGAAGATCCGGATATCTGGTCTCTGTATGAACTATGAGAAAATCGATGTGTGCCCAGACAACTGCATGCTATTCTGAAAAGAGCACACCAACGAAAATATGTGCTTGAAATATGGTAGACTGAGGTATGTCGAAGTTGTTAATGAGGATGGCGATGATGTGATGATAGATGTCGCACATAAGCAGCTTCGTTACTTGCCCGTGACACCTTGGTTGAAGCGGTTGTTTCTATCAAAAAGAACTGCAAGACACATGAGATGGCATAAAGAAGGTAAATGTGAGAACAAAGAATTCATGACGCATCCATCCGACGGTAATGCATGGAAGGCGCTAGACCGTTTTGATCCATATTTTTCTCGTGATGCGAGAAATATTCGCATCGGGTTAGCGACAGATGGATTCTCACTGTTTAGTACAAAAGCCACGCCATACTCCTGTTGTCCCGTCTTTGTCATTCCCTACAACCTGCCACCGGCTTTGTGTATGAAGAACGAGTTCATGTTCCTCAGCCTCATTGTACCTGGACCTGATCATCCTGGGTCACATCTCAACGTGATATGAAAACCGCTTATCAAAGAATTAAAAGTGCTGTGGACAGGAGTCGAAGCGTACGACAGTTACAAGAAGAAGAAATTCAATCTTCGAGCTGCTTATTTGTGGTCCGTCCATGATTTTCCGGCATACGGCATGTTTTCCGTATGTAGCACTCACGGTCGTCTGACGTGTCCGATATGTACTTCGGACACGGATTGCTTTCGACTAACTCATGGAGGCAAGATGTCTTACTTCGATTGTCACAGACGTTGGTTGCCTTCAAATCACATATTTAGGCAACAGAGAAATGTCTTTAGAAAGAACACCGTTGTCACTAAAGGACCACCGAAACGTCTCAACGGGTCAGAAATTTCTGATATGTTGGACAAACTGGTCCCAGATGAAGGTCGTCCTGGATATTTCGTAGGTTATGGAGAGGAACACAATTGGACTCACATATGTGGACTTTAGGAACTACCGTATGTGAAGTCATTGATTCTAATGCACAACATTGATGTGATGCATCAGGAGCGTAACATGAGCGGAAGTATCATAAGCACATGCATAGATATTTCTGGTAAAACGAAAGACAATATAAAAGCTAGACTAGATTTGGTAGACATTTGTCACCGTCCAACTCTTGAAATCTCTGAAAGTGGTGGCAAGCCACGTGCTTCTTTTTGTCTTCGATCTAAAGAAAAGAAAAAAGTCATGAAATGGATGAAAACTTTGAAATTCCCAGATGGTTATGTAGCTAGCTTGAAACGAGCCGTGAATGTGAACACAGGAAACCTCACTGGGTTGAAGAGTCATGATTATCACATTATCATGGAAAGACTCTTACCTGTTATGTTTTGTGGCTATCTAGATGATGCAATGTGGAAGGTTTTAGCCGAGCTCAGCTATTATAGACAACTTTGTGCTAAAGAAATCAAGATAGGGATGATGGATAAGTTAGACAAGGAGATACCCGTACTTTTATGTAAGATGGAAAAAATTTCCATCGGGTTTCTTCAATCCAATGCAACATCTGCTTATCCATCTTCCATTCGAAGCTAAAGTTGGCGGTCCTGTGCAATAGAGGTGGATGTATCATATTGAAAGAGCGCTACGATATCTGAAACCAATGGTTGGCAACAGGGCAAGGGTGGAAGGGTGCATCGCTGAAGCATATGCTCTTCAAGAAGTAGGATACTTTTCAAGTGTCTACTTTGCAGATGAACACAATGTCAATACTTCGGCGATGCGGTACAATGTGGATGAAGCACCCCCTTTAAGCGACCTCTCCATTTTTCAAACGAGAGGCACTACCGTTAGTAGCTACACGACCTGCGTCCTACCTGAACGTGACAGGACTGCTGCTTTACTCTACATGTACGCAAATATAGAAGGCATGCAGGAATACTTCGTTTCTCCTACATTTATGCTAATCGACATATTTTGCTACACATGTATTCTAAAAACTTTTATTCACGTTCAGCGAGTTCCACAGACAATGTTGGCCACATAGGCATCAACCTACGGCCAAACAAGTAGAAGGGATGCGACAAGAAGGAATAAATGGAGGGACGGGTTTCCTATCTTGGTTTCGAGATTATGTAATACTTTATAAGTTACTATCCCATTATAACTTATGATCATGTTTGACAGTGTCGGACTCACAATGTCCATAAAGATTTGCGGCAGCTATCTTATGGATTGGTGAATGTTAGAAGCTATGGTCGATATGATGTAAACGACTTTCGATTCCGTACAACTCATTTTGAAACTCTTCGTCCTCTCGCGGCAACATCAAATTCTGGTGTTGTGACGAGAGCAATTGACACTCAAGGGAATGTAACCGATTATTATGGGATCATTATCAAAATTCTTGAATTTACTTTTACCAAAAATAAGACACTTCGAGTTGTCTTCTTTGACTGTGACTGGTTTGATAGAACTCATAGAACTCGAGAAAACCAATTTGGAATGGTGGAAGTCAAACATAAGGAACGACTACGAGGTTACAATACATTTGTTCTTGCACACCAAGTGGAGCAAGTGTATTATCTACCTTATCCATGCACAAAGCTCAGTGCTTGGTGGGTGGTATATAAGGTGAATCCTCGTGAGTGGTTATATACTCCTGGGGATGATGGTTACCATGATAGTGAAGAAGTTGAAGAAGTGTACCAAGAAGAAGAGTTGCCCGACACTTTTACCGTCAAGCCTGGTGCAGGACTCGATCAATTAGTTGGAGATGTTGAAGATGTAGAGACAGATGATATGTGTAAACGGAAATTAAAACAGGTCACGATGAAAGATCGTTGGGCTGGTTTAAGGAGTAGGGCACATGATAATGATGTTGATGAATTTTGAAAGTGATTACAAGTAACGTTTTCTTTTAGCTAGTAACATGAATTTTGTATATCTTATTTGCATATATAATGATTATCTATTAAAATAGGATGGCATCAAAGAAGAGTAAGAAGATGCATCCGACGAGGGGGTTCTTCCCCTCTAGAGCTGAGGACGCTTTCGCTGGTGCCTCATTGACCAGGAGCAGACACTCTCAGCTGCTGGGGTACGTTCGGAGCAGCTCTAGGGTTTCGTCACAACAGTCCACACAGGTAAGTTTAACTATTCTTTGAAAAATTCTTTAAATTCAATTTCCAATTAAACTTACTTATGAATCATTTGAATGTTGTAGTCCTCACCGACTGACTCAGTGGCTACGGCGCCAGTTGAGCTTGGCTACCCTTCGGTGAGCCAGCCCTCGGCCAGCCAGCCCTTGGCTGGCGAGCCTTCGGTTTCTAAGCCGTTAAACTCGACCGTGACGAGCCTTCTGGGTCACCAGACGTGGTGCCCCAGCAGACGTGGAGGATGAGGAGGACCTCACTTTGTCAGTCCTCCTGCGCTCCCTTCACAGAGGATCGTGATTCGTCCGGTTGGAGACAGGTAATAAAATCGTAGTGTTCAATTCTGGTTTCTTTTTGTTACTTAAGTAGTGAATCAATAAATGTCTTGCAGTGCTTGGTACGACATGTCTTTCACCGGTGAGAGACACCATAGACCGTTGAACAGTGTTCTCAGGTCCTTAGTGCGTTTGCACTATCCCGGGGTCATCGACGGTGTGCCTGCTACTTCATGGGAGGATTACGCACGCGCCCATCACCAGGAGCACGACAACGTTCAGGAGACCGTATGGGCCAATTTTATGGTAAGTATGTTAAATAAAGTTTCTAAGTTCTTACTATTAAACTCTTTTAATTTACATCTCTTCAATATATTCTTTATCACAGGAAAGGCATATTTTAGAGGACCCGGACGACCCTCGCATGTTGGAGGATGCGAGGAAAGTGTTTCACGTCAACGCTGCAAAGGCGGTTCGGCAAGCTTTGTCGAGCGCTCGTATTCAAGTTATTAATGAGCACTTTAAGGCAAACCAGGACCACGTGCTACACTTCCGGCAGGAGAGCGAGAGGCACCTGACGGAGGAAGAGTACGTGCAGGTACGCGGGCTGTAGTAAATATTTTTTCTGAGCATGGGGCAGATGCATCAATGGTATTTTTAACGACCTACAACTATGCGCAGGGCCATGTGAGCTGGTTGCAGGGTCGGTCCGACGCATACCGGGCCCTTTGTCGGTACTGGGCTAGCGATGAGTTTAAGGCTAAGTCCTAGAGGGCTTGAGGGTGCAGATGGGTTGAGGGGAAGCACAGCCACGGCCAAGATAACTACTTGCGTTTAGCTAAACACATGGTAAGTGTATCTAACTTATCTTTATATATTCATAATATATTGTTCGTACTTACACGTATTGACAGGAGCGCGAGACGGGGCTGCCGCCGACCCCTGCTGAGATCTGGAAGAGAGGTCACAGGGACCCTTCTCAGCCCCAGGTGTGCAGTCAGGCCGTAGCCGAGCGGTTGGTAAGTGTAGAAATCATTCATAGTAAATTTAACTATATGAATTGATGAAGTTACACGGTTTTCTTATTTTTCAGGCTAGGTACGGGGAGGAGGCTAGGAGGATACACGGCACAAATTTTGATTGGGAACATGAACCAATCGATCCTCAAGCCGCGTATGCAAGCGGAGGTGGAAAAGCCCACGGAAGGTGAGTTCATAAGTCATTTTATCATTTTCAATTCAAAATATTCTAGATATTTCAATTCCATATTACTGATTCTTTTTTATAGGCTCGCTATATTCAATGGAGTTGTCGACTCGAGGGCGGCGAGACCTGCGAGAGGCAGCTCCACACAGTCTTCGTCAGCAGGCCCGAGTCGTCGTGTCTCGCAGGTGGAGACTCTCGCCCGTCAGGTCCAGGAGAGTCGTGAGCAGTATCAGGCGGCGATGGAGGCACTGAGGGCGGCGATGGAGGCCACCATCTCCTACCAGCGATCTTGCATGGAGCAGATGCGGCAGATGATGGAGATGCAACGACAGACGATGATGGTAAGTTAAAGTAATTTAAATTTATCACATTCTTAATAATATGTAATAACTTATAACGTTTGCAATGACAGAGTTTCTTTCAAGGCCGCGAAGCCCAGGGGTTGCACCTCGAGCTACCTCCACTGCCACTGCCAATTTCACCGCCAGAACTGGAGCTACCGCCGCCGATGCACATTTCTCCAGGTTTTCAGGTAATCAAAAACGTTCTTAATCAATTCTAGTCAAAAAATAAAGTTCTAAACTAATCCATATGTCAAACAACTTCTATGTGTTGCGAGGATCGGCGACGGAGGCTCAAACTCCGTCGTCGTCTATACCAGCGCCTGGACTGATGCGCGGCGAGGACGTTGGCGGCTCTGGAGGTAGCGCTAGCGGATAGGCTCTATTTTTTTCTATTGTTGTGATGAGATGCGAGACACTTTTGTGTTGTGATGAGATGCGAGATACTTTTGTGTTGTGATCGATTGAAATGTTATATGTTGTCTTTTGTGTTGTCTCTGTCGTGTTTCTGGCCATCGGGCCGGGCATAATGTTTTTTTTCTAAAATAAAAACCTTAATTGCGACGGCTTTTTATACAGTACCGTCACAAATAAGGTTACATCCGTTGCAAATTAGCCTATGTTATTTGCGACGGCTTGAATATGGCCGTCGCAAATAGGTCTTTATTTGCGACGGCCACAGCCGGCCATTGCAAATTGTCTTGTCGGGCCCATCCTCTGGGCCTGGGAACTTATTTGCAACGGTGGTCATCGCAAATAAACTTAATTGCGACAAAAAACGAGCGACGGTCTCACACCGTCGCAAATAATCGGGTTTCCTGTAGTGTAAGGCTCTGTTTGGTACAGCTTCTCAACCAGCTTTTTTATAAAAATAAGCTGCGGGTGTACCAAACAGTCAGCTTCTCCAGTAGCTTATTAGTTCAGCTGCTTCTCAGAATGAACTAAAAGCAGGATATAAGTTTAAGCTGCTGTTCACCAGCTTTTCAAACAAGCCGCTTTTTTAACAAGTTTAAGCTGTGCCAAATAGGGCCTAAGTCTCCAAGTTGAAGCGATTTTTCCCGAACTCTTTTATTGTAAGCTTTGGCCACCCTGAGCTTTTCCTTCTCATTATCCTTCAAAGCTTCCATTTGGCCTTCATATACTTCATCTATATTTTCCATCATCAACTCTTGA
The DNA here is from genome assembly GCA_030760725.1 of Neostapfia colusana. Taxonomy (NCBI): domain Eukaryota; kingdom Viridiplantae; phylum Streptophyta; class Magnoliopsida; order Poales; family Poaceae; genus Neostapfia; species Neostapfia colusana. The sequence goes on along the minus strand of JASWHV010000019.1, from coordinate 2,822,087 downwards.
TACTCCTCAGCTAAAAGGTTGTTCTGTTGGGCCACTCGATAGGCTTGCAACTTGATTTCTACCGGTATAACGGCTTCTTGTCTGTATACAGGCTCAAAAGGGGTTACCTTGGTAGCACCGTGTTTGGAAACTCTATGAGCTTACAATGCTTTGTTCAACGTCTCGTGCCACCATCTTGGGTTCTCTCTTATATTCTTTTTGATGAGCTTGATCAATATATTGTTGCTAGCCTCAGCTTGTCCATTAGTTCGAGCATAGTATGTTGAAGAATTTAACAGTTTTATCTTAAAAGATTTGGCAATCTCTCTAAGTTGAGAAGATATGAACGTTCCTCCTTGATCTGTGGTTAGAGTTTGTGGAACGCCGAATCTATGAATGATATGCTCTAGGATAAAGATGGTCACCACTTTGTGCGTGTTGCTTCTTCAAAGGAACGACCTCTGTCCACTTGATGAAGTAGTCCATAGCAACGAACACGAAGCGATGTTTCTTTGATGACAAAGGGTGTATCTGTCCGATGAAGTCCAGGCCTCATCCTTACGGTAGGATGCAACATACTAGCCGGGGCGAGTTGTATGTCTCCAAATCTCTGCACGCCTCACACCCAATGTAGTATTTGAAACAATCCTCTTACATGGTTGGCCTATAAAACCCTTCTCTTTTGAGAATCCACTTCATCATGTGGGCAGATTCATATGTACCATAAAGACCCTCGTGTACCTCACCCATGGTATCTTTTGTTTGCTCATTGTGTAAACATCTTACGAGAAGTCCATCAATGGTTCAGCGATACAAATCATCGTTGATTAGTGTATATTACAAAGCTTGACGCCAAACCTTTCTATCTTTGCATGTACTTGGGTCTTTGATGCATTCTATTAACACTATCCTCCAATCTTCTATCACCAACACGTCTAACTCGGGGCGAATTGCTTTGTTTCTCCTTAGTTTCATTATTCTTGGACAAATGTCGGGCATGTTCTCACGTAGAACCCCCCCTCTTTTTACTTCATAGCCTGATACCTGCTGTGCCAAGTTGTTTGCTCTCCAGTTTTCTTCTCTAGGGATTTGCTAGCACAGAAAGTATCCAAGGTTCTATGATGTCTAGGCATCGTTCTTGGTAATCATTCAAAATCACATCGAAACAATGACTTTCCCCACTGAGTTGTTGGATGATTAGCTTGGAATCGCCGAAGGCCTCAACATCTTTGACCTCCATGTCGACCAAGTGCTCCAAACCACTCAACAATGCCTCATACTCGGCTTGGTTGTTGGTACAAGCAAAGTTTAGCCGAGTAGAAAGCTCATAGGTGATGTTCATTGGTGAAACCAGTACACAACCAATCCCTTGGCCCTTATCACAAACCGATCCATCAAAATTGAGCTTCCAAGGACATACCTCAACAAGACATTCATCTTCAAGTTGCACGTTGTGTTCCACGATGAAGTCAGCTACGACTTGGCCTTTAATACTCCGGAGAGGTTCATACACCAAATCGTATTCTACCAGAGAGTATGCCTATTTACCTAACCCGCCGCTTAGAATTGGTTGTTGCAACATATGTTCGACAATGCCATGTTGACATGTCACAAAACATGTACTTGGGAGAATATAATGCTGAAACTTAGAGCAAGTGTAGTAAAGAGATAAGCATAGTTTCTAAAAAAATGTACCTTTTCTCGACATCTAACAATATTCTACTTAGTAAGCTACAGAGTACTCTTTACCTTGGATTTCCTGAGTTAGAATAGCTCCTATAACTTGGTCTTGAGCAGCCATGTAAGTTTAAAAGATTGTCCAATATTTGGTGCTTGCAATACTGGAGGATTGATCAAGTAATTCTTGATTCTCTTGAAAGTTTCCTTCGGTTTTGCCCCCAAGTGAACTCTTTCTCATGTTTAAGCTTCAACAGAGGCATGAAGGACCCAATCCTTTCGGCCAAGTTAACAATGAATCTCCTTAAGCAGTTGATCTTTCCTTGAAGACTCTAGACATATTTCTCATATGTCGGCTCTCTTATTTTCTTGATAGCTTCTACTTTCTTGGGGTCAACTTCTATGCCATGCCCGTGCATGATGAAACCCAAGAAATGTTCAGCCTACACACCGAAAGCACACTTGAGAGGGTTCATCTTTAGTCCATATCTTTTCATCTCTCGAAGGCTATCTTCAAATCAGCCATATGACCTTGGAATCCAGCCGATTTAACCACAATGTCATCAATGTAAACCTCAAGGATGTCACCTAATAGATCATGAAAGATCAAGTTCATGGCCCTTTGCTACGTTGCACCGGCATTCTTCAACCCAAAAGTCATCACGATCCACTCGAAGAATGTAAATGCCTCAGTTTTTGACACATTCAAAGTGTTCATCATCACACACACACACACACCTCATTTGAAGATAGTTGATGAACACATTTGAAGAGCAAGTAACCATTATCAACATGCTCACTAGAGAATAAACTCACAAATGCAAAAGTGGTATTTCCCACATGCATCATCTAGGGGCTGGACATTTGGAAAACTCCTACACCATGCTAGGAATGTCCATGCCAAGTTTCACCCAAATTCAAAACCTTTTTGAGGTCCTTTTGGGTATAGCATGAAAGAGGGTAGTTTGAACCCAAATTCAAATTCAAACTATTTTTATCCCATGGATTCAAAAGTGGGAGGCATATTCTTACTCATCACATTTTTGTGAGCTCACACACCAATTTTCACTCCATTTGGAGTTAATCTTGACATGAGCTAAGGGTAGCAAATTCAAACTTTATTTGAACTTCAAACTGAACATGTGCTGAAATTTAGTCAAACCAAATCCAATTTGAATTCTAACCAATTCAAATGGCTCAGGGGTAGATAATTCAAATCACCATGGGCTTTGTGGGGACTACTGTTTACAACAGTAATATGAAGTTAAGTTCAGAGGTTAAAAGGGAAATGGGACCCACATGTCAGCCACTGGAGAGAATTCTACCGACTGAAGACTGAACCCGGTTACTCACACCCGACCGAGCTGCCGCCACGGCGAAGAAACAGCGAGGACAGGAGCTGCTTGCCGCCCTCGGCCGATGAATCGCCTCTCGGGGCCCTTATCTACGCGCCCGAGCGGTCGCAGGGGGTTTTCACCGCTGCCCCGACGCATCCCCGCCCAGAAAACTGAAACTCCTCGACGCCCGGTTGAACTCTCGGTTCCTCATCGCCCGGCCGATCCAGTGATCCTCCCGGCGATCTGAGACCAGCACCAGGTGCTTCAAGCCCTCTTCGACACCCTCGCGTCGGTTCCAGGCTTGGAGCAGTCCTCCCCGAGCTCCACCGCGATGATCCTTTCTCTGCCGGGTCAGCTCGAGCCACCACCGCGGGAACGATCCGTCCGGCCACCACAGCCCACTGTTCACCGAGCTGTGAACAGCAAAGAGGTTCGCCTTTAGTCCCTCTTTCACTCCCGCGAGCTCCGGCAGCGTGAAAAAGACTGCTCACGCCGGAATTTCATATCTTCGCGACGATGTGCAAAAGTGGAGTCTGCACTGATCCGCGAAATTCGTAATCCACACTGCACCACTCATCCTCTCGTGGAGAGGATCACTTCTAGGTGCCCGTACGAGTCCATAGGAGCAGGAATCACGAAGAACTGTCGAGGGAAACCGCTGTTCTTCTAGTTTTAGTAGAAATCCCGATTTCTGGCCTAGGTCGCACGGTGACAGCCCAACACAACCCTTCCCGAGCTCCGTGGAGCTCATGTCGACCTTTCCTAAGGTCCACTGATGCTTCCCGACCGTTTGCTCGATCGATTGGGGTGCTAGGGAGGTCGGCCGACACGGCCGAAGTTCTCCTGAGGTTGCCGCTCGTCGCCGACCATGTACCGGCCATTTTCATGATGAACTGAGCCCGGAATCATGCTCCCTGAGTGGAAGTAGGCAGGGGCGGCTATAATCTTGGAGTTTGGAGCACCACAGAGGCTGCCGGCGAGCTCTCTGGCGAGGTGTCGCGGCGTCAGAGCACGGGCGGCGAGAGGTAGACGAAGGGGTGGGTCCCGGCTGTCAGCGGCTCGGATTTTAAATCGGGATCAGTCTGTGGCTCGGATCTGGTGTGCTGGCGCGCAAAAACCCTGTAGACCCCGGTGTGCCATCGCTCCAGCGTCCAATACGTGTACTGTGGACCCACCGGCAGATTTGAACTTTTCCCCGATTTTTGGAATTCATTCAAACTTCAAATCCTCATAACTTTGGCTAGGGACATCCAAATCAAGTGAACCAAATTTTGTTGGATTCAGATCTCTGAGTACTATCCAGCAAATCAAGTTTCACTTCCTGAAAATCCTTATTTCTCCAGAATTAATTCCTCAAATTTAAACTGTTTGGAACTTTAACTGGAGAATACTGTGGAGGAAAATTCTGAAATTTTTCTGGGATGTTCACCAAAATATCCATGAACTACCATAAAAATTTTAGATCCATTTGATCTCATTTGATCCACCTAATGGTGTGATTAATGAAACTGTTCCAGAGAAAATAGAAAATGTTCAGAAACATTTTTCAGAATTTCTCTGAAATTGTTTAGCTCATATCTTTAGCTAGGAACCTTCAAAGTTGGTGAGACCAACTCCATTAGAACCCTCTGAAAATCTAGTTTTCAGAAAGTCATGGATTGCTCCATGAAAATCCCTAGAACACCATAAGAGCTCCAATTAAGGTCAAGTACATAATTATTTGTGGAGAGCTCAAATGAGCTTTGCTGTAATTAAAACTTGGCCAAGTCTCTGTTTAGATTGTAACCAAACCACAGTAAAAATTTCAGAGTCATTGGGTCTGTCTAGTGAAACTTATAAACTTCACAAGTTTAAATTTCAATCAAATGCATTTAAATTAATACATATACTTGTTACCTCATGTAGTCGCTAAGGTCGAGGAGGAACCCGAAGTCCTAGACTTCGTTACTCTGGAAGAGCAGCTAGCCTACGACCAAGAGCAGCAAGGCAAGCTCCGGTTTGCATTCGCCTTTTTATAAAGTTTTATTGTTTTGGGCACTTACTTGAGTATTATTATTTCTTGCACTAGAGTCTTGTTTGAAAACCCAAATGTATAGCCAAGAAAGCCATGGGTTGGAATTAGGATTTAAAACCCCATTAGCTACTGCAATGCTAAGATAGTGTAGGATTCGGTACAAGTCAAGTAGTTGGAACTACTCGCGAGCATAGGCTAGAGGCACTCGACTCGGGTAGAGATAGCACATGATACACATGGCAAGAAAAAAATGAGACCGAGCGGAGAGTAAGAGCAGCAGGACTTTGGGGCCTGTGTGCTATAGCTCTGTTTGTGTCGATTGAGGACCGAGCCGTGTGCGGGCCTGTTGAACAAGCTAGAACAGTACCGAAGACCTACCGGCTATATGGGAACCGGGAAACCGATGTAACTCGGGTAGCTGGGTGTTGAGGCATAGCTGGTCGTTCAGAGGGTAGGTTGAGAGCTCGAGGTGTAAATCGGCTGGCGGCACTGAGATGCGCGTGCAGAGACCTCTTGCTCGGGGTGATTGGACCGGTTCAACATTGTCACACCCGGTTTTTCCGAAGAAAACAACCAAGTGAATATCACATGTATGCCAGGATCATTTTCTCATACATGTGATGACAAATAGTGAAGCATCATTTATTACAAGCCAGGGGTCGAATATAAATAAGTCTTACATCGCAAATGTCTCAATGGACAATAGTACGTTCATCACAAGTAAATAAACTAGCAGCGGAATATTATTCTTTAGGGCTCCATCACAGGCGTTGCCCGGGGGTCTTCATGAACCTAAAAACCTTCCTCGGGTCCAAAATCTTGGTCATTATACACCACCTCATTATCTTGACCTGAGCAGCAATATAAACCAACAAATATGCAAGGTTGAGTACCAATGGTACTCAGCAAGTGTGGGAAAATTATAGCATGCATGGCTAGAACAAGGAGAGGTTGAACTCATGGTTAAAACACTACGCAATTAATACCTATCACCTTAGCTTATTAAGCACCTACATTACTACACAGGTGAAATGGTCCCAATCTCCCATCCCATCATTGTAATCCAATAACCATAACATCATTACCAATGTTAAGCTCCCCGCTTAACTTCCAAAACCATTAATCCTCTAATCATGAATAAGTCCAGGCCGCTCTTAACCGTGAGCACGACTGTCAAGACAGTTTTGACTCTGCAGAGTTTGTACCACTGTACCCACAAGTAGTGATTTCATCCCCCGTTGCCGGGTGGACTAAAAGAACCTCCATTATGCCAGTGGCTACGATCCACATTCACACTTCCCAGGTGTGCAGCCAGGAGATTGTAACACCCCAAATTTTGATTCAAAACCCTAAACCATGTTCAGAGGGGAATCTAAAAATTTTTGGACGTGTTGCATGTTTTGCAAAAATTCAAATTCAAACTGGAATTCAAATAATACTCAAAACAGAAAAGAAAAGGAAAAAGAAAAAGAGAAACGGGAAAAAAACTGGCCAGTGGGCCAAAACCCGCCAGCCGGCCCAGCTTTCCCCGCGCAGCCCGCCCCCGCGCGCGCCGCGCTGCCTCTCACAGACGGGTGGGACCCGCCTGTCATCCCTAACCCCGCGACCCCGGACTTTTCCCCGAGCGCGCGCGATCTTAACCGATCGGAAAACCCGTCCCGCAGCCCGAATTCCGGTCCCAGAGGACTCCAACTCGATCACAACAGACCCACCGCCCTTCCCCGGCTATAAAAACCCCAGCTCCGATCATTTTTTCCCACGCGATCGCCGATTTTTACTCCGGTGAGCACCGAGACTTCGCCGGTGAATTCTGGCCGATCTAAGCTCGGAAACTCTGATCTAACTCGCTGGTCTTGATCCACCGCCTCCGGGGAACTTTGCAGGTGCAGAAAACTCGGAGAGTTACGGTGTAAACACAGCGCCGACGAGCTTCGCCGTGGTTTTGCCTCGGACCTCGCCGCCGATCACTTTCCAGGACCCCCGAGCTCGAGAAAACCCCCGAGGTGAGATCCCTGACCTCCCCTCTACCGATCTATGCCATAAGATCACAGTTTTAGGCAGAATTCTCGAGGATCCGAAACTTGCCGGCGAGATCGCCGCTTCCCGCCGCCGTGCGCCGCCGGCAGCGCCGCCCGCGCTCGATCAGAATTCACACTTATGAAACCACACTTACACTTCATACAAACCACACATTCACATTTATGAAATTCATTCACCATTATATGTGTTGTGTTTCAGTTTTAAATAAATTCCTTATATTAAACTACTACACCTTTTCACTACCAAGTATGTAAGAAAAGTATTTTTCTTCTCCATATGTGCCTTCATAATTTCTATCAACCCTAAACTGAATTCTTTGGATTTTAGAAACTCCATTTATCTTTTACTAATTGCTATATTTTCAGATTTATATTCCTATGCATAATTGTGTATTTTATTATGAAATTAGTAATACACATCATCTAAACAGAATAGGTTCTGGTCCTAAATAATTTAAAATCATATTTTGACATTGGCTTCTGATGTAGACTATTTCATAATTATTTTCCTTATTTTTCTATAACTATTCTTTACTTCAAAATGTGTCCCTATACTAATAAATGTGAATAATAAATGAAACAGATTCATTTCAGCCCAAAAATAGATTTTTATCTCACTCCAAAGTTTTCTAAGTACTGAGAAAGTTTTTAATTAATTTTGACAATTACGTTTGTCCCCCTTTTTAATTTTTTAAACACTAGTTACATATTCAATTTTCTAAATTAAATACTAAACAGGGCTAAAATAATGAATTCACCCCATTACAGGGTCTATAATATTATTTTCATAATTTCCAGGGGTCTAGCTGCACTTATCAGAGGTGTTTTTCCTAATTTCTATTAAGTCCAGGGGTTAAAACTGATTTTAAATGAATTTACATGATTTTCTGGAGTTCCAGGGGCTAGATCTGAAGTTTCCGGGGCTAGCACTCAATTCCAGAGAACCCCAGGGGGTAGCACGTAAGAATTTCAGTCTTTATAACGCGGGGCTGACGTGGACCGTCCGATTTTAAACCGACGGCTGAGATTATAACATCGAACCGCTACGCGGGGTTTTAAAGTCTACCGTGCGATTTAAAATAAACGGCGCACAAGCGGCCACGTCGCTCTGATCGAGCGCGGGCGGCGCTGCCGGCGGTGCACGGCGGCGGGAAGCGGCGATCTCGCCGGAAAGTTTCGGATCTTCGAGAATTCTGCCTAGAACTGTGATTTTATGGCCTAGATCGGTAGAGGGGAGGTCAGCGATCTCACCTCGGGGGTTTTCTCGAGCTCGGGGGTCCTGGAAAGCGATCGGCGGCGAGGTCCGAGGCAAAACCACGGCGAAGCTCGTCGGCGTTGGGTTTACACCGTAACTCTCCGAGTTTTCTGCACCTGCAAAGTTCCCCGGAGGCGGTGGATCAAGACCAGCGAGTTAGATCAGAGTTTCCGAGCTTAGATCGGCCAGAATTCACCGGCGAAGTCTCAGTGCTCACCGGAGTGAAAATTGGCGATCGCGTGATAAAAACCGATCGGGGCTGGGGTTTTTATAGCCGGGGGAGGGCGGTGGGTCTGTTGTGATCGAGTTGGATTCTTCTGGGACCGGAATTCGGGCTGCGGGACGGGTTTTCCGATCGGTTAAGATCGCGCGCGCTCGGGGAAAAGTCCGGGGTCGCGGGGTTAGGGATGACAGGCGGGTCCCACCCGTCTGTGAGAGGCAGCGCGGCGCGCGCGGGGGCGGGCTGGCGCGGGGAATCTGGGCCGGCTGGCGGGTTTCGGCCCACTGGCCGGTTTTTTCCCGTTTCTCTTTTTCTTTTTCCATTTCTTTTCTGTTTTGAGTATAATTTGAATTCCAGTTTGAATTTGAATTTTTGCAAAACATGCAACACGTCCAAAATTTTTTTTAATTCCCCTCTGAACATGGTTTAGTGTTTTGAATCAAAATTTTGGGGTGTTACAGCTCTACCCCCTTAAAAGAAATCTCGTCCTCGAGATTGGTGTTTCTAAGAAAACAATTCCGGAAATTGTGCCTTGAGCTCATCTTCCCGTTCCCAGGTAGCTTCCTCTTCTGAATGATGCTTCCACTGCACCTTGCACATCCGGATTCTCTTGTTTCTGGTGAGGCGTTCCATCGTCTCCAAAATCTTGTATGGTTGCTCGGCATAAGACAAATCTTCAGCTACATCTACTTCATTCATGGGTAACACCTCTTCAGGCGTCCTCAGACATTTCTTGAGTTGTGACACATGAAATACATCGTGCACGTCCGATAGATGAACCGGTAACTCTAGTTGGTACGCCACTTCGCCTTTTCTTTCCAAAACTTGAAAGGGTCCGATGTATCGAGGTGACAACTTCCCTTTCACCTTGAACCGACGAAGTCCTCTGATAGGGGACACCTTGAGATAAACATAGTCTCCCACGTTGAAAACGAGTTCTCTTCTTCGTACATCGGCATAGCTCTTTTGGCGTGTTTGTGCTATCCTCAAATTGTTGCGAATCTCCCTCACCTTCGCCTCGGCTTCTTGTAGCACTTCTGGACCAAACACTTTACTTTCTCCTGTTTGGTTCCAAAATAGGGGAGTTTTGCACTTCCTTCCATACAAAGCTTCAAACGGTGACATCTTCATACTAGCTTGATAACTGTTGTTATAGGAAAACTCCGCATACGGTAAGTTCTTGTCCCAACTCCTATTGTTTTTGAGTGCACATGCCCTTAACATATCTTCAAGGATCTGATTGGTTCTCTCCGTCTGCCCGTCAGTTTGGGGATGATAGGCAGAGCTGAAATTCAGATGGGTTCCCATGGTTTCATGCAACTTTTGCCAAAACCTCGAGGTGAACTGTGTCCCTCGATCCGACACTATCTTCTTTGGCACTCCATGGTAACACACAATCCTTGACATGTACAATTCTGCCAATTTGGATCCGCTGTAGCTTTCTTTCACAGGAATGAAATGAGCTACCTTGGTTAGCCTATCAATAATGACCCATATTGAATCATACCCGGATTGGGTCCTAGGCAATCCCACGACAAAATCCATGCTGATTTCTTCCCATTTCCATTCAGGTACTTTAAGTGGTTGCAATAATCCCGCGGTTCGTTGATGTTCAGCTTTCACCAACTGACATGTGTCACATAGGGCAACATGTTCCGCGACATCTCGCTTCATGCCATACCACCAATACCTGCCTTTGAGGTCCTGGTACATCTTCGTACTCCCAGGATGAATGGAATAGTCAGAATCGTGAGCCTCCTTCAAAATTAATTCACGGATCTCTTTTACTTCTGGCACACAGATCCTTTTCCCGTGCCACACCGTTCCCTGTTCATCCTCTCTAAAACCAGGAGCTTTATTTTCCTTAATGAGTTGTCTGATCTCTTGTATCTTCTCATCATTCTTTTGGCCCTCGCGTATGTCTTGCTCGAGTGTGGAGTCCACTTCCATGGCGATGGCTTCACCACTATTTACTAGACATAGATTGAGCCTTATAACCTCGTCCTTCAATTCTGCGGGCATGTCCTTCAAGCTCAACTTATTGACCTGCACTTTCCGACTCAAAGCATCGGCCACGACGTTTGCTTTTCCGGGATGATAGTTGATGCCTATATCAAAGTCATTGATTAGCTCTAACCATCTCCTTTGTCTGAGGTTGAGATCTGGCTGTGTGAATATGTACTTCAAACTCTTATGATCCGTATATATCTCTGTCCTCTTCCCCATCAAATAGTGCCGCCAAATTTTCAACGCGTGTACCACTGCAGCTAGTTCTAGGTCATGTGTAGGATAGTTCTTCTCGTGCTTCCGAAGCTGCCGGGACGCATAAGCCACGACATGTCCTTCTTGCATGAGAACACATCCCAACCCATTTCCAGAGGCATCGCAGTACACTGTGAAATTCTTCTGCATATCTGGCATAACCAACACTGGGGCTGTTGTCAATCTCTTCTTTAGCTCCTGAAAGCTCGTATCGCACTGTGGCGTCCAGGTGAATGTGATTCCCTTTTCCAACAGTTTGGTGAGAGGTCTCGAGATCTTGGAGAATCCCTCAATAAACCGTCGATAGTATCCAGCCAATCCCAAAAAGCTTCGAACTTCCCCGACATTTTCAGGGGTTTTCCACTTCTGGATATCTTCGATTTTGATGGGATCTACGGAGATTCCTCCCTCTGAGATTATATGTCCTAAAAAGGGAACTCTCTTCAGCCAAAACTCACACTTGCTCAACTTGGCATATAGTTGGTGTTCTCTCAGCCTCTGTAACACCAACCTTAGATGTTTCTCATGTTCTTCTTCATCTTTGGAGAAGACGAGAATATCATCTATGAAAACCACCACAAATTTGTCCAAATATTCCATGAATACCTTGTTCATGAGATACATGAAATATGCCGGGGCATTGGTTAGCCCAAAAGGCATGACAGTGTATTCATACAGTCCGTACCGAGATACGAAAGCTGTCTTGGGAATATCAGATTGCCTTATCTTGAGTTGGTGGTATCCCGACCTGAGATCAATTTTCGAGAACACACAAGCTCCCCTCAACTGATCAAACAAGTCTTCAATGTGAGGCAATGGGTACTTGTTCTTGATGGTTACCTCATTCAAAGCACGGTAATCCACGCATAACCTTTGGGTTCCATCTTTCTTGGGCACAAATATCACCGGAGCTCCCCATGGTGAGGAACTAGGGCGAATATACCCCTTCTCCGTCAGTTCTCTCAAATGATCCTTGAGCTCTTCTAGCTGCTTGGAGTCCATTCGATAAGGTCTCTTGTATATCGGGGCTGTTCCCGGTACTAGCTCAATTGCGAATTCCACGTCACGGTCGGGAGGCATACCTGGCAACTCCTCCGGAAAAACATCTGGATATTCCCTGATGCTCCTGATTTCCTCAACTTTCACCTCCACTTGATTTAATTTAATGTCCCTCCCAGGCTCGTGTATTGTTATGAACTTTACTCTGGTACCACTGGGGTGAGTTAATTCCACCGTTCTGGTCGAACAATGGATGATTCCTTTATGTTTGGTCAACCAATCCATACCCAAAATAATATCTATCCCTTGTGAATCTATCACTATGAGGTTAGCAGTAAATACTACCCCATTAATGTCTAGGCTCACTTTGGGACACACTTGTCTTGTCCTTATTTCTCCACCTGGAGAGTTTACGGCTAGCATATGGTTCATTTGTGTGGTTGCTAGGTCATACTTCTTAACAAACCCTTGAGCAATGAACGAGTGGGTAGCACCAGAATCAAACAGCAGAGTTGCAAGGTGTAAATTGGCAGGAAACTTACCAACTACCACGTCGGGTGCCTCTTGTGCTTCCTCCATAGTGACGTGGTTCACCCGTCCTCTCACTACATTCTGCTGTTGTGGCGGCGCAGGCTTCTTCTTTGGGCATTTATGGGCGTAGTGCCCCACTTCACCACAGCTGAAACATTGCACCCCAATCTTAGATGCTGGGCCCTTGTGGTCTTGGGGTTGGTTTGGGGGTCCTTGCACTGCTGGTCGAGGTGGATATGCGGGGCGAGGCTGCTGCGCAAACTGACGTTGCAGCTGTGCTGGTACTGCGGGTGGCCTGTAGTTTGGGTTGTACCCTCTCGGTGCTGAATAGGGTACCGCAGCACGGCTCGTCTGCCCCGTAGGTTGCTGCATCATACGTGGGCGGGTGTTGCTCCCTGAGGCCTGATGTGATCACCCCGCCTTCCTCTTATTCTCATTTTCCAGGGCCTTTAGCTTCCTTTCCACCACAAATGCTCTGTCCACCATCTTTTGAAAGCTTTCATACTCATTTGAGGACATTGCACACTGCATTTCTGCGGTAAGCCCTTCCACGAAACAATCTTGTTTCTGCTCATCGGTCTCTATGTCTCGTGGAGCATAACGGGATAGTTGAGTAGATTTAGTGAGGTATTCCCTCACCGTCATGTTTCCCTGCTGCAGTCCCAAAAACTCCTTCCTCTTGTTTTTGAGTTCACCTCTTGGGATGTAATGGTTGCGGAAGCTACGCTTGAACTCTTCCCAAGTGATGTTCTCAGGGTCATGATGGGCGGCCACGTAGGCGGTCCACCAATCAGCAGCAGGTCCCTGCAATTGATGAGAGGCAAACAGCACCCTCTCATACCCTTGGCATTGTATAATCCCCATCTTACTTTCAATGGTCCTCAGCCAATCATCTGCCTCCAGAGGTTCAGCAGCACTTGCAAACTTTGGAGGTTGAGTTCCTAGAAACTCACCCAACCTTGGTTGGCGTGGTGCAGCTTGTGGAGGTGGAACTTGATGCAAGTTGGCCACCACTTGAGTCAAGTTCTGGATAAGCTGATTTTGATTCTCCAGCATTTGGTGGAGAGGACCAACTTCTTCCCGGCGACCACCCCTGTCCTGGCCTCCAGAAAGATGAGGGTTGCATGCCTCATCGTTGTGGTTGGCGGGGTTGGCAGCACGTCCTTTTCCTCTTCCGGCCATCTGGCAGAATCAACCAATGTCAATTTGAAATCATTTAGTATCATCTTACTACTTTCATTAGTTTGCACTTTGAAGTGTTGAGGCTTTGTTATACTTTTACGGGGATTCATATCTCACACCAAATAAATGCACTATTATTTCCTGTGGGTTCACACACCAAAGCAAAACAATCTGAAGACGAGGCTGTGGACAATTGCCCATGGCTTCCACAACTCACGTCACACACCAAGCATCATCACACCATTAACTACGTAACGACTCGACTACTCGACCTCTTGCTAGCTAGGGGAGAGACTCTACACTACTCGTCCTCTTGAGCTGGCTCCTCACGATCTTCCTCCTCATTTCGGCTACCTTCTGACTCTGCTTTGGGTGGGGAGGCTACTGGTGGAGAAGTGCGACGACGCCTGATCGCTCGGCGATCCGGGGAGTCAGGAGTCCATGGATCACTCACGGTGACACACAGTTCATTCCCATCTCCTCTTTCTCTCGCCTTTAAGCAAGCTCGCAGCAACGCCTCCGTTTCCTTCAGGGTGTCTCGGACATCCTGAAGCTCTTGTTGACACTCCTGCAGTCGAGTGCTGAGCATAGCAGCATCCTCCAAGCACAAGTCCATGTGCTCATGGGAAGTCCCTTGCTGCACCGGTGGGTACTTGTACTCCGTGGTACCACTCTCCCGTTGGAGGACATACATGTACTCAGTTTTGTCCAAGTGGCGACGATAGATGTGACTCTGGCAGGTGATGGCCTCCCAGGTGACATCTTTCTCCGCGTCAACTTGTGTTGCTCGATAAGCTAGAGAGTGGTGAATCTTAAGCAGTTGATTCTCGTGTATAATCCTCATCTCCGAACTCCATTCTTCCCTCTTCTCACGGATGGTCCTGGTGGAGTTATAGTGGATGATTAGCTTGCCCGTATTGCCGGCGGCTTCGAGCATACGTCGAAGACGGCGCAACAAATCTCCTACTGCCAATCCGTAGGAAAGGTACGTCACTGGACGACTCTCCTCTCTTTCGGCAAGGGCAACTACGGGAACTCTCCCTCCTGTGGACTTACGAGCGGTGCGAATCATGCGAACCATCTAAAACAAAAGAATTTAAAATTAGGTTAGATAAATTCTCAAACAAAAATCCTATTTTGAATGAAAGTTGGGGTAAGATGAAGAAAATGACTCCTTTAATAACACTTTTCCACCCACACCTTGGAAAATAGTTTTTAAGAAAATAGGGCCCTTAAATACGTCCATTTCTACCTAGGTCCACGTTCCTACGGGCAACCTTGGCTCTGATACCACCTCTGTCACACCCGGTTTCCGAAGAAAACAACCAAGTGAATATCACATGTATGCCAGGATCATTTTCTCATACATGTGATGACAAATAGTGAAGCATCATTTATTACAAGCCAGGGGTCAAATATAAATAAGTCTTACATCGCAAATGTCTCAATGGACAATAGTACGTTCATCACAAGTAAATAAACTAGCAGCGGAATATTATTCTTTAGGGCTCCATCACAGGCGTTGCCCGGGGGTCTTCATGAACCTAAAAACCTTCCTCGGGTCCAAAATCTTGGTCATTATACACCACCTCATTATCTTGACCTGAGCAGCAATATAAACCAACAAATATGCAAGGTTGAGTACCAATGGTACTCAGCAAGTGTGGGAAAATTATATCATGCATGGCTAGAACAAGGAGAGGTTGAACTCATGGTTAAAGCACTACGCAATTAATACCTATCACCTTAGCTTATTAAGCACCTACATTACTACACAGGTGAAATGGTCCCAATCTCCCATCCCATCATTGTAATCTAATAACCATAACATCATTACCAATGTTAAGCTCCCCGCTTAACTTCCAAAACCATTAATCCTCTAATCATGAATAAGTCCAGGCCGCTCTTAACCGTGAGCACGGCTGTCAAGACAGTTTTGACTCTGCAGAGTTTGTACCACTGTACCCACAAGTAGTGATTTCATCCCCCGTTGCCGGGTGGACTAAAATAACCTCCATTATGCCAGTGGCTACGATCCACATTCACACTTCCCAGGTGTGCAGCCAGGAGATCACTACGAAGCCTTTACAAAGGGATTCCCGACGAGCGTGGGCCCACTGAGGTTTCACCTCTAACAGCATACAAGAGGCTCCAACCCCGCTGCAGTGGCCCCCTCTTGAGCCTTGCGGTTCATATGGTAGTCCAGCTGACACCTACTCCCCGCACCATCCAACACACTCATACTACGCCGGGGATACACCTAATTAATTGGCCAAGCTGCCCCATCTCAGCATGTGGTTGGCACTGTAAAGCCGGGTTACATGCTCCATGAACCGGTCCTTAGGATCCAGGCAAGTACTAAACACAAACCCAAGTCTCGTGCACCCAGCACACAACCAAAACATCCAACTTGCCTTGATCCCTACCTCTACATAATTCACAATGTCTCATTCAAGAGTATGGTAATATAAACTGATGATCTCATTTCCCAAATATCCCATTCTAAGCATGGCTAAGCAAATGCATGTAAATAAATGACATGACAAAAATAAATCCCAACCCAAGCTACAAGGAAACAAGGTAATGCAATTCTAGGGAAACTTTCCTAGCATGGGTTTCATATTTCATTTGACAATGCAAATAATTCATTCTACACATCCTAGCATAGGATCAAAGTGGTCAAGGACACTTGCCTCCTTCTTGCTGCTCTTGAGATGGGTAGTCCTGATCTTGGAAATGAATAACTTGTTCTTGAACAGGTTCTACTTCATACCATCACACATAGCAAAAGAAAAACAACAATCCATAAGACATAGTTCACACTTACACTTCATACAAACCACACATTCACATTTATGAAATTCATTCACCATTATATGTGTTGTGGTTACTTTATGTGTGTTGAGTTGTGGCTTGCATGCACTTTTATCCATGTGCATATGATTCCTACTCTTATGTTCATATTTATACTTACATACTATATATATATATATATATATGTGTGTGTGTGTGTGTTTCAGTTTTAAACAAATTCCTTATATTAAACTACCAAGTATGTAAGAAAAGTATTTTTCTTCTCCATATGTGCCTTCATAATTTCTATCAACCCTAAACTGAATTCTTTGGATTTTAGAAACTCCATTTATCTTTTACTAATTGCTATATTTTCAGATTTATATTCCTATGCATAATTGTGTATTTTATTATGAAATTAGTAATACACATCATCTAAACTGAGAAAGTTTTTAATTAATTTTGACAATTACGTTTGTCCCCCTCTTTAATTTTTTTAAACACTAGTTACATATTCAATTTTCTAAATTAAATACTAAACAGGGCTAAAATAATGAATTCACCCCATTACAGGGTCTATAATATTATTTTCATAATTTCCAGGGGTCTAGCTGCACTTATCAGAGGTGTTTTTCCTAATTTCTATTAAGTCCAGGGGTTAAAACTGATTTTTAAATGAATTTACATGATTTTCTAGAGTTCCAGGGGCTAGATCTGAAGTTTCCGGGGCTAGCTCTCAATTCCAGAGAACCCCAGGGGGTAGCACGTAAGAATTTCAGTCTTTATAACGCGGGGCTGACGTGGATCGTCCGATTTTAAACCGACGGCTGAGATTATAACATCGAACCGGTACGCGGGGTTTTAAAGTCTACCGTGCGATTTAAAATAAACGGCGCACAAGCGGCCACGTCGCTCTGATCGAGCGCGGGCGGCGCTGCCGGCGGTGCACGGCGGCGGGAAGCGGCGATCTCGCCGGAAAGTTTCGGATCTTCGAGAATTCTGCCTAGAACTGTGATTTTATGGCCTAGATCGGTAGAGGGGAGGTCAGGGATCTCACCTCGGGGGTTTTCTCGAGCTCGGGGGTCCTGGAAAGCGATCGGCGGCGAGGTCCGAGGCAAAACCACGGCGAAGCTCGTCGGCGCTGGGTTTACACCGTAACTCTCCGAGTTTTCTGCACCTGCAAAGTTCCCCGGAGGCGGTGGATCAAGACCAGCGAGTTAGATCAGAGTTTCCGAGCTTAGATCGGCCAGAATTCACCGGCGAAGTCTCGGTGCTCACCGGAGTGAAAATCGGCGATCGCGTGATAAAAACCGATCGGGGCTGGGGTTTTTATAGCCGGGGGAGGGCGGTGGGTCTGTTGTGATCGAGTTGGATTCTTCTGGGACCGGAATTCGGGCTGCGGGACGGGTTTTCCGATCGGTTAAGATCGCGCGCGCTCGGGGAAAAGTCCGGGGTCGCGGGGTTAGGGATGACAGGCGGGTCCCACCCGTCTGTGAGAGGCAGCGCGGCGCGCGCGGGGGCGGGCTGGCGCGGGGAATCTGGGCCGGCTGGCGGGTTTCGGCCCACTGGCCGGTTTTTTCCCGTTTCTCTTTTTCTTTTTCCATTTCTTTTCTGTTTTGAGTATAATTTGAATTCCAGTTTGAATTTGAATTTTTGCAAAACATGCAACACGTCCAAAAATTTTTTTAATTCCCCTCTGAACATGGTTTAGTGTTTTGAATCAAAATTTTGGGGTGTTACAAACATTTGGCTAACGGGTGAAAGGTGGTTGCGTACGACGTCCGTGATGGTTGTTATAGGCAACATCGAGTACGGGCGTACGTGACAGGTTACTCGGGTAACCCTGCAGGTGTAAATCGATTATAATCGCCGTCCCTCGCGGTCAGTGAGTACCACTTGTTTACTGTACCGTGACGTAGAAAGAACAGGCTAGTTACATGTTAAAAATGTTGCTGATTGAAAGATGGACTTTGATTGCTAATGATTGCCGTAGTCTAGAGCTAACTAAAGTTCTTTTCAACTTTGGGCAAAGTACATGAGAGAAATGCTTTTCTTGTTTGATTGCGGCTCTCTCATGTGCCTTAGCATAAGGTTCTCCACAACCTGCTGCTAAAACTTGAAAGTAAGGTCCCACTAATTAGGCGAGTCCTTTGCAACTTGTTTTACCTCATGTACCTACCACCCCTCATGTAGAAGTTTCATGTTTAGGCGAGACGGGCCAGACTTGCTGAGCCTTCATGCTCACTGCTTGTGTTTGAAGCTTTTGCACGGTTCTATGAGGAAGGGACTCCCGAGGAGGAGACGGAACCCCAGGAGGGGAACCCCGTCGAGTGGGAGTCGTGCACGCCACCGTGTTAGTGTGCGTGTGTGCTAGCAAGGACACGTTCACGGGCTGAACGTGAACTTGATGCGTAGTCTACGCCTGCGAGTTTGGACCAAACACATTTTGTTGTAAAAATGTTCATAAAACCGTTTATGTAATAAAACTATGCTTCCGCTTTGTACCTTTGATGTGTGATATTCAGTGTTGTGCAACGCAGCACCCCTTAGCGTGATCCTGGCTCGACAAGACCGTGGGGTCGTGTCAGCGTTGGTATCAGATCTCGCTTGAGATTTAACGCACTACAAATGTCATCTTTTTCAAAAAAAATCCAGTGAGGAACGAGTTAGTAGCCCATATAAGGATGTTATTAGTGTATAGAAAGTGGCATACTAAACTAATTGCTTATGTCGGAAAATCGTGCATCTCGGGACGCTTTATGTCTTGGGGGGTGCACGTAAGCGCTGTCCACCAGTGCGCACAAGCTAAAGGGTGGAGCCCCACGGGTGGCAGGTAACCCAACTCGCTTTAATATTCTCTACGACTCTTCATGTCGTTTGGAGTATTCGAGCAACGTCTGTTCCTGGCGTGCGTGGTGCAATTTGGGAGACCCCGTCACATGGTCAGTAACGTGAACACGTAGCTCAAGGTGTGTTTGGCTTGAGAACATCCGGGCGAGTGATGATGGCCGGGTATATGAACTGTATGGATACCGGGCTCGGTGTGCAGCCGAGTCTGACGATTGTGTGAATTATCTGCAGGTAGTCTAACCACGAAATGGTAGACGTGTAGTATCCGTGTGCGAGAGACGTTTAGTGCCCTGAACTAACGAAGCCGGCTAAGTCCGGTATAGGTTTTTCTTTGTGAGGACGTAGTACCGACATGCTCTGGTGACGCATCGACGTCACACTCCATTAAATGAGCAATTTCATTATAAAACTTGAAAGTTTTGATCCAAAGCATTAAAACTTGATGTAACTCCTTCCCTTATTCAGGATATTCAAAGTTATCAAGTTTTCAACTTATAGGATATTAAGGACAGAGTCCCCTGTGTTCAGCTGAGTTAAGGCTGATGTTAATCAGAAGTTAGAGGTTGAGTTCTTTCGAGGTTGGGGTCATATGATACAGTTCTGGAAATATTTGGAAGAGATTTACAACTTTTCTGTTGAGGTCCAGAGGTGTTTCATCCCTTAACCAATCTAAAAATGCAGTAAAGTTGAAACTGTCCAGAAAACAGGGCAGAGCAAAGACTCTCTGTAAACTCTCTGTAAATCGAGCATAACTTCATGCATAAAAATCCAAAAATAGAAAATGAGGTAGTTCTGGAAAGCTTATGAGATGGGTTACAACTTTGTAACAGAAAGTTTTGTCAGATTTGGAGCAGAATTAACTGGAATTCTTGGATCAAATCAGTACCTAAAGCAGGGAGGTGCTGTCCAATTTTCTCCAGAAATTCTGTTAACTTTGACATCTCATAACTTCTGAACCAGGACAGATCTTAGGCCAATAAAATATTTTCTGGAAAGCTATTGAAGTTAGCTTTAACTTTGATGTTGAGCTCCAGAATTTTTTTTTTGCTTCTAGCATGGCCTAAATCAGGTTGAAATTGAAACTGGTCAGGGCTGTCATGTTAGACAGCAGATCAGTAGTCAAATTTGTTTAAATTTGAACTAGAATTCCAAATCTTATGAGTTCAATGACATGTTTTATGTTATAACTCAATGGTTTACTGTTCAAATAAATATTTGACATTTCTCAAATATGTTTTTACAGATGACAGCGGATAAACAGTTCGAGAACGGGTGGGTGGAATCTCACTGTTCTCACCACAGCGGCTATCCGGAAGCATTGAGGCAGATGCTTCGATATTTCGGGTATAACCAGATGCCACAGTACTTCACCAAGGAAGAAGGCGAGGAGGGGAGCAAGACGTGGACAATCCATGTCGAGGTTCCTGCAGGACCTACACCACCCGGTTGGGCGCCGTTCACCATCACGGTGAGGGGAAGGCAACCGGAGGGGATGTGGCAAGTGGCAGCCCGCGATACCATGTCGCGTTTCTGCCAACTACACGCAAGGGATATGGAGGGCACTCCATACGCGCTCGTTCTGGTGGAGGGACGGGCTCATCATGTGTGAGAAGGGAGGTACCGGGAGGCAACTGATCCGGGTTGCCTAAGGTACAGCCCCGCGGAGGCAAGCCTTAGCCTCCAGTTGAGGGCGGGAAATGCCGTGATGGACAGCCAAGCTGTTCATACGGAGCATCTCGCCTTGAAGCTCAAAGAAAGTACCAGCCGTGGAGACCGTTTCGAGAGTGCTCACAGCGCACTCCGCAATGTGCTCCTTCCGACGATCAAGCGACTGAACGAACAGCATAATCATGTAAGGGCCTCAGTTTTTGACACCTAGTTGAAGTGTTCATCACCCCACACACACACACCTCATTTGAGGAAAGATGATGAACACAAATGAAGAGCAAGTAACCACCATCAACATACTCATTAGAGAACAAACTCACACATTGCAAAAGTGGTATTTACCACATGTGATATAGGTGGGCTGGACATATGAAAACTCCTACACATTGCTAAGGATGTCCATGCCAAGTTTCACCCAAATTCAAAACCTTTTTGAGGTTATTTTGGGTATAGATAGAAAGAGGGCAGTTTGAAACCATATTCAAATTCAAACTGTTTTTATCCCATGAATTTAAAAGTGGGAGGCATATTCTTATTCAGCACATTTTTGTGAGCTCACACACCAATTTTCACTCCATTTGGAGTTGATCTTAACATGAGCTAAGTGGAACAAATTCAAACTTTATTTGAATTCAAAACTGAACTTATGCTGAAATTCATTCAAATCAAACCCCATTTGAATTCTACTCAATTCAAATGGCTCAGGGGTGAATAATTTGAATCACCAGGGGTATTATGGGGCTCACTGTTTACAACAGTGATTAGGAGTAAATTTCAGAGGTTAAAACCCCGGGTGGGACCCATGTGTCATAGAGGGAAGAAGGAGAAACTTGCACCCAAAGTCAGAGTCTCGGTGGGAAATTCCACCGAGCAGCTGTCGGCCGTGCCACCGAGCAGCTACCGGCGCCACCAGCTGCTTCCCTCTCCGCGCGCTGGCGCCCATGGCGGCTGGCTCGCGCCCCCACGCGACCGGCACCGCCTCATCCGAGCAGGAGTCGGCCGGCTTTATCTTCTCGCGGGCAAACCCGAGCAGCGGCATTGTTTCTCGCCGCAGCTCTCTGCTCAATCGGGAAAACCAGCAAAACCATCTCCTCCTTCGTCCCTGAGATGCTAGACAGCCACCTGAGGTCGCACTCCACCTCCCCAACGCCAGAAACCCCGAGCTCCGACCTCCTTTGCTAGAAGACGATCGCCACCCGCGGCGACCTAGCCTCAGCCGAGAGTCAGGCGCCCGTGGGCAGCGTTCCGCAGGCATTTTCACGGTCCAGCGAGAGAGGCAACAGGAGTGCGCGACCACCGTGCTGCTCTCCTCCAAGTTTGGAAGCCAACCGTGAAGAATCCGCAGAGAATTTCCAGTTTTTGCTCTGGCGATCGTAAACCGAGCTTCCGGTATGGTTTCTTTAAATTCTCGCTCTATGATCTTTCGGAAGTCATCAAATCTTGCACATAGATGCTGGACTAGCCGGCGATCAAGTTCTTTTCTGCATCCGTAGCGTGAAACTGTCTAGGAGTGACGAATTTCGAGCTCGAACGAGGGCGGTCATGGCGGACACGATCGGTCACACGGTGCCGACCGACTTGCCGCCATCCCTGAACCCTTTTGACACCTTGTCGAGCTTCCTAGAGGTACACTGATGCTGTAGGGCCGTTTGTTCGAGGTGTTGGCGGGTTTAGAAACCACGGTCGACGGTGCCGAACCTCAACCGAGGCCGCGGCACGTCGCCGAGCTATTTCCGGTCACCCCCAGCCCGACCTGACACCACCGACGTGTTCCTCGACGTCGACAACCCCCTGGCGGCGAGTTTCAGACCATGGGAGGTCCGGCAGCGGCGAGCCGGCGAGCCCCGAGTCTGCTCCGGCTAGGTCGGCGGCGCGGGCGCGAGAGAACGGCGGGAGGAAGACGAAGCCGGCTGGCCCACGTGTCAGCGACTGAAGAATTTAAATCGGGATCGGGTGTGGCCAGGGATCGGCTGTGCTGGTGCGCAAATACCCTGTGAGCTCCGGTGTGGAGGACACCTCCGCGCTCGGCACGTGTGGTATCCCCGGTGTGCCGGACACACCCGCGCTCGACACGTGTCCCCGCGGGCCCCGAGAGTTTAAACTTTTCCCCGATTTTCGAATTCTTCCAAACTTCAAATCCTCATAAATTTGGCTAGAGAGCTCCAAATCGAGTGAACCAAATTTTGCTGGATTCAGCTTTCTGAGCACTTTCCAGCAAATCAAGTTTCACTTCATGAAAACCCTTGTTTCTTCAGAATTAATTCCTCAAAGTTTAAACTGTTAGGAATTTTAATTGGAGAATCCTGGGGAGGAAAATCCTGAAATTTTGCTGGGATGTTCATCAAAATATCCCAGAACTACCATAAAAATTTCAGACCCATTGGAGCTCATTTAATCTACCTAATGGTGTGATTAGTGAAACTGTTCCAGAGAAAGTAGAAAATGTTCAGAAACATTTTCAGGATTTTCTCTGAAATTGTTTAGCTCATATCTTTAGCTAGAAACATTCAAATTAAGTGAGACCAACTCCATTAGAACCC
The DNA here is from genome assembly GCA_030760725.1 of Neostapfia colusana. Classification (NCBI taxonomy): domain Eukaryota; kingdom Viridiplantae; phylum Streptophyta; class Magnoliopsida; order Poales; family Poaceae; genus Neostapfia; species Neostapfia colusana. Next base: position 2,798,741 of record JASWHV010000019.1, on the reverse strand, counting down.
TCTGAAAATCTAGTTTTCAGAAAGTCATAGTTTGTTTCATGAAAATCCTTAGAGCACCCTAAGAGTTCCAATTAAGGTCAAGGACATAATTAATTGTGGAGGGCTCAAATGAGCTTTGCTGCAACTAAAACTTGACCAAGTCTCTGTTTAGGTTGTAACCAAGCCACAGTAAAAGTTTCACAGTCATAGAGTCTGTCTAGTGGGACTTATAAGCTTCACAAGTTTAAAACTTAATACAAACACATTTAAATTAATACATATGTTCCTTCTAACATGTAGTCGCTAAGGTCGAGGAGGAACCCGAAGTCCTAGACTTCTTTACTCCGGAGGAGCAGTTAGCCTACGACCAAGAGCAGCAGGCAAGCTCCGGTTTGCATTAACCTTTTTTACAATTTTTTATTGTTTTGAGCACATACTTGAATACTATTGTACATTGCATTAGAGTCTTGTTTGGAAGCCCCACTGCATAGCCAAGAGAACCATGGGTTGGGTTTAGGATTGTGAACCCCGTTAGCTACTGCATTGCTAGGATAGAGTAGGATTCGGTACAAGTTGAGTAGTTGGAACTACTCGCGAGCATAGGCTAGAGGCACTCGACTCGGGTAGTGATAGCACATGAAACACATGGCAAGAAAATGAGACCAAGCGGAGGGTAAGGGCAGCAGGACTTTGGGGCCTGTGTGCTGTAGCTCCGCTTGTGTCGATTGAGGACCGAGCCGTGTGCGGGCCTGTTGAACAAGCTAGAACAGTACCGAAGACCTACCGGCTATATGGGAACCGGGAAACTGATGTAACTCGGGTAGCTAGGTATTGAGGCATTGCCCGTCGTTCAGAGGGTAGGTTGAGAGCTTGAGGTGTAAATCGGCTGGCGGCACTGAGATGCGCGTGCAGAGACCTCTTGCTCGGGACGATGGGACCGGTTCAATATTTGGCTGATGGGTGAAAGGTAGTCGCGTACAGCGTCCGTGATGGTTGTTGTAGGCAACATCGAGTACGGGCGTACGTGACGGGTTGTTCGGGTAACCCTGCAGGTGTAAATCGATTATAATCGCCGTCCCTCGCGGTCAGTGAGTACCACTTGTTCACTGTACCGTGACGTAGAAAGAACAGGCTTGTCACATGATAAAATGTTGCTGATTGAATTATGGACATTGATTGTTAATGATATGCTGCAGTGTAGAGCTAACTAAAGTTCTTTTCAACTTTGGGCAAAGTACATGAGAGAAATGCTTTTCTTGTTTGATTGCGGCTCTCTCATGTGCCTTAGCGTAAGGTTCTCCACAACCTGCTGCTAAAACTTGAAAGTAAGGTTCCACTAATTAGCCGAGTCCTTTGCAAATGATTTTACCTCATGTACCAATCATCCCCTCATGTAGAAGTTCCATGTTTAGATGAGACGGGTCAGTCTTGCTGAGCCTTCGTGCTCACTGCTTGTGTTTGAAGCTTTTGCAGGGTTCTATGAGGAAGGGACTCCCGAGGAAGAGACGGAACCCCAGGAGGGGAACCCCGTCGAGTGGGAGTCGTGTACGCCGCAGAGTTAGTGTGCATGTGTGGTAGCAAGGACACGTTCAAGGGCTGAACGTGCACTTGATGCTTAGTCTATGCCCGTGAGTGTAGACTGAACTTATTTTGATGTAAACATGTTCATAACTTGTTTATGTAATAAAATTTCGCTTCCGCTTTGTACCTTTGACGTGTGTTATACGGTGCTGTGCAACGCAGCACCCCTCAGCGTGATCCTGGCTCGACAAGACCAATGGGGTCGTGTCAGCGCTGGTATCAGAGCTCGCTTGAGGTTTAACACAGTACAAAGGTCATCTTTCTCAAAAATCCAGTGAGGAACGAATTAGTAGCCCATATAAGGATGTTATTAGCATATAGAAAGTGGCATATAAACCTATTTGTTATGTCGGAAAATCATGTATCTCGGGACGTTTATGTCTTGGGGGGTACACGTAAGCGCTGTCCACCAGTGCGCACAAGCTGAAGGGTGGAGCCCCACGGGTGGCAGGTAACCCGACCCGCTTTGATATCCTCTACGACTCTTCATGTCGTTTGGGGTATTCGAGCAACGTCTATCCCTGGCGTGCGTGGTGCAATTTGGGAGACCCCGTCACGTGGTCTGAAACGTGAACACGTAGCTCAAGGCGTGTTTGGCTTGAGAACATCCGGGCGAGTGATGACGGCCGGGTGTACGAACTGTATGGATTCCAGGCTCGGTGTGCAGCCGAGTCTGACGATTGTTTGAGTGTTTGCAGGTAGCCTGACCACGAAACGGTAGACGTGTAGCATCCGTGTGCGAGTGACGTTTAGTGCCACTGAAATAACGAAGCCGGCTAAGTCCGGTATAGGTTTTTCTTTGTGAGGACGTAGTACCGACATAATCTGGTGACGCATCAATGTCACACCCAACTAAATGAACAATTTTATTTAAAAACTTGAAGTTTTTGATCCAAAGTTGTAAAACTTGATGTAACTTCTTCCCTTGAACAAGATATTCAAAGTAACAAGTTTTCAACTTATAGGTTGTTAAGGACAGAGCACTCTGTTTTCAGCTGAATCAAGGCTGAAGTTACTCAGAGGTTAGAGGTTGAGTTCTTTCGAGGTTAGGGTCTTATGATACATTTCTGGAAAGCTTTGGAAGAGTTTACAGCTCTTCTGTTGAGGTCCAGAGGTGTTTCATCCCTTAACCACTCGAAAAATGCAGTAGAGTTGAAACTGTCCAGAAAACTGGACAGAGTAAAGACTCTCTGTAGACCCTCTGTAAATTAAGCATAACTTCCTGCATAAAAATCCAAAAATAGAAAATGAGGTGGTTATGGAAAGCTTATGAGATGGGTTACAACTTTGTAACAGAAAGTTTTGTTAGATTAGGAACAGAATTAACTGAGATTCTTGGATCGAATCAGTACCTAAAGCAGGGAGGTGCTGTCCAGTTTTCTCCAGAAATTCTGTTAACTTTGACATCTCATAACTTTTAAACCATGACAGATCTTAGGCCAAGAAAATACTTTCTGGAAAGCTATTGAAGTTAGCTTTAACTTTGATGTTGAGATCCAGAATTGGTTTTGCTTTCAACATGGCCTAAATCAGGTTGATATGGAAACTGGTCAGGGCTGTCATGGGAACAGCAGATCAGCAGTCAAATTTTTCAAAAATTTGAACTTATGTTTCTATGTTTCCAAATTTTATGGGTTCAATGACATGTTTTATGTTATAACTCAGCGGTTTACTGTTTAAATAAATATTTGACATTTCTCAAATATATTTTTACAGATGACAGCAGATAAGCAACTGGAGAACGGGTGGGTGTTGTCCCACTGTTCTCACCGTAGCGGCTACCCGGAAGCATTGTGGCAAATGCTCCAATATTTCGGGTACAACCAGATGCCGCAATACTTCGCCAAGGAAGAAGGCGGAGAGGGGAACCAGACATGGACGATCCATGTCGAAGTTCCTGCAGGACCTACGCCACCCGGTTGGGTGCCGTTCACCGTCACGGTGAGAGGAAGACAACCGGAAGGGATGTGGCAAGTGGCAGCCCGTGACACCATGTCACGTTTCTGCCAACTACACGTGCAAGGCATGGAGGCCACTCCATACGCGCTCGTTCCGGTGGAGGGACGGGCTCAGAATGTGTGGGAAGAGAAGTACCTGGAGGCAACGGACCCGAGTTGCCCAAGGTACAACCCCGCGGAGGCAAACCTTAGCCTCCAGATGAGGGCGGGAAACGCCGTGATGGACAGCCAAGCTGTTCATACAGAGCATCTTGCCACAAAGCTCAAGGAGAGCACGAGCCGTGGAGACCATTTCGAGAGTGCTCACAGCGCACTCCGCAATGTGCTCCTTCCGACGATCAAGCGACTGAATGAACAACACAATCAGTTGCGTCGTCTGAAGAAGGCAAAGAAGAAGAGCCGTGTTGACATCACGGCGTTACAAGAACTGGTACAAAATCTGACCCAGCAGAACGAGGAACTTACTCAAGAGCGGGACGACGCTATTGAGGAAGGGCAAGGCTGGGAAGAAGATTATAACCAAGCCATGGACGAGGTGCATGCATTGCAGGACCTCGTACCTCCGGTGTTAGGCGTACCGGTGGTCTTGGGTCTTCCGGCAATGGGAGAACCCGGGATGGGGGAGGAGGTGGTAGATCCAGAGCCACCAGCAGAGGTACCGGAGGAGGCCGACCCACAGGAGGTCGAGTTCTACTCCGAGTAGGGGGGTTACAGTTGCCATGTAGGGCAGCTAGGGTAGTGTAGCCCAAACTTTTGTAATAGGTGACACGTCGTGTAGACAGTAGCGTATGTATGGGTAGTGACGACATGAGCACGACTTCTCGGAGACCCGAGAATAATGTATCTTGTATAAAGTTTATGCTTTATCAATATATGTGAATGTTGTGCAAATTAATCATGTGTCACTTCAATACCTATTGTTGCTTATGGAATTTTAAGTAAGACATGTGCTAATCGCTGATGTTTTGAATTTCAGAATGACGCGTACTCGTGCCAACCCTGATGTTGGGGGTACTAGCCAAGGGGGAGAGACTTCCCAACCATCTCCCGAGGACTCCTCGGGACAGCAGCAGCAACAGCAACAGAAAACACCGCCACCGCCACTGCCAACGGTTACATTGGCCGACATCGTCGCGGCAATGGCGGGTTCACATCAGCAGCACACGGAGTTGCTGCAAACTCTTATTGCCAATACGTCTCGCCCAGAGAGACGTCAAGACCGTGAGGAGCGTCAACAGAGCTCCTACACCGACTTCCTGGCGACTCATCCCCCTGTATTCTCAAGGGCGGATGAACCACTTGACGCGGACAACTGGCTCCGCGCCATAGAGATGAAGTTCGGGCTGCTCCAGATAAGCGAGCAGCGCAAGACTCAGTTCGCGGTCCAGCAGCTCCAAGGATCCGCGAGCGCGTGGTGGGCCAACTTCTGTGCTTCACAGCCCACCGACCGAGTGATGACCTGGACGGAGTTCCGGACGGCCTTCAGGGCCTATCATATACCGCCAGGTTTGATGAAGAGGAAGACGCAGGAGTTCCTGCACCTGCAGCAAGGGAGCCGGAACGCGCTGGAATACTCCAGGGCGTTTAACGATCTCGCGCTATATGCGTCGTATCATGCCGATACCGACGAGAAGCGGCGGGACCATTTTTACCAGGGGCTTAACCTGCTCCTGAAGGACAAGTTGGCGATGTTCAATTGCGGCAGCCTCAACGACATCATTGATGCTGCGATTGTTCAGGAGGACTCCGGCAAGGAGTTGGCGGCGGCAGAGCGAAAGCGAAGCGCGCCGCAGAGCAGCGGAGAAGGAGGCGGTCCTTCTCAGAAGTTTCGGATGGTGAATCGCCCACCATCAGGTCCACGCTGGTAGCCACCACAGCGGTCGATGCCGTTCCGCAGTCGGCCGTACTCGTCACCGGCATTCAGGCCGGCACTGCCAGTACCACCACAACAACAACAGCAGCAGCGGGCGATGCCGCGTGCGTTTGCACCTCAGCAACGCATGCCGGGCTTTCGTCCACCGAGCACTCCACCAGCAGCGGCCACATGTTACAAGTGTGGTCGTCCAGGACACTTCGCGAGCAGTTGCCCGGAGAGGTAAGGCGGTGGAGTGGCACCACAGTTTCCGGGGAGGAATCAACCCCGGAACCCTACTAATGCGCGGCGGGCAAACCCTAGGCCCGGCACCGTCCACCAGCTTGCCATTTAGGACGTGCCGGAGGGCGAGCCAATCCTTGCGGGTATGTTCCAACTCCACCAGCATCCCGCCATGGTGTTGTTTGAATCAGGCACTATGCATAGCTTCATTATCCAAGCTTTCATTGATAGATATAGCTTGCAAATACTACCCACCGATAGTCCTTATGTGATCTGTTCACCGGGTGGGAAAATTTCAGCAAGCATGATGGTCCCAAAAGCGCCATTGTGCTTAGAGGGGAGAGTATACCCTACGTCTCTCATAATTTTAGAGGGACAAAAGGTCGATGTCATCTTAGGGATGCCGTGGTTAACCCGCCACGGCGCTGTTTTAGACACCGTCCTCTGAATCGTGCATTTGAATTCAGAAGTGCATGAATCTCATTCTTTATTTCTGGACAGTCCAGAAATAAAACTTCCAAGCGTCTATCAGTCCACCACCAGATTGGAAGATATTCCAGTGGTCCGAGAGTTCCCTGACGTATTCCCGGATGATTTACCGGGGATGCCGCCCGATAGAGAGGTGGAGTTCAAGATTGAACTTGCACCGGGAACCATGCCAATATCCCGAAGGCCGTACAAGATGGCGCCCAAGGAGTTGGCTGAACTGAAGACCCAGCTAACGGACCTGCTGGAAAAGGGTTTTATTAGGCCGAGCTCCTCGCCATGGGGCTGTTCGGCATTATTTGTGAAGACGAAGGATGAGATGTTACGGCTTTGCGTGGACTATCGTCCATTAAACGCTGTAACCATCAAGAACAAGTACCCGTTGCCACGGATCGACATGTTGTTTGATCAGTTGGTCGAAGCAAAGATCTTTTCCAAGATGGACTTAAGATCTGGGTACCATCAGATTAAGATATGGGCGGAGGATATTCCGAAGACGGCTTTCTCGACGAGGTACGGGCTTTATGAGTACCTGGTCATGTCCTTCGGCCTCACCAATGCTCCAGCTCACTTCATGTATTTGATGAACTCGGTATTCATGCCGGAGCTGGACAAGTTTGTCGTGGTCTTCATCGACTACATCCTGGTATATTCCAAGTCGGAGGAAGATCACAAGAAGCATCTGCGTATAGTCTTGCAACGGCTGCGGGATCACAAGCTATACGCAAAATTCAGCAAGTGCGAATTCTGGATATCGCAAGTGACTTTTCTCGGGCATATAATCTCAATGGAGGGTATCGCTGTAGACCCGAGTAAGATCACACAAGTGCTGAATTGGAAATCGCTGAGAACTGTTCACGAGGTATGGAGTTTCCTCGGACTCGCGGGATATTATCGAAGGTTCATTCCGAACTTCTCGAAGATTGCCAAGCCTATGACGGAGCTGCTAAAGAAGGCTACCAAATATGTTTGGAGTCCAGCGTGTGAAGCAGCATTCAAGGCTTTAGTCAAGCACCTAACATCAGCACCGGTTTTGGCGCAGCCAGACACAACAAAACCGTTCAATGTGTACTGCGATGCATCCGGCATTGGGCTCGGATGTGTGCTGATGCAAGACTGAAGAGTGGTCGCGTATGGGTCACGGCAGCTTAGAAACCATGAGCAGAATTATCCAACTCACAACTTGGAGCTCGCTGCCGTGGTACTTGCACTGAAAATGTGGAGGCACTACCTACTCGGTAACCTCGTACATTTATATACCGACCACAAAAGCCTCAAGTACATATTCACTCAAAAGGAGCTGAACATGAGGCAGCGAAGATAGTTAGAATTGATAAAGGATTACGAAATAGAAATCCATTATCACCCCGACAAGGCAAACGTAGTGGCGGATGCGCTGAGTCGCAAGTCACACGTCAACTATCTGACCATCACACCGTTGGAAGAGAGTGAACCACCACTGCATGTAATTCCACATGGAGCTCTCTACAACCTAGCTTTGATCCCCACCAACCGTGAAGAGATAGCGGCAGCTCAGAAACATGACAAGGGAATGTCGCATTTGCAGAGACGTGTAGACAGTGGGGATTTGAAATGTTTCCGGAAGGACGGAGACGGCGTTCTACGGTTCAAGAACCGGATCGTCGTACCCCGTAACCCGGAGTTACGGAAGAAAATCTTTGATGAGGCTCACTTATCAAAGTTTTTATTCACCCCGGCAGCAACAAAATGTATCAAGAACTCAGAAGCAAGTTTTGGTGGACACGGATGAAGCGGAAAATTGCCAGGTACGTGTCCGAGTGTGATACATGTCGAAGGGTGAAGGCAGATCATATGCAGAAACCAGGACTGCTACAACCACTGGGCGTTCCTGCCTGGAAGTGGGAAGATGTGAGCATGGATTTCATCGTCGGTTTACCCACCAACTTTCAGAAACATGATTCTGTGTTGGTAATCATCGAACGGCTCACCAAAGTAGCCCATTTCATCCCGGTCAACACCAACTACAATGCCAAGAAATACGCTGAACTGTACATCTCACGGATCCTATGCTTGTACAGCGTACCCCGTACGATCATATCGGATCGGGGCACTTTATTTGTGTCTCGTTTTTGGGAGCAGCTGCACGCTGCATCGGGGACGAAGCTGATCCGTAGTTCAGCATACCATCCGCAAACAGATGGGCAAACCGAGCGGGTAAATCAGATTCTAGAAGACATGCTACGAGCTTGCGCTATCAACCACGACAAGAATTGGGATGATCACTTGCCGTTAGCCGAGTTCTCGTACAACAATGGGTACCAAGCCAGCATCAAGATGGCGCCCTACGAGGCGCTATACGGAAGAAAATGCCGCACACCATTGAACTGGTGTGAGTCTGGTGAAAGGGTTACCTTTGGGATTGACCTTGTCAACAACGCGGAAGAAAAGGTTCGGCTGATTCAAGCGAACCTAAAAGCCGCCCAATCCCGGCAGAAACAGTATGCGGACCGGAGAAGGCGCCCACTACAATTCAAAGTCAGGGATCACGTATACTTACGTGTGTCCCCAATGAAGGGCGTGAACAGATTTGGGGTGAGAGGAAAGTTGGCACCCCGATTCATCGGTCCATTTCAGATTACAGAAAGATGTGGATCGGTAGCATACCGTCTGAAATTACCATAAACACTTTCCGGTGTGCACGACGTCTTTCATATATCCCAGCTCAGGAAGTGTCTTAAGCTATCAACTACCGTTCAGCTGGAGGACATTGAAGAACTGAAACCGGATCTCACCTATCGGGAGGAACCGGTTAAGATCATTGACGAGAAGGCCCGAACCACACGCATCCGTACGTTGTGGTTCTACAAAGTTCTATGGAGTAATCACTCCATAGACGAAGCGACATGGGAGAGCGAAGGATTTCTTCGCGCTAACTACCCCGAATTTTTCACGTCGCATATCCGGTAATTTTTCACCGTCCTCTCTCTCATTTTCACCTTATAATCTCGGGACGAGATTCTTTGTGGCGCCCTCAATTCTGTGGAAAACCACGGAACCGAGAACTAATGCATATGTGTGCCCAGGATGTTCATCACACATACACATACGTTCCACAAACTGAATTCAGATTATATATTACCACGAATAACAGAGTTTATTACAATATCTCATGAGTCTTGGACTCATGCTCACAGCGGAAGTCTTTATTTCTTTGCAGCGGAAGTCTTTATTCTAATGCGGAAGCAATATAACTAATGCGGCAGCAAATCTAAGCAGAAGTTGCTCTATCCCTACTCCCTCCACAGGCAAGGTTGAGAACAGATCACACGCCATAATGCTCCACTTGGTCTTCATAGTAGGCCTGCTGGTGATGAAATAATAATGCAAGTTTGAGTACAATGATGTACTCAGCAAGTGCGAGAAAAACATGATATGTAGCTCATAACAAGGTAGGTATGAAAAGGCTCATTTGCAGAAAAGCAGATTTATAAAACCATGATAAAACAGCAACTTAACTTTAGATGAATGTAATCCCAGCATGTATTGAATTACCAACATACCTTCACCACTTTCCATGTTCCACCCGAACATTAACCAACTTAATTCTTGCTCATGAATACCTCCTCGTATTCGCTACCATCTCATCTCATAAACAACTTCGTCTCACACCGAGACCAATCTCGTTGCCATGACTCAACAGTCATGCAACCATCTTATCACCCGGACTCAACAGTCCCAAAAACCAAACCATAACCAAAATCAATAACCATAACCAAGAACCATCCCAATAACCATCCCAACTAATCATGGCAGTTGGCCAGGCGCTCGTGACCGTAAGCTTGGCTATCATGATAGTTTTAAGGACCCTGCAGAGTTTGTACCTCTTTACCCACAAGTTTGTGATTTCGTCTGGCTAAACTGCCATGATTAGTTGGGATGGTTATTGGGAAGGTTCTTGGTTATGGTTAATGAGTTTGTTATGGTTTGGTTGTTGGGACTGTGGAGTGCGGGTGATAAGATGGTTGCATGACTGTTGAGTCATGGCAGTGAAACTGGTCTCGGTGTGAGACAAAGTCGTTTATGAGATAAGATGGTAGCGAATATGTGAAGGTATTCGTGAGATGGTAGCGAATACGAGGAGGTATTCGTGAGTATGAATAAAGGATTGGTTAATGTTCGGGTGGAACATGGAAAGCGATGGAGGTATGTTGGTAATTTAATACATGCTGGGATTGCATTCATCTAAAGTTAAGTTGCTGTTTTATCATGGTTTTATAAATCTGCTTTTCTGCAAATAAGACTTTTTATATACCTACCTTGTTTATGAGCTGCATATCATGTGTTTTCCCGTACTTGCTGAGTACATCATTGTACTCAAACTTGCATTATTATTTTCATCATCAGCGGCGGGAGAAGCCTACTATGAAGACCGAGTGGAGCATTACGGCGTGTGATCTGTTCTCAACCTTGCCTGTGGAGGGATTAGAGATGGAGCCACTTCTGCTTAGTTTTGCTTCCGCAGTAGTTTTGCTTCTGAAATAAAGTAGAGATTCCCGCTGCATAGAAATAAGACTTCCGCTGTAAGCATGAGTCCAAGACTCATGAGACGTTGTAATAAACTCTGTTATTCGTGGTTATATATATCTGAATTCAGTTTGTGGAACATATGTGTATGTGTGATGAACATCCTGGGCACACATATGCATTAGTTCTCGATTCCGTGGTTCTCCCACAGAATTGAGGGCGTCACACATCCCCGCCCTGAAAACTGAAACTCCTCGCCGCCCGGTTGAACTCTCGGTTCCTCATCGCCCGGCCGATCCAGTGATCCCCCCGGCGATCTGAGACCAGTACCAGGTGCGCCAAGCCTTCTTCGACACCCTCACGTCGGTTCCAGGCTTGGAGCAGTCCTCTCCGAGCTCCACCGCGACGATCCTTTCTCTGCCGGGTCAGCTCGAGCCGCCACCGCGGGAACGATCCGTCCGGCCACCACAGCCCACCGTTCACCGAGCTGTGAACAGCAAAGAGGTTCGCCTTTAGCCCCTCTTTCATTCCCGTGAGCTCCGGCGGCGTGACAAAGACTGCACACGCCGGAATTTCATGTTTTCGCGACGGTGTGCAAAAGCGGAGTCTGCACCAATCCGTGAAATTCGTAATCCACACTGCACCACTCATCCTCTCGTGGAGAGGATCACTTCTAGGTGCCCGTACGAGTCCATAGGAGCAGGAACCACAAAGAACCGTCGAGGGAAACCGCTGTTCTTCTAGTTTTAGTAGAAATCCCGATTTCTGGCCTAGGTCGCACGGTGACAGCCCAACACAACCCTTCCCAAGTTCCATGGAGCTCATGTCGACCTTTCCTAAGGTCTACTGATGCTTCCCGACCGTTTGCTCGATCGATTGGGGTGCTAGGGAGGTCGGCCGACACGACCGAAGTTCTACCGAGGCTGCCGCTCGTCGCCGACCATGTACCGGCCATTTTCATGATGAACTGAGCCCGGAATCATGCTCCCCGAGTGGAAGTAGGCAGGGGCGGCCAGAATCTTGGAGTTTGGAGCACCACAGAGGCTGCCGGCGAGCTCTCCGGCGAGGTGTCGCGGCGGCAGAGCGCGTGCGGCGAGAGGTAGACGAAGGGGTGGGTCCCGGCTGTCAGCGGCTCGGATTTTAAATCGGGATCAGTCTGCGGCTCGGATCTGGTATGCTGGCACGCAAAAACCCCGTAGACCCCGGTGTGCCATCGCTCCAGCGTCCGACACGTGTACTGTGGACCCACCGGCAGATTTGAACTTTTCCCCGATTTTCAGAATTCATTCAAACTTCAAATCCTCATAACTTTGGCTAGGAACATCCAAATCAAGTGAATCAAATTTTTTTGGATTCAGCTCTATGAGTACTTTCCAGCAAATCAAGTTTCACTTCCTGAAAATCCTTATTTATACAGAATTAATTCCTCAAACGTTAAACTATTTGGAATTTTAACTGGAGAATCCTGTGGAGGAAAATTCTGAAATTTTGCTGGGATGTTCACCAAAATATCCCTGAACTACCATAAAAATTTCAGATCCATTTGAGCTTATTTGATCCACCTAATGGTGTGATTAATGAAACTGTTCCAGAGAAAATAGAAAATGTTCAGAAACATTTTTCAGAATTTTTCTGAAATTGTTTAGCTCATATCTTTAGCTAGGAACCTTCAAAGTAGGTGAGACCAACTCCATTAGAACCCTCTGAAAATCTAGTTTTTAGGAAGTCATGGCTTGCTCCATGAAAATCCCTAGAACACCATAAGAGCTCCAATTAAGGTCAAGTACATAATTATTTGTGGAGCGCTCAAATGAGCTTTGCTGCAACTAAAACTTGGCCAAGTCTCTGTTTAGGTTGTAACCAAACCACAGTAAAAACTTTAGAGTCATTGGGTCTGTATAGTGAAACTTATAAACTTCACAAGTTTAAATTTCAATCAAATGCATTTAAATTAATACATATACTTGTTACCTCATGTAGTCGCTAAGGTCGAGGAGGAACCCGAAGTCCTAGACTTTGTTACTCTGGAAGAGCAGCTAGCTTATGACCAAGAGCAGCAAGGCAAGCTCCGGTTTGTATTCACCTTTTTATAAAGTTTTATTGTTTTGGGCACTTACTTGAGTATCATTATTTCTTGCACTAGAGTCTTGTTTGAAAACCCAAATGCATAGCCAAGAAAGCCATGGGTTGGGATTAGGATTTAATACCCCGTTAGCTACTGAAATGCTAAGATAGTGTAGGATTCGATACAAGTCGAGTAGTTGGAACTACTCGCGAGCATAGGCTAGAGGCACTGGACCCGGGTAGAGATAGCACATGATACACATGGCAAGAAAAAAATGAGACCAAGCGGAGAGTAAGGGCAGCAGGACTTTGGGGCCTGTGTGCTATAGCTCCGTTTGTGTCGATTGAGGACCGAGCCATGTGCGGGCCTGTTGAACAAGCTAGAACAGTACCGAAGACCTACCGGCTATATGGGAACAGGGAAACCGATGTAACTCGGGTAGCTGGGTGTTGAGGCATAGCTGGTCGTTCAGAGGGTAGGTTGAGAGCTCGAGGTGTAAATCGGCTTGCGGCACTGAGATGCGCGTGCAGAGACCTCTTGCTCGGGACGATTGGACCGGTTCAACATTTGGCTAATGGGTGAAAGGTGGTTGCGTACGGCGTCCGTGATTGTTGCTGTAGGCAACATCGAGTACGTGGGTACGTGACGGGTTATTCGGGTAACTCTGCAGGTGTAAATCGATTATAATCGCCGTCCCTCGCGGTCATTGAGCACCACTTGTTCACTGTACCGTGACGTAGAAAGAACAGGCTAGTTACATGTTAAAAATGTTGCTGATTGAAAGATGGACTTTGATTGCTAATGATTGCCGTAGTCTAGATCTAACTAAAGTTCTTTTCAACTTTGGGCAAAGTACATGAGAGAAATGTGTTTCTTGTTTGATTGCAGCTCTCTCATGTGCCTTAGCATAAGGTTCTCCACAACCTGCTGCTAAAACTTGAAAGTAAGGTCCCACTAATTAGGCGAGTCCTTTGCAACTTGTTTTACCTTATGTACCTACCACCCCTCATGTAGAAGTTTCATGTTTAGACGAGACGGGTCAGACTTGCTGAGCCTTCGTGCTCACTGCTTGTGTTTGAAGCTTTTGCAGGGTTCTATGAGGAAGGGACTCCCGAGGAGGAGACGGAACCCCAGGAGGGGAACCCCGTCGAGTGGGAGTTGTGCACGCCGCCGTGTTAGTTTGCGTGTGTGCTAGCAAGGACACGTTCACGGGCTGAACGTGAACTTGATGCGTAGTCTACGCCCGCGAGTGTGGACCGAACACATTTTGTTGTAAAAATGTTCATAAAACCGTTTATGTAATAAAACTATGCTTCCGCTTTGTACCTTTGATGTGTGTTATTCGGTGCTGTGCAACGCAGCACCCCTCAGCGTGATCCTGGCTCGACAAGACCGTGGGGTCGTGTCAAAGAATCCCACAAACTCTAGACAACAGAATGCCATCTTCGATGCGTCTTCCTCAGCCATGAAGATCGGTTGTACCCTACATTGCCATCCAAAAAGGTGATCATTTTGTGCCCTGAGGCATTGTTGATCAACACATCTGCAATGGCATGGGGTACTCATCCTTGGGTGTAGCTTTGTTTAGGTCTCGAAAGTGTATGCAAATTCTTGGTTTTCCTGTGTTTTTCTTCTCCATAGGGACTATATTCGAGACACATTCGGCGTACCTACAAGGTTGAATGAAATTATATTTTAGTAGACGATTTACCTCTTCCTTGATCTTTTCATGGATTGTCGGGTTAAATCGTCTAAAGTGTTTTTTTGTGAGGTCTAAATACTGGCTTGATCGGCAAATTGTGCTCCACAAGGTCCCTACTCAACCCTGACATCTCGGTGTATTCCCATGCAAAGCAATCCATTAATTCTTTGAGGAGTTTACTCACCTCTTCCTTCTGAACACGTCCAAGATTGGTGTTGATGAATGTTGGTTGATGTGTCGACCCCTCTCCTAGGTTTACCACCTCTAACTCGTATACAGGGGAAAACCCTTGCCCCAACTTGCCTAAGTCGTCAAAGTCCTCAACCAACTCGCCCATATCATTTTTGTCTAAACGATATTGCTTGGTTTTCTCCTGCAACCAAGTTAAATGACCTTGTTTATCTAACATATCTAAGTTACATTGCTAAGCCGAGCGATGTCCGTCGGCTTTACGTACACGGGTACAAACCCATCTCTTCCAACACTTACAAAATTGTAATATGTGAGGCCCCCGCATGTGAGGCACCTAATATCATTATGTTGGAGTTAGGATGACTCGGGCATCGCCACACAAGCCGAGTTGTCAACCTCTACCATCTCAACCTCGTTGCCAACCCACTGGATGAGATATTGATGTAGTGTGGATGGCACACACCCGTCGGCATGTATTCAATCACGTCCAAGAAGCAGATTGTATCTGCTCCAAATGTTCACGACGAAGAAGGCAGTAGGTATAGTCTTGCTTCCCGCAGTGAGCTCCATAGACAACACTCCTCTAGCCTCTGTCGAGTCTCCTGCGAATCCACTCAGCATAGTATTAGGCTTGATGAGATCATCTTCCTAGTAACCAAGTTTTTCAAACATGGCTACGGGCATCATGTTTACTCCAGCTCCTCCGTCGACCAACATGCGCCAAACTGGTGTTCCATTCACGTATCCTCGTATGTAAAGTGGTTTCATGTGTTGTTCAAACTTTTCTGGTTTTTCAAAGATCACATTCTTAGCTCTCAAATCAAGTTCGGCCACCTCAACCTTAGGGATGCAGAACTCAGTCGGTAATTGGAACACCATATTGATCTCCACCTGGTTATCATCCTCGCTCGAGGTGTTTCCCTCCTTTTCTTTGTTGCCAGCTTCCTTTCGAGCGATTGTCTTCTCCTTCCAGGTCTTCTTTGTGATCATTGGTCTTGCCATGTTGAACCAATGATCCCTATGTTCCTCCATCTTTTTTCTCAGCAAGCTATAGGGCCCTAAGTCTTTGAACACGTCTCTTCTGTGTATTTTTAAGCTCTGTGGGACACCACTGAGGTTCTGGCTTCGTTCCCGGAGCCACTGCCTTGATCATGCTTTGTTTTACCCCCTCTGGTGTCATGTCCCACCTGCTGAGTCATTGAGGTGCCATCCTGGTCTGGCTGGTTGATTCCTTGGGTCTTTGAGGTGGTGCATGTTCAACCAGCCTCGACATCATGTCCTTGGGTACTGGTGTGACGCCCGAACCAACGATGATCCTCCCTTCTGGAGAAACCAACCGATAATGCTTGATAGGAGGCCCTTGATCACTCTTGGCATTCTCGGTCTTGTTTGCACCATCCCCAGCCTTCACAGTGGAGCTTCTGGCCTCGTGTCGCTTACATGAGTCCTGTTTGGCAAACTGGCCTCCACTTCCCAAGTCGCCAGTTGCCAATTACCTTGGATCACGCAAGGTACCGACCCGATCATCACCACTTGTTGTCGTGGCCCTGCGTTTTCCTCGACTTGGGTCTTCCAACGAGTTTCTGGGGCAAAGTAGGAGTTCCAGCACTAGTTAGGGTTTTTTTGCTTTGGTCCCCATGCGGTGGTGTCACTCCTTCGTCCAATTCGCTGCCGCTCCTATGTCCGTGCCACTCGATCCCCTTGGGAAGGCTATTTACCTTGGAAAACTATCGATTTCTCAAGATGCCGATAGTTCCTGAACCTGCTTTTGCCCAAAATACTCCCGAGGCTTCTGTTGACATAGGTCGGTGTAGCACCCTCAAATTTATTTCCATACATTGTATACATTTTCCATGTAGAGAAACATTATAAAAGAAGTAGAAATATAGAAAGAACTATAGAAATGGAGAAAGAAACATAGAAATGGAGAAAAGAACCATAGAAATGGAGGAAGGACCATAGAAATGGAGGAATGAACCATAGAAATGGAGAAAGAACCATAGAAATGGAGGAAGGAACCATATAAATGGACAAGGGCATATAGAAATGGAGAATGGGGCATAGAAATGGAGAAGGGCCATGTAGAAATTGAGCGTGGGACATAGAAATGGAGAGGGGAATGTAGAAATGGAGTAAGTGACATAGAAATGGTGAGGAATGGGAAAAAGATAGCTGAAATTAGCTAATTCCAATTTCCCCAAATTTTCCCCCAAAATCTCCAAATTCCCCAATTCCCCCAAAAAGGGGAATTTTCCCCAAAAATTTGGAATCCCCCCATTGCTGCCGCAGCAAATTAAATGGGGAAAAGTTTGTTAGGATTTAGTTCCAATTGGATTAGGATTCTCCCCCCCCCCCTTATAAATAGAACCCAACCCCCCCTTTTGGCCGCAGCCCCCTGTAGGATCGAAGAGCACGTGAAAAGCTACCAGAGGGGGGGGGGGTGAATGGTAGATTAAAACTTTTCGCAGCGGAAACAACAAAAACCCCTCAGCAAAAAATCAATCGGTTAAATAAACCGTGTGTGCAAGTGTTTTCAAACGTGTTCAACCATGACAAATCAAGTAGAGAGGTATAGAATCAAGTCACGGATCTAATGCAATAAGAATCACTTGAAAACACGAAGTAAAACTTGAGATACGATCAAAACATTAAACGAAGATCAATCTGTTCTACCCGATATAAAACAGATCTGCAACGCTATAAAGAAACTCGTGTATCTCGAAAACTACAGATCCGAAGCTCGTGAAAATTTCACAGATGATAGATAATTGAGTTGTGAAGACAACCCAAAAAGAATCACGTTAATCGGATCTGTAAAACTCGAGTTATGAACGAAACACCGAAGCAACGTCGGTCTGTCCAGAAACTCGGCGAGAAAGACTTGACGAAAAACAAATCGGACGAACAAGGCACAAAAGCTCCTCGAAACTATGAACTTTATTCAATAGAAACACAAGAGGAACAGCCCAAAGTTCTCTACCCATGAAAGCTCTGGCCTCCCTTGCTTTTATAGCCAGCCCTCAGGCTAAACAATCCAATCTAGGACTCCTACTCCTAATTGGACTCGTATCCTAACTTAACATAACTGCTCAGGACTCTCCTATTCACAGATAGAAGCAATCGTGAGACTTCCAAACACCTTAGGAACGTCCTAAACATTCCTAAAACAACTCAACGTCATGCCTAGCACGAAATCCTATCATAACCAACTCAAATCTTCCATATTTGAGCCATATCCGACTCAGCCTCAGCCTGAGTACACAATCCAGCCGGTTGGACCTTTCCGACCAATTCTTTACATCCACTTCTCTTCATCACGCCTTGAAACAATGTTGCCACGTCCATGCACTCCTTACACACGTGCAAACACCTTCCAACGACGTACACACAACCTTCATATGCACTGCCCTTGATCCAAACATGCTGCGCGACCTCCCGATCAACTTAACCACAGCTCCTCCCGAACTTGGTTGTTGGAACCTCATCTCCTCCCTGAGACTAGTCCAAGGATCCCGTCACCAGCCATGTCTTGAACTCAAGCAACACCTGCACATGAATAAACAACCAATTCTTCCGAGCACAAGTCCTCGACCTGACTCACGTTAGTTCGAAAACCACAACACCTTACATGAGCACGTCACATAAGCATGTTGCAAACCATATCAAATGATAACAGCCATAACCACCAAAACACACCAAAAACTTAGCAAATTAATACTAAGCAAACCTTCCCATAAAGCAAGTTTGAAACATTGCGAGTTAAAAGCAAAAACAAGACGCTGCAGTTCTACGAGTTGAACTTCACGGGAGCTCCCTAAAAACAAGCTCCGGACCTCACAGAAGCTCTCCGGACCTTGCAGGAGCTCTCCGGACCTTGCGTCGGACCTTGCCAACACTTGGTGGACCTAACAAAGAACTTGTCGGACCTTGCCACAGAAGAATGTTTTGGCAATATTCAAAACTTTGAATGTTAATGCTAACTTTTATCCTAATTGCCAATGTATTCAGCACACATAGGTCTCACACCCCCTCCTCTCCCCCCTCCCAAGTCGGCGACTTGGAGGCCCTAGCCCCAACTCGCCGAATTGGCATCCCCCTCGCCGGAGTTCGGTCGCCGGTGAGCCCCGCAAGTGAATCCCGCCGATGAGCCCCGCCGTCGAGCCCCTTCATCGAGCCCCGTCGTGGAGCCCCGCCGTCGAGCCCCTTCGTCGAGCCCCGTCGTGGAGCCCCGCCGTCGAGCCCTGTCGTCGAGCCCCGTCGTCGAGACCCGCCGACGAGCCCCGTCACGCCTCGCCGTCGTCGGAAAAGAACCGACGATCTGTCCTGCCCTAATCTTCCATAGAAAAATTCCCCACTGCTGCCAGTGCTAGAAGGAAGACCGTGCCACCAAAAGGAAGCGAGGTAGGTCTCTATTACCCATCTTACGACATCGCCGCTGTTTCTACACATCTTTTTTCTTGGCCCCCTTCGAGCAGAAACTTTTGCGTGTGGACAGATCATGTTTTGATCAATTTTTGACGGTGGAATTGATCTAGATCTTGAGTCAAGATCACCACTATGTCCACACTTGATCCCTACACCCTTGTTCATCATAAAAACCCATGAAAGCCCATTAAAACATGCAAGAACACGTACAAACTGGTTTAATAAAACAGCACCATAGGATTTGCATCCATCTACTCCATTGCATCTTGAGTAAAGTTTGTGCATGATGATTGATTGCTGTGAATTTTGTATGTGCGTGGTCATGAGTAGAAGGACAAGCTCAAGAGGCCATCTACGAAGAACTACAGCACCAAGACTTCGAGACGCTTGAGCAACAAGAGCCACGGGAGCAAGGCAAGTGCCCCTTGACCATATTGATCCCATGTTTTAAAACTGTTTTGTTTGCAAAAACGTGTACGCTTGAGTCAACTTGATGGGACACCCTTTTTATAGGAGTTTACTTTTTTTGTTAACCATCCTTGTCGCCAGGAAAGTTGATGAGTCGGGTATGGTCGTTTTTCCTTTTTGCTTCGCTTAATTCACGGGATACGGGAAGCTGAAATAAAACATGTCAAGCTACTGCACTCATATGAATAATGATGATGAGAACTTGATGATGTTAATGAGCATGGAATCGGGGAGATCTAGGCAAGCTTGGTTTGTAAATGTTGCTGGATGAGATGGTGGTACTTGCCGTAGATCTAAGGATCGGTTCAAGCGAGAATAGGCCAGGAAAACAGTGCCACCACAAGGACAAGTATGGGTGCGGCTTAGCTGGTTAATTAGGTGCGTTGCTAGCTTGTTATAGACCGTGGATGGCGCGGGGAATGGGAGTCGAGGAGGACTGCCCTGGGAACTGCATGGCACAAGAGGGGGCCCGTGGGTGGGAGAATGGTGATTCGAGCCTGCCGGTGAAACCTCAGTGAGTCCATATATCTAGTAGCCCCTTTGTAAAGGCTATTTTGTGATCTCTTGGCTATACACCGACGGTTGTGTACTGGTATAATGGAGGTTCTGCAGTCGCCGACGGGTGATGAAATCACGAACTTATCGGTAAAGTGGTGCCACCCCTGCAGAGTGTAAAACTATCATGATAGCCGTGCTTCCGGTTACAAGCACCTGGCCAACTTCCATGATTAGAGGGAAATCTTGGGATGGTTATTCGGTAGGGTTGTGGTATGGTCATTGGGATTGGTTTTGGGACTGTTTTGAGTCATGATAATGAGTTTGGTTGCGGTTATATGAATATGAGATGGTTATGAATGTTTATGAGAATGAGATAAACTTGAGAAAGATTAATGGCTGAATGAGACTTTATAAGTGGTGAATTATGATGAGAAAATGTTGCTGAGTTACTTGGTCATGTTGGGATAAATTTCGCTTAGAAATAGTTGCTGTTTTTATCATGTTTGTGAAATAAAATTTGCTTGCTGTAATGAGCCTTTTATTCCATACCTTGTTATAAGCTACATGGCATACTTTTCCTGCACTTACTGAGTACGACATGTACTCACCCTTGCATTACCACATATTCATCATCTACAGGAGATGAGTACTTCGAGGACCATGTGGAGTACTAGGCGTGCGAACTACCGTCAACATGCCTGTGGAGTCGAAGATGGAGCCTGCTGTCTTTATTCACTTTCCGCTGTCGTTTAGAGTCTTCCGCTGCAAGAATAAGTTAGAGATTCATGAGTGAGACAATGAGTCGATGTAATAAAGTACTTAAACACTATTTATTCGTGGTTATATTCTGAATTCAGTTTGTGATTACATGTGTATGTGTGATGAACATCCTGGGCACACATATGCATTAACTTGGTTCTGTTTTTGGAACCGGGTGTTACAGATTGGTATCAGAGTCACATTGACTATAGGACGCAAGCCTAGGTAGAATGGACACTCTAAAACACATAGGCACACCCCTCTAAATTGCTATTTTTGAAAATTTCTTGCTGCTGCACTTTACTTGTCAATTCAGCCACCGCAAAGTGCTATTTTCAGCCCCTCTTTTCTCTTCTTTTGGACAGCACACTTTTGCTTTCTTGCTTCATAACTTCTGAAGTTTTGGAGTTATTTCTTCCTTCTCTAAAGTTTCTCATGTTTTATTTAATAGATGCCGGTGACCAGGAGCACATCACGCATAAGTACTCGTCCACCACCACGTGGGAGTGCACTTAACCCCATTGAGGTGTCCGATGGACCATATTGGGAGGAAGTGAAGACGGAACCTCATGATGAAGATGAAGTCAATATCTATATGCATGAGGAAGAGTATCCGGAAGAGGTGGAACCATTCGAAGATGATATGGAGGATGATCCACAAGAACAGCATTGGTACGCACCTCAGGAGGAGTTTCACGCGGGCTTACACCCCGTGGAGCCTCATGAAGCTATGACGGGAGGAGATGAACCCGAGAGGAGCCACCCCTTGCTGAGACCAACAATGAAGGTGATGAATGGACCAACCATTCAGTTCAAGAATTTCGGTCCGGTGGAATGGAAGGAGGACACACATCCAGGGAGCTCAAAGAATTTCTGGGTTACTGCAGCTTATACCCGGAGTATCTCCTCAAGAAAGTCCCTCGTCGCGGACATGAAGAGTGGAAGGCTGATGTAACCATCCTATCTAATGGTAGGGTTGTCACTCGGCACTTCACACCCACATGGAGAGCTACAAGGGCAGAAGCTATCGATGATGCTGCATGGGAATCACTCACCGGACTGTGCTACGCCTTCCATGAGCAGCTTGAGGGCACCACTTTTGAGCTGCACCCATGTCGGAAGAGTGGTACAAGGGAGATCATTGGACCCCATGTAACAGCTCTTTGCAACCCACAAGCTGCTGACAAGTCTCATAGGTTGCTCGTGGAGTTAGGAAACCGCTACGCAAGCGCACAAGAAGGGATCCGTTACCTCCGCAAGAAGCTGTATTTGCTGGAGAAACAAGAGGAGACTCGTGCCAACGCGGGAGCAAATGGAGCACCAGCATCATATAACCCTACATGGACTGCCGACTCACCATGGCGTGCGCCCATGTATGGACCACCCCCATCACACGGCGAGAACAACACCGGTTCTCACGATTAAGTTTAGGATTCCCATTGAATAAGCTGTAATAGGAACGTTTAAATCGTAGTAGCTTGAATAGGAGTGGTGTGTTGAACTCTTGTGATGATTGCTTGGTTTATGTGCTGATGTGAGTTGTGGGACGCTTTGGCGAATGCCCACATCCACACATAGTGGAGGGATGTGAGATGCTTCGGCACGTGTTCACATCCTCATATAGGCTGAAATTAATAAAAGAAGATATTTAGTTCATACACCTTGATGCATATAGTTGGGGGATCAATCTAAACTTCTATTTTCTATTCTACTCTACTCTCTCCCACAGATGGTGAGGGAAAACACCCACCTTGATGCATATAGTTGGGGGATCAATCTAAACTTCTATTTTCTATTCTACTCTACTCTCTCCCACAGATGGTGAGGGAAAACACCAGCCGTCAAAGGAGGAACACTTGTGGTAACAATGAACCACAAGAGGATGGCAACGTTGAAGTTCCTAAAAATGCTAACCCCGGGGCTGATGCAAACAACCTTGAACTGTTGATGGCTATGCAGAACCAGATCATGCAAACTATGATACAAATGTTGGGACAGATGCAAGCCAACAACAACAACAATCCTAACCCCTTTCCTGCACCCCCACCGCTACCACCGCCACCACCGCCGGCTCACTACAGATTGGGAGAGTTCATGAGGACTAGGCCGCCTACTTTTGCACAAGCTAATGATCCCATAGAGGCTGATGATTGGTTGAAGTCCAAGGAAAATAAGCTTGCTATTGTTCAGTGCAATGATCGGGAGAAAGTTCTCTTCGCATCGCACCAACTTATGGGAGCAGCCGTTGACTGGTGGGATGCACTTTGCAATGCTCATGTCAACCAGGAGACTATCACTTGGGCTGAATTTAAGGAGAATTTCCGCTCTCATTACATCCCTGCTGGAGTCATTGTAACACCCTCAATTTCGTATTCATGCATGCATACATATTTCATGTAGAGAAAACATTTTAAAGAAGAGGAAACAGAGAAAGAATCAGAAAGATAGCTAGAAAGAGCCAAATCCAGTTTGCCGAGGAGCGCCATAGACACTTCCTGCGGCCCGCTGGCCACGTGGCGCCTTCGGAGCTCATCCCCGCGGAGGGGGAGAGGTCCGCCGCTAACTGGCCATGTGGCAGGCTCGGAGCTTGCCTCTGCGGAAGGGGCGAGGTCTGACCCCGTGGGACACGTGTTGCCCCGGAGCTAGCCTCTGCGGAGGAGCGAGGCCAGCCCTGCAGGCCACGTGTCGCCTTCGGAGCTAGTCACTACGGAGAAGCGGGTGGTCCAACCCACGGGACACATGTCGCTTTCGGAGCTCGTATCCGAGAGATCCGGCCCTGTTTGACATGTGTCGCTCTCAGAGCTCACCTCCGAGAGGTCCAACACTACTGAACACGTGTCATCCTCGGAGCTCACCTCCGAGGAGAAGGTCCCGATGGACACGTGTCATCCTCGGAGCTCACCTCCGGGAGGTCCAACACTGCTTGACACGTGTCGTTCTCGGAGCTTACCTCCGGGGAGAAGAGAGGTCCGACGCAGTTGGACACATGTCGACCTCGGAGCTCATCTCTGAGCAGAAAGGAGATCCGGCGCTGCTAGGACACGTGGCACTTCCGGAGCCACCTCCGAAGAGAAGGGAGGTATTGCACTGACACGTGGCACTTTTGGGACCACCTCCAAAGAGAGGGGAGGTCCGGCACTGACGTGGCACTCTCAGAGCTCACCTCCGAAGAGAGGGGAGGTTCAACACTGACACGTGGCGTACGCGGAGCTCGTCTCTGGAAAGAGGGGAGGTCCCGACCCACCAGACACGTGGCATACGCGGAGCTCACCTCTGAGGGAGAGGAAGGTCTCGCCCGCCAGGACGCGTGGCGCACGCGGAGCTCGCCTCTGAGGAGAGGGGAGGTCCCGCCCACCTGACACACGGCACAACCAGAGCTCGCCCCAGAGGAAAAGGGAAGCCCAGGCCCCCGCTGGACACGTGGAGCCTCCGGAGCTCATCACCGCAGAGGTGACGAGATCTGAAGCGTTTTTTTTCCTGTACGCGCGGGAATACCCGGTACTGAGGAAACCGACACGACTTCCTTGTTGCTACCGCACCAAATCGATTAGAGATAAGTTGTTAAGATCCAAAAACAGTTTGAATAGGACTCATATTTGAAATCCAATCGGAGTAGGACTCTTCTTTCACCCCTTATAAATAGAACCCAGAACCTTTGGCCGTAACCATGCACTTCTTTTCCACCTCCCGAGTCGACGACTTGGAAGCCCTAGCCCCAACTCGTCGAGTTAAACCCCCTACGCCGGAGTTCAGTCCCCGGTGAACCGCCGACGAGCCCCGACACGGAGGAAAACCGAGGTAGGTTTTCATTACCACCTTACAACGTCATCGCGGTTTTCTTTGCATCTGTTTCTTCGATCCCTTCGATCAGAGGCTTTTTCAAGTGGACAGCTCACGTGATGATCGAGTCGATCTGGATCTTAAGTCAAGATCATCCCCACGTCCACACTTGATCCCTACACCTTTGTTCATCGTAAAATCCCATGCAAGCCATTAAAACATGCAAGAACACGTACAAACTGATCTAATGAAACAACGCCATAGGATTAGAATGCATATGAACCATTGCATCTTGAATAAGGATTGTGCATGATGATTGATTACTGTAAATCTTGTATGTGTGTGATCGTAAGTAGAAGGACAAGCTCAGGGAGCTATCTACGAAGGATTACATCACCAAGACTTCGAGATCCAAGAGCAACAGAAACCACGGGAACAAGGCAAGTGCCCCTTGACCATATTGATCCCATGTTTTTAGAAACTGTTTTGTTTGCGAAAACTGTGTATGCTGAGTCGACTTGATGGGAAACCCTTTTATAGGAGTTTACTAGTTTTGTTAGCCACCTTTGTCGCTAGGGAAGTTTATGAGTCGGGTATAGTCATTTTTCTTTTCTGCTTCGCTAATCTACGGGATATGGGAAGCGATAGAATGTGTCTAGCTACTGCACTCATAATGTTAATGAGAACTTGATGATAATGAACATGAATCGGGGGAGATCTAGGCAAGCTTGGTTCATGGATGTGGTAGAATGAGATGGTGGTTACTTGCCGTAGATCTTAGGACCGGTTCATGCGAGCACATGCCAGGAATACAGTGCCACCACAAGGCCAAGTATGGGTGCGGCTTAGCTGACTAATTAGGTAAGTTGCTAGATTGTTATGGACCGTGGAAGGTGCGGGGAATGGGAGTCGAGTGAAGACTGCCTGGGAACTGTATGGCACAAGAGGGGGCCCATAGGTGGGAGAATGGTGATTCGAGCCTGCTGGTGAAACCTTAGTGAGTCCATACATCTAGTAACCCCTTTGTAAAGGCTATTTTGTGATCTCTTGGCCATACACCGACGGTTGTGTACTGGTATAATGGAGGTTCTGCAGTCGCCGACGGGTGACGAAATTACAAACTTGTGGGTAAAGTGGTGCAAACTCTGCAGGGTATAAAACTATCATGATAGCCGTGCTTCCGGTCACAAGCGCCTGACCAACTTCAATGATTAGAAGGGAGGATTTGGGATGGTTATATGGATGGTTTTGTTTTGGTCTTTGGTATTGGTTTTTATGACTGTTGGGTCATGACAATGAGATTGGTTCGGTTATGAGATGGAATTGAATATGAGATGAGATGGTAATGAATACGAGATGGTATTCATGAGCATGAGAAAAGTTGAGAAAGATAAATGTCTGGATGAGACATGGAAGGTGGTGAAACATGATGGAGGTATGTTGATGTTTTAATTGGATATATGTTGGGATTAAATTCACTTAAAGCTACTTGCTGTTTTTATCATGTTTGTGAAATAAACTTTGCTTTTCTGCAATGAGCCTTTTATACCTACCTTGAAGTAAGCTACATGTCATATTTCCCGCACTTGCTGAGTACGTCATGTACTAACCCTTGCATTATCATACATCATCAGCAACAGGAGAGGAGTACTTCGAAGAGCATGCGGAGTACTAGGCGTGTGATCTACCGTCAACTTGCCTGTGGAGTAGGAGATGGAGCTGCTGCCATTGCTTAGTTTGCTTCCGCTGTAGTGTAGAAGACTTCCGCTGCTAGAATAAGACTCCCGCTGCTAGAATGAGTTAGAGACTCATGAGACATTGTAATAAAACCCTGTTATTCGTGGTATTATTCTGAATTCGGTTTTTGGATTACATGTGTATGTGTGATGAACATCCTGGGCACACATACGCATCAGCTCGGTTCTAGGGTTTTCGGAACCAGGGCGTCAGATTTGTATCAGAGCCACAATTGAATGTAGGTCACCAGCCTAAATAGAAATCACAGATTTGTATTAGAAGCCACGCTGACATAGGACGCAAGCCTAGGCCTAGTCACAGATTAGCATTAGAGCCACAATTGACCGTAGGATGCAAGCCTAGAATGCATAGATTGGCATTAGAACCACCTTGACCGTAGGATGCAAGCCTAGGAGAAGTCACAGATTGATCACAGATTGTTATCATAGGTATCACCTCAAACCACATTGACTATAGGACGAAGTCACAGATTGGTATCACCCTAAAAACACATAGAAGTCCCATTGAATAAGCTTGAATAGGAGTTGTGTGAAACTTTTGTGATGATTGCTTGTGATTGTGTGCTTAGTGTGAGTTGTGGGACGTTTTAGCGTTGTCCATATCCACACATAGTAGAGAAATGTGAGATGCTTCGGCATGTGTTCACATCCTCATATAGGTTGATATATAGTTCATACCCTTGATGCATATAGTTGGGGGGAATCCATCTAAAACTTCTAACTTCTATTCTATCCAACCCTCTCTCAAAGATGGTGAGAGAAAATGCCGGCCGTCAAAGGAGGAACGTTCGTGGCAACCAGGAACCACAAGAGGATGACCACGTTGAAGTTCCTGAGAATGTTGACCCCGGGGCTTGTGCAAACAACTTAGAACGGTTGATGGCTATGCAGAACCAGCTCATGCAAACAATGATCCAAACTCTGGGTCAGCTGCAAGCCAACAACAACAACCCCGTTCCTGCACCTCCGCCACCACCACCGCCACCACCGTCGGCTCATAACCGATTGGGAGAGTTCATGAGGACTCGACCCCCTACCTTTTCACAAGCTAATGACCCCATGGAGGCTGATGATTGGTTGAAGTCCATGGAGAAGAAGATTGCCATAGTTCAGTGCAATGACCGAGAGAAAGTTCTCTTTGCATCACACCAACTTATGGGAGCAGCCACTGACTGGTGGGACGCTCTATGCAACACTCATTTCAACCAGGAGACTATCACTTGGACTGAGTTCAAGGAGAGTTTCCGCTCTCATTACGTCCCTATTGGAGTCATGATGCTAAAAAGGCAAGAGTTTGAAGGTCTCCGCCAAGGCAGAAAGAGCGTGAATGAGTACCTCAACAAGTTCACGCAACTGTCATGGTATGCCCCCGAAGATGTCAACTCGGATCAAAGGAAGCAGTACTTGTTCATGAGAGGGTTGAACAATGAGATTCAAGTTCAGCTGCTCAACAATGACTATGCAAACTTCCAGAAGCTAGTTGACAAAGCTATAGTGGTTGAAAGCAAGATCCGTGAAATCGAGCAAGAGGGCAAAAGAAAGATGCCATACCAGCCACAAGGGAGCAATGTACGTCCCCGGTACATGCCCCCAGCTGCACCACAGTATGGCTCATCCGCTCCTACTTTTCGCCCTAACCAACCACCACAGCAACGTCCTGTTATGCAAGCACATCGTGTGCCTTTGCCTCCTGCACCCCGTCCAAACATGGGTGCTTATACTCAAAACCACCCTCGTCCCAACGTCCCTGCTGTCTTGGGCAACAAGGCATGCTTTGCATGCAGAGAAACGGGACACTTCACAAGTTAGTGCCCGAGGAAAGGTCCTGGACAGTCAAGCAACGTGCCCAAGCAGAACCCACGGCTGAACGGAGGAGCTACGCAAGGCAACCGTGGATAGCAGAGCTACGCTCGTGGCAACGTGAACCATGTCTCTGCGGAGGAAGCGCAACAGGCTGAGGACGTCGTGATTGGTATGTTCCTTGCCAACTCCATCCCAGCCACCATTTTATTTGATCCCGGAGCATCACATTCATTCATATCATCCAAGTATGTTGCCAAGTACAATCTACCCATATCACACATGAAATATACTATGTTAGTTAATTCTCCTGGTGGAGAGATGAGAACTAATATAGTATGTCCGAAAATAAACCTTAAAATAAGGGCGGTATACTTCCTTGCCAACCTTATTGTCTTGGATTCCCAAGGGCTTGACATAATACTCGAAATGGATTGGTTAAGCAAGCACAACGGAGTGATCCAATGTGCTAAGAGGAGCGTGCAGTTGACAAACGAGCACGGTACTCGTATTGAGTTCGAGTCAGCCCAACCGGCAACCAAGAAGGCAACGTTGAACCACATCGAAGAAGCAAACTTGGAAAGCATTCCGGTGGTTCAAGAATTCTCGGACGTGTTCCCGAAAGAACTTTCAGGTATGCCACCTGACCGGGACATTGAGTTTTCCATTGACTTGGTACCCAGAACTGCACCTATAGCAAAGAGACCATATAGGATGCCCGTTAATGAACTAGTGGAGCTGAAGAAGCAAATTCAGGAGCAGCTAGAGAAGGGTTTTATACATCCAAGCTCGTCACCATGGGGAGCCCCTGTGCTATTCGTAGACAAGAAGGACGGGCCACAAAGGATGTGCGTGGACTATAGGTCTCTCAATGAGGTGACAATCAAGAACAAATACCCTCTGCCCCGTATAGAGGACCTATTTGACCAAATGAAAAGAGCCCGAGTCTTTTCCAAGATTGATCTTCGGTCGGGATACTTCCAGCTGAAGATTAAGCCCTTCGATATACCCAAGACTGCGTTTCGAACATGGTATGGTTCATATGAATATACCGTGATGTCTTTTGGGTTAACGAACACACCTGCATACTTTATGTACCTCATGAATAAGGTCTTCATGGAGTACTTGGATAAGTTCGTCGTGGTTTTCATCGACGATATCATGATGTATTCGAAAAGCGAGGAAGAACATGAAGAACATTTGAGATTGACATTGCAGAAGCTGCGAGAGCATCAATTGTATGCCAAGTTCAGCAAATGCCAATTTTGGCTAAAGGAGATATCGTTCCTAGGCCACATCATCTCCAAGGAAGGAGTATCGGTTGATCCCGGAAAAGTGGGAGATGTTCTGAAGTGGAACCAACCGCAGAAGGTGAGAGACATTCAGAGTTTTCTTGGGATGGCTGGATACTACCGCCGGTTCATCAAGGATTTCTCCAAGATAGCGAAGCCTATGACTGAATTGCTAATGAAGGGAAAAGTATTTCAGTGGACACAAGCGTGTCAAGAAAGCTTCGAGGAGCTCAAGAAAAGGCTAACCACAGCGCCGGTTTTGATATTGCTGGACGTGAGCAAAAGTTTCGACATATATTGTGACGCATCCAGACAAGGGCTTGGATGTGTGCTCATGCAGGAAGGACAAGTGGTAGCCTACGCGTCGAGACAACTAAAGAAACACGAGTTTAATTACCCCACACATGATTTGGAACTCGTAGTCGTGGTGCATGCATTGAAGATTTGGAAACATTATATCCTTGGTTATCGATGTGAGATCTATACGGATCACAAAAGTCTCAAGTACATATTCACTCAAATGGATTTGAATTTGAGGCAACGTCGATGGTTGGAACTCATCAATGATTATGATGTTGGAATCAACTATCACCCCAGAAAGGCCAATGTAGTAGCTGATGCATTGAGCCGAAAGGGAGCATGTCACCAACTTACGGTTTGGGAGCTACCGCCCGAGCTGCGCAAGGAGTTTGAACGGTTACATCTCGGATTCTTGAACGAGATGGAAGTGATGGAACTCCACTCTTCATTGGAACAAGAGATAAGAGATGGCCAAGCTACGGATGAGGAAATCAAGGAGATCAAGGAAAGGATCCGACAAGGCATAGAAAAGGACTTCAAGGAAGATGAGAAGGATACGCTTTGGTTAGGAAAAAGGATGTGTGCCTAATGTGAAGCACATCCGCGACACGATATTAAAGGAGGCACATGACTCACCTTATTCCATACACCCCGACAGTACAAAGATAAACAAGGAGTTGAAGACTTGTTATTGGTGGGATGGTATGAAGATGGACATAGCTGAATATGTTGCCCTATGCGACATATGCCAACGGGTGAAGGTCGAACATCAAAGACCCGCTGGACTGTTGCAACCATTGAAAGTACCCGAGTGGAAGTGGGAGGACATCAGTATGGATTTCATCATCGGATTGCCACGTACTCAGTCGGGTTACGACTCGATTGATGAAAACCGCGCATTTCCTTCCTGTTAAGACCAAGTACAACGTTGCATGACTAGCCGAGCTGTACATGGAGCAAATCGTGTGCCGTCATGGAGTCCCGAAGAGGATAGTTTCAGACCGGGGTATCCAATTTACCTCTAGGTTCTGGAGGAAGCTGCATGAGGCTATGGGTACACGACTGGATTTTAGCTCTGCTTATCACCCGCAAACCGATGGGCAAACTGAAAGGAGAAACCAAATTTTGGAAGACATGTTGAGAGCTTGCGCCTTGAAACATAGGCGTAGTTGGGATAGGAGCTTGCCGTATGCTGAATACTCCTATAACAACAGCTACCAAGCAAGTTTGAAGATGTCACCTTTTGAAGCATTGTATGGTAGACGGTGTAGAACACCGTTGTTCTAGAACGAGACCGGAGAGAACCAAGTGTTTGGACCAGAAGTGCTGCAAGAGGTTGAGAAGAAAGTCCAAACAATACGGGAGAACTTGAAGGCCGCTCAGTCACGCCAAAAGGGCTATGCGGACAATAGGCGAAGAAAGTTGACCTTCGAAGTAGGAGACTTCGTATACCTTAAGGTATCGCCTATTCGTGGCCAACGACGTTTCAACATCAAAGGTAAGCTAGCACCTCGCTATATCGGGCCATTTAAGATTTTGGGCAAGCGAGGAGAAGTAGCCTATCAACTAGAACTCCCAATGCACCTCTCCGACATGCATGACGTGTTTCACGTGTCCCAGCTCAAGAAGTGCTTGAGAGTTCCGGAAGAACAAGTACCGATGGATGAACTTGTGCTTCAAGAGGATCTGACCTATGTAGAGCACCCTGTCCAAATTTTGGACGTGAAGGAAAGGGTCACGAGGAACAAAGTGATCCGTTGGTGCAAAGTACAATGGAGCCATCACACGGAAGCCAAAGCTACATGTGAGCATGAGGAAGACCTCAAGGCAGAATTCCCTCATCTATTCTACACTATCTAATCTCGAGGGTGAGATTCAATTTAAGGGGTTAGGTTTGTAACACCCTCAATTTCGTATTCATGCATGCATACATATTTCAGGTAGAAAAAATATTTTAAAGAAGAGGAATCAAAGAAAGAACCAGAAAGATAGCTAGAAAGAGCTAAATCCAGTTCGCCGAGGAGCGCCGTAGACACTTCTTGTGCCCCGCTGGCCACGTGGTGCCTTCGGAGCTCATCCCCGAGGAGGGGGAGAGGTCCGCTGCTAACTGGCCACGTGGCAGGCTCGGAGCTTTCCTCTGCGAAAGGGGCGAGGTCTGACCCCGTGGGACACGTGTTGCCCCGGAGCTAGCCTCTGTGGAGGAGCGAGGCCAGCCCCGCAGGACACGTGTCGCTTTCGGAGCTAGTCACTGTGTAGAAGCGGGAGGTCCAACCCACGGGTCACGTGTCGCTTTCGGAGCTCGTCTCCGAGAGGTCCGGCCCTGTTTGACACGTGTCGCTCTCGGAGCTCACCTCCGAGAGGTCCGACACTACTGAACACGTGTCATCCTCGGAGCTCACCTCCGAGGAGAAGGTCCCCATGGACACGTGTTGTCCTCGGAGCTCACCTCCGGGAGGTCCGACACTGCTTGACACGTGTCGTTCTCGGAGCTTACCTCCAGGGAGAAGAGAGGTCTGACGCAGTTGGACACGTGTCGACCTCGGAGCTCATCTCTGAGCAGAAAGGAGATCCGGCGCTGCTAGGACACGTGGCACTTCCGGAGCCACCTCCGAAGAGAAGGGAGGTCTTGCACTGACACGTGGCACTTTTGGGACCACCTCCAAAGAGGGGGGAGGTCCGGCACTGACGTGGCACTCTCGGAGCTCACCTCCGAAGAGAGGGGAGGTCCGACACTGACATGTGGCATACGCGGAGCTCGTCTCTGGATTAGAGATAAGTTGCTACCGCACCAAATCGATTAGAGATAAGTTGTTAAGATCCAAAAACAGTTTGAATAGGACTCATATTTGAAATCCAATCAGAGTAGGACTCTTCTTTCACCCCTTATAAATAGAACCTAGAATCTTTGGCCGTAACCATGCACTTCTTTTCCACCTCCCGAGTCGACGACTTGGAAGCCCTAGCCCCAACTCGTCGAGTTAAACCCCCTACGCCGTAGTTCAGTCGCCGGTGAACCGCCGACGAGCCCTGACACGGAGGAAAACTGATGTAGGTTTTCATTACCACCTTACAACGTCATCGTGGTTTTCTTTGCATTTGTTTCTTCGATCTCTTCGAACAGAGGCTTTTTTGAGTGGACAGCTCACGTGATGATCGGGTCGATCTGGATCTTAAGTCAAGATCATCCCCACGTCCACACTTGATCCCTACACCTTTGTTCGTCGTAAAATACCATGCAAACCCATTAAAACATGCAAGAACACGTACAAACTGATCTAATGAAACAACACCATAGGATTAGAATGCATATGCACCATTGCATCTTGAATAAGGATTGTGCATGATGATTGATTACTGTAAATCTTGTATGTGTGTGATCGTAAGTATAAGGACAAGCTCAGGGAGCTATCTACGAAGGATTACATCACCAAGACTTTGAGATCCAAGAGCAACAGAAACCACGGGAACAAGGCAAGTGCCCCTTGACCATATTGATCCCATGTTTTTAGAAACTGTTTTGTTTGCGAAAACTATGTATGCTGAGTCGACTTGATGGGAAACCCTTTTATAGGAGTTTACTAGTTTTGTTAACCACCCTTGTCGCTAGGGAAGTTTATGAGTCGGGTATAGTCATTTTTCTTTTCTGCTTCGCTAATCTATGAGATATGGGAAGCGATAGAATGTGTCTAGCTACTGCACTCATAATGTTAATGAGAACTTGATGATAATGAACATGAATCGGAGAACTCATAATCCGACAAGGCATAGAAAAGGACTTCAAGGAAGATGAGAAGGATACGCTTTGGTTAGGAAAAAGGATGTGTGCCTAATGTGAAGCACATCCGCGACACGATATTAAAGGAGGCACATGACTCACCTTATTCCATACATCCCGGCAGTACAAAGATAAACAAGGACTTGAAGACTTGTTATTGGTGGGATGGTATGAAGAGGGACATAGCTGAATATGTTGCCCTATGCGACACATGCCAACGGGTGAAGGCCGAACATCAAAACCTGCTGGACTGTTGCAACCATTGAAAGTACCCGAGTGGAAGTGGGAAGACATCAGCATGGATTTCATCGTCGGATTGCCACGTACTCAATCGGGTTACGACTCTATTTGGGTTATCGTGGACCGATTAACGAAAACAGCCCATTTCCTCCCTGTTATAACTAAGTACAGCATTGCACAACTAGCTGAGCTGTATATGGAGCAAATCGTGTGTCGCCATGGAGTTCTGAATAGGATAGTTTCGGATCAAGGTTCTCAATTTACCTCTAGGTTCTGGAAGAAGCTGCATGAAGCTATGGGTACACGACTGGATTTCAGCTTCGCTTATCACCCGCAAACCGACGGGCAAACTGAGAGGACAAATCAAATCTTGGAAGACATGTTGAGAGCTTGCGCCTTGAAACATGGGCATAGTTGGGATAGGAGCTTTCCGTATGCTGAATTCTCATACAACAACAGCTACCAAGCCAGCTTGAAGATGTCACCCTTCAAAGCATTGTATGGTATAAGGTGTAGAACGCCGCTGTTCTGGAATGAGACCGGAGAGAGCCAAGTGTTGGACCCGAAGTGCTGCAAGACGCTGAGAAGCAAGTCCAAATGATACGAGAAAATTTGAAGGCTGCTCAGTCACGACAAAAAGGTTATGCGTACAATAGGCGAAGAAGATTGACCTTCGAAGTGGGATACTTCGTGTATCTTAAAGTATCGCCTATCCGAGGCCAACGACGGTTCAACGTCAAGGGCAAGTTAGCACCTCGCTACATCGGGCCATTCATGATTTTGGGCAAGCGAGGAGAAGTAGCGTATCAACTATAGCTGCCAACGCACCTCCCCGACGTGCACGACGTATTTCACGTATCCCAACTCAAGAAGTGCTTAAGAGTACCAGAAGAACAAGTACCGATGGATGAGCTCGAGCTTCAAGAGGATCTGACCTACGCGGAGCACCCCGTCAAAATTTTGGACATAAAGGAAAGGGGTCACGAGGAACAAAGTAATTCGTTGGTGTAAGGTACAGCGGAGCCATCACACGGAAGCCGAAATTACATGGGAGCGTGAGGAAGACCTCAAGGCATAATTCCCTCATCTATTCTCCACTCTATCGAATCTCGAGGGCGAGATTCAGTATAAGGGGGGTAGGTTTGTAACACCCTCAAATTAATTTCCATGCATTGCTTACATTTTTCATGTAGAGAAACATTATAAAAGAAGTAGAAATGGGGAAAGAACTATAGAAATGGAGAAAGAACCATAGAAACAGAGAAAAGAACCATAGAATGGAGGAAGTACCATAGAAATGGAGGAAGGAACCATAGAAATGGAGAAAGAACCATAAAATGGAGGAAGGAACCATAGAAATGGACAAGGGCATATAGAAATGGAGAATGGGGCATCGAAATGGAGAAGGGCCATGTAGAAATTGAGAGTGGGACATAGAAATGGAGAGGGGAATGTAGGAATGGAGTAAGTGACATAGAAATGGCCACTGCTGCCATTGCTAGAAGGAAGACCCTGCCACCAAAAGGAAGCGAGGTAGGTCTCTATTACCCATCTTACGACATCGCCACTGTTTCTACGCATCCGTTTTCTTCACCCCCTTCAAGCAGAAACTTTTGCATGTGGACAGATCGTATTTTGATCGATTTTTGATGGTGGAATTGATCTAGATCTTGAGTCAAGATCACCACCACATCCACACTTGATCCCTACACCCTTGTTCATCATAAAAACCCATGAAAGCCCATTAAAACATGCAAGAACACGTACAAACTGGTTTAATAAAACAGCACCATAGGATTTGCATTCATCTACTCCATTGCATCTTGAGTAAAGTTTGTGCATGATGATTGATTGCTGTGAATTTTGTATGTGCGTGGTCATGAGTAGAAGGACAAGCTCAAGAGGCCATCTACGAAGAACTACAGCACCAAGACTTCGAGACGCTTGAGCAACAAGAGCCACGGGAGCAAGGCAAGTGCCCCTTGACCATATTGATCCCATGTTTTGAAACTGTTTTGTTTGCAAAAACGTGTACGCTTGAGTCAACTTGATGGGACACCCTTTTTATAGGAGTTTACTTGTTTTGTTAACCATCCTTGTTGCCGGGAAAGTTGATGAGTCGGGTATGGTCGTTTTTCCTTTTTGCTTCGCTTAATTCACGGGATACGGGAAGCTGAAATAAAACATGTCAAGCTACTGCACTCATATGAATAATGATGATGAGAACTTGATGATGTTAATGAGCATGGAATCGGGGAGATCTAGGCAAGCTTGGTTTGTAAATGTTGCTGGATGAGATGGTGGTACTTGCCGTAGATCTAAGGACCGGTTCAAGCGAGAATAGGCCAGGAAAACAGTGCCACCACAAGGACAAGTATGGGTGCGGCTTAGCTGGTTAATTAGGTGCGTTGCTAGCTTGTTATAGACCGTGGATGGCGCGGGGAATGGGAGTCGAGGAGGACTGCCCTAGGAACTGCATGGCACAAGAGGGGGCCCGTGGGTGGGAGAATGGTGATTCGAGCCTGCCGGTGAAACCTCAGTGAGTCCATATATCTAGTAGCCCCTTTGTAAAGGCTATTTTGTGATCTCTTGGCTATACACCGACGGTTGTGTACTGGTATAATGGAGGTTCTGCAGTCGCCGACGGGTGACGAAATCACGAACTTATTGGTAAAGTGGTGCCACCCCTGCAGAGTGTAAAACTATCATGATAGCCGTGCTTCCGGTCACAAGCACCTGGCCAACTTCCATGATTAGAGGGAAATCTTGGGATGGTTATTCGGTAGGGTTGTGGTATGGTCATTGGGATTGGTTTTGGGACTGTTTTGAGTCATGATAATGAGTTTGGTTGCGGTTATATGAATATGAGATGGTTATGAATGTTTATGAGAATGAGATAAACTTGAGAAAGATTAATGGCTGAACGAGACTTGATAAGTGGTGAATTATGATGAGAAAATGTTGCTGAATTACTTGGTCATGTTGGGATAAATTTCACTTAGAAATAGTTGCTGTTTTTATCATGTTTGTGAAATAAAATTTGATCGCTGCAATGAGCCTTTTTATTCCATACCTTGTTATAAGCTACATGTCATACTTTTCCCGCACTTGCTGAGTACGACATGTACTCACCCTTGCATTACCACATATACATCAGCTACAGGAGATGAGTACTTCAAGGATCATGTGGAGTACTAGGCGTGCGAACTGCCGTCAACATGCATGTGGAGTCGAAGATGGAGCCTGCTGTCTTTATTCACTTTCCGCTGTCGTTTAGAGTCTTTCGCTGCAAAAGATAAGTTAGAGATTCGTGAGTGAGACAATGAGTCGATGTAATAAAGTACTTAAACACTATTTATTCGTGGTTATATTTTGAATTCAGTTTGTGGATTACATGTGTATGTGTGATGAACATCCTGGGCACACATATGCATTAACTTGGTTCTGTTTTCGGAACCGGGTGTCATAGTCGGGGACCTGTAACCACTAAGCCTCTGGAAGACACTCCTCTCCTGCTTCTTCCTCAAGTATTTGGTGATGAGAAACTCGGGAGTTGGTTTGAACAAAGTAGTCTTACTTGGCTCATTGATCTTCCATATGCCAACTTCGAGGTTTCTCGGCTTGATCATCTTCATCCTTGATTCATCAGACATAATCACGTTTTCCTCTTTGTTGTTGCTACTTGATCGGTCCTCACTAGGATCTTCTTGCCCTCAAAGTGAACCATATTCATAGGGAAAGGATCCGGTGTCAAGTTTAATTCGGTTGCCATCACCAAGTGTCAACCGACTGTCGTTGCGAGCCGATTGTACCTGTCGATGGAAGAAATTGCAATCGTTAGTAGAATGAGAGTACGAGTCGTTCCATTTACAGTAACATTTGTTGGCTAAATGTTCAGGTGACAGGATAACGTGTCCACTCTTGAGCTTGATCACCCGGTTCTGTAAGAGCACGTCAAAGAGCTTGTCGCACTTAGTCACGTCGAAGGTAAACTTGATCTCCTCCTTATTCCCGGGGCTAGGCTTCAAAAAATTACAAGCCACGGGCTTGATCCTGTAGTTCTCAACCCACTCGGCTGTGACACCCGGTTCCAAAAACGAACCAAGTGAATGCATATATGTGCCCAGGATGTTCATCACACATACACATGTATTCCACAAACTGAATTCAGAATATAACCACGTACAAATAGTGTATAAGTACTTTAATACAATGACTCAATGTCTCGCTCATGAATATCCAACTTATTTAGCAGCGGAACACTCTAAACGACAGCAGAAATAACTAAATACAGCAGGGTCCAACTTCAACTCCACAGGCATGTTGACGGTAGTGCGCACGCCTGGTACTCCACATGTTCCTCGAAGTACTCTTCTCCTGTAGATGATGTATATGTGGGAATGCAAGGGTGAGTACATGTCGTACTCAGCAAGTGCGGGAAAAGTATGACATGTAGCTTACAACAAGGTAGGCAATAAAAAGGCTCATTGCAGCAAGCAAATTTTATTTCATAAACATGGTAAAAGCAGCAACTATTTCTAGGTGACCTAAATCCCAATATAACCAAGTAATTCAGCAACATTCTTTCATCATGTTTCACCATTTATCATGCTTCAACCAGCCAATAATCTTTCTCAAGTTCATCTCATACTCATAAATATTCTTATCCATTCAGTTTCATATAACCAAAACCAAATTCATTGTCATGACCCAAAACAGTCCCAAAACTAATCCCAATGACCATACCACAACCATACCGAATAAACATCCCAAGTTTTGCCTCTAATCATGTAAGTTGGCCAGGTGCTTGTGACCGAAAGCATGACTATCATGATAGTTTTACACTCTGCAGAGGTGGCACCACTTTACCCACCGTCAAAACTTGACCGAAACATGGTCTGTCCACATGCAGAAACTTCTGCTCGCAGGGGGTGGAGAAAAACGGGTGCGTAGCAACAGCAGCGACATGGTAAGAGGGGTGACGGGTACCTACCTCTCTTCTTCCTCCTCTCCTCCTTGCAGCTGGACTTCTTCCCTTGCAATGGCAGCAGCTGTGGTTTTTCTTTGGAGAAGAATAGGGCTGCGGCCAGGGCTTGGCAGCAGGGGTCTTCTTCTCCGGCGACGGCGAGGCTGGGCAGAGCTTCGACGGCTGCCAAGGCAGCAGCAAAGGGGTGGCGACCAAAAGAGAGAGGGATGCAGCCAGGGGGGAGTTATATTTATAAGGGGGAAAAGAGTCCTAGGGGTGGGGAACAAAGTCCTAGCAAGATGGGACTCAACCAAAGAGTCCTAAAGGTGGAAACAAAGAGTCCTAGCAAGATGGGACTCAACCAAAGAGTCCTAAAGGTGGAAACAAAGAGTCCTAGCAAGATGGGACTCAACCAAAGAGTCCTAAAGGTGGAAACAAGGAGTCCTAGAGGTGGGGGATTTAACTAAAGAGTCCTAGTGGTGGGGGACTTAACCAAAGAGTTCTAAAGGTGGGGGGCTTAACCAAAGAGTCCTAAAGGTGGGGGATAGGGTTCACCCCTCAAGGGCTGCGGCCAAGGGGTCTCCCCCCTAATTAGTGCGGCCAATGTGGGCTGCGGCCAAGGGGTCTCCCCCCTAACTGGTGCGGCAAATCAGGAAAA
Source organism: Neostapfia colusana (assembly GCA_030760725.1). Taxonomy (NCBI): domain Eukaryota; kingdom Viridiplantae; phylum Streptophyta; class Magnoliopsida; order Poales; family Poaceae; genus Neostapfia; species Neostapfia colusana. The sequence goes on along the minus strand of JASWHV010000019.1, from coordinate 2,759,459 downwards.
ATTGAAAGAATTTGGGAATTTTGGGGAAGGGGGAAATTTGGGGAACATTTGGGTTGGCTCAATTTAGCTATTTTATTTTTACTCTCTATTTCTATATTCCTTTCTCCATTTTTATATTCCTTTTCTCCATTTCTATATTCCTTTCTCCATTTCTATATTCCTTTCTCTATTTCTATGTTCCTTTCTCCATTTCTACATTCCTTTCTCCATTTCTACTTCTTTTTAAATGCTTCTATACATGAAAAAGGTATGCAATGCATGGTAGTGAAATTGAGGGTGTTACAAACCTACCCCCCTTAAAATGAATCTCACCCTCAAGATTCGATATAGTGGAGAAAAGATGGGGGAATTCCTCCTTGAGGTCTTCCTCACGTTCCCATGTAGTTTCGGCCTCCGTATGATGGCTCCATTATACCTTGCACCAACGGATTGCTTTATTCCTCGTGACCCTTTCCTTCATGTCCAAGATTTTGACGGGGTGTTCCACGTAGGTCAGGTCCTCTTGAAGCTCTAGCTCATCCATCGGTACTTGTTCTTCCGGTACTTTTAAGCACTTCTTGAGTTGGGATACGTGAAATACGTCGCTCACATCGGAGAGGTGCGTTGGCAGCTCTAGTTGATAAGGTACCTCTCCTCGCTTGCCCAAAATCTTGAATGGCCCGATGTAGCAAGGTGCTAGCTTGCCTTTGACGTTGAACCGTCGTTGGCCTCCGATAGGCGACACCTTAAGATACATGAAGTCCCCCACTTCGAAGTTCAATCTTCTCCGCCTATTGTCCGCATAACCCTTTTGTCGTGACTGAGCGGCCTTCAAGTTTTCACGTATCGTTTGGACTTGCTTTTCAGCGTCTTGCAGCACTTCGGGTCCAAATACTTGGCTTTCTCCGGTCTCATTCCAGAACAGCGGTGTCCTACACCGTCTACCATACAATGCTTCGAAGGGTGATATCTTAAAGCTGGCTTGGTAACTGTTGTTGTACGAGAATTCAGCATACGGCAAGCTCCTATCCCAACTATGCCCATGTTTCAAGGCGCAAGCTCTCAACATGTCTTCCAAATTTTGATTTGTCCTCTCAGTTTGCCCGTCGGTTTGCGGGTGATATGCGGAGCTGAAATTCAGCCGTGTACCCATGGCTTCATGCAGCTTCTTCCAGAATCTAGAGGTAAATTGAGAACCTCGATCTGAAACTATCCTCTTCAGAACTCCATTACGACACACGATTTGCTCCATATACAGCTCGACTAGTTGTGCGATGGTGTACTTGGTTCTAACAGGAAGGAAATGGGCTGTTTTCATCAATCGGTCCACGATAACCCAAATGGAGTCGTAGCCAGACTGAGTACGTGGCAATCCAACAATGAAATCCATGCTGATGTCTTCCCACTTCCACTCGGGTACTTTTAATGGCTGCAACAATCCAGCGGGTCTTTGATGTTCGACCTTCACTCATTGGCACGTGTCGCATAGGTCAACATGGTCAGCTATATCCCTTTTCATACCATCCCACCGATAGCATGTTTTCAGGTCCTTATACATCTTTGTACAGCCGGGGTGTATGGAATAAGGCGAGTCATGTGCCTCCTTTAGTATCGTGTCGTGGATGTGCTTCACGTTAGGCACACAAATCCTTTTCCCTAACCAAAGCGTGCCATTCTCATATTCCTATCCTTCTCTATGCCTTGTCGGATTCTTTTCTTGATTTCCTCATCCGTTGCTTGGCCATCTCGTATCTCTTGTTCCAGCGTTGAGTTCAGTTCTATCACCTCCATCTCATTCAAGAACCCTAGATGTAACCGTTCGAACTCCTTACGCAGCTCGGGTGGCAGCTCCCGAACCGTGAGCTGGTGACATGCTCCTTTTCGGCTCAATGCATCAGCTACTACATTGGCCTTTCCGGGGCGATAGTTGATCCAATATCATAATCCTTGATGAGTTCCAACCATCGATGTTGCCTCAAATTCAGATCCGTTTGCGTGAATATATACTTGAGGATTTTGTGATCCGTGTATATCTCACATCGGTGACCGAGGATGTAATGCCTCCAAATCTTTAAGGCATGTACAACGGCTGCAAGTTCCAGATCATGTGTGGGGTAATTCAGCTCATGTTTCTTTAATTGCCTCGATGCACAGGCTACCACTTGGCCTCCTTGCATAAGCGCACATCCGAGCCCTTGTCTTGATGCGTCACAATATATATCGAAGCTCTTACTCACGTTTGGCAATACCAAAACCGGCGTTGTTGTTAATCTCTTCTTTAGCTCCTCAAAGCTGTTTTGACACGCTTGTGTCCACTGAAATGCTTTCCCCTTCATCAGTAACTCCATAATAGGCTTCGCTATTTTGGAGATATCCTTGATGAACCGGCGGTAGTATCCAGCCATCCCAAGGAAACTCCGAATATCCCTCATGTTCTGCGTTTGGTTCCACTTCAAAACATCTCTCACTTTTTCGGGATCAACCGATACTCCTCCTTCGGACATGATGTGGCCTAAGAACGATATCTCCTTTAGCTAAAATTGACACTTGCTGAACTTAGCATACAATTGATGCTCTCGCAGTTTCTGTAACGTTAATCTCAAGTGTTCTTCATCTTCTTCCTCGCTTTTCGAATACACCATGATGTCATGGATGAAAACCACGACGAACTTGTCCAAGTACTCCATGAAGACCTTATTCATGAGTTACATAAAGTATGCGGGGTGCATTCATTAACCCAAAAGACATAACGGTATATTCATACAAACCATACCATGTTCGAAATGCAGTCTTGGGTATGTCGGAGGGCTTAATCTTCAGCTGGAAGTATCACGACTGAAGATCAATCTTGGAGAAAATTCGGGCACCTTTCATTTGATCGAACAAGTCTTCTATGCGGGGCAGCTGGTATTTATTCTTGATCACCACTTCGTTGAGAGGCCTATAGTCAACACACATCCTTAACGTCCCATCTTTCTTGTCTACGAAGAGCACCGGGGTTCCCCACGGTGACGAGCTTGGGCGTATAAAATCCTTTTCTGGCTGCTCCTGATATGTTCTTGTGTGGTTTTTGAGTCCTTCCCGGTAAACTTAGAGAAGTCGGGCACCCTAAACCTCTATGATACGGGACAGTGTCGAAGTACTCTGGATAGGGCTTTTGGTACATTCTAATGTGTCCCCTGGTTGATATCGGAAGCTTCCTGGGGGTTTTTGCTACTTGATCCCCAAGATCATCGTGTGGAGCATTGGGGGTTAGGCAAGTTGCAAGGTGCAACTTTGGCTGTGCTAGAGGAAAGTATGCATCGGGCACTGGCCCGAGCGGTACACCACTTCCTGTGGGAGGTAGGGCAGGTCCATACGTGATAGTTTGGTAGTATGACTGTTGCACATTCGCTACTGGGTGCCTAGCTAGGGTGAAAGTTGGTGGCATGCGAGGTGACAAGTGTTTGGCATGTTTACTGCCGTGCTACTCATGTTAATATCTAAACGTTTACCCCCAACTTCATCTTGGACTTGTTGAATGGTAGATCGGATATGCCAATGTAAAGTTTTGTCCATGTTTTGCTCAAAATTGGCCTTAAACAATCGAAAGAACTTTTCAATCTATTTGCTACCGTGAGAGCCATCTGTTCAAAGTCCGCACCATACTTGTTGGCCAACGACACGTCTACTAAATGCATGAGATCATCGAGTGAGATTTGTGTGTTTACCTTACGTGCGGTCGCTTCCCGTGTGTCGTCCTTTTGGACAATGCCTCCCCGAGTCTTTTGTAAGCATGCCAACTTAGATTGTAGTCGCACCATCTTCTCTTGTTCTATGTCTCGCTCCAACTCTTCTTGGATGCGTTCCCGGTCCTCCTGCGTGAGATCTTCGAGTTGAATACCGATGACATTGCTCGCGTTGACAGCCAAGCCGTCGACCTTCCTCCTAGATGCTTCTGCCATGCTCTTTGTTGGTTGATCGGTACAAAATTGTGTTGATCGTCAAGTAGGAGCGAAACTTTATGCACTTGACATCGTCCCCAGTGGAGTCACCAATTCTGTTGGTGCGTTCCGGTCCTGTGCGCGCGGCTGGCTTGGAAGCAACGCCCGTCGGAGATAGTCGAGGATGCGCACCCTGACTCAATTTGGTGGTGGTTGGCGGCCTTGCTGGGCTCAGTCTCGATCCGTCGGTGGTGGCCGAGCTCGTCAAGGGGGATGGTTTGGGGTTACGGATGGAGAACCCCTGCTGCGACCAAGAATGGGAGGACGCAGACGACTGGGGTGGCTAGGGTTGGCGGCACGAGATGCAGCTTGCGGTGGCGAAGAAGGCCATGGGAGATCTAGCTGTTGGGAAGAAGGCTTTGGATAGGAAAGAATGAAACCTTTTTTATTTAACTAGTATTAGTGTTTTGTAATTATTCTTCAACCTTGCATCATCAAAATGAATTACAGCTCCATTAACTTAATTAAGTCGGTCTTCTCCAACATTTGCTGAAGTAAGGTTGTTTGGCTTCCTGTAGTCACCTCTGAGTCGATCAATGTTAAACGTGTTTTCCTCCACCTCAGATCATCACGCCACTTGTGCTCGATTGAGTGTTGCTTCTGCTTGGCTCACCTCTGCTGCCTCACCCCCATCTCTCAACCATACAACCATTTTGCGCTACGTCAATCTCTGGCAGAAAACCATCCCTACCCGAGCCATCTTCTAGGTCAGCACAACCAGGACCACATACACCACTCTGTCTTGTCGCCAAGCCATCTCTATTTCTCTCATCGATGTGACCTACCCATCATGGTCGTTCCATTGTCCCTCCTAGTAGCAGACGGCGCTCCCCACAGCCGCGATCCAAATTTACACCTCGAATGGTCGCGCGATGCCCATAAGATCCAATTCCACCCACTTCTAGCCACCATATTGCTTTCTGCCCATGCTGGCTTGAGCTGCCCAAGCTCGTCTATGGCAGAGAGAACACGGAAGCAGGAACCCTATATATACTGTCTCCCAGTGCTATTGTGTTGGGTCAATACAAAAAATGGTGCTAGGCCATCCAAGTAAGGCTTGTGGGCTCCATGCCTTTCGCGCAGGCCCAAAATACTGGTAGCTTGGTTGTTTCGGCCTTCGAGCAGGTTTGCGATACGAATTTCCAAGAATTAATATATCCATTTACGTAATTAACTGGAAACAATTATTGTAAAATTCATAACCCACTCCTCGGAGCTCTAAATGATCTGATTTGTTCCTAAATTTATCTAAATTCAATATGTATTCATTCCAATTGTGGTCAGACATAATTAGTGAACATTGAGTATGAAGAGGAGGAGGAACTAGGAGCTACGGAGTTAAGGTGTAACATAGTAGTAGAGGTTACACAAATCCTCTTGGATGCCACTAAACTACATAAGTGATAGCCACAAAGTTATTAAGGCGGTAAGGCGGCATAAGGCGACCTACCCCTTTTTACCTTTTAAGCGATAAGGCCTAAGGCAAGGCGATGCCTTAGTAATATATAAATATAGAAAAATGTAGGAATACAATCTCAAATTCCAAATAGATGAGGATAAAAGTAGCAATTAGCAAATAGAAGCAGTTCAACATAAACCAACATAATAGACTAGAAGTCAAACATAACTAATAGATAGTAGTACTAGTGTACTAGATAACACTCGCATGACCTCATCTCTCAAGTTTGTCTCAAACTCTCAATATCCATCGTCGAACTCATCGGGAATTTTAGGATTAGTTTCTTCTCCACCATCATCTCCACCCGAACCTTCATCACTATCAGTCACGTCCATGTCATCATGTGGATCTTCCTCCAAGTGTGAATCATTAGCATCTTCTTGAACTTCTTGTGTCCTCATTCTTGCACGCCTTTGGTAGGTGTTCATCTTGCTAGCTTGTCTTGGAAGGTTGCGACCTTGAAGCGAGCTTGATGCTCCAACTGCTTCATCAACATGATCCCATGTGAGCTCAAGAAGATCATCATTGCCCCTGTTGGTGTGAACAACCAATGAGTATCCATTCATCGTCCCAATCAAAATCTTCAATGACCAATGGGTCAAAACTTGGTCTGGCTTTCTCCCTCCTCTTTTGAAACCTACTTTGCATCTTTCGGTTGTATGAAACAAAATATAAGCAACCGGTTCCTTTTTTTGTGTGCATCTACAACTTCAGCAATGAGGAGCTAAATGAGTATATGGATTATGCAACTCTAATATATGGATTGTGGATTCCAATACTTACAAATTCAAAGGTACTCCAATTCCGCTCACAACCAGATGATGAAGCACAAAGGCTAACTAGACGCTTTGCAAATCTTTGCCATTCAAAGGCTTGACCACCATATGAACGCCACCAATCAACTAGAATGAGAAATGCAAGCACATATTAGTTACCAACTAGGAATAGAATTAATATGGAGAAATTAGCATGCAAGCACCAATACTTACGAGGGCTTTTTAGATGAACTTGTTGTAGTGCCATGACAGTTGAGAAGATAGGCCCTCGTTGGTCCTCATAAAGCATTGCATACTCATCAATCTTGGCCCAAACTTTTTCATTGGATTCAATTCTTGCAAGCACATCATTGAAACAATTCCTTAGCTCACCAACATATCTATCATCTCCCTTCTTTTGTATTGCAAAGAATTTTCCTGGATTCAAAAAAAGTGCAGCTCAATACAATGGATGGTCCGTTTGTGAGACCCTTCTACGCTCAATAATGTCTAAGATTTTTTAGCAAAACTTGATTGTTTGGGTAGGAAAGCGAGCACTTATGTTCTCTTTTGCAACATCCATTAAAGCTGCAACCTCAGGTGTAACACCCTCATTTTCACTACCATGCATTGCATATATTTTTCATATAGAAAAGCATTTAAAAAGAAGAAGAAATAAAGAGAGGAATATAGAAGCAAATAAAATAATAAAAGGGAATAGAAATGGAAAAGAATGAAAATAAATAGGAAAGGGAAAGAAATAAAAATAAAAAGAAAATAAATAAAATAGCCAAATTGGGCCACCCCAAAATTTCCTCAAATTTCCCCCTTCCCCAATTTTTCATATTTTTTCTCAATTTTCCTGATTTTCCCCAAATTCCTAAAATCCCCCTAGGGGGAATTTCCCCCACATTTGGAGGGATTTTCCCCCAAATTGGACGCACCAAATTAGGGGGGAACCCTAATTAGGCCCCACCCCCTTGGCCGCAGCCCATTAGGGGGGGACCCTAGTCCCCCACCTTTAGGACTCTTTTGTTCCCCCACCTCTAGGACTCTCTTGTTGCCCCACCTCTAGGACTCTTTTGTTCCCCCACCTCTAGGACTCTTTTGGGCTTTTATTTTCTAATTAAATCCTAGCCAGTGGATGAAAATAAATAATAAAATCCTAGCCACCCTAGCTCTTTTCGCACTTATAAATATAACTCCCCCTAGCCGCCGACCCCTTTTTCTTTTTGGTCATCGCCCCCTTGCTGCCAAGCCACGCCCCCTTGCTTCCAAGTCGCTAACTCCCCCCTTGCCGGAGTTTGACTGCCGTCGAGCCCCGTCACGCCTCGCCGTCGCCGGAGAAGAAGCTCCCAACGTTCTGCCCTAGCCGCAGCCCCATAATTCTCCCTAGAAAATATCCCGCTGCTACCATTGCAAGGAGGGAGGCCCTGCCGCAAGGAAGAAGTGAGGTAGGTCTTCGTTACCCCTCTTACAACGTCAACACTATTTCTACGCACCATTTTCTTCACCCCCTGTGAGCAGAAAAATTCTGCGTGTGGACATATCATGTTTTGGTCAATTTTTGATGGTGGGATTGATCTACAAAGTGGGTCAATATCATCACCACGTCCACACTTGATCCCAGCAACCTCGATCATCATAAAACCCCATGAAATCCTACTAAAACATGCAAGAACACGTACAAACTGGTTTTATAAATCTGCACCATAGGAATGTATTCATTTACCTCATTGCATCTTGAGTAAAGTTTGTGCATGATAATTGATTGCTGTAAATTTTGTATGTTTTGGGTCACGACAATGAGTTTGGTTTCGATTATATGAAAATGAGATGGTTACTAATATTTATGAGTATTAGATGAACTTGAGATTGAGTAATGGCTGGTTGAGACTTGATAAATGGTGAATTATGGTGAATAAATATTGCTGAATTACTTGGTTACGATGGGATTAAACTCACCTAGAAATAGTTGTTGTTTTTTTATCATGTTTGTGAAATAAAATTTGCTTGATGCAATGAACCTCTTTATTCCCTACCTTGTTGTAAGCTACATGTCATACTTTTACCGCACTTGCTGAGTTCGACATGTACTCACCCTTACATTCTCACATATACATCAGTTATAGGAGAAGAGTACTTCGAGGAACATGTGGAGTACTAGGCTTGCGCACTACTGTCAATATGCCTGTGGAGTTGAAGTTGGAGCCTGCTGTTTTAGTCATTTTCCACTGTCGTTAGAGTCTTCCGCTGCAAGAATAAGTTAGACATTCATGAGTGAGACATTGAGTCAATGTAATAAAGTACTTAAACACTATTCGTACATGGTTATATTCTGAATTCAGTTTGTGGAATACATGTGTATGTGTAATGAACATCCTGGGCGCACATATGCATTCACTTGGTTCATTTTCGGAACCGGGTGTCACATCAGGGATGGCTGGTCCTCATCAACATTAACCGCCCTAAGCACAATAAGAAGAGGTACCGAAGATCTAAACAATCTTCAGCTGAATACCAAAACATCTTAGCAACAATAATGTCGCAACCATTTTTCGCAGCCTCAGCCTTTGCTAATTTGTTTTGATTCCATGTTTCAGTCGCAAATAGACCCCTCAAGGCATCACGGTGCTTCTGTAGGCTCTTCAAAGTAAGGAACTAAGTGGCAAACCGAGTGGGTGCAGGTCTTACCAAGTCCATCCCTCCTTCTCCCTCATTGCTGCAAGAATCCTCCCATGCCTATATATAAAAGTGGCGACCTGTTTGGCTTGTGTAATTGGCTTCTTAAAATCTTTCAACTTTCCAATATCTTCCAACATGAGGTCCAAACAATGAGCTTCACAATGAGTCCAAAACAATGTTGGAATCTGCTGCATTAGAATTCTACCCGCTGCCTTATAGTTAGCATCATTATGACTACTTGAACCACTTTATCTTTACCAATGTGGGCAATCCTCTTCTCTAACAAATCAGCTAGCATAGCTGCATCGCGTGCCTCATTTGATGCATCAACAGACCCTATAAAGTATGTTCCAGCTAGGCTATTGACAAGAAAATTAATCAAGTGATGTATTCTTCTATCGGTCTATCCATCGGATATAAGTGTGCAGCCATAAGTCTTCCCCGCTAACTCGTGATCAGCCCTCATGTTGCTTGTCTCATTTACACACTCATGAAGTAAAGGCTCCTTGATCTCATGCATACTAGGACAGCAATTGCCCAAGCACGGTGTCCAGACGGCCGCACTCCACCAAGAGAATCGACTGGATGCCAACAAGTTGGGAGCACAGGGAACCCAGGTCTCCTTCTCGCTTCCACCCATCCAGCCCCGAGACACCACTGGCTTCAGTCCTTGCAACCCTCGCGCCCGGGCCCAGCAGGCGCTTTGGCATCGGAAGTCGGGGAAGAACGCCTGCGGCCTCCACTTCACCTCCGGCGATGGAGGGACCCAGAACAGCCACCGGACCAGAGGCCAGGGCAGGTTTCTCTCCCGCCAATTCGGTCGCCGGCAAGGCAGACCTCCTTGCCGAGTCCTCAAGAGGGGTCACAGCGCTCGGAAGAATCTCCAGCGCGCGGATGGGCCTCCTGTGTGAGAGCGCAGATTAGAAAGCCTAATCGAGAAGAAGATGACACAACAGGATGGAAAAGAAAAGTACCTTTCCCACTGCTGGGGAATGGCGCACGACCCGCACAACGAGGATGCGCTACCCGGGGAACGGGGAGCGGCGGAGTAAGGGCCGGAATCACTGCCTTCAGCCTACGAGCATCCAAGGACGCGAAGCCACGCTCGACGAGAGCCGTCGGTCCAGGCTCGGCGCCCGATTGACCTCCCTCTGACGCTCGACCGCCCATCTGCCGCGATCCTTTGCCAAAAGGCAAGGGCCCCCCAACGCTTCGAGCACCCGGCGTCCAGGCTCCCGAAAGGCTGGCGTCAGGCCCCACGTAGGAACACTCGGTGGGGTCAGCGTTCGCCCTCCCCTTCGGTCCCCGATCACAAGCGGGCTCAGACGCCCGCTCCACTGCCACTGGAGCAGCAGAGGCTGGATCCTCAGCCGGACTACCTCTGCTCTCCTCCGAACTGGTATCGTCCTCCAATGACGAATCAGAGGTAGACTCACCCGCCGCATGCCTCCGCTTCTCGTGTTGGATCCGGCGAGCTTATGCCTTGTCCCTCTTCCGATTCTTGGCGGCCTCCAAGGTGGCCCGCGATGCCCGCCTCTCTCGGTCTTTAGGAACCTTGGGCAGACTGACGATGCCCCATAGCATGTGAAGATTCGTAGAAGTCGCGTATAGAGGTGGCAGCCCAGGGGAACAGAGTTCGCTGGCTCCCGGCCCCAGAATCACCTGAAAGCGACAAGAAATCTCCTCCTGAGAGAGCTCCTCGCCGGACTCCCGGCACGGATCGCTCGGTCCCCTTAGAAATTTAGGGTATGTGGGTGAAAGCGAATGGGCGGCACTCTCCACCGGAGGAAGTTCTGAAGAAGATGGGTGCCCGAAAGGTCGCTTCTAATTAGATCTTGGACATGTTGGAGGATCGGGTCGAGCTTCCGCATCTCCCTCCTCGGGGTCCCCCACTTCCAGGAGTCTTGCACCCAAGGAGACCTTCCCGAGAAAGGCGGAAGGACAGGAGCATCATTCTTGATGTTGAACCACTGACGCTCCATCCTGATTGGGGAGGAGGCAGGCGCGTGCTGACAAAGTCCAATCGCCCACGACGCAGCTTGATGTTGGTGCCCTCCACAGATAGAAGCGGAACCTGATCGGGTGACTGTGGCAGCTCTATAGGATCATAGACTAGCCCCACATACCAACACTAGTCTCTTCTGCGCACTTTGTGCTCACTCGTGCGAACCCAGGAAGACTTCCCGGTCCGTCACCCATCCCCAAATTTCTCCGGGCCAAGCAAGCTTAACCCCGGAGTCCTTTGCAGGTGGACTTCCAGAAAAGAAGGTATACCTTGATGGTATGAGTACTCTATTAATCCTATTAAGCCGGTAGCCAGGATGTCACAATCCACCCCCCTTAGAAGACTGACATCCTCATCGATCAACCTCAAGACAGGAACGTCCCCTCTTAGCCACGTCCGTACGTTCATTACTGGCATATGCATATCGTACATCCTGTTAGCAGCATAGGTACCATACCGTGTCCCTCACAGAGGACCCACGCGTCATGTGTACGTACTCACGTCCCTGACGTGTACGCTATCGTATTCTTCTCACTGACCCGTACGCACCCGCAAAACTGCGAGGGTCGGCTCTGATACTATTTGTGGCAGCTCTCTAGGATCATAGACTAGCCCCACAAACCAACACTAGTCTTTTCTACGCACTTTGTCCTCAATCATGCACACTCGGGAAGACTTCCCGGTCGGTCACCCATCCCCAAATTTCTCCGGGCGAAGCACGCTTAACCCTAGAGTCCTTTGCAGGTGGGCTTCCGGAAAAGAAGGAGTCGAAGTGTTCGCTACGACACTTCCCCCGGTCTGCTCGGAAGCAGCCCGCGGAGGTTCTTTTTTTGGAGGGGCTAGTGGATCAAGAAGGTCGGAGCACGATGGTGAGGAGGAACACGGGGATTTACGTGGTTCAAGCCGCCGGAGCGTAAAATCCTACGTCCACAGGTGTGCTTGTTATATTATCTTGCGCGTATCAGTGAGTGAGGGAGTCGGGGTTGCAAGTTCGAACCCTTTGCCTAGAGGCTGCCCCGGTCTTTTTATAGCCCAAGGCCGGGGCAGTTACAAGGTAGCCCGGGGCCCGATAGGTGGCCCCATGACTATCTGTACCCTATTCATGAGATTTACAACAATATGTATTGTCACTGTTGGTGGAGTTAAGGCGCCACACCTGTCCCACTGGACGCCTCTGACCGGGTTAAAGGTGATTATGAAGCGCCCATCTTGTCGTCGCGTCTCCTCAGCGCCGCGGGATGGCACTGTCGCGCCATCACGCCTCGCCGCCCTATCTTTCACCGTAATGGTGAACTGATGAAGGACGGAGGCGTGCGCTGCATGCCATGATTTTGGGGAAGGCGCGAACCTTGAATGTTTGGCCTAACAGCGCACCTTCCTCTTTACTGCTTGGGCATCTGCCCGTTGCTTGGTGACGCGGCACCCGGGTGGCTGGCCCCTGGGACATGCGTCTCTACCGGAGCTGTCTTGCGGAGTAGCAAGGAGTCCAGAGTTGTTGGACTCGTGGCAGCACCGGGGCCCTCCCATGCTGAAGGTCGAGCCCGGAGCCGCAGGACACGTGGGACCTCCGGACTTCTCCTTGGCGGGAAGGGCGCCTGGAGTCGTCGCCCACTTGGCAGCACCGGAGCCCTCCCATGCTGGAGGTCGGTCCCAGAGCCGTGGGACACGTGGCACCTCCGGAGCTCTCCTTGGCGAGAGGCACGGCTCGGAGGTTCCGGTCACGTGGTAGCGCCCGAGCCCTCCCTAGCGGAAGGTCGGGCCTAACACCATTGAACAAATGGCGGCTCTGGAGCCCAATCGCACGTGGATGCCCCGGGGGCTCCCATGGGCCCAGGGCACATGGCTTATGCTGAGGCCCGCCTAAGCTGGAAGGTGGGGCCTGAGCTATCTTTTACCCACTACGCGGTGGTACCCGGTCTTGAGGGTACCGACAGTGGCCCCCAGGCCCATCTCGTGGGAGGTATTGAGCTTGCAGGTGGGGGCCCCCATCTTTTCCGCGTGGTGCCGATATTTTTGTGAAGTGAATGAGTGGCCGTTCCTGGGAGACGAAGGGGTTGCTTGTCTTCGGTGTAGTGGGTGCACTTAGTCAAAGAGACAGCGCACCTTCATGTTCACTCTGATTTGACCGGTCACGACTAGGCAGACGAGGAGTTGCCTCGGGGCAATTCTGTGACTGCCCGTGAAGCATAGGAGGACTACACGGCTTCCCTCGGAAACTGTCGGACGTGCTCGAGTTTTACTCGCCTGACCCGCTAGTGCCTGACTGGTGCCTGGGTCCTACCTGTCATTGGCGAGTGCCAGAGCGGCACGCTCGAGGGGTCGCCCTAGGTCATTTACTGCGGCAACCGATGAGTCAGTCGCACTGCTCTTCTCGAGAACCGCCGGACATTCCCAAGGTATTATCCTCAAAAACCCCAGTGGCTGATGTGTGGACCTGGGTCCAGCCCATTACTGGGGAAGGCGAATAGCCCACGGCGTGCAGCGGTGGCGACCCAATCTCCGCGCTTGTTGCGCTGCCTGCGGCCGTGGACGGGTATAAAAGGAGGTCTTGAGGTGTAGGGAGGCACCCCTCCTCACCATGTGGCCTTTTTTCTCCTCTTACGCACTGGAAGTTGCTGCTTCCAGACGCTCTCGCCGACTAGATGCTTCCTCTCCGATAGCCGTCTTCGTCCACTTCTGCAAGATGTTGGTGTGTGTGTGGCCTCCGGTGAGGGTCTCTGACGCATCCCTCTCCTTGACGGCCTTGGATAGAGGCAGAAGACATCCTGATGGTGTGCCAGCGGTAGGGGAGGTCGTCGGGGACAGGGTCCTCCACTTACTGTGAACCCCTACACCAACATCGAGAGGGGCTGCCTGCCGGTACCGGAGGAAGGTTAGTTCCAGAGTGATCAAGCCTTCCTCCAGGTACTGTGGTAGATGGAAACATCTGCCATAGATGGCGATTTTGCCCACTCGACAATGGATGTCACAGTTGCCTCGGTCCAGCATGCATTGCTGCCGATCTGGTGGCATTTTTCCCACATGACACTGGATGTCATCGTTGCCTCGGTCAAGCATGCATTGCTGCCGACCTCGGTCTAATAGCAGGTGACCGTCTCACTGCATAGAGATCGGCTTGGGGGACAACCAAGCAGGCCACGGAGCAGAAGACTACTCAACTTGCAGCTGCTGAGTTCCTTAGTTGTTTTGTATCCCCTTTTGTACGCCAGACTCTTATTATCAATGAAAGTAACTCTGTTTCAAGCCCTTTATTGTCTTGTCTTGTATTTTTGTGTTGATGAATGAAAAAGTTCTTCTGTTGGTCTTCCATCCATCAGTTACTTGGTGCAGCGTCCGGCAGGGAGGACCACTTCTAGCTTTGGTGAGGCCCCGTGGTCCTTGCTGCCGCAAGGACCGGAGGCTCCCTGAGTTGATGTTTCCTTGTTGCTTGCTGTACATGTGTACCCGCTTCCTCTTGCATGTTGCTGGGGTCCGGTCGACTTGCTTGGTTTGACCAGCCGCGATGGCCCCCCGGTAGATGAGCGACAGCGCAAGATACGAGTTTCGGAGCCTTTGGGAGGCGCCAACTTTGGGGGTCCGAGAGTGATCTCCTGGGATAGTTGGGGTCCCGGCCCCACGAACCGGAGCCCTGTGGCCTGCGCAGACACTAGAAGAAAAAGGGTAACCGTGCCGTGTAGTTGTATTTTCCCCGCTCGATGGCCCCATTACGGCTTATGGTCCACTGCTAAGCTATGGGACCCGAGCAACTCGGTGTAGTAGTGTCCGAACCCTGGTTACCGTCCTTCCCAGGGTGGTGTGCCATTCGGGCTCCCCGCACTTGGGTGCTGCACTGGAAGGGGCAGGATGCGCATGCCTAGGGCCCAGGACCGGCTAAGCAGGCCACATACCCTGGACCCCCCGCTAGGCAGACACTCTGAAGAGGGAAGGTGTCCTTCCGACACCACCGGACCCGGGCAGGAAGGTAGCCAAGGGGTCCAGAGACAACACAGGTGCCTCAGGCGTTTCCGCCTTGTAGCTGGATGACATAACTTTGGCCAAGAGCGAGACAGCGAAACACAACTATGTACACGCGCAAAAATATATGCAAGCTTGAAAAAAAGCTGTAAAAATGAGATGTGCATAAGGTAGGGCAAGAGAGCGCAAAGGTCCAGAACGACTTAGCTTATGCGGGTAGCATTTTGCCAATGTCCGAAGCTTGTTCTTCCGGACCCTCAGCAGCGTAAGGACCCAGAGCGCTCTGGAAGTGTCTGCTACCACTCCTTCTAGGTCCCTGTAAGGATCCGAGGGGAGCTCAGCCCTTGTCTCCAGCTTATCGTAACTAGCGCTCCGAGCCTTCTGCTTGGTTGCTGAAGTGGTCCGATGTCATGCCCGCGTGGTTTACCGTGATGGCCCCCTGGTAGGTGTGGCCACTTAGTGGGGGCGCACCTACCAAGTAGACTGGATGAGGCTAGGCGTCAGTGTTGGACCTCCTGGAGGGTCCAAGACGCCATGGAACTATTCGGACCGCAAGCATGGTAGGAAAAAGAAGCAGTCATGCTCTCTGGTCACTTTTCCTTGTTTGATAGCATTACTGTGACTGACAGTCCTCAGCCGAGCTGCGGGGCTTGGGTAATTCGATGCGGTCGTCCAGGATGTGGTTGAAACCTTGCTCAAGGGTATGAGCCGTCTGGTTCCTTGGTACTGAGCCGTAGCGCTGAGGAGGCAGGATGTGCACGCTATGGGTGTGATACCAGTCATAGAGGGCTACACACCCTGGACCTTCCGCTGGCATAAGCCTTTCAGGGGAGGGCCATTCGGTGCCATAAGGCCCCAAGCAATTAGATAACCACAAAACCCCGAGTACGCCATAGGTACCTCAAGCAGACCCGCCTGCGGGAGGATAGCACAACTCCTACTATGGTGGGATGCCGAAAAAGGTGACTGGCAACACGTCCGGAGCGGTATGGAAAGAAAATATGAGAAGGGTGTTGGGGCGATGTCTAGGATCCGGTTACACCTCTTGTCCGCAACCGTGCTCTTTCTAGCCCCCGAGCTCTCAATTGTCGCGCTGAGGACGTACACTATGGGTGTGGTACCATTCATAGCAGGCTACACACACTGGACCTCCCGCTAGCATTAACCTTTCGGCGAGGAAACTTTCCAGCAGCACGGGTTCTAGGACAAGTGTGTAGGGCGGGCTCCAGACATACCATTTATGGTTGTTACGCATGAGCTAGCATAAACTGTAGTAAAGTGCGCAGGATAGGATACACTTTTCTTATTTCTGGCTTCCTTCGGGTGATAGGAGGTAACAGACTGTAAGAAGGCAGCGACCCACCCCAGATAACAAGAGTAGATGGACTGTTCCGAGACTTTAGCTGTTCTAAGCACTGTTCCTAAACTCTATGTCACCCTTACAAGAAAGAGAAAAAGAAAAAATATCCTACTACGACGCTAAGGGTAGGACTTACATAGGTGTTCTATATCCTGCGGTCTGGGTAGAGGTACCCATCCCCTACAGCAAGGGCCTACAGAAAGGGGGACACACCTGGAGCGGCATGCTTGTACTTGTCAGGAGGGACCCTCCCTGCTGGGGGGAAGGCTTTTCGCTCCTCCTCGAGAAAGCATTGGTCGAGGCACCAGGTAGCTCTTCCTTGAGCTGCCAACTTTTCGCCATATGCCTGGGCGTCGGGTGAGCCCTTGTCGCGCGACGATGTGGGGAATGCCTGGTTAGGCGTGAAGCGTCTTGCGTCACTCACTGTGGTCGGAATCGAAGCTCTCTCCTTGGTCATAGATGACCTTCAACGCTCGCTTGGCGTCTTGGAACTCCATCTTCTGGTCGGTGCGGACCTCCGGGTCAGCCTTTTGCTTGCCCTCCCGGTGGCGGAAGGGTGCACCGTCCTGGTGCTGTTGCCGAGCTCTCAGAAGTGCTCCGCCAGCCTCTGGATCTCCCTGCACTCGCTGGCGCTGTGCCGGTTGGTGTCGTGGACCGGGCACCTCTGTTCACCGTTTGCTATTGCAGGGTGTGGAGGTCGTCCTCCGAGCCCGGTCGAGTGTAGGAACTCCCAAAGTTGGCCGTAAACTGACGGCACAACTCTTCCCAGGAGGTCACAGACTCCTGGGGAAAGTTCATGAACCATGACCGGGCTGACCCGGTCAGGGCAACGGGGAAGTAGTTGGCCATGATGGTCTCATCCCCTCCTGCAACTAGAATGGCGGTGGAGTAGATCTGCAGGAACTCGACAGAGTTGACTGTCCCGTCGAACTTTTCCGGGAAGTGCGGCCGGAACATGCGCGGCCACACCACCATATGAAGGTGTGGAGCCAAAGCCATGCAGCCTCCCACTGAGCCTGGGGAGACGGGGCTCTGGCCCGCGTAGATGGGGCGCATGGTATTTGGGGTACCATACTCCTCGCCGAGACTGTGACACCACTCATGATGTCGCTCGATGGTGACGCGGCCATCTTCTTTCTGATGGCGGCGATGGTCCAGCTCACCTCTAAGATCTGTGGTGGGGAGTCTGGACGTCGCCATCGAGTGGGTTGTTGCCATCTTGTAATCCCTTTTTAGGTCACGGGGCGGTAGCTGCCCCGTCTCTGGCCGCCGTCTCCAGTGACACGGCGAGTTGAGCGCGGTGATGACCAGGTGGTCGACGTCGTTGCGACACTATTCAGCAGCGGACAGGGAAGCTCCCGCACCCGGGGGGTTGTGAAGGAGCGCGCGGGCTGCTAGCAGCACGCTCTCCGGGCTGGCCTCGGTTGGCGCTTGCGACACCGTCGCCATCGAAGGCTGCCAGGAAGTAACAACACCGTCGCCGTGGGGACTGGCGCTGGCGTGGACGGTCCCGCTCTAGGACCAGAGGACGCTTCCTGCTCGCTCTGTCTCTAGCGGCGTGAGGGGCAGGAAGAACCCACGAAAGATTGGATGTTCTCCATTGTTGGCTTCACGAACAGTTTCAAGAACCAAAAACCCCTTCCTGGCGCGCCAAATGTCAAAGTGTTCGCTATGACACTTCCCCCGGTTTGCTCGGAAACAGCCCGCGGAGGTTCTTTTTCGGAGGGGCTAGTGGATCAAGAAGGTCGGAGCACAATGGTGAGGAGGAACACGGGGATTTACTTGTTTGGGTCGCCGGAGCATAAAACCCTATGTCCACGGGTGTGCTTGTTATATTACTTGCGCGTATCAGTGAGTGAGGGAGTCGGGGTTGCAAGGTTGCGAACCCTTTGCCCCGAGGCTGCCCCAGTCCTTTTATAGCCCAAGGCCGGGGCAGTTACGACGTGGCCCGGGTCCCGGTAGGTGGCCCCATGACTATCTGTACCCTATTCATAAGATTTACATCAATATGTATTGTCACTGTCGGTGGAGTTAAGGTGCGCCGCCTGTCTCACTGGATGCCTCTGACCGGGTTGCAGGTTATGATGAAGCGCCCACCTTGTCGCCGCGTCTCCTCAGTGCCGCGGGACGGCACTGTCGTGCCATCACGCCTCGCCGCCCTGCCTTTCACCGTAATGGTGAACTGACGAAGGACAGAGGCGTGCACCGCGCGCCATACTTCTGGGGAAGTCACAAACCTTGAATGTTTGGCCTAACAGCACACCTTCTCTTTACTGCTTCGGCATCTGCCCGTTGCTTGGTGACGCGGCGCTGGGGTGGCTGGCCCCCAGGTGTAACACCCTCAATTTCGTAACCGTGCATGCATTCATATTTGATATAGAGAAAACATTTTAAAAGAAGCAGAAACGGGGAAAGAATGTGATAGATAGCCAAAAAGAACTAATTCCAGTTTGTCGGGGAGCGCTGTAGGCACTTCCCGCGGCCCGCTGGCCACGTGGCGCCTTCGGAGCTCATCCCTGCGAAAGGGGTGAGTTCCGGCACCAACTGGCTACGTGGCAGGCTCGGAGCTTGCCTCTGCAGAAGGGGTGAGGTACGACCCCGTGGGACACGTGTTGCCCCCGGAGCTAGCCTCTGTGGAGAAGCGAGGCCAGCTCCGCAGAACGCGTGTCGCCTTCGGAGCTAGTCATTGCGGAGAAGCGAGGCCCAGCCCCATGGGACATGTGTCACCCTCGGAGCTCGCCTTCGAGAGGTCCAACACTGTTTGACACGTGTCACCCTCGGAGCTCGCCTCCGAGAGGTCCGACACTATTGGACACGTGTCGCTTTCGGAGCTCACCCCATCGGAGGGAGTGAGGTTCGGTCCCGATGGACACGTGTCATCCTCGGAGCTCACCTCCAAGGAGAAGACACTACGGGACACGTGTCATCCTCGGAGCTTACCTCTGATGAGAAGACACTGCGGGACACGTGTCGTCTTCGGAGTTCACCTCCGATGAGAAGGCACTACTGGACACGTGTTGACCTTGGAGCTCATCTCTGAGTAGAAAGGAGATCCGGCACTGACACGTGGCACTCTCGGAGCCCACCTCTGAAGAAAGGGGAGGTCCGGCACTGACACGTGGTGTACGCGGAGCTCATCTCTGGAGAGAGGGGAGGCCCCGACCCACCAGACACGTGGCGCACGCGGAGCTCATCTCTGAGGGAGAGGAAGGTCCCGCCCGCCAGACGCGTGGCGCAACCGGAGCTCGCCCCTGAGGAAAAGGGAGGCCCAGGCCCCCACTGGACACGTGGAGCCTCCAGAGCTTATCCTTGCGGAATGACGAGATCCTTAAGCGGTTTTTCCCCTGTACGCGAGCCCCCGGTACTTAGGAAACCGACACGAATTCCTTCACGTTGAATACTGCAACCAAATCAATTGGAGATTGGTTTGTTAAGATCCAAAACAATTTGAATAGGACTCTTATTTGAAATCCAATCAGAGTAGTACTCTTCTTTCACCCTTTATAAATAGAACCCGAAACACCCCCTTGGCCGTAACACCTTCTCAAGTCGACAACTTAGAGGCCCTAGCCCCCAACTCGTCGAGTTAACCCCCTTCTCATGTGTTGATAGGTTTTTGATGGTGGAATTGATCTAGATCTTGAATCGAGATCATCACCACGCCCACATTTGATCCTTACACCTTTGTTCATCATAAAACCCCATGCAAGCCATTAAAATATGCAAGAACACGTACAAACTGATCTAATAAAAACAGCACCATAGGATTGACATGCATATGCACCATTGCATCTTGAGTAAGGATTGTGCATGATGTTTGATTGCTATAAATTTTGTATGTGCGTGATCATAAGTAGAAGGACAAGCTCAAGGAGCTATCTACGAAGGATTACAACACCAAGACTTCGAGATCCAAGAGCTACAGAAGCCACAGGAACAAGGCAAGTGCCCCTTGACCATATTGATCCCATGTTTTGAAATTGTTTTGTTTGCGAAAACTGTGTATGCTTGAGTCAACTTGATGGGAAACCCCTTTATAGGAGTTTACTAGTTTTGTTAACCACCCTTATCGCCGGGAAAGTTGATGAGTCGGGTATGGTCGTTTTGCTTTTTGCTTCGCTAATCTACGGGATATGGGAAGCGATAGAATGTGTCTAGCTACTGCACTCGTATGGATGATGTTAATGAGAACTTGATGTTAATGAGCATAGAATCGGGGGAGATCTAGGCAAGCTTGGTTCGTGGATGTGGTAGAATGAGATGGTGGTTTGGGATGGATGTCTGGTTTGGTTCTTGGGATGGTTATTCGGTATGGTTATGGTTTGGTCATTGAGGTTTGGTTTCGAGACTGTTGAGTCTTGGTAATAAGATTGGGACTGTTGAGTCATGATGATGAGCTTTGGTCTCGGTTATGAGATGGAGTTGAATATGATGGTCATGAATACGAGAGGGTATTCATGAGCATGAGAGAAAGTGTTGAGAAAGATAAATGTCTGGATGAGACATGAAAAGAGGTGAACCATGATGGAGGTATGTTACTGGTTGAATTGGATATATGTTGGGATTAAATTCACTTAAAGATAAGTTGCTGTTTTTATCATGTTTGTGAAATAAACTTTGCTTTTCTGCAATGAGCTTTTTATTCCTGCCCTGTTGAAACTACATGTCATACTTCCCGCACTTACTGAGTACAACATGTACTCACCCTTGCATTATCATACATCATCAGCAACAGGAGAGGAGTACTTCGAAGACCATGTGAAGTACTAGGTGTGCGATCTATCGTCAACTTGCCTGTGGAGTTGGAGATGGAGCCGCGGCCGTGTTTAGTTTGCTTCCGCTATCATTTAGAGACTTCCGCTGCTAGAATAGAAACTTGAGCTGCAAGAATAGATAGAGATTGGTGTAATAAAGTACTTAAACCCTATTATTCGTGGTTATATTCTGAATTCAGTTTGTGGAATACATGTGTATGTGTGATGAACATACTGGGCACACATATGCATTAGCTGGGTTCCGTTTTCACGGGACCGGGCGTCACAGATTGGTATCAGAGCCACGTTGACTGTAGGACGCAGGCCTAGTCAATAATTAGCATTAGAAGCCACCCTTATCCATAGGATTCAAGCCTAGAATGCATAAATTGGCATTAGAACCACATTGACCGTAGGGTGCAAGCCTAGGTAGAAGTCACAGATTGATCACAGATTGGTATCACCGCAAACCACATAGGACCCCCATTGAATAAGCTTGAATAGGAGTGGTGTGAACTTTGGTGATGATTGTTTGTGCTTGTGTGCTTAGTGTGAGTTGTGGGACATTTTAGCATTGTCCATATCCACACATAGTAGAGAGATGTGAGATGCTTCGGCATGTGGTCACATCCTCATATAGGTTGATATATAGTTCATATCCTTGATGCATATAGTTGGTGGGGGTCAATCTAAACTTCTAACTTCTATTCTGCCCAACTCTCTCTCACAGATGGTGAGAGAAAATGCCGGCCTTCAAAGGAGGAACGTTCGTGGCAACCAGGAACTACAAAAGGATGACCACGTTGAAGTTCCTGAGAATGTTGACACCGGGGCTGGTGCAAACAATCTTGAAAGGTTGATGGCTATGCAGAACCAGCTCATGCAAACTATGATCCAAAATTTGGGTCAGCTGCAAGACAACAATCATAACCACCCTAACCCCGTTCCTGCACCACCGCCACCACCACCGCCGGCTCACAACCGACTGGGAGAGTTCTTGAGGACTCGACCGCCCACTTTTGCACAAGCTAATGATCCCATGGAGGCTGATGATTGGTTAAAATCCATGGAGAAGAAGCTTGCCATTGTTCAGTGCAATGATCAGGAGAAAGTACTCTTCGCATCGCACCAACTTATGGGAGTAGCCGCTGATTGGTGGGACGCTCTCTGCAATGCTCATGTCAACCAGAAGACGATCACTTGGGCTGAGTTCAAGGAGAGTTTCCGCTCTCACTACGTCCCTGCTGGAGTCATGATGCTCAAAAGGCAAGAGTTCGAAGGTCTCCGCAAAGGAAAGAAGAGCGTGAATGAGTACCTCAACAAGTTCACGCAACTTTCAAGGTATGCCCCCGAGGATGTCAACTCGGATCAACGGAAGCAATATTTGTTCATGAGAAGGTTAAACAATGATATTCAAGTTCAACTGCTCAACAACGATTATGCGAACTTCCAGAAGCTAGTTGACAAAGCCATAGTGGTTGAGAGAAAGATCCGGGAGATCGAGCAAGAGGACAAAAGAAAGATGCCATACCAGCCACAAGGGAGCAATGTACGTCCCCGGTACATGCCCCCAGCTGCACCACAGTATGGATCGTCCACTTCTACTTTTCGCCCTAATCAACCACCGCAGCAACGTCCCGTTACGCAAGAACCTCGTGTGCTCTTGCCTCCTGCGCCTCGTCCCAACAGTTTTAACACCCCAAAACCTGCTAAGAGGGGAATTTAAAATTTTTTGGACGTATTGCATGTGGTGCAGAAATTCAAATTCAAATTGGAATTCAAATTCAAATCAAAACAGAAAAGAAAAAGAAAAAGAAAAAGAAAGAAAAAACAAAACCCCCGGCCAGTGGGCCGAAACCCACCAGCCGGCCCACCCGCCCCCGCGCCAGCCCGCAGCCGCGCGCTCCCCTCTCTCTTTCTCACTGACACACGGGGGCCCACGGTCATCTTCTTCCTCGCGCGATCGCGCCAACCGCCGGGACTCCTCCGTGCGCCGAATCCAAACCACCACGGAATCTCGCGTCCCCCAGCCGAATTCTGGTCCCGGACGACTCAAACTCGATCACAACCGACACGCCGCCCTCCCCCATCTATATAAACGCCTGCGTCGCCCCGTTTTCCCCACCCGATCAGCTGTTTTTCCTCCCGGTGAGAATCAAAGCTCCGATCACCGTTTTCTCTCGATCTATGCTCGGGTTTTCTGATCTAACACGCCGATCCTGTTCCACCGCCTCCGGGGAATCACGCAGATGCCGAAAACTCGGTAGATTGCGCCCTAGACACAGCTCCGACGAGCATCGCCGCAATCCCATCTCGGACCTCGTCGCCGACCGCCTTCCAGGGCCTCCGAGCTCAAGAAAATCCCCGAGGTGAGATCCCCGACCTCCCCTCTACCGATCTATGCCATGAAATCCCAGTTTTAGGAGGAATAGACGAAGATCCGAAGTTTTCCGGCGAGAACGCCGCCTCCCGCCGCCGCGCGCCGCCCGCGCACGGCCAGGGCGACGTGGCCGCTTGTGCGCCATCTATTTTAAATCGCACGGCAGAATTGAAACCCCCGCGTACCGGTTTGGCGATCTAATATGAGCCGTCTGTTTTAAATCGGACGGTCCACATCAGCCCTGCGTTATAAAGGCCGGGATTCTTATGCGCTACCCCCTGGGAATCTCGGAAAACACGAGCTAGCCCCGGAAACTTCTGATCTAGCCCCTGGAACTTCAGAAATTCATGTAAATTCACTTAAAAATCAGTTTTAGCCCCTGGACTTAATAAAAATTAGCAAAACCCCTCTGTTATGCATAGTTAGGCCCCTGGAAATTTGTAAAATAATAAATTAGACCCTGTAGTAGAGTGAATTTATGTTTTTGACCCTATATGGTATTAAATTTAGAAATTTGAATGTGTGACTAGGATTTAAATTTAAAAGGAAAGGCAAACACAAGTGCTAATTCAAGTTTAAACTCTACTAACACTTGGAAAACTTTAGAATGAACTAAAAATAAATTTTAGGCTGAAATGAAATCTGTTTGGGTGTGGTTCATATTTATTTGTTCTAGGAACACATTTTTAGGTAAATAAATAATTCTGAAAATGGAAAAATAAATTTAAATTAGTTCACATCAGAGGAGAAGTTCAAAAACATATTATTTAATATATTAGATCAGAACCAATTCCGTTTAGATGTTATGCTTAAAACTCACTTTTAGGCATAGAAAATAAATCTGGAAAATAACAGAAAAATAGATATGCATAATTAGAAAATGATAAATGAGGTCTCCAAATCCAAAGACTTCAGTTTGGGATTTGGTGGAAAGTTTAAAAACCCATTTGGAGTAGGAAATTACCTTCCATGCAAACTTGGTATCTAAAGAGTGTATTAAAGAATTTGTTCAAAGTGAAAATTCATATATAGTGTGCAGACAGAAATCTGAAGTTAGAAATCATATACATATGTTTAAAAGTGCATGTAGGCTTGTGACGCCCTCAATTCTGTGGAAAACCACGGAACCGAGAACTAATGCATATGTGTGTCCAGGATGTTCATCACACATACACATACGTTCCACAAACTGAATTCAGATTATATATTACCATGAATAACAGAGTTTATTACAACACCTCATGAGTCTTGGACTCATGCTCACAGCGGAAGTCTTTATTTCTACGCAGCGGAAATCTTTATTTAAATGCGGAAGCAAAAACTAATGCGGAAGCAAAACTAAGCAGAAGTGGCTCCATCTCTACTCCCTCCACAGGCAAGGTTGAGAATAGATCACCCGCCATAATGCTCTACTCGATCTTCATAGTAGCCTTCTCTTGCTGTTGATGAAGAAATAATAATGCAAGTTTGAGTACAATGATGTACTCAGCAAGTGCGGGAAAACACATGATATGCAGCTCATAAACAAGGTAGGTATAAAAAGGCTTATTTGCAGAAAAGCAGATTTATAAAACCATGATAAAACAGCAACTTAACTTTAGATGAATGCAATCCCAGCATGTATTAAATTACCAACATACCTCCATCGCTTTCCATGTTCCATCCAAACATTAACCAATCCTTTACCCATACTCACGAATACCTCCTCGTATTCGCTACCATCTCACCTCATGAAACAACCTCGTCTCGCACCGAGACCAATCTCATATGACTCATCAGTCATACAACCATCTCACCTCCCGAACTCAACAGTCCCAAACCAAACCATAACCAATAACCATAACCAAAAACCTTCCCAATAACCATTCCAGTAACCATCCCATCTAATCATGGCAGTTTAGCCAGGTGCTCGTGACCGTAAGCTCGGCTATCATGATAGTTTTAATAACTCTGCAGAGTTTGCACCTCTTTACCCACAAGTTTGTGATTTCGTCACCCGTCGGCGACTGCAAAACCTCCATTATACCAGTACACAACCGTCGGTGTATGGTCAAGAGATCACAAAATAGCCTTTACAAAGGGGTTACTAGATGTATGGACTCACTAAAGTTTCACCGGCAGGCTAGAATCTCCAATTCTCCCACCCACGGGCCCCCTCTTGTGCCATGCAGTTCCCAGGGCAGTCCTCACTCGACTCCCATTCCCCGCGCCTTCCACAGTCCATAACACTCTAGCAACTTACCTAATTACTCAGCTAACCCGCACCCATACTTGGCCTTGTCGTGGCACTGTTATCCTGGCATGTGCATGCATGAACCGGTCCTTAGATCTACGGCAAGTAAAACCACCATCTCATGCTACCTCATTCACAAACCCAAGCTTGCCTAGATCTCCCTCCGATCCATGTTCATTAACCTCATCAGTTACTTATTATCAGTACGAGTGCAGTTAGCTCGACACATCTATCTCGCTTCCCCATCCCATGGACTCAGCGAAGCATAAAAACAAAAAACCATACCCGACTCATAAACTTCCCTGGCGACAAGGGTGGTTTAACCAAAACTAGTAAACTCCTATAAAAAGGTTTCCCATCATGTTTGACTCAGCACACACACCTTTTCGCAAAACAAAATAGTTTTACCCAAAACATAGGATCAACATGGTCAAGGAGCACTTGCCTTGTTCTTGCGGTTTCGGTTGTTCTCGATTCTCAAAACCTTGTTGCTGCAGCTCGTCGTAGACAGCTTCCTGAGCTTGTCCTGCTATGTAGGATTCACGTGCATACAAGATTCACAGCAATCAATATCATGTGCAAACCTTAAACTAGATGTGATGATGCACATGCATACTATCCTATGATTTTTATTAGATTGGTGTGCCCTTGCATGGCTTGCATGGACAGAGGTGTTCGGATCAAAGGTGGTCGTGGCGATGATCTTGTTTTTAGATCAAACTGATCATCGAGTGATCGGCCCACGAGAAAGCTTCTATTCGAAAGGAATTGAAGAACAGATGCAAGAGATGAACACCATGATGTCGTAAGGTGGTATTGAAGTCCTACCTCACGCTCTTCTTGACTTCGAGGTCCTCCTCAGACCACTCGGTTCTTCTCTGATGATCTCCCTTGTTGCGCTTCAGCGATGTTTTGCTCGGCGAGTTAGGGCTAGGGCGCTAAGTCATCGTCTCAGGAGTTGAAAGAGAAGTTCGTGGTTTCGGCCAGAGGTTTTGGGTTCTATTTATAATCAGGAAGAGAAGAGTCCTAATCTGATTGGATCCCGAATAAGAGTCTTACTTGGATTTTTGTTAGATCCTGACATCTCATCTTTGGTAATCATCGTGGATTTTAGATCGGTTTTCGTTGCATACCGTGCCCTTACGCATAACAGCCGCCCCAGAACTCGTTACCTCCGTGATGATGAGCTCCGGAAGCTCCACGTGTCCTCCGAGCCTGGTATCTCCTCGTCCGCAGAGACGAGCTCCGGTTGTGCCGCGTGTCAATCGATCGATACCCCCCCCTCTTCTTCGGAGGTGAGCTCCGCGCACGCCACGTGTTAGTGCCGGTCTTCCTCCTCTCCTTCCCTCAGGGACATGCCCCGAGATTGACACGTGTCCAGCAACGACGGGCCTCCGGAGATAAGCCCCGGTGGCGACGCGTGTTCAATAGATCCGCTCTTTTCTCTGAGATGAGCTCCGAGATTGACACGTGTCCTATGAAAAATGCCTTTGCTTCTTCCGTAGAGGCTAGCTCCGCTGGCAGCAAGTGTCCCACAGGGTTGGACCTCTTTCCAAATGCGGAGGTGACCTCCGAGCCTGCCACGTATCCAGTTAGCGTCGGACC
Organism: Neostapfia colusana; assembly: GCA_030760725.1. Lineage (NCBI taxonomy): Eukaryota > Viridiplantae > Streptophyta > Magnoliopsida > Poales > Poaceae > Neostapfia > Neostapfia colusana. The sequence goes on along the minus strand of JASWHV010000019.1, from coordinate 2,732,307 downwards.
TCTCCCAATCTCTCGGGGATGAACTCCGAACACGCCACGTGGTTTGCTGGTCGTGGAAGTTGCCTTCGGTGCTCTCGGAGAGCTTTGTTGGCCATCCTTTTGATACTTGTCTCTGTTCCTTCTTTTCTTAAAATGTTTTTCTTCTTCATAAAACATGAACATATGCTGACACCCGAGATGAGGGTGTCACAAATCTACCCCCCTTAAATTGAATCTCGCCCTCGAGATTCGTTAGTAGAAAATAGATAGGGGAATTCAGCCTTCATATCCTCTTCACGCTCCCATGTGGCTTCAGCTTCAGTATGATGACTCCATTGTACCTTGCACCATCGAATCACTTTGTTTCGGGTGACCCTTTCCTTTACGTCCAAGATTCGGACAGGGTGTTCTGCGTAAGTGAGGTCCTCTTGAAGTTCAAGTTCTCTCACTGACACTTATTCCTCTGGTACTCTCAAACACTTCTTGAGCTGGGATACATGAAACACGTCATGTACGTCGGAGAGGTGGTTTGGAAGCTCTAGTTGGTAGGCTACTTCTCCTCGCTTGTCCAAAATCTTAAATGGCCCAATGTAGCGAGGTGCTAGCTTGCCTTTGACGTTGAAACGTCGTTGGCCTCGGATAGGCGATACCTTAAGGTATACGAAGTCTCCTACTTCAAAAGTCAACTTCCTTCGCCTATTGTCTGCATAGCCTTTCTGTCGTGACTGAGCAGCCTTTAAGTTTTCCCGTATCGTTTGAACTTGCTTTTCAGCCTATTGTAGTACTTCGGGTCCAAACACCTGGTTCTCTCCAGTCTCGTTCCAGAACAGCGGCGTTCTGCACCGTCTGCCATATAAGGCTTCGAAAGGCGACATCTTCAAGCTAGCTTGATAGCTGTTGTTATAGGAGAACTCGGCATACGGTAAACTCCTATCCCAACTACGCCCACGTTTCAAGGCGCAAGCTCTCAACATGTCCTCCAAAATTTGGTTCGTCCTTTCGGTTTGCCCATCTGTTTGTGGGTGATAGGCGGAGCTAAAATCCAGTCGTGTACCCATGGCTTTCTGCAGCCTCCTCCAGAATCTAGAGGTAAACTGAGAACCTCGATCTGAGACTATCCTCTTCGGAACTCCATGTTGGCACACGATCTGCTCCATGTACAATTCTGCCAACTGTGTAACGTTGTAACTGGTCTTTACCGGAAGAAAATGGGCGGTTTTCGTCAACCGGTCCACAACGACCCAGATGGAGTTGTATCCTGACTGAGTTCTTGGCAATCTGACAATAAAATCCATACTGATGTCCTCCCATTTCCATTCAGGTATTTTCAAAGGTTGCAACAATCCAGCGGGTTTTTGATGTTCGGCTTTCACCCGTTGGCATGTGTCGCATAGGGCAACGTATTCGGCTATATCCCTCTTCATACCATCCCACCAATAGCAAGTTTTCAAGTCCTTGTACATTTTGGTGCTCCCTGGATGTATGGAATAGGGTGAATCATGTGCCTCCCTTAATATCATGTCGCGAACGTGTCTTAGGTTTGGCACATAAATCATTTTTCCTAGCCAAAGCGTACCCTTTTCATCCTCCTTGAAATCCTTCTCTATCCCTTGTCGGATTCTTTCCTTGATCTCCTTGACCCCCTCGTCCGTTTCTTGGCCCTTTCTTATTTCTTGCTCCAATGAGGAGTGGATCTTCATTATCTCCACGTTATTCAAGAATCCGAGGTGTAATCGTTCGAACTCCTTTCGTAGTTCGGGTGGTAGCTCCCGAACCGTGAGTCGGTGGCATGCTCCCTTTCTGCTCAATGCGTCAGCGACTACATTGGCCTTCCCGGGGTGGTAGTTGATTCCCACATCATAATCCTTTATAAGTTCTAACCATCGACGTTGCCTCAAATTCAAGTTCGTTTGTGTAAATATGTACTTGAGGCTTTTATGATCTGTATAGATCTCACATCGATGACCAAGGATATAATGTCTCCAAATCTTCAATGCATGCACCACTGCTGCTAACTCCAAATCATGCGTAGGATAGTTAATCTCATGCTTCTTTAATTGTCGTGAGGCATAGGCTACCACTTGTCCTTCCTGCATGAGTACACATCCGAGCCCTTGTCTGGATGCGTCACAATATATGTCAAAACTCTTGCTTACGTCTGGCAATACCAGAACTGGTGTTGTGGTTAGCCTTTTCTTGAGCTCCTCAAAACTTTCTTGGCAGGCTTGTGTCCATTGAAAGACCTTCCCCTTCATTAACAACCCCGTCATAGGTATTGCTATCTTGGAGAAATCTTTAATGAAGCGCCGATAGTATCCTGCCATCCCAAGGAAACTTCGAATATCCCTCACGCTCTTCGGTTGGTTCCACTTTAGAACATCTCTCACCTTTCCAGGATCAACCGATACCCCTTCCTTGGAGATGATGTGGCCTAGGAAAGATATTTCCTTAAGCCAAGATTGACACTTGTTGAGCTTGGCATACAATTGATGCTCACGCAACTTCTGCAAGGTCAATCTCAGATGTTCTTCATGCTCCTCCTCACTCTTTGAATACACCATAATGTCATCGATGAAAACCACGACGAACTTGTCCAAGTACTCCATAAAAACTTTGTTCATAAGGTACATGAAGTACGCGGGTGCATTTGTTAATCCAAAAGACATAACGGTATATTCATATAAACCATACCGTGTCCGAAAGGCTGTCTTAGGTATATCGGAGGGCTTAATCTTCAGCTGGAAATATCCCGACCGAAGATCAATCTTGGAGAACACTTGGGCTCCTTTCATTTGATCGAACATGTCCTCTATACGGGGCAGAGGGTATTTATTTTTGATTGTCACCTCGTTGAGAGACCTGTAGTCCACGCACATTCTTTGGGTTCCGTCCTTCTTGTCCACGAAGAGTACCGGGGCTCCCCATGGTGACGAACTGGGATGGATAAAACCCTTCTCCAACTGTTCTTGAATTTGCTTCTTTAGTTCAACTAACTCATTGACGGGCATCCTATATGGTCTCTTAGCTATGGGTGCAGTTCCAGGTACCAAATCTATGGCAAACTCGATGTCCCGGTCAGGTGGCATACCTGGAAGTTCTTCCGGGAACACGCCCGAGAATTTCTGAACTACTGGAATGTTGTCCAATGCTACTCCTTCAACATGGTTCAAATCCGCCCGTTCGGTTGCTTGCTGGGCTGACTCAAACTCGACACGGATACCGTGTTCGTTTGTCAACTGCACGCTTCTCTCAGCGCATTGGATTACTCCATTGTGCTTGCTTAACCAGTCCATTCCAAGTATGATATCAATTCCGTGGGAGTCCAAGACAATAAGGTTGGCAAGGAAGTCTACCCCCCTTATTTTAAGGCTTACCTTAGGACATACTATACTAGTCTTCATTTCTCCTCCGGGAGAATTAACTAACATAGCACATTCTAAGTGGGATATGGGTAGATGATGTTTGGCAACATATTTGGACGATATGAAGGAATGTGATGCTCCGGAATCAAATAAAATGGTGGCTGGGTTGGAGTTGGCAAGGAACATACCAATTGCGACGTCCTCAGCCTGTTGTGCTTCCTCAGCAGTGACATGGTTAACGTGGCCACGAGCATAGTTCTGCGGTTCACGGTTCCCTTGGTTGTCCCCTCCGTTTGGTCGCTGGTTCTGCTTGGGCACGTTACCTTGCTGTCCAGGGCCTCTCTTCAGGCACTGGTTAGCGAAGTGGCCTACTTCCCCGCATGCAAAGCATGCCCTGTTGCCTACGGCAGCAGGTACGTTGGGGCGGGGGTTTTGAACAGGAGCGCCATTGTTAGGCCGGGGCGCAGGAGGCATGGGCACACGAGGTGCCAGTGCAACGAACCATTGCTGTGGTGGCTGACCAGGGCGGTTCGTAGGAGTGGTCGATCCATACTGCGGTGCAGGGGGCATGTACCTAGGTCGTACGTTGCTCCCTTAGGGCTGGTATGGCATCTTCCTTTTGCACTCGCGCTCAATCTCTCGGATCTTGTTTTCCACCACAATAGCCTTATCAACCAGCTTTTGGAAGCTTACGTAGTCATTGTTGAGGAGCTGAACTTGGATCTCATTGTTCAACCCTCTCATGAACAGGTACTGCTTCCTCTGATCTGAGTGGACATCTTCGGGGGCATACCGGGACAGTTGTATGAACTTGTTGAGATATTCGTTCACACTTTTCTGCCCTTGGCGGAGACCTTCAAACTCCTGCCTCTTGAGCATCATTACGCCAACAGGGATGTAGTGGGAGCGGAAACTTTCCTTGAACTCAGTCCAAGTGATTGTCTCCGGGTTGGCATGGGCGTTGCTCAAGGCATCCCATCAATCAGCAGCTGCTCCCATCAGTTGGTGCGACGCAAAGAGAACCTTCTCTCGGTCGTTGCACTGAACAATGGCAAGCTTCTTCTCCATGGATTTCAACCAATCATCGGCCTCCATTGGATCGCTTGCTTGAGCAAAGGTGGGTGGTCGAGTCCTCATGAACTCTCCCAACCTGTTATGAGCCGGCGGTGGTGGTGGCGGTGGTGCCGGAACGGGGTTTTGGTTGGCCCGTAACTGACCCAAAGTTTGGATCATGGTTTGCATAAGCTGGTTTTGCATGGCCATCAACCTTTCTAGGTTGTTTTCGCCAGCTCCAGGGTTAGCAGGAACTTCCTCGTGGTCATCTTCCTGGACGTTCCTTCGGCTGGCGTTTCCTATCACCATCTGTGAGAGAGAACGAAATAGTAATAGAAGGTTAGGTAGGTCCTTTCAACTATATGCATCAAGGTGAGTTGGATTATATATATTAGCCCTTATGAGGATGTGAGCAAGTGCCGAAACATCTCACACCTCCTTCTTCTTATGTGTGGATATGGACAACGTTTTTGAGACGTCCCACCACTCACACTAAGCACATATTCACAAATAATCATTACAAGGGCCCACTCAACTCCTATTCAAGGTTGGTTTCCTATGTCAAGGTGGTTTCAAGGCCAATCTAAGCTATTCACCCTAGGATGCTTCCTTTGGTCCGCGTGGCTTAGCTACCTGTGATTTCTATTTAGGGGTGTAACTTGCTGTTAAACTGTGATTCTAATATCAATCTAAGGTTTCTATCTAGGCGTGTAACCTACTGTCAACCCGTGGCTCTGATACCAATCTGTGACGCCCTCAATTCTGTGGAAAACCACGGAACCGAGAACTAATGCATATGTGTGCCCAGGATGTTCATCACACATACACATACGTTCCACAAACTGAATTCAGATTATATATTACCACGAATAACAGAGTTTATTACAACACCTCACGAGTCTTGGACTCATGCTCACAGCGGAAGTCTTTATTTCTACGCAGCGGAAATCTTTATTTAAATGCGGAAGCAAAAACTAATGCAGAAGCAAAACTAAGCAGAAGTGGCTCCATCTCTACTCCCTCCACAGGCAAGGTTGAGAACAGATCACACGTCATAATGCTCTACTCGGTCTTCATAGTAGCCTTCTCTTGCTATTGATGAAGAAATAATAATGCAAGTTTGAGTACAATGATGTACTCAGCAAGTGCGGGAAAACACATGATATGCAGCTCATAAACAAGGTAGGTATAAAAAGGCTTATTTGCAGAAAAGCAGATTTATAAAACCATGATAAAACAGCAACTTAACTTTAGATCAATGCAATCCCAGCATGTATTAAATTACCAACATACCTCCATCGCTTTCCATGTTCCATCCAAACATTAACCAATCCTTTACCCATACTCACGAATACCTCCTCGTATTCGCTACCATCTCACCTCATGAAACAACCTCGTCTCGCACCGAGACCAATCTCATATGACTCATCAGTCATACAACCATCTCACCTCCCGAACTCAACAGTCCCAAACCAAACCATAACCAATAACCATAACCAAAAACATTCCCAATAACCATTCCAGTAACCATCCCATCTAATCATGGCAGTTTAGCCAGGTGCTCGTGACCGTAAGCTCGGCTATCATGATAGTTTTAATAACTCTGCAGAGTTTGCACCTCTTTACCCACAAGTTTGTGATTTCGTCACCCGTCGGCGACTGCAGAACCTCCATTATACCAGTACACAACCGTCGGTGTATGGTCAAGAGATCACAAAATAGCCTTTACAAAGGGGTTACTAGATGTATGGACTCACTAAGGTTTCACCGGCAGGCTAGAATCTCCAATTCTCCCACCCACGGGCCCCCTCTTGTGCCATGCAGTTCCCAGGGCAGTCCTCACTCGACTCCCATTCCCCGCGCCTTCCACAGTCCATAACACTCTAGCAACTTACCTAATTACTCAGCTAAGCCGCACCCATACTTGGCCTTGTGGTGGCACTGTTATCCTGGCATGTGCATGCATGAACCGGTCCTTAGATCTACGGCAAGTAAAACCACCATGTCATGCTACCTCATTCACAAACCCAAGCTTGCCTAGATCTCCCTCCGATCCATGTTCATTAACCTCATCAGTTACTTATTATCAGTACGAGTGCAGTTAGCTCGACACATCTATCTCGCTTCCCCATCCCATGGACTCAGCGAAGCATAAAAACAAAAAACCATACCCGACTCATAAACTTCCCTGGCGACAAGGGTGGTTTAACCAAAACTAGTAAACTCCTATAAAAATGTTTCCCATCATGTTTGACTCAGCACACACACCTTTTCGCAAAACAAAATAGTTTTACCCAAAACATAGGATCAACATGGTCAAGGAGCACTTGCCTTGTTCTTGCGGTTTCGGTTGTTCTCGATTCTCAAAACCTTGTTGCTGCAGCTCGTCGTAGACAGCTTCCTGAGCTTGTCCTGCTATGTAGGATTCACGTGCATACAAGATTCACAGCAATCAATATCATATGCAAACCTTAAACTAGATGCGATGATGCACATGCATACTATCCTATGATTTTTATTAGATTGGTGTGCCCTTGCATGGCTTGCATGGACAGAGGTGTTCGGATCAAAGGTGGTCGTGGCGATGATCTTGTTTTTAGATCAAACTGATCATCCAGTGATCTGCCCACGAGAAAGCTTCTGTTCGAAAGGAATTGAAGAACATATGCAAGAGATGAACACCATGATGTCGTAAGGTGGTTTTGAAGTCCTACCTCACGCTCTTCTTGACTTTGAGGTCCTTCTCAGACCACTCGGTTCTTCTCCGATGATCTCCCTTGTTGTGCTTCGGCGATGTTTTGCTCGGCGAGTTAGGGCTAGGTGTAACACTCCAAAAATCTTGTTAAGACCCTAAATCATGTTGAGAGGGGAATTTAAAAATTTTTGGACGTATTGCATGTTTTGCAAAAATTCAAACTGGAATTCAATTTAAATTCAAAACAGAAAAGAAATAGAAAAAGAAAAAGAAAAACAGAAAAAAACCGGCCAGTGGGCCGAAACCCACCAGCCGGCCCAACCAGAACCCGCGCCAGCCCGCAGCCGCGCGCGCCCCTTTCCTCCCACTGACAGGCGGGGCCCGCCAGTTCTTCGTCTACCTCGCGCCAGCGCCGGACTCTCTCACCCGAATCGAAACCGATCGGGAATTCTCGCGTATCCCAGCCGAATTCCGTTCGGGGGCGACGCAAACTCGATCTAAACCACCCCGCCGCCCTCCCCCGTCTATAAAAACCCCGGCCTCGTTCTGTTTTTCCCACGCGATCTGCTGTTTTTCCTCCGGTGAGAACCCGAGCCTTCTCCGGCGAATTCTGGACGATCTACGCTCGGAAATTCCGATCTAACTCGCTGGTCTTGATCCACCGCCTCCGGGGAACCTTGCAGGTGCAGAAAACTCGGCGACTTGCGGTGTAAACACAGCGCCGACGAGCCTCGCCGTGAATTCACCTCGGACCTCATCGCCGATCACCTTCCAGGACCTCCGAGCTCAAGAAAACCCCCGAGGTGAGATCCCCGACCTCTCCTCCACCGATCTATGCCATAAGATCACAGTTCTAGGAAGAATTCTCGAAGATCCGAAAGTCTCCGGCGAGATCGCCGCTTCCCGCCGCCGTGCACCGCCGGCAGCGCCGCCCGCGCTCGATCAGAACGACGTGGCCGCTTGTGCGCCGTTTATTTTAAATCGCACGGTAGGGTTTAAATCCCCTCGTACCGGTTCAACGTTATAATCTCAGCCGTCGGTTCAAAATCGGACGGTCCACGTCAGCCCCGCGTTATAAAGACTGGAAATCTTACGTGCTACCTCCTGTGGTTCTCGGGAAATAAGAGCTAGCCCCGGAAACTTCTGATCTAGCCCCTGGAACTTCAGAAAATCATGTAAATTCATTTAAAAATCAGTTTTAGCCCCTGGACTTAATAAAAATTAGGAAAAACTCCTCTGTTATGAGTAGCTAGACCCCTGAAAATTGTTAAAATAATATTATAGACCCTGTAGTGGGGTGAGTTTACCTTTTTAGCCCTGTTTAATATTTAATTTAGGAAATTGAATATGTGGCTAGTGTTTAAAATTTAAAAAGTGGGACAAACATATTGTCAAAATTAAATTAAAAACTTTCTCAGTATTTAGAAAACTTTGGAGTGAGATAAAAATATATTTTGGGCTGAAGTGAATCTGTTTAATTTATTATTCACATTTAGGGACACATTTTTAAGTAAAGAATAGTTCTGGAAAATAGGGAAAATAATTGTAAAATAGTTTACATCAGAGGAAAAGGTCAAAAATATATTAGTAAATATTTTAGATCAGAACCTATTCTGTTTAGATGATGTGTCTTATTATTTTCATAATAAAGTTCACATTTAGGCATAGGAAATAAATCTGAAAATATAGCAACTAGTAAATGATAAATGGAGTTCTAAAATCCAAAGAATTCAGTTTAGGGTTGGTAGAAATTCTGAAGACACATATGGAGGAGGAAAATAACTTTCATGCATACTTGGTAGCTAAAAGGTGTAGTAATTGAATATAAGGAATTTATTTAAATTGGAAACTCATATATATAGTATGTAAGTACAAATGTGAACACAAAAGTAGGAATCATATACATATGAATAAAAGTGCATGCAAGCCACAAATCAACACACATAGAGTAACCACAACACATATAATGGTAAATGACTTTCATAAATGTGAATGTGTGGTTTGTATGAAGTGGAAGTGTGAACTCTGTCTTATGGATTGTTGTTTTTCTTTTGCTATGTGTGATGGTATGACGTAGAACCTGCTCAAGAGCAAGTTATTCCTTTCCAAGATCAGGACTACCCATTTCAGGAGCAGCAGGAAGGACGCAAGTGTCCTTGACCACTTTGATCCTATACTAGGATGTGTAGTTAGGACTATTTACATTGTCAATTGAAATATGAAACCCATGTTAGGAAGTTTCCCTAGAATTGCATTATCTTGTTTCCTTGTAGCTTGGGTTGGGATCCATTTTGTCATGTCATTCATTAATATGCATATGCTTAGCCATGCTTAGAATGGGATATTTGGGATATGAGATCATCAGTTTATTTTACCATACTCTTGAATGAGATATTGTGAGTTATGTAGAGGTAGGGATCAAGGCAAGTTGGATGTTTTGGTTGTGTGTTGGGTGCACGAGACTCGGGTTTGTGTTTAGTACTTGCCTGGATCCTAAGGACCGGTTCATGGAGCATGTAACCTGGCTTTACAGTGCCAACCACATGCTGAGATGGGGCAGCTTGGCCAATTAATTAGGTGTATCTCCGGCGTAGTATGGGTGTGTTGGATGGTGCGGGGAATAGGTGTCAGCTGGATTACCATATGAACCGCAAGGCTCAAGAGGGGGCCACTGCAGCGGGGTTGGAGCCTCTTGTATGCTGTTAGGGGTGAAACCTCAGTGGGCCCACGCTCGTCGGGAATTCCTTTGTAAAGGCTTCGTAGTGATCTCCTGGCTACACACCTGGGAAGTGTGAATGTGGTTCGTAGCCACTGGCATAATGGAGGTTCTTCTAGTCCACCCGGCAACGGGGGATGAAATCACTACATGTGGGTACAGTGGTACAAACTCTACAGAGTCAAAACTTTCATGACAGCCATGCTCACGGTCAAGAGCGGCTTGGACTTATTCATGATTAGAGGATTGATGGTTTTGGAAGTTGTGGATGTTAAGCGGGGAGCTTAACATTGGAAATGATGATATGGTTATTTGGTTATGATGATGGGATGGGAGACTGGGACCATTTCATCTGTGTAGTAATGTAGGTGCTTAATAAGCTAAGGTGATAGGTATTAATTGCGTAGTGCTTTAACCATGAGTTCAACCTCTCCTTGTTCTAGCCATGCATGACATAACTTTCCCACACTTGCTGAGTACCATCGGTACTCAACCTTGCATATTTGTTGGTATATATTGCTGCTCAGGTCAAGATAATGAGGTGGTGTATAATGATCAAGACTTTGGACCCGAAGAAGGTTTCTAGGTTCATGGAGACCCCCGGGCAACGCCTGTGACGGAGCCCTCAAGAATAATATTCCGCTGCTAGTTTATTTACTTGTGATGAACTTATTATTGTCCATCGAGACATTTGCTATGTAAGACTTATTTATATTCGACACCTGGCTTGTAATAAATGATGCTTCACTATTTGTCATCACATGTATGAGAAAATGATCCTGGCATACATGTGATATTCACCTTGGTTGTTCTTCGGAAAAACCGGGTGTGACAGAAGTGGTATCAGAGCCAAGGTTGCCCGTAGAAACGTGGACCTAGGTAGAAATGGACGTATTTAAGGGCCCTATTTTCTTAAAAACTATTTTACAAGGTGTGTGTTGAAAAGTGTTATTTAATGGAGTCACTTTCTTCATCTTACCCCAATTTTCATTCAAAATAGGATTTTGTTTAAGAGTTTATCTAACCTAAGTTTAAATTCTTTTTGTTTTAGATGGTTCGCATGATTCGCACCGCTTGCAAGATCACAGGAGGGAGAGTTCCCGTAGTTGCCCTTGCCCAAAGAGAGGAGAGCCGTCCGGTGACGTACCTTTCCTACGGATTGGCAGTAGGAGGCTTGTTGCGCCGTTTTCGACGTATGCTTGAAGCCGCCGGCAATACGGGCAAGCTAATCATCCACTATAACTCCACCAGGACCGTCCGTGAGAAGAGGGAAGAATCGAGTTCAGAGATGAGAATTATACATGAAAATCAGCTGCTTAAGATCCACCACTCTCCAGCTTGTCGAGCGACACAGGTCGATGCGGAGAAGGATGTCACCTGGGAGGCCATCACCTGCCAGAGTCACATCTATCGTCGCCACCTGGACAGGACTGAGTACATGTATGTCCTCCAGCATGAGAGTGGTACCACGGAGTACAAGTACCCGCCGGTGCAGCAAGGGACTTCCCATGAGCACATGGACTTGTGCTTGGAGGATGCTGCTATGCTCAGCACTCGACTGCAGGAGTGTCAACAAGAGCTTCAGGATGTCCGGGACACCCTGAAGGAAACGGAGGCGTTGCTGCGAGCCTGCTTAAGGGTGAGAGAAAGAGGAGATGGGAATGAACTGTGTGTCACCGTGAATGATACATGGACTCCTGACTCCCCGGATCGCCGAGCGATCAGGCGTCGTCGCACTTCTCCACCAGCAGCCTCCCCACCCAAAGCAGAGTCAGAAGGCAGCCGAAATGATGAAGAAGATCCTGAGGAGCAAGCTCAAGAAAACGAGTAGCGTAGAGCCTTTTCCTTAAAGCAAAAGGATGTCGAGTAGTCGAGTCGTTACGTAGTTAATGGTGTGTTAATGCTTGGTGTGTGACGTGAGTTGTGGAAGCCATGAGCAATTGTCCACAACCTCGTCTTTAGATTGTTTTGCTTTGGTGTGTGAACCCACATGAAATAATATGGCATTTATTTTTGTGTGAGAAATGAACCCTCAAAAAAGTATAACAAAGCCTCAACACTCCAAAGTACAAACAAATGAAAGTAGTAAGATGATACTAAATGCTTTCAAATTAACATTGGTTGATCATGCCAGATGGCCGGAAGAGGAAAAGGACGTGCTACCAACCCCGCCAACAACAACGAGGCCTGCAACCCTCATCTTTCTGGAGGCCAGGACAGGGGTGGTCGCCGTGAAGAAGTTGATCCTCTCCACCAAATGCTGGAGAATCAAAATCAGCTCATCCAGAACTTGACTCAAGTGGTGGCCAACTTGCATCAAGTTCCACCTCCACAAGCTGCACCACGCCAACCAAGGTTGAGTGAGTTTCTAGGAACTCAACCTCCAAAGTTTGCAAGTGCTGCTGAACCTCTGGAGGCAGATGATTGGCTAAAGACCATTGAAAGCAATATGAGGATCATCCAGTGCCAATGGTATGAGAGGGTGCTGTTTGCCTCTCATCAATTGCATGGACCTGCTGCTGATTGGTGGACCGCCTACGTGGCTGCCCATCATGACCCTGAGAACATCACTTGGGAAGAGTTCAAGCGTAGCTTCCACAACCATTATATCCCAAGAGGTTTACTCAAAAACAAACGGAAGGAGTTCTTGGGACTGCAGCAGGGAAACATGACGGTGAGGGAATACCTCACTAAGTTTACTCAACTATCCCGTTATGCTCCACGAGACATAGAGACTGATGAGCAGAAACAAGATTTTTTCGTGGAAGGACTTACCGCAGAAATGCAGTGTGCAATGTCCCCAAATGAGTATGAAAGCTTCCAAAAGATGGTGGACAGAGCGTTTGTGGTAGAAAGGAAGCTAAAGGCCTTTGAAAATGAGAATAAGAGGAAGGCCGGGTGGTCACATCAAGCCTCAGGGAGCAACACCCGCCCACGTCTGATGCAGCAACCTGCAGGGCAGACGAACCATGCTGCGGTACCCTACTCAGCACCAAGAGGGTACAACCCAAACTACAGGCCTCCGGCAGCACCAGCACAGCCGCAACGACAGTTTGTACAGCAGCCTCGTCCCGCATACCCACCTCGACCAGCAGTGCAAGGGCCCCCACACCAACCCCAAGACAATAAAGGCCAAGCACCTAAGGTTGGGGTGCAATGTTTTAATTGTGGTGAAGTGGGGCAATATGCCCATAAGTGCCCAAAGAAGAAGCCCATGCAGCCTCAACAGCAGAATGTAATGAGAGGACGGGTGAACCACGTCACTATGGAGGAAGCACAAGAGGCACCCGACGTGGTAGTTGGTAAGTTTCCTGCCAATGTACACATTGCAACCCTGCTGTTTGATTCTGGTGCTACCCACTCGTTCATTGCTCAAGGGTTTGTTAAGAAGCATGATCTAGCAACAACACAAATGAACCATATGCTAGCCGTAAACTCTCCGGGTGGAGAAATAAGGACAAGACAAGTGTGTCCCAAAGTGAACCTAGACATTAATGGGGTAGTATTTACTGCTAACCTCATAGTGATAGATTCACAAGGGATAGATATTATCTTGGGTATGGATTAGTTGACCAAACATAAGGGAATCATCCATTGTTCGACCAGAACGGTGGAACTAACTCATCCTAGTGGCACAAGAGTAAAGTTCATAACAATAGAAGAGCCTAGGAGTGACATTAAATTAAATCAAGTTGAGGTGAAAGTGGAGGAGATCAGGATTATCAGGGAATATCCAGATGTTTTTCCAAAGGAGTTGCCAGGTATGCCTCCCGATCGTGAAGTGGAATTCGCAATTGAGCTAGTGCCTGGAACAGCCCCGATATACAAGAGACCTTGTCGGATGGACTCCAAGCAGATAGAAGAACTCAAGGATCATTTGAGAGAATTGACAGAGAAGGGGTATATTCGCCCTAGTTCCTCACCATGGGGAGCTCCGGTGATATTTGTGCCCAAGAAGGACGGAACCCAAAGGTTATGCATGGATTACCGTGCATTGAATGAGGTAACCATCAAGAACAAGTACCCATTACCCCGCATTGAAGACTTGTTTGATCAGTTGAGGGGAGCTTGTGTGTTCTCAAAAATTGATCTCAGGTCGGGATACCACCAACTCAAGATAAGGCAATCTGATATTCCCAAGACAGCTTTCGTATCTCGGTACGGACTGTATGAATATATTGTCATGCCTTTCGGGCTAACTAATGCCCTGGTATACTTTATGTATCTCATGAACAAGGTATTCATGGAATATCTGGACAAATTTGTGGTGGTTTTCATAGATGACATTCTCGTCTTCTCCAAAGATGAAGAAGAACATAAGAAACATCTAAGGTTGGTGTTGCAGAGGCTGAGGGAACACCAACTATATGCCAAGTTGAGCAAGTGTGAGTTTTGGCTGAAGAGAGTTCCCTTCTTAGGACATATAATCTCGGAGGGAGGAATCTCCGTGGATCCTGCCAAAATCGAGGAATATACAGAAGTGGAAGACCCCTGAAAATGTCGGGGAAATTCGAAGCTTCTTGGGATTGGCTGGATACTATCGACGGTTTATTGAGGGATTCTCTAAGATCTCAAGACCCCTCACCAAACTGTTGGAGAAGGGAATCACATTCACATGGACGCCACAGTGCGAGACGAGTTTTCAGGAGCTAAAGAAAAGATTGACAACAGCCCCAGTGTTGGTTATGCCAGATATGCAGAAGAATTTCACGGTGTACTGCGATGCCTCTGGAAACGGGTTGGGATGTGTTCTCATGCAAGAAGGGCATGTCGTGGCTTATGCATCCCGGCAGCTTCGGAAGCACGAGAAGAACTATCCTACACATGACCTAGAACTAGCCGCAGTGGTACACGCGTTGAAAATTTGGCGGCACTATTTGATGGCGAAGAGGACCGAGATATATACGGATCATAAGAGTTTGAAGTACATTTTCACACAGCCAGACCTCAACCTCAGACAAAGGAGATGGTTAGAGCTAATCAATGATTTTGATGTGGGCATCAACTATCATCCCGGGAAAGCAAACGTCGTGGCCGATGCTTTGAGTCGGAAAGTGCAGGTCAATAAGTTGAGCTTGAAGGACATGCCTGCAGAATTGAAGGACGAGGTTATAAGGCTCAATCTATGTCTAGTGAATAGTGGTGAAGCCATCGCCATGGAAGTGGACTCCACACTAGAGCGAGACATACGCGAGGGTCAAAAGAACGACGAGAAGATACAAGAAATCAGGCAACTCATCAAGGAAAATAAAGCTCCTGGTTTTAGAGAGGATGAACAAGGTACGGTATGGCACGGGAAAAGGATCTATGTGCCTGAAGTAAAGGATATCCGTGAATTAATTTTGAAGGAGGCTCACGATTCCGACTATTCCATTCATCCTAGGAGTACGAAGATGTACCAGGACCTCAAGAGTAGGTATTGGTGGTATGGCATGAAGCGAGATGTCGCGGAACATGTTGCCCTATGTGACACATGTCAGTTGGTGAAAGCAGAACATCAACGACCCGCGGGATTATTGCAACCACTCAAAGTGCCTGAATGGAAATGGGAAGAAATCGGTATGGATTTCATAGTGGGATTGCCTAGGACCCAATCAGGATATGATTCAATATGGATCATCATTGATAGGCTAACTAAGGTAGCTCACTTCATCCCCGTGAAGGAAAGCTACAGCGGATCCAAATTGGCAGAGTTGTACATGTCAAGGATCGTGTGTTACCATGGAGTGCCAAAGAAGATTGTGTCGGATCGAGGGACACAGTTCACCTCAAGGTTCTGGCAGAAGTTGCACGAAACCATGGGAACCCATCTAGACTTTAGTTCTGCCTACCATCCCCAAACTGATGGGCAGACGGAAAGAACCAATCAGATTCTTGAAGATATGTTGAGGGCATGTGCACTCAAAAACAATCAGAGTTGGGATAAAAACTTACCGTATGCGGAGTTTTCCTATAACAACAGCTATCAAGCTAGTATGAAGATGTCAGCGTTTGAAGCCTTGTACGGGAGGAAGTGCAGAACTCCCCTATTTTGGAACCAAACGGGGGAAAGTAAAGTGTTTGGTCCAGAAGTACTACAAGAAGCCGAGGTGAAGGTGAGGGAAATTCGCAACAACTTGAGGATAGCACAGACACGCCAAAAGAGCTACGTCGATGTAATAAGAAGAGAGCTCGTTTTCAACGTGGGAGACTATGTCTATCTCAAGGTGTCCCCTATCAGAGGACTTCGCCGGTTCAAGGTGAAAGGGAAGTTGTCACCTAGATACATCGGACCCTTTTAAGTTCTGGAAAGGAAAGGCGAAGTGGCGTATCAACTAGAGTTACCGGCTCATCTATCGGATGTGCACGATGTATTCCATGTGTCACAACTCAAGAAATGCCTGAGGACGCCTGAAGAGGTGTTACCCATGAATGAAGTGAACGTAGCTGAGGATGTGTCTTATGCCGAGCGACCATACAAGGTTTTGGAGACAATGGAACACCTCACAAGAAATAAAAGAATCCGGATGTGCAAGGTGCAGTGGAAGCATCACTCAGAAGAGGAAGCCACCTGGGAGCGGGAAGATGAGCTCAAGGCACAATTTCTGGAATTGTTTTCTTAGAACCACCAATCTCGAGGACGAGATACTTTTTAGGGGGGTAGAGCTGTAACACTCCAAAAATCTTGTTAAGACCCTAAATCATGTTGAGAGGGAATTTAAAATTTTTTGGACGTATTGCATGTTTTGCAAAAATTCAAACTGGAATTCAATTTAAATTCAAAACAGAAAAGAAATAGAAAAAGAAAAAGGAAAACAGAAAAAAACCGGCCAGTGGGCCGAAACCCACCAGCCGGCCCAACCAGAACCCGCGCCAGCCCGCAGCCGCGCGCGCCCCTTTCCTCCCACTGACAGGCGGGGCCCGCCAGTTCTTCGTCTACCTCGCGCCAGCGCCGGACTCTCTCACCCGAATCGAAACCGATCGGGAATTCTCGCGTATCCCAGCCGAATTCCGTTCGGGGGCGACGCAAACTCGATCTAAACCACCCCGCCGCCCTCCCCCGTCTATAAAAACCCCGGCCTCGTTCTGTTTTTCCCACGCGATCTGCTGTTTTTCCTCCGGTGAGAACCCGAGCCTTCTCCGGCGAATTCTGGCCGATCTACGCTCGGAAATTCCGATCTAACTTGCTGGTCTTGATCCACCGCCTCCGGGGAACCTTGCAGGTGCAGAAAACTCGGTGACTTGCGGTGTAAACACAGCGCCGACGAGCCTCGCCGTGAATTCACCTCGGACCTCATCGCCGATCACCTTCCAGGACCTCCGAGCTCAAGAAAACCCTCGAGGTGAGGTCCCCGACCTCTCCTCCACCGATCTATGCCATAAGATCACAGTTCTAGGAAGAATTCTCGAAGATCCGAAAGTCTCCGGCGAGATCGCCGCTTCCCGCCGCCGTGCACCGCCGGCAGCGCCGCCCGCGCTCGATCAGAGCGACGTGGCCGCTTGTGCGCCGTTTATTTTAAATCGCACGGTAGGGTTTAAATCCCCTCGTACCGGTTCGACGTTATAATCTCAGCCGTCGGTTTAAAATCGGACGGTCCACGTCAGCCCCGCGTTATAAAGACTGGAAATCTTACGTGCTACCTCCTGTGGTTCTCGGGAAATAAGAGCTAGCCCCGGAAACTTCTGATCTAGCCCCTGGAACTTCAGAAAATCATGTAAATTCATTTAAAAATCAGTTTTAGCCCCTGGACTTAATAAAAATTAGGAAAAACTCCTCTGTTATGAGTAGCTAGACCCCTGAAAATTGTTAAAATAATATTATAGACCCTGTAGTGGGGTGAGTTTACCTTTTTAGCCCTGTTTAATATTTAATTTAGGAAATTGAATATGTGGCTAGTGTTTAAAATTTAAAAAGTGGGACAAACATATTGTCAAAATTAAATTAAAAACTTTCTCAGTATTTAGAAAACTTTGGAGTGAGATAAAAATATATTTTGGGCTGAAGTGAATCTGTTTAATTTATTATTCACATTTAGGGACACATTTTTAAGTAAAGAATAGTTCTGGAAAATAGGGAAAATAATTGTAAAATAGTTTACATCAGAGGAAAAGGTCAAAAATATATTAGTAAATATTTTAGATCAGAACCTATTCTGTTTAGATGATGTGTCTTATTATTTTCATAATAAAGTTCACATTTAGGCATAGGAAATAAATCTGAAATATAGCAACTAATAAATGATAAATGGAGTTCTAAAATCCAAAGAATTCAGTTTAGGGTTGGTAGAAATTCTGAAGACACATATGGAGAAGGAAAATAACTTTCATGCATACTTGGTAGCTAAAAGGTGTAGTAATTGAATATAAGGAATTTATTTAAATTGGAAACTCATATATATAGTATGTAAGTATAAATGTGAACACAAAAGTAGGAATCATATACATATGAATAAAAGTGCATGCAAGCCACAAATCAACACACATACAGTAACCACAACACATATAATGGTAAATGACTTTCATAAATGTGAATGTGTGGTTTGTATGAAGTGGAAGTGTGAACTCTGTCTTATGGATTGTTGTTTTTCTTTTGCTATGTGTGATGGTATGATGTAGAACCTGCTCAAGAGCAAGTTATTCCTTTCCAAGATCAGGACTACCCATTTCAGGAGCAGCAGGAAGGAAGCAAGTGTCCTTGACCACTTTGATCCTATACTAGGATGTGTAGTTAGGACTATTTGCATTGTCAATTGAAATATGAAACCCGTGTTAGGAAGTTTCCCTAGAATTGCATTATCTTGTTTCCTTGTAGCTTGGGTTGGGATCCATTTTGTCATGTCATTCATTAATATGCATATGCTTAGCCATGCTTAGAATGGGATATTTGGGATATGAGATCATCAGTTTATTTTACCATACTCTTGAATGAGATATTGTGAGTTATGTAGAGGTAGGGATCAAGGCAAGTTGGATGTTTTGGTTGTGTGCTGGGTGCACGAGACTCGGGTTTGTGTTTAGTACTTGCCTGGATCCTAAGGACCGGTTCATGGAGCATGTAACCTGGCTTTACAGTGCCAACCACATGCTGAGATGGGGCAGCTTGGCCAATTAATTAGGTGTATCCCCGGCGTAGTATGGGTGTGTTGGATGGTGCGGGGAATAGGTGTCAGCTGGACTACCATATGAACCGCAAGGCTCAAGAGGGGGCCACTGCAGCGGGGTTGGAGCCTCTTGTATGCTGTTAGGGGTGAAACCTCAGTGGGCCCACGCTCGTCGGGAATCCCTTTGTAAAGGCTTCATAGTGATCTCCTGGCTACACACCTGGGAAGTGTGAATGTGGTTCATAGCCACTGGCATAATGGAGGTTCTTCTAGTCCACCCGGCAACGGGGGATGAAATCACTACATGTGGGTACAGTGGTACAAACTCTGCAGAGTCAAAACTGTCATGACAACCATGCTCACGGTCAAGAGCGGCTTGGACTTATTCATGATTAGAGGATTGATGGTTTTGGAAGTTGTGGATGTTAAGCGGGGAGCTTAACATTGGAAATGATGATATGGTTATTTGGTTATGATGATGGGATGGGAGACTGGGACCATTTCACCTGTGTAGTAATGTAGGTGCTTAATAAGCTAAGGTGATAGGTATTAAATGCGTAGTGCTTTAACCATGAGTTCAACCTCTCCTTGTTCTAGCCATGCATGACATAACTTTCCCACACTTGCTGAGTACCATCGGTACTCAACCTTGCATATTTGTTGGTTTATATTGCTGCTCAGGTCAAGATAATGAGGTGGTGTATAATGATCAAGACTTTGGACCCGAAGAAGGTTTCTAGGTTCATGGAGACCCCCGGGCAACGCCTGTGACGGAGCCCTCAAGAATATTATTCCGCTGCTAGTTTATTTACTTGTGATGAACTTATTATCGTCCATCGAGATGTATGCTTTGTAAGACATATTTATATTCGACACCTGGCTTGTAATAAATGATGCTTCACTATTTGTCATCACATGTATGAGAAAATGATCCTGGCATACATGTGATATTCACTCGGTTGTTCTTCAGAGAAACCGGGTGTGACAACAGTGGCGCCCCTGTTCAAAACCACCCTCGTCCTAACGTATCTGCTGTCTTGGGCAACAAGGCATGCTTTGCATGCGGAGAAACAGGACACTTTGCAAGTTAGTGCCCGAGGAAAGGTCCTGGACAGCAAAGCAACGCGCCCAAGCAGAACCCACGTCCGAACGGAGGAGCTACGCAAGGTAACCGTGGGCAGCTGTGACACCCTCATTTTTTTTGGTTTCTGCATGTATTCATGTTTCATGTAGAGAAAACATTTTAAAAGAAGTAGGAACAGAGAAACAATAAAAAAGATAGCCAAAAAGAGCAAAATCCAGTTCACCAAGAGCGCCGAAGACACTTCCCGCGGCCCGCTGGCCACGTGGCGCCTTCGAAGCTCATCTCCGCAAATGGGGAGAGGTCCGCCGCTAAACTGGCTACGTGGCAGGCTCGGGGCTCATCCTCGAAAAGGGGGGAGAGGTCTGACCCCATGGGACACGTGTTGCCCGAAGGACACGTGTCACCTTCGGAGCTAATCACGCGGAAAACAGAGGACCAGTCGCACGGGACACGTGTCACCACCGGAGCTCGCCTCCAGGAGGTCCGACGCTGATGGACACGTGTTGACCTCGGAGCTTGTCTATGAGGAAAAAGGGAGTCCGGCGCTACTTGACGTGTGGCATTCTCGGAGCTCACCTCAGAAGAGAGGGGAGGTCCGGAATTGACACGTGGAGTTCGCGGAGCTCGTCTCTGTTGAGACGGGAGGTCCCGACCCACCAGACATGTGGCGCACGTGGAGCTTGCCTCTGAGAAAGAGGGAGGTCTCGCTTGCTTGACACGCGGCACAACAGGAGCTTGTCTTTGCGGAAAAGGGAGACTAGGCCCCCCAAATGGACACGTGGAGCTTCCGTAACTCATCACCGATTCTGAAGCGGTTTTTCTTCTGTATGCATGGGAATCCCCGGTACTGAGGAAACCGACACGACTTTCACAATGTTACCGAACCAAATCGACAAGAAATAAGTTGTTAAGATTCAAAAACAATTTGAATGGGACTCTTATTCGAAGTCCAATCAGATTAGAACTCTCCTCTTCCCAGTTATAAATAGAACTAAAAACACTTGGCCGTAACCACAAATTTCTTTTCCACCTCCTGAGCCGACAACTTAGAAGCCCTAGCCCCAAACTCGCCGAGTAAACTTTTCGCCGGAGTTCACAAATGCATTAGCTGGGTTCCGTTTTCACGGGACCGGGCGTCACAGATTGGTATCAGAGCCACGTTGACCGTAGGACGCAGGCCTAGTCACAGATTAGCATTAGAAGCCACCCTTGTCCATAGGATGCAAGCCTAGAATGCATAAATTGGCATTAGAACCACATTGACCGTAGGGTGCAAGCCTAGGTAGAAGTCACAGATTGATCACAGATTGGTATCACCCCAAACCACATAGGACCCCCATTGAATAAGCTTGAATAGGAGTGGTGTGAACTTTGGTGATGATTGTTTGTGCTTGTGTGCTTAGTGTGAGTTGTGGGACATTTTAGCGTTGTCCATATCCACACATAGTAGAGAGATGTGAGATGCTTCGGCATGTGGTCACATCCTCATATACGTTGATATATAGTTCATACCCTTGATGCATATAGTTGGGGGGGGGGGGTCAATCTAAACTTCTAACTTCTATTCTGCCCAACTCTCTCTCACAGATGGTGAGAGAAAATGCCAGCCTTCAAAGGAGGAACGTTTGTGGCAACCAGGAACTACAAAAGGATGACCACGTTGAAGTTCCTGAGAATGTTGACTCCGAGGCTGGTGCAAACAATCTTGAAAGGTTGATGGCTATGCAGAACCAGCTCATGCAAACTATGATCCAAACTTTGGGTCAGCTGCAAGACAACAACCATAACCACCCTAACCCCGTTCCTGCACCACTGCCGGCTCACAACCAACTGGGAGAGTTCATGAGGACTCGACCGCCCACTTTTGCACAAGCTAATGATCCCATGGAGGCTGATGATTGGTTAAAATCCATGGAGAAGAAGCTTGCCATTGTTCAGTGCAATGATCGGGAGAAAGTACTCTTCGCATCGCACCAACTTATGGGAGTAGCCGCTGATTGGTGGGATGCTCTCTGCAATGCTCATGTCAACCAGAAGACGATCACTTGGGCTGAGTTCAAGGAGAGTTTCCGCTCTCGTTACGTCCCTGCTGGAGTCATGATGCTCAAAAGGCAAGAGTTCTAAGGTCTCCGCAAAGGAAAGAAGAGCGTGAATGAGTACCTCAACAAGTTTACGCAGCTTTCAAGGTATGCCCCCGAGGATGTCAACTCGGATCAACGGAAGCAATATTTGTTCATGAGAGGGTTGAACAATGAAATTCAAGTTCAACTGCTCAACAACGATTATGCGAACTTCCAGAAGCTAGTTGACAAAGCCATAGTGGTTGAGAGAAAGACCCGGGAGATCGAGCAAGAGGACAAAAGAAAGATGCCATACCAGCCACAAGGGAGCAATGTACGTCCCCGGTACATGCCCCCAGCTGCACCACAGTATGGATCGTCCACTTCTACTTTTCGCCCTAATCAACCACCGCAGCAACGTCCCGTTACGCAAGCACCTCGTGTGCCCTTGCCTCCTGCGCCTCGTCCCAACAGTGGCGCCCCTGTTCAAAACCACCCTCGTCCTAACGTATCTTCTGTCTTGGGCAACAAGGCATGCTTTGCATGCGGAGAAACAGGACACTTTGCAAGTCAGTGCCCGAGGAAAGGTCCTGGACAGCAAAGCAACACGCCCAAGCAGAACCCACGTTCGAACGGAGGAGCTACGCAAGGTAACCGTGGGCAGCTGTGACATCCTCATTTTTTGGGGTCTGCATGTATTCATATTTCATGTAGAGAAAACATTTTAAAGGAAGTAGGAACAGAGAAAGAATAAAAAAGATAGCCAAAAAGAGCAAAATCCAGTTCACCAAGAGCGCCGAAGACACTTCCCGCGGCCCGCTGGCCACGTGGCGCCTTCGAAGCTCATCTCCGCAAATGGGGAGAGGTCCACCGCTAAACTGGTTACGTGGCAGGCTCGGGGCTCATCCCCGAAAATGGGGGAGAGGTCTGACCCCGTGGGACACGTGTTGCCCCCGGAGCTAGCCTCTGCGGAGAAGCGAGGCCAGTCCCGCAGGACACGTGTCACCTTCGGAGCTAGTCACGCGGAAAACAGAGGACCAGTCGCGCGGGACACGTGTCACCACCGGAGCTCGCCTCCGGGAGGTCCGACGCTGATGGACACGTGTTGACCTCGGAGCTTGTCTCTGAGGAAAAAGGGAGTCCGGCGCTACTTGACGCGTGGCATTCTCGGAGCTCACCTCAGAAGAGAGGGGAGGTCCGGAATTGACACGTGGAGTTCGCGGAGCTCGCCTCTGTTGAGAGGGGAGGTCCCGACCCACAAGACACGTGACGCACGTGGATCTTGCCTCTGAGAAAGAGGGAGGTCTCGCTTGCTTGACACGCAGCACAACCGGAGCTTGTCTTTGCGGAAAAGGGAGACTAGGCCCCCAAATGGACACGTGGAGCTTCCAGAGCTCATCACCGATTCTGAAGCGGTTTTTGTTGTGTATGCGTGGGAATCCCCGGTACTGAGGAAACCGACACGACTTTCACAATGTTACCGAACCAAATCGACAAGAGATAAGTTGTTAATATTCAAAAACCATTTGAATGGGACTCTTATTCGATGTCCAATCAGATTAGAACTCTCCTCTTCCCAGTTATAAATAGAACTAAAAACCCTTGGCTGTAACCACGAATTTCTTTTCCACCTCCTGAGCCAACAACTTAGAAGCCCTAGCCCCAAACTCGCCAAGTAAACCCTTCGCCGGAGTTCACATATGCATTAGCTGGGTTCTGTTTTCACGGGACCAGGCGTCATAGATTGGTATCAAAGCCACGTTGACCGTAGGACGCATGCCTAGTCACAGATTAGCATTAGAAGCCACCCTTGTCCATAGGATGCAAGCCTAGAATGCATAAATTGGCATTAGAACCACATTGACCGTAGGGTGCAAACCTAGGTAGAAGTCACAGATTGATCACAGATTGGTATCACCCCAAACCACATAGGACCCCCATTGAATAAGCTTGAATAGGAGTGGTGTGAACTTTGGTGATGATTGTTTGTGCTTGTGTGCTTAGTGTGAGTTGTGGGACATTTTAGCGTTGTCCATATCCACACATAGTAGAGAGATGTGAGATGCTTCGGCATGTGGTCACATCCTCATATAGGTTGATATATAGTTCATACCCTTGATGCATATAGTTGGGGGGGTCAATCTAAACTTCTAACTTCTATTTTGCTCAACTCTCTCTCACAGATGGTGAGAGAAAATGCCGGCCTTCAAAGGAGGAACGTTCGTGGCAACCAGGAACTACAAAAGGATGACCACGTTGAAGTTCCTGAGAATGTTGACCCCGGGGCTGGTGCAAACAATCTTGAAAGGTTGATGGCTATGCAGAACCAGCTCATGCAAACTATGATCTAAACTTTGGGTCAGCTGCAAAACAACAACCATAACCACCCTAACCCCGTTCCTGCACCACCGCCACCACCACCGCCGGGTCACAACCAACTGGGAGAGTTCATGAGGACTCGACCGCCCACTTTTGCACAAGCTAATGATCCCATGGAGGCTGATGATTGGTTAAAATCCATGGAGAAGAAGCTTGCCATTGTTCAGTGCAATGATCGGGAGAAAGTACTCTTCGCATCGCAGCAACTTATGGGAGTAGCCGCTGATTGGTGGGACGCTCTCTGCAATGCTCATGTCAACCAGAAGACGATCACTTGGGCTGAGTTCAAGGAGAGTTTCCGCTCTCATTACGTCCCTGCTGGAGTCATGATGCTCAAAAGGCAAGAGTTCGAAGGTCTCTGCAAAGGAAAGAAGAGCGTCAATGAGTACCTCAACAAGTTCATGCAGCTTTCAAGGTTTGCCCCCGAGGATGTCAACTCGGATCAACGGAAGCAATATTTGTTCATGAGAGGGTTGAACAATGAAATTCAAGTTCAACTGCTCAACAACGATTATGCGAACTTCCAGAAGCTAGTTGACAAAGCCATAGTGGTTGAGAGAATGATCCGGGAGATCGAGCAAGAGGACAAAAGAAAGATGCCATACCAGCCACAAGGGAGCAATGTACGTCCCCGGTACATGCCCCCAGCTGCACCACAGTATGGATCGTCCACTTCTACTTTTCGCCCTAATCAACCACCGCAGCAACGTCCCGTTACACAAGCACCTCGTGTGCCCTTGCCTCCTGCGCCTCGTCCCAACAGTGGCGCCCCTGTTCAAAACCACCCTCGTCCTAACGTATCTGCTGTCTTGGGCAACAAGGCATGCTTTGCATGCGGAGAAACAGGACACTTTGCAAGTTAGTGCCCGAGGAAAGGTCCTGGACAGCAAAGCAACGCACCCAAGCAGAACCCACGTCCGAACGGAGGAGCTACGCAAGGTAACCGTGGGCAGCTGTGACACCCTCATTTTTCTTGGTTTCTGCATGTATTCATGTTTCGTGTAGAGAAAATATTTTAAAAGAAGTAGGAACAGAGAAAGAATAAAAAATATATCCAAAAAGAGCAAAATCCAGTTCACCAAGAGCGCCGAAGACACTTCCCGCGGCCCGCTGGCCACGTGGCGCCTTCGAAGCTCATCTCCGCAAATGGGGAGAGGTCCACTGCTAAACTGGCTACGTGGCAGGCTCGGGGCTCATCCCCGAAAAGGGGGGAGAGGTCTGACCCCGTGGGACACGTGTTGCCCCCGGAGCTAGCCTCTGCGGAGAAGCGAGGCCAGTCCGGCAGGACACGTGTCACCTTCGGAGCTAGTCACGCGGAAAACAGAGGACCAGTCACGCGGGACACGTGTCACCACCGGAGCTCGCCTCCGGGAGGTCCGACGCTGATGGACACGTGTTGACCTCAGAGCTTGTCTCTGAGGAAAAAGGGAGTCCGGCGCTACTTGACGCGTGGCATTCTCGGAGCTCACCTCAGAAGAGAGGGTAGGTCCGGAATTGACACGTGGAGTTCGCGGAGCTCGCCTCTGTTGAGAGGGGAGGTCCCGACCCACCAGACACGTGGCGCACGTGGAGCTCGCCTCTGAGAAAGAGGGAGGTCTCGCTCGCTTGACACGCGGCACAACCGGAGCTTGTCTTTGCGGAAAAGGGAGACTAGGCCCCCAAATGGACACGTGGATCTTCCGGAGCTCATCACCGATTCTGAAGCGGTTTTTCTTCTGTATGCGTGGGAATCCCCGGTACTGAGGAAACCGACACGACTTTCACAATGTTACCGAACCAAATCGACAAGAGATAAGTTGTTAAGATTCAAAAACAATTTCAATGGGACTCTTATTCGAAGTCCAATCAGATTAGAACTCTCCTCTTCCCAGTTATAAATAGAACTAAAAACCCTTGGCCGTAACCACGAATTTCTTTTCCACCTCCTGAGCCGACAACTTAGAAGCCCTAGCCCCAAACTCGCCGAGTAAACCATTCGCCAGAGTTCAGTCGCGGGAGATCACCGGAAGAAAGCCCAACGATCTGTCTTGCTAGGAGAAGGACTCCGAGACCAAGAAGAACGTAAGGTAGGTCTCCATTATCACCTCACGACATCATCACGATTTTTATTCGCATCTGTTTCTTCAATTCCTTCGAAACAGAAGCTTTTTCATGTACATATCACGTATTGATTGGTTTGATCTAGAGTCCAGATCATCACTACGTCCACATTTGATCCGAACACTTCTGTTCATCGTATAACCCCATACAAACATGCAAGAACATGCACGAAACAAAACTGCACCATAGGATTAACATGCATATGCATCATTGCATCTTAAAGTAGAGTTTGTGCATGATATTGACTGCTATGAATCTTGTATATGCGTGATCGCGAATAGAAGGACAAGCCTAGGGAGCTACCTACGACGGACTACAACAACAAGACTTTGAGCAACCAGAACCGTCAGAACAAGTCAAGTGCCCCTTGACCATATTGATCCTATGTTTTGGGAAACTGTTTTGTTTTGCGAAAAGGTGTGTGTGCTGAGTCAAACATGATGGGAAACCTTTTATAGGAGTTTACTTGTTTTGGTTAAACCACCCTTGTCGCCTGGGAAGTTTATGAGTTGGGTATGGTTTTTGCTTTCATGCTTCGCTGAGTCCATGGGATTGGGAAGCGAGATAGATGTGTCTAGCTAACTGCACTCGTAATGATAATGAGAAATTGATGTTGATAATGAACATGGATCGGAGGGAGATCTAGGCAAGCCTGGGTTTGTGCATGAGGTAGCCTGAGATGGTGGTTACTTGCCGTAGATCTAAGGACCGGTTCATGCGAGCACATGCCAGGATAACAGTGCCACCACGAGGCCAAGTATGGGTGTGGCTTAGCTGACTAATTAGGCAAGTTACTAGATTGTTATGGACCGTGGAAGGCGCGGGGAATGGGAGTCGAGTGAGGACTGCCCTGGGAACTGCATGGCTCAAGAGGGGGCCCGTGGGTGGGAGAATTGGAGATTCTAGCCTGTCCGTGAAACCTTAGTGAGTCCATACATCTACAAGCCCCTTTGTAAAGGATATTTTGTGATCTCTTGACCATGCACCAATGGTTGTGTACTGGTATAATGGAGGTTCTGCAGTCGCCGACGGGTGACAAAATCACAAACTTGTGGGTAAAGTGGTACAATCTCTGCAGAGTCTAAAACTATCATGATAGCCGAGCTTCCGATCACGAGCGCCTGGCCAACTTCCATGATTAGTTGGGATGGTTATGGTTATGGTTATTGGTTATGGTTTTGGTTATGGTTTGGCTTTTGGGACTGTTGAGTCCGGGTGATAAGATTTGGTTGCATGACTGTTGAGTCATGGCAACGAGATTGGTCTCGGTGTGCGACGGATTTGTTTATGAGATGAAATGGTAGCGAATACGAGATGCTATTTGTGAGATGGTAGCGAATACGAGAAGGTATTCATGAGCAAGAATGAAGTTGATTAATGTCTGGTTGAGACATGGAAAGTGATGAACATAATGGAGGTATGTTGGTATTTTAAAATGCATGTTGGGATTACGTTCACTTAAAGTTAAGTTGCTGTTTTATCGTGGTTTTGGTAAATAACTTCGCTTTCTGCAATGAGCCTTTTTATATCTACCTTGTTGTGATCTACATATCATATTTTCCCGCACTTGCTGAGTACATCATTGTACTCAAACTTGCATTATTATTTCATCATCAGCCACAAGAGAAGATTACTATGAAGACCAGGTGGAGCATTAGGCGTGTAATCTGTCCTCACCCTTGCGTGTGGGGACGGAGTAGAGATGAAGCCGCTGCTGCTTAGATTGTTTCCGCACTAGTTAGAAGACTTCCGCTGCATAGAAATAAGACTTCCGCTATAAGATTAGACTTCCGCTGCCAAGATGAGTCCAAGACTCATGAAACCTTGTAATAAACTCTGTTATTCGTGGTTATATATATTCTAAAATTCAGTTTGTGGATGATGTGTATATGTGTGATGAACATCCTGGGCACACATATGCATCAGTTCTCGTTTCCGTGGTTTTACCACGAAATTGAGGGCGTCACAGATTGGTATCAGAGCCACGGGTTGACGGTAGGTTACACGCTTAGATAGAAGTCACAAGTTGGTATCAGACACAGATTGGTATCAACCTGCCACGGATTGATCACACAACCTAGATAGATCACAGATTGGTAGCTAAGCCACGCTGACCATAGGATGCAAGCCTAGGATGCATAGATTGGCATTGGAACTACCTTGACATAGGATACAAGCCTAGGAGAGGCCATAGTTGGATAACAGATTGGCATCACCCTAAGCCGTATAGGACCCCCATTGAACAAGCCTTGAATAGGAGTTGTGTGAGCCCTTGTGATGATTGTTTGTGGTTGTATGCTTAGTGTGAGTTGTGGGACGTCTCAAGCGTTGTCCATATCCACACATAAGTAGAAAGAGGTGTGAGATGCCTCGGCACTTGTTCACATCCTCATGCGGGCTAATATATATAGTCCAATCCACCTTGATGCATATAGTTAGGGGGATCCATCTAACCTTCTAACCTCTATTCTATTTCGTTCTCTCTCACAGATGGTGAGAGGAAACACCGGCCGCCAAGGAAGGTATGTCCGTGGCAACCAAGAGGATGGCCACGATGAAGTTCCTGTTAACCCCGGAGCTGGTGAGAACAACCTGGAACGGTTGATGGCCATGTAGAATCAACTTATGCAAACCATGATCCAAACTTTGGGTCAGTTGCAGGCCAACAACAACAACCCGTTCCGGCACCACCACCACCACCACCGCCGGCTCATAACAGACTGGGAGAGTTCATGAGGACTCGACCATCCACCTTTGCTCAAGCTAACGACCCCATGGAGGCCGACGACTGGTTGAAATCCATGGAGAAGAAGCTTGCCATAGTTCAGTGCAATGACCGAGAGAAGGTTCTCTTTGTGTCGCATCAACTCATGGGAGCTGCCGCTAACTGGTGGGATGCCCTGTGCAATGCTCATGTCGACCCGGAGATGATCACTTAGACTGAGTTCAAGGGGAGTTTCCGCTCTCATTACATCCCTGCTGGTGTAATGATGCTCAAGAGACAGGAGTTCGAAGGTCTCCGCCAAGGACAGAAAAGTGTGAATGAGTATCTCAACAAGTTCACGCAACTGTCCCGGTACGCCCCCGAAGATGTCAACTCGGACCAATGGAAGCAGTACCTGTTCATGAAAGGGTTGAACAATGAGATCCAGGTTCAGCTCCTCAACAATGACTACGTGAGCTTCCAGAAGCTGGTTGACAAGGCTATAGTGGTTGAAAGCAAGATCCGAGAGATCGAGCGAGAGGGCAAGAGGAAGATGCAATACCAGCCATAAGGGAGCAACGTACGACCTCGGTACATGCCCCCATCTTCACCACAGTATGGATTGAACGCTCCTGCATACCGCCCTAATCAGCCACCACAGCAACGACCCGTTGCACAAGTACCTCGTGTGCCTTTGCCTCCTGTGCCCCAACCCAACATGGGCGCTCCTGTTCAACACCCCCGCCCCAACGTACCTGCTGCTGTGGGCAACAGGGCATGCTTTGCATGCGGGGAACAGGACACTTCACGAGCCAGTGCCCGAGGAGAGGTCCTGGACAGCAAGGCAACGTGCCCAAGCAGAACCCACGGCCGAACGGAGGGGACAATCAATGAAACCGTGGACAGCAGAACTATGCTCGCGGCAACGTGAACCATGTCTCTGCTGAGGAAGCACAACAGGCTGAGGACGCTGTAATTGGTATGTTCCTTGCCAACTCCAACCCAGCCACCATTTTATTTGATTCTGGAGCATCACATTCCTTCATATCATCCAAGTATGTTGCCAAGCATAATCTACCCATATCACACTTAAATTGTACTATGTTGGTTAATTCTCCCGGTGGAGAGATGAGGACTAATATAGTATGTCCAAAAGTAAGCCTTAAAATAAGGGGGGTAGACTTCCTCGCCAACCTCATCGTCTTGGATTCCCAAGGGCTTGACATAATACTCGGGATGGATTGGTTAAGCAAGCACAACGGAGTAATCCAATGTGCTGAAAGGAGCGTGCAGTTGACAAACGAGCACGGTGTTCGTATCGAGTTTGAGTCAGCCCAACAAACAACCAAGAAGGCAATTTTGAACCACGTCGAAGGAGCAACATTGGACAGCATTCCAGTGGTTCAAGAATTCTCGGACGTGTTTCCGGAAGAGCTTCCAGTTATGCCACCTGACCGCGACATTGAGTATGCAATTGATTTGGTACCCGTAACTGCACCCATAGCAAAGAGACCCTATAGGATGCCCACCAATGAACTAGTGGAACTCAAGAAGCAAATTCAGGAGCAGTGGGAGAAGGGTTTTATACGTCCAAGCTCGTCACCATGGAGAGCCCCCGTGCTCTTCATAGACAAGAAGGATGGGACCCAAAGGATGTGCGTGGACTATAGGTCTCTCAACAAGGTGACAATCAAGAACAAATACCTCTGCCCCGTATAGAAGACCTATTCGACCAAATGAAAGGAGCCCGAGTGTTCTCCAAAATTGATCTTCGGTTGGGATACTTCCAGCTGAAGATTAAGCCCTCCGATATACCCAAGACTGCCTTTCGAACACGGTATGGTTCGTATGAATATACCGTCATGTCTTTTGGGTTAACAAATGCACCCGCCTACTTCATGTACCTTATGAACAAGGTTTTCATGGAGTACTTGGATAAGTTCGTCGTGGTTTTCATAGACGACATTATGGTGTATTCAAAAAGTGAGGAGGAACATGAAGAACATTTGATATTGACCTTGCAGAAAATCCGCGAGCATCAATTGTATGCCAAGCTTAACAAGTGTCAATTTTGGCTAAAGGAGATTAGTTGGGATGGTTATGGTTATGGTTATTGGTTATGGTTTTGGTTATGGTTTGGCTTTCGGGACTGTTGAGTCCGGGTGATAAGATTTGTTTGCATGACTGTTGAGTCATGGCAACGAGATTGGTCTCGGTGTGAGACAGATTTGTTTATGAGATGAAATGGTATCGAATACGAGATGGTATTCATGAGATGGTAGCGCATACGAGAAGGTATTCGTGAGCAAGAATGAAGTTGATTAATGTCTGGTTGAGACATGGAAAGTGATGAACATAATGGAGGTATGTTGGTATTTTAAAATGCATGTAGGGATTACGTTCACTTAAAGTTAAGTTGCTGTTTTATCGTGGTTTTGGTAAATAACTTTGCTTTCTGCAATGAGCCTTTTATATCTACCTTGTTGTGAGCTACATATCATATTTTTCCGCACTTGCTGAGTACATCATTATACTCAAACTTGCATTATTATTTCATCATCAACCACAGGAGAAGATTACTATGAAGATGTAACACCCCAAAACGTGTTAAAAATGTGAATTTAAAATTTTTGGACGTAATGCATGTGGAGAAAAATTCAAACTCAAATTGGAATTCAAATTTGAATCAAAACAGAAAAGAAAAAGGAAAAAGAAAAAGAAAAATGGCCAATGGGCCGAAACCCACTTCAGCCGGCCCATAGCCCGCAGCTTCCTTCCCCCTCTCCCTCTCACTGCCGTGCGGGACCCACCTGTCGGCACCTTCGTCTCCAACCGCCACCGATCTTTTTCCGAGCTCCCACGCCCGATCGCGCTGCCCCCTCCGGATCAGGCGCACGTACCCACAATCTCCGGTTGTGTTCGGTCCCACACGATCCCAACCGACCCACACCGCCCCCCTTAGTCCATTTGAACGCTGAGATCCGCCCTTTTTTTCCTCCCCGATCGACTCGCTTCAGTACCGGTGAGACCGAGACCCTCTCTGCCGTTTTCTCCCAACCTTCGCCCGATTTCTCTGATCAACGGGCTTGTCACGTTCCACTGCCGCCGGGGAGCCCTGCAGGTGAAGGAAACGACGTGTCTTGCGCTCCAACAGTCGCTCCGACGAGCACCGATGCCATTGCCGGACTTCGACGCCGCCGACCGACTTCCAGGGCATCCGAGTGCAGGAAAATCTCTAGGTGAGCTTCCCCTACCCCTCCGCACCCGATCCGTGCAAAAAGATGCGAGTTCTAATGCATAGCGGCAAAAACCGAGGCTGCGCCGGTGAGATCGCCGCCCCCCTCCGCCGCGCGCGCGTGCTGGCTCCGGCCAGCGCGACGTGGCCCCCTGTGGCCCGTCCGTTTTAAATCGTATGGCTCCGAATAGATTTAACCTGTACCGCTTCACGATCTAATCTCAGCCCTCCGTTTTAAATCCAACGGCCCACATCAGCCCCGCGTTATAAAGGCCGGGAATCTTGCGGGCTACCCCCCGGGGTTCTGAGGAAATAGGATCTAGCCCCGGAAACTTCTAATCTAGCCCCTGGACCCTCAGAAATTCATGTAAATGCATTTAAAAATCAGTTTTAGCCCCTGGACTTCATAAGAATTAGGAAGACCTCCCTATTTTGCACACTTAGACCCCTGAAAATTTAGAAAATGAGAAATGGAGGCCCCACAGCAGTGTGGATTTGCACATCAGCCCTTGAGGGTTATTAATTTCAGGAAATTGAATATGTGAATAGGATTTAAATTCAAACATAGGTATATGTTCAGTTTAATTATTCTGACCCTGTTGGAGATTTGTAGAACAATATGAAGTCTGAATTTAGAGGGAAAATAAACTTTTAAACTAAATAAGGCTGCTGTTTTATGATTTATCCCTGAAATACACCCTTTAGGCATAAAACAAATTTAAAATATGGGAAAATGAAACTAAGTAACCAAAAAGGGGTAGGAAAAATTTATAAAGGTTCTGTTTAGGCAATTGGAACAGTAGAAATTTTTGGATGAATTTAGGTTTCTGTTTTATGGCTGGAAATTCATTTTTAGGCTAGAAAA
The DNA here is from genome assembly GCA_030760725.1 of Neostapfia colusana. Lineage (NCBI taxonomy): Eukaryota > Viridiplantae > Streptophyta > Magnoliopsida > Poales > Poaceae > Neostapfia > Neostapfia colusana. Next base: position 2,698,995 of record JASWHV010000019.1, on the reverse strand, counting down.
TAAATTCTGAAAAAATGGGGAAAAATAAATTTAAATTGATACCCATCAGAGAGGAAGTCAAAAGATATTTTATGGGACATTTTAGATCAGAACATATTCTGTTTAGGTGATATGTCTTGTTATTTTAATATTAAAGTTCATTTTTAGGTATGGAAAATAAATCTGAAAATATAGGAAAATAGGTATGCATAATTAGAAAATGTTAAATGAGGTCCCCAAATACAAAACTTCAAATTGAGATTTTGTAGAAGATCTGAAAACCTATTTGGAGTAGGAAATTATCTTTTATGCAAATTTTGTGGCTAAGAAGTGTATTATCCAATATAGAAAATTTGTTCAAATTGGAAATTCATATATAGTGTGCACTTAGAAATCTGAATATTAAAGCTTGAAATAATATATATGTTCAAAAGTGCATGTATGCTTAGAATCAAACATATCTAGGGTAAACACAACACTTCAATATGTGTATGACTTTCATAGGTATGTATGTGTGGTTTGCATGAGTGGAAATGTGGACTATGGCTTATGGAATGTTGTTTTATTTTGCTATGTGTATTGACATGAGTAGAACCAGCCCCAGAGCAGGTTCTCACCTTTCAAGATCAAGACTTTCCATTCCCGGAACAGCAGGAAGAAGGCAAGTATCCTTGACCACTTTGATCCTATACTAGGATATGTAGTTAGAATTTAATAGCATTGTCAAGTTGGAATGTGATACCCATGCTAGGAAGTTTCCCTGGATTTTCATTATCTTGCTTCCTTGTAGCCTGGGTTGGGAGTAATGTTATTATGTCATTCATTTACACTACTCATGCTTAGCCATGCTTAGAATGGGGTAAATGGGATATGAGATCATCAACTTGTTTATTTTACCCTTGAATGAGATATTATGAATTATGTAGAGGTAGGGATCTAGGCAAGTTGGATGCTTTGGTTGGTGCTGCGTGCACAAGACTCGGGTTTGTGTATAGCACTTGACTGGATCCTAAGGACCGGTTCATGGAGCATGTTACCTGGCTTTACCGTGCCAACCACATGCTGAGATGGGGAAGCTTGGCCAATTAATTAGGTGTATCTCCGGCGTAGCATGGGTGTTTGGATGGTGCGGGGAGTAGGTGTCAGCTGGACTACCATATGAAGCACAAGGCTCAAGAGGGGGCCACTGCAGCGGGGTTCGAGCCTCTTGTATGCTGTTAGGGGTGAAACCTCAGTGGGCCCACGCTCGTCGGAAATCCCTTTGTAAAGGCCTCGTAGGGATCTCCTGGCTACACACCTCGGAAGTGTGAACGTGGTTCGCGGCCACTGGCATAATGGAGGTTCTTTTAGTCCACCCGGCAACGGGGGATGAAATCACTACATGTGGGTACAGTGGTGGAAACTCTGCAGAGTCAAAACTGTCATGACAGTCGTGCTCACGGTCAAGAGCGGTTTGGACTTATTCATGATTAGAGGATGATGAATTGGGAAGTTGAGGATGTTAAGCGGGGAGCTTAACATTTGAAATGATGTTATGGTTACTTGATATTGATGATGGGTTAGGGGATTGGGACCATTTCACCTATGTAGTAATGTAGGTGCTAAATAAGCTAAGGTGATAGGTATTAATTACGTAGTGCTATAACCATGAGTTCAACCTCTCCTTGCTCTAGCCATGCATGACATAACTTTCCCACACTTGTTGAGTATCAACGGTACTCAAGCTTGCTTTTCTGTTGGTTTAAAATTGCTGCTTAGGCAAAGGGAATGACGTGGTGTACAACGAACAAGACTTCGGACCCGAAGAAGGATTCTAGGTTCGCGGAGTCCCCCGGGAAACGCCTGTGACGGAGCCCACAAGACTTATCTTCCGCTGCTGTTTTATTTACATGTTATGAATATATTATCGTCCATCGAGACGTTATGTTATGTAAGTCTTATTTATATTCGAACACTTGGCTTGTAATATAATGATGCTTCACTATTTGTCGTCACATGTATGAGAAAATGATCCTGGCATACATGTGGGAGTCACTCGGTCGTTCTTCGGAAAAACCGAGTGTGACAAAAGTGGTATCAGAGTCAGGTTGCCCGTAGGAACGTGGACCTAGGTAGAAATGGACGTATTTAAGGACCCTATGTTCTTAAAAACTATTTTACAAAAGGTGTGGGGTGAAAGTGTTATTTAATAATTTCACTTTATTTTATTTGTTCATCTTGCCTCAACTTTTATTCAAAACGCAGTCTTTATTTAATTCTTATCTAACTTGAGTTTTAATGCTTTATGTTTTAGATGGTTCGCATGGTCCGCACCGCTCGCAAGTCCACCGGAGGAAGAGTTCCTGTAGCTGCCCTTGCCTTGAGGGAGGAGAACCGCCTGGTGACGTACCACTCCTACGGGTCGGCAGTAGGAGACTTGTTGCGCCGTCTTCGGCGTATGCTCCACGCCGCCGGCAATGTTGGCAAGCTGATCATACACTACAGCTCCACCAGGACCATCCGTGAGAAGCGTGAAGAATGGAGCTCAGAGATGAGGATTATCCATGACAACCAGCTGCTCAAGATCCACCGCTCTCCAGCTTGTCGGGCAAATCAGGCTGATGCTGAGAAGGATGTCACCTGGGAGGCCATCACCTGCCAGAGTTACATCAACCGTCGTCACCTGGACAGGACTGAGTACATGTATGTCCTCCAGCGTGAGAGTGGCACCGCGGAGTACAAGTACCCTCCGGTGCAGCAGGGGACTTCCCATGAGCACATGGACCTGTGCTTGGAGGATGCAGCTATGCTCAGCACTCGACTACAGGAGTGCCAGCAGGAGCTTTAGGATGTCCGTGACACCCTGAAGGAGACTAAGGCGTTGCTTCGCGCCAGCTTGAGGGCGAGGGAGAGAGGAGATGGGAATGAATTGTGTGTCACCGAGAATGACACATGGACTCTTGACTCCCCAGACCGTCAGGCGAGCAAGCGTCGCTGCACTTCTCCGCTAGCAGCTTCCCCACCTAAAGCGGAATCAGAGGGCAGCCGCAATGATGAGGAAGACCCCGACGAGCCAGCTCCTTGATATGAGTTGTTTAGAGTCATTTCCCTTATTTCAGCATGTTATCGAGTAGTCGAGTCAAGAACCTATCTATTTGCTTGTTAATGTTTGGTGTGTGACGTGAGTTGTGGAAGCCATGGGCACTTGTCCACAACCTCGTCTTTAAGATTGCATTTGCTTTTGTGTGAGAAACCCTATGAATCAAAAGTGCTTTTATTTTTGCATGAGACATGATGCCTAAAACCTTATGTGAAATCTTTAGAAATCGTCTAAATATTAATGTCTCAAAAGTTTAAGTTTATACCAGCAATGTTGGAAGTTAATGCGTAATGATTAAGTTGACACTTGGTTGATCATAATAGATGGCCGGAAGAGGAAGAGGTCGTGGTGCCAACCCCAACAACAACAACAACAATGAGGCTGCCAATCCTCACCTTCCCGGAGGGCAAGACAGGGGTGGTCGCCGAGAAGGAGCTTACCCTATCTACCAAATGATTGACAATCAAAATCAGCTCATCCAGAATTTGACTCAAGTGGTGGTCAACTTACACCAAGCTCCACCCCTGCAGGCTGCACCACGTCAACCAAGGTTGAGTGAGTTTCTGGGAACTCAACCCCCAAAGTTTGCAAGTGCTGCTGAACCTTTGGAGGCAGATGATTGGCTCAAGACCATTGAGAACAAGATGAGGATCATACAATGCCAAGGATATGAGAGGGTGCTGTTTGCCTCTCACCAATTGCATGGACCCGCTGCTGATTGGTGGACCGCTTACGTGGCAGCCCATCACGACCCCGAGAACATCACTTGGGAAGAGCTCAAGCGCAGTTTCCGCAACCACTACATACCAAGGGGAAAACTCAAGAACAAAAGGAAGGAGTTCTTGGGACTGCAGCAAGGCAACATGACTGTGAGGGAGTACCTCACCAAGTTCACCCAACTGTCCTGTTATGCACCACGGGACATCGAAACTGATGAGCAGAAACAGGACTGTTTTGTGGAAGGACTTACCATGGAAATGCAATGTGCAATGTCCTCCAATGAATATAAAAGTTTCCAAAAGATGGTGGACAGGGCGTTTGTTGTGAAGATCAAGCTGAAGGCCTTGGAGAATGAAAACAAGAGGAAGATGGGATGGTTACACCAAGCATCAAGCAGCAACCCACGTCCACGTCTGATGCAGCAACCTGCAGGGCAGACGAGCCATGCTGTAGTACCCTACTCGACACCGAGAGGGTACAACCCGAACTTCAGACCTCTGTCAGCACCAGTACAGCCGCAGCGTCAGTTTGTGCAGCAGCCACGCCCCACTTATCAACCTCGACCAGCAGGACAAGGGCCACAGAACCAACCCCAAGATAACAAAGGCCAGGCACCTAAAGTCGGGGTGCAATGCTTCAACTGTGGTGAAGTGGAGCACTACGCTCATAAGTGCCCAAAGAAGAAGCCTATGCAGCCACAACAGCAGAATGTGATGCGAGGACGGGTGAACCACATGACCATGGAGGATGCGCAAGAGGCACCGTACGTGGTGATTGGTAAGTTCCCTGCAAATTTACACAGTGCAACCATTTTGTTCGATTCTGGTGCTACCCACTCGTTCATTGCTCAAGGATTTTTTAAGAAGCATGATCTAGCAACAACACAAATGAATCATATATTAGCAGTGAACTCTCCAGGGGGAGAAATAAGAACAAGACAAGTGTGTCCCAAGGTAAATCTAGACATTAATGGGGTAGTATTTACTGCAAACCTCATAGTGATAAACTCACAAGGGATAGATATCATTTTGGGTATGGATTGGTTGACCAAACATAAAGGTATCATCCATTATTTGACTAGAACGGTGGAACTAACTCACACTAGTGGCACAAAAGTGAAGTTCATAGCCGTACAAGAACCTAAGAGGGACATTAAACTCAATCAAGTGGAAGTGGAAGTCGAAGAGATAACGGTTATCAAGGAATATCCCGATGTTTTTCCTGAGGAGTTGCCAGGTACGCCCCCAGATCATGAAGTGGAATTTGCGATTGAACTAGTGCCTGGAACAGCCCCGATATACAAGAGTCCTTATCGGATGGACTCCAAACAGCTGGAAGAGCTCAAAGAACATATAAGAGAATTAAAAGAGAAGGGGTATATTCGTCCTAGTTCCTCGCCATGGGGAGCTCCAGTGATATTTGTGCCCAAGAAGGACGGAACCCAAAGGTTATGCGTAGACTACCGTGCGTTCAATGAAGTAACCATCAACAACAAGTACCCATTACCCCGCATTGAAGACTTATTTGATCAGTTGAGGGGAGCTTGTGTATTCTCAAAAATTGATCTCAGGTCGGGATATCACCAATTGAAGATAAGGCCAACTGACATTCCAAAGACAACTTTCGTATCTCGGTACAGGCTGTATGAATACACCGTCATGCCGTTCGGGCTAACTAATGCCCCGACATATTTCATGTATCTCATGAACAAGGTATTCATGGAATATCTGGACAAATTTGTAGTGGTTTTCATTGATGACATTCTCATCTTCTCCAAAGATGAAGAAGAATATGAGGGGCATCTAAGACTGGTGTTGCAAAAGTTGAGAGAACACCAACTATATGCCAAGCTGAGCAAATGCGAGTTTTGGCTGAGAAGAGTCCCCTTCTTAGGACACATAATCTCAGAGAGAGGAATCTCCGTAGATCCCGCAAAGATCGAGGATGTGCAGAAGTGGGAGACCCCTGAAAATGTCGGGGAAATTCGAAGCTTCTTAGGATTGGCTGGGTATCATCGATAGTTTATTGAGGGCTTCTCCAAGCTCTCGAGACCCCTCACCAAATTGTTAGAGAAGGGAATGGCATTCACATGGACACCGGAGTGTGAGACAAGTTTCCAAGAGCTGAAGAAAAGATTGACAACAACCCCAGTGCTAGTTATGCCAGACATGCAGAAGAATTTTTCGGTGTATTGCGATGCTTCTGGACACGGGTTGGGATGTGTTCTCATGCAAGAGGGGCATGTCATTGCCTATGCATCCCGGCAGCTCCGAAAACACGAGAAGAACTATCCTACGCATGACCTCGAGCTAGCCGCAGTGGTCCACGCAATGAAGCTTTGGAGGCATTACTTGATGGGAAAGAGGACATAGATATACACAGATCATAAGAGCTTAAAGTACATTTTCACACGGCCAGATCTCAATCTCAGACAAAGGAGATGGTTAGAGCTAATCAACGACTTTGATGTGGGTATCAACTATCATCCTGGGAAAGCGAACGTCGTGGCAGATGCTTTAAGCCGGAAGGTGCATGTCAACGTGTTGAGCTTAAATGACACGCCTACGGAGTTGAAAAAGGAGATTGCAAAACTCAATCTATGTCTGGTTAATAGTGGTGAGGCCATCGCCATGGAAGTGGACTCCACATTAGAGCAAGACATACGCAACGGCCAGAAGAATGACGAGAAGATACAAGAAATCAGAGAACTCATCAAAGAGGATAAAGCTCCTGGGTTTAGAGAGGATAAGCAAGGTATGGTGTGGAATGGGAAAAGAACCTGTGTGCCTCAGATAAAGGAGATCCGTGAACTGATTTTGAGGGAGGCTCATGATTCTGACTATTCCATTCATCCTGGGAGTACGAAGATGTATCATGACCTCAAGAGCAGATATTGGTGGTATGGCATGAAGCGAGATGTCGCGGAACATGTTGCCCTATGTGACACATGTCAGTTGGTGAAAGCAGAACACCAACGATCCGCGGGACTGTTGCAACCGCTCAAAGTGCCTGAATGGAAATGGGAGGAAATAGGTATGGACTTCATAGTGGGACTGCCTAGGACCCAATCGGGGTATGATTCAATATGGGTCATTATCGACAGGCTAACTAAGGTAGCTCATTTCATTCCCGTGAAAGAAATCTACAGCGGTTCCAAATTGGCAGAGCTGTACATGTCAAGAATCGTGTGTTTTCATGGAGTGCCGAAGAAGATAGTGTCAGATCGAGGGACACAGTTCACCTCAAGGTTCTGGCAGAAGTTACATGAAACCATGGGGACTCAGTTGAACTTCAGTTCTGCGTACCATCCACAGACCGATGGGAAGACTGAAAGAAGCAATCAGATCCTTGAGGATATGCTGAGAGCTTGTGCACTCAAGAACAATAGGAGTTGGGATAAGAACTTACCATATGCGGAGTTCTCCTACAACAACAGTTATCAGGCTAGTATGAAGATGTCACCCTTTGAGGCGTTGTATGGGAGGAAGTGCAGAACTCCATTGTTTTGGAACCAAACTGGGGAAAGCAAAGTGTTTGGGCCCTAGGTACTACAAGAAGCCGATGCGAAAGTGAGGGAAATCCACAATAACTTGAAGATAGCCCAGACCCGACAAAAGAGCTATGCCGTTGTACGGAGGAGAGAGCTCATTTTCAACGTGGGGGACTATGTCTATCTCAAGGTGTCCCCTATCCGAGGGCTTTGTCAGTTCAAGGTGAAAGGGAAGCTATCACCTCGATACATCGAACCCTTCCAGATTCTGGAGAGGAAAGGCGAAGTGGCATATCAGTTAGAACTACCGGCTCGCCTATCAGATGTGCACGATGTATTCCATGTGTCACAACTCAAGAAATGTTTAAGAACACCCGAAGAGATGTTACCCATGAATGAGGTGGACGTACGAGAGGATCTTTCATATGCCGAGCAGCCGGTCAAGATCCTGGAGACAATGGAACACATCACAAGGAATAAAAGAATCCGAATGTGCAAAGTGCAGTGGAAGCACCACTCGGAAGCAGAAGCCACATGGGAGTGAGAAGACGAGCTCAAGGCACAGTTCCCGGATCTGTTTTCCTAGAGTCACCAATCTCGAGGACGAGATTTCTTTTAAGGGGGGTAGAGTTGTAACACCCCAAAACGTGTTAAAAATGTGAATTTAAAAGTTTTGGATGTAATGCATGTGGAGAAAATTCAAACTCAAATTGGAATTCAGATTTGAATCAAAACGGAAAAGAAAAAGGAAAAAGAAAAATGGCCAATGGGCCGAAACCCACCTCAGCCGGCCCAGCAGCCCGCAGCTTCCTTCCCCCTCTACCTCTCACTGCCGTGCGGGACCCACCTGTCGGCACCTTCGTCTCCAACCGCCACCGATCTTTTTCCGAGCTCCCGCGCCCGATCGCGCTGCCCCCTCCGGATCAGGTGCACGTACCCACAATCTCCGGTTGTGTTCGGTCCCACACGATCCCAACCGACCCACGCCACCCTCCTTAGCCCATTTAAACGCCGAGATCCGCCCTTTTTTCCTCCCCGATCGACTCGCTTCAGTACCGGTGAGACCGAGACCCTCTCTGTCGTTTTCTCCCAACCTTCGCCCGATTTCTCTGATCTAACGGGCTTGTCATGTTCCAACGCCGCCGGGGAGCCCTGCAGGTGAAGGAAACGACGTGTCTTGTGCTCCAACAGTCGCTCCGACGAGCACCGAGTGCCATTGCCAGACTTCGACGCCGCCGACCGACTTCCAGGGCATCCGAGTGCAGGAAAATCCCTAGGTGAGCTTCCCCTACCCCTCCGCAGCTGATCCGTGCAAAAAGATACGAGTTCTAACGCATAGCGGCAAAAACCGAGGCTGCGCCGGCGAGATCGCCGCCCCCCGATGCCGCGCGCCGCCGCGCGCGGGCTGGCTCCAGCCATGGTGACGTGGCCCCCTGTGGCCCGTCCGTTTTAAATCGTACGGCCCCGAATAGATTTAACCCGTACTGCTTCGCGATCTAATCTCAGCCCTCCATTTTAAATCCAACGGCCCACATAAGCCCCGCGTTATAAAGGCCGGGAATCTTGCGGGCTACCCCCCGGGGTTATGAGGAAATAGGATCTAGCCCCGGAAACTTCTGATCTAGCCCCTGGACCCTCAGAAATTCATGTAAATGCATTTAAAAATCAGTTTAGCCTCTGGACTTAATAAGAATTAGGAAGACCTCCCTGTTTTGCACACTTAGACCCCTGAAAATTTAGAAAATGAGAAATGGGGGCCCCACAGCAGTGTGGATTTGCACATCAGCCCCTGAGGGTTATTAATTTCAGGAAATTGAATATGTGAATAGGATTTAAATTCAAACATAGGTATATGTTCAGTTTAATTATTCTGAACCTGTTGGAGATTTGTAGAACAATCTGAAGTCTGAATTTATAGGGGAAATAAACTTTTAAACTAAATGAGGCTGCTGTTTTATGATTTATCCCTGAAATACACCCTTTAGGCATAAAACAAATTTAAAATGTGGGAAAATGAAACTAAGTAACCAAAAAGGGGTAGAGAAAATTTATAAAGGTTCTGTTTAGGCAATTGGAACAGCAGAAATTTTTGGATGAATTTAGGTTGCTGTTTTATTGCTGAAAATTCATTTTTAGGCTAGAAAAAATTCTGAAAATGGGTAAAAATAAATTTAAATTAATCCCCATCAGAGAGGAAGTCAAAAGATATTTTATGGGACATTTTAGATCATAACATATTCTGTTTAGCTGATATGTCTTGTTATTTTAATATTAAAGTTCATTTTTAGGTATGGAAAATAAATCTGAAAATATAGGAAAATAGGTATGCATAATTAGAAAATGTTAAATGAGGTCCCCAAATCCAAAACTTCAAATTGAGATTTTTTAGAAGATCTGAAAACCTATTTGGAGTAGGAAATTATCTTTTATGCAAATTTTGTGGCTAAGAAGTGTATTACCCAATATAGAAAATTTGTTCAAATTGGAAATTCATATATAGTGTGCACTTAGAAATCTGAATATTAAAGCTAGAAATAATATATATGTTCAAAAGTGCATGTATTCTTAGAATCAAACATATCTAGGGAAAACACAACACTTAAATATGTGTATGACTTTCATATGTATGTATGTGTGGTTTGCATGAGTGGAAATGTGGACTATGGCTTATGGAATGTTGTTTTCTTTTGCTATGTGTATTTGCATGAGTAGAACCAGCCCCAAAGCAGGTTCTCACCTTTCAAGATCAAGACTTTCCATTCGCGGAACAGCAGGAAGAAGGCAAGTGTCCTTGACCACTTTGATCCTATACTAGGATGTGTAGTTAGAATTTAATTGCATTGTCAAGTTGGAATGTGATACCCATGCTAGGAAGTTTCCCTAGATTTTCATTATCTTGCTTCCTTGTAGCCTGGGTTGGGAGTTATGTTAGTATGTCATTCATTTACACTACTCATGCTTAGCCATGCTTAGAATGAGATAAGTGGGATATGAGATCATCAACTTGTTTACTTTACCCTTGAATGAGATATTATGAATTATGTAGAGGTAGGGATCTAGGTAAGTTGGATGCTTTGGTTGGTGCTGCGTGCACGAGACTCAGGTTTGTGTATAGTACTTGACTGGATCCTAAGGACCGATTCATGGAGCATGTAACCTGGCTTTACCGTGCCAACCACATGCTGAGATGGGGCAGCTTGGCCAATTAATTAGGCGTATCTCCGGCGTAGCATGGGTGTTTGGATGGTGCGGGGAGTAGGTGTCAGCTGGACTACCATATGAACCGCAAGGCTCAAGAGGAGGCCACTGCAGCGGGGTTGGAACCTCTTGTATGCTGTTAGGGGTGAAACCTCAGTGGGCCCACGCTCGTCGGAAATCCCTTTGTAAAGGCCTCGTAGTGATCTCCTGGCTACACACCTCGGAAGTGTGAACGTGGTTCGCGGCCACTGGCATAATGGAGGTTCTTTTAGTCCACCCGGCAACGGGGGATGAAATCACTACATGTGGGTACAGTGGTGCAAACTCTGCAGATTCAAAACTGTCATGACAGCCATGCTCACGGTCAAGAGCGTCTTGGACTTATTCATGATTAGAGGATGATGAATTGGGAAGTTGAGGATGTTAAGCGGGGAGCTTAACATTTGAAATGATGTTATGGTTACTTGATATTGATGATGGGTTAGGGGATTGGGACCATTTCACCTATGTAGTAATGTAGGTGCTAAATAAGCTAAGGTGATAGGTATTAATTGCGTAGTGTTTTAACCATGAGTTCAACCTCTCCTTGCTCTAGCCATGCATGACATAACTTTCCCAAACTTGCTGAGTATCAACGGTACTCAAGCTTGCTTTTCTGTTGGTTTAAAATTGCTGCTCAGGCCAAGGGAATGACGTGGTGTACAATGACCAAGACTTCGGACCCGAAGAAGGATTCTAGGTTCGTGGAGTCCCCCGGGCAACGCCTGTGACGGAGCCTACAAGACTTATCTTCCGCTGCTGTTTTATTTACATGTTATGAACATATTATCGTCCATCGAGACGTTATGTTATGTAAGACTTATTTATATTCGAACACTTGGCTTGTAATATAATGATGCTTCACTATTTGCCGTCACATGTATGAGAAAATGATCCTGGCATACATGTGGGAGTCACTCGGCCGTTCTTCGGAAAAACCGGGTGTGACAGAAGACCAGGTGGAGCATTAGGCATGTAATCTGTCCTCAACCTTGCCTGTGGGGACGGAGTAGAGATGGAGCCGCTGCTGCTTAGATTGTTTCCGCACTAGTTAGAAGACTTCCGCTACATAGAAATAAGACTTCCGCTGTAAGATTAGACTTCCACTGCCAAGATGAGTCCAAGACTCATGAAACCTTGTAATAAACTCTGTTATTCGTGGTTATATACATTCTGAAATTCAGTTTGTGGATGATGTATATATGTGTGATGAACATCCTGGGCACACATATGCATCAGTTCTCGTCTCCGTGGTTTTACCACGAAATTGAGGGCGTCACAGCAGCAGAACTACGCTCGGGGCAACGTGAATCATTTCGCCACTAAGGAAGCACAACAGGCTGAGGACGTCGTGATTTGTATGTTCCTTGCCAACTCCAACCTAGCCACTGTTTTATTTAATTCCGGAGCATCACATTCATTCATATCATCCAAATATGTTGCCAAGTATAATCTGCCCATATCACAGGTGAAATATACTATGTTAGTTAATTCTCCGGGTGGAGAGATGAGAACTAATATAGTATGTCCAAGGGTAAACCCTAAAATAAGGGGGGTCGACTTCCTTGCCAACCTTATTGTCTTGGATTCCCAAGGGCTTGACATAATACTCGGAATGGATTGGTTTAGCAAGCACAACGGAGTGATCCAATGTGCTAAGAGGAGCGTGCAGTTGACAGATGAGCACAGTACTCGTATTGAGTTCGAGTCAGCCCAACCGGCAACCGAGAAGACAGCGTTGAACCTTGTCGAAGAAGCAACATTAGAAAGTATTCCGGTGGTTCAAGAATTTTCGGACGTGTTACCGGAAGAACTTCTAGGTACTGACCGGGACATTGTGTTTTCCATTGATCTAGTACCCGGAACTGCACCTATAGCAAAGAGACCATATAGGATGCCTGTGAATGAACTAGTGGAGCTTAAGAAGCAAATTCAGGAGCAGTTAGAAAAGGGTTTTATATGTCCAAGCTCATCACCATGGGGAGCCCCCGTGCTCTTCGTAGACAAGAAGGATGGGACCCAAAGGATGTGTGTGGACTATAGGTCTCTCAATGAGGTGACAATCAAGAACAAGTACCCTCTGCCCCGTATAGAGGACCTGTTCGACCAGATGAAAGGTGCCCGAGTTGTCTCCAAGATTGATCTTCGGTCGGGATACTTCCAGCTGAAGATTAAGCTCTCCGACATACCCAAGACTGCCTTTCGAACACGGTATGGTTCGTATGAATATACCGTTATGTCTTTTGGGTTAACGAATGCACCCGCATACTTCATGTACCTCATGAATAAGGTCTTCATGGAGTACTTGGACAAGTTCATCGTGGTTTTCATCGACAACATCATGGTGTATTCGAAAAGTGAGGAGGAACATGAAGAACATTTGAGATTGACATTACAAAAACTGCTGGAGCATCAATTGTATGCCAAGCTCAGCAAATGTCAATTTTGGCTAAAGGAGATATCGTTCCTAGGCCACATCATCTCCGAGGAAGGAGGGTCGGTTGATCCCGGAAAAGTGGGAGATGTTCTGAAGTGGAACCAACCGCAGAACGTATTCGGAGTTTCCTTGGGATGGCTGGATACTACCGCCAGTTCATCAAGGATTTCTCCAAGATAGCAAAACCTATGACTGAATTGCTAATGAAGGGAAAAGCATTTCAGTGGGCACAAGCGTGTCAAGAAGCTTTGAGGAGCTCAAGAAAAGGCTAACCACAACACCGGTTTTGGTATTACCGGACGTGAGCAAGAGCTTCGACATATATTGTGACGCACCAAGACAAGGTCTTGGATGTGTGCTCATGCAAGAAGGACAAGTGGTAGCCTATGCATCGTGACAACTAAAGAAACACGAGCTGAATTACCCCACACATGACTTGGAGCTAGCAGCCGTGGTACATTCCTTGAAGATTCGGAGGCAGTATATCCTTGGTCATCGATGTTAGATCTATACGGATCACAAAAGCCTCAAGTATATATTCACCCAAACGGATCTAAATTTGAGGCAACGTCGATGGTTGGAACTCATCAAGGATTATGATGTTGGGATCAATTATCACCCCGGAAAGGCCAATGTAGTAGCTGATGCATTGAGCCGAAAGGGGACATGTCACCAACTCACGGTTTAGGAGCTACCGCCTGAGCTGCGCAAGGAGTTCGAACGGTTACATATCGGATTCTTGAATGAGATGGAAGTGATGGAACTCCATTCTTCGTTGGAACAAGAGATACGAGATGGCCAAGCAACGGATGAGGAAATCAAGGAGATCAAGGAAAGAATCCGACAAGGCATAGAAAAGGACTTCAAGGAAGACGAGATGGGTACGCTTTGGTTAGGAAAAAGGATTTGTGTGCCTAACGTGAAGCACATCCGTGACACGATATTAAAGGAGGCACGTGACTCACCTTATTCCATACATCCTGGCAGTACAAAGATGTACAAGGACCTGAAAACTTGTTATTGGTGGGATGGTATGAAAAGGGACATAGATGAGTATGTTGCCTTATGCGACACGTGCCAACGGGTGAAGGCCGAACATCAAAGACCCGCTGGACTGTTGCAACCATTGAAAGTACCCGAGTGGAAGTGGGAGGACATCAGCATGGTTTTTGTCGTCAGATTACCACGTACTCAGTCGGGTTACGACTCCATCTTGGTTATCATGGACCGATTGACGAAAACCGCTCATTTTCTTCCTGTTAAAACCACGTACCGCGTGACAGATCTAGCCGAGCTGTATATGGAGCAAATCGTGTGTTGCCATGGAGTCCCGAAGAGGATAGTTTCAGATCGGGGTTCTCAGTTTACCTATAGGTTCTGGAGGAAGCTGCATGAAGCCATGGGTACACGGCTAAATTTCAGCTCTTCTTATCACCCGCAAACCGACGGGCAAACGGAGAGGACAAACCAAAATTTGGAGGACATGTTGAGAGCCTGCGCTTTGAAACATGGGCGTAGTTGGGATAGGAGCTTGCTGTATGTCGAGTTCTCGTACAACAACATCTACCAGGCCAGTTTGAAGATATCACCTTTTGAAGCGTTGTATGGTAGACGGTGTAGAACGCTGTTGTTTTGGAATGAGACCGGAGAGAACCAAGTGCTTCAACCAGAAGTGCTGCAAGAGGCTGAGAAGCAATTCCAAACAATATGGGAGAACTTGAAGGCTTCTCAGTCACGACAAAAAGGTTATGCGGACAATAGGCGAAGGAAGTTGACCTTCGAGATAGGGGACTTCGAGTACCTTAAGGTATCGCCTATCCGTGTCCAATGACATTTCAACGTCAAAGGCAAGCTAGCACCTCACTACATCGGTCCATTTAAGATTTCGGGCAAGCGAGGAGAGGTAGCCTATCAACTGGAGCTGCCAATGCACCTCTCCGATGTGCATGATGTGTTTCACATATCCTAGCTCAAGAAGTGCTTGAGAGTACCGGAAGAACAAGTACCGATGGATGAACTTGAGCTTCAAGAGGATCTGACCTATGTAGATCACCCTATCCAAATTTTGGACGTGAAGGAAAGGGTCACGAGGAACAAAGTGATCCGTTGGTGCAAGGTACAATGGAGCCATCACACAGAAACCGAAGCTACATGGGAGCGTGAGGAAGACCTCAAGGCAGAATTCCCTCATCTATTCTCCACTCTATCGAATCTCGAGGGCGAGATTCAATTTAAGGGGGGTAGGTTTGTAACACCCTCAATTTCGTAACCATGCACGCATTCATATTTCATATAGAAAAAACATTTTAAAAGAAGCGGAAACGGAGAAAGAATGTGAAAGATAGCCAAAAGAGCCAATTCCAGTTCGTCGAGGAGCGCTGTAGGCACTTCCCACGGCCCGCTGGCCATGTGGCGCCTTCGGAGCTCATCCCTGCGAAAGGGGTGAGGTCCGGCACCAACTCGCTACGTGGCAGGCTCGGAGCTTGCCTCTGCAGAAGGGGCGAGGTCCGACCCCGTGGGACACGTGTTGCCCCCGGAGCTAGCCTCTGCGGAGAAGCGAGGCTAGCCCCACAGGACGCGTGTCGCCTTCGGAGCTAGTCACTGCGGAGAAGCGAGGCCCAACCCCCTGGGACACGTGTCGCTCTCGGAGCTAATCTCCGAGAGGTCCGACCCGCTAGACACGTGTCACCCTCGGAGCTCGCCTCCGAGAGGTCCGACACTGTTTGACACGTGTCACCCTCGGAGCTCGCCTCCGAGAGGTCCTACACTATAGGACATGTGTCGCTTTTGGAGCTCATCCCCGCGGAGGGAGTGAGGTTCGGTCCCGATGGACACGTGTCATCCTCGGATCTCACCTCCGAGGAGAAGACACTGCGGGACACGTGTCATCCTCGGAGCTCACCTCCGAGGAGAATGTAACACCCTCATCTCTGGTTTCTGCATGTATTCATATTTCATGTAGAGAAAAAACATTTTAAAGAAGTGGGGACAGAGAAATTATCAAATAGATAGCCAGTAAGAGCCGAATCCAGTTCACAGAGAGCGCCGAAGACAACTTCCGCGGCCCGCTGGCCATGTGGCGTGTTCGGAGCTCATCCCTGCAAAGTGGGGAGAGGTCCGCCACTAAGCTGGCCACGTGGCAGGATCGGGGCTCATCTCCGCAAAGGAGGAGAGGTCCGACCCTGTGGGACACGTGTTGCCCCCGGAGCTAGTCATCATGGAAATCCGAGGACTGGTCGCGCGGGATACGTGTCGATCTGGGAGCTCACCCCCGAGAAGTCCGGTTCCATTAAACACATATCGTCACCGGAGCTTATCTCCGGGAGGCCCGACACTGTTGGACATATGTCAACCTTGGAGCACGTCTCTGAGGAAAGAAGGAAAGACCGGCACTAACACGTGGCGTGCGCGGAGCCACCTCCGAGTAAGAGAGGAGGTCCCGACCACCAGGATACGTGGCGCACACGGAGCTCACCTCCGAAGGAAAAGGGATGTCTCGCTCGTTTGACACGCGGCACAACCGGAGCCCGTCTCTGCAGAAAGGGAGAGACCAGGCCCGGTGGACACGTGGAGCTTCCGGAGCTCATCACCGCGAAGGTGACGGGTTCTGAAGCGATTTTGGAATCTGTACGCGTAAGAATACCGGTACGTAAAGGAAACCGACCTAAATTCCACAATGTTACCGCACCAAATCAACTAAATATAAGATGTTAGGATCCAACGACGATCTGAATAGGACTCTTATTCGGGATACAATCAGATTAGGACTCTTCTGTTCCCGGTTATAAATAGAACCCAGGACCTCTGGCCGAAACCACAAACTTCTTTTCCAACCCCTGAGCCGACGACTTAGAGCCCTAGTCCCAAACCGCCGGGTAAACCATCGTCGAAGTGCGGCAAGGAAGATCGCCGGAGGAAAGCCCAACGATCTGAGGAGGACCTTGAGACCGAGAAGAACGTAAGGTAGGTCTCCGATACCACCTTACGACATCGTTGTGTTTTCTTTGCATCTGTTTGTTGGTTCCTTCGAACAGAAGCTTTCTCGTGGACAGATCACTTGATGATCAGGTTGATCTAAAGACAAGATCATCGCCACGTCCACCTTTGATCCGAAAACCTCTGTTCATCATAAAATCCATGCAAGCCATGCAAGAACACGTACAAACCAATCTAATAAAACTAATCATAGGATAGCATGCATATGCATCATCGCATCTAGTTTAAGGTTTGTGCATGATATTGATTGTTGTGAATCTTGCATGCACGTGATCCTACATAGCAGGACAAGCTCAGGGAGCTGTCTACGACGAACTGCAGCAACAAGGTTTTGAGATCCAAGAACAACAGGAACCGCAAGAACAAGGCAAGTGCTCCTTGACCATATTGATCCTATGTTTCGGGTAAAACTGATTTGTTTTGCAAAAGGGTGTATGTGCTAAGTCAAACATGGTGGGAAACCCTTTTATAGGAGTTTACTAGATTTGGTTAAACCACCCTTGTCGCCAGGGATGTTTATGAGTCGGGTATGGTTTTTGCTTTATGCTTCGCTGAGTCCATGGGATTGGGAAGCGAGATAGATGTGTCTAGCTAACTGCACTCGTAATGATAATGAGAAATTGTTGTTGTTACTGAACATGGATCGGAGGGAGATCTAGGCAAGCCTGGGTTTGTGAATGAGGTAGCATGAGATGGTGGTTTACTTGCCGTAGGTCTAAGAACCGGTCATGGATGCACATGCCAGGATAGCAGTGCCACCACAAGGCCAAGTATGGGTGCGGCTTAGCTGAGTAATTAGGTAAGTTGCTAGTGTGTTATGGACTGTGGAAGGCGCAGGGAATGGGAGTCAAGTGAGGACTGCCCTGGGAACTGCATGGCACAAGAGGGGGCCCGTGGGTGGGAGAATATGAAATTCTAGCCTGCCAGTGAAACCTTAGTGAGTCCATACATCTAGTAGCCCCTTTGTAAAGGCTATTTTGTGATCTCTTGACCATACACCGACGGTTGTGTACTGGTATAATGGAGGTTCTGCAGTCGCCGACAGATGACGAAATCACAAACTTGTGGGTAAAGAGGTGCAAACTCTGCAGGGTTCTTAAAACTATCATGATAGTCGAGCTTACGGTCACGAGCGCCTGGCCAACTGCCATGATTAGTTGGGATGGTTATTGGGATGGTTCTTGGTTATGGTTATTGATTTTGGTTATGGTTTGGTTTTGGGACTGTTGAGTCCGGGTGACAAGATGGTTGCATGACTGTTGAGTCATGGCAACGAGATTGGTCTCGGTGTGAGATGAAGTTATTTATGAGATAAGATGGTAGCGAATACGAGAAGGTATTCGTGAGATGGTAGCGAATACGAGGAGGTATTCGTGAGCAAGAATGAAGTTGGTTAATGTTCGGGTGGAACATGGAAAGTGATGGAGGTACGTTGGTAATTTAATACATGCTGGGATTATATTCATCTAAAGTTAAGTTGTTGTTTTATCATGGTTTTATAAATCTGCTTTTCTGCAAATGAGCCTTTTTATACCTACCTTGTTATGAGATACATATCATGTTTTTTTCCGCACTTGCTGAGTACATCATTGTACTCAAACTTGCATTATTATTTCATCAGCAGCAGCAGGAGAAGACTACTATGAAGACCAAGTGGAGCATTAAGGCGTGTGATCTGTTCTCAACCTTGCCTGTGGGAATGGAATAGAGATGGAGTCATCTCTGCTTAGATTTGCTTCCGCATTAGTTAAATTGCTTCCGCATTAGAATAAAGACTTCCGCTGCATAGAAATAAAGACTTCCGCTGTGAGCATGAGTCCAAGACTCATGAGCTATTATAATAAACTCTGTTATTCGTGGTTATATATATTCTGAATTCAGTTTATGGAATATATGTGTATGTGTGATGAACATCCTGGGCACACATATGCATTAGTTCTCGGTTCCGTGATTTTCCACAAAATTGAGGGCATCACAAATTGGTATCAGAGCCACGGGTTGACAGTAGGTTACACGCCTAGATAGAAACCTCAGATTGATATTAGAGCCACGGGTTAACAGTAGGTTACACACCTAAATAGGAATCATAGATTGGTATTAGACACAGATTGGTAGTTAAGCCACGCTGACCAAAGGAAGCACCCTAGGACGCTTAGATTGGCTTTAAAACTACCTTGGCATAGGAAACCAGCCTTGAATAGGAGTTGTATGAGCCCTTGCAATGATTGTTTGTGATTGTGTGTGAGTTGTGGAACGTCCCCAAACGTTGTCCATATCCACACGTAAGTAGAAAGAGGTGTGAGATGTTTCGGCACTTGTTCACATCCTCATATGGGCTAGTATATATATACAGTCCAACTCACCTTGATGCATATAGTTGAAGGGACCTACCTAACCTTCTAACCTTCTATTCCATTTCGTCCTCTCTCATAGATGGTGAGGGGAAACGCCGGCCGAAAGAACATCCGTGACAATCAAGAGGATGACCACGATGAAGTTCCTGTTAACCCCGGAGCTGGCGAGAACAATCTGGAAAGGTTGATGGCCATGCAAAACCAGCTTATGCAAACCATGATCCAAACTTTGGGTCAGTTGCAGGCCAACAACAACCCCGTTCTGGCACCACCGCCACCACCACCGCCGGCTCACAACAGACTGGGAGAGTTCATGAGGACTCGGCCACCCACCTTTGCTCAAGCTAGTGATCCCATGGAGGCCAATGATTGGTTGAAATCCATGGAGAAGAAGCTTGCCATTGTTCAGTGCAATGACCGAGAGAAGGTTCTCTTTGTGTCGCACCAACTTATGGGAGTTGCTGCTGACTGGTGGGATGCCCTATGCAACGTCCATGTCAACCCGGAGACAATCACTTGGACTGAGTTCAAGGAGAGTTTCCGCTCTCATTATATCCCTGCTGGAGTAATGATGCTCAAGAGATAGGAATTTGAAGTTCTCCGCCAAGGACAGAGAAGTGTGAATGAGTACCTCAACAAGTTCACGCAACTGTCCTGGTATGCCCCCGAGGATGTCAACTCAGACCAGAGGAAGCAGTACCTGTTCATGAGAGGGTTGAACAATGAGATCCAGGTTCAGCTCCTCAACAATGACTACGTAAGCTTCCAGAAGCTGGTTGACAAGGCTATAGTGGTAGAAAGCAAGATCAAAGAGATCGAGCGAGAAGGCAAGAGGAAGATGCAATACCAGCCCGAAGGGAGCAATGTACGACCTCGGTACATGCCCCCAGCCACACCACAGTATAGGTCAACCACTCCTGCATACCGCCCTGGTCAGCCACCACAGCAACAACTCGTTGCACCAGCACCTCGCGTGCCAATGCCTTCTGCGCCCCGACCTAACAATGGCACTCCTGTTCAAAACCCCCGCCCCAACGTACCTGCTGCCGTAGGCAACAGGGCATGCTTTGCATGCAGAGAAATAGGACACTTCGCGAACCAGTGCCCGAGGAGAGGCCCTGGACAGCAAGGCAACGTGCCCAAGCAGAACCCGCGACTGCACGGAGGGGACAATCAAGGAAACCGTGGACAGCAGAACTATGCTCGCGGCAACGTGAACCATGTCTCTGCTGAGAAAGCACAACAGGCTGAGGACGTCGTAATTGGCATGTTCCTTGCCAACTCCAACCCAGTCACCATCTTATTTGATTCTGGAG
The DNA here is from genome assembly GCA_030760725.1 of Neostapfia colusana. NCBI lineage: Eukaryota > Viridiplantae > Streptophyta > Magnoliopsida > Poales > Poaceae > Neostapfia > Neostapfia colusana. The sequence goes on along the minus strand of JASWHV010000019.1, from coordinate 2,678,387 downwards.
CATCACATTCCTTCATATCCTCCAAATATGTTGACAAACATCATCTACCCGTATCCCACTTAGAATGTGCTATGTTAGTAAATTCTCCCGGAGGAGAAATGAGGACTAATATAGTATGTCCGAAAGTAAGCCTTAAAATAAGGGGGGTAGACTTCCTTGCCAACCTTATTGTCTTGGACTCCCAAGGGATTGACATAATACTCGGGATGGATTGGTTAAGCAAGCACAACGGAGTAATCCAATGTGCTGAAAGGAGCGTGCAGTTGAAAAACAAGCACGGTATTCGTGTCGAGTTTGAGTCAGCCCAGCAAACAACCGAACGGGCAATTTTGAACCACGTCGAAGGAACAACCTTGGACAACATTCCAGTGGTTCAGGAATTTTCGGACGTGTACCTGGAAGAGCTTCCAAGTATGCCACCTGACCGGGACATTGAGTTTGCCATAGATTTGGTACCCGGAACTGCACCCATAGCTAAGGGACCCTATAGGATGCCCGTCAATGAACTAGTAGAACTCAAGAAGCAAATTCAAGAGCAGTTGGAGAAGGGTTTTATACGTCCAAGCTCATCACCATGGGGAGCTCCGGTGCCCTTCGTAGACAAGAAGGATGGAACCCAAAGGATGTGCGTGGACTATAGGTCTCTCAACGAGGTAACAATCAAGAACAAATACCCTCTGCCCCGTATAGAGGACCTATTCGACCAAATGAAAGGAGCTCGAGTGTTCTCCAAGATTGATCTTCGGTCGGGATACTTCCAGCTGAAGATTAAGCCCTCCGATATACCCAAGACAGCCGTTTGAACACGGTATGGTTCGTATGAATATACCGTCATGTCTTTTGGGTTGACAAATGCACCCGCATACTTCATGTACCTTATGAAAAAGGTTTTCATGGAGTACTTGGACAAGTTCGTCGTGGTTTTCATCAACGACATTATGGTGTATTCAAAAAGTGAGGAGGAGCATGAAGAACATTTGAAATTGACCTTGCAGAAATTGCGTGAGCATCAATTGTATGCCAAGCTTAACAAGTGTCAATTTTGGCTAAAGGAAATATCTTTACTAGGCCACATTATCTCCAAGGAAGGGGTATCGGTTGATCCCGGAAAAGTGAGAGATGTTCTGAAGTGGGACCAACCGCAGAGCGTGAGGGATATTCGGAGTTTTCTTGGGATGGCTGGATACTATTGATGCTTCATTAAAGACTTCTCTAAGATAGCAAAGCCTATGACGGAGTTGCTAATGAAGGGAAAGGTCTTCCAATGGACACCAGCATGCCAAGAAAGTTTTGAGGAACTCAAGAAAAGGCTAACCACAGCACTGGTTCTGGTATTGCCAGACGTAAGCAAGAGCTTTGACATATATTGTGACGCATCCAGACAGGGCTCGGATGTGTGCTCATGCAAGAAGGACAAGTGGTAGCCTATGCCTCACGGAAATTAAAGAAGCACGAGCTTAATTATCCTACACATGACTTGGAGCTAGCAGCAGTAGTGCATGCATTAAAGATTTGGAGACATTATATCCTTGGTCATCGATGTGAGATCTATACGGATCATAAAAGCCTCAAGTACATATTTACACAAATGGACTTGAATTTGAGGCAACATCGATAGTTGGAACTCATCAAGGATTATGATGTTGGAATCAACTACCACCCCGGGAAGGCCAATGTAGTAGCTGATGCATTGAGCCGAAAGGGAGCATGTCACCAACTCACGGTTTGGGAGCTACCACCCGAACTACGTAAAGAGTTTGAACGGTTACACCTCGGATTCTTGAACAACATGGAAATAATGGAGATCCACTCCTCATTGGAGCAGGAGATAAGAGATGGCCAAGCAACGGATGAGGAGATCAAGGAAAGAATCCGACAAGGAATAGAGAAGGATTTCAAAGAAGATGAGAAGGGTACGCTTTGGTAGGAAAAATGATTTGTGTGCCTAACATAAAACACCTCCGCGACATGATATTGAAGGAAGCACATGATTCACCCTATTCTATACATCCCAGAAGTACCAAAATGTACAAGGACTTGAAAACTTGTTATTGGTGGGATGGTATGAAAAGGGATATAGCCGAATACATTGCCCTATGCGACACATGCCAACGGGTGAAGGCCGAACATCAAAAATCCGCTGGATTGTTGCAACCTTTGAAGGTACCAAAGTGGAAGTGGGAAGACATCAGTATGGATTTAACCGTCGGATTGCCACGTACTCAGTCGGGTTACGACTCCATCTGGGTTATCATGGACCGATTGACGAAAACCGCCCATTTTCTCCCTGTAAGGGCCAATTACAACGTTGCACAATTAGCCGAGTTGTACATGGAGCAGATCGTGTGCCGTCACGGAGTTCCGAGGAGGATAGTCTCAGATCGAGGTTCTCAGTTTACCCCTAGATTCTAGATGAAACTGCAGAAAGCCATGGGTACACGACTGGATTTTAGCTCCGCCTATCACCCACAAACTGATGGACAAACTGAAAGGACAAACCAAATTTTGGAGGACATGTTGAGAGCTTGCGCCTGGAAACGTGGGCGTAGTTGGGATGAGAGTTTACCGTATGCCGAATTCTCCTATAACAACAGCTATCAAGCTAGCTTGAAGATGTCGCCTTTCGAAGCATTATATGGTAGACGGTGTAGAACGCCGCTGTTTCGGAACGAGACCGGAGAGAACCAGGTGTTTGGCCCCGAAGTACTACAAGAAGCTGAAAAGCAGGTCCAAACGGTACGGGAGAACTTAAAGGTTGCTCAGTCACGACAGAAAGGCTATGCGGACAATATGCGTAGGAAGTTGACCTTTGAAGTAGGAGACTTCGTATACCTTAAGGTATCGCCTATCCGAGGCCAACGACGTTTCAACGTCAAAGGCAAGCTAGCACCTCGCTACATCGGACCATTTAAGATTTTGGACAAGCGAGGAGAAGTAGCCTATCAACTAGAGCTCCCAACCCACCTCTCTGACGTACATGACGTATTTCATGTATCCCAGCTCAAGAAGTGCTTGAGAGTACCAGAGGAACAAGTATCAATGAGAGTGCTTGAACTTCAAGAGGACCTGACTTATGCGGAACACCCTGTCCGAATCTTGGACGTAAAGGAAAGGGTCACCCGGAACAAGGTGATTCGATGGTGCAAGGTACAATGGAGCCATCACACCGAAGCTGAAGCCACATGGGAGTGTGAAGAGGATATCAAGGCAGAATTTCCCCATCCATTCTCTACTAATGAATCTCGAGGGCGAGATTCAATTTAAGGGGGGGTACATTTGTAACACCCTCATCTCTGGTTTCTGCATGTATTCATATTTCATGTAGAGAAAAAACATTTTTAAAGAAGTGGGGACAGAGAAATTATCAAATAGATAGCCAGTAAGAGCCGAATCCTGTTCACGGAGAGCGCCGAAGACAACTTCCACGGCCCGCTGGCCACGTGGCGTGTTCGGAGCTCATCACTGCGAAGTGGGGAGAGATCCGCCGCTAAGCTGGCCACGTGGCAGGCTCGGAGCTCATCTCCGCAAAGGAGGAGAGGTCCGACCCTGTGGGACACGTGTTGCCCCCGGAGCTAGTCATCATGGAAATCCGAGGACTGGTCGCGCGGGATACGTGTCGATCTGGGAGCTCACCCCCGAGAAGTCCGGTTCCATTAAACACATATCGTCACCGGAGCTTATCTCCGGGAGGCCCAACACTGTTGGACACGTGTCAACCTTGGAGCACGTCTCTGAGGAAAGAAGGAAAGACCGGCACTAACACGTGGCGTGCGCGGAGCCACCTCCGAGTAAGAGAGGAGGCCCCGACCGCCAGGATATGTGGCGCACGCGGAGCTCACCTCCGAATGAAAAGGGAGGTCTCGCCCGTTTGACACGCGGCACAATCGGAGCCCGTCTCTGCGGAAAGGGAGAGACCAGGCCCGGTGGACACATGGAGCTTCCGGAGCTCATCACCGCAAAGGTGACGGGTTCTGAAGCGATTTTGGAATCTGTACGCGTAAGAATACCGGTACGTAAAGGAAACTGACCTGAATTCCACAATGTTACCGCACCAAATCAACTAAAGATAAGATGTTAGGATCCAACGATGATCTGAATAGGACTCTTATTCGGGATACAATCAGATTAGGACTCTTCTCTTCCCGATTATAAATAGAACCCAGAACATATGGCCGAAACCACAAACTTCTTTTCCAAATCCTGAGCCGACGACTTAGAGCCCTAGTCCCAAACCGCCGGGTAAACCATCGCCGAAGCGCGGCAAGGAAGATCGCCGGAGGAAAGCCCAATGATCTGAGGAGGACCTCGAGACCGAGAAGAACGTAAGGTAGGTCTCCGATACCACCTTACGACATCGTTGTGTTTTCTTTGCATCTGTTTGTTGGTTCCTTCGAACAGAAGCTTTCTCGTGGACAGATCACTTGATGATCAGGTTGATCTAAAGACAAGATCATCGCCACGTCCACCTTTGATCCAAACACCTCTGTTCATCATAAAATCCATGCAAGCCATGCAAGAACACGTACAAACCAATCTAATAATACTAATCATAGGATAGCATGCATATACATCATCGCATCTAGTTTAAGGTTTGTGCATGATATTGATTGCTGTGAATCTTGCATGCACGTGATCCTACATAGCAGGACAAGCTCAGGGAGCTGTCTACGATGAACTGCAGCAACAAGGTTTTGAGATCCAAGAACAACCGGAACCGCAAGAACAAGGCAAGTGCTCCTTGACCATATTGATCCTATGTTTTGGGTAAAACTGATTTGTTTTGCATTGTATGTGCTAAGTCAAACATGGTGGGAAACCCTTTTATAGGAGTTTACTAGCTTTGGTTAAACCACCCTTGTCGCCATGGATGTTTATGAGTCGGGTATGGTTTTTGCTTTATGCTTCCCTGAGTCCATGGGATTGGGAAGCGAGATAGATGTGTCTAGCTAACTGCACTCGTAATGATAATGAGAAATTGTTGTTGTTACTGAACATGGATCGGAGGGAGATCTAGGCAAGCCTGGGTTTGTGAATGAGGTAGCATGAGAAGGTGGTTTACTTGCCGTAGATCTAAGGACCGGTTCGTGCATGCACATGCCAGGATAACAGTGCCACCACAAGGCCAAGTATGGGTGCGGCTTAGCTGAGTAATTAGGTAAGTTGCTAGAGTGTTATGGAATGTGGAAGGCGCAGGGAATGGGAGTCGAGTGAGGACTGCCCTGGGAACTGCATGGCACGAGAGGGGGCCTGTGGGTGGGAGAATTGGAGATTCTAGCCTGCCGGTGAAACCTTAGTGAGTCCATACATCTAGTAGCCCCTTTGTAAAGGCTATTTTGTGATCTCTTGACCATACACCGACGGTTGTGTACTGGTATAATGGAGGTTCCGCAGTCGCCAACGGGTGACGAAATCACAAACTTATGGGTAAAGAGGTGCAAACTCTGCAGGGTTCTTAAAACTATCATGATAGCCGAGCTTACGGTCACGAGCGCCTGGCCAACTTCCATGATTAGTTGGGATGGTTATTGGGATAGTTCTTGGTTATGGTTATTGATTTTGGTTGTGGTTTGGTTTTGGGACTGTTGAGTCTGGGTGACAAGATGGTTGCATGACTGTTGAGTCATGGCAACGAGATTGGTCTCGGTGTGAGACGAAGTTGTTTATGAGATAAGATGGTAGCGAATACGAGGAGGTATTCGTGAGATGGTAGCGAATACGAGGAGGTATTCGTGAGCAAGAATGAAGTTGGTTAATGTTCGGGTGGAACATGGAAAGTGATGGAGGTATGTTGGTAATTTAATACATGCTGGGATTACATTCATCTAAAGTTAAGTTGATGTTTTATCATGGTTTTATAAATCTGCTTTTCTGCAAATGAGCCTTTTTATGCCTACCTTGTTATGAGCTACATATCATGTTTTTTCCGCACTTGCTGAGTACATCATTGTACTCAAACTTGCATTATTATTTCATCATCAGCAGCAGGAGAAGACTACTATGAAGACCAAGTGGGGCATTAAGGCCTGTGATCTATTCCCAACCTTGCCTGTGGGAATGGAATAGAGATGGAGTCATCACTGCTTAGATTTGCTTCCGCATTAGTTAAATTGCTTCCGCATTAGAATAAAGACTTCCGCTGCATAGAAATAAAGACTTCCGCTGTGAGCATGAATCCAAGACTCATGAGCTATTGTAATAAACTCTGTTATTCGTGGTTATATATATTCTGAATTAAGTTTGTGGAATATATGTGTATGTGTGATGAACATCCTGAGCACACATATGCATTAGTTCTCGGTTCCGTGGTTTTCCACAGAATTGAGGGCGTCACAGAGAAGACACTGCAGGACACGTGTAATCTTCGGAGCTCACCTCCGAGGAGAAGGCACTACTGGACACGTGTCGACCTCGGAGCTCATCTCTGAGTAGAAAGGAGATCCGGCACTGACACGTGGCACTCTCGGAGCCCACCTCAGAAGAAAGGGGAGGTCTAGCACTGACACGTGGCGTACGCGGAGGTCGTCTCTAGAGAGAGGGGAGGTCCCGACCCACCAGACACGTGGCGCACGCGGAGCTCGCCTCTGGCGGGCGGGGACCGGAGCTCGCCCCTGAGGAAAAGGGAGGCCCAGGCCCCCGCTGGACACGTCGAGCCTCCGGAGCTTATCCTTGCGGAAGGACGAGATCCTTAAGAGGTTTTTCCCCTGTACGCGAGCCCCCGGTACTGAGGAAACCGACACGAATTCTTTCACGTTGAATACTGCAACCAAATCAATTGGAGATAGGTTTATTAAGATCCAAAACAATTTGAATAGGACTCTTATTTGAAATCCAATCAGAGTAGGACTCTTCTTTCACCCTTTATAAATAGAACCCGAAACACCCCCTTGGCCGTAACACCTTCTCAAGTCGACAACTTAGAGGCCCTAGCCCCCAACTCGCCGAGTTAATCCCCTTCTCACGTGTTGATCGGTTTTTGATGGTGGAATTGATCTAGATCTTGAATCGAGATCATCACCACGTCCACATTTGATCCTTACACCTTTGTTCATCATATAACCCCATGCAAGCCATTAAAACATGCAAGAACACGTACAAACTGATCTAATAAAAACAGCACCATAGGATTGACATGCATATGCACCATTGCATCTTGAGTAAGTATTGTGCATGATGTTTGATTGCTGTAAATTTTGTATGTGCATGATCGTAAGTAGAAGGACAAGCTCAAGGAGCTATCTACGAAGGATTACAACACCATGACTTCGAGATCCAAGAGCTATAGAAGCCACAGGAACAAGGCAAGTGCCCCTTGACCATATTGATCCCATGTTTGAAACTGTTTTATTTGCGAAAACTGTGTATGCTTGAGTCAACTTGATGGGAAACCCCTTTATAGGAGTTTACTAGTTTTGTTAACCACCCTTGTCACCGGGATAGTTGATGAGTCGGGTATGGTCGTTTTGCTTTTTGCTTCGCTAATCTACGGGATATGGGAAGCGATAGAATGTGTCTAGCTACTGCACTCGTATGGATGATGTTAATGAGAACTTGATGTTAATGAGCATAGAATCGGGGGAGATCTAGGTAAGCTTGGTTCGTGGATGTGGTAGAATGAGATGGTGGTTTACTTGCCATAGATCTAAGGACTGGTTCATGCCAGCACATGCCAGGAAAACAGTGCCACCACAAGGCCAAATATGGGTGCGGCTTAGCTGACTAATTAGGTAAGTTGCTAGATTGTTATGGACCGTGGAAGACGCGGGGAATGGGAGTCGAGAGAGGACTGCCCTGGGAACTGCATGGCACAAGAGGGGGCCCGTAGGTGGGAGAATGGTGATTCGAGCCTGCTGGTGGAGCCTTACTGAGTCCATGCATCTAGTAACCCCTTTGTAAAGGCTATTTTATGATCTCTTGGCCATAAAATAACGGTTGTGTACTGGTATAATGGAGGTTCTTCAGTCACCGATGGGTGACTAAATCACAAACTTGTGGGTAAAGTGGTGCAAACTCTGCAGGGTGTAAAACTATCATGATAGCCGTGCTTTCAGTCACAAGCGCTTGGCCAACTTCCATGATTAGATGGGATGGTTTGGGATGGATGTCTGGTTTGGTTCTTGGGATGGTTATTCGGTATGGTTATGGTTTGGTCATTGAGGTTTGGTTTTGAGATTGTTGAGTCTTGGTAATAAGATAGGGACTGTTGAGTTGTGATGATGAGCTTTGGTCTCGGTTATAAGATGGAGTTGAATATGATGATCATGAATACGAGAGGGTATTCATGAGCATGAGAGAAAGTGTTGAGAAAGATAAATGTCTGGATGAGACATGAAAAGAGGTGAACCATGATGGAGGTATGTTACTGGTTGAATTGGATATATGTTGGGATTAAATTCACTTAAAGCTAAGTTGCTGTTTTTATCATGTTTGTGAAATAAACTTTGCTTTTATGCAATGAGCTTTTTATTCCTACCTTGTTGAAAACTACATGTCATACTTCCCGCGCTTGCTGAGTACAACATGTACTCACCCTTGCATTCACTACAGGAAAAACGATCATTGATGACGGCCAGATTTATTGTCGACGGGGCCGTCATCTTTAATTTTATTGACGACGGCTAGAAAAAGCCGTCGTCAATAACACAGTTATTGACGACAGCTGAGCGAGTACCGTCGTCAATAAATAATTGACGACGGTGCCCGTCGTCTTTAACTTAATTCGGGCCCACCCGAGGAGTTATTGACGACGGTGACCTAGCACCGTCGTCAATAACACAGTTATTGACGACGGCTGAACGTGAACCGTCGTCAATAAATTATTGACGACGGCGCCCGTCGTCTTTAACTTAATTCGGGCCCACCCGAGGAGTTATTGACGATGGTAACCTAGTACCGTCGTCATTAAGTCCTTATTGACGACAGTTTCCTAGCACCGTTGTCAATAACGGGGTATATAGCCCGTGCGCGAGCCGGGCCGCCTCCTGAATCGCACCAGTCGCCGCCGCCGTCCCGGTCGCCGCCGCCCGTCCCCGCCACCGCCGCCGCCCGTCGCCGCCGTCCCGGTCGCCGCCGCCCGTCCCCGCCACCGCCGCCACCCGTCTCCAGCCGAGGTAAGTCTCCTCCCCCTCCCCTCTGGCCTCTCCCCGGCTACTAGTTTCGTATGTGGAGTAGGATCGATCGGAGTTGTTTGTTCGTTAGTTTGTGGTACTTGGAAGCTGGAACTGAGCTCGTGTGGTCAGCTAAATGCTGTTTCAATATAGGTCTGGCCAGCCAGTTGATACAGTGCACAATGAACCCTATTCCTTGCTGCTTCTGATTCAATCGACAGTGATAACAATCCAAAGCACTGCTTGCCTGACTGTATTATTGCTTGACTGTATTATTGTTGATTCTGATATTACTTGCTGTACTCTCCATGAGAGGATGATTAGCTACAAGAGGCAACACAACAGGTTTTCAAAATTGTTGCATCACATTTAATCTTCTGTGGAATGGGTCGTTTGATATTTCTCTGCCCCAGCAGTTCGGCGCGGCAGCCATATCAGTTTCCAGGTGAAACTGAACTGTGAATAAAAGAAATGCCTGGATGATGATGATGAGGAGGAGGATCGAGCTTGTTTTTTTTTACTGCAATACTGCATCTGCCTGCCTGGCAGCCCATCACCACTCTCGTCTGCCTAGCTCGTCCTCCCCAGCCGGCAGGCCGGCAGCTTCTTCCCTTGGCTCAACTCAAGTTATACAGGCGGCCATTGGCTGCTGGGGATGCAAATTAAACTGATCACCTGCATGTGCATGTGCCCTCCTGCTTGTCAGGCCAGGCATTGTTGGAAAAGGACAGCTTAGGGGATTAAAAAAATCTTCTCTGGATGTCTGAGACTTGGGTTGGGCATGCATGAGCTGTGGGTTGGTGTTTTTCAGGGTTCACACACACACGCCAAACTGCCACGTACGAGATGATTGAGCTGACCTGTCTGCCGCTCTAGCTAGGTGTGAGAGGCTGCACATGCTGCGGCCGGCTCCAGAGAGAACGGTTGGGTATGTGTTCAGTTTAGCTCATTTAGGCGAGGAAGAGATGTCCGGTAATTCATCCCGTTGCCCGATCGAAAGAATTGATCGAGAACTCCATACAGCGATTTCTTCGTCCCTAGCAACAAAACTTACTTTTGAAGTTTAAAAGAGAGAAAAAAATAAAGACACCACCAGCACCAGACAGTTCCAATTCTTTTAATAGAGAGCATGCATGCATTCATGAACCTACTAGCAAAGCCTTGGTTACTATAGCTGGACTCATATATGGGCTGATTGTGTTGAAGCAACCGGCCTTAGATGATTAATTGTTTAATTAGTATTGTTATTAATTATTGTTTAAATAATACTTTGATTGATTGCGTGATTAGTTACTATATGTAAATAAATGGGTTTCGGCCCGGTCCGGCCTGACACGACCCATTTAGGTTCTGTCACGGCCCATTTATTGGTAATGTATTAGTCGAGACAGGCACGAGGACGGCAAGCTCCCGCGCGTGGACGGCGGGCCCCGACGGTGCGGTTTCATCTTTGACCCACTTACGACGGGGCATAACGTACGACGGCTAACCCTAAAGGCGTTGTAAGATAATGGCAGGCCCCAACGGGGCATAACTTAGGATGGCTAACCCACTTCTTTGTCTCTCGTTCTTTCCTTCTCTCTCGTTCTTTCCTCTCTCTCTTTTAAATGACTCAAAAACGAAAGATTGACGTAAACCTATACAACATGCGTCACCCGTTTCGAACGGGCCCGTCTCACATGTGTTACGCATGTGAGGCATGTACGTTCGAAATTGTCCCTTTTTGGACAGCCTGGGAGTGACCGAGGGGGTGTGGCATGTGATGAAACGCGGGATTAGGTCTAGACGAGATTTCGACGGCATAACCCTGTTGTTCTCTGCTGCACCATTTTCGGGCGTGCAGTGGAGAACAGCGGGGTTATGCTGCCGAAATATCGTTCGGATCCATACCACGCGTCTCGTCATGAGCACGCTCCGCTCGATCACTCTTGGGTGGGTTTAGGACCTATCCTTTCCAATAGATGTAGGGCCGTGACATAAATAAATTATAAAGTAACTATAATTTCCTTGACATTAAACTGCAGATTCAAACATGGGTGAGGATCGTAGTTGGATGTATACCGGTTGGAAGAACAGTTCTGGTGGTCACTCGGATGAGTGGTTCGCAAAGACAGATGCTTTTGTAGATCGAGCTTTTTCATTGTCAAAGATCGATAAGGTGCGATGCCCATGTACGAAATGTCAAGGTGCAAAGTGTTGGGACAAAGTGAATTTGGCGTTTCACTTATGTCGATACGGTTTCATGCAAGATTATGAGGTGTGGACCTTTCACGGTGAGACTTCTTCTCAACCCTTATAAGTTTCAGATGAGGATGACAACATGGGGGTCGATAGGATGGACGAGATGCTTGATGCCATAAATCCTGAATTGATGGAGGATCCTCCTCCAATGGAGGTTGAAGCGTTTTTCACGCTTCTCAAAGCTTCGGAAGAGCCGTTGCATGAACACACCGAAGTGACGCTCCTTACTTTCATGACTAGATTTATGGCCATTAAGTCTAAGTATTTCTTCTCCAATAACTGCTACAACGATCTTATCAAATTGATCAGCGGTGTCCTTCCACAACCACATAAAGTGCCTAAAGATATGTATCAGTCTAAGAAGTTGATTTGTGGTCTAGGTATGAAATATGAGAAGATTGATATGTGTCTAGACAATTGCATGCTTTTTTGGAGAGAGCATGCCAACGAGAACAAGTGCTTAAAATGTGGTAAAGCGAGATTTGTCGAAGTTGTTAATGACGACGGTTCAAAAGTAATGACTCAGGTCGCACAGAAGCAGCTTCGCTACTTGCCTGTCACACCTAGGTTCAAGCGTTTGTTTCTATCTAAAAAACAGCTAGACACATGAGGTGGCATAAAGAAGGTGTACGTGAGAACAACATCATGATGGTGCACCCGTCGGACGGTGAGGCATGGAAGGCGCTTGACCGCTTTGATCCAGATTTCGCCAATGACGCGAGAAATATTCGCTTTGGATTGGCGACAGATGGCTTCTCACCGTTTAGTACAAACGCCACACCATACTCTTGTTGGCCCGTGTTCGCTATTCCGTACAACTTACCACCATCGCTTTGTATGAAGTATGAGTTCATGTTCCTATGCCTTATTGTACCTGGACCGGATCATCCTGGTTCACGACTGAACGTGATGATGCAGCCATTGATTGAAGAGTTCAAAATGTTATGGACAGGAGTCGAAGCGTACGACTGTTATAGAAAACAGAAATTCAACCTTCGAGCTGCGTACTTGTGGTCTGTTCATGATTTTCTAGCTTACGGCATGTTTTCTGGCTGGAGCACTCATGGTCGATTGACATGTCCAATATGTGCTTCGGACACGGATTGTTTTCGTCTAAGTCATGGTGGCAAGATATGCTACTTTGATTGTCATAGACGTTGGTTACCGCCAAATCACGTGTTTAGGCAACAGAGAAATGCCTTCAGGAAGGGTACCATTGTAAAAAAGGGACCACCACAACGTCTGAACGGGTCGGAAATTGTTAAACAGCTCAACAATCTAGTGCCAGATGAAGGTCGTCCTGGATATTTTGTTGGTTACGGAGAGGATCACAATTGGACTCATATATGTGCACTATGGGAGTTACCGTATATGAAGTCTTTAATTCTAATGCATAACATTGATGTCATGCACCAGGAACGTAACATGGGTGAATGCATCATAAGCACGTGCTTGGATATGACGGGAAAAACAAAAGACAATATAAAAGCTCGGAAGGATTTGGCAGAGGTTTGTAACCGACCAAGTCTTGAGCTCTCCGAAGCTGGTGGCAAACCACGAGCTTCTTTCTGCCTTCGACCAAAAGAAAAGAAAGAAGTCTTCAAGTGGTTGAAACAGTTGAAGTTCCCAGACAGTTATGCTGCTAGCCTGAGAAGAGCCGTTAATGTTAAGACTGGAAATCTTACTGGTTTGAAGAGCCATGATTATCACATAATCATGGAAAGACTTCTGCCGGTTATGTTTCGAGGCTATCTTGACGATGAGGTTTGGAAGGTGTTAGCCGAGCTTAGCTATTTTTATAGACAGCTTTGTGCTAAAGAAATCAAAAGGGAGATGATGGAGAAGTTGGAAAAAGAGATACCCGTGCTTTTATGTAAGATGGAAAAAGTATTTCCTCCAGGGTTCTTCAATCCAATGCAACACCTTCTAATCCATCTTCCATATGAAGCTAAAGTAGGTGGCCCTGTTCAATATAGGTGGATGTACCACATTGAAAGAGCACTCATATGTCTAAAACCGATGGTTCGTAATAGGGCAAGGGTTGAAGGATGCATCGCCGAAGCATTTACACTTCAGGAGATAGGATACTTTTTAAGTGTCTACTTTGCAGAAGAACACAATGTTAATGCATCGGTGTTACGGTATAATATGGCTGAAGCAACCTCTTGTAGCAAACTCTCACTTTTTCAAACGAGAGGCACCACTGTTGGTAGTGGCACGAGCTATGATGCTTCAGCAGATGAAAAGACAGCTGCTTTGTTATACATGTACGCTAACATAGATGGGATGGACATTTTTTTTCAGTAAGTGGTTGTTCAACATCTATACTAATTTGCGTGGTGTGTTATACATCTACACCAATAATTCTGTTTTGTCCTGATTTAGTGAGTTCGATCGACAAAATTGGAAGTCTAAGCAGCAACCTACTAGCAAGCAAATACAAACAATGCGACACTATGGAGTAAATTGAGGACCTAACTTCCAAACGTGGTTTCAAAATCATGTAACATTTTCCTTGTCTTGTTCCTCTTAGTAATTATGTTCATAGCATAAAATAGTCTTCTTACTTCATATGTTGGACAGTGCAAGACACAAGCCGGTGTTCATGAAGATTTGCGACAACTGTCCAACGGATCCATTAAAGTTAAACTCTTCGGTCGATATGATGTCAATGGGTTCCGATTCCGTTCAACTCAATTTAAAGCTCAACGTCCTCTAAGGGCAACATCAAACACCGGAGTTGTGACGAGGGCCGCCGATGCCGAAGGACATGAAACTAATTTCTATGGGATCATAAACAAAATCCTAGAATTTAGTTTTGCCGGGAGTAAAGACCTTAAAGTAGTCTTCTTTGACTGTGATTTGTTTGATAATAACAATGGAACTCGACAAAACCAATTTGGCATGGTAGAAGTCAAACACAAGGACCGACTACGAGGCTACGACACCTTTGTCCTTGCACACCAAGTCGAACAAGTGTACTATCTACAATATCCATGCGAAAAACTTAGTGCATGGTGGGTTGTACAAAAGGTGAATCCTCGTGAGCGGTTATATACACCGGACAATACTGGTTACATTGATGAGGCAGATGTTGTTTACCAAGAAGAAGAGTTGCCGGATTCTTTTATCGTTGAGCCTGGTCTACGACTCGATGAATTAGTTGGAGATGCACAAGATGTACAGACTCATAATGTGAAAAAACGAAAACGGCGAACAACCATGACAAAAGATCGATGGTCCGGTTTACGAAGTAGAGTACATGATCGTGATACTGATGAATTTTGAAATTGAGTACAAGTATCGTTTCTTTCATCTCTTCTTTCGTCTTCTATATTTTCCTTTAAATTCATTATCAAATTTCCTTTCATCAGGATGTCATCGAGCAGTAGACGACGGGGGACGCGGGGCTTTCTGCCCCCGAGAGCAGACTCCGTTTTCCAGGGCTGTCAGTCTAGCAATGGTAGACTGTCTCAGCTGTTGGGCCTCGACAGAGGCCAGGGGTCACGAGAGCGGTCACGACAGGTAAAGAATATTAAATTACATAAATTATATAAATAACTTTCTTAAATCTATATTACCAATCTTCAAATTTTTAGAACGACTCTACGTCTGAGGAGACAGAGGCCAGGGGTCCTCGTCAGACACCACAGGTTTCAGAGCCTGTTACAGATCCTGCTTCGGATCCTCTTCAGGTTTCGGCACCGCAGGATTCAGAGCCTGCTTCAGAGCCTTCCACAGAGCCTGATGTGAAGCCGGCTCCACAGCGGCGTTACAGGAGGAGCCACTACGTGGCTCCTCCTCCGGTTCCTGCACGGCCAGAAGATCGGGTCGTTATTCGTCCGGTTGGCGATAGGTAAGTAAATCTATAACAAATCAATTTAGATATTTTAACACTTATATATGTACTAATTGAGAATCGTGTATTAGGTCTTGGGCCGATGACTCGTTCACGCGTCAAGGACGCCACCGCCAGGTCAACACTATCCTGGGCCAGCTCATCCGTTGTCACTACCCCGGTCTAGTGAACGGACGGGCTGCTACGTCTTGGGACGATTACGCTACGGCCCAGGACATTACCTACGGCAACCACCAGGAGCATGTGTGGCATGAATTCATGGTAAGTAAATCGTCTATTCGTTAAATGCGAACCTATTATATGTTAAATACATTAACTTGTATATTTCTACTTGTAGAAATATTACCGTTTGGAGGACGAGGCCCAGCTGGATCACGCTCGCCTGGTCTTCAACAACAACGCTAGGAAGCTCCTGACGCAGTCGATTTCAACGGCTCGCATTCAGGCTACGAAGGCGTACTATAAGTTGCATCCGGACGAGGGTGAGCCGGGGCAATTTAGGGATGTGGCGGACAAGTACTTGACGGAGGCACAGTACGCAGAGGTAAATTCTTTATTTTACTTTGCTTCATTATCCAATTTTCATCAATGTTTTCATCCAACAACAAATGTGTGCAGGTCAGCGTACCGTGGCTTGAGTCCTGTCCGGACGCCTACAGTTCCCTGTGTGCTCGTTGAGCGAGCCAGGGCTTCCAAGGCGTGTCGATGACCCGCCGACAGAGTCGAGGGACGGACGGGAAACACCGTCTTGGCGGGGATGGCTACGTACGCCTTGCTAAACGGATGGTAAGTGATACTCGAATTATATTCTAGTTAATTTCTATCGCTATCATTGTGCTAATACGTATCGATAGGAGTGCGAGATCGGTTAGGAGCCGACCGCTATCCAGGTGTGGAGGAGGGGTCACATGGGAAGTGACCCCTCGCAGCCTGATCAGCTGTCTTCTCAGACAGCGACAGAGACGTTGGTGAGTTCTTTAGTTGACTTAATTGTATTATCTTTAAAACTTCTGATGACTTTAATTTTCTGTATTTTCAGGAAAAGTATGGGAAGGAGGTGCGGAGGCTTCGAGGCGACGATTACAATTGACAGAACTCGCCGATCGTACCTGAAGCCGCCTATGCAAGCGGTGGCGGTAAACCTCACGGCCGGTGAGTTCTGTTGTTTTCATTTACTTTCATTAACTTCGAGATACGAAACTTTAATACTCTTACTTCGTTGTGTAGGGTTGCCATCTTCGATGGAGTAGTAAACTCGAGGGAGGCGCGGTCTTACTCGAGGGCCTCTTCATCGCAGGATGGATCCAGCAGGCGTGGCAGCCGTGATCTGGAGCTCCAGAGTGTCCAGGAGGAGCTCCAGAGGACGCAGGAAGCGCTGAGGCTCGCGAACGAGAGGCATGCAGCCGAGCTCCAGGCTAGGGACGAGTTTCAACACTCGTACATGCTACAGCTGCAAGCTGCCATGCAGGTAAGTTCAGATCATTGTACTCAACGTTTCTAATATATAAATAACATGTATAATAATTTACTTCATATTTGCAGGCTATGGCCACAGGACAACCCGTTGTCTTTCCTCAGTGGGCGCCGCCACCGATACAGCTACCACAGGGGCTGACGTCAGGAGCACAGGTACAAAATTTCTCATAATAGCTGCAACTAGTTAAATTTGCTCAAATTTAGTTGAATTTGATCAAACTTACTTAAACTTAGGGAAAACTAGTTAAACATCCTCAAACTGAGTAAAATATGGTACAACTTACTCAACTATAGTCAAATATGACCAAACTTACTCAAACATAGCCAAAACTTTTTGAACTAGATCAAACACAAACACTACTAGTCCATACTTCTCAGACTTAGTAAAATATGAGCAAACTTACTCAAACATAGCCAAATCTAGCTAACTTGCTCAATTTTAACTTGTAATGAGTTTATTTAATCATATACACATTTGTGAACTTCTAATTTGTCTAACTATACATGTACATCATAGGAATCGGCGACGCGGGCTCAGGAAACTCCATCCCCTCAACAACCAGCGTTTGGACGAGCGCACGACGACTTCCTGGACTCCGGTGGCAGCGGTCGGGGTAGCGTAGGGTAGTGTGGCGTGCGTATAGTGTTTTTATGCAATTCTGTGATGTATATTTTGATTGCCTGTGATCTGGCCATCGAGCCAGGGCTGGCCTCGAAGCCAGGGCAGGATTTTCTGTTTTTTTAAAAAAAATTGAAAAGCTTATTGACGACGGTTTCTGGTACTTGGCCATCGTCAATAAGCCATTAGTATTGACGACGGCCAGGTACCAGAAACCGTCGTCAATAAGCAATTGTTATTGACGACGGCCTAGTGTAAACCGTCGTCAATAAGCCACGGTTACTGACGACGGTTTCCTGGCCGTCGTCAATAAGCTTATTGACGACAACCTGATTTAGCTGTCGTCAATAAGTTTATTGACGACAGCTAGATTTAGTTGTTGTCAATAAATTTATTGACGACGGTTACCGTCGTCAATAAACTTATTGACGACTAATAATTGACGACAGCTGAAAACCGTCGTCTATAAACTTTTACCGTCGTCAATAACTTATTGACGACGGTAGTGTCCTTATTTACGACGGTTTCCGGCCGTCGTCTATAGTCCCGATTCCTGTAGTGATTATCATACATCATCAGCAACAGGAGAGGAGTACTTCGAAGACCATGTGGAGTACTAGGCGTGTGATTTACCGTTAACTTGCCTTTGGAGTTGGAGATGGAGCCGCTGCCGTGTTTAGTTTGCTTCCGCTATCGTTTAGAGACTTCTGCTGCTAGAATAGAGACTTCCGCTGCAAGAATAGATAGAGATTGATGTAGTAAAGTACTTAAACCCTATTATTCGTGGTTATATTATAAATTCAGTTTGTGGAATACATGTGTATATGTGATGAACATCCTAGGCACACATATGCATTAGCTGGGTTCCGTTTCCACGGGACCGGGCGTCACACCAGGACACGCGTCTGTGCCAGAGCTGTCTTGCGGAGTAGCAAGGAGTCCAGAGTTATTGGGCTCATGGCAGCACCGGGGCCCTCCCATGCTGGAGGTCTAGCCCGGAGCCGCAGGACACGTGGGACCACCGGACTTCTCCATGGTGGGAAGGGCGCCTGGAGTCATCGCCCACTTGGCAGCACCGGAGCCCTCCCATGCTGGAGGTTGGGCCGAGAGCCGTAGGACACGTGGCACCTTCAGAGCTCTCCTTGGCAGGAGGCACGGCTCGGAGGTTCCCCTCACGTGGATGCCCTGGGGCACATGGCTTATGCTGATGTAAAAGCCCAAGAAAAGGGACTTGCAAACACTTTTCATCACATCACAACACCACAGTTTTCGTTGTGGATAATTTGTGAAGACTTGTGAAGAGCAAGTAACCTCCATCAAAAGGGTGATTAGAGGGGAAAGCCCTAACTTTCACAAAGTAGGATTTATACACATGAACATGAGAGGTTGAGCTCACCCCTAGCACTTAAAAAGTCTTGGGAAGGTTCAGGCCAAATTTCATGCAAATCCAACACTTTTTGAGGCACTTTTGGAGGCATTTGAAAAAGAGGCCAATTTGAATGTAAATTCAAATTGCAGCAACTTTCATCACTTAAATTCAAAAATTAGCTTCACATTCAAACTCAGAACAATTTTCTGAGTTAGTCCACCAATTTTCATCTCCATTGAAGCTCATCTTGTCAGGAGCTAAATTTGCAAGAATTCAAAACTGAATTTAAATTTCAGTTCAAATGTGGAGCAAATTTAGCCAAACAAAGTTCAAATTTGGGGAAAACAAATTCAAACTGTGACTTGGTGAGGAAGTCTCACATTCAATTGTGAGTAGCTGGGGATATTTCACCAAAAACAGAGATGAAAAGAATTAAGGGAGTATTAGAGGGGAGGGACCCACATGTAAGAAGCCTTCACTCTGAAGTTTTCCCTCGGGTAATATTTTCTTCGGCCGAAGCCTCGTGCGCGCGCCAGCGCGATTGCACCGGCGCCCGACCGCCTCAACCGGTGCCACCTCCTGCTCGGGGGAGAGGCTAAGGGCGCAGGGGAGACGCCGGGATCGAGTAACCCCGCGACCACGTGCAGTCCTCGCACTCTCCCTTCTCCCTCGCTCGACCGAGACACTCCACCCCGGCCGACTTCGCTGATCACCGGCGCCCGGGCAGCACAGACGCCTTCGTGCCCGACGAGTTACACGAAGAAGATCCGCTCCGAGGTGCTGATCACAACCGTACCGACCTCGCCCTCTCTCTCGCACGATCGGCAGAGAACTTGGTGAAGTAGTGCATCGGGGTGTTTAGAACCGAGCCACACGAAATCCGGGAATTCGTAGCAAGTGAGCCACTACTCCCTAGACCGAGCTAACGACGCGATCTAGACTCACCCACGCGTCTCTAAGATCAAAAACCATCGAGTTTCATCGAGTCTGGGCGATGTTCTTCGAGATTTTTGCATCGGCGCCGATTTCCGGCCTAGGTCGCCGATGAACTCGTAGTTGCGGCCTCTGTTGAGCTGATTTGAGTCCACGCCGGGGTATACGAGGTCACCACGGTGCTCTAGGGAGAAAGACTGAGGTGTTTGAGCTCTCCTAGCATGAGAGCGACGTTGCCAGACTCCCACCGCCACTGCCGCCCGTCGCCAATAGGTTTCCGGTGACCGGAGCCCCCGGCTGACCTCGGGGATGAGTTGCCCGTGGTCCAAAAGGGGGAGGCGGCAAGTCCCCAGGCTGGGGAAGGCGAGAAAGTCGGCGTCCGAGGAGCTCGCCAGAGATTACCGCCGCAGCGAGCCGTTGGCGCGAGGAAGACGACGATACTGGATGGTGGGGCCCGCACGCAGAGTTTGAACTTTTCCAGGAATTTTCAGTTTTAGCTCAAACTTTAGAAATTCATAACTTTGTGTAGGAAGCTCCAAATGCAGTGAACCAAATTTTGCTGAACTCCGGATTTTGAGGACTTTCCAAGAATACCAATTTCAGCTCATGAAACTTGATAGTTTTCCAGAATTAAATCCCTAAAATTTAAACTGTTGGGAATTTTATCTGGAGAATTACTTCATAAAAAATTTGAAATTTGGCTGAGAGGTTCATTGGAAAATCCTTGAGTCACAGTAAAATTTTCAGACTCATCTAAGTTCATTTAGTCCCCCTAATGGGGTGATTAAGAGAACTGCCCTGAGAAAATAGAAAAATGAACAGAAACATTTTTCAGATTTTCTCAAAAACTTGTTTAGGGCATAACTTCCTCTAGAACTCTTCAAATGACATGAAACCAATTCCATTAGAACCATCTTAAGTTCTAGTTTCCAGAAAGTAATGGTTGGAGCCATGAAAAACCCTGGAATTACTTGGAGACTCTAATATTGACCAAATAAGTTTTTATTTGTACAAAGCTCAAATGAACTTTGTTTCAAATGAAACTTGGTCAAGACCCTGGTTAGGACCCTACCAAGCCACCATAAAAATTTCAGAAACAAAGGGGAGGGTTAGCTAAAGTTATAGTAATTACTTATGCAAGTTTACACATTGCATTTAAATTGACATATAGCATATGGTTAACGTGTAGTCGCTGAAGGCGAGGAGACTCCGGAAGTGCTCGACTTCCTTTTTCCAGACGAAGACCTAACCACTGACCAGCAGCAACAAGGCAATCCCTGGTTTGCATTAACCCTTTTTATAGAGTTTTGCTTTATTCACATGTCTAGTGTGAAGTATGAATGTGCATTAGGTGTAGGATGGATGGAACCCCACTTGCATAACCAGAATGTTTCCTATAAGAGTGAGGGTAGTGTCTAAGACCTCGAGTAGACAAGCTAGGCTTAATGATTCATAGGACTTCGGTACAAGTCGAGTAGTTGGAATCTACTCGCGAGTTAGGCTTGGGACACACGGGATTGGTTCGAGTGATGTGAGATCACTTTAGAAATGAAAATGCGACTAGGCAGGGGCTAGGGCGCAGCAAGAGGAAGCCTTGTGTGCCCAGCCCTGTCCGTGTCGATTGAGGACCGATCCGTGTGCGGCCCTGCTGAACAAGTATTGAACGTACCGAAGGCATATCGGATATATGGGCCCCGATAAACCGATGTAACCTAAACCTCCGGGTGTCGAGGCATAGCACACCGATTTATAGGTGTAGGTTGAGGACAGCAAGGTGGAAATCTGCTAACGGGCATAGAGAGATGCTCCGTGTAGGGAACCTCCTGTCCATTTCGGTGCGACCGGTTCGACGTTTGGGCTGTTGGGTGAAAGGTTGTCCCGTACGACATCGTGTGTGCGTGCTGTGCAGTTCCACGGGTGGGCGTACGTTACATGCTCTTTGGGTTTCCCTGCAGGTGTATATCGAGTCGATTCGCCGTCCCTCGTGGTGATGAGTACCGCTTGTTCACTGAGTCGTGACGTAGGCTAATATCTGAATTGTGATGGTTAAATACTGCTGTTATGATATAAATGTATTGCTACATGTGTGCCACCAAATATTGCTCACTAAATTTCGGATTCATGAACTGTTAACTTGTGGCTGGAAGATGAACTAAGGATAAACTATAGGTGTGTTTGTTTACTGAAATTTTACCATCCCATGTTCATTGTACCCTACATGTAGAGTTTCATGCCTAGGTGAGTCGGTTAAGTCTTGTTGAGCCATCGTGCTCACGGTTGCTGCTTAAGTGTTTTTCAGGTGAGGAGCCACCCACGGACTCGGGTTACGAGTCCACCGGCGAGGGTTACTCTCCGTCGAGGACCACGGCTGAGTGGGAGCCGTACACGCCGCGCTGAGCTGAGAAGTGCAGCTAGTGTGGGTTGCCCTAGGGCTGGGCAACCGACTTTTGCTAGATAGGCGGGCGTGAGTTGTACAATTTAGACTTCCGCTGTGTAATATAAACAATAGTTGTAACTGAAAATTGTACCTGTTTGTACAGTTCAGTTGGTTTCCCATGTAATAAAAGTTGTCCTTATGATGTGTGCTGTCGGGTGTCGCATCGTGTGGCACCACCCTCTGCGATCCTGGATGAGCGGATTCTGGTCCGCCACAGCTGAGGCCCGCCTAAGCTGGAAGGCGGGGCCCGAGCTGTCTTTTACCCACTACGCGAGGGTACCCGGTATTGAGGATACCGATAGAAGGTATATCTTGATGGTATGAGTACTCTATCAATCCTATTAAGTTGGGAGCCAGGATGTCATAGCGACGGCCGCACATGGAACAAATACCTCCACAGCCCAAAGGAGGGAGCCATCCCCAAGTAGGCTTCGCATAAGACAATGAACAGTGACACTTGTAGCACGCCGTCCAGTGTCAGGTGATGAAGCTCCAGACCGTATTCATGCAGCAAGCCACGAAAGAAGTGTTGTGTCGTCAAACCAAGCCCACGCAGGTGAAATACGCCCAGCGACACAATCTCGCCAGCCCGCGGAATGGGAAACTGCTCCTCCGCGGGTACGCGGATGCCGTGAGCATCATGCTATTACAACATTCCCGTCTCCTGAAGAGCGGTAATGCGGCCCCGCCAGAATTCCAATTTTGACCATGAAGGCATTGCCAAGCAAGAAGAGAGAACCAGAAAGAAGACGTAAGCGCTCCGCAGAAAGGCGAAAAGGAGACGCAGGTGAACAGGGAGCAGGCGAGTGAGAGAGGAAATCCAGGAGGACAAACAACATAAAGTAGGGAAAACGGTGACCGTGGGATGACAACCGTTAGGTGGCAGGCGGCCCCTCATGACCACCTCAGCCTCGAAGAAACCGTCTCCGTAACATCAAACGACTCCTTGCAGGATTAAAACTGGATAGGCTGCTTGGGAACTGAGTTGAGCGACGCCTCCTCAGTTTCCTCACGGTGAAACCAGCCAAAAAGGTACGGAGGGCCCATCAGGCCACGACCGTTCGGCTCTGTGACGCGAAATCATAAACGCGGCACAGGGGTTGAGTCGAGCGGCGCCTCCTCAACTCCCGCAACTCTGAGGATACGGAGGGCGACACAACCACGGAAGAAAGGTAAGTCTCCAGCCTGCATTATGGACTCGAAAGTCCCGGGGTCGAAGGTCGGCCAATGGATGGCTCAGAAGCCGCCTGGGATGACCCCGAGTGAGGGGCAAGCGATGTTAAGCAGTCCGCGATAGAGACAACTTCGGGCAGGATGAATCCTCTTGATGCTTCTAAGCTTGTAGTCGAGTCCCACCACCGCTAGTGCTGAGGTAACCCCTCGAAGGGTCGGCAACGAGCCGCCCGAGCAAACGATAAAATGGGAACCACGCGCAAGCCTCAAGCTGGGATTCAATGAAACGCGGGCACCGAAGCCTCGACTAGAAGGCCCCTCAGCGCGAAGCAGGGTCGATGGTTCCAGCCATCCAAAACGAACAGGACGAATGGGTTTCTCTAAGCTCCACCGATTAGGCAGCTTCCTGGGCTCGGGGGCTTGACCATCAAGGAAAGCCCCTGATCGACCTGACCCCTTTAAGTCACAAATGTCTCGTGTATGAGGGGCGAGGCGAACTCGACATAAAAGACAACCCGGACCCTCTAGAGATGAACCTGGGGGCTTGCCGCAGGATCCCAGTGACCCAGAAGGAGGAAAGAGCCTCGAATGGATGACCGGAGCCCGACCTCAGGTAGGAGAGAAGCAGGTGGCCTTCAATGCAAAGCAGGCACCGCCTCAGCCAAGTCGGGGGGCACTCAAGCACCTCCCTGTTGGAGCTAAGAAATGGTTGTGAGTTTTGCAGGTTGCAGGAGCAAAAAAACAAGGTGGAAAGGGTCTTTTATCTTGAGAATTCAAGGTGTAGAAGACTTCGGCAAGGAACCTACCCAATATTGAAGAAAATGCATGCGAGAAGCCTGTTTTACCTCAGAAACACAAGATACAAGCACCCTGGTGGGAACTTGACCCAAGAAGACCAGATTACCTTGCGGTTGCGAGATAAGCCGACTAAAATGCAAGATAAAAGGCTGAAGGGACTTAAGTGTTCTCGGTAGATTTAAAAACTTTGTACAAATTAGATGTTATCGTGTCAAGTGTTCTAGAAGGTCTAGCACGACATTCGTCTGTGCATTTAGATAAGATTGAGTCCTAGAGATTAGATTAGTTTAGTTTAAACTTAGAAGATCCAATCATTTCGGATGTAATCAGAATCTATATAAAGGCAGCCATCTGCCGAAACATGTAGCCAAGCCATGCTCCAATCAATACAATCAACTTTTCGTTCATCTTTTTGTTCTTATTTTGTTTTTGTAGATCATAGATTAGATTGTAGCCTCTTTGTTGCTTTGCCGATGAAAGCACCCGGCCCTCTCCACGTAAGTGAGACGTACCACATTTTTGATCAACAAGAACCTCGTCCTATCTGGATTTCGGCGAGCTAACGCCGAGATTTCTCGAAGTGTAGGTGGCATAGACCATCTGCTGGTGACTCCATGCTGCTGAACCTTATGTTCCATTAACAGAATTGATGACTCTGCTGGGGAGAGACGTCATTCACGTCGACCAAACGCATCTACAACGCGATCGGAACGTTTTTGTACCGATCGCATCTAGAGAAGGCATGGCCGACGCTTCAAGGAGGAAGGCCAACGACAAAACCGTCAATGCGAGCAACGTCATCGACGTCCAGCTCGATGATCTTTCGCAGGAGGAAATTGTGGACGCATCCAGGAAGAGGTTGAGAGAGAGATCCAGGAAGAGAATATGACGCAACATCAAGCCAAGCTTGCGTGCTTCCACAAAACGCGAGGAGGCATCATCCAGAAGGCTGACGCGCGAAGCATCTGCTCGCAAGGTAAATTCACCGATATCACTCGAAGAACTCGTGAAACTCATAGATGTATCAGCCAATTCAAAGTATAGCGCCGATCTAGAGTAGATAGCATCGTCGGTAGTTGATAGGCTCAAGAATTAGTTCAACACATTCAAAACTGATGTAGAGAACACGATAGATCGGAACCTTCACTGACAGATTCGATCTACCATGCAGCAAATGCAAGATGAGGCAGTAGGAAAATGTGTAGAAGCTAACTCAAGCAGTGCAGCAGGGAACTCAGCTAGTGCTCCAACCTTGCATGTCATCTACGCACACGCAAGCCAATCAGACTACCACAAATGTGCAGCATCCATACTACCAAACGGTGGCATATGGACCTGCCATTCCACCCACAAGGAACGGTGTACCGCTCGTGCCGGTACCCGACGCGTACTTCCCTCCAATACCCCCACAAGTTGCACCATGCAACTTGCTTGATTCTCCCATGCAACAGAACCAAGCACCACACGAAGAACTCAGGGAACAAGTGACTAGAACGCTTAGAGAACTCAGGGTGACGACGAGAACAACGATTAGAAACTACCGAAAGCCTTGCCCCGACCACTATGGCAATGTCCCGTATCCTAGAGGCTTTAGAGTGCCAGATTTCACTATTTTTAGTGGGGAGGACTCTAAACAACTCAAGAACCCGTAGGTCAATTCTTGATCCAATGCAATGACGTGGGAATCACTGATGTTTATCGGATCAGATTGTTCCATTTGTCCCTAACTGAAACGACCTTTAGCTGGTTTACATCGTTATCACCCAATTATGTCTTAACTTGGTTGTGTCTAGAACAAAAGTTCCATGAGTACTTCTTCACCGGCGAGGTAGAGCTAAGATTGTTGCACCTAACCGCGGTGAGGCAAAGACGTAATGAACTTGTGGCTAAATAGATCAAATGGTTTAGCGAGACATGAAACAAATGTTTTAGCCTAACCATAGGGGAAAAAATTTGGGCGATCTAGCGTTTGCAGGGTTGATACCTTATCTCAAGGAGAAGATGGATGGTGTCGAGTTTGGGGACGTCAACCAGATACTGCAACGTGTTGTGGCACACAAGAACCAAGTCAAAGAGGCTAAGGCACACGACCGGTTCAAGGAGATCAACCACTGGGACTGGGAGAGGCAACACGTCAACCAACATGGAGAGGATTCGGCCAGTGACGAAGAGATGGAAGTATGTGTGGACGAATAGGTTGAAAACCACAAGAACAAGCCCCTGAGTTGCACTTTCTTGAAGCCCAACTCCGGGAAGAAGGAGGAGATGAAGTTCACCTTCGATGTAACAAAGTGTGATAAGCTTTTCGACGTGCTCTTAGAAAACAAAGTGATCAAGTTGAAGAATGGTCATGTTATCCCTTCACCCGAGCAGCTGGCCAACAAAAAGTATTGTAAGTGGCACGACTCCTTCTCTCATTCAACTAACAACTGCAACTTCTTTCGTCGACAGGTGCAATCGGCTTTGAATGATGGCCAGTTGACTCTAGGTGATGGACAATGCATGAAGTTGGACACGGATCCATTCCCCGTCAACATTGTGAGCCTAGAAGGGAAAATGATCCTTGTAAGGACCGATCAAGCATCAACAACTAAATGAAAGAATGATCATGTCCGATGACCTATGAAATAAGATGATCAAGCCACGAAACCTCGAGGTCGGCAGATGAAAGCTCAATGAACCAAGGAAGATAACTCAGTTCAAGCCGACCTCTGAGTATTTGATCACCAAATACATCAGAAAGAAGCAGGCAGGAAGTTTCTTCCACAGGCCGAAGGAGTGGAAGTGTGACGGGTCGAAGACCCTCACCAACACCAGCCTTCGGAGCACTCTCAGGAAAACTAGGTTCGGGAGGTCTTGTTATCTTGGAAATCCACCGATTTTCTGAGGTAAATCGACTTTCCGAGAGCCTTGGGGGGCACAACTTGATGACAGGCAGTACCTCGGGAAATCGGTGAGTTTCCGAGGTAAAACACCTCCCCGAGCGACTCGCAACCTCAGGCGCGAGAGCATCACCCGGGAAGTCTAGGAACCTGTGGTGTAACTTGGAAACCTAAACACAACACACAGAAAAGTGCTGGATTCCTCACATCATCTCAGTTACACGATGGGAAGGCTCAGACCAAAGACGACATGAGCTTGGGTCGACAAGTGTCGTTTGATCATCAGTACCTTGCTTGATTGTAACACCCCAAAAATCTTGTTAAGACCCTAAATCATGTTAAGAGGGGAATTTAAAAATTTTTGGACGTGTTGCATGTTTTGCAACAATTTAAATTCAAACTGGAATTCAATTTAAATTCAGAACAGAAAAGAAATAGAAAAAGAAAAAAGAAAACAGAAAAAAACCGGCCAGTGGGCCGAAACCCACCAGCCGGCCCAAACAGCACCCGCGCCAGCCCGCAGCCGCGCGCGCCTCTTCCTCCCACTGACAGGCGGGGCCCGCCAGCCTTCTTCTTCCTCGCGCCCGCGCAGGGACTCTCTCACCCGAATCGAAACCGATCGGGAATTCTCGCGTATCCCAGCCGAATTTCGATCGGGGGCGACGCAAACTCGATCTAAACCACCCCGCCGCCCTCCCCCGTCTATAAAAACCCCGGCCTCGTTCTGTTTTTCCCACGCGATCCGCCGATTTTACTCCGGTGAGAAACCGAGCCCCTCCGGCGAATTCTGGCCGATCTACGCTCGGAAATTCTGATCTAACTCGCTGGTCTTGATCCACCGCCTCCGGGGAACCCTGCAGGTGCAGAAAACTAGGTGACTTGCGGTTCAAACACAGCGCCGATGAGCCTCGCCGTGGTTTCACTTCGGACCTCATCGCCGACCGCCTTCCAGGACCTCCGAGCTCAAGAAAACCCCCGAGGTGAGATCCCCGACCTCCCCTCCACCGATCTATGCCATAAAATCACAGTTCTAGGAAGAATTCCCGAAGATCCGAAACTCTCCGGCGAGATCGCCGCCTCCCGCCGCCGTGCGCCGCCGGGCAGCGCCGCCCGCGCTCGATCAGAGCGACGTGGCCGCTTGTGCGCCATCTATTTTAAATCGCACGGTAGACTTTAAATCCCCGCGTACCGGTTCGACGTTATAATCTCAGCCGTCTGTGTTTAAATCGGAAGGTCCACGTCAGCCCCGCGTTATAAAGACTGGAAATTTTACGTGCTACCCCCTGGGGTTCTCGGGAAATAAGAGCTAGCCCCGGAAACTTCTGATCTAGCCCCTGGAACTTCAGAAAATCATGTAAATTCATTTAAAAATCAGTTTTAGCCCCTGAACTTAATAAAAATTAGGAAAAACTCCTCTGTTATGTATAGCTAGACCCCTGAAAATTGTTAAAATAATATTATAGACCCTGTAGTGGGGTGAGTTTACCTTTTTAGCCCTGTTTATTATTTAATTTAGGAAATTGAACATGTGGCTAGTGTTTAAAATTTAAAAAGTGGGACAAACATATTGTCAAAATTAAATTAAAAACTTTCTCAGTATTTAGAAAACTTTGGAGTGAGATAAAAATATATTTTGGGCTGAAATGAATCTGTTTAATTTATTATTCACATTTAGGGACACATTTTTAAGTAAAGAATAGTTCTGGAAAATAGGGAAAATAATTGTAAAATAGTTTACATCAGAGGAAAAGGTCAAAAATATATTAGTAAATATTTTAGATCAGAACCTATTCTGTTTAGATGATGTGTCTTGTTATTTTCATAATAAAGTTCACATTTAGGCATAGGAAATAAATCTAAAAATATAGCAACTAGTAAATGATAAATGGAGTTCTAAAATCCAAAGAATTCAGTTTAGGGTTGGTAGAAATTCTGAAGACACATATGGAGAAGGAAAATACCTTTCATGCATACTTGGTAGCTAAAAGGTGTAGTAATTGAATATAAGGAAATTATTTAAATTGGAAACTCATATATATAGTATGTAAGTATAAATGTGAACACAAAAGTAGGAATCATATACACATGATTAAAAGTGCATGCAAGCCACAAATCAACACACATAGAGTAACCACAACACATATAATGGTGAATGACTTTCATAAATATGAATGTGTGGTTTGTATGAAGTGGAAGTGTGAACTATGTCTTATGGATTGTTGTTTTTCTTTTGCTATGTGTGATGGTATGATGTAGAACCTGCTCAAGAGCAAGTTATTCCTTTCCAAGATCAGGACTACCCATTTCAAGAGCAGCAGGAAGGAGGCAAGTGTCCTTGACCACTTTGATCTTCTACTAGGATGTTTAGATAGAATTATTGCATTGTCAAGTTAAATATGAAACCCATGCTAGGAAGTTTCCCTAGAATTTTATTACCTTGTTTCCTTGTAGCTTGGGTTGGGATTTATTTTATCATGTCATTTATTATTATGCATATGCTTAGCCATGCTTAGAATGGGATATTTGGGATATGAGATCATCAGTTTATTTTACCATACTCTTGAATGAGATATTGTGAGTTATGTAGAGGTAGGGATCAAGGCAAGTTGGATGTTTTGGTTGTGTGCTGGGTGCACGAGACTTGGGTTTGTGTTTAGTACTTGCCTGGATCCTTAGGACCGGTTCATGGAGCATGTAACCTGGCTTTACCGTGCCAACCAGATGCTGAGATGGGGCAGCTTGGCCAATTAATTAGGTGTATTTCCGGCGTAGTATGGGTGTGTTGGATGGTGCGGGGAGTAGGTGTCAGCTGGACTACCACATGAACCGCAAGGCTCAAGAGGGGGCCACTGCAGCGGGGTTGGAGCCTCTTGTATGCTGTTAGGGGTGAAACCTCAGTGGGCCCACGCTCGTCGGGAATCCCTTTGTAAAGGCTTCGTAGTGATCTCCTGGCTACACACCTGGGAAGTGTGAATGTGGTTCATAGCCACTGGCATAATGGAGGTTCTTTTAGTCCACCCGGCAACGGGGGATGAAATCACTACATGTGGGTACAGTGGTACAAACTCTGCAGAGTCAAAACTGTCATGACCACCGTGCTCACGGTCAAGAGCGGCTTGGACTTATTCATGATTAGAGGATTGATGGTTTTGGAAGTTGTGGATGTTAAGCAGGGAGCTTAACATTGGAAATGATGTTATGGTTATTTGATTATGATGATGGGATGGGAGATTGGGACCATTTCATCTGTGTAGTAATGTAGGTGCTTAATAAGCTAAGGTGATAGGTATTAATTGCGTAGTGCTTTAACCATGAGTTCAACCTCCCCTTGTCATAGCCATGCATGACATAACTTTCCCACACTTGCTGAGTACCATCGGTACTCAACCTTGCATATTTGTTGGTTTATATTGCTGCTCAGGTCAAGATAATGAGGTGGTGTATAATGACCAAGACTTTGGACCCGAAGAAGGTTTCTAGGTTCATGGAGACCCCCGGGCAACGCCTTTGACGGAGCCCTCAAGAATAATATTCCGCTGCTAGTTTATTTACTTGTGATGAACTTTTTATTGTCCAACGAGACATTTGCTATGTAATACTTATTTATATTCGACACCTGGCTTGTAATAAATGATGCTTCACTATTTGTCATCACATGTATGAGAAAATAATCCTGGCATACATGTGATATTCACTCGGTTGTTCTTCGGAAAAACCGGGTGTGACAGAAGTGGTATCAGAGCAAAGGTTGCCCGTAGGAACGTGGACCTAGGTAGAAATGGACGTATTTAAGGGCCTTATTTTCTTAAAAACTATTTTTACAAGGTGTGTGTTCAAAAGTGTTATTTAATGAGTCACTTTCTTCATCTTACCCCAATTTTCATTCAAAATATGATTTTTGTTTAAGAGTTTATCTAACCTAAGTTTAAATTCTTTTTGTTTTAGATGGTTCGCATGATTCGCACCGCTCGCAAGTCCACAGGAGGGAGAGTTCCCGTAGTTGCCCTTGCCCAAAGAGAGGAGAGTCGTCCGGTGACGTACCTTTCCTACGGATTGGCAGTAGGAGGCTTGTTGCGCCGTCTTCAACGTATGCTCGGAGCCGCCGGCAATACGGGCAAGCTAATCATCCACTATAACTCCACCAGGACCATCCGTGAGAAGAGGGAAGAATGGAGTTCAGAGATGAGGATTATACACGAAAATCAGCTGCTTAAGATCCACCGCTCTCCAGCCTGTAGAGCGACACAGGTCGATGCGGAGAAGGATGTCACCTGGGAGGCCATCACCTGCCAGAGTCACATCTATCGTCGCCACCTAGACAGGACTGAGTACATGTATGTCCTCCAGCGTGAGAGTGGTACCACGGAGTACAAGTACCCGCAGTGCAGCAAGGGACTTCCCATGAGCACATGGACTTGTGCTTGGAGGATGCTGCTATGCTCAGCACTCGACTGCAGGAGTGTCAGCAGGAGCTTCAGGATGTTCATGACACCCTGAAGGAAATCGAGGCGTTGCTTCGAGCCTGCTTGAGGGCGAGAGAAAGAGGAGATGGGAATGAATTGTGTGTTACCGTGAATGATACATGGACTCCTGACTCCCCAGATCGCCGAGCGATCAGGCGGTGTCGCACTTCTCCACCAGCAGCCTCCCCACCCAAAGGAGAGTCAGAAGGCAGCCGAAATGATGAGGAAGATCCTGAGGAGCCAGCTCAAGAAAACGAGTAGCGTAGAGCCTTTTCCTTAAATTAGAAGGATGTCGAGTAGCTGAGTCGTTACGTAGTTAATGGTGTGTTAATGCTTGGTGTGTGACGTGAGTTGTGGAAGCCATGAGCAATTGTCCACAACCTCGTCTTTATATTGTTTTGCTTTGGTGTCTGAACCCACATGAAATAATATTGCATTTATTTTTGTGTGAGAAGTGAACCCTTAGAGAAGTATAACAAAGCCTCAACACTTCAAAGTACAAACAAATGAAAGTAGTAAGATGATACTAAATGCTTTCAAATTAACATTGGTTGATTATGCCAGATGGCCGGAAGAGGAAAAGGACGTGCTGCCAACCCCGCCAACAACAACGATGAGGCATGCAACCCTCATCTTTCTGGACGCCAGGACCGGGATGGTCGCCATGAAGGAGTTGATCCCCTCCACCAAATGCTGGAGAATCAGAATCAGCTCATCCAGAACTTGACTCAAGTGGTGGCCAACTTGCATCAAGTTCCACCTCCACAAGCTGCACCACGCCAACCAAGGTTGAGTGAGTTTCTAGGAACTCAACCTCCGAAGTTTGCAAGTGCTGCTGAACCTCTGGAGGCATATGATTGGCTTAAGACCATTGAGAGCAAGATGAGGATCATACAGTGCCAAGGGTATGAGAGGGTGCTGTTTGCCTCTCATCAATTGCATGGACCTGCTGCTGATTGGTGGACCGCCTACGTGGCTGCCCATCATGACCCTGAGAACATCACTTGGGAAGAGTTCAAGCGTAGCTTCCGCAACCATTACATCCCACGAGGTGAACTCAAAAACAAGAGGAAGGAGTTCTTGGGACTGCAGCAGGGAAACATGACGGTGAGGGAATACCTCACTAAATGTACTCAACTATCCCGCTATGCCCCACGGGACATAGAGACTGATGAGCAGAAACAAGATTGTTTCGTGGAGGGACTTACCGCAGAGATGCAGTGTGCAATGTCCTCAAATGAGTATGAAAGCTTCCAAAAGATGGTGGACAGAGCATTTGTGGTAGAAAGGAAGCTAAAGGCCTTGGAAAATGAGAATAAGAGGAAGGCCGGGTGGTCACATCAAGCCTCAGGGAGCAACACCCGCCCACGTCTGATGCAGCAACCTACAGGGAAGATGAACCGTGCTGCGGTACCCTACTCAGCACCAAGAGGGTACAACCCGAACTACAGGCCTCCCGCAGCACCAACACAGCCACAACGTCAGTTTGTACAGCAGCCTCGCCCTGCATATCCACCTCGACCAGCAGTACAGGGACCTCCAAACCAACCCCAAGACAGCAAAGGCCAGACACCTAAGGTTGGGGTGCAATGTTTTAGCTGCGGTGAAGTGGGGCACTACGCCCATAAATGCCCAAAGAAGAAGCCCGCACAGCCACAACAGCAGAATGTGATGCGAGAACGGGTGAACCACGTCACTATGGAGGAAGCGCAAGAGGCACCCGACGTGGTAGTTGGTAAGTTTCCTGCCAATTTACACCTTGCAACCCTGCTGTTTGATTCTGGTGCTACCCACTCGTTCATTGCTCAAGGGTTTGTTAAGAAGCATGACCTAGCAACCACACAAATGAACCATATGCTAGCCGTAAACTCTCCAGGTGGAGAAATAAGGACAAGACAAGTGTGTCCCAAAGTAACCTAGACATTAATGGGGTGGTATTTACTGCTAACCTCATAGTGATAGATTCACAAGGGATAGATATTATCTTGGGTATGGATTGGTTGACAAAACATAAAGGAATCATCCATTGTTCGACCAGAAAGGTGGAACTAACTCACCCTAGTGGCACAAGAGTAAAGTTCATAACAATACACGAGCCTAGGAGGGACATTAAATTAAATCAAGTTGAGGTGAAAGTTGAGGAAATCAGGACCATCAGGCAATATCCAGATATTTTTCCGGAGGAGTTGCCAGGTATGCTTCCCGATCGTGAAGTGGAATTCGCAATTGAGCTAGTACCTGGAACAGCCCCGATATACAAGAGACCTTATCGGATGGACTCCAAGGAGCTAGAAGAACTCAAGGATCATTTAAGAGAATTGACGGAAAAGGGGTATATTCGTCCTAGTTCCTCACCATGGGGAGCTCCGGTGATATTTGTGCCCAAGAAGGACGGAACCCAAAGGTTATGCGTGGATTACCGTGCCTTGAATGAGGTAACCATCAAGAACAAGTACCCATTACCCCGTATTGAAGACTTGTTTGATCAGTTGAGGGGAGCTTGTGTGTTCTCGAAAATTGATCTCAGGTCGGGATACCACCAACTCAATATAAGGCAATCTGATATTCCCAAGACAGCTTTCGTATCTCGGTACGGACTGTATGAATACACTGTCATGCCTTTCGGGCTAACTAATGCCCCGGCATACTTCATGTTCTCATGAACAAGGTATTCATGGAATATCTGGACAAATTTGTGGTGGTTTTCATAGATGACATTCTCATCTTCTCCAAAGATGAAGAAGAACATGAGAAACATCTAAGGTTGGTGTTGCAGAGGCTAAGAGAACACCAACTATATGCCAAGTTGAGCAAGTGTGAGTTTTGGCTGAAGAGAGTTCCCTTCTTAGGACATATAATCTCGGAGGGAGGAATCTCCGTGGATCCTTCCAAAATCGAGGATATACAGAAGTGGAAGATCCCTGAAAATGTCGGGGAAGTTCGAAGCTTCTTGGGATTGGCTGGATACTATCGACGGTTTATTGAGGGATTCTCTAAAATATCGAAACCCCTCACCAAACTGTTGGAGAAGGGAATCACATTCACATGGACGCCACAGTGCGAGACGAGTTTTCAGGAGCTAAAGAAAAGATTGACAACAGCCCCAGTGTTGGTTATGCCAGATATGCAGAAGAACTTTACGGTGTACTGCGATGCCTCTGGAAACGGGTTGGGATGTGTTCTCATGCAAGAAGGGCATGTCGTGGCTTATGCATCCCGACAACTCCGGAAGCACGAGAAAAACTATCCTACACATGACCTAGAACTAGCCGCAGTGGTACACGTGTTGAAAATTTGGCGACATTATTTGATGGGGAAGAGGACCGAGATATATACGGATCATAAGAGTTTAAAGTACATTTTCACACAGCCAGACCTCAACCTCAGACAAAGGAGATGGTTAGAGCTAATCAATGATTTTGATGTGGGCATCAACTATCATCCTGGGAAAGCAAACGTCGTGGCCGATGCTTTAAGTCGGAAAGTGCAGGTCAATAAGTTGAGCTTGAAGGACATGCCTGCAGAATTGAAGAACGAGGTTATAAGGCTCAATCTATGCCTGGTAAATAGTGGTGAAGCCATCGCTATGGAAGTGGATTCCACGCTCGAGCGAGACATATGCAAGGGTCAAAAGAATGACGAGAAGATACGAGAGATTAGACAACTCATCAAGGAAAATTAAGCTCCTGGTTTTAGAGAGGATGAACAAGGAACGGTGTGGCACGGGAAAATAATTTGTGTGCCAGAAGTAAAGGAGATCCGTGAATTGATTTTGAACGAGGCTCATGATTCTGACTATTCCATTCATCCTGGGAGTACGAAAATGTACCAGGACCTCAAGAGCAGGTATTGGTGGTATGGCATGAAACGAGATGTCGCGGAACATGTTGCCCTATGCGACACATGTCAGTTGGTGAAAGCAGAACATCAACAACCCGCGGGATTATTGCAACCACTCAAAGTGTCTGAATGGAAATGGGAAGAAATCGGTATGGATTTCATAGTGGGATTGCCTAGGACCCAATCAGGATATGATTCAATATCGGTCATCATCGACAGGCTAACCAAGGTGGCTCATTTCATCCCCGTGAAAGAAAGCTACAGCGGATCCAAATTGGCAGAATTGTACATGTCAAGAATCGTGTGTTACCATGGAGTGCCAAAGAAGATTGTGTCGGATCGAGGGACACTGTTCACCTCAAGGTTCTGGCAGAAGTTGCATGAAACCATGGGAACCCATCTGAATTTCAGCTCTGCCTATCATCCCCAAACTAACGTGCAGGCGGAGAGAACCAATCAGATCCTTGAAGATATGTTGAGGGCATGTGCACTCAAAAACAATAGGAGTTGGGACAAGAACTTACCGTATGCGGAGTTTTCTTATAACAACAGCTATCAAGCTAGTATGAAGATGTCACCGTTTGAAGCCTTGTACGGGAGGAAGTGCAGGACTCCCCTATTTTGGAACCAAACGGGGGAAAGTAAAGTGTTTGGTCCGGAAGTACTACAAGAAGCCGAGGCGAAGGTGAGGGAAATTCGCAACAATTTGAGGATAGCACAGACACGCCAAAAGAGCTATGCCGATGTATGAAGAAGAGAGCTCGTTTTGAACGTGGGAGACTATGTCTATCTCAAGGTGTCCCCTATCCGAGGACTTTGTCGGTTCAAGGTAAAATGGAAGTTGTCACCTTGATACATCGGACCCTTTCAAGTTCTGGAGAGGAAAGGCGAAGTGGCGTATCAACTAGAATTACCGGCTCGCCTATCGGATGTGCACGATGTATTCCATGTGTCACAACTCAAGAAATGCCTGAGGACGCCTGAAGAGGTGTTACCTATGAATGAAGTGGATGTAGCTAAGGATTTGTCTTATGCCGAGCAACCATACAAGATTTTGGAGACAATGGAACGCCTCACCAGAAATAAAAGAATCCGGATGTGCAAGGTGCAGTGGAAGCATCACTCAGAAGAGGAAGCCACTTGGGAGCGGGAAGATGAGCTCAAGGCACAATTTCCGGAATTGTTTTCCTAGAACCACCAATCTCGAGGACGAGATTTCTTTTAAGGGGGGTAGAGCTGTAACACCCCAAAAATCTTGTTAATACCCTAAATCATGTTAAGAGGGGAATTTAAAAATTTTTGGACGTGTTGCATGTTTTGCAACAATTTAAATTCAAACTGGAATTCAATTTAAATTCAATACAGAAAAGAAATAGAAAAATAAAAAAAGAAAACAGAAAAAAACCGGCTAGTGGGCCGAAACCCACCAGCCGGCCCAACCAGCACCTGCGCCAGCCCGCAGCCGCGCGCGCCTCTTCCTCCCACTGACAGGTGGGGCCCGCCAGCCTTCTTCTTCCTCGCGCCCGCGCCGGGACTCTCTCACCCGAATCGAAACCGATCGGGAATTCTCGCGTATTCCAGCCGAATTTCGATCGCGGGCGACGCAAACTCGATCTAAACCACCACGCCGCCCTCCCCCGTCTATAAAAACCCCGGCCTCGTTCTGTTTTTCCCACACGATCCGCCGATTTTACTCCGGTGAGAAACCGAGCCCCTCCGGCGAATTCTGGCCGATCTACGCTCGGAAAATCCGATCTAACTCGCTGGTCTTGATCCACCGCCTCCGGGGAACCCTGCAGGTGCAGAAAACTCGGTGACTGGCGGTTCAAACACAGCGCCGACGAGCCTCGCCGTGGTTTCACTTTGGACCTCGTCGCCGACCGCCTTCCAGGACCTCCGAGCTCAAGAAAACCGCCGAGGTGAGATCCCCGACCTCCCCTCCACCGATCTATGCCATAAAATCACAGTTCTAGGAAGAATTCCCGAAGATCCGAAACTCTTCGGCGAGATCGCCGCCTCCCACCGCCGTGCGCCGCCGGGCAGCGCCGCCCGCGCTCGATCAGAGCGACGTGGCCGCTTGTGCGCCGTCTATTTTAAGTCGCACGATAGACTTTAAATCCCCGCGTACCGGTTCGACGTTATAATCTCAGCTGTCTGTTTTAAATCGGACGGTCCATGTCAGCCCCACGTTATAAAGACTGGAAATCTTACGTGCTACCCCCTAGGGTTCTCGGGAAATAAGAGCTAGCCCCGGAAACTTCTGATCTAGCCCCTGGAACTTCAGAAAATCATGTAAATTCAATTAAAAATCAGTTTTAGCCCCTGGACTTAATAAAAATTAGGAAAAACTCCTCTGTTATGTATAGCTAGACCCCTGAAAATTGTTAAAATAATATTATAGACCCTGTAGTGGGGTGATTTTACCTTTTTAGCCCTGTTTATTATTTAATTTAGGAAATTGAACATGTGGCTAGTGTTTAAAATTTAAAAAGTGGGACAAACATATTGTCAAAATTAAATTAAAAACTTTCTCAGTATTTAGAAAACTTTGGAGTGAGATAAAAATATATTTTGGGCTGAAATGAATCTGTTTAATTTATTATTCACATATAGGGACACATTTTTAAGTAAAGAATAGTTCTGGAAAATAGGGAAAATAATTGTAAAAAAGTTTACATCAGAGGAAAAGGTCAAAAATATATTAGTAAATATTTTAGATCAGAACCTATTCTGTTTAGATGATGTGTCTTGTTATTTTCATAATAAAGTTCACATTTAGGCATAGGAAATAAATCTAAAAATATAGCAACTAGTAAATGATAAATGGAGTTCTAAAATCCAAAGAATTCAGTTTAGGGTTGGTAGAAATTCTAAAGACACATATGGAGAAGGAAAATACCTTTAATGCATACTTGGTAGCTAAAAGGTGTAGTAATTGAATATAAGGAATTTATTTAAATTGGAAACTCATATATATAGTATGTAAGTATAAATGTGAACACAAAAGTAGGAATCATATACACATGATTAAAAGTGCATGCAAGCCACAAATCAACACACATAGAGTAACCACAACACATATAATGGTGAATGACTTTCATAAATATGAATGTGTGGTTTGTATGAAGTGGAAGTGTGAACTATGTCTTATGGATTGTTGTTTTTCTTTTGCTATGTGTGATGGTATGATGTAGAACCTGCTCAAGAGCAAGTTATTCCTTTCCAAGATCAGGACTACCCATTTCAAGAGCAGCAGGAAGGAGGCAAGTGTCCTTGACCACTTTGATCCTATACTAGGATGTTTAGATAGAATTATTGCATTGTCAAGTTAAATATGAAACCCATGCTAGGAAGTTTCCCTAGAATTTTATTACCTTGTTTCCTTGTAGCTTGGGTTGGGATTTATTTTATCATGTCATTTATTATTATGCATATGCTTAGCCATGCTTAGAATGGGATATTTGGGATATGAGATCATCAGTTTATTTTACCATACTCTTGAATGAGATATTGTGAGTTATGTAGAGGTAGGGATCAAGGCAAGTTGGATGTTTTGGTTGTGTGCTGGGTGCACGAGACTTGGGTTTGTGTTTAGTACTTGCCTGGATCCTAAGGACCGGTTCATGGAGCATGTAACCTGGCTTTACCGTGCCAACCACATGCTGAGATGGGGCAGCTTGGCCAATTAATTAGGTGTATTTCCGGCGTAGTATGGGTGTGTTGGATGGTGCAGGGAGTAGGTGTCAGCTGGACTACCACATGAACCGCAAGGCTCAAGAGGGGGCCACTGCAGCGGGGTTGGAGCCTCTTGTATGCTGTTAGGGGTGAAACCTCAGTGGGCCCACGCTCGTCGGGAATCCCTTTGTAAAGGCTTCGTAGTGATCTCCTGGCTACACACCTGGAAAGTGTGAATGTGGTTCGTAGCCACTGGCATAATGGAGGTTCTTTTAGTCCACCCGGCAACGGGGGATGAAATCACTACATGTGGGTACAGTGGTACAAACTCTGCAGAGTCAAAACTGTCATGACAGCCGTGCCCACGGTCTAGAGCGGCTTGGACTTATTCATGATTAGAGGATTGATGGTTTTGGAAGTTGTGGATGTTAAGCGGGGAGCTTAACATTGGAAATGATGTTATGGTTATTTGATTATGATGATGGGATGGGAGATTGGGACCATTTCACCTGTGTAGTAACGTAGGTGCTTAATAAGCTAAGGTGATAGGTATTAATTGCGTAGTGCTTTAACCATGAGTTCAACCTCCCCTTGTTATAGCCATGCATGACATAACTTTCCCACACTTGCTGAGTACCATCGGTACTCAACCTTGCATATTTATTGGTTTATATTGCTGCTCAGGTCAAGATAATGAGGTGGTGTATAATGACCAAGACTTTGACCCGAAGAAGGTTTCTAGGTTCATGGAGACCCCCGGGCAACGCCTGTGACGGAGCCCTCAAGAATAATATTCCGCTGCTAGTTTATTTACTTGTGATGAACTTTTTATTGTCCAACGAGACATTTGCTATGTAAGACTTATTTATATTCGACACCTGGCTTGTAATAAATGATGCTTCACTATTTGTCATCACATGTATGAGAAAATGATCCTGGCATACATGTGATATTCACTCGGTTGTTCTTCGGAAAAACCGGGTGTGACATTGATCCAAGACAAACTAGCCTCTAGGAGCTCGGGAGGTGGATCCCAAGCTATGAAACAAAGTCTTGGCAAATGTTCAGAAGATGTCAGACCTGGCACGGGTCCAAGCAAAGCCGAGAAACTCAACATCAACCTAAGTCTCTCTAGCAAACGTTCTCGGCTGGTATCTCAAGAAGGAAGGATCATTGTGGGGCCAGGCATCACACCAGCTCCCAACACGAATTATCAAGGCCGTTTGAACATGAATAAGCCAAGACATCAATCGGCCAACCTAAGACAGCTCCACAACGACTTAGCAGATGGGACATGAAGCGATAAGGGATGAAACAAGATCAAATCAAAATAGTGGCTCTAGGAACGAAGCCAGAACTCCAACGGTCTCCCACAAGGCTCAACAAGACGAAAAGAGACGTGTACAAAGGTTGAGGGCTCTAGAACTTGCTTAGAAGACAAAGGAGGAGTAGAGGGACCGTTGGTTCAACCAAGCACGACCAATGATCACCAGGAACACTTGAAAAGAGAAGAGAATTGCTCGGGAAGCAGCTGAAGATGATGAGAACAAAGAAAACCCCACGGGCAAGGATGAAAACCAAGTTGAGGTAAAAATGGTGTTCCATTTGGCTTCTAAGTTTTGCCTTCTGGATGCTGAGGTGGTTGAGCTCGATCTAGGAGCAAAGAATGTGGTTTCTGAGAAACCAAAAAAGCTCGGCCAACACATGAAACCATTGTACATCTGTGGACATGTCAATGGAACACCGATAGGAAGAATGTTGGTTGATTGAGGAGCACGCGTTAACATCATGCCAATATCCATGTTTGAGAAGCTTGGATACTCAGAGAGCGACCTCATCAAAACCAACACGACCTTGAGTGTTTTTGCTAGAGATCCAACCGAAGATAAAGGGATATTATCTGTGAAACTCACAGTTGGAACCAAGACACTCCCCACGGTATTCTTCGTCGTCAACGTAAGGAGTCGGTACAATCTGCTCCTTGGGCAAGATTGGATCCATGCCAATGGTTGTGTACCATCCACACTTCACCAATGTTTGGTCCAGTGGGTTGGCGACGAGATAGAGGTGGTTGAGGCTGATAATTTGGCTTGTGTAGTAATGGTCGAGTCATCTAATCTTCAACACAAGGACATTAGGTGTCTCACAGGTCGGGACTTAACCGACTATGACTTTGTGAGCTAAAGAAGGGACGGGTTTATACCCGTTTGTGTAAAGCCGACTAATTTCACTCGGCTCAGTAATGTAACTTGAAAATTCAAGGAAAACGAGGTTATTTAACTTGGCCCTCGGAGGTAAACGAGTGATATTGTTTAGATAGAAACGATATGGGCGAGTTAGTGGAGGACTTCGATGACTTAGGGAAGCTTGGGCAGGGCTTTTCGTCAGTGGATGAGTTAGAGGAGATCAAGCTCAGGGGTGGATCGGCACACTGGCCAACCTTCATTAACAAAAATTTGTAACCTTCTCAGAAACAAGAGGTAAGACATTTACTTAACAAGTTTATAGATTGCTTTGCATGGGAATACACCGAGATGCCAGGTCTTAGTCGGTAACTCATGGAACACAAGCTACCGATCAAGCTAGGTTTCAGGCCTCACAAGCAACCGTTTAGGCGATTCAACCCGGCTATCCATGACAAGATTAAGTAATAAGTGAACCCTCTACTCCAAGCTACGTTCATTCGGCCCAGCAGGTATGTCGAATGGTTGTCCAATATAGTTCTGGTAGAGAAGAAGAACACGAGAAAATTGAGGATTTTCATAGACTTCCTGGACTTAAACCGAGCAACACTGAAGGATGAGTATCCAATGCCTATCGCCGAGGTATTGATCAATAATGCTTCAGGGCATAAAGTGATTAGTTTCTTGGAGGGTAACTCTGGATATAATCAGATTTTCATGTCTAAGGAAGACACGTCGAAGACAACGTTTTGTTGCCCTGGGTTTTTGGTTTGTTTGAGTGGGTTGTCATGACCTTTGGGTTGAAGAACACTGGGGCAACATATCAAAGAGCCATGAATCTGATCTTCAACGACATGTTGGGGGACATTCTTGAGGTGTAAATTGATGATCTCGTGGTAAAGTTGGGTGAGTTTTAAGACCATATAGACAACTTAAGGAGGTCTTTTGAGAGGATGAAGAAGTATGGTGTTAATATGAACCCTCTCAAATGTGCATTTGGCGTGTCGTTTGGATGCTTTTTGGTTTTTATCGTGCATGAACATGGCATAGAGGTTGATCCCAAGAAAATTAAAGCCATCAAGAGGATAGGAGAGCCGACATGTAAGAAAGATGTACAAAGCTTGTTGGGAAAGGTCATTTACCTTAGGAGGTTCATTGCTAACTTGGTTGGGAAGATTGGAACCTTCATGCCACTCTTGAAACTCAAACACAAGCAGGAGTTTACTTGGGGGCGGAACAGAAGGAGACTTTTGAGAAGATAAAAGAATACTTGATGAAGCCACCACTTATGCGTGCACTAT
Source organism: Neostapfia colusana (assembly GCA_030760725.1). NCBI lineage: Eukaryota > Viridiplantae > Streptophyta > Magnoliopsida > Poales > Poaceae > Neostapfia > Neostapfia colusana. The sequence continues at coordinate 2,636,034 of JASWHV010000019.1, read as the reverse complement.
AGATAAGGAACCCGTTCTGGCTCTACATAGCTGCACAAAGCCAAGTTATTGGGGCTGTGTTAACTCAAGAAGTCTCCTAGATGCCGAAACCAGGTACACGTTCGTTGAGAAACATTGTTTGTCTTTGTATTTTGCGCGTTCCAAGCTTCAACACTATCTCCTTCCCAATACATGCTTCGTGACATGTCAACATGACATCATCAAGCACATGTTGCAACAATCAATTTTGAGCGGTAGGATAGGTAAGTGAGTGTACTAATTGGTGGAGTATGATCTGGTGTTGGAGCCTCTCCGGAGCATGAAGGGCCAGGTCGTGGCAGATTTCATCGTGGAACACGATGTATAACTCGAAGAAGAGTGCATGGTTGAGGTACGTCCTTGCTTTTTGATGGATCGGTTTGCAACAAGGGTCAAGGAGTTGGGTATTGAATGTAGCCTATAGGGGGGTGAATAGGCTTTTCGACGCTTTGTTAATCCCTGAAACACTTAGTAGGTTTATCAAATACAGGGAAATTGGACTAGTCCGGTAGAGTGCGGACTAGTCCGTTTTCTACTCAGAGAAAAATCGGACTAGTCCGGTACTGTGCGGACTAGTCTGGTATGCGTGGACTAGAGAGATCAGGATTGATCAATATTTTCACTTCTAGTACCCTATGCAGCGGAAATTAATTGATAAGCTAGATGTATTACAACAGTGAAACAATGAATGACAGAGATCAACTTTGATTTCAATGCTTCAACGTGAATTTCACAAGATTAATTAAACACTTGAATATGATGAACAATAAATGAACACGAGTAGGAGACAAGATTTTATCCCGAGGTTCGATTCCACGAAGGAAATCTACGTCCCCGTTGAGGAGTCCACTAAGGACCGGGTCTTCATCAACCCTACCCTCGTCGAATCGCCACGGAGGCCGACTCTCTTCCACTAATCACAAAGGGCAAATAAATCGTTCAAGGGGCCTTCTCACAAGTTGAGGGCTCCCCAAGAATTACAATGAATGAACACAGCCAAACACACTCAAAAGATGAGCAATAAACGAACAAGAGTGTGCGAGAGATCAAACCCAAGAGCTCCAGATGTGTAGAACAAGTCTCTCCTTTGATCAATTGCTAATCCCCAAAGATTTGATCCTTTTTGGGTTAGAATGTGTGGAGAGATGTGAATATTGGGCTCTTGGGAGGTGTGACGGCGCAAGGGGTCTGTAACACCCCAAATTTTGATTCAAAACCCTAAACCATGTTCAGAGGGGAATTTAAAAATTTTTGGATGTGTTGCATGTTTTGCAAAAATTCAAATTCAAACTGGAATTCAAATTAGACTCAAAACAGAAAAGAAATGGAAAAAGAAAAAAAGAGAAAACGGGAAAAACAGGCCAGTGGGCCGAAACCCGCCAGCCGGCCCAATTTCCCCCGCGCCAGCCCGCAGCCGCGCGCCCGCGCTATCTTTCACAGACAGGTGGGACCCACCTGTCATCCCTAACCCGAGCGTCTGCGGCCCGGACTTTTCCCCCCCCCGCGCGCGCGCGATCTTAACCGATTGAAAACCGTGTCCCTCAGCCCGAATTCCGGTCCCAGAAGAATCAAACTCGATCACAACCGACCCACCGCCCTCCCCCGGCTATAAAAACCCCAGCCCCGATCGGTTTTTCTCACGCGATCGCCGATTTTCACTCCGGTGAGCACCGAGACTTCGCCGGTGAATTCTGGCCGATATAAGCTCGGAAACTCTGATCTAACTCGCTGGTCTTGATCCACCGCCTCCGGGGAACTTTGCAGGTGCAGAAAACCCGAAGACTTACGGTGTAAACCCAGCGCCGACGAGCTTCGCCGTGGTTTTGCCTCGGACCTCGCCGCCGATCACTTTCCAGGACCCCCGAGCTCGAGAAAACCCCCGAGGTGAGATCCCTGACCTCCCCTCTACCGATCTATGCCATAAGATCACAGTTCTAGGCAGAATTCTCGAGGATCCGAAACTTTCCGGCGAGATCGCCGCTTCCCGCCGCCGTGCGCCGCCGGCAGCGCCGCCCACGCTCGATCAGAGCGACGTGGCCGCTTGTGCGCCGTTTATTTTAAATCGCACGGTAGACTTTAAAACCCCGCGTACCGGTTCGATGTTATAATCTCAGCCGTCGGTTTAAAATCAGACGGTCCACGTCAGCCCCGCGTTATAAAGACTGGAATTCTTACGTGCTACCCCCTGGGGTTCTCGGGAAATAAGAGCTAGCCCCGGAAACTTCTGATCTAGCCCCTGGAACTCCAGAAAATCATGTAAATTCATTTAAAAATCAGTTTTAGCCCCTGGACTTAATAAAAATTAGGAAAAACACCTCTGATAAGTGTAGCTAGACCCCTGGAAATTATGAAAATAATATTATAGACCCTGTAATGAGGTGAGTTCTTTATTTTAGTTCTGTTTAGTATTTAATTTAGAAAATAGAATATGTAACTAGTGTTTAAAAATTAAAATGTGGGACAAACATGATTGTCAAAATTAATTAAAAACTTTCTCAGTACTTATAAAACCTTGGAGTAAGATAAAACTATATTTTGGGCTGAAATGAATCTGTTTCATTTATTATTCACATTTAATTGTATAGGGACATATTTTTAAGTAAAGAATAGCTATAGAAAAATAGGGAAAATAATTATGAAATAGTTTACATCAGAGGCCAAGGTCAAAATATGTTATTAAATTATTGAGGACCAAAACCTATACTGTTTAGATGATGTGTATTACTAATTTCATAATAAAATACACAATTATGCATATGAATATAAATCTGAAAATATAGCAACTAGTAAATGATAAATGGAGTTTTTAAAATCCAAAGAGTTCAGTTTAGGGTTGATAGAAATTATGAAAGCACATATGGAGAAGAAAAATACTTTTCATACATACTTGGTAGTTTAATATAAGGAATTTATTTAAAACTGAAACACATATATATATATATAAATATAGTATGTAAGTATAAATATGAACACCAAAGTAGGAATCATACACATATAAATAAAAGTGTATGCAAGCCACAGATCAACACACAAAGTAACCACAACACATATAATGGTGAATGAATTTCATAAATATGAATGTGTGGTTTGTATGAAGTAAGAAGTGTGAACTATGTCTTATGATTGTTGTTTTTCTTTTGCTATGTGTGATGGTATGAAGTAGAACCTGTTCAAGAGCAAGTTATTCCTTTCCAAGATCAGGACTACCCATTTCAAGAGCAGCAAGAAGGAGGCAAGTGTCCTTGACCACTTTGATCCTATGCTAGGATGTGTAGATAGAATTATTTGCATTGTCAAATGAAATATGAAACCCATGCTAGGAAAGTTTCCCTAGAATTGCATTACCTTGTTTCCTTGTAGCTTGGGTTGGGATTTATTTTACCATGTCATTTATTTCCATGCATATGCTTAGCCATGCTTAGAATGGGATATTTGGGACATGAGATCATCAGTTTATATTACCATACTCTTGAATGAGACATTATGAGTTATGTAGAGGTAGAGATCAAGGCAAGTTGGATGTTTTGGTTGTGTGCTGGGTGCACGAGACTTGGGTTTGTGTTTAGTACTTGCCTGGATCCTAAGGACCGGTTCATGGAGCATGTAACCCGGCTTTACAGTGCCAACCACATGCTGAGATGGGGCAGCTTGGCCAATTAATTAGGTGTATCCCCGGCGTAGTATGGGTGTGTTGGATGGTGCGGGGAGTAGGTGTCAGCTGGACTACCATATGAACCGCAAGGCTCAAGAGGGGGCCACTGCAGCGGGGTTGGAGCCTCTTGTATGCTGTTAGGGGTGAAACCTCAGTGGGCCCACGCTCGTCGGGAATCCCTTTGTAAAGGCTTCGTAGTGATCTCCTGGCTGCACACCTGGGAAGTGTGAATGTGGTTCGTAGCCACTGGCATAATGGAGGTTCTTTTAGTCCACCCGGCAACGGGGGATGAAATCACTACATGTGGGTACAGTGGTACAAACTCTGCAGAGTCAAAACTGTCTTGACAGCCGTGCTCACGGTTAAGAGCGGCCTGGACTTATTCATGATTAGAGGATTGATGGTTTTGGAAGTTAAGCGGGGAGCTTAACATTGGAAATGATGTTATGGTTATTGGATTATGATGATGGGATGGGAGATTGGGACCATTTCACCTGTGTAGTAATGTAGGTGCTTAATAAGCTAAGGTGATAGGTATTAATTGCGTAGTGCTTTAACCATGAGTTCAACCTCTCCTTGTTCTAGCCATGCATGATATAATTTTCCCACACTTGCTGAGTACCATTGGTACTCAACCTTGCATATTTGTTGGTTTATATTGCTGCTCAGGTCAAGATAATGAGGTGGTGTATAATGACCAAGATTTTGGACCCGAGGAAGGTTTTTAGGTTCATGAAGACCCCCGGCCAACGCCTGTGATGGAGCCCTAAAGAATAATATTTCGCTGCTAGTTTATTTACTTGTGATGAACTTATTAATTGTCCATCGAGACATTTACTATGTAAGACTTACTTATATTCGATACCTGGCTTGTAATAAATGATGCTTCACTATTTGTCATCACATGTATGAGAAAATGATCCTGGCATACATGTGATATTCACTTGGTTGTTCTTCGGAAAAACCGGGTGTGACAGAGGTGGTATCAGAGCCAAGGTTGCCCGTAGGAACGTGGACCTAGGTAGAAATGGACATATTTAAGGGCCCTATTTTCTTAAAAACTATTTTCCAAGGTGTGGGTGGAAAAGTGTTATTAAAGGAGTCATTTTCTTCATCTTACCCCAACTTTCATTCAAAATAGGATTTTTGTTTGAGAATTTATCTAACCTAATTTTAAATTCTTTTGTTTTTAGATGGTTCGCATGATTCGCACCGCTCGTAAGTCCACAGGAGGGAGAGTTCCCGTAGTTGCCCTTGCCGAAAGAGAGGAGAGTCGTCCAGTGACGTACCTTTCCTACGGATTGGCAGTAGGAGATTTGTTGCGCCGTCTTCGACGTATGCTCGAAGCCGCCGGCAATACGGGCAAGCTAATCATCCACTATAACTCCACCAGGACCATCCGTGAGAAGAGGGAAGAATGGAGTTCGGAGATGAGGATTATACACGAGAATCAGCTGCTTAAGATTCACCACTCTCCAGCTTGTCGAGCAACATAAGTTGACGCGGAGAAAGATGTCACCTGGGAGGCCATCACCTGCCAGAGTCACATCTATCGTCGCCACTTGGACAAAACTGAGTACATGTATGTCCTCCAACGTGAGAGTGGTACCACGGAGTACAAGTACCCACCGGTGCAGCAAGGGACTTCCCATGAGCACATGGACTTGTGCTTGGAGGATGCTGCTATGCTCAGCACTCGACTGCAGGAGTGTCAACAAGAGCTTCAGGATGTCCGAGACACCCTGAAGGAAACGGAGGAGTTGCCAGGTATGCCTCCCGACCGTGACGTGGAATTCGCAATTGAGCTAGTACCGGGAACAGCCCCGATATACAAGAGACCTTATCGAATGGACTCCAAGCAGCTAGAAGAGCTCAAGGATCATTTGAGAGAATTGACGGAGAAGGGGTATATTCGCCCTAGTTCCTCACCATGGGGAGCTCCAGTGATATTTGTGCCCAAGAAAGATGGAACCCAAAGGTTATGCGTGGATTACCGTGCCTTGAATGAGGTAACCATCAAGAACAAGTACCCATTGCCTCGCATTGAAGACTTGTTTGATCAGTTGAGGGGAGCTTGTGTGTTCTCGAAAATTGATCCCAGGTCGGGATACCACCAACTCAAGATAAGGCAATCTGATATTCCCAAGACAGCTTTCGTATCTCGGTATGGACTGTATGAATACACTGTCATGCCTTTCGTGCTAACCAATGCCCCGACATATTTCATGTACCTCATGAACAAGGTATTCATGGAATATCTGGACAAATTTGTGGTGGTTTTCATAGATGATATTCTCGTCTTCTCCAAATATGAAGAATAACATGAGAAACATCTAAGGTTGGTGTTACAGAGGCTGAGAGAACACCAACTATATGCCAAGTTGAGCAAGTGTGAGTTTTGGATGAAGAGAGTTCCCTTTTTAGGACATATAATCTCGGAGGGAGGAATCTTCGTAGATCCCGCCAAAATCGAGGATATCCAGAAGTGGAAGACCCCTGAAAATGTCGGGGAAGTTCGAAGCTTTTTGGGATTGGCTGGATACTATCGACGGTTTATTGAGGGATTCTCCAAGATCTCGAGACCTCTCACCAAACTGTTGGAAAAGGGAATCACATTCACCTGGACGCCACAGTGCGATACGAGCTTTCAGGAGCTAAAGAAGAGATTGACAACAGCCCCAGTGTTGGTTATGCCAGATATGCAGAAGAATTTCACAGTGTACTGCGATGCCTCTGGAAATGGGTTGGGATGTGTTCTCATGCAAGAAGGACATGTCGTGGCATATGCATCCCGGCAGCTTCGGAAGCACGAGAAGAACTATCCTACACATGATCTAGAACTAGCTGCGGTGGTACACGCGTTGAAAATTTGGCGACACTATTTGATGGGGAAGAGGACAGAGATATATACGGATCATAAGAGTTTGAAGTATATATTCACATAGCCAGATCTCAACCTCAGACAAAGGAGATGGTTAGAGCTAATCAATGACTTTGATGTGGGCATCAACTATCATCCCGGGAAAGCAAACTTCGTGGCCGATGCTTTGAGTCGGAAAGTGCAGGTCAATAAGTTGAGCTTGAAGGACATGCCCGCAGAATTGAAGGACGAGGTTATAAGACTCAATCTATGTCTAGTAAATAGTGGTGAAGCCATCGCCATGGAAGTGGACTCCACACTCGAGCAAGACATACGCGAGGGCCAAAAGAATGATGAGAAGATACAAGAGATCAGACAGCTCATTAAGGAAAATAAAGCTCCTGGTTTTAGAGAGGATGAACAGGGAACGGTGTGGCACGGGAAAAGGATCTGTGTGCCAGAAGTAAAGGAGATCCGTGAATTAATTTTGAAGGAGGCTCACGATTCTGACTATTCCATTCATCATGGGAGTACGAAGATGTACCAGGACCTCAAGAGCAGGTATTGGTGGTATGGCATGAAGCGAGATGTCGCGGAACATGTTGCCCTATGTGACACATGTCAGTTGGTGAAAGCAGAACATCAACGACCCGCGGGATTATTGCAACCACTCAAAGTGCCTGAATGGAAGTGGGAAGAAATCAGCATGGATTTTGTCGTGGGATTGCCTAGGACCCAATCCGGGTATGATTCAATATGGGTCATTATTGATCGGCTAACCAAGGTAGCTCATTTCATTCCTGTGAAAGAAAGCTACAGCGGATCCAAATTGGCAGAGTTGTACATGTCAAGGATCGTGTGTTACCATGGAGTGCCAAAGAAGATTGTGTCGGATCGAGGGACACTGTTCACCTCAAGGTTCTGGCAGAAGTTGCATGAAACCATGGGAACCCATCTGAACTTTAGTTCTGCCTATCATCCCCAAACTGACGGGCAGACGGAGAGAACCAATCAGATCCTTGAAGATATGTTAAGGGCATGTGCACTCAAAAACAATAGGAGTTGGGACAAGAACTTACCGTATGCGGAGTTTTCCTATAACAACAGCTATCAAGCTAGTATGAAAATGTCACCGTTTGAAGCTTTGTATGGAAGGAAGTGCAGAACTCCCCTATTTTGGAACCAAACAGGAGAAAGTAAAGTGTTTGGTCCAGAAGTGCTACAAGAAGCCGAGGCGAAGGTGAGGGAGATTCGCAACAACTTGAGGATAGCACAAACACGCCAGAAGAGTTATGCTGATGTACGAAGAAGAGAGCTCGTTTTCAACGTGGGAGACTATGTTTATCTCAAGGTGTCCCCTATCAGAGGACTTCATCGGTTCAAGGTGAAAGGGAAGTTGTCACCTCGATACATCGGACCCTTTCAAGTGTTGGAAAGAAAAGGCGAAGTGGCGTACCAAATAGAGTTACCGGTTCATCTATTGGATGTACACGATGTATTCCATGTGTCACAACTCAAGAAATGTCTGAGGACGCCTGAAGAGGTGTTACCCATGAATGAAGTGGATGTAGCTGAGGATTTGTCTTATGCCGAGCAACCATACAAGATTTTGGAGACGATGGAACGCCTCACCAGAAACAAGAGAATCCGGATGTGCAAGGTGCAGTGGAAGCATCACTCAGAAGAGGAAGCCACCTGGGAACGGGAAGATGAGCTCAAGGCACAATTTCCGGAATTGTTTTCTTAGAAACACCAATCTCGAGGACGAGATTTCTTTTAAGGGGGGTAGAGTTGTAACACCCCAAATTTTGATTCAAAACCCTAAACCATGTTCAGAGGGGAATTTAAAAATTTTTGGACGTGTTGCATGTTTTGCAAAAATTCAAATTCAAACTGGAATTCAAATTAGACTCAAAACAGAAAAGAAATGGAAAAAGAAAAAAAAGAGAAAACGGGAAAAACAGGCCAGTGGGCCGAAACCCGCCAGCCGGCCCAATTTCCCCCGCGCCAGCCCGCAGCCGCGCGCCCGCGCTATCTTTCACAGACAGGTGGGACCCACCTGTCATCCCTAACCCGAGCGTCTGCGGCCCGGACTTTTCCCCCCCGCGCGCGCGCGATCTTAACCGATTGAAAACTGCGTCCCTCAGCCCGAATTCCGGTCCCAGAAGAATCAAACTCGATCACAACCGACCCACCGCCCTCCCCCGGCTATAAAAACCCCAGCCCCGATCGGTTTTCTCACGCGATCGCCGATTTTCACTCCGGTGAGCACCGAGACTTCGCCGGTGAATTCTGGCCGATATAAGCTCGGAAACTCTGATCTAACTCGCTGGTCTTGATCCACCGCCTCCGGGAACTTTGCAGGTGCAGAAAACCCGAAGACTTACGGTGTAAACCCAGCGCCGACGAGCTTCGCCGTGGTTTTGCCTCGGACCTCGCCGCCGATCACTTTCCAGGACCCCCGAGCTCGAGAAAACCCCCGAGTTGAGATCCCTGACCTCCCCTCTACCGATCTATGCCATAAGATCACAGTTCTAGGCAGAATTCTCGAGGATCCGAAACTTTCCGGCGAGATCGCCGCTTCCCGCCGCCGTGCGCCGCCGGCAGCGCCGCCCGCGCTCGATCAGAGCGACGTGGCCGCTTGTGCGCCGTTTATTTTAAATCGCACGGTAGACTTTAAAACCCCGCGTACCGGTTCGATGTTATAATCTCAGCCGTCGGTTTAAAATCAGACGGTCCACGTCAGCCCCGCGTTATAAAGACTGGAATTCTTACGTGCTACCCCCTGGGGTTCTCGGGAAATAAGAGCTAGCCCCGGAAACTTCTGATCTAGCCCCTGGAACTCCAGAAAATCATGTAAATTCATTTAAAAATCAGTTTTAGCCCCTGGACTTAATAAAAATTAGGAAAAACACCTCTGATAAGTGTAGCTAGACCCCTGGAAATTATGAAAATAATATTATAGACCCTGTAATGAGGTGAGTTCTTTATTTTAGTTCTGTTTAGTATTTAATTTAGAAAATAGAATATGTAACTAGTGTTTAAAAATTAAAATGTGGGACAAACATGATTGTCAAAATTAATTAAAAACTTTCTCAGTACTTAGAAAACCTTGGAGTAAGATAAAACTATATTTTGGGCTGAAATGAATCTGTTTCATTTATTATTCACATTTAATTGTATAGGGACATATTTTTAAGTAAAGAATAGCTATAGAAAAATAGGGAAAATAATTATGAAATAGTTTACATCAGAGGCCAAGGTCAAAATATGTTATTAAATTATTCAGGACCAAAACCTATACTGTTTAGATGATGTGTATTACTAATTTCATAATAAAATACACAATTATGCATAGGAATATAAATCTGAAAATATAGCAACTAGTAAATGATAAATGGAGTTTTTAAAATCCAAAGAGTTCAGTTTAGGGTTGATAGAAATTATGAAGGCACATATGGAGAAGAAAAATACTTTTCATACATACTTGGTAGTTTAATATAAGGAATTTATTTAAAACTGAAACACATATATATATATATATAAATATAGTATGTAAGTATAAATATGAACACCAAAGTAGGAATCATACACATATAAATAAAAGTGTATGCAAGCCACAGATCAACACACAAAGTAACCACAACACATATAATGGTGAATGAATTTCATAAATATGAATGTGTGGTTTGTATGAAGTAAGAAGTGTGAACTATGTCTTATGATTGTTGTTTTTCTTTTGCTATGTGTGATGGTATGAAGTAGAACCTGTTCAAGAGCAAGTTATTCCTTTCCAAGATCAGGACTACCCATTTCAAGAGCAGCAAGAAGGAGGCAAGTGTCCTTGACCACTTTGATCCTATGCTAGGATGTGTAGATAGAATTATTTGCATTGTCAAATGAAATATGAAACCCATGCTAGGAAAGTTTCCCTAGAATTGCATTACCTTGTTTCCTTGTAGCTTGGGTTGGGATTTATTTTACCATGTCATTTATTTCCATGCATATGCTTAGCCATGCTTAGAATGGGATATTTGGGACATGAGATCATCAGTTTATATTACCATACTCTTGAATGAGACATTGTGAGTTATGTAGAGGTAGAGATCAAGGCAAGTTGGATGTTTTGGTTGTGTGCTGGGTGCACGAGACTTGGGTTTGTGTTTAGTGCTTGCCTGGATCCTAAGGACCGGTTCATGGAGCATGTAACCCGGCTTTACAGTGCCAACCACATGCTGAGATGGGGCAGCTTGGCCAATTAATTAGGTGTATCCCCGGCGTAGTATGGGTGTGTTGGATGGTGCGGGGAGTAGGTGTCAGCTGGACTACCATATGAACCGCAAGGCTCAAGAGGGGGCCACTGCAGCGGGGTTGGAGCCTCTTGTATGCTGTTAGGGGTGAAACCTCAGTGGGCCCACGCTCGTCGGGAATCCCTTTGTAAAGGCTTCGTAGTGATCTCCTGGCTGCACACCTGGGAAGTGTGAATGTGGTTCGTAGCCACTGGCATAATGGAGGTTCTTTTAGTCCACCCGGCAACGGGGGATGAAATCACTACATGTGGGTACAGTGGTACAAACTCTGCAGAGTCAAAACTGTCTTGACAGCCGTGCTCACGGTTAAGAGCGGCCTGGACTTATTCATGATTAGAGGATTGATGGTTTTGGAAGTTAAGCGGGGAGCTTAACATTGGAAATGATGTTATGGTTATTGGATTATGATGATGGGATGGGAGATTGGGACCATTTCACCTGTGTAGTAATGTAGGTGCTTAATAAGCTAAGGTGATAGGTATTAATTGCGTAGTGCTTTAACCATGAGTTCAACCTCTCCTTGTTCTAGCCATGCATGATATAATTTTCCCACACTTGCTGAGTACCATTGGTACTCAACCTTGCATATTTGTTGGTTTATATTGCTGCTCAGGTCAAGATAATGAGGTGGTGTATAATGACCAAGATTTTGGACCCGAGGAAGGTTTTTAGGTTCATGAAGACCCCCGGGCAACGCCTGTGATGGAGCCCTAAAGAATAATATTCCGCTGCTAGTTTATTTACTTGTGATGAACTTATTAATTGTCCATCGAGACATTTACTATGTAAGACTTACTTATATTCGATACCTGGCTTGTAATAAATGATGCTTCACTATTTGTCATCACATGTATGAGAAAATGATCCTGGCATACATGTGATATTCACTTGGTTGTTCTTCGGAAAAACCGGGTGTGACAGGGTCGAAAAGTTATGGTGGTATGGCCGTACACCTCTTTTTATAATAGAGTTTCAGATGGTTACGTTAGGGTTTCCGATGTCCGGACTAGTCCGTTGTAGACTCCGGACTAGTCCGGTGTGCGGCGTGTGAAAAACCCTAAGTGTTGTGAGATACCGGACTAGTCCGTAAGAGTGCGGACTAGTCCGTTGTCTATCCAGAGACAAAATCGGACTAGTCCGGTCCATATCGGACTAGTCCGTTTTCTAGTCAGAAAGAAAATCGGACTAGTACGGTTGATATCGGACTAGTCCGCACATGTTGATTTTGTGCAGTTAGTGTGATTTCTTTCACTTGAGCTCTTGGGGTGTGTTTCTCGAACACACTCTATACTAAATAATCTAACCTTTTCAGCTCCTGAGCTCTTATCAATTTGAATCCTCCTTTCTTTTTTCGCTTTCTTCCTAATTTCTTTAAGAACCTGCGCTCATCTCAACAATTTTGTTAGTGTCTCATTTGTTTGTCATAAATCAACCAAAACCCACAAGGGATGCCTAGATTCACTTTCAATCTCCCCCTTTTTGGTGATTGATGACAACCAATTGAGATCACACAAATATAATAAGAAAAAATTCAGATTTTCATAAAGTGTGCACATATGAGTTTTGAGCAAAATAGGCAATGTAGACATAAGACATATGTGCACTCTTTATGGTGGGGTGCAAAACTACATGTGTGAGCAATAATTTTGATGTGAATATCATAATGAGCATAATCATAAAATCATCAAGAGTCTCAAGCCTACATAGCAGTTTTAAACATGCATCATTAATCAAAATCGTAACATAGTCATCATTTCACATTACATGTCCAAAAGCAGAATGATAGCATAAGTCTTACAAAAGTTCATTTCTTAAACTAGGACATAAAAAGAAGAGCCTACGACCTAAGACTCCCCCTCAATCTCTCCCCCTTTGGCATCAAGGCACCAAAAATGAGGAGAGAAGGGATCTACTTGTCGTCGCAGGCTCACTCCTCGCTGTCGGTCCTTTCTTCGTCTTCATCATCAGGCTGAGGAGGAGAAGGAGGACCACTCGTCGTGCCAAAGTAGGCACGCTCTGATGGAGAGAGAGGAGGAAGCTCTGTGAAGTCAGATGCAGAGTCCTCTGAGATGACTGGAGATCCAATGGGCTCAATCTCCAGTTTTTGGCATATTTCTTTGACATTGGCCTTCATGTATCTCAGTGTTCAGCAAGGCGTCAAAAGGCGCTCGCCTAGGCGCGCTTACGCGGTAGGCGGTGCCCCAACGCTGCGCCCCGCGGGTAGGCGGGGGCGAGGCGGAGGCCGCGCCTAGGCAGTGCGCGGCGCTCGCCCAGGCGGGCGGAGGCGCGAATGGAAAAGCACGGAGGCGGCAAGAAGTTTTGGCGCGAAAACGCACGCGCGCTCCCGCAGATCCCCCCCCCCACCCCGCGCTCCTGCCGGATTCGCCCCCCCCCCCCCCCCCCCGCGATTCCGTGCGCCACTCCACACCGCCCGCTACGCAGGCTCCAGCAACCTCCAACTACCTCAAGCAAGGTGAGCTGTCCGACGTGCCGCATCCTTCTCCTACGCCCTTCCACCGGATCCCACGTGCCGCTGCCGATTCCCACGCCCTTGGCAGCCAATCGAGCGCCCTCTCTTGCGCCGCTGCCGTCCTGCGCCGTAGCCCTCTCAGCCGCCGTCTACCTCTGCAACCAGAACTGGGAAGCAAGGTGCACCCTGACTTCCTCTGTTATAGCGGTCTTAGCTTCTTAGTTCTCCTTCCTCAGAGCAACTCCTTGCTCTATTTTATGCCTCTGTAATTAGATTAGGTCTTAAATGTCTCATAGTTTGTTATGGTTTTTTTTTACTTTGGATTGCTATGTACAGATTGGTGAATGTCTAATAGATTGGTCAATGTGAACTCTGAATGTCTGAAAGCCTCTGTTATCCGAATGGTTCTTGTTAATTTTGTGTATTCTTGTTCTGTTATATTATGAATTTATGGTACATGTTATGTTCTGTTTGATGCAGTTGAATATTTTAGTAAGGTTAAGTCAAAAACGCCTAGGCACCGCCTAATAACGCCTAGGCACGCCTAGGCTCTAGGCGGTGGATCACCGCCCGACTAGCGTCTAGCGCCTTGTGGAACCCTGATGTATCTCATTTCTTCTTTTCTTGCCTTGTTCATCTTATGAAGCTTCACCTCAGTTTTACGGCGAGAACTAAAGATAGCAGCCAAATACTTCATAATTCCACTAGAGGACCTTTTGTGTGGAGAGGCCCTAGTCTTGGACGAAGGCCTTGCATCTTCTTGAGCTCTCTCTAGATGTTCTTCAGGTGAGCTAGGTGAGGAAGAAGCTGGGAGAGAGGCTTGAGGAGGCTTCTAATGCCTTAGAGCAGTGTGCTCCCATCCTTCACAAACTCAATTCCTGTGACTTTTTCAATCATGAACATCAAGTATGGTGCATAGCCACAGGAACGGTTTGGTGTGCAGGATATGTTCACCATGTCATTCCAAATGTAATCGAAGATATCAAATCTTCTCCTCCTGCTGATTACTTTCATAAAGGTTCTCAAGTAACCTTGGACACTCTCGGCATCTCCATCCTTTGGAGCAATGGTCTTCCGGAGCACTCTATTGAGAACAATGAAGAAGGGCTTCATGTTCTTGGTTGAGGGAGGATTGAATGGGAGTCGAGTATCATAGAGGAATTCCATCTTGTCCTTCTCCATAACTCCAAGATTGTGAATCACAATCTCATCATTGCCGGTGTCCTCAAGGTGCAGCAGTCTGGCAAACTCAGTATAAGAAATTGTGTACTTGGATCCATGTGTCATCCAAGTCACTTTGTCTTCTCCATCGTGGGCAAAGTGGCAAGTTGCATAGAACTGGGCAATGCTCTCATCATTCTAGTTGTATCTAAAGGAGAGCAAGTCCTTGAGATCGTGTCCCTCTGCAGCCTCTATAACCTCCTCAAAGACTTCATAGCTCTTCCTTTCAAAATATGTCCAGTCGATCCATTGGTTGCGGACCATTGGAGTCTTCATTTGGAGGTACACCGAACTGTAGTAGTCCGAGTGAAAGTTACTCCAAAATCTCTTGCCTGCTGCCTTTTTGCCAGAGCTATAGGCGTCAACCTTCCTCAGGTTCCATGCCACATCACTCCCCTTGCCATTGAACTTCTGCTCCGAGGGATCCCTATTTCCCTGCCTTGGAGTTGTCATCTTAAGGGGACCAATCGGGCCGGAAGCAAGCCCCTTTCCCTTGCCCTTGGTTTGGCGTTGAGCCGCCGACCTAGAATCAACCATATTTTCTCTTGAAGCTGGTCTCTTGATTTTAACCTTTCGACGAACCCTAGGTGGGGTGAGCGAAGGCTCGGCAGCATGATTTTGTCTCTTTTTGGAGCAAGACTCCGAAAGATTAGACATCACATCTTGATCTTGATCCATCTCGGCTTCAAAGTCAGAGAGATTTTCATTCGATCCCGACATGATTTCTGACAAGGAAGATATAAAGGATATGAATAATCAAGGATGACAAGGGATTTCATTGAATTGACAAAAGCTAAAATTTTGATCAGGGCTTACCGGACTAGTCCGGTGTTCAGGGTCGGACTAGTCCGGAGTACCGGACTTGTCCTCCCTAATAACGGACTAGTCCGTTATGAGGCTGCTCAAGCCCTAACTTGTCAAAATTTGATGTTATTCAATGCAAATATGACCTAGGGTACATTGGATACATCAATAGAGCATGTATTGATTGGAGGAGCTAAGCTAATTGAGCAAAAACAAAGAAAATAAAAGGTTCTAGGGTTTGGAGAGAAGTTTACCAAATCCTTCAATTCGAGATGCTGAAGGAGTTCTTGATGCCGACTAGCCCGGGGTCTTTGATCCCTTTGCAGTGGAGATCAATTCCTATGGATATTTGGGTGGTTTTGATGGAGAAATCTCAAATCCGTCTTGGGAGCACTTGAGTGAGGAGAGAGAGCGTGGGAAGTGTTGTGAGGATGAAGAGGATTAGGTCTGAGCCGACCCTAGGGTAAGTCGAAATATCGGACTAGTTCGTGGTTGTACGGACTAGCGGACCAAGTGTGGACTAGTCTGCAAGTGCGGACTAGTCCGGGGTGACCACGGACTAGTCCATGGTCCCTTGTACAGAAAAGTACAAAACACTTATATATATGTATTCAATGGTTCCTAATAAGGAATAGGGGACAAAGACACACAGATATTCTTGATGAATATGATCAGTAAACATATAACAATCAAGCTATGACCATAATTCATCAAGATCAAGTAACTAACATAGTTTTTAGGAGAAAATAGAGAGAGATGATTTTTCAACACAATTAACCTGATTTTGAGGATGGCATACAGGTATGCAAGTTTTCAAGCCACGTTTCGAGCATCAAGGATATTTAGTTCATTTTGGAGCTCACAAAAGCGTTTTTCATCAAGTGGCTTGGTAAAGATATCGGCTAGTTGTTTTTCAGTGTTGACATGGGAAATGGCTATGTCTCCTTTCATTGAGTGATCTCTCAAAAAATGATGCCGGATATCTATGTGTTTTGTTCTAGAGTGCTCAACAGGGTTATGGGCAATTTTAATTGCACTCTCATTATCACAAAGGAGTGGAATACGGCTCATATTGTAACCGTAATCCCTTAGAGTTTGTCGCATCCAAAGGAGTTGTGCAGAACAACTCCCGGCTGCAACATACTCCGCTTCGGCCGTGGATAAGGAAATTGAATTTTGTTTCTTGGAGGACCAAGAAACTAATGATCTACCTAGGAATTGGTAAGTACCGGAAGTACTTTTTCTATCTACCTTGCATCCGGCATAAATCTGCATCGGAGTATCCAATGAGATTTAATGTTGAACCTTTTGCGATACCAAAGGCCTAGGTTGGGTGTATGAACTAAATATCTCAAGATCCTTTTAACGGCTGTCAAATGACATTCCTTAGGATTGGCTTGAAACCTTGCACACAAACATACACTCAACATGATATCAGGTCTAGATGCACATAAATAAAGTAAGGAGCCAATCATGCAACGATATATCTTTTGATCCACATTTGGTCCGTCTTCATTGAGATCCAAGTGTCCATTAGTCGCCATGGGAGTCTTTATGGGCTTTGCTTTGTCCATTCCAAACTTCTTGAGAATGTCTTGAGTGTACTTTGTTTGGCTTATGAATGTCCCGTCCTTTTATTGCTTCACTTGGAATCCCAAAAAGTACCTCAACTCTCCCATCATGGACATCTCGAATCTATCTGTCATAATCTTACTAAATTCTTGACAAAAAGATTTGTTAGTTGAACCAAATATAATGTCGTCAACATAGATTTGGCAAATGAAGAGATCATCATCAAAGTGTTTAGTGAACAAGGTGTAATCAGCTTTTCCAATCTTGAAGTCATTTTCAATCAAAAAAATCTCTAAGGCACTCATACCAAGCTCTAGGGGCTTGTTTGAGGCCATAGAGAGCCTTATGCAGTTTGAACACATAGTCGGGGTGCTCTTGATCTTCAAAACTGGGTGGTTGCTCCACGTACACCTCCTCCTTGATCTGTCTGTTGAGAAAGGCACTTCGACTTGTGAGTACCCTTTTGCCACAAGTCGTGCCTTGTTCCTTGTCACCACCCCATGTTCGTCTTGTTTGTTGCGGAAGACCCATTTAGTGCTGACGACGTTGGACTTGGGTCTTTCAACAAGCTCCCACACTTCATTCCTTTTGAAGTTGTTCAATTCTTATTGCATCGCCATCACCCAGTCCGGATCTTTTAATGCAATCCATAACCCTGTATGGTTCCAAAGAAGATACAAAAGACTACTGTTCACAAAAATTAGCTATGCGAGATCGAGTTATTACTCCCTTTCGGATGTCACCGATTATGTTGTCGACGGGGTGATCTCTTTGGATGCTTTGGTGTACCCTTGGATGTGGCATTTGTGGTCTTGAGTCTTCATTATCATCTTCTTCTCCCCTTGGATAGTTTCCCTCATTGATGTTTTGATCTTCTTAATTTTCTTGAGGTTGATCTTGTATGGAAGTACCCCCTTGATCATTTTCCTCCACATGTGGTTCATTTTCTTCATTCACATTTGAAGGTGGCACTTGTGGTCGAACACCGCCCAATTCCATTCTTCTCAATGCTTGACATGGAGCTTCTTCTTGATCTAGCACACATTGGTCAACTTGCTCTTCTTCAGAGCCGTTAGTTTCATCGAACACTATGTCACGTGCTACTTCAACAAGTCCGGAGGTTTTGTTGAAGACACGATGAGCGTAGGAGTTCGAATCATAGCCAAGTAAGAAACCTTCATCGGACTTTGAAGCAATCTTCAAAGCCCTTGGCTTTTGTTTAAAATATAACATTTTGAACCAAAAACTCGAAAATATGAAATATTCGGCTTGTTACCTGTGAGTAGTTCATATGAAGTTTTCTTGAGCAACCGATGAAGATATAGTCGGTTTATGGTGTCACAAGCGATGTTAACCGCTTCAGCCCAAAAGCTGTCCGAAGTCTTGTATTCATCGAGCATTGTCCTCGTCATCTCAATGAGAGTTTTGTTCTTCCTTTCGGCTACTCTGTTTTGTTGAGGAGTATATGGTGCTGAAAATTCGTACTTTATCCCTTCTTCGTCTAGATACTCCTCAACTTGGGTGTTCTTGAATTCTGTCCCATTGTCACATTGTATGTTCTTGATCTTCAATGAGAATTCATTTTGGGCACACTTGATGAACTTCTTGAGGGTTCCTTGAGTTTATGTCTTATCATGCAAAAAGAAAACCCACGTGAAGCGTGAAAAATCATCAACAATGACTAGACCGTATTTATTATCGCCGATGCTTATGTAAGCAATTTGACCAAATAGATCCATGTGGAGGAGCTCAAGCGGTCTTGTTGTAGTCATGACATTCTTCGTAGGATGGGATGCTCCTACTTGCTTCCCTGCTTGGCACGCTCTACACGGCCTGCCTTTCTCAAAAACAACACCCTTTAAACCTCTGATGTGATCACCTTTGAGGAGTTTTTGAAGATTTGTCATACCAACATGTGCTAGCCGTCTATGCCACAGCCAACCCATGTTGGTCTTTGCAATCAAGCATGTGTCAAGTTTGGCTTTATCTTTGTTGAAGTCAACTAGATAAAGTTTTCCCTTCAACACATCCTTGAATGAAATTGAGTTATCACTCCTTCTAAAGACAATCACATCCTAATTAGTGAATAAGCAATTATAACCCTTGTCACATAATTGAGATATTGACAAAAGGTTATAATCCAAGGAGTCAACGTGTAAAACATGAGAGAGAGTATGTTATGATGAAATTGCAATTTTACCGGTACCAAGCACTCTTCCTTGACTATTATCACCAAAGTAAATGCCTTCGTTTGGATCTTCATTTTCTTCATATTCCATGAACATTCTTCTTTCTCCGGTCATGTGATTGGTGCATCCACTATCTAGCACCCATTTTGCTCCACCAAATGAATAAGTCTGCAAAAACAATTTATGCCTTGGTTTTAGGTACCCAAGCTTGCTTGGGTCCTTTGAGGTTAGTCACAAGTGATTTGGGCATCCACACATGAGACTTGGTGTTCTCATGGCATGGCCCAACATATTTAGCATAAACTCTTCCAAGATTACTTTTCATAAGTACATGTGAAGCATCAAAAGTTCTAAATAGAAGTTGTTGTTTATATGTGTTCACAGTGTTAAATTTATCAACATTATTAAGTTTTCTAACTTGAGAAGAGTTTCCCTTGACAAAGGCAATGCAAC
This sequence comes from Neostapfia colusana, assembly GCA_030760725.1. Taxonomy (NCBI): domain Eukaryota; kingdom Viridiplantae; phylum Streptophyta; class Magnoliopsida; order Poales; family Poaceae; genus Neostapfia; species Neostapfia colusana. Next base: position 2,616,485 of record JASWHV010000019.1, on the reverse strand, counting down.
CCTTGTTATTCTTGTGGTTTCTAGCGTTTTGCTTTTCACCATAAGAATATCCAATGTTGTATTTAACATTAGGAGGTCTTGTGACCGAGTATGCATTGTGTGCATATTTGATCTTTTCCTTGTCAAATATGCCACTTTGAAAAGATTGCTTGTCCTTTGTCGAGTTTGGCTTTTTCTTCAAGTTAGTGTCACTTTTGGCACAAGCACATGTAATACTAGTTTCAGATTTTATATGTTGAGAAGGTGAGCTTGAAGTGGATGAAGAATCACTTTGCTTAAGTGACTCAACTTGTACCTCAAGGATCTTGTTAACTTTGGTTAAGTTAGCAAGTTCATCCTTGATGGTGGTGTTTGAGTCTTTTAACTTCAAGCAAGCTTCCTTGCTTGAAGCTAACTCAAGTTCTAGTGATTTACTTCGCCCCTTTTCAAGTTCAAGAAGCTTTTCAATCTTAAGATACTCCTCCTTTTGGGAGATGATCATATCTTCCTGACGATTGACTAACTTCTCCATATCAACAAGCTTATCAAATAGAAATTTCATCTTAGCAGCTGTCTTTTTGTCTAAACCCCTAAGCATATATTCATTTTCATCACTGCTATCATCCTCACTAGAATTATCACTATCACTAGTAAAAGAATGTGAGAAGGAAGAGTTAGTTTTTACCTTTCTTTTACCTTCCTTTCCCATTATACAAGTGCTGTCGGTGTCTTTCCATGCGCCCATGGTTGGGAAGAGAGTGGATTTCTTGGTAGTCTTCTTTATGGCTATGGTGCCCATCTCCTCTTCTTCTTCGGATGAGGATTCATCATTGGAGTCCCACTCCTTCCCTAGATGCGCTTGGCCATATTGCTTCTTCTTCTTGAACATTTTCTTTGGTTGAGGCTTGTTGTCTTTAGTCTTCTTCTTGTTTTCCTCATATGGACAATCTACTATGAAGTGATCATATTCTCCGCGGTTGTAGCACGCTCGTCTCATCTTGGGTCTTTGTTTGCCTCTTTGTCTTCCTTCATTTGAGCTGCTACCCTTTATTCTTCTCATCATTTTCTTGAACTTCTTCATGAACAAGATCATGTCTTCTTCACCGATATCACTACTTTCATCATCACTGTCTTCTCTATGAGTTTCTCGAGCTTCTTTTGATACAGGTTTACAGGTTGACTTCAAAGCAACCCCTTTCTTCTTTGTCGAGATGAGATCGACAATTTCCTTGACATGTTTGGCTTGCTTCTTGCCAAGAAGTTCGTCTGGGGTCATTTGCAGTACCCGGGGCTTTCTCTAATCATAGAGCAGAGAGTCACGTTGCGAGGCATGAATGCTTTGAGAATCAACTTCACGACCTCATGATCATTCCATTTTTTGCTGCCATAAGCTCGGACTTTGTTGATAAGATTCTTCAGTCAATTGTACATATCTTGTGGTGATTCATCTTCTTCTATCACGAATCTTCCCAATTCACCTTCAATCATTTCTATCTTGTATTCGCGTACATGACGATCACCTTTATGTGCTGTTTGTAGTGTGTCCCATATCTCCTTGGCAATTTCAAGTCCGTCCACCTTGGTAAACTCGTCTCGGCTCAGTGATGACGTGATCACAGCTGCAGCTTGAGCATTCTGATGAACGGCTTGTTCTTGGCTTGGTGTCAGCTCTTCATCATCATCCGGGATATCTATCCCTGTACACACTATATGCCACAAACTTGGGTTAAGAGATATAAGGGGCATTTTCATGTTTTGTCTCCACATTGAATAGTCATTGCCATCAAAGTAAGGTGCTTTCCCTAGAGGAATTGATAAGTAATGACTATTGTTAGAATTTAAACGCTCATAGTCAAAAGGATATCGGGAGTAGTCTGTGTGACTACCCCCTTTCATCTTCTTTTCATCATCAATCTTCTTCTTCCCTTTTGGGGAGAGTGCCTTCTTCCGTAGAAGAGCCTTGAGTTGGAGCACCTCCTCATCATCGTCCTCACTGTCTTGAATGGTGTCGAGTAGCTTCTTTAGCTTTTGAGTCCTTTCATCAATACTCTTTTCATCGTCGATCATCTTGTGTACATCCTTGACATCTGACATCGTCTCTTCGAGCGGTGAGTCTCTTTTGAAGAGTTTGGCTCTGATACCAATTGAATGTAGCCTAGAGGGGGTGAATAGGCTTTTCGACGCTTTGTTAATCCCTGAAACACTTAGTAGGTTTATAAAATACAGGGAAATCGGACTAGTCCGGTAGAGTGTGGACTAGTCCATTTTCTACTCAGATAAAAATCGGACTAATCCGGTACTGCGCGGACTAGTCCAGTATGCATGGACTAGAGAGATCAAGATTGATCAATATTTTCACTTATAGTACCCTATGCAGCGGAAATTAATTGATAACCTAGATGTATTACAACAGTGAAACAATGAATGACAGAGATCAACTTTGATTTCAATGCTTCAACGTGAATTTCACAAGATTAATTAAACACTAGAATATGATGAACAATAAATGAACACGAGTAGGAGACAAGATTTTATCCTGAGGTTCGATTCCACAAAGAAAATCTACGTCCCCGTTGAGGAGTCCACTAAGGACCGGGTCTTCACCAACTCTACCCTCGTCGAATCGCCACGGAGGCCGATTCTCTTCCACTAATCACAAAGGGCAAATAAATCATTCAAGGGCCTTCTCACAAGTTGAGGGATCCCCAAGAATTACAATGAATGAACATAGCCAAACACACTCAAAAGATGAACAAAAAATGAATAAGAGTGTGCGAGAGATCAAACCCAAGAGCTCAAGATGTGTACAACAAGTCTCTCCTTTGATCAGTTGCTAATCCCCAAAGATTTGATCCTTTTTGGGTTAGAATGCGTGGAGAGATGTGAATTTTGGGCTCTTGGGAGGTGTGACGGAGCAGGGGGTCGAAAAGTTATGATGGTATGGCCGTACACCTCTTTTTATAATAGGGTTTCCAATGGTTACGTTAGGGTTTGCGATGTTCGGACTAGTCCGTTGTAGACTCCGGACTAGTCTGGTGTGCAGCGTGTGAAAAACCCTAAGTGTTGTGAGATACCGGACTAGTCCGTAAGAGTGCGGACTAGTCCGTTGTCTATCCAGAGACAAAATTGGACTAGTCCGGTCCATATCGGACTAGTCCGTTTTCTAGTGAGAAAGAAAATCGGACTAGTCCGGTTGATATCGGACTAGTCCGCACATGCTGATTTTGTGCAGTTAGTGTGATTTCTTTCACTTGAGCTCTTGGGGTGTGTTTCTCCAACACACTCTATACTAAATAATCTAATCTTTTCAGCTCCTGAGCTCTTATCAATTTGGATCCTCCTTCTCCTTTCTTTTTTTTTCGCTTTCTTCTTAATTTCTTTAAGAACCTGCGCTCATCTCAACAATTTTGTTAGGGTCTCATTTGTTTGTCATAAATCAACCAGAACCAACAAGGGATGCCTAGATGCACTTTCAGGTATGTATTGATTTCACCCACCGATGAGGTCTATGAGTTCTCTATTCAGCTAAATTTTGTGTGCACCAACAATCAAGCTTAGTACGAGGCCCTGCTGAACGGTTTGGAACATTTGGTCGACATGGAGATCAAGAACATCAAAGTTTATGGTGATTCTAAGCTTGTCATCCAGCAGGTCAGTGGAGAAAGCCAATGTTATGATGGTATCTTGAATTATTATCGTGAAAGATGTTTAGATATCATCAAAACCTTGGATACTTTTTGTGCCAAACATATACCAAGGGATGAAAACCGGAGGGAAAATGACTTGGCACAACAAGCTTCGGGATATGAGGTGAAAAGAGGAAGATTTTACGTAAAAACAAGACCGACATTGTCCAAGAGTGATGAAGACATGATAACGCACAACAATTCGGCCAATTTTGATGTGTTGAACTTAGAAAATTGGAGGCCAACGATCATAGAATGTATTAAGAACCCAAGCACGTGCAAAGATAGGAAGGTTCATCGTCAAGCATTACAATACACCTTGATCAATGATGAATTATGTCGTAGAACCTTGGATGGGCTCTTGTTGAAGTGTTTGGACAAAGAACAAGCAAATGAGGCCATGGGATAGGTACACGTTGGTCTTTGTGGCACACATCAGTTGGCTCATAAGATAAGATGGATGCTTAAGAGAGCTGGATTCTATTGGCCAACTATGCAGGAAGATTGTTTCATGTATTATAGAGGATGTGAAGCTTGTCAAAGATTTGGAGATATCTATCAAGCACCGGCAAGCATGCTTCACCCCATTGTGAAGCCTTGGCCCTTTCGAAGATGGGGTTTAGACTTCATTTTGGAGATCCATCCAGCATCATCAAAGAAACATAAGTTTGTTTTGGTTGCCACAGACTACTTCACCAAATGGACAGAAGTTGTGCCACTCAAGAATAACACATATAAAGAGGTAACCAGCTTTGTTCTTGAGCATATTATCCATAGATTCCGTGTTCCACAAACCTTAACCGCAGATCAAGGAGGAGCCTTCATATCCAAACAATGCAGGGAGTTTGCCGAGTCTTTTAGGATAAAATTGTTGAATTCTTCTCCCTATTATGCTCAAACTAACGGACAAGCTGAGTGTAGCCATAAAATACTTATCAAGCTCATAAAAAGGAAGATCAGAGAGAATCCTAGACGTTAGCATGAGACTCTGAGAATCTTTATGGGCCCTTTGAGTATCAAGGCACGGTGCTACCAAGGTTACCCCATTTGAGCTTGTATATGGACAAGAGGCTATGTTACCTGTTGAGCTTTGCATGAAAGCTTGTCGAGTGGATCAGCAAGATAACCTTTTGGCTGTGGATTATCGAGACCTGATGATGGATAACTTGGAAGGAATCACAGAGAGCCGAATGAAAGCTTTGAAGGAGAAAGAGAAGAAAAGGTTAAGGTGGCCAAGTATTACAACAGAAGAGTTTGAGAAAAGTCGTTCTAGGTTGGAGATTTGGTTTGGAAAATGATTTTACCCTTAGGAACTCGAGACAAGAAGTTTGGCAAGTGGTCACCAAGCTAGGAGGGGCCTTACAAGATTATAGGTATTGTCCCTGGAAATGCATACTTCGTAGAGGACTTGCAAGGAGAAAAGTTAGGAAAAGCCATCAATGAGAGATACTTAAAATGATTCTATCCGAGTGTATGGTAAGAGAGCTGAGTTATCTAAACTTTGCAAGGTAAAACAACCAATTTATGTAATAAATCCTGGCTAGGGAGGTGTTTTCTGGCATACCATGTTTGCCCCAAAACAGGGGGCATGTGTTGCAGGTAAAAAATGGTTGTGAGTTTTGCAGGTTGCAGGAGCCAAAAAACAAGGTGGAAAGGGTCTTTTATCTCGAAAATTCAAGGTGCAAAAGACTTCGACAAGGAACCTACCTAAGACTGAATAAAATACGTGCGGGAAGCCGGTTTTACCTCGAAAACTCATGATACAAGCATCCCGGTGGGAACTTGACCCAAGAAGAATAGATTACCTTGCGGCTATGAGATAAACTGGCTAAAACGCAAGATAAAAGGTCGAAGGGACTTAGGTGTTCTCGGTAGAGTTCAAAACTTTTTACAAATTAGATGTTATCGTGTCAAGTGCTCTAGAAGGTCTAGCACGACATTCGTCCGTGCATTTAGATAATATTAAGTCCTAGAGATTACATGAGTTCAGTTTAAACTTACAAGATCAAATCTTTTTGGACGTAATCAGAGTCTATGTAAATGCAGCCATCTCTGAAAACATGTAGCCAAGCCAAGCTCAGATCAATACAATTAACTTTTCCTTCATCTTTCTGTTTTTCTTTTATTTTCGTAGATCATATATTAGATTGTAACCTTTTTGTTGCTTTCTCAAGGAAAGCATCCGGCCCTCTCCACGTAAGTGAGACATACCACGTTCTTGATCAACAAGAACCTCGTCCTATCTTGATTTCAGCGAGCTAACGCCGAGATTTCATGAAATGTAGGTGGCTTAGACCATTTGGTAGCGACTCCACGCTACTGAACCCTCTGCTCCATGAACACTCCCCAGGTCTCGGCATCGAATGCCCGTCACCTCCGACGGAACCGAAGACGAGCGGAACGCAGGGCGCGCGTTCGCCTCGTATGGACTACTCCTTAACGACGGGACGGGAGCAGATATGTCAGCGGGCTACAAATACGACGGCTCCATCGAGTACCCTATCGAGCGTACGATAGGACAAGCTACCCCCGCACCCACGACTCATCACCCCACTACAGTATGAAGGGAGACGAGAGACAGAGATTATAAATAGAGAGATCTATCGATTCGATGAGGCGGGCTCTCGCACTTGTAAGAACCACCCCCATTCTTGAGTAAGAACAAGCGAGATACCCTGGCTGGACATAGGGCACCTTGCCCGAACCAGGATAAATCCTTTGTGTTCTTAGCTAGGCCACCTCGAGGTAGAATGGTACAATTGATTACTAGTCGGATATCCGAACGCCGGCAACTTTCATTTGCCACCCCGCATTTCGGTCTTTTTGGCACCCACCCCGATCTCTCCCACCCATGCATTTTTGGTTGCAAGAGCTACCTAAACCTCTTCGCAACCGCTGAACACGAGCTTGCCCCATGCTCTACCTTTTATATCTTTATGTGACGCCCTCAATTCTGTGGAAAACCACGGAACCGAGAACTAATGCGTATGTGTGTCCAGGATGTTCATCACACATACACATATGTTCCACAAACTGAATTCAGAATATATATATATATATCCACGAATAACAGAGTTTATTATAATGTTTCATGAGTCTTGGACCCATGCTCACAGCGGAAGTCTTATTTCTATGCAGCGAAAGTCTTTATTCTAATGCGGAAGCAATTTAACTAATGCGGAAGCAAATCTAAGCAGCAATGGCTCCATCTCTATTCCATCCCCACAGGCAAGGTTGAGAACAGATCATACGCCTAATGCTCCACTTGATCTTCATAGAAATCTTCTCCTGCTGCTGATGATGAAATAATAATGCAAGTTTGAGTACAATGATGTACTCAGCAAGTGCGGGAAAATATGATATGAAGCTCACAACAAGGTAGGTATAAAAAAGGCTCATTTGCAGAAAGCAAAGTTATTTATCAAACCATGGTAAAACAGCGACTCATCTTTAAGTGAATGTAATCCAACATGTATTAAAATACCAACCATACCTCCATTATGTTCATAACCAGTCATCAATCAACCTCATTCTCACGAATACCTCCTCGTATTCGCTACCATCTCATGAATACCATCTCGTATTCGCTACCATTTCATCTCATAAACAACTTCGTCTCCCACAAAGACCAACCTTGTTGCCATGACTCAACAGTCATGCAACCATCTTATCACCCGGATGTCACACCCGGTTTTTCCGAAGAACAACCAAGTGAATATCACATGTATGCCAGGATCATTTTCTCATACATGTGATGACAAATAGTGAAGCATCATTTATTACAAGCCAGGTGTCGAATATAAATAAGTCTTACATAGCAAATGTCTCGTTGGACAATAAAAAGTTCATCACAAGTAATTAAACTAGCAGCGGAATATTATTCTTGAGGGCTCCGTCACAGGCGTTGCCCGGGGGGTCTCCATGAACCTAGAAACCTACTTCGGGCCCAAAGTCTTGGTCATTATACACCACCTCATTATCTTGACCTGAGCAGCAATATAAACCAACAAAATATGCAAGGTTGAGTACCGATGGTACTCAGCAAGTGTGGGAAAATTTTGTCATGCATGGCTAGAGCAAGGAGAGGTTGAACTCATGGTTAAAGCACTACGCAATTAATACCTATCACCTTAGCTTATTAAGCACCTACATTACTACATAGATGAAATGATCCCAATCTCCCATCCCATCATCATAATCAAATAACCATAACATCGTTTCCAATGTTAAGCTCCCCGCTTAACATCCACAACTTCCAAAACCATCAATCCTCTAATCATGAATAAGTCCAAGCCGCTCTTGAACGTGAGCACGGCTGTCATGACAGTTTTGACTCTGCAGAGTTTGTACCACTGTACCCACATGTAGTGATTTCATCCCCCGTTGCCGGGTGGACTAAAAGAACCTCCATTATGCCAGTGGCTACGAACTACATTCACACTTTCCAGGTGTGTAGCCAGGAGATCACTACGAAGCCTTTACAAAGGGATTCCCGACGAGCGTGGGCCCACTAAGGTTTCACCCCTAACAGCATACAAGAGGCTCCAACCCCGCTGCAGTGGCCCCCTCATGAGCCTTGCGGTTCATATGGTTGTCCAGCTGACACCCACTCCCCGCACCATCCAACACACCCATACTACGCCGGGGATACACCTAATTAATTGGCCAAGCTGCCCCATCTCAGCATGTGGTTGGCACGGTAAAGCCAGGTTACATGCTTCATGAACCGGTCCTTAGGATCCAGGCAAGTACTAAACACAAACCCGGGTCTCGTGCACCCAGCACACAACCAAAACATCCAACTTGCCTTGATCCCTACCTCTACATAACTCAAAAATTTTCATTCAAGAGTATGGTAAAATAAATTGATGATCTCATATCCCAAGTATCCCATTCTAAGCATGGCTAAGCATATGCATAATAATAAATGACATGATAAAATAAATCCCAACCCAAGCTACAAGGAAACAAGATAATGCAATTCTAGGGAAACTTCCTAGCATGGGTTTCATATTTCAATTGACAATGCAAATAATTCTAGCTACACATCCTAACATAGGATCAAAGTGGTCAAGGACACTTGCCTCCTTCCTGCTGCTCTTGAAATGGGTAGTCCTGATCTTGGAAAGGAATAACTTGCTCTTGAGCAGGTTCTACATCATACCATCACACATGGCAAAAGAAAAAGAACAATCCATAAGACATAGTTCACACTTCCACTTCATACAAACCACACATTCATATTTATGAAAGTCATTCACCATTATAGGTGTTGTGGTTACTCTATGTGTGTTGATTTGTGGCTTGCATGCACTTTTAATCATGTGTATATGATTCCTACTTTTGTGTTCACATTTATACTTACATACTATATATATGAGCTTCCAATTTAAATAAATTCCTTATATTCAATTACTACACCTTTTAGCTACCAAGTATGCATGAAAGGTATTTTCCTTCTCCATATGTGTCTTCAGAATTTCTACCAACCCTAAACTGAATTCTTTGGATTTTAGAACTCCATTTATCATTTACTAGTTGCTATATTTTCAGATTTATTTCCTATGCCTAAATGTGAACTTTATTATGAAAATAACAAGACACATCATCTAAACAGAATAGGTTCTGATCTAAAATATTTACTAATATATTTTTGACCTTTTCCTCTGATGTAAACTATTTTACAATTATTTTCCCTATTTTCCAGAACTATTCCTTACTTAAAAATGTGTCCCTAAATGTGAATAATAAATTAAACAGATTCATTTCAGCCCAAAATATATTTTTATCTCATTCCAAAGTTTTCTAAATACTGAGAAAGTTTTTAATTTAATTTTGACAATATGTTTGTCCCACTTTTTAAATTTTAAACACTAGCCACATATTCAATTTCCTAAGTTAAATATTAAACAGGGCTAAAAAGGTAAACTCACCCCACTACGGGGTCTATAATATTATTTTAACAATTTTCAGGGGTCTAGCTATACATAACAGAGGAGTTTTTCCTAATTTTTATTAAGTCCAGGGGCTAAAACTGATTTTTAAATGAATTTACATGATTTTATGAAGTTCCAGGGGCTAGATCAGAAGTTTCCGGGGCTAGCTCTTATTTCCCGAGAACCCCAGGGGGTAGCACGTAAGATTTCCAGTCTTTATAACGCGGGGCTGACGTGGACCGTCCGATTTAAAACAGACGGCTGAGATTATAACGTCGAACCGGTACGCGGGGATTTAAAGTCTACCGTGCGATTTAAAATAAACGGCGCACAAGCGGCCACGTCGCTCTGATCGAGCGCGGGAGGCGCTGCCGGTTGCGCACGGCGGCGGGAGGCGGCGATCTCGCCGGAGAGTTTCAGATCTTCGGGAATTCTTCCTAGAACTGTGATTTTATGGCATAGATCGGTGGAGGGAAGGTCGGGGATCTCACCTCGGGGGTTTTCTTGAGCTCGGAGGTCCTGGAAGGCGATCGGCGACGAGGTCCGAAGTGAAACCACGGCGAGGCTCGTCGGCGCTGTGTTTGAACCTCAAGTCACCGAGTTTTCTGCACCTGCGAGGTTCCCCGGAGGCGGTGGATCAAGATCAGCGAGTTAGATCGGAATTTCCGAGCGTAGATCGGCCAGAATTCGCCGGAGGGGCTCGGTTTCTCACCGGAGTAAAATCGGCGGATCGCGTGGGAAAAACAGAACGAGGCCGGGGTTTTTATAGACGGGGAAGGGCGGCGGGGTGGTTTAGATCGAGTTTGCGTCGCCCCCGATCGAAATTCGGCTGGGATACGCGAGAATTCCCGATCGGTTTTGATTCGGGTGAGAGAGTCCCGGCGCAGGCGCGAGGAAGAAGAAGGCTGGCGGGCCCCGCCTATCAGTGGGAGGAAGAGGCGCGCGCGGCTGCGGGCTGGCGCGGGTGCTGGTTGGGCCGGCTGGTGGGTTTCGGCCCACTGGTCGGTTTTTTCTGTTTTCTTTTTTTCTTTTTCTATTTCTTTTCTGTTTTGAATTTAAATTGAATTCCAGTTTGAATTTAAATTGTTGCAAAACATGCAACACGTCCAAAAATTTTTAAATTCCCCTATTAACATGATTTAGGGTCTTAACAAGATTTTTGGGGTGTTACACCGGACTCAACAGTCCGAAAACCAAACATAACCAAACCATACAAAACCATAACCAATAACCATCCCAATAACCATTCCAACTAATCATGGCAGTTGGCCAGGCGCTCGTGACCGTAAGCTCGGCTATCATGATAGTTTTAAGAACTCTGCAGAGTTTGCACCTCTTTACCCACAAGTTTGTGATTTCGTCACCCGTCGGCGACTGCAGAACCTCCATTATACCAGTTCACAACCGTCGGTGTATGGCCAAGAGATCACAAAATAGCCTTTACAAAGGGGCTACTAGATGTATGGACTCATTAAGGTTTCACCGGCAGGCAAGAATCTCCAATTCTCCCACCCACGGGCTCCCTCTTGTGCCATGCAGTTCCCAGGGCAGTCCTCACTCGACTCCCATTCCCCGCGCCTTCCACAGTCCATAACAATAGAGCAACTTACCTAATTACTCAGCTAAGCCGCACCCATACTTGGCCTTGTGGTGGCACTGCTATCCTGGCATGTGCATGCATGAACCGGTCCTTAGATCTATGGCAAGTAAACCACCATCTCATGCTACCTCATTCACAAACCCAGTCTTGCCTAGATCTCCCTCCGATCCATGTTCATCATCATCAGTTTCTCATTATCATTAAGAGTGCAGTTAGCTAGACACATCTATCTCGCTTCCCAATCCCATGGACTCAGCGAAGCATAAAAGTAAAAACCATACCCGACTCATAAACTTCCCTGGCGACAAGGGTGATTTAACCAAAGCTAGTAAACTCCTATAAAAGGGTTTCCCATCATGTTTGACTCAGCACACACACCTTTTCGCAAACAAAACAGTTTTTCCCAAAACATAGGATCAACATGGTCAAGGAGCACTTGCCTTGTTCTTGCGGTTCCGGTTGCTCTTGGATCTCGAAACCTTGTTGTTGCAGCTCGTCGTAGACAGCTCCTTGAGCTTGTCCTTCTATACAAGATCACGCACATACAAGATTGATAACAATCAATACCATGCACAAACTTTAAACTAGATGCGATGATGCATATGCATGTTATCCTATGATCAGCTTTATTAGATCGGATTGTACGGTTTCTTGCATGGTTTTATGATGAACAGAGGTGTTCGGATTAGATGTGGATGTGGCGATGACCTTGTTTTTAGATCAACCCGATCAACAAGTGATCTGTCCACGAAAAAGCTTATGTTCGAAAGAAATCGAAGAACAGATGCAAGGAAAACACAACGATGTTGTAAGGTGGTATTGGAGACCTACCTTACGTTCTTCTCGGTCTCGGGTCCTTCTCTAATCAGACAGATCGTTGGGCTCTCTTCCGGCGATCTTCCTTGCTGATCTCTGAAGATGGCTTACTCGGCGAGTTGGGGCTAGGGCTCTAAGTCGTCGGCTTAGGAGTTGGAAAAGAAGTTCATGGTTTCTGCCAGACGTTCTGGGTTCTATTTATAATCGGGAGAAGAAGAGTCCTAATCTGGTTGTATTCTGAATAAGAGTCATATTCATATCGTCATTGAATCCTAACAACGTATCTCGAGTTGATTTGGTGCGGTATTATTGCGGAATTCAGGTCGGTTTCTCCTCTGTACCGATATTTCTACGCGTACAGAATCCAAAAACCGTTCCAGAACTCGTTACCTCCTCGGTGATGAGCTCCGGAAGCTCCACGTGTCCATCGGGGCCTGTCTCTCCTCTTCCGCAGAGACGAGATCCGGTGGTGTCGTGTGTCAAGCGAGTGAGACCTCCCTTCTCTTTTGGAGGTGAGGTCCGCGTGCGCCACGTATCCTGGCGGTCGGGACCTCCTCTCTATTCGGAGGTGGCTCCGTGCAGGCCACGTGTTAGTTTCGGTCCTCCCCTCTTTCCTCAGAGAAGAGCTCCGAGGTAGACACGTGTCCAACAATGTCGGACCTACCGGAGATAAGCTCTGGTGACGACACATGTCCAATAGAACCGGACCTCTCGGAGGTGAGCTCCGAGATCGACACGTATCCCGCGCGACTGGTCCTCTGATTTCTGCGGTGACTAGCTCCGAAGGTGACATGTGTCCTGCGGAAATGTCTTTTCTTCTTCCGCAGAGGATAGCCCCAGGGGCAACACGTGTCCCTTAGGGTCGGACCTTTCCCCCTTTGCGGAGATGAGCCCCGAGCCTGCCATGTAGCCAGTTTAGCGGCGGACCTCTTCCCACTTTGCAGGAATGAGCTCCGAACACGCCACGTGTCAACAGGCCGCAGAAGTTGTCTTTGTCACTCTCTGTGAACTGGATTCGGCTCTTATTGGCTATCCTTTTGATATTTTTCTCTGTTCCTACTTTTCTTAAAATGTTTTCTCTTCATAAAACATGAATATATGCTGACACCAGAAATGAGGGTGTCACAAATCTACCCCCCATAAATTGAATCTCGCCCTCGAGATTCGTTAGTAGAGAACAGATAAGGAAATTCTGCCTTGATGTCTTCTTCACGCTCCCATGTGGCTTCAGCTTCGATGTGATGGCTCCATTGCACCTTGCACCATTGAATCACTTTGTTCCTGGTGACCCTTTCCTTTACGTCCAAAATTCGGACAGGGTGCTCCGTATAGGTCAGGTCCTCTTGAAGTTCAAGCTCTTCCATTGGTATTTGCTCCTCCGGTACTCTCAAGCACTTCTTCAGCTGAGATACATGAAACATGTCATGTACGTTGGAGAGATATGTTGGGAGCTCTAGTTGATAGGCTACTTCTCCTCGCTTGTCAAAAATCTTAAACGGTCTGATATAGCGAGGTGCTAGCTTGCCTTTGACGTTGAAACGTCGTTGGCCTCGGATAGGCGATACCTTAAGGTATACGAAGTCTCCTACTTCAAAGGTCAACTTCCTTCACCTATTTTCCGCATAGCCTTTCTGTCGTGACTGAGCAGCCTTTAAGTTCTCCTGTATCGTTTGGACTTGCTTTTCAGCCTCTTGTAGCACTTCGGGTCCAAACACTTGGTTCTCTCCAGTCTCGTTCCATAACAGCGGTGTTCTACACCGTCTACCATATAATGCTTCGAAAGGCGACATCTTCAAGCTAGCTTGATAGCTGTTGTTATAGGAGAATTCAGCGTACGGTAAACTCCTATCCCAACTACGCCCACGTTTCAAGGAGCAAGCTCTCAACATGTCTTCCAAAATCTGATTTGTCCTTTCGGTTTGCCCATCGGTTTGTGGGTGATAGGCGGAGCTAAAATCCAGTCGTGTACCCATAGCTTTCTGCAGCTTCCTCCAGAATCTAGAGGTAAACTGAGAACCTCGATCTGAGACTATCCTCCTCGGGACTCCATGACGGCACACGATCTGCTCCATGTACAACTCGGCTAATTGTGCAACGTTGTACTTGGCCCTTATAGGGAGAAAATGGGCGGTTTTCATCAATCGGTCCACGATAACCCAGATGGAGTCGTAACCCGACTGAGTACATGGCAATCCGACGATGAAATCCATATTGATGTCCTTCCACTCTGGTATCTTCAATGGTTGCAACAATCCAGCGGGTCTTTGATGTTCGGCCTTCACCCGTTGGCATGTGTTGCATAGGGCAACGTATTCGGCTATGTCCCTTTTCATACCATCCCACCAATAACAAGTTTTCAAGTCCTTGTACATTTTGGTACTTCCGGGATGTATGGAATAGGGTGAATCATGTGTCTCCTTCAATATCATGTCGCGGAGGTGCTTCACGTTAGGCACACAAATCCTTTTTCCTAGCCAAAGCATACCCTTCTCATCTTCTTTGAAATCCTTCTCTATTCCTTTTCGGATCCTCTCCTTGATCTCCTTGATCTCCTCATCCGTTGCTTGGCCATCTCTTATCTCTTGCTCCAATGAAGAGTGGATCTCCATCATTTCCATGTTGTTCAAGAATCCGAGGTGCAACCGCTCGAACTCCTTACGTAGTTCGGGTGGTAGCTCCCGAACCGTGAGTTGGTGACATGCTCCCTTCTGGCTCAATGCATCAGCTACTACATTGGCCTTCCCGGGGTGGTAGTTGATTCCAACATCATAATCCTTGATGAATTCCAACCATCGACGTTGCCTCAAATTCAAGTCCGTTTGTGTAAATATGTACTTGAGGCTTTTATGATCCGTATAGATCTCACATCGATGACCAAGGATATAATGTCTCCAAATCTTCAATGCATGCACTACTGCTGCTAGCCCCAAGTCATGTGTAGGATAATTGAGCTCATGCTTCTTTAATTGTCGTGAGGCATAGGCTACCACTTGTCCTTCTTGCATGAGCACACATCCGAGCCCCTGTCTGGATGCGTCACAATATATGTCAAAGCTCTTGCTTACGTCCGGCAATATCAAAACCGGCGTTGTGGTTAGCCTTTTCTTGAGCTCCTCAAAACTTTCTTGGCATGCTGGTGTCCATCGAAAGGCTTTTCCCTTCGTTAGCAACTCTGTCATAGGCTTTGCTATCTTAGAGAAGTCTTTGATGAATCTTCAATAGTATCCCGCCATCCCAAGAAATCTTCGAATATCCCTCACGTTTTGCGGCTGGTCCCACTTCAGAACATCTCTCACTTTTCCGGGATCAACCGATACCCCTTCTTCGGAGATAATGTGGCCTAGGAACGATATTTCCTTTAGCCAAAATTGACACTTGTTAAGCTTGGCATACAATCGATGCTCACGCATTTTCTGCAAGGTCAATTTCAAATGTTCTTCATGCTCCTCCTCACTTTTTGAATACACCATAATGTTGTCGATGAAAACCACGACGAACTTATCCATGTACTCCATGAAAACCTTGTTCATGAGGTACATGAAGTATGCGGGTGCATTTGTTAACCAAAAAGACATGACGGTATATTCATACAAACCATACCGTGTTTGAAAGGCAGTCTTGGGTATATCGGAGGGCTTAATCTTCAGCTGGAAATATCCCTGTGAGACCTATGTGTGCTGAATACAGTGGCAATTAGGATAAAAGTTAGCATTAACGTTCAAAGTTTTGAATATTGCCAAAACATTCTTCTGTGGCAAGGTCCGACAAGTTCTTTGTTAGGTCCGCCAAGTGTTGGCAAGGTCCGACGCAAGGTCCGGAGAGCTTCTGTGAGGTCCGGAGCTTGTTTTTAGGGAGCTCCCGTGAAGTTCAACTCGTAGAACTGCAGCGTCTTGTTTTTGCTTTTAACTCGCAATGTTTCAAACTTGCTTTATGGGAAGGTTTGCTTAGTATTAATTTGCTAAGTTTTTGGTGTGTTTTGGTGGTTATGGCTGTTATCATTTTATATGGTTTGCAACATGCTTATGTGACGTGCTCATGTAAGGTGTTGTGGTTTCCGAACTAACGTGAGTCAAGTCGAGGACTTGTGCTCGGGAGAATTGGTTGTTTATTAATGTGCAGGTGTTGCTTGAGTTCAAGACATGGTTGGTGACGGGATCCTTGGACTAGTCTCAGGGAGGAGATGAGGTTCCAACAACCAAGTTCGGGAGGAGCTGTGGTTGAGTTGATCGGGAGGTTGCGCAGCATGTTTGGATCAAGGGCAGTGCATATGAAGGTTGCGTGTACGTCGTTGGAAGGTGTTTGCACGTGTGCAAGGAGTGCATGGACGTGGCAACATTGTTCCAAGGCGTGATGAAGAGAAGTGGACGTAAAGAATTGGTCAGAAAGGTCCAACCGGCTGGATTGCGTACTCAGGCTGAGGCTGAGTCGGATATGGCTCAAATATGGAAGATTTGAGTTGGTTATGATAGGATTTCGTGCTAGGCACGAAGTTGAGTTGTTTTAGGAATGTTTAGGACGTTCCCAAGGTATTTGGAAGTCTCACGATTGCTTCTATCTGCTAATAGGAGAGTCCTGAGCAGTTATGGTAAGTTAGGATACGAGTCCAATTAGGAGTAGGAGTCCTAGATTGGATTGATTAGCCTGAGGGCTGGCTATAAAAGCAAGGGAGGCCAGAGCTCTAGTGGGGAGAGAACTTTGGGATGTTCCTCTTGTGTTTCTATTGAATAAAGTTCATAGTTTCGAGGAGCTTTTGTGCCTTGTTCGTCTGATTTGTTTTTCGTCAAGTCTCTCTCGCCGAGTTTCTGGACAGACCGACATTGCTTCGGTGTTTCATTCATAACTCGAGTTTTACAGATCCGATTGACGTCATTATTTTTGGGTTGTCTTCAAAACTCAATTATCTATCATCTGTGAAATTTTCACGAGCTTCGGATCTGTAGTTTTTGAGATACACGAGTTTCCTTGCAGCGTTGCAGATCTGTTTTATATCGGGTAGAACAGATTGATCTTCGTTTAATGTTTTGATCGTATCTCAAGTTTTACTTCGTGTTTTCAAGTGATTCTTGTTGCATCAGATCCGTGACTTGATTATCTACCTCTTTACTTGATTTTTCACGGTTGAACACGTTTGAAAACACTTGCACACACGGTTTCTTTAACCGATTGATTTTTTGCTGAGGGGTTTTTGTTGTTTCCGCTGCGAAAAGTTTTAATCTACCATTCACCCCCCTCTGGTAGCTTTTCACGTGCTTCGATCCTACAATTGGTATCAGAGCCAAGGTGCTCTAATCTTTGTGATTTGCACGTGTTTTGACTAACCATCATGGAGAAGTACTCCGCAAAACCTTGTGTGTTCAATGGCATCGATTTTCAGGTTTGGAACGCGGATGGAGGCCTACATACAGGCGAAAGGCTTCGCCATATGGGAAAAGGTCTACCGGAACTTCGATGTACCACCCAACGATCAAGTTACGGCTGCAAACATGAGAGATGTTGACGACAACAACAACAAGGCTCGCAACTTTATCATCCAAGGATTGACTCAAAGCGACTTCGACCGTGTTGCACACCTCTGATCTGCATATGATGTTTGGAAAGCTCTTTGTGACTACCATGAAGGATCCAATACGATCAAGGAGGTAAGGCAAGATATGTTCAAGAAAGAATACATGTGTTTTGAGATGCAACCCGGTGAGTCAATTGACGACCTTTTTGCTCGCTTTAATAAAATTCTCAGCAACTTGCGTAGTGTCAATGTTAACTTTTCAGATGCTGAAAATACTAGACAATTGTTAGGAGCGTTAGATATGTCAATTTGGGAGATGAAAGTTACATCTATTCGTGAATCTACTGTCATGAGTTCTCTTTCTTTAGACGTGCTTTATTCTAAATTGAAAACTCATGAAATTGACATCATCTCATGTAAAAACCCCCAACAAGTCTATTGCATTTGTTTCGCAACGTGACATGTCTAGTTCTAGTCAATCGTCATCTAGTGGTGCACTCTCTTTGCTGTGCTCTCTAACCCTTGAACAGATTGAAGAGTTTCCAGAGGAGGAGCTTGCACTCATCTCTACTCGGTTCTCAAAAGTATTGCAAAATGTGAGAACTAGAAGGAGAGGAATCTCCGGACCTCAACGATGTTTTGAATGTGGTAAGACAGGACATTTTCGTACGGAGTGCCCTAACCTTTCAGGTCCGACTTCACGTGAAGAAAAGCAAACAAGGCCGAAGAAATCGTTTGCAAAGAATAAGAAGAAGAAAGATTTATCAATGCGCAACATAGTGCATAGTATGATCTCTGCACTTCAAGATCTCGGCTCAAGTGATGTGGACACCGGTAGTGATGAAGATGAAGAAGCTATGGCAAATATGTGCTGCATGGCGAGCAAGTCAAGTTCAAGCTCCGAGGAGGCAGAACAAAACAGCGACGATGAAGAGGTATGTCCCACTTGCGAAGAAATGTGTGATGCTATTTCTCGTGCCACTGTTATATTAAAGAAAAAGGATAAAAACTTAGGAACAATGCTGTTAAAATTCAATCACTAGAATCTAAAATTAATCGTTTAAAAACTTTGATTCCTAGTGATGATTCTTGTTCCTCATGTGATTTAATTTATGAACAATTATCCTCTTTAAGAAGTGCACACGCATCTACACTTGATAAACTTGAACTTGAAATTGAAAAGAACAAAGAGCTTGCTGCACTTAATGATAAAAATTTGAAAGATGCTTGTTGTTCTACAATTGATTTGCATTGTTCTTCATGTGATGATCTGAATAAGAAACTAAATGATGCTATGAATGAGATTTCTATTTTGAACAATGCTTTACGTGTGCATGAAGTTAAATATTGTTCAAATTGCAAACTAAAAGGAAAAACTTCATGTGAAAACTGCTTTGATCTGTCCAATAAACTTGATGACATGCATAGGACACTAGATTGGTTTTCTAATGCAAATAAGAACCTAAACTTGCTTCTGAATTCTTCCAAGTCTTGTAATGATAAAACTGGTTTAGGTTTTAATTCTCATGCTCATGCTAAGGCACACCCACCTAAAGTTGTAAAGTCATTAGGAAGCGGTTTGATTCAAACAGCTCCTAGACAAAAAGAGGTGATTTTCAAATCTGCAGGAGTATTGTCCCATTCGGGTTCTAATAAACGTGTTGCTTGCTCATCTAGACATGATAATAAGGTTATTTTTCATTGTACCTACTGTGGTAGAGATGGTCATGTCATGAATTTTTGTTATAGACTAGCTAAACACGATAAGAAACAAAGAATACTTGCTAGATCACATAACAACCAAGCAAAATCTGCTAGACCGAATGTTCGGAGCTTGCAACCTGCTGTAATGAGTCAAAAACTTGCTCCCGGACCTACTGTTTTTTGTGCTACATATAACACATCTTCTAAGTCAGTAGTTGGGAACAAAAATTTTCGATGTTTGGCTCATAAACCTGCTGTACCTTCTCAGCTTTCGCGTGTTATTCCTGCTAGACGTCGTGTGACTCAGTACTGGATTCCTAAAAGTCTTTTAACTAACCCCAGTATTGAGTCATCGACGTATTGTGCTGCTGTGTAGGTTTCACGTTTGAGGAAGGAGAACATTTGGATTGTGGATTCAGGTTGCTCACGCCACATGACCGGTAACAAAGAATGGTTCTCCTCTCTCTTTTGTGTCACGTGTAGAAAATGCTACTTTCGCCAATAACTCTTCTACTCCCATAATTGCTAAAGGTTCTGTTAGAGTAAACAATCTCTACACTTTGAAAGATGTGGCACTTGTTAAAAATTTGAAATACAACTTGCTTTCGGTTTCACAATTGCTAGATGAAAATCTAGAGGTTAGCTTTGCTAAAAATTGCTGCAAGGTTGTAGATTCAAAAGGTGAGCTTTTGTTTAACATGTCTAGGTTTAGAAGATTTTTTAAAGCTGATTTTGATTTGTCAACTTCTAAGCATCGGTGTCTAGTTGCTAATGATACAAAGGATCTATATTTTTGGCATCGTAGACTTGGTCACATAGGCTTTGATCATCTCACTTGTGTTAGTGCTCTCGATCGCATACGTGGGCTGCCGAAGCTTAAAAGAACAATGATATTGTGTGCTCTTCTTGTAGACATGCTAAGTTTGTTGCAGGTTCACATGCTCCTCTCACAATGACCATGACAGCTGAACCGGGACAACTTTTACATCTTGACACAGTAGGTCCGGCACGTGTTCAATCCTTCGGAGGTAAATGGTATGTGCTTGTGATTGTTGATGATTATTCCAGATATTCTTAGGTTTATTTTATGGCATCTAAGAATGAAGCTTTTAGTCATTTTAGAACTTTATTTCTTAGATTATCTATTGATCACCCAGGATCATTAAAAGCAATTAGAACTGATAACGGAACTGAATTTAAAAACCAATCCTTTGATCACTTTTGTGCTGAAAATGGAATAGATCATCAATACTCTTCACCCTATGTACCAAACCAAAATGGTGTTGTAGAAAGAAAGAACAGGACCTTAGTTGAGATGGCTAGGACTATGCTTGATGAATATCAAACTCCTAGGAAATTTTGGGCTGATGCAATTGCAACCGCTTGTTATGTCTCAAATCGTGTTTTCTTGCGTGCTAAGCTTGGAAAAACCCCATATGAGCTCCGGTTTGGACATAGGCCTAGTGTTATACACTTTAGTGTTTTTGGTTGCAAATGCTTTGTTAAGAAACATGGTAATCTTGATAAATTTGAAGCTAGATCTGTTGATGGCATGTTTCTTGGTTATCCATCTCATACTAGAGGCTACCGTGTGCTTTTACTTGACACTAACAAAATTGTGGAGACTTGCGAGGTTTCTTTTGATGAAGCTAGCCCAAGTACTAGCTCCGATATTGCAGGTCCGGATCCATATCCCAGGGGGAGAGTATTTTTATTGAAGAAGATGAAGAAGTGGTGCTGCTGCCCGAAAACTCAGAAGTAAATAACGATCAAGCTGCTGATTTTGCACCACAACCAGCACCAACAGTCACTACTGCTGGTTCGGACCTTCCTCAATCAACAAGCTCTCCTAATCAAAGATCCGAACATGAAGAAGAAGGTGCTTGTGAAGTGTCTACTCCCCTCCGAGTACTCAAAAGTCATCCTCCACAACAAATCATTGGAAGCTTGCATGAACGAGTCACTTGGTCCAGGTTTTGCGATCTAAACTCTCATGCTCATTCTGCTTTTGTTGCTTCTTTTGAACCCAAGGATATATCACACGCACTCACTAATGAATCTTGGATTAATGCCATGCAAGAAGAGTTAGAAAATTTTGAAAGAAATAATGTTTGGAAACTTGTACCTCCACCTCAAGGTCACACATTAATTGGAACTAAATGGGTATTTAAAAATAAGCAAAGTGAGGATGGGGTTGTGGTTAGGAATAAAGCTAGGTTGGTTGCTCAAGGTTTCACTCAAATTGAAGGTCTAGATTTTGATGAAACATTTGCTCCTGTTGCTAGATTAGAAGCTATAAGAATTTTATTAGCATTTGCTGCATCTAAAAGTTTCAAGTTATATCAAATGGATGTTAAAAGTGCTTTTCTTAATGGCTACATAGAGGAGGAGGTTTATGTTAAGCAGCCACCTGGTTTTGAAAATCCAAATTTTCCTAATCATGTTTACAAACTGTCCAAAGCCTTGTACGGTCTAAAACAAGCCCCTAGAGCATGGTATGATAGGTTAAAAACATTCTTACTTAAAAAGGGGTTTACCATGGGCAAGGTTGATAAAACTCTTTTTGTACTTAAGCATGGCAATGACTCATTATTCGTTCAAGTGTATGTGGATGATATTATCTTTGGTTGTGCTTCTCATGATCTCGTGTCCAAGTTTTCAGCTATGATGAGTTCAGAATTTGAGATGAGTATGATGGGAGAACTCACATACTTTTTGGGACTGCAAATCAAGCAAACAAAAGAAGGAACTTTTGTGCATCAAACTAAGTATATAAAGGACCTTCTTAAGCGCTTCAACATAGACAAATGCAAGCCTCTTCGGACACCAATGGGAACAGCAACAACACTTGAACTTGACGAAGATGGTGACCTGGTCGATAAAAAAGAATACAGAAGTATGATTGGATCACTTTTGTATCTCACGGCGTCAAGACCGGACATACAATTCAGCGTATGTCTTTGTGCACGTTTTCAAGCTTCTCCACATGCTTCACATCGCCAAGCCATCAAAAGGATTCTCAGGTACCTACATGGAACTCAAGAATTTGGCATTTTTCTTCCTTCTTCCTCAACCGTTTCTTTGAAAGCTTTTTCGGATGCTGATTTTGGGGGTTGTAAGATTGATAGGAAAAGTACTTCGGGTGCTTGTCATTTTCTTGGTAATTCACTTGTTGCTTGGTCCTCTAGAAAACAAAGTTCAGTTGCACAATCCACGGCCGAATCTGAATATGTAGCTGCGGCTAGCGCTTGCTCACAAATTCTTTGGATTGTTCAAACACTTAAGGACTATGGGGTTGATTTAGATAGTATTCCACTGTTTTGTGATAACACTAGTGCAATTTGTATTGCTAAAAACCCCGTGAAACACTCTAAAACTAAGCACATTGACATTAGGTATCACTTTCTTCGTGATAATGTTGAAAAAGGAAACATTGTGCTTCACCATGTCGATACCGAACAACAATTGGCTGATATTTTTACAAAACCTTTGGATTTCACTCGTTTTTGTTTCATTCGTAGTGAAATAGGGGTTATGCATCCTCATGGCTTAAATTGAGGGGGAGTTTTTGAAACTTTGAATGTCTATGTGTGAATCTGAAACTAAAATAATATGAGCATAGTATTTCATACATATATGACTTTGTGATTCCTTTTACAGACTGAAAGTTCTTACTACATTACTCATGTTATACATTTTGTAGTTTTGCCATGACTAGTAATTGAAATAATTACTTACACTAAATCTGGTCATGATCGAACTTTCTTGCTGTTTTGAACTTGTTGCGTGCTCACAAGTGCTTTTAATCATAAAAAAATAATCAAGTGATCAGCTCACATGTTGAGTTTTCAAATAAAAAATTGAGAAAAGATCAAGAGAATATGCATGCATCGCACTTCTTCTTTTGAGATTGCTTATCATTGCACTAAGATATGAACTTGGAAGGAATTGTGTATGACTAAAACCATGTCCTTAAGCTTCTGATTGTCAAATGACATAGGCTTGGCTTGGTTGGTTAGAATAAGGCTGATGCGGCATATAATCTCTTGCAAATATCATATGATCAACTTTATGCCTTAAATGATTATGAATAATAAAAATGCAGCAACAAGTGTCATGTTTTCAGGTTTTGAAATAGTTGAGTAAGGGAGATCATGACTTGCTTAAACTGAAAAATACATTTGATTTCTAGCATGGCTTACACTACTTTATGTATCTCATTGATGTGATAGTGTAAGTAACCTGATAGTATGACTTGGATGAGCTTTGTTTTGTATGTATATGTTATAATATGCTCATAACATTTAAAAATGCCACTTTTGAACCTTGCTGAATACATTGTCAAAGGGGGAGAAATATGTATAAGGAGAGATTTTTTTACACTTTGCATATGTTATACACTTTCTTCTCTTCTTTCTCTGATTTTAATAAATGGGGAGAAATGAGTTTTCAAAGCTTTTCAAAACTTTTCATAAGCAAATGTTCGGATTTTAATTGGTGTTGCCAATGCATTCATCAAGGGGGAGATTGTGAGACCTATGTGTGCTGAATACATTGGCAATTAGGATAAAAGTTAGCATTAACATTCAAAGTTTTGAATATTGCCAAAACATTCTTCTGTGGCAAGGGCCGACAAGTTCTTTGTTAGGTCCGCCAAGTGTTGGCAAGGTCCGACGCAAGGTCCGGATAGCTTCTGTGAGGTCCGGAGCTTGTTTTTAGGGAGCTCCCGTGAAGTTCAACTCGTAGAACTGCAGCGTCTTGTTTTTGCTTTTAACTCGCAATGTTTCAAACTTGCTTTATGGGAAGGTTTGCTTAGTATTAATTTGCTAAGTTTTTGGTGTGTTTTGGTGGTTATGGCTGTTATCATTTGATATGGTTTGCAACATGCTTATGTGACGTGCTCATGTAAGGTGTTGTGGTTTTCGAACTAACGTGAGTCAAGTCGAGGACTTGTGCTCGGAAGAATTGGTTGTTTATTCATGTGCAGATGTTGCTTGAGTTCAAGACATGGCTGGTGACGGGATCCTTGGACTAGTCTCAGGGAGGAGATGAGGTTCCAACAACCAAGTTCGGGAGGATCTGTGGTTGAGTTGATCGGGAGGTCGCGCAGCATGTTCGGATCAAGGGCAGTGCATATGAAGGTTGCGTGTACGTCGTTGGAAGGTGTTTGCACGTGTGCAAGGAGTGCATGGATGTGGCAACATTGTTCCAAGGCGTGATGAAGAGAAGTGGACGTAAAGAATTGGTTGGAAAGGTCCAACCGGCTGGATTGCGTACTCAGGCTGAGGCTGAGTCGGATATGGCTCAAATATGGAAGATTTGAGTTGGTTATGATAGGATTTCAAGCTAGGCACGAAGTTGAGTTGTTTTAGGAATGTTTAGAACGTTCCTAAGGTGTTTGGAACTCTCACGATTGCTTCTATCTGCGAATAGGAGAGTCCTGAGCAGTTATGGTAAGTTAGGATACGAGTCCAATTAGGAGTAGGAGTCCTAGATTGGATTGTTTAGCCTGAGGGCTGGCTATAAAAGCAAGGGAGGCTAGAGCTCTCGTGGGTAGAGAACTTTGGGCTGTTCCTCTTGTGTTTCTATTGAATAAAGTTCATAGTTTTGAGGAGCTTTTGTGCCTTGTTCGTCCGACTTGTTTTTCGTCAAGTCTTTCTCGCCGAGTTTCTGGACAGACCGACATTGCTTCGGTGTTTCGTTCATAACTCGAGTTTTACAGATCCGATTGACGTGATTCTTTTTGGGTTGTCTTCAAAACTCAATTATCTATCATCTGCCAAATTTTCATGAGCTTCGGATGTGTAGTTTTTGAGATACACGAGTTTCTTTGCAGCGTTGCAGATCTGTTTTATATCGGGTAGAACAGATTGATCTTCGTTTAATGTTTTGATCGTATCTCAAGTTTTACTTCGTGTTTTCAAGTGATTCTTGTTGCATTAGATCCGTGACTTGATTCTCTACCTTTCTACTTGATTTTTCACGGTTGAACACATTTGAAAACACTTGCACACACTGTTTCTTTAACCGATTGATTTTTTGCTGAGGGGTTTTTGTTATTTCCGCTGCGAAAAGTTTTAATCTACCATTCACCCCTCCTCTGGTAGCTTTTCACGTGCTCTTCGATCCTACAATCCCGACCGAAGATCAATCTTGGAGAACACTCGGGCTCCTTTCATTTTGTCGAATAGGTCCTCTATACGGGGCAGAGGGTATTTGTTCTTGATTGTTACCTCATTGAGAGACCTATAGTCCACGCACATCCTCTGGGTTCCATCCTTCTTGTCTACGAAGAGCACATGAGCTCCCCATGGTGATGAGCTTGGACGTATAAAACCCTTTTCCGGCTGCTCTTGAATTTGCTTCTTGAGTTCTACTAGCTCATTGACGAGCATCCTATAGGGTCTCTTTGCTATGGGTGCAGTTCCGGGTACCAAATCAATGGCAAACTCAATGTCCCGATCAGGTGGCATACCTGGAAGCTCCTCTGGAAACACGTCCGAGAATTCTTGAACCACTGGAATGCTGTCCAGTGTTGCTCCTTTGACGTGGTTCAAGATTACCTTTTCGGTTGTTTGTTTGGCTGACTCAAACTCGACATGGATACCGTGCTCGTTTGTCAACTGCATGCTTCTCTCAGCACATTGGATTACCCCGTTGTGCTTGCTTAACCAATCCATCCTGAGTATTATGCCAATCCCTTGGGAATCCAATACAATGAGGTTGGCAAGGAAGTCTACCCCCCTTATTTTAAGGCTTACTTTCGGACATACTATATTAGTCCTCATCTCTCCACTGGGAGAATTAACTAACATAGCATATTTTAAGTGGGATATGGGTAGATTATGCTTGGCAACATACTTGGATGATATGAAGGAATGTGATGCTCCAGAATCAAATAAGATGGTGGCTGGGTTGGAGTTGGCAAGGAACATACCAATTACGACGTCATCAGCCTGTTGTGCTTCCTCAGCAGAGACATGGTTCACGTTGCCGCGAGCATAGTTCTGCTGTCCCCGGCTTCCTTGATTGTCCCCTTCGTTCGGTCGCGGGTTCTGGTGGGCACGTTGCCTTGCTGTCCAGGACCTCTCCTCGGGCACTGGTTCGCGAAGTGTCCTATTTCCCCGCATGCAAAGCATGCCCTGTTGCCCACAGCAGCAGGTATGTTGGGGCGGGGGTTTTGAACAGGAGCGCCCATGTTAGGTCCGGGCACAGGAGGCATGGGCACACGAGGTGCTGGTGCAACGGGTCGTTGCTGTGGTGGCTGACTAGGGCGGTATGCAGGAGTGGTCGATCCATACTACGGTGCAGCTGGGGGCATGTACTAAGGTCGTACGTTGCTCCCTTGAGGCTGGTATGGCATCTTCCTCTTGCACTCTCACTTGATCTCTGGGATCTTGTTTTCAACCACTATGGCCTTGTCAACCAGCTTCTGAAAGCTTGCGTAGTCATTGATGAGGAGCTGAACCTAGATCTCGTTGTTCAACCCTCTCATGAACAGGTATTGCTTCCTCTGGTCTGAGTTGACATCTTCGGGGGCATACCGGGACAGTTGTGTGAACTTGTTGAGATACTCATTCACACTTTTCTGTCCTTGGCGGAGACCTTCGAACTCCTGCCTCTTGAGAATCATTACACCAGTAGGGATGTAATGAGAGCGGAAACTCTCCTTGAACTCAGTCCAAGTGATCGTCTCCGGGTCGACATGGGCGTTGCATAGGGCATCCCACCAGTCAGCGGCAGCTCCCATAAGTTGGTGCGATGCAAAGAGGACCTTATCTCGGTCATTGCACTGTACTATAGCAAAATTCTTCTCCATGGATTTCAACCAGTCGTCGACCTCCATGGGGTCGTTGGCTTGAGCAAAGGTGGGTGGTCGAGTCCTCATGAACTCCCCCAACCTGTTATGAGCCGGCAGTGGTGGTGGCGGTGGTGCCGGAATGGGGTTATTGTTGTTGGTCTGCAACTGACCAAAATTTGGATCATGGTTTGCATAAGTTGATTCTGCATGGCCATCAACCGTTCCAGGCGGTGTTCACCAGCTCCGAGGTTAACAGGAACTTCCTCGTGACTATCCTCTTGGTTGTCACGGACGTTCCTTCAGCCGGCGTTTCCTCTCACCATCTGTGAGAGAGATCGAAATAGAATAGAAGGTTAGAAAGTTTAGGTAGATTCCCTCAACTATATGCATCAAGGTGAGTTGGACTATATATATATTAGCCCGTATGAGGATGTGAACAAGTGTCGAATCATCTCACACCTCTTCCTACTTATGTGTGGATATGGACAACGTTTTGAGACGTCCCACAACTCACACTAAGCACACAATCACAAACAATCATTACAAGGGCTCACACAACTCCTATTCAAGGATGGTTTCCTATGTCAAGGTAGTTTCAAGGCCAATCTAAGCATCCTAGGTTGCTTCCTATGGTCAGCGTGGCTTAGCTACCAATCTGTGTCTGATACCAATCTGTGATTGTATCTAGGTGTGTAATCTACCCCTATCTGTGGCTTTTGATACCAATCTGTGTTTCCTATTTAGGCGTGTAACCCATTGTCAATCTGTGGCTCTGATACCAATCTTTGACGCTCTCAATTCTGTGGAAAACCACGGAACCGAGAACTAATGCGTATGTGTGCTCAGGATGTTCATCACACATACACATATGTTCCACAAACTGAATTCAAATATATATATATATATATATATATATCCACGAATAACAGAGTTTATTACAATGTTTCATGAGTCTTGGACCCATGCTCACAGTGGAAGTCTTATTTAAATGCAGCGAAAGTCTTTATTCTAATGCGGAAGCAATTTAACTAATGCGGAAGCAAATCTAAGCAGCAATGGCTCCATCTCTATTCCATCCCCACAGGCAAGGTTGAGAACAGATCACACGCCTAATGCTCCACTTGATCTTCATAGAAATCTTCTCCTGCTGCTGATGATGAAATAATAATGCAAGTTTGAGTATAATGATGTACTCAGCAAGTGCGGGAAAATATGATATGAAGCTCACAACAAGGTAGGTATAAAAAGGCTCATTTGCAGAAAGCAAAGTTATTTATCAAACCATGGTAAAATAGCGACTCATCTTTAAGTGAATGTAATCCAACATGTATTAAAATACCAATCATACCTCCATTATGTTCATAATCAGTCATCAATCAACCTCATTCTCACGAATACCTCCTCGTATTTGCTACCATCTCACGAATGCCATCTCGTATTCGCTACCATTTCATCTTATAAACAACTTCGTCTCCCACCGAGACCAACCTTGTTGCCATGACTCAACAGTCATGCAACCATCTTATCACCCGTACTCAACAGTCCCAAAACCAAACATAACCAAACCATCCAAAACCATAACCAATAACCATCCCAATAACCATCCCAACTAATCATGGCAGTTGGCCAGGCTCGGCTATCATGATAGTTTTAAGAACTCTGCATAGTTTGCACCTCTTTATCCACAAGTTTGCGATTTCATCACCCGTCGGCGACTACAGAACCTCCATTATACCAGTTCACAACCGTCGGTGTATGGCCAAGAGATCACAAAATAGCCTTTACAAAGGGGCTACTAGATGTATGGACTCACTAAGGTTTCACCGGCAGGCGAGAATCTCCAATTCTCCCACCCACGTGCTCCCTCTTGTGCCATGCAGTTCCCAGGGCAGTCCTCACTCGACTCCCATTCCCTGCGCCTTCCACAGTCCATAACAATATAGCAACTTACCTAATTACTCAGCTAAGCCGCACCCATACTTGGCCTTGTGGTGGCACTGCTATCCTGGCATGTGCATGCATGAACCGGTCCTTAGATCTACGACAAGTAAACCACCATCTCATGCTACCTCATTCAAAAACCCAGTCTTGCCTAGATCTCCCTCTGTTGTTCATCATCATCAGTTTCTCGTTATCATTAAGAGTGCATTTAGCTAGACACATCTATCTCGTTTCCCAATCCCATGGACTCAGCGAAGCATAAAAGTAAAAACCATACCCGACTCATAAACTTCCCTGGCGACAAGGGTGGTTTAACCAAAGCTAGTAAACTCCTATAAAAGGGTTTCACATCATGTTTGACTCAGCACACACACCTTTTCGCAAACAAAACAGTTTTTCCCAAAACATAGGATCAACATGGTCAAGGAGCACTTGCCTTGTTCTTGCGGTTCCGGTTGCTCTTGGATCTCGAAACCTTGTTGTTGCAGCTCGTCGTAGACAGCTCCCTGAGCTTGTCCTTCTATACAGGGTCACGCACATACAAGATTCATAACAATCAATACCATGCACAAACTTTAAACTAGAAGCGATGATGCATATGCATGTTATCCTATGATCAGCTTTATTAGATCGGTTTGTATGGTTTCTTGCATGGTTTTATGATGAACAGAGGTGTTCAGATTAAATGTGGACGTGGCGATGGCCTTGTCTTTAGATCAACCCGATCAACAAGTAATCTGTCCACGAAAAAGCTTATATTCGAAAGGAATCGAAGAACAGATGCAAAGAAAACACAACGATGTTGTAAGGTGGTACTAGAGACCTACCTTACGTTCTTCTCGGTCTCGGGTCCTTCTCTGATCAGACAGATCGTTGGGCTCTCTTCTGGCGATCTTGCTTGCTGATCTCCGATGATGGCTTACTCGGCGAGTTGGGGCTAGGGCTCTAAGTCGTCGGCTTAGGAGTTGGAAAAGAAGTTCGTGGTTTCGGCCAGAGTTTCTGGGTTCTATTTATAATCGGGAGAAGAAGAGTCCTAATCTGATTGTATTCCGAATAAGAGTCCTATTCATATCATCGTTGAATCCTAACAACTTATCTCGAGTTGATTTGGTGCGGTATTATTGTGGAATTCAGGTCGGTTTCTCCTCTGTACCGATATTTCTACGCGTACAGAATCCAAAAACTGTTCCAGAACTCGTTGCCTCCTCGGTGATGAGCTCCGGAAGCTCCACGTGTCCATCGGGGCCTGATCTCTCCTCTTTCGCAGAGACGAGCTCCGGTGGTGCCGCGTGTCAAGCGAGTGAGACCTCCCTTCTCTTTTGGAGGTGAGCTCCGCGTGCGCCACGTATCCTGGCAGTCGGGACCTCCTCTCTATTCGGAGGTGGCTCCGTGCACGCCACGTGTTAGTGCCGGTCCTCCCCTCTTTCCTCAGAGAAGAGCTCCGAGGTAGACATGTGTCCAACAATGTCGAACCTACCGGAGATAAGCTCTGGTGATGACACGTGTCCAATAGAACCGGACCCCTCGGAGGTGAGCTCCGAGATCGACACGTATCCCGCGCGACTGGTCCTCTGATTTTCGCGGTGACTAGCTCCGAAGGTGACATGTGTCCTGCGGAAATGCCTTTGCTTCTTCCGCAGAGGCTAGCCCCGGGGGCAACACGTGTCCCACAGGGTCAGACCTTTCCCCCTTTGCGGAGATGAGCCCCGAGCCTTCCACGTAGCCAATTTAGCGGCGGACCTCTTCCCACTTCGCAGGAATGAGCTCCGAACACGCCACGTGTCAACGGGCCACGGAAGTTGTCTTCGTCACTCTCTGTGAACTGGATTCGGCTCTTATTGGCTATCCTTTTGATATTTTTCTCTGTTCCTACTTTTCTTAAAATGTTTTCTCTTCATAAAACATGAATATATGCTGACACCAGAAATGAGGGTGTCACACTTTATTGGTATCCCATCCAATCACTAAGGATACCACTTCCTAGATTTAGCCACAAACAAAATCATCATCTCTCTTCATGTCACCTTTGATGAGTCTTCCTTCCCCTTTATGGAAATCTCCAACCTATTTCATCCCACTTTGACTTTCTTTATGACACTATCGATTCATCGGTGCCTCTTAGTACTAAATTTTTTGCAGGTACTCATCGACATGGGCTTCTTCCAGGATTTTGCATGCCGGGTAATCACACCGCCTACTCGGCGGTCAGACCGGTGGCCTCCAATAGTCTGACTGCCATTGTGTACGGAGGCCTCCTTGACCCCTGTCCACACGGTGCCAACTAAAATTGAGGCCAGACGATCCTCTATCCTCTCGCAGTCTGACCACGGCCCGTGGTGGCCAAACCGCCACCCCAATAGAGCCAGGTGGGCCTCTGTTCACCTTGCGGTTCGACCACCACTCTGGGCGGTCCGACTGCCCTAAGCTCCGTCCCGAGCTCCTCTTCGTTGCACCGTGCTCCACTAGGCTTCAGATCTCCCACGACTGCTCCGTCTGCTCTACACCAGCAGTCAGGTTTCACGCATGTCCCACGGTCCGTGCTCGAGTGGGCTCCCATCGACAATGAGCACAACATGCGGACTCGTGGGAGAACCGGTCTTTGTCTTGCATTAAAGTGCTTGAATATTCAAGCATCAATTTTATCAATGTTGCCAAAGACTTACCGTTGTACTCTTACTAACCCCAATTTTCAAAAGGTTATGACTGAGAAATTCACCGCCCTGTAGGCCAA
The DNA here is from genome assembly GCA_030760725.1 of Neostapfia colusana. Taxonomy (NCBI): domain Eukaryota; kingdom Viridiplantae; phylum Streptophyta; class Magnoliopsida; order Poales; family Poaceae; genus Neostapfia; species Neostapfia colusana. The sequence continues at coordinate 2,584,785 of JASWHV010000019.1, read as the reverse complement.
CAACACTTGGGACTTGGTGCCTCGTCCTTCAGGTGTGAACATCGTGACCTGCAAGTTGGTTTTTCGCCACAAGTTTCATCTAGACGGTTCTCTTGATGGCTACAAGGCTTGTTGGTCCTTCATGGTTTCACTCCGCAATTTGGTATTGATTTTTGTGACACTTTAAGTCCCCCGATGAAGCCTGCTACCATCCGTACAGTTCTCTTAGCTGCACTATCTCCTGATTGGCCTATTCACCAGCTTCATGTGAAGAATGTATTTCTACAATATACTTTATCGTAGATAATCAATTGTGACTAGCCTTCTGGTTTTTTGATACACCGTATCCGGACTTTGTCTGCCACCTCAACAAATCCTTATATGGTTTAAAGAAAGATCCTCATGTCTAATATAACGGTTTTGCTTCTCACTACTTATTTGGATTTGTTGGTGCTCCGTTAGATACCTCTCTTTTTGTCTACTGACGCGGCGCAGACAAATCTTACTTGTTTCTTTACGTGGATGACATTGTTCTGACTGCCTCCTAAGTATCGCTGCTTCACCGCATTATTGATGCCCTTGCTACATAATTTTTGATGAATGATTTGAGCGGCCTCTATCATTTTCTAGGTATTTATGTTACTCGGAGCAGTGCAAGCTTCTTCCTTTCACAGCAACAGTACATGATTGATATTATTCTGAGAGCAGGCATCGCTGATTGCAAGCCATGTTGCACTCCAGTTGACACATGCGCCAAGTTGTCATCTGATGGTGCGCCCATTCCTGATTCTACTCACTACTGTGGTCTTGTTGGAGCGCTGCAATATCTCACTTTTACTCGCCCAGATATTGCATATGTTGTGCAGTAGATGTGTCTCTACATGCATGATTCTTGTGATACTTATCTTGTGTTGGTAGAACGCATTCTTCGGTATATTTGAGGTACGTTGGATCATGGACTTCAGCTTCACCGCTCTCGTGTCAGTAAACTTTTGGCTTATTTTGATGCTGATTGGGTCGGATGTCCCAACAGCCTCAGGCTACGGCGTCTTCCTCGGTGATATAATTTGGTCTACTAGTCTTTGAAGCGTTAGTATACGGTATCTCGCTCCAGCACTGAGGTTGAATATCATGATGTTTAATGCCGTCGCCGAGGCCTCTAGGTTGTGTTAGCTGTTGGAGGAACTTCACTGTCCACTGCAGAAGGCTACCGTGGTCTATTATAATAATGTGAGTGTTGTTTATCTCTTGACCAATTCGTTGTAGCATCAACGCACCAAGCATATTGAGAATGATTTGCAATTCGTTCGGGACAAGATAGCAACTGGAACACTTCGGGTTCTTCATGCTCACAGTACGCGGACATCTCCACTAAGGGCCTCCCATCGTCGGTATTTATGTAGTTCCATTCTGGTCTAAATGTTCTAGCTAGTAGGCGTTCAAAGTGTGTGGGAGTGTTAAACAAATAATAGGCCCACACAGATTATGTAACTAATTGAGGTCCTCTAATCCCTATAAATATGTACCACCCTAGGGGTTTTAATTCCATTCAATAATTATTTCTCCACTTATTTATATCAATATGGATGGTTTGCTGGTGTGCAAGGTTCTGTCACGCATGTTACTGCTGTCCTTCTTCCCAGTCCATGGGGGAGTTCTCGAGGTAGTGGATAAGAATTTACAAGGAGGAATCAGTTAACCATGAAGTAATAGTTAAAATTATCTTAGGCAATATCTAGCTTTCTTTAACGTGTTTAGGATAAAGCCTATTGTTGTTGAAGAGGAGCGTTCATAATCGTTGCTGTGACCCATTGCTGCAGACTAAAGGCACATGAACAACATCTTTGTTGTATCAAGGCCATAACACTCGGTACATAGCTTTTGATAATCAGTAATAGGTATCCATACCTAATTTCAGGCGCCAATGTGTTTATTCAGACATGCTAATCTTACAATATGCAGGAGGTATATATACTATGGAAGTGAACTGACAAAAGAAGACGGATCAGGTGGAGTGGGGATTGCAGCTGCTCCATCAAGCATCTGTGTCACCTTCTGCATTGTAGGTCGTATAGCAGGGTCCTCCTGGAGGCACCATAATGCCACTTCCACAAACCTTTCCACCTTCATTAGGTTCGAAATTGCTTCTTCATCATCCTCAACTAGGAAATCCACGCTGCCACACCTATAGCAGTCCATTGCCCAGTAAGTCAGTATCTTCTTACCCTCTTCTGTAGCCTCTAACTCAACATTCCTCCGACAGCAGATGAGCTCCAACAGGATGACTCCAAAGCTGTACACATCCACTTTGGCTGTGATCCCAACATTCTTGAACCACTCAGGGGCGACATATCCTCGGGTACCTCGGATACCTGTATTTGTCTGTGTCTGCTTTGTTCGGAGCAGTTTAGCTAAGCCAAAGTCTGCTATCTTTGCTTTGAAATCCTCGTCGAGAAGTATGTTCTGTGGTTTTATGTCGCAGTGGATGATCTGGGTGCTGCATTCTTCATGTAAGTAAAGGAGCCCCCTTGCCACCCCAAGAGCAAGCTCGGCTCGAAGGCTCCACGGCAGCCTAGCATCACCGAATAAGAGAGTGCCGAGTGATCCATTGGCCATAAACTCGTACACCAATAACCTTTCTTTCCCTTCATTGCAGAACCCTAGCAACCTGACCAAGTTCTTGTGGTGTGTCCGGTCAATAGTCTGGACCTCGATGGTGAATTCCTTCTCTGTTTCGTGCTTGAGCTTATCGATTTTCTTAACAGCAATGAAGGTCGTCCCCATCTCATCTTGTAGCTGGCCCTTGTACACAATACCAGAGGCACCGGTGCCAAGAACTTCCTTGAATCCACTGGTGGCGTCCTCGAGCTCTGCGTAAGTGAAGGCTTTGAGAGGCAATCCTAGGCTGCTTGATGATTGCAGAGATGTGACTCTCTCTTTCCAAGTGCACAGTAACTACCAAAAAGGAGAAGAGAAATAAGAAGGTTCACAAAGACAGAGCTCCCCAGAAACAATGAGCTTCCAAGGATCCAATACTTCTTATCCTTTCTCCATTTCCTGGAACCGGGAAGCCCAGAGTACTGTGAGCCGTTGTTCTTCGGCACCTTGATGAAAATCGTCCTCTGCACGCTGTCCCCCATAATGCCGTTTGACAACGGCGTCTTCTTCTTCCAACATGTGTTGTCACTGTCACGGAACACGGCGACTGAGCAGAAACAGTCTGTGAGGCAGAGCTTCTGGCAATCATTCTTACCTATGGCCGTATGCTGCTCGTAGTCAGCAAAAGGCCAGTCCAGGTTAACCACTGATAGAAGCTGAAACTGCATATCTGCAGCAGCTTCATCCAAGTCACAACTTTGTGGCGAGAAGTCAGGTTTGCAGCCTCTGTACCTCCTCCCCTCATCTATAAACGAGTACTGCGGCGGACAGGAGCACGTCGTCTGTCTGTTCGTGTCATCCAACGTGCAGTATTTGTTAAACCCGCACGTGCCGCTGCCGATCCTTGTCGTTGCTCGACAGATATTTTCAGGTACCATGGCCACTACAGACCATGCCTGTTTTGACTGGTTGCTGGCCTTCTTCGGGTACACATACTGCCTAAACGCGCCATCTGGGTCGAGTGTGGCGCGATGGTAGTAATCCGCCATGGAGCTGATACCGCAGACGTTACATCTACCTGTGTGCTGTTCATGGCGACATAGATCCTGCCAGTGGCATCAAACACCAGACCTGCTGTAATGTTGCCTTCCTTGTACCAGTAGGTGTCGTACTCATATCCGGAAGGCACGGCAACAGGGCAGAGGTAAACCCTACTAGTTTGCATGTTGAGGAGAAACCGGCCGTCGGAGTAGTCCGTGGAGATGGTCCAGCTGCGGAGTGCCGTTCCTGGGGCGAGCACCTGTGTTAGCAGAATGGTGTCTGTTGGGCTCTGGAAAGTCTCCCACTTGGTAGAGCCATCCGCTGCGGCCAGCACGAAGCTCCCTGTGTCGAGCATGGTAGCGTAGGCTCCGCTGAGTTTGGGGTTCCATTCCTCAGTCCCGGTGGGATCCAGGAGGGAGAGCATGCCGCCGGAGGTGAGATGGAGGCGTGAGCCGGAGGGAACTTGCACAGGCTCTGCTGCTGGACCGTCACCGGTGGTCTTGGCGTACCAAGCCACCGTCTGGTACGCTGATCTTGTGGAACCAGACGGCGAGGAGGTAGGCGGAGGAGTTGCCCTCCACCGGCCGGAAGCCGAACGCGAAGTCGCCGGATGGTGAGAGCCATGAGCTGTTAGGTCCTTGTGGCGTCAAGGAGGAGCCCAGGCCGATGTTTCTCTGAGTTTGGACATATGGCGAGATCAGTAGAGAAGGAGGAAGAGGAGATGTGCCATTAGCAGCTACTTTGGTTTGGATCCTGTTGCCTTGGAGTAGTTATGGTGGCAAACTTATGCAGGCAATCAAAGTTTTCACTGACTTACAGTCTTACACCTTGCAGTTGCGATGCAAACCATCAGAACCGCCATGTGGTGTTACAGTAAGCGGCGTCGAACTGGTCAATTGGAACAGTTGTTGGCAGTCTGCGTTCATGGTGGGTCCTTTTCTGTGTGACTGTTCCCTGTTCAACGTACAGACTAGGTCAGGCCTAACTTTTGACAAGTCTACTGGTCCACTGAATGGTCCCTCTGATTACATTGACGTTTGCGCGTGGGCGGGTGCACATCCACTACCACTATTTCTGGTAGCTCGGGGTATTCATCTATTCCATGCATGTGGATGATTCCTGCTACTCATCTAGGCCATGTTTACTTCTACCAATCAAACTATAGACATGGAAAAGTTAGGTACGTTGCCATCAGTGAGTTTCCTTAAGTATCATGTTATCTGTTTGCTAGAAAAATTATGAGAATGTTTTATAAATGCATGGGTTGTTATCTTCAGTACTGTATATAACCTTTTCACCATGGGTAAAAGCCATTTGGACATCGATGAGTGCCATTGAGTCGATGGGAAACTAGAGAAATCTAAAAATGGATAGGAAAATTTTGGCCCCAGATGATATATATATATATATATATATATATAGCAGAGGATATATAAAGTCGGATGATAATTTGAACTGACAATATGCTATCATTTCAACATTCAACTGATGTTACACTCTATGGGGCCAACTTTTTCTTTCGTTTGACTGACAAAAATAGGATAAAACAATTTGGATATTTTTCTTTCTTGAACATCTCAAGACAATGTATTCTAAATAAGCAAATTTAAATAGTAGGAGTGTATCTTACACCGAAATGTGACCATCAGAATGATTTGTGCATACAAAAGCTAAAGAATCATTACATTTACTAGCACACTATTAATATAACTAATCAAGTCTCCTCTTTGGTGTCCGTGTGTCACCAGTAGGGGACTTCGTCGACGTCGTCGTCTCCAACAGGGCCCTCATCGTCGTCTCTGCTAGGGCCTTCGTCAACAACAGCTACATTGTGCTCTTGCTCCATGTGCTCGGCCTCCATCTCCTCTAGTGCCTTGTACTTGGTCAAGGCGTGCATGATTGCCTCACCACTTGTGATGGTGATTCAATCCTCCTCAATGGCATCGATCCTCAATGGTCAGGGCACGGTGCGATGGCCTCGTCAGAGCGAGTCAATCAGGGTGGTGGAATGGATTGGAGATGCAGAGGGAATGGAAGAGGCAATGACACTTATAGAGACGGGACGATCTGACAGCGGCACGGATTGGGGTCGAGGCAGTAGCTAGCTTGACCTCCTCTAGCTCTAACTCCACTGGATTTGTTCTCTGTTCTACAATGGGTGATGTGGGCGACGGTCCCAGTGGTGGCGTTGATTAAGGAACCTGGAACCACCCATTTCATGAGAGAAAATACATAGCATATCATTATTTTGACAAAAATAGAAATCAAAGTAACTACTGATATGGAGTAAATATAAACAAGGAAAATTTCTCACACCCAAAACATAGAAAAATAATACAAGGAGTAACCTCTTCAACATCCAAAACATAAAAAATATAAAAAACGCAATCTACTCAATTCTCATATATACTCTTTGTCTTCCAGGGATCATTGACAGTGTGCTCATTGGTGTCGTTCTTGAAGCTTTCGGTAGCAACTAGTTCCATGTAAAGTTTGCAACAGGTATTCAGCACTCGTGAGATGGTCATTGTTGATATTTACTAATATCTACAGTTCAGCCTGGCAATGGATGATAGCAATGCTTATGACAACTAGCCTAATCTAGGGCCAAAGCAAGATGAGAATTCTGCAAACACACGGAAAATACGACTCTATCACTTCACCCAAAGTATTCCTTAGGGTATTGTATTATCCCAAAAGGAGGCGGTGAGGTGTGGCAAGATTACTATAGTATAGGGTGTTCTATGTGAAACTAAGCAGGATAGATAAATAGATAGTGTAGTTTGACACATACACTTAAGCAATCTACTATTAAAGGTAAGGTAGTCCTAGTGAGAGTTAAACTAAGAAATGACTGTTTCTAAGGTGCTTCTAATATACATAAGAATAGCCTAATAGTGTACATAAGAAATGATTGTTTCTCTGCATAGCCTAATAGTGTACATATGGATATGCTAGTAGTAAATATTAGGTCTTAGTGACCCAACATATTGGGCACAGATTTATCTCTGGTAACACCACAGAGACTCTCACTAAGAGCATGTGACATAGCCGAACGTGGAGTGTACAGAGGACGAACATGGTTGTCATACGAGACATCCAACACTATGTAACTATCCAAGCATCACGCTTACATGCTAAGTAAATATCTTAAGAGTTGCAATAAAAGTATCATACTAAGGTAATGACTAACCTAAATATCGTTGAACCAATGTTGGGACCAAGCACTATGTTATTCATACTAACATATTTATATCATACCTAATTAGACTATATTGGAGGTCCATGGTGTCTATCATAACATAATAACATAGTTACTATACTACCATAATAACATCTAAGCCTACCACATGCATGGACTCCACAATAAAAAAGAAATGCTTCATCCAAAAATATGAATATAAGAAGACTATTATCATAAATAAGAATAAAGTTGCAAATAAAATAAAAGATACATGAGCCATATTTTTCCCAACTTAGACTTGGGAACTAGAGACTCCTTCATACAGCCTAAACTCCACTAAGAACTTGGAGAGAGAGTGCGTATACAAGAGAGTGATGCTCAAATGATGTGTGTTCAAGTGAGGGGTAAGGAGTTCTATTTATACACAAGTTGAGATCATTTCTCGCCTTTAATTGCGCGAGAAGCCGTCAGAACCACCTTCAGGGAGCCGCACGGAGTCGACACATGGAAGATGATCAAGTTTGGGGGATGACCAGTTCGGCCGAACACTACAGGAATGCAGAACACTTACGACGGCCATAAACCATCGTAAATAAAGGAAAACCATCGTAAGTTAGTTATTTACGACAGTTTCTAGCCGTTTCAAGTTTTTGGTCGTAAATAAAATTATTAACAACGGGTAACTAACTTACAACGGCTTGGAACAGTCGTCGTAAGTAAACGACCGTCGCCCATCGCCGTGCCACATGGCGGACTGGGCGCCTTACTTACGACGACCAGTGTATCGGTCTTGTAAGTTAGTTAGGTCAACTTATGACGGCCTTGCCCTGGCCGTCGTAAGTTAATTAGGTTAACTTATGATGGGTTGTATAGCTGACCATCGTAAATAAGGTTTTTAACTTTAAAAAAAAACAGAATTAGGGTAACCTAACACGATGGTCATCTCACAGAATTGCAATTTATATAAACATGCAAAACATAAAACATCTAAAACATTAAAAAAAAGATCCGCTCCCTAAACACTACTCCTTCCACTCGCGGATCCAATCGCTCCTTCACTCGCTCCGGAGCCGAAGAATCCGTCTCCGTGACCTCCTCCCGGTGCCGGTAGCTATGGCGGTGGAGTTTGAGACTCTGTTGCCGATCTCTGCAATTTAATAAATAGATAAAGTGAGTTTGAGCTTGTACGACTCTCTCCCCACTACTCTCACTCCCTCTCTCTCCCTCCCCCACACTCTCACTTTCTTCCTCACCCTCTCCCTCCCCCTCTCTCTCTCTCACCCCCTATCTCTACTATTCTGTATCTCCCTCCCTCCCTCTTTCCCTTTTCACTCTCACTTTCTCTTCCTCTCCCTCCTCCTCTCTACCATAATATCTTACTCTCACTCCCTCCCTCTCCCCCCTCTAACTCTCACTTTCTCCCTCGCCCTCTCCCTCCCCCTCTCTCTACGACTACCTCTCCCTCACGCTCCCTATCTCTACCACTCTGTCTCTCTCCCTCCCTCTTTCTCTTTTCACTCTCACTATCTCTCCTCCCCCCTCTCTACCACTATCTCTTACTCTCATTCTCTCCCTCTCCCCCCTCACTCTCATTCTCACTCTCTCCCATCAACTACACTAAGTTTTTCTTAGATTATAAAATGACAAATAAAAACACATTACCTGGACATCTGAATGTGCATGTGGTGGGGGCACTAGTGGTGGGGCAAAATCTGACGGCTGCCACATCGGGATCGAGATCTGCTGCCCACTCTGTCGAGCTAAGGCCTGTAGTTGCAGAATATTAAAACAAATAAACTAATGCAATGTTAGGATTTTAAATTAGTTTGTATTCAAATAATTACCTCCATCGCCTCCTCCATCTGAGCCATGTAGTTTGCCATGTAGGCGGCCTGCTGCTCCCTCTCCCTCTGGAGCTCCTCCCTCTCTCTCTCCGGATCTCTTCTCTCTCACTAAGGAGCTCATCTATATGGCTCTGTGAGGGACGGCGACTTGTATGCCCGATAGAGGAGCCCTCGGTCGATGGAGTGACGATCAAAGGTCGCGCTACCCTCGAGTCGACAACTCCATCGAAAATGGCAAACCTACAAAGGAATAAAAGAATAATTAGAAGAAGCAAGTTTTTACAGAAATAAAGAAAATGACCAACTTACCGTCCATGTGCATTCCACCTCTGCTAGCGTAAACAGCTTGAGGGTCGATTGGCGCGTTTTCCCAATCGTACCCTTCGCCATGTATCCTCACGGCCTCTCGCCCATACTTTTCCTAAAAAGAGTAAAATTGTGTATTAGTAACAACTGAATTGATAAGTTTTGATAACTTACCAGTCGATTGGCCGCGACCTGACTGCACTCCCTAGGCTGGGATGGGTCCTTACGACCTCGCTTCAAGACGGCAGTGTCGGTCGGTACCTGACTCTCGCGCTCCTGTAGATATGTGTTACTATGCTAATTATATTATAAAGACATACAAAGAAGGGTTATTATTCTTACCATGTGTTTCGCTAAACGCACATGGCCATCAAGGCCATAGGAGTGCTTTGAGTCTCAACCTCTGCATCCACGAGCCCTCCTGAACTTAGCGATGAAAGCATCGTTAGCCCACATCTGGCAGAGAGCTCGGTACGCTTCGGACCTACCCTCTAGCCAGGAAATACTGACCTCCACATATTTATTATGTCATTGAAATATCTTTTACATAACTAAGTATTGAAATAATTGAACACAAACAACTTACCTCCGCGTACTACTCCTCTGTCAAGTAAGTGTTGGAGGCCCTCCTAAACGGCCCCGACTAGTACTCCTGGTGCTGCTTGAGGTACTCGTTCATGGCTTGAATACGAGCGTACGATAACACTCGCGTTACAAGTTTCCGTGCGTTCCTGTTGAACACGGCTCTAACATGGTCCAACATGCTTTGGCTCGTGTCCTCTAAACGGTACCTCATCTATAAAAAATCAAATATTGGGGAGATATGCATTAACGATTGAATCAAGTTGAAGAATAATAACTTATAAAATTTTATTAAGCAGACTTACCATAAAATCTTCCCAAACAGCCCCCTGATGGTTGCTGTGCGCCTCGTGGGAGACACGAGCGTAGTCGTCCCATGATGTCGCAGGGACCCCGTTGATCACACTGGGATATTGCAGTCGCACTAAAGACCCGATGCAACAGGACACCTGTATGTGGTGCCCCTGACCCGTGAACAAGCAGTCGTACCAAGGAGTTGTAAGGATTTAGTGAACTTATTAATATACCCACAAATGAAAGAATCTAAAAGTTAAATATTATTTGATAGTTTGCTTACGTGTCTCCGACCGTGTGAATAGTGACCCGCTCTATAGGAACTGGAGACGGAGACACAAAGTGAGTCCTCCTCATCCGCCGCCTCTGCTCCCGGGCCACGTCCGGTTACCCGGAAGGCTGCTCACCACTGGAGCCCGAAGGCTCCACGCTAGGCGCCTCCATGGCAGCCATAGGCGACCCCGAAGGCTGTGGCGACGCCCTAGCCTCTGACTCTGACTTAGATGACTCTGAGTCAGATTGCAAAACAGAAGGATTGATAAGAATAGTTAATTGCTAAGTGACATATAAGATAACGTAATTTTTAATAAAAATGTATCTCCGTGCGCTATAAGGCCACAGGTAACCCCGCTAAATCCGGGACGTGTCTCAACAGCTGAGAGCGCATGTTCTCACATGAGGAACTACCCCTAAAAAGGGTGTCCCGTGCCTCCCTAAGGAAGCCCCTAGCCCCCTTCCGTTTTTTCTTTCTCTGTCGACATCCTATTGTAAGGAGTAATTGATTAATATGCTAGGAAAATATACGAAGTTATAATAATTTAAGGAAAAAAGTTACTTGGAGTCATTTTTAGAATTCATCGACATCACGAACCCTACTCAAACCAGACCATTGATCTTTTTTCGTAATTTGTTTCCAATTCAGTTTGCGCATATTAGAAGTCTCTTCATCGTTAGCGTCGCCAACCAAGTTACCGATTTCGACACCAGGCTCGACGGAAAATGAGTCTAGCAACTCTTGTTCTTGATAAACCTCGTCAATGTCCGCACCGACACCGTTCGCCTCAATGCCCGACTTGATAGATGTCCTTCTATTAATTATCGTATTACATGCTCTCACGATAGTGTATATAGCTAAACGTCATGAAGTAAACAATTATCACTCAATTTTCAAACAATTTCACGCAAGTAATTAACAGACAAAACATAATTATTAAAAAATAACTCAAAGAGGGCGCTAACGAAGTCCGGCGGCGGAGGCGGGGTGGGATGCCGGGGTCAAGAGGCGGGCCCCTGGGGGCTAGAGGAGCAGCGGGGGCTGGGGACGGCGCGACGGCTTGGAGTCGAGCGAGGGCGGGGCGCGGCGGCGGCCGTGGGCAGTAGCGACGGCGGGGGCGGCGGCCGGCGGTGGAAGCGGCGGCGGCGGACGACAGGCGCTGATGGAGGCGGCGGCAGAGGACTGTAAGTGCATCTAGGTATCTCCGTGGGTTTTGGATGATTGATGATGATAATTAAGAGACTAATGAGCTGAGATGATCATAAGCACAGGATATTTTCAAGGTGGACACCTAAACTCTCAATAAGCCTCTCTAAGCCTTCTCTCTTTGCTACTCACCCTCTAGAACCAATTCTTGAGTGAATTTGGGTGCGTGAGGAGAGGAGAAGGAAGAACTTCGTGTTGTGGCTCTTGGAGTGATCTCGTGCACTTGGTGTGAGTCTTTGTGACCTGTTGCTTGTGAGATTCGTGAAGTTTTGTGGAAGTGTTCAAGTGGGAGCCTCAGTTTGTAAGCAGCCCCAAAGATCTTGTAAGTTCACCCTTGAGTTACTGGAAGAAATGAGTTGGCCTTAGTGACGACTTGGTGAGGAAAGGGTTGTTAAACCTGGTCCTTTGTGGACTCCTCAATGGGGACGTAGATTCCTGAGTGGAATCGAACCTCGGGAAAAATCTCTGTGTCTCTCTTGCATTTACATTTCCTCGATCATTAAAATTGCTTAGGGTTTGTTTTCATCATTTAGCTCTTCTAGTGTTTCTCATTACAATCTTGCAATCCATTGCTATAACTTGTCACACTTGTCATATTAGATTGCTAGATAGTTTATCTGCATTTTGTTAAATTAAAATCTAAAGAAAAAACCCATAAAAATCAAGTTTTTATGTTTTCCAGCACGCTGATCGGACTAGTCCACCCTTGAGCCAGACTAGTCTGGCCCCTGTGTTCTAATCTCGTTTAATTAGGTCATTTCAGGTAGTTTAGCCTATTCACCTTTCCTCTAGGCAACATTCTATTGGTATCAGAGCAGGTCTCTCCATCAAGAGTCTAACCACTCGGAGAGAAGATGATCAGAGTGGATGGATACGAGATTCCGTCGATATCGCAAGGCGACAACACACATGACAAGAAGAAGAACGCAGATGTCCTGCAAGACCATTCTAGTGACGATGAAGAAGTTCGCCAGCTCAAGGCACGACTTCGCGAGAAGCTAGGTCACTCAAGCAAAGAGGAGAAAAAGAAGACAAAGGATCATGAAAAGAGTGGTCAACCGGACTACTCCCAATATCCTTTCAACTATGAGCAATTAACCTCTAACAATCATTACTTGTCTATTCCTCTTGGCAAACCTCCTCAATTCGATGGAAATGACTACTCTATGTGGAAGCATAATATGAATATGCATCTAATCTCCTTAAACCCTAGCTTGTGGCAAATTGTCCTAACAGGTGTTCATATTCCAAGGAATGAAGAAGACGTTACCCCGGAGCAAGCCGTCCTACTTCATCGAAATGCTCAAGCAGTTGGGGTCATCACCTAATCCTTGACTCGAGAAGAGTTCAACCGAGTCGATGGATTGGAGGTGGCCAAAGACATATGGGACACACTCAAGATGGCACATGAAGGCAACCGAGTCATTAGGGAGGCCAAGATCGAGATGATCGAAGGAGAGCTTGGGAGGTTCACCATCATGGATGGTGAGTCCCCTCAAGACATGTACAACCGTCTCAAGGTCCTCATCAACAAGATTTGATCCTGTGGATGCACTCGGTGGATGGATCATGAGGTGGTGAAGAGGATGGTTCGGGCATCCATGCCTCGAAACATTGCTGTCTGCTCCATGATCCGTGAGAGTCGGATATGCTCAAATGACCCCCGGAGGAAGTGCTTTGAAGGATCATCAACAATGAGATGATGGAGAAGGAAGCCATGTTCTACAACGACCTCCAAAGGCTCACCCCCTCCAAGAAGAAAGATGTTGCTTTCAAAGCAACATCCTCATCACAAGACCTCGAAGCAAGTGATGATGAGAGTCTCGACACCGATGAAGAAGAGGCGCTCTTCATCAACAAATTCAAGAGGATGATGAGGAGGAAGGGGAGCTACCACTATGAGAACAAGAACAAGGAAATGTCGAAGCTCAAGACAAAAAGAGCATGCTACAATTGTGGTGAATATGGATACCTCATTGTGGATTGTCCATATGAAGAGAGCAAGAAGAAGAGGGATGGCAAGCCCTAAGAGAAGAAGTTCTTCAAGAAGAAGAAGCCATCGGGACATGCTCACCTTGGGAAGGAATGGGACTCAAACGAAGACTCATCCTCTGAGGATGAAGAGAAAGTGGCAACACTTGCCATTGGAAGGACCAAGCTCTTCCCAAACCTTGAAGACTTCAAGTCTACACGTCTCATGGCAAAGGAGGGAAGAAGAAAGGTTAAATCTAAACAATCCTCCTCTACTTCTTCACTTGATAATTTTGATAGTAGTAGTGAAAACGAATCCATGCTCAAGGATCTAAGTAGGAGCACCTTGAAAAAGATGAGCTTGTTGTCAGAAGAAATCTTTGAGAAGGAGGAACTCATCAACCGTCAAGAAGACATGCTCATCCTTGAAAAGGAGAGATGTCATGAGCTTGAAGAGCTCCTTGAGGTTGAAAGGGAAAGAAGCAAGGCACTTGAGCGTGAACTCCCTTTAAGCAAGGAAACTTTCTCAAATCTTGAGGACACAACTATTGTGCTCAAGGATGAAATTGTTAACTTGACAAAAGTTAACAAGATCCTTGAAAACAAGTTGAGTCTCTCAAGATCAATGCACCTTCTTCCTCTATGATTCAACCCTCCTCAAAGAAATCTTCCGAAGCAACTCAAACTTGCAAGTGCTCAAACTTAATCCTAAAACTTAAGGATGAACTCAAATTGGCACAAAACAAGCAATCACCGAAAGGTGGGATCTTTGACAAGGAGAAATTGGCATATGCACGAAGTGCATATACAAATGTAAGACCTCGGTACCATCGGTACTCAACCTTGCATATTTGTTGGTTTATATTGCTGCTCAGGTCAAGAGAATGATGTGGTGTTCAATGACCAAGACTTCGGACCTGAAGAAGGATTCTAGGTTCATGGAGTCCCCCGGGCAACGCCTGTGACGGAGCCCACAAGAATAATATTTCCGCTGCAAGTTTTATTTACATGTTATGTACTTATTATCGTCCATCGAGACATATGCTATGTAAGACTTATTTATATTCGACACCTGGCTTGTAATATGATGATGCTTCACTATTTGTCATCACATGTATGAGAAAATGATCCTGACATACATGTGATATTCACTTGGTTGTTCTTCGGAGAAACTGGGTCTGACAGAAGTGGTATCAGAGCCAACGTTGCCCGTAGGAACGTGGACCTAGGTAGAAATGGACGTAGTTAGGGACCCTATTTTCTTAAAAACTATTTTACAAAGGTGTGGGTTGAAAAGTGTTATTTAATGGGCCACTTTATTCATCTTACCCCATCTTTATCAAAATAGTATTTTTGTTTAAAATCTTATCTAACTTAATTTTAAATACTTTATGTTTTAGATGGTTCGCATGATCCGCACCGCCCGCAAGTCCACCGGAGGGAGAGTTCCCGTAGTTTCCCTTGCCCTGAGAGAGGAGAACCGTCCAGTGACGTATCTCTCCTACGGATTGGCAGTAGGAGGCTTGTTGCGCCGTCTTCGACGCATGCTCCAAGCCGCCAGCAATACGGGCAAGCTAATCATACACTATAGATCCACCCGGACCATTCGGGAGAAGCGGGAAGAATGGAGTTCGGAAATGAGGATTATCCATGAAAATCAGCTGCTTAAGATCCACCGCTCTCCAGCTTGTCGAGCGACACAGGTCGATGCGGAGAAGGATGTCACCTGGGAGGCCATCACCTGCCAAAGTCACATCTACCGTCGCCACCTGGACAGGACTGAGTACATGTATGTTCTCCAGCGTGAGAATGGTACGACGGAGTACAAGTACCCACCAGTGCAGCAAGGGACTTCCCATGAGCACATGGACCTGTGCTTGGACGATGCTGCTATGCTCAGCACTCGACTGTAGGAGTGTCAGCAGGAGCTTCAGGATGTTCGTGACACCCTAAAGGAGACCGAGGCGTTGCTTCGAGCCAGCTTGAGAGCGAGAGAAAGAGGAGATGGGAATGAACTGTGTGTCACCGTGAATGACACATGGACTTCTGACTCCCCAGATCGTCGGGCGATCAGGCGTCGTCGCACTTCTCCACCAGCAGCCTCCCCACCCAAAGCGGAGTCAGAAGGCAGCCACAATAATGAGGAAGATCCCGAGGAGCCAGCTCAGTGATACGAGTCGTGTAGAGTCCTTCCCCATAGTTCAGCGGGTTATCGAGTAGGCGAGTCAATACCTTAGTTAATGGTGTGTTAATGTGTGGTGTGTGACGTGAGTTGTGGAAGCCATGAGCAATTGTCCACAACCTCGTCTTTAGGTTGCTTTGCTTTGATGTGTGAACCCCTATAAAATTAGTAGTGCATTTATTTTTGCGTGAGACATGAACCCTCAGAAAAATATAAATACAACAAGGCCTCAACATTACGAAGTGTAAACAAGAAAAATTGGTAAGATAATACGTAACGCTTTAAATTGACATTTAATTGATCATGATAGATGGCCGGAAGAGGAAAGGGTCGTGGTGCCAACCCCGCCAACAACAACGATATTGCCGGCAACCCTCGTCTTTCTGGAGGTCAAGACAGGGGTGGTCACCGTGAAGGAGTTGATCCCATCCACCAAATGCTTGAGAATCAAAATCAGCTCATCCAGAACCTGACTCAAGTGGTGGCCAACTTGCACCAAGCTCCACCTCCACAAGCTGCACCACGCCAACCAAGGTTGAGCGAGTTTCTAGGGACTCAAGCTCCAAAGTTTGCAAGTGCTGCTGAACCTCTGGAGGCAGATGATTGGCTAAAGACCATTGAGAGCAAGATGAGGATTATACAATGCCAAGGGTATGAGAGGGTGCTGTTTGCCTCTCACCAATTGCATGGACCTGCTGCTGATTGGTGGTCCGCTTACGTGGCCGCCCATCATGACCCTGAGAACATCACTTGGGAAGAGTTCAAGCGTAGCTTCCGCTACCATTACATACCAAGGGGTGAACTCAAAAACAAGAGAAAAGAGTTCTTGGGATTGCAGCAAGGAAACATGACTGTGAGGGAATACCTCACTAAATTCACTCAACTATCCCGTTATGCCCCACGGGACATAGAGACTGATGAGCAGAAACAGGATTGCTTCATGGAAGGACTCACAGCAGAAATGCAGTGTGCAATGTCCTCCAACGAGTATGAAAGCTTCCAAAAGATGGTGGACAGAGCATTTGTTGTAGAAAGGAAGCTGAAGGCCTTGGAAAATGAAAACAAGAGGAAGGCGGGATGGTCACACCAAGCCTCGGGCAGCAACACCCACCCACGTCTGATGCAGCAACCCGCAGGGCAGACGAGTCGTGCTGTGGTGCCCTACTCCGCGCCGAGAGGGTACAATCCGAACTTCAGGCCCCCTTCAGCACCAACACAGCCACAACGTCAGTTTGTACAGCAGGCTCGCCCCGCATATCAACCTCGACCAGCAGTACAAGGACCCCCGAACCAACCCCAAGACAACAAAGGTCTCGAACCTAAGGTCGGGGTGCAATGCTTTAACTGTGGTGAAGTGGGACACTACGCCCATAAGTGCCCAAAGAAGAAGCCCGTGCAGCCGCAACAGCAGAATGTGATGCGAGGACGGGTGAACCACGTGACCATGGAGGAAGCGCAAGAGGCACCTGACGTGGTAGTTGGTAAGTTTCCTGCCAATTTACACATTGCAACCCTGTTGTTTGATTCTGGTGCCACCCACTCGTTCATTGCTCAAGGGTTTGTTAAGAAGCATGATCTAGCAACAACACAAATGCACCATATGCTAGCAGTGAACTCTCCAGGTGGAGAAATAAGGACAAGACAAGTGTGTCCCAAGGTAAATCTAGACATTGATGGGGTAGTATTTATTGCCAACCTCATAGTGATAGATTTGCAAGGGATAGATATTATTTTGGGCATGGATTGGTTGACCAAACATAAGGGAATCATCCATTGTTCGACCAGAACGGTGGAACTAACTCACCCTAGTGGCACAAGAGTAAAGTTCATAACAATACAAGAGCCTAGGAGGGACATTAAACTAAATCAAGTTGAGGTGAAAGTGGAGGAGATCAGGATTATCAGAGAATATCCAGATGTTTTTCCGGAGGAGTTGCCAGGTATGCCTCCTGATCGTGAAGTGGAATTCGCGATTGAGCTAGTGCCTAGAACAGCTCCGATATACAAGAGACCTTATCAGATGGACTCCAAGCAGCTGGGAGAACTCAAGGATCATTTAAGAGAATTGACAGGGAAGGGGTACATTCGTCCTAGTTCCTCACCATGGGGAGCTCCAGTGATATTTGTGCCCAAGAAGGACGGAACCCAAAGGCTATGCGTAGACTACCGTGCCTTGAATGAAGTAACCATCAAGAACAAGTACCCATTACCCCGCATTGAAGACTTGTTTGATCAGTTGAGAGGAGCTTGTGTGTTCTCGAAAGTTGATCTCAGGTCGGGATACCACCAACTTAAGATAAGGCAAACCGATATTCCCAAGACAGCTTTCGTATCTCGGTACGGACTGTATGAATACACCATCATGCCTTTCGGGCTAACTAATGCCCCGGCATACTTCATGTATCTCATGAACAAGGTATTCATGGAATATCTGGACAAATTTTTGGTGGTTTTCATAGATGACATTCTCGTCTTCTCCAAAGATGAAGAAGAACATGAGAAACATCTAAGGTTGGTGTTGTAGAAGCTGAGAGAACACCAACTATATGCCAAGTTGAGCAAGTGTGAGTTTTGGCTGAAGAGAGTTCCCTTTTTAGGACATATAATCTCGGAGGGAGGAATCTCCGTAGATCCTGCCAAGATCGAGGATGTACAGAAGTGGAAGACCCCTGAGAATGTCGGGGAAGTTCGAAGCTTCTTAGGATTGGCTGGATACTATCGACAGTTTATCGAGGGTTTATCCAAGATTTTGAGACCCCTCACCAAACTGTTGGAGAAAGGAATCACATTGACATGGACGCCGCAGTGCGAGACGAGTTTTCAAGAGCTAAAGAAAAGATTGACAACAGCCCCAGTGCTAGTTATGCCAGATATGCAGAAGAACTTTTCGGTGTACTGCGATGCCTCTGGAAACGGGTTGGGATGTGTTCTCATGCAAGAGGGGCATGTCGTGGCTTATGCGTCCCGGCAGCTCCGGAAACACGAGAAGAACTATCCTACACATGACCTAGAACTAGCCGCAGTGGTACACGCGTTGAAGATTTGGCGGCACTACTTGATGGGGAAGAGGACAGAGATATATACGGATCATAAGAGCTTAAAGTACATTTTCACACAGCCAGATCTCAACCTCAGAGAAAGAAGATGGTTAGAGCTAATCAATGACTTTGATGTGGGAATCAACTATCATCCTGGGAAAGCGAATGTCGTGGCGGATGCTCTAAGCCGGAAGGTGCAGGTCAATAGGTTGAGCTTGAAAGACATGCCTACGGAATTGAAGGACGATGTTATAAGACTCATTCTATGCCTGGTGAATAGTGGTGAAGCCATCGCCATGGAAGTGCACTCCACACTAGAGCAAGACATACGCGATGGTCAAAAGAATGACGAGAAGATACAAGAAATTAGACAACTCATCAAGGAAAATAAAGCCCCTGGTTTCAGAGAGGATGAACAAGGTACGGTGTGGCACGGGAAAAGAATCTGTGTGCCTGAAGTAAAGGAGATCCGTGCATTGATTTTGAAGGAGGCTCACGATTCCGACTATTCCATTCATCCTGGGAGTACGAAGATGTACCAGGACCTCAAGAGCAGGTATTGGTGGTATGGCATGAAGCGAGATGTCGCGGAACATGTTGCCCTATGTGACACATGTCAGTTGGTGAAAGCGGAACATCAACGACCTGCAGGATTATTGCAACCACTCAAAGTGCCTGAATGGAAATGGGAAGAAATCGGTATGGATTTCATAGTGGGATTGCCTAGGACCCAATCAGGATATGATTCGATATGGGTCATCATCGACAGGCTAACCAAGGTAGCTCATTTCATCCCCGTGAAAGAAAGCTACAGCGGATTCAAATTGGCGGAGTTGTACAGGTCAAGGATCGTGTGTTACCATGGAGTGCCAAAGAAGATAGTGTCGGATCGAGGGACATAGTTCCCCTCAAGGTTCTGGCAGAAGTTGCATGAAACCATGGGAACTCATCTGAATTTTAGTTCTGCCTATCATCCCCAAACTAACGGGCAGACGGAAAGAACCAATCAGATCCTTGAGGATATGCTGAGAGCTTGTGCACTCAAAAACAATCGGAGTTGGGATAAGAACTTACCGTATGCGGAGTTCTCCTATAACAACAGCTATTAGGCTAGTATGAAGATGTCACCATTTGAGGCTTTGTATGGGAGGAAGTGCAGAACTCCCCTATTTTGGAACCAAACGGGGGAAAGTAAAGTGTTTGGACCCAAAGTACTACAAGAAGCCGAGGCGAAAGTGAGGGAAATTCGCAAAAACTTGAGGATAGCACAGACACGACAAAAGAGCTATGCCGATGTTCGGAGAAGAGAGCTCGTTTTCAACGTGGGGGACTATGTCTACCTCAAGGTGTCCCCTATCCGAGGACTTCGTCAGTTCAAGGTGAAAGGGAAGTTATCACCTCGATACATCGGACCCTTTCAAGTTCTGGAGAGGAAAGGCGAAGTGGCATATCAACTAGAACCGCCGGCTCGCCTATCGGATGTGCACGATGTATTCCATGTGTCACAGCTCAAGAAATGTCTGAGGACACCTGAAGAGATGTTACCCATGAATGAGGTTGACGTAGCCAAGGATCTGTCTTATGCCGAGCAACCGGTCAAGGTTTTGGAGACAATGGAACGCCTCACAAGAAATAAAAGAATCCGGATGTGCAAGGTGCAGTGGAAGCATCACTCGGAAGATGAAGCCACATGGGAGCGAGAAGACGAGCTTAATGCACAGTTTCCGGAATTGTTTTCCTAGGACTACCAATCTCGAGGACGAGATTTCTTTTAAGGGGGTAGAGCTGTAACACCCCAAAACCTGTTAAGAGGAGAATTTAAAATTTTTTGGACGTATTGCATGTGGTGCAGAAATTCAAATTTAAATTGGAATTCAATTTTAACTCAAAACAGGAAAGAAAAAGAAAAAACAAAACCCCCCGGCCAGTGGGCCGAAACCCACCAGCCGGCCCACCTCGCCCCCGTGCCAGCCCAAAGCCGCGCGCCCCGTTTTCCTCTCGCTGACACGCGGGGCCCGCCGTCTTCTTCCTCCTCGCGTGCGCGCTCGGCCGATCCCGGGACTTCTCTCTCCTGAATCGAAACCACCCCCGGAAACCCGCAACTCCAGCCGAATTCTGGTCCCGGACGACTCAAACTCGATCACAACCGACACGCCGCCCTTCCCCGTCTATATAAACGCCGGCATCGTCCAGTTTTCCCCCACGATCGGCTGTTTTTCCTCCCGGTGAGAACCGAAGCTCCGATCACCGTTTTCTCTCGATCTCTGCTCAGATTTTCTGATCTAACGTGACGATCGTGTTCCACCGCCTCTGGGAAATCACGCCGGTGCAGAAAACGCGGTGGTTTGCGCTCCAGACACAGCGCCGACGAGCCTCGCCGTGATTTCATCTCGGACCTCGTCGCCGACCGCCTTCCAGGACCTCCGAGCTCAAGAAAAACCCCGAGGTGAGATCCCCGACCTCCCCTCTACCGATCTATGCCATGAAATCCCAGTTTTAGGAAGAATAGATGAAGATCCAAAGTTTTCCGGCGAGATCGCCGCCTCCCGCCGCCGCGCGCCGCCGGGCAGCGCTGTCCGCGCACGGTCAGAGCGACGTGGCCGGTTGTGCGCTGTCTATTTTAAATCGCACGGTAGAATTGAAATCCTCGCGTACCGGTTCGACGTTATAATCTCAGCCCTCTGTTTTAAATCGGACGGTCCACATCAGCCCCGCATTATAAAGACCGGGATTCTTACGCGCTACCCCCTGGGTATCTCGGAAAATACGAGCTAGCCCCGGAAACTTCTGATCTAGCCCCTGGAACTCAAGAAATTCATGTAAATTCATTTAAAAATCAGTTTTAGCCCCTGGACTTAATAAAAATTAGGAAAACCCCTCTGTTATGTGTAGTTAGACCCCTGGAAATTTATGAAATAATATAATAGACCCTGTAGTGGGGTGAGTTTACCTTTTTA
Source organism: Neostapfia colusana (assembly GCA_030760725.1). Lineage (NCBI taxonomy): Eukaryota > Viridiplantae > Streptophyta > Magnoliopsida > Poales > Poaceae > Neostapfia > Neostapfia colusana. The sequence continues at coordinate 2,563,329 of JASWHV010000019.1, read as the reverse complement.
ACCCTATATGATAATAAATTTAGGAATTTGAATATGTGATTAGGATTTAAAATTTAAAAGGTGAGACAAACACATTGTAAATTCAAATTTAAACTCTCCTAGCACTTGGAAAACTTTAGAATGAGTTAAAAGTAAATTTTAAGCTGAAATAAATCTGTTTAATTGATTGTTCACATTTATTAGTTATAGGGACACAATCTTAGGTTAGGAAATAATTCTGAAAATTAGTAAAATAAATTTAAATTAGTTCACATGAGAGGAGAAGTTCCAAATATATTATTTAATATTTTAGATCAGAACCTATTCTATTTAGATGTTATGCCCTACTATATAGGAAAATAAATCTGGAAAATATAGGAAAATAGGTGTGCATGACTAGAAAATGGTAAAAATCCAAAGACTTCAGTTTAGGATTGGTAGAAGATCTGAAAACCCCTTTTGAAGTAGGAAATTATCTTCCATGCAAACTTGATAGCTAAAGAGTGTATTAAAGAATTTGTTAAAATTGGAAATTCATATATAGTGTGCAAACAGAAATCTGAATACAAAAGTTAGAAATTATATACATATGTTTAAAAGTGCATGTAGGCTAAAAATCAACACATCTAGAGTAACCACAACACTTAGAAATGTGAATGACTTACATAGATGTGAATGTGTGGTTTGTATGAAGTGAAAGTGTGAACTATGTCTTATGGATTGTTGTTTTCTTTTGTTATGTGTGTTGGCATGAATAGAACCTACCCCAGAGCAAGTTCTTCCCTTCCAAGACCAAGACTTTCCATTCTCAGAGCAGCAAGAAGAAGGCAAGTGTCCTTGACCACTTTGATCCTATGGTAGGATGTGTAGATAGAATTATTTGCATTGTCAATTGAAATATGAAACCCGTGCTAGGATGTTTCCCTAGAATTGCATTATCTTGTTTCCTTGTAGCTTGGGTTGGGATTTGTTTTATTATGTCATTCACTCATATTACTTGTGCTTAGCCATGCTTAGAATGGGATAATTGGGATATGAGACCATCAGTTTATTTACCATACTCTTGAATGAGATGTTATGAGTTATGTAGAGGTAGGGATCGAGGCAAGTTGGATGATTTGGTTGGTGTTGGGTGCACGAGACTCGGGTTTGTGTTTAGTACTTGCCTAGATCCTAAGGACCGGTTCATGGAGCATGTAACCTGGCTTTACCGTGCCAACCACATGCTGAGATGGGGCAGCTTGGCAAATTAATTAGGTGTATCCCCGGCGTAGTATGGGTGTGTTGGATGGTGCGGGGAATAGGTGTCAGCTGGACTACCATATGAACTGCAAGGCTCAAGAGGGGGCCACTGCAGCGGGGTTGGAGCCTCTTGTATGCTGTTAGGGGTGAAACCTCAGTGGGCCCACGCTCATCGGGAATCCCTTTGTAAAGGCTTCGTAGTGATCTCCTGGCTGCACACCTGGGAAGTGTGAATGTGGTTTGTGGCCACTGGCATAATGGAGGTTTTTTTAGTCCACCCGGCAACGGGGGATGAAATCACTACATGTGGGTACAGTGGTGCAAACTCTGCAGAGTCAAAAATGTCATGACAGCCGCGCTCACGGTCAAGAGCGGCTTGGACTTATTCATGATTAGAGGATGATGAATTTGGAAGTTGTGGATGTTAGGCGGGGAGCTTAACATTGGAAATGGTGTTATGGTTATGATGATGGGATGGGAGATTGTGACCATTTCACCTGTGTAGTAAGGTAGGTGCTTAATAAGCTAAGGTGGTAGGCAATAATTGCGTAGTGCTTCAACCCTGAGTTCAACCTCTCCTTGTTGTAGCCATGCATGACATAACTTTCCCACACTTGCTGAGTACCATTGGTACTCAACCTTGCATATTTGTTGGTTTATATTGCTGCTCAGGTCAAGAGAATGATGTGGTGTTCAATGACCAAGACTTCGGACCCGAAGAAGGATTCTAGGTTCATGGAGTCCCCGGGCAACGCCTGTGACGGAGCCCACAAGAATAATATTTCCGCTGCAAGTTTTATTTACATGTTATGAACTTATTATCGTCCATCGAGACATATGCTATGTAAGACTTATTTATATTTGACACCTGGCTTGTAATATGATGATGCTTCACTATTTGTCGTCATATGTATGAGAAAATGATCCTGGCATACATGTGATATTCACTCGGTTGTTCTTCGGAGAAACCGGGTGTGACAAAGGCAGACTAGTCTGGCCCCCTTTAGGCTCTTTTAGCAAGCAAACCGGACTAGTCCGCCCCTGAGCCAGACTAGTCCGACCATTGTGTTCTAATCTCATTTAATTAAATCATTTCAGGTATTTTAGCCTATTCAACCCCCTCTAGGCAATTTCAATTGGTATCAGAGCCGGTCTCTCCATCAAGAGTCTAACCACTCTGAGAGAAGATGGACGGAGTTGAGGGATACGAGATTCCGCCGACGTCGCAAGGCGAAAACATGTATGACAAGAAAATGGACACTGATGTGCTGAAAGATCACTCAAGTGATGATGAAGAAGTTCGCCAGCTCAAGGCACGACTTCGTGAGAAGCTAGGTCACTCTAGCAAAGAGAAGAAGAAGCCGAAGGATCAAGAAAGGAGTAGTCAACCGGACTACTGCCAATATCCTTTCAACTATGAACGATTAACTTCTAACAATCATTACCTATCTATTCCTCTTGGCAAACCTCCTCAATTCGATGGAAATGATTACTCAATGTGGAAGCATAATATGAAGATGCATCTAATATCCTTAAACCCTAGCTTGTGGCAAATTGTCTTAACAGGTGTCCATCTTCCAAGAAATGAAGAAGACGTCACCCCAGAGCAAGCCATCCTACTTCATCGCAATTCTCAAGCAGTAGGGGTCATCACCTCATCCTTGACTCGAGAAGAGTTCAATTGAGTTGATGGATTGGAGGTGGCCAAAGACATATGGGACACACTCAAGACGACGCATGAAGGGAACCGAGTCATTAGGGAGGACAAGATCGAGATGATTGAAGGAGAGCTTGGGAGGTTCACCATCATGGATGGTAAGTCCCCTCAAGACATGTACAACAGTCTCAAGGTGCTCGCCAACAATATCTGATCTTATGGATGCACCCGGTGGACAGATCATGAGGTGGTGAAGAGGATGCTTCGGGCATTCATGCCTCGAAACATTGCTCTTTTCTCCTTGATCCGTGAGAGCCCGGGATATGCTCAAATGATCCCGGAGGAAGTGCTTGGAAGAATCATCAACAATGAGATGATGGAGAAGGAAGCCATGTTCTACAGCGACCTCCAAAGACTTGCCTCCTCAAAGAAGAAAGATGTTGCTTTCAAAGCAACATCCTCATCACAAGACTTTGAAGCAAGTGATGATGTGGGCCTCGACACCGATGAAGAATATGCGCTCTTCATCAACAAGTTCAAGAGGATGATGAGAAGAAGAAAGGGGGGCAACCATTATGAGAACAAGAACAAGGAAAGGTCCAAGCCCAAGACGAAAAGAGCATGCTACAACTGTGGTGAATATGGACACTTCATTGTGGATTGTCCATATGAAGAGAGTAAGAAGAAGAAAGATGGCAAGTCTCAAGAGAAGAAATTCTTCAAGAAGAAGAAGCCATCAGGACACGCTCACCTTGGGAAGGAATGAGACACAAATGAAGACTCATCCTCCGAGGATGAAGAGAAAGTGGCAACACTTGACATTGGAAGGAGCAAGCTCTTCCCAAGCATTGAAGACTTCAAGTCTACATGTCTCATGGCTAAGGAGGGAAAAAGAAAGGTTAAATCTAAACCATTCTCCTCTACTTCTTCACTTGATAGCTTTTATAGTAGTAGTGAAAATGAATCCATGCTTAAGGATCTAAGTAGGTGCACCTTGAGAAAGATGAGATTATTGTCGGAAGAAATCTTTGAGAAGAATGAACTCATGAACCGTCAAGAAGACATGCTCATCCTTAAAAAGGAGAGATGTCATGAGCTTGAAGAGCTCCTTGAGGTTGAAAAGAAAAGAATCAAGGCACTTGAGCGTGAACTCGCTTTGACCAAGAAAACTTGCTCAAATTTTGAAGACACAACTGTTATGCTCAAGGATGAAATTGTTAACTTGACAAAAGTCAACAAGATCCTTGAAACACAAGTTGAGTCTCTCAAGATCAATGCACCTTCTTCCTCTATGATTTCACCCTCCTCAAAGAAATGTCCCGAAGCAACTAAAACTTGCAAGTGCTCAAACTTAATCCTAAAACTCAAAGATGAACTCAAGTTGGCACAAAACAAGCAGTCACCGAAAGGTGGTATCTTTGACAAGGAAAAAGTGGCATATGCACGAAGTGCATATACAAATGTAAGACCTCCATATGTCAGAGATGGTCTTGGCTATTCTCGGGAGTGGAAGCAACATGCTAAAACTCCCAAGAATGGGAAAGACTTGATTGTTTTTGTCAAGGAGGGTTCATCCAACAAAGAAAATGGAGAGAACATTACAAACTCATCTAACATGCCTAGAAATGAACCTCATCCCTTGTCCATGATTTTGATGCTTCATATGTTTTATTGAGGAACAAATTTGGAAAGACCTATGCTAGGTATGTTGGGCCACTCCGTAAGAGTCCAAAACCTTGCGTGTGGGTGCCCAAGTGCCTCTTGACTAACATGAAAGGACCCAACTCCGTTTGGGTACCTAAAGGTAAGGCATAACTCTATTTTGTAGGCATACTCCTTCGGTGGATCAAAATGGGTGCTCGACAGTGGATGCACAAACCATATGACTGGAGAGAGAAGGATGTTTGTGGAGTATGAGGAAAATGAAGATCCAAGTGAAGGAATATACTTTGGGGACAATAGCCAAGGGAAAATCCTTGGCACCGGTAAAATTTCTATCTCTCCCCATCATACTCTTTCAAATGTTTTGCATGTTAACTCCCTTGATTATAACCTTCTATCCATATCCCAACTATGTGATAAAGGTTATAATTGTATTTTCACTAACGAGGGTGTGACTGTCTTGAGAAGAAGCAATGACTCAATCGCCTTTAAGGGCGTGCTCAAGGGAAAGCTTTACCTTGTGGATTTCACCACGGATAAAGCTCAACTTGACACGTGCTTAGTAGCGAAGACCAACATGGGATGGCTTTGGCATAGAAGGCTAGCCCATGTTGGGATGAGGAACGTGCATAAACTTCTCAAGGGAGAACACATTCGAGGCTTGAAAAATGTTGTTTTTGATAAGGACGGGCCATGTAGTGCTTGTCAAGCTGGAAAGAAAGTTGGAGTTCAACATCCATCCAAAAATGTCATGATGACTACAAGAACTTTGGAGCTACTTCACATGGACCTCTTCGGTCCAATCGCCTACATAAGCATCGGCGGTAACAAATATAGTCTTGTTGTTGTAGATGATTATTCTCGTTTCACTTGGGTGTTCTTTTTGCATGACAAAGGAGAACTCAAGGTGTGCTCAAGAAATTCTTGAGAAGAGCTCAAAACGAGTTCTCCTTAAGAATTAAGAACATAAGGAGCAATAACAGCACCGAGTTCAAGAACACTCAAGTGGAAGAATACTTGGATGAAGAAGGCATCAAGCATGAGTTTTCAGCCCCCTACTCCTCTTAACAAAATGGGGTGGCTGAGAGGAAGAACAAAACTCTCATTGAGATGGCAAGAACAATGCTTGATGAGTACAAGACGTTGGACCGGTTTTGGGCGGAAGCGGTTAACATCGCTTGCCATGCCATAAACCGGTTGTATCTTCATCGACTTTGGAAGAAGACGTCTTACAAACTTCTAACCTGTAACAAACCAAACATCTCTTATTTTCGTGTCTTTGGGAGCAAGTGTTATATTCTCAACAAGAAGCCTAGGACTTCGAAGTTTGCTTCAAAGTCCGATGAAGGTTTCTTGCTTGGTTATGACTCAAACATCTACGCCTATCGTGTTTTCAACAAAACTTCCAAAATTTTTGAAATAGCGAGAGACGTAGTGTTTGATGAGACTAATGGCTCCCAAGTGGAGCAAGATGATCAAAGTGTGCTAGATAAAGAAGAGGCTCCACAAGAAGCACTTAAAAGGATGTCACTTGGAGACATTTTTCCTCAAGAACATCCTCAAGACTCAAATGATCATCCAACAAACGAAAATATGTCTCCCTCCCATGATCAAGCTCAAGATGAGCAAGGCCAACCTCAACAAGATCAAAACGATCAAAGTCAAGATGGAGGATTGGATCAAGGGGGAGACGAAGAAAAGAGTGACAATGAAGATGAAAGTCAAAGAGTTCAACCACCTCATCCAAGAGTGCACCAAAGTGTTCAACGGAATCATCCCGTTGATAACATACTAGGAGATATCTCAAAAGGGGTGACCACTCGCTCTCGAATGGCTAATTTTTTTGAACATTACTCTTTTGTTTCCTCTTTGGAGCCCCGCAAGGTAGAAGAAGCACTACAAGATCTGGTTTGGGTGGTGGCCATGCAAGAGGAACTCAACTGAAAGAAATAAGTATGGGAACTTGTGAAGTGACCAAATGCAAATGTTGTGGGAACCAAGTGGGTATTCCACAACAAGCAAGACGAGTATGGGGTTGTAACAAGAAACAAGGCGAGACTTGTTGCAAAGATATATGCACAAGTAGAAGGTTTGAATTATGATGAAACTTTTGCCCCTGTAGCTAGGCTTGAATCAATTCGTATATTGCTTGCCTTTGCTACTCACCATGATTTCAAGCTATACCAAATAGATGTGAAAAGCGCTTTGCTCAATGGTCCGATCAAGGAGGAAGTGTACGTGGAGCAACCATCAGGATTTGAGGATGATAAGTATCCTAACCATGTCTTTAAACTCCGGAAAGCCTTCTATGGCCTCAAACAAGCTCCTAGAGCTTGGTATGAGTGTCTTAGAGACTTTCTGATTAAAAATAGTTTTAGGATAGGAAAGGCCGACTATACACTCTTCACTAAGCATTTTAACGATGATCTATTCGTGTGCCAAATATATGTCGATGACATTATATTTGATTCTACTAACAAAGCTTTTTGTGATGAGTTTTCAAAGATAATGACCGAAAGGTTTGAGATGTCTATGATGGGGGAATTGAAGTTTTTCCTAGGATTCCTAGTCAAACAACTCAAGGAAGGAACGTTCATAAGTCAAACCAAGTATACTCAAGACATACTCAAGAGGTTCGACATGGACAAAGACAAACCCATCAAGACTCCAATGGGAACAAATGGACATCTTGACATTAATGAAGATGGTCCAAGTGTGGACCAAAAGATATTCCGTTCCATGATAGGTTCTTTTCTTTACCTTTGTGCATCTAGGCCCGACATAATGCTTAGTGTATGTATGTGTGCACGGTTCCAGGCCGCTCCTAAGGAGTGTCACTTGACAGCCGTTAAGTGGATTATCAGATATTTGGTTCACACACCTAACCTAGGACTTTGGTAGCCCAAGGGATCCAATTTCAATCTCATCGGATACTGTAACACCCCAAATTTTGATTCAAAACTCTAAACCATGCTCAGAGGGGAATTTAAAAATTTTTGGACGTGTTGCATGTTTTGCAAAAATTCAAATTCAAACTGGAATTCAAATTAGACTCAAAACAGAAAAGAAATGGAAAAAGAAAAAGAAAAACGGGAAAAAAACCGGCCAGTGGGCCGAAACCCGCCAGCCGGCCCAGCTTTCCCCGCGCAGCCCGCCCCCGCGCGCGCCGCGCTGCCTCTCACCGACGGGTGGGACCCACATGTCATCCCCAACCTCGCTCGCGCCGACCCCGGACTTTTCCCCCCCGAGCGCGCGCGATCTTAACCGATTGAAAACCGCGTCCCTCAGCCGAATTTCGGTCCCAGAAGAATCCAACTCGATCACAACTGACCCACCGCCCTCCCCCGGCTATAAAAACCCCAGCTCTGATCAGTTTTTCCCACGCGATCGCCGATTTTTTACTCCGGTGAGCACCGAGACTTCGCCGGTGAATTCTGGCCGATCTAAGCTCGGAAACTCTGATCTAACTCGTTGGTCTTGATCCACCGCCTCCGGGGAACTTTGCAGGTGCAGAAAACTCGGAGAGTTACGGTGTAAACACAGCGCCGACGAGTTTCGCCGTGGTTTTGCCTCGGACCTCGCCGCCGATCACTTTCCAGGACCCCCGAGCACGAGAAAACCCCCGAGGTGAGATCCCTGACCTCCCCTCTACCGATCTATGCCATAAGATCACAGTTTTAGGCGGAATTCTCGAGGATCCGAAACTTTCCGGCGAGATCGCCGCTTCCCGCCGCCGTGCGCCGCCGGCAGCGCCTCCCGCGCTCGATCAGAGCGACGTGGCTGCTTGTGCGCCGTTTATTTTAAATCGCACGGTAGACTTTAAATCCCCGCGTACCGGTTCGATGTTATAATCTCAGCCGTCGGTTTAAAATCGGACGGTCCACGTCAGCCCCGCGTTATAAAGACTGGAATTCTTACGTGCTACCCCCTGGGGTTCTCTGGAATTGAGAGCTAGCCCCGGAAACTTCAGATCTAGCCCCTGGAACTTCAGAAATTCATGTAAATTCATTTAAAAATCAGTTTTAGCCCCTGGACTTAATAAAAATTAGGAAAAACACCTCTGATAAGTGTAGCTAGACCCCTGGAAATTATGAAAATAATATTATAGACCCTGTAATGGGGTGAGTTCATTATTTTAGCCCTGTTTAGTATTTAATCTAAAACATTGAATATGTAACTAGTGTTTAAAAATTAAAAAGGGGGATAAACATAATTGTCAAAATTAATTAAAAACTTTCTCAGTACTTAGAAAACTTTGGAGTGAGATAAAAGTATATTTTTGGGCTGAAATGAATCTGTTTCATTTATTATTCACATTTATTAGTATAGGGACACATTTTTAAGTAAAGAATAGCTATAGAAAAATAGGGAAAATAATTATGAAATAGTATACATCAGAAGCCAAGGTCAAATTATGATATTAAATTATTTAGGACCAGAACCTATACCGTTTAGATGATATGTATTACTAATTTCATAATAAAATACACAATTATGCATAAGAATATAAATCTGAAAAATATAGCAACTAGTAAATGATCAATGGAGTTTTTAAAATCCAAAGAGTTCAGTGTAGGGTTGGTAGAAATTATGAAGGCACATATGGGGAAAAATAATACTTTTCATACACACTTGGTAGTAAAAAGGTGAAGTAGTTGAATATAAGAAATTTATTGTAAACCCATATAAATAGTGTGTAAGTATGAAGGTGGACACAAAAGTAGGAATCATATACACATGGTTAAAAGTGCATGCAAGCCACAACTCAACACACATAAAGTAACCACAACACATATAATGGTAAAGAACTTTCATGAATATGAATATGTGGTTTGTATGAAGTGTAAGTGTGAACTATGTCTTATGGATTGTTGTTTTTCTTTTGCTATGTGTGATGGTATGAAGTAGAACCTGTTCAAGAACCAGTTATTCATTTCCAAGACCAGGACTATCCATTTCAAGAGCAGCAAGAAGGAGGCAAGTGTCCTTGACCACTTTGATCCTATGCTAGGATGTGTAGATAGAATTATTTGCATTGTCAAATGAAATATGAAACCCATGCTAGGAAAGTTTCCCTAGAATTGCATTACCTTGTTTCCTTGAAGCTTGGGTTGGGATTTATTTTACCATGTCATTTATTTCCATGCATATGCTTAGCCATGCTTAGAATGGGTTATTTGGAACATGAGATCATCAGTTTATATTACCATACTCTTGAATGAGACATTGTGAGTTATGTAGAGGTAGGGATCAAGGCAAGTTGGATGTTTTGGTTGTGTGCTGGGTGCACGAGACTTGGGTTTGTGTATTGTACTTGCCTGGATCCTAAGGACCGGTTCATGGAGCATGTAACCCGGCTTTACAGTGCCAACCACATGCTGAGATGGGGCAGCTTGGCCAATTAATTAGGTGTATCCCCGGCGTAGTATGGGTGTGTTGGATGGTGCGGGGAGTAGGTGTCAGCTGGACTACCATATGAACCGCAAGGCTCAAGAGGGGGCCACTGCAGCAGGGTTGGAGCCTCTTGTATGCTGTTAGGGGTGAAACCTCAGTGGGCCCACGCTCGTCGGGAATCCCTTTGTAAAGGCTTCGTAGTGATCTCCTGGCTGCACACCTGGGAAGTGTGAATGTGGATCGTAGCCACTGGCATAATGGAGGTTCTTTTAGTCCACCCGGCAACGGGGGATGAAATCACTACTTGTGGGTACAGTGGTACAAACTCTGCAGAGTCAAAACTGTCTTGACAGCCGTGCTCACGGTTAAGAGCGGCCTGGACTTATTCATGATTAGAGGAGTGAAGGTTTTTGGAAGTTGTGGATGTTAAGCGGGGAGCTTAACATTGGAAATGATGTTATGGTTATTGGATTATGATGATGGGATGGGAGATTGGGACCATTTCACCTGTGTAGTAATGTAGGTGCTTAATAAGCTAAGGTGATAGGTATTAATTGCGTAGTGCTTTAACCATGAGTTCAACCTCTCCTTGTTCTAGCCATGCATGATATAATTTTCCCACACTTGCTGAGTACTATTGGTACTCAACCTTGCATATTTGTTGGTTTATATTGCTGCTCAGGTCAAGATAATGAGGTGGTGTATAATGACCAAGATTTTGGACCCGAGGAAGGATTTTAGGTTCATGAAGACCCCCGGGCAACGCCTGTGATGGAGCCCTAAAGAATAATATTCCGCTGCTAGTTTATTTACTTGTGATGAAGCATTTGTGTCCATTGAGACATTTGCGATGTAAGACTTATTTATATTCGACACCTGGCTTGTAATAAATGATGCTTCACTATTTGTCATCACATGTATGAGAAAATGATCCTGGCATACATGTGATATTCACTCGGTTGTTCTTCGGAAAAACCGGGTGTGACAGAGGTGGTATCAGAGCCAAGGTTGCCCGTAGGAACGTGGACCTAGGTAGAAATGGACGTATTTAAGGGCCCTATTTTCTTAAAAACTATTTTCCAAGGTGTGGGTGGAAAAGTGTTATTAAAGGAGTCATTTTCTTCATCTTACCCCAACTTTCATTCAAAATAGGATTTTTGTTTGAGAATTTATCTAACCTAATTTTAAATTCTTTTGTTTTAGATGGTTCGCATGATTCGCACCGCTCGTAAGTCCACAGGAGGGAGAGTTCCCGTAGTGGCCCTTGCCGAAAGAGAGGAGAGTCGTCCGTGACGTACCTTTCCTACGGATTGGCAGTAGGAGACTTGTTGCGCCGTCTTCGACGTATGCTCGAAGCTGCCGGCAATACGGGCAAGCTCATCATCCACTATAACTCCACCAGGACCATCCGTGAGAAGAGGGAAGAATGGAGTTCGGAGATGAGGATTATACACGAGAATCAGCTGCTGAAGATCCACCATTCTCCAGCTTGTCGAGCAACACAAGTTGACGCGGAGAGAGATGTCACCTGGGAGGCCATCACCTGCCAGAGTCACATCTATCGTCGCCACTTGGACAAAACTGAGTACATGTATGTCCTCCAACGTGAGAGTGGTACTACGGAATACAAGTACCCACCGGTGCAGCAAGGGACTTCCCATGAGCACATGGACTTGTGCTTGGAGGATGCTGCTATGCTCAGCACTCGACTGCAGGAGTGTCAACAAGAGCTTCAGGATGTCCGAGACACCCTGAAGGAAATGGAGGCGTTGCTGCGAGCTTGTTTAAAGGCGAGAGAAAGAGGAGATGGGAATGAACTGTGTGTCACCGTGAGTGATCCATGGACTCCTGACTCCCCGGATCGCCGAGCGATCAGGCGTCGTCGCACTTCTCCACCAGCAGCCTCCCCACCCAAAGCAGAGTCAGAAGGTAGCCGAAATGAGGAGGAAGATCCCGAGGAGCCAGCTCAAGAGGACGAGTAGTGTAGAGTCTTTCCCCTAGCTAGCAAGAGGTCGAGTAGTCGAGTCGTTACGTAGTTAATGGTGTGATGATGCTTGGTGTGTGACGTGAGTTGTGGAAGCCATGAGCAATTGTCCACAGCCTCGTCTTCAGATTGTTTTGCTTTGGTGTGTGAACCCACAGGAAATAATAGTGCATTTATTTGGTGTGAGATATGAACCCTCGTAAAATTTTAACAAAGCCTCAACACCTCAAAGTACCAACAAATGAAAGTAGTAAGATGATACTAAATGGTATCAAATTAACATTTGTTGATTCTGCCAGATGGCCGGAAGAGGAAAAGGACGTGCTGCCAACCCCACCAACAACAACGATGAGGCATGCAACCCTCATCTTTCTGGAGGCCAGGACCGGGGTGGTCGCCGTGAAGAAGTTGATCCTCTCCACCAAATGCTGGAGAATCAAAATCAGCTCATCCAGAACTTGACTCAAGTGGTGGCCAACTTGCATCAAGTTCCACCTCCACAAGCGGCACCACGCCAACCAAGGTTGAGTGAGTTTCTAGGAACTCAACCTCCAAAGTTTGCAAGTGCTGCTGAACCTCTGGAGGCAGATGATTGGCTGAAGACCATTGAAAGTAAGATGAGGATAATACAATGCCAAGGGTATGAGAGGGTGCGGTTTGCCTCTCATCAATTGCACGGACCTGCTGCTGATTGGTGGACCGCCTATGTGGCCGCCCATCATGACCCTGAGAACATCACTTGGGAAGAGTTCAAGCGTAGCTTCCGCAACCACTACATCCCAAGAGGTGAACTCAAAAACAAGAGGAAAGAGTTTCTGGGACTGCAGCAGGGAAACATGACGGTGAGGGAATACCTCACTAAATTTACTCAACTATCCCGTTATGCTCCACGAGACATAGAGACTGATGAGCAGAAACAAGATTGTTTCGTGGAAGGACTTACCGCAGAGATGCAGTGTGCCATGTCCTCCAATGAGTATGAAAGCTTTCAAAAGATGGTGGACAGAGCATTTGTGGTGGAAAGGAAGCTAAAGGCCCTGGAAAATGAGAATAAGAGGAAGGCGGGATGGTCACATCAGGCCTCAGGGAGCAACACCCGCCCACGTATGATGCAGCAACCTACGGGGCAGACGAGCCGTGCTGCGGTACCCTATTCAGCACCAAGAGGGTACAACCCAAACTACAGGCCACCCGCAGCACCAGCACAGCCGCAACGTCAGTTTGTGCAGCAGCCTCGCCCCGCATATCCACCTCGACCAGCAGTGCAAGGACCCCCGAACCAACCCCAAGACAACAAAGGCCAAGCACCTAAGGTTGGGGTGCAATGTTTTAGCTGTGGTGAAGTGGGGCACTATGCCCATAAGTGCCCAAAGAAGAAGCCCGCGCAGCCACAACAGCAGAATGTAATGAGAGGACGGGTGAACCACGTCACTATGGAGGAAGCACAAGAGGCGCCCGACGTGGTAGTTGGTAAGTTTCCTGCCAATTTACACCTTGCAACTCTGCTGTTTGATTCTGGTGCTACCCACTCGTTCATTGCTCAAGGGTTTGTTAAGAAGCATGACCTAGCAACCACACAAATGAACCATATGCTAGCGGTAAACTCTCCAGGGGGAGAAATAAGGACAAGACAAGTGTGTCCCAAAGTGAGCCTAGACATTAATGGGGTAGTATTTACTGCTAACCTCATAGTGATAGATTCACAAGGGATAGATATTATTTTGGGAATGGATTGGTTGACCAAACATAAAGGAATCATCCATTGTTCGACCAGAACGGTGGAACTAACTCACCCCAATGGCACAAAAGTAAAGTTCATAACGATACACGAGCCTAGGAGGGACATTAAATTAAATCAAGTGGAGGTGAAAGTTGAGGAAATCAGGACTATCAGGGAATATCCAGATGTTTTCCCGGAGGAATTGCCAGGCATGCCTCCCGACCGTGACGTGGAATTCGCAATTGAGCTAGTACCGGGAACAGCCCCGATATACAAGAGACCTTATCGAATGGACTCCAAGCAGCTAGAAGAGCTCAAGGATCATTTGAGAGAATTGACGGAGAAGGGGTATATTCGCCCTAGTTCCTCACCATGGGGAGCTCCGGTGATATTTGTGCCTAAGAAAGACGAAACCCAAAGGTTATGCGTGGATTACCGTGCCTTAAATGAGGTAACCATCAAGAACAAGTACCCATTGCCTCGCATTGAAGACTTGTTTGATCAATTGAGGGGAGCTTGTGTGTTCTCGAAAATTGATCTCAGGTCGGGATACCACCAACTCAAGATAAGGCAATCTGATATTCCCAAGACAGCTTTCGTATCTCGGTACGGACTGTATGAATACACTGTCATGCCTTTCGGGCTAACCAATGCCCCGGCATATTTCATGTACCTCATGAACAAGGTATTCATTGAATATCTGGACAAATTTGTGGTGGTTTTCATAGATGATATTCTCGTCTTCTCCAAAGATGAAGAAGAACATGAGAAACATCTAAGGTTGGTGTTGCAGAGGTTGAGGGAACACCAACTATATGCCAAGTTGAGTAAGTGTGAGTTTTGGCTGAAAAGAGTTCCCTTTTTAGGACATATAATCTCGGAGGGAGGAATCTCCGTAGATCCCGCCAAAATCGAGGATATCCAGAAATGGAAGACCCCTGAAAATGTCGGGGAAGTTCGAAGCTTTTTGGGATTGGCTGGATACTATCGACGGTTTATTGAGGGATTCTCTAAGATCTCGAGACCTCTCACCAAACTGTTGGAAAAGGGAATCACATTCACCTGGACGCCACAGTGCGATACGAGCTTTCAGTAGCTAAAGAAAAGATTGACAACAGCCCCAGTGTTGGTTATGCCAGATATGCAGAAGAATTTCACAGTGTACTGCGATGCCTCTGGAAATGGGTTGGGATGTGTTCTCATGCAAGAAGGACATGTCGTGGCATATGCATCCCGGCAGCTTCGGAAGCATGAGAAGAACTATCCTACACATGACCTAGAACTAGCCGCAGTGGTACACGCGTTGAAAATTTGGCGGCACTATTTGATGGGGAAGAGGACAAAGATATATACGGATCATAAGAGTTTGAAGTACATATTCACACAGCCAGATCTCAACCTCAGACAAAGGAGATGGTTAGAGCTAATCAATGACTTTGATGTGGGCATCAACTATCATCCCGGGAAAGCAAACGTCGTGGCCGATGCTTTGAGTCGGAAAGTGCAGGTCAATAAGTTGAGTTTGAAGGACATGCCTTCAGAATTGAAGGACGAGGTTATAAGACTCAATCTATGTCTAGTAAATAGTGGTGAAGCCATCGCCATGGAAGTGGACTCCACACTCAAGCGAGACATACGCGAGGGCCAAAAGAATGATGAGAAGATACAAGAGATCCGACAGCTCATCAAGGAAAATAAAGCTCCTGGTTTTAGAGAGGATGAACAAGGAACGGTGTGGCACAGGAAAAGGATCTGTGTGCCAGAAGTAAAAGAGATCCGTGAATTGATTTTAAAGGAGGCTCATGATTCTGACTATTCCATTCATCCTGGGAGTACGAAGATGTACCAGGACCTCAAGAGCAGGTATTGGTGGTATGGCATGAAGCGAGATGTCGCGGAACATGTTGCCCTATGTGACACATGTCAGTTGGTGAAAGCAGAACATCAACGACCCGCGGGATTGTTGCAACCACTCAAAGTGCCTGAATGGAAGTGGGAAGAAATCAGCATGGATTTTGTCGTGGGATTGCCTAGGACCCAATCCGGGTATGATTCAATATGGGTCATTATTGATAGGCTAACCAAGGTAGCTCATTTCATCCCTGTGAAAGAAAGCTACAGTGGATCCAAATTGGCAGAATTGTACATGTCAAGGATCGTGTGTTACCATGGAGTGCCAAAGAAGATAGTGTCGGACCGAGGGACACAGTTCACCTCGAGGTTTTGGCAAAAGCTGCATGAAACAATGGGAACCCATCTGAATTTCAGCTCTGCCTATCATCCCCAAACCGACGGGCAGACGGAGAGAACCAATCAGATCCTTGAAGATATGTTAAGGGCATGTGCACTCAAAAACAATAGGAGTTGGGACAAGAACTTACCGTATGCGGAGTTTTCCTATAACAACAGTTATCAAGCTAGTATGAAGATGTCACCGTTTGAAGCTTTGTATGGAAGGAAGTGCAGAACTCCTCTATTTTGGAACCAAACAGGAGAAAGTAAAGTGTTTGGTCCAGAAGTGCTACAAGAAGCCGAGGCGAAGGTGAGGGAGATTCGCAACAACTTGAGGATAGCACAAACACGCCAGAAGAGTTATGCTGATGTACGAAGAAGAGAACTCGTTTTCAACGTGGGAGACTATGTTTATCTCAAGGTGTCCCCTATCAGAGGACTTCGTCGGTTCAAGGTAAAAGGGAAGTTGTCACCTCGATACATCGGACCCTTTCAAGTTTTGGAAAGAAAAGGCGAAGTGGCGTACCAACTAGAGTTACCGGTTCATCTATCGGATGTACACGATGTATTCCATGTGTCACAACTCAAGAAATGCCTGAGGACGCCTGAGGAGGTGTTACCCATGAATGAAGTGGATGTAGCTGAAGATTTGTCTTATGCCGAGCAACCATACAAGATTTTGGAGACAATGGAACGCCTCACCAGAAATAAGAGAATCCGGATGTGCAAGGTGCAGTGGAAGCATCACTCAGAAGAGGAAGCCACCTGGGAACGGGAAGATGAGCTCAAGGCACAATTTCCGGAATTGTTTTCTTAGAAACACCAATCTCGAGGACGAGATTTCTTTTAAGGGGGGTAGAGCTGTAACACCCCAAATTTTGATTCAAAACTCTAAACCATGCTCAGAGGGGAATTTAAAAATTTTTGGACGTGTTGCATGTTTTGCAAAAATTCAAATTCAAACTGGAATTCAAATTAGACTCAAAACAGAAAAGAAATGGAAAAAGAAAAAGAAAAACGGGAAAAAAACCTGCCAGTGGGCCGAAACCCGCCAGCCGGCCCAGCTTTCCCCGCGCAGCCTGCCCCCGCGCGCGCCGCGCTGCCTCTCACCGACGGGTGGGACCCACATGTCATCCCCAACCTCGCTCGCGCCGACCCCGGACTTTTCCCCCCCGAGCGCGCGCGATCTTAACGGATTGAAAACCGCGTCCCTCAGCCGAATTTCGGTCCCAGAAGAATCCAACTCGATCACAACTGACCCACCGCCCTCCCCCGGCTATAAAAACCCCAGCTCCGATCAGTTTTTCCCATGCGATCGCCGATTTTTACTCCGGTGAGCACCGAGACTTCGCCGGTGAATTCTGGCCGATCTAAGCTCGGAAACTCTGATCTAACTCGCTGGTCTTGATCCACCGCCTCCGGGGAACTTTGCAGGTGCAGAAAACTCGGAGAGTTACGGTGTAAACACAGCGCCGACGAGCTTCGCCGTGGTTTTGCCTCGGACCTCGCCGCCGATCACTTTCCAGGACCCCCGAGCTCGAGAAAACCCCCGAGGTGAGATCCCTGACCTCCCCTCTACCGATCTATGCCATAAGATCACAGTTTTAGGCAGAATTCTCGAGGATCCGAAACTTTCCGGCGAGATCGCCGCTTCCCGCCGCCGTGCGCCGCCGGCAGCGCCGCCCGCGCTCGATCAGAGCGACGTGGCTGCTTGTGCGCCGTTTATTTTAAATCGCACGGTAGACTTTAAATCCCCGCGTACCGGTTCGATGTTATAATCTCAGCCGTCGGTTTAAAATCGGACGGTCCACATCAGCCCCGCGTTATAAAGACTGGAATTCTTACGTGCTACCCCCTGGGGTTCTCTGGAATTGAGAGCTAGCCCCGAAAACTTCAGATCTAGCCCCTGGAACTTCAGAAATTCATGTAAATTCATTTAAAAATCAGTTTTAGCCCCTGGACTTAATAAAAATTAGGAAAAACACCTCTGATAAGTGTAGCTAGACCCCTGGAAATTATGAAAATAATATTATAGACACTGTAATGGGGTGAGTTCATTATTTTAGCCCTGTTTAGTATTTAATCTAAAACATTGAATATGTAACTAGTGTTTAAAAATTAAAAAGGGGGATAAACATAATTGTCAAAATTAATTAAAAACTTTCTCAGTACTTAGAAAACTTTGGAGTGAGATAAAAGTATATTTTTGGGCTGAAATGAATCTGTTTCATTTATTATTCACATTTATTAGTATAGGGACACATTTTTAAGTAAAGAATAGCTATAGAAAAATAGGGAAAATAATCATGAAATAGTATACATCAGAAGCCAAGGTCAAATTATGATATTAAATTATTTAGGACCAGAACCTATACCGTTTAGATGATATGTATTACTAATTTCATAATAAAATACACAATTATGCATAAGAATATAAATCTGAAAAATATAGCAACTAGTAAATGATCAATGGAGTTTTTAAAATCCAAAGAGTTCAGTTTAGGGTTGGTAGAAATTATGAAGGCACATATGGGGAAAAATAATACTTTTCATACACACTTGGTAGTAAAAAGGTGAAGTAGTTGAATATAAGAAATTTATTGTAAACCCATATAAATAGTGTGTAAGTATGAAGGTGGACACAAAAGTAGGAATCATATACACATGGTTAAAAGTGCATGCAAGCCACAACTCAACACATATAAAGTAACCACAACACATATAATGGTAAAGAACTTTCATGAATATGAATATGTGGTTTGTATGAAGTGTAAGTGTGAACTATGTCTTATGGATTGTTGTTTTTCTTTTGCTATGTGTGATGGTATGAAGTAGAACCTGTTCAAGAACAGTTATTCATTTCCAAGACCAGGACTATCCATTTCAAGAGCAGCAAGAAGGAGGCAAGTGTCCTTGACCACTTTGATCCTATGCTAGGATGTGTAGATAGAATTATTTGCATTGTCAAATGAAATATGAAACCCATGCTAGGAAAGTTTCCCTAGAATTGCATTACCTTGTTTCCTTGAAGCTTGGGTTGGGATTTATTTTACCATGTCATTTATTTCCATGCATATGCTTAGCCATGCTTAGAATGGGTTATTTGGAACATGAGATCATCAGTTTATATTACCATACTCTTGAATGAGACATTGTGAGTTATGTAGAGGTAGGGATCAAGGCAAGTTGGATGTTTTGGTTGTGTGCTGGGTGCACGAGACTTGGGTTTGTGTATTGTACTTGCCTGGATCCTAAGGACCGGTTCATGGAGCATGTAACCCGGCTTTACAGTGCCAACCACATGCTGAGATGGGGCAGCTTGGTCAATTAATTAGGTGTATCCCCGGCGTAGTATGGGTGTGTTGGATGGTGCGGGGAGTAGGTGTCAGCTGGACTACCATATGAACCGCAAGGCTCAAGAGGGGGCCACTGCAGCAGGGTTGGAGCCTCTTGTATGCTGTTAGGGGTGAAACCTCAGTGGGCCCACGCTCGTCGGGAATCCCTTTGTAAAGGCTTCGTAGTAATCTCCTGGCTGCACACCTGGGAAGTGTGAATGTGGATCGTAGCCACTGGCATAATGGAGGTTCTTTTAGTCCACCCGGCAACGGGGGATGAAATCACTACTTGTGGGTACAGTGGTACAAACTCTGCAGAGTCAAAACTGTCTTGACAGCCGTGCTCACGGTTAAGAGTGGCCTGGACTTATTCATGATTAGAGGAGTGAAGGTTTTTGGAAGTTGTGGATGTTAAGCGGGGAGCTTAACATTGGAAATGATGTTATGGTTATTGGATTATGATGATGGGATGGGAGATTGGGACCATTTCACCTGTGTAGTAATGTAGGTGCTTAATAAGCTAAGGTGATAGGTATTGATTGCGTAGTGCTTTAACCATGAGTTCAACCTCTCCTTGTTCTAGCCATGCATGATATAATTTTCCCACACTTGCTGAGTACTATTGGTACTCAACCTTGCATATTTGTTGGTTTATATTGCTGCTCAGGTCAAGATCATGAGGTGGTGTATAATGACCAAGATTTTGGACCCGAGGAAGGATTTTAGGTTCATGAAGACCCCCGGGCAACGCCTGTGATGGAGCCCTAAAGAATAATATTCCGCTGCTAGTTTATTTACTTGTGATGAAGCATTTGTGTCCATTGAGACATTTGCGATGTAAGACTTATTTATATTCGACACCTGGCTTGTAATAAATGATGCTTCACTATTTGTCATCACATGTATGAGAAAATGATCCTGGCATACATGTGATATTCACTCGGTTGTTCTTCGGAAAAACCGGGTGTGACAGGTACTCCGATGCCGATTATGTCGGTTGTAAGGTAGATAGGAAGAGCACATCAGGGACTTGCCAATTCCTTGGTAGGTTCTTGGTTTTGTGGTCTTCAAAGAAACAAAACTCCATTGCCTTATCCACAGCCGAAACGGAGTACGTCGCAGCCGGGAGTTGTTGTGCACAACTCCTATGGATGCGACAAACTCTTAGGGACTACGGTTACACTTTGAGCCATATTCCGCTCCTATGTGACAATGAGAGTGTCATCAAGATTGCTCACAATCCTGTGGAGCATTCTAGAACCAAACATATCGATATCTGTAACCATTTCCTGTGAGATCACTCTATCAAGGGAGATATCATTATCTCTCATGTTAGGAGTGAGAAGCAATTGGAGGACACCTTCACCAAACCCCTTGATGAGAAACGCTTTTGTGACCTAAGGAGTGAACTAAATATCCTAGATTCTCAAAATGTTGCTTGAGTCGTGCACATATGTTTGTTGCTTGTTAATAAACTTCAAAAATCACATGTTTTCAACATACTACCCTAATCTCTCTTACTCTATGAAAACTATGTTCAAAAGGATTCTTTGTCAAATATGGTCATTGTTTGTTTGATGTATGCTTACTGACCATGTTTGCTAAAGATATTTGCAAAAACTTATCCAAAAGGATCATATTCTTGAGCTAAAATTCAAATTATATGAATTACAGCATGTAGCCGGACTAGTCCGCCCATGGGCCATACAAGTACGGGATATCTAGGTCGGACTTCTCAGTGGACAAGTCCCAAACCGGACTAGTGCGCCTGGGAGGCCGGACAAGTCAGACACCAGAGAAGTCTGGCTCTGGTCCGCCAACCGGACTTGTTCGGACACCAAGCCGGACTAGTCCGGTCCCTGGGGACTTAACCCCCAGGGGTGGCCAGACCCCTCACTCTTCACTAGTCCGCCCTCACACCATCACTCAAGCCGGAAGCGCCCAAATTGGCGATTTTTTATCTCCTCCACCAAAAATCTTGTCTAATTCACGGATTGGAGCCCTAAGGAGTGCAGAAATCTTTCCCCGTGCTTCCTTGCTCAAGTTTTGACTTCAAATTCATCACATTTAAATATTTCAAGAGGTATTCTTGACCTAACCAAAAATCCTTCCTTTTCTTCATTCTTAGGTCTTTTGCTAGAAACTTCTTCACAAATGTTGTTTCTAGTGTCAATGCGATCGTAGCCTAGGAATATTGCAACTTAATTCGAAGTTTTTGTGAAAAATTGTTAGGGTTAGGGTTCTTCCTGTATAATCCGGACTAGTCCGGTTTTTGGCGGACAAGTCCGTTCTCGAGCGATCTAGTCCGATCCTTTAATGGACAAGTCCAGTTTACACAGGATAAACTCCAACTTTAGCCATTTTTAGTGAATTCTTTTGCAATATTCCACTTCCTTGACCTCTAATCTCCTGTTTCTCAGGAAATATGTCGAACTCCGACCAAAGCTCTCCCTTTCCAAGTCCCACAGCCGAGGAGGCTCGACAAGCCCTTTATCGGCGCATTGCCGAAGAAAGGGCAGCAAAGGAGGCCCAAGCGGCTAAAGAAGCCGTCCATCGAGAGGCAAGAACAAAGAAGAAGCATGATCTCGACGAGGAGGCACAAATTGCCCAAGCCGTTGAAGAATCCTTGAAGGATCAACGAAGAAAGAAAAGGGCCGAACGTGAAGCCCAAAGCTCCCAAGTTGCTAGTTCCTCAGAGCCTAAGAGGAAGATGTTGGTCACCTTGGGAGATAAAGAGCGGAAAAAGGAGAAGGAGAAGGAATCCGAGGGTAGGGTTCCTCGTGATTCGAAGAAGGGCAAGGCTCCACTTCCTGAGGAGCTCAAAAATAAAAAGGCAACTGCCAAAGCACCGACAAATAGGGCAGGAGGGATAGTAATCAGATAGAATGGGCAACCGAAGCATATCGGCCCCTTGAAGATGGTTGCCCCTGCTAGAGATCCAAACCGGCAGCCCAACAATCCGGCATTTGTATTCAAAGGAAAGGGGGCTGAAAAGGCGAGAAGGCTGAGGATGGACAACATATATGACTATGAAAAGCACACAGCCGACCCTAGGTTTTATTGTGATTTCCACTGCGATTACTACCACTTAGTGTACCTAAAGATGAAGACCCCAGTCGCCCAAGCTCAGTGAGTAGATTGGGACTACATGGCCAAAAGGAAGCATAATGCCTTTGATGCTGTGATTGAAGCCGCAGAGCGCCATGGAATCAAGAAAATCATGGGCTTCAAGTATGACTGGAACATTGAGGTAATTGTGCAGTTCTACACCACTGTGTACTTCTCCACCTACGGTGACCGTAAAATCACCTGGATGACTCATGGAGAGCAGTACTCAGTAACCTATGAGAGGTTTGCGTAGATACTTGGCCTTGAGGAGCACTTGGACCATGGGATTATTATTTCCAACCTCAAGGCAGTAGACAGGGACCAGCTTGACTATATGTATCCTAGCCATGTCCCCTATGAGGCCGGACTTGCTAGGAACATCAAGCCATTCTATAGCATCCTCAACGGGATTTTGAGGAGGACCATAGCCCCTAAGGATGGAGATGCAGGGGTGATTCAAAGAAACTTAAGGCATCTCCTCCTCTTCATAGATGGTGAAGAGAATTTCAACCTTGTTGAGCATATCTATGATGACATCTTCAACATCTCTCACACTCCCAACCTCTCATGTGGATATGCACCGTACATCATGTGCCTAATTGAGAAGGTGTCGGGGATTATCTTTGTCAAGGATGTCACTCATCGACATCTCCGTCCTCAGCTACCCCCATTGTGCCAGAACCCTCAAGGAGGAAAAATGCCCAACCTCCTTCCAGCTCAGCGGCTCCTTCAAGCTCAGCGGCACACCCATCTTCTCCTCCTCCGCAGTCCATGAGTGGATTCTTCAAGTGCAACATACCCTTTTGTAACTCTTGATAATACTCCTCTACGGACATGTTACCTTGGTCTAAGCACTGCAATTTTTTGTGAAGGTCCCGCTGAAAAGAAGGAGGAACAAAACAAATACGCATAGCTTCCTTTAATCTATCCCATGTTGGAGGATCAGTTCTAGTTTTAACAAGTTCATTCCACCATATGATAGCAAAATCCTTAAACTCACTAGTGGCTTGACGAACTCTATGTTGTTCAGGAACAAAGTGGGCATTAAATTTCTGCTCTACTGTCATCTCCCAATCAAGATATGCCTCAGCATCATAAGCACCAGAAAAAGAGGGTATAGTAAATTTGACTTTAGCAAAAGGATCATCAAGAGGGCGATTAAAATTGTTATGACGATCATTGTAATTATAACAATTATTACCTCCCATACCACGTAGATAACGTGGAAGTCGTGGTTGATTGTTATGATCCTCCATATTATAAGCATTGTCTTCACGATCTTCAGCGAGAGGCAGCCGCGCCTCAAGAGTATCCATCCGAACAACAAGATCAGCAAGTTGGCGATTCAAGGTCGTCAATGACGCCTCTGTCGATGCTTGGGTTTTGGTGAACATACTATCATTTCCCTCATCATGTCACGCAACTCAACATGTTGAACACATTCATCATCCCTTTTATCTTCTGCAATTGTTAGTAGTAAAAAAAGACAACAAAAAGATGGTATCCCTATCAACTACGAAGGATAGTGGCAATGTGAAAATTGAAAGGAAGGAAACAATCTCTCTCTCTCTCTCAAGCGTCTTACCACGTTCTTACAAGTGTTCTTACCGACACGGCAGGTGGTAAACGGTGGACGGTGAGAACTAATGAAGCGTGGAGTGATTGCAAAGGTACCTGTTCTGCTCAAGAGGAAAAGTGGAGCTTGGATGGCACAATATAGTGGCCAATAAGCAAAGAAAATCGTTAACAGCAAAATAAAGTTGAATAAGTATTCAATGTAGGAACTGTTGCTGGTTAACAAGTGTTCTAGGCCTAGCACAACACAAGGCGGTAGAGAGGCAAATAGAAGATCAGGAAGATATAAGCAATAAGTACAGCACAAGTGTATAGGCCAACTGTTTTAAGTGTGTGCTGTCAATGCTTTAATATCTGTGCTCTCTTCACTATTTTTCCCTTTTTTCAATATTTTTCTGATATTTTTTGTTTACTTGAGAGCACAAAAATAGGAAGCACACAACTTTGCAGCTCAATTGGATGTAATATGTGGCCTATAGAAAATCAGGAAGATTCTTTTAAAATTTGTGCTGAAACTTCGGAGGCCGGATAGTATATCTTCCAAGGGGAATTTGGACAAACAAATTTCACTGAACACAGCAAAGCTATGGTGAATCGGTTGCAAAATTTTGAGTAGATCAATTTGAAAAAAATTCGCCCGATTTCGAGTTCGTATGCAAAAGTTATGGTCGTTTTAAGGTAGGCTACCCGAGTTACTGTTTTTTATGTTGATTCAAACTCGGTTTTGAAAAAGATCTCGCAATAGGATGTGAAAAACAATCGGAATTTAGCAACGACGACTGATGGGATGTTGTGTGGTGAATCAAGGAGGACTGGCACAATGGTTTGTCACCTGTTCTAGGGCTGGCGATGCGGGAGTTCATGCAAAGCGGCTAGCTAGGGCAAACCGATGATCTTGGTGGCTCGATTTGTTGTTTAGGGATTGTGGAATAGGTGAGCAGCAAGAAAAACAAGGAAGAAAAACAATAACTACGACCCAAAAACACAAAGCTAAACCAGCAACAAGACTCGACCACACGAATGCAAACTCAACAATGCAAACTGAAAAACAAAAACTTGCAGGCACTATAGTCTAGGAATCGATAACACGGTATGTTTTTTTTGTGGCTTTTCTGTGGGCTCTAGGTATGAAAAACAAAACTAATCTAGTGGGAAATCAAAGTACCTCATGGGCAACCTGAAATCTGATATGAAATGATGAGTGGTTTAGGCCCGATCTTCCGAAAGGTAGGTCGATTGAGGTGGAGAACTCGACGTTGATGACCCGTGGCTCTCGAGCAGTTCGAACACCCCTGTAATCAGTACACCACTGCTCCATTGGTTATCAACCGTGCAGCACACGCTTGACCTCACCAAGAAGGCTAATCCCTGCAGGTGCAACCGAGAACACGAGCAAGAACGTAGAAGATGTGATCTGGAAATCACGAAGTTGGGGTTTCACACAAACCGTAGAGCGGCGGCTGTTTATCTAAGAAAAACCCCTCAAATATGGCTGGCGGCTGCAGTATTTAAAGGCGGTTCGACCATAAGACCTTTAGACGCGTCCCTAATGGACTCATATGGGATACAAGGCCCAAAAGCCCAATACGGTGGTGCAACACCGGACAGAACTCCGAATTCAACTTGTTTCGACAACTCCCAACGACTCCCGGCGAATTTTAATGTGGGACTAGAACCATTGGAAAGTTTATCTTCTTATCTTTCCATGCATATGTAGAACGTCAAAAAACAGAGTCCGTATGCATCCTGAGCATCCGTTTTAAGATGTACTGCTCCTGGACTCCGAGTTGAACTCGAGTCCGAGTTGGTGACTGTTTCCATCAACTTGTGGACGTCCCATATGATTCTCCACGTCCCCAAATCCTCCTCCCTTACTTGTTGATCATGTCCATGGTTCCTAATAACAATTAAAACATTCAATAGCAATCCATTCTCAAAATCACATGGTAGGAAGTTAGGAACGAGTTCACCTGCTGATTTAGTAATCGTGCTCGTCCTCTTGTGATTGGTCCTTGTATATCAATGTGAGTATCCACTGTTGTGATGTCCTCATCATCCTCCCCCTCTTGAATCGGAGTAGTCCTCGACTCAAGATCATCTTCTTCCCCCAAGTATGGTCGTAAATCTGAAATGTTAAATGTGGGACTAACCCCAAAATCGGGAGGCAACTCAAGCTTATATGCATGGTCATTGATCTTTTCAACAATCTTAAAAGGACCAGCATCTCGTGGCATAAGTTTAGATTTTCTCAAGTGAGGGAATCGTTCTTTTCTCAAATGTAGCCATACCAAGTCCCCTGTTTCAAGTTTTACTTCTTTTCTACCTTTACTACCAGAAATTATATACTTCTCATTCATTCTTTCAATATTTTTCTTTGTAGTTTCATGCATCTTAAGAATGAATTCAGATCGTTGTGTAGCATCCAAATTTATAGTTTCAGAAGGAGGCAAAGGTAATAAATCAATAGGAGCACGGGGATTGAAACCATACACTACCTGGAATGGGCTTACCTTTGTAGTAGAGTGAACTGACCTGTTGTAAGCAAATTCTATATGTGGTAAACAATCCTCCCAACCCTTTAAATTTGTTTTTAAAAAAGCCCGCAACATAGTGGATAGAGTACGATTTA
This sequence comes from Neostapfia colusana, assembly GCA_030760725.1. NCBI lineage: Eukaryota > Viridiplantae > Streptophyta > Magnoliopsida > Poales > Poaceae > Neostapfia > Neostapfia colusana. The sequence continues at coordinate 2,536,812 of JASWHV010000019.1, read as the reverse complement.
CTACCTTAGTTTGTCCATCGGTTTGTGGGTGACATGTGGTTGAAAACAGCAGCTTAGTTCTCAATTTATACCACAAAGTTCTCCAAAAATGACTTAAAATTTTTGCATCACGATCTGAAACAATGGTATTTGGTACACGATATAAACGAATAATTTCCGTCATAAACAAATCAGCAACGTGTGAGGCATTATCATTCTTATGACAAGGTATAAAATGCCCATTTTGGAGAAACGATCAACAACCACAAAAATACTATCCCTCCCCCTCTTAGTCCTAGGCAATCCCAAAACAAAATCCATGGAAATATCCTGCCAAGGTAAACTAGGAACAGGAAGAGGCATATAAAGACCATGTGGGTTAAGTTGAGACTTAGCTTTATTGCAAGTAGTGCATCGTGACATGTAGCGCTCGACATCACGTCTGATCTTTGGCCAAAAGAAGTGCGTGGCCAGCACGTCCTTCGTTTTCTTCACTCCAAAATGTCCCATCAAACCTCCTCCATGTGCTTCCTGCAAAAGTAATAGGCGAACGGAACTAGCAGGAACACATAGCTTGTTAGAACGATAGAGGAGGCCCTCCTGTAGTACATATTTATTCCATGTTCTTCCTTCTCTACAATTTTCAAAGGCATCTTTGAAGTCCAAATCAGTAGGATATAATCATTTTATTGTTTCTAAACCAAATATTTTATGATCAAGTTGGGACAGCATGGTGTAACGTCTAGATAATGCATCTGCAATAACATTTCCCTTCCCTTTCTTATGCTTAATGATGTATGGAAATGATTCTATGAAATCAATCCATTTAGCATGTCGATTATTCAGATTGTTCTGGCACTTAAGATACTTCAAAGATTCATGATCGGAATGTATGACGAACTCCTTAGACCAAAGGTAATGTTGCCAAGTTTGTGGAACTCGCACTAAGGCATACAATTCCTTATCATAAGTAGAATAATTCAGAGAAAGACCATGCAATTTTTCACTAAAAAATGCAACGGGTTTACCTCCTTGTATGAGAACACCTCCAATACCAATGCCGCTTGCATCACATTCTAGCTCAAATGTCTTGTCAAAATCAGGAAGTTGTAGCAATGGTGCTTGTGTAAGATTTGATTTGAGAACATCAAAAGCTAGTTGCTGCTGTTCGCCCCATCGAAACTGCACTCCCTTCTTCGTCAGTTCATGGAGAGGTGCTGCAATGGTACTGAAATCCCACACAAAGCGTCGATAAAAACCTGCAAGACCAAGAAAACTACGCACTTGCGTGACGGTCGATGGAGTTGGCCAGCTAGTGATCGCCACAATTTTTGCCTCATCCATCTCAATTCCCTGCAATGAAACGACATATCCAAGAAACGAAACTCGATTGGTGCAAAAGACGCACTTTTCGAGGTTACCAAACAAATGTGCATCTCTCAAGACACTGAAAACAGCACGTAAATGATTAAGATGTTCATCATATGACTTTCTGTAAATGAGGATATCATCGAAGTAAACCACCACAAATTTTCCAATAAAAGCACGTAAAACCTCGTTCATTAATTGCATAAAAGTGCTAGGTGCATTAGTTAAACCAAAAGGCATTACTAATCACTCATAAAGTCCAAACTTGGTTTTAAATGCAGTTTTCCATTCATCTCCTAGTGCCATTCTAATTTGGTGGTAACCACTACGCAAGTCAATTTTTGTGAAAATAATAGCACCACTCAATTCATCAAGCATGTCATCTAATCGAGGAATAGGATAACGATATCGAATGGTGATGTTATTAATCGCTCTACAATCAACACACATGCGCCAGCTGCCATCTTTCTTAGGAACCAAAAGAACAGGAACATAACAAGGACTAAGGCTTCCATGAATATACCCACGGTTCAAAAGATCTTGAACTTGTCGCTGAATTTCCCTTGTCTCTTCCGGATTCGCCCTGTACGCCACACGATTTGGCAAACTTGCCCCTGGAACCAAGTCGATCTTATGTTCAATGCCCCTCATAGGTGGTAATCCAGGGGGTATCTCGGGGGGGGAAACACATCCGCAAAATCCTGCAAAAGGTTAGCAACAGCAGGGGGCAATGCAATGGACACTTCATGAATTGAAAAACATGGCTTCTTTGCATTCTAAAGCATAGTACACCCCCTTGATATTTAATAAATCAGCAAGGTCAGATTTAGTTGTGAGCAACGAAGGTGATTTTAACTTAATTACTTTCTGTTTTTCAGAGTCTAGTGATTTTGTTGCCTTATCATCACGTGTTTTACTTTTCTCAAAATGTAGAATTTCAGCAGGAGTCATAGGAAGCAAAGTGATTTTCTTTCCTTTATGCATCAGAGTATGTTTATTAGTTCTACCATGATGAATAGCATCTGTATCAAATTCCCAAGGACGTCCCAACAAAAGAGAACAAGCATCCATAGGTACGACATCAAAATCAGCAAAATCATGGTAAGAATTAGATTAGGAAAGTAACCAATCCATTAACAGCCTGTCAAGGAGATACATATATAGGGGGCACAGCTTAAGGGTTAAGCAACCCTAACACAAAAAGACTAAAATGCCTGACACGACCCCATTGGTCCTGTCGAGCCAGGATCACGCTGAGGGGTGCTGCGTTGCACAGCACCGTATAACACACGTCAAAGGTACAAAGCGGTAGCGGAAAATTTTATTACATAAACAAGTTATGAACATGTTTACATCAAAATAAGTTTAGTCTACACTCGCGGGCGTAGACTAAGCATCAAGTGCACGTTCAGCCCTTGAACGTGTCCTTGCTAGCACACACGCACACTAACTCTGCGGCGTGCACGACTCCCACTCGACGGGGTTCCCCTCCTGGGGTTTCGTCTCCTCTTCGGGAGTCCCTTCCTCATAGAAGCCTGCAAAAGCTTCAAACACAAGCAGTGAGCACGAAGGCTCAGCAAGTCTGACCCGTCTCACCTAAACATGGAACTTCTATATGAGGGGTGATGGGTTACATGAGGTAAAAATCATTTGCAAAGGACTCGCCTATTTAGTGGAACCTTACTTTCAAGTTTAAGCAGAAGTTTGTGGAGAACCTTACGCTAAGGCACATGAGAGAGCCACAATCAAACAAGAAACGCATTTCTCTCATGTACTTTGCCCAAAGTTGAAAAGAACTTTAGTTAGCTCTAAACTACAGCATATCATTAACAATCAATGTCCATAATTCAATCAGCAACATTTTATCATGTGACTAGCCTGTTCTTTCTACGTCACGGTACAGTGAACAAGTGGTACTCACTGACCGCGAGGGACGGCGATTATAATCGATTTACACCTGCAGGGTTACCCGAACAACCCGTCACGTACGCCCGTACTCGATGTTGCCTACAACAACCATCACGGACGCCGTACACAACTACCTTTCACCCGTCAGCCAAATATTGAACCGGTCCCATCGTCCCGAGCAAGAGGTCTCTGCACGCGCATCTCCGTGCCGCCAGCCGATTTACACCTCAAGCTCTCAACCTACCCTCTGAACGACGGGCAATGCCTCAATACCCAGCTACCCGAGTTACATCAGTTTCCCGGTTCCCATATAGCCGGTAGGTCTTCGGTACTGTTCTAGCTTGTTCAACAGGCCCGCACACGGCTCGGTCCTCAATCGACACAAGCGGAGATACAGCACACAGGCCCCAAAGTCCTGCTGCCCTTACCCTCCGCTTGGCCTCATTTTCTTGCCATGTGTTTCATGTGCTATCACTACCCGAGTCGAGTGCCGCTAGCCTATGCTCACGAGTAGTTCCAACTACTCGACTTGTACCGAATCCTACTCTATCATAGCAATGCAGTAGCTAACGAAGTTTGCAATCCTAAACCCAACCCATGGTTTTCTTGGCTATGCAGTTGGATTTTCACACAAGACTCTAATGCAAAGGATAATAATACTCAACTAAGTGCTCAAAACAATAAAAATTTGTAAAAACGGTTAATGCAAACGGGGCTTGCCTTAATGCTCTTGGTCGTAGGCTAGCTGTTCCTCCGGAGTAACGAAGTCTAGGACTTCGGGTTCCTCCTCGACCTTAGTGACTACATGATAAGAGCAATATATGTATCAATTTAAATGCTTTTGTATTAAATTTGAAGTTGTGAAGTCTATAACCCTTGCTAGACAGATCCAATGACTGTGAAACTTTTACTGGGGCTTGGCTATAACCTAAACAGAGATTTGGTCAAGTTTTAGTTGCAGTAAAGCTCATTTGAGCCCTCCACAATTAATTATGTCCTTGACCTTAATTGGAAATCTTAGGGTGGTCTAGGAATTTTCATGAGACAAACTATGACTTTCTGAAAACTAGATTTTCAGAGGGTTCTAATGGAGTTGGTCTCACTTAATTTGAAGGTTCCTAGCTAAAGTTATGAGCTAAACAGCTTCAGAGAAAATTCTGAAAATGTTTCTGAACATTTTCTATTTTCTCTGGAACAGTTTCACTAATCACACCATTAGGTGGATCAGATGAGCTCAAATGGATCTGAAATTTTTATGGTAGTTCAGGGATATTTTGGTGAACATCCCAGCAAAATTTCAGGATTTTCCTTCACAGGATTCTCCAGTTAAAATTCCAAACAGTTTAAGCTTTGAGGACTTAATTCCGGAGAATTAGGGAATTTCATGAAGTGAAACTTGATTTGCTGGAAAGTACTCAGAGAGCTGAATCCAGCAAAATTCGGTTCACTCCATTTGGAGCTTTCTAGCTAAGTTATGAGGATTTGAAGTTTGGAAGAATTCTGAAAATTGGAGAAAAAGTTTAAACTCTCGGGGCCCGTGGGGACACGTGTCGAGCGCGGAGGTGTCCGGAACACCGGAGATACCACACGTGTCGAGCGCGGAGGTATCCGACACACCAGAGCTCACAGGGTATTTGCGCGCCAGCACAGCTGATCCCCGGCCACACCCGATCTCGATTTAAATTCTTCACCTGCTGACACGTGGGCCAGCCGGCTTCTTCTTCCTCCCGCCGTTCTCTCGCGCCCGCGCCGCCGACCTCGTCGGAGCAGACTCGGGGCTCGCCGGCTCGCCGCTGCCGGACCTCCCATGGTCTGAAACTCGCCGCCAGGGGGTTGTCGATGTCGAGGAACACGTCGGTGGTGTCAGGTCGGGCTGGGGTGACCGGAAATAGCTCGGCGACGTGCCGTGGCCTCAGTTTAGGTTCGGCACCGTCGACCGTGGTTTCTAAACCCGCCAACACCTCGAACAAACGGCCCTACAGCATCAGTGTACCTCTAGGAAGCTCGACAAGGTGTTAAAAAGGTCCAGGGATGGCGGCAAGTTGGTCGGCACCGTGTGACCGATTGTGCCCGCCATGACCGCCCTCGATCAAGCTCGAAATTTGTCACTCCTAGACAGTTTCACGCTACGGATGCAGAAAAGAACTTGATCGCCGGCTAGTCCAGCGTCTATGTGTAAGATTTGATGACCTCCGAAAGATCATAGAGCGAGAATTTAAAGAAACCGTACCGGAAGCTCGGGTTACGGTCGCCGGAGCAAAAACTGAAAATTCTTTGCGGATTCTTCATGTTTGGCTTCCAAGCTTGGAGGCGAGCAGCACGGTGGTCGCGCGCTCCTGTTGCCTCTCTCGATGGACCGTGAACACGCCTGTGGAACGCTGCCCACGGGCGCCTGACCCTCGGCTGCGATTGAGTCGCCGCTGTGGCGATCGCTCTCGGGCAAAGGAGGTCGGAGCTCGGGGTTTCTGGCGTTGGGGAGGTGGAGCGCGACCTCAGGTAGCTTTCTAGTAGCTCAAGAACGAAGGAGGAGATGGTTTTGCTAGTTTTCCTGATTGAGCAGAGAGCTGCGGCGAGAAACAATGCCGCTGCTCGGGTTTGCCCGCGAGAAGATAAAGCCGGCCGACTCCTGCTCGGCTGAGGCAGTGCCGGTCGCGTGGGGGCGCGAGCAAGACGCCCTGGGCGCCAGCGCGCGGAGAGGGAAGCAGCTGGTGGCGCCGGTAGCTGCTCGGTGGCACAGCCGACAGCTGCTCGGTGGAATTTCCCACCGAGACTCTGACTTTGGGTGAAAGTTTCTCCTTCTTCCCTCTATGCCATGTGGGTCCCACCCGGGGTTTTAACCTCTGGAATTTACTCCTAATCACTGTAGTAAACAGTGAGCCCCATAATATCCCTGGTGATTCAAATTATTCACCCATGAGCCATTTGAATTGAGTAGAACTCAAATTGGGTTTTGTTTGAGTGAATTTCAGCACAAGTCCGGTTTTGAATTCAAATAAAGTTTGAATTTGTCCCACTTGGCTCATGTCAAGATCAACTCCAAATGGAGTGAAAATTGGTGTGTGAGCTCACAAAAATGTGCTGAGTAAGGATATGCCTCCCACTTTTAAATTCATGGGATAAAAACAGTTTGAATTTGAATATGGTTTCAAACTGCCCTCTTTCTAACTATACCCAAAATGACCTCAAAAAGGTTTGGAATTTGGGTGAAACTTGGCAGGGACATCCTTAGAAAAATGTAGGAGTTTTCATATGTCCATCCCCCTTATATCACATGTGTGAAATACCACTTTGGCAATGTGTGAGTTTGTTCTCTAATGAGCATGTTGATAATTGTTACTTGCTCTTCAATTGTGTTCATCATTCTCCCTCAAATGAGGTGTGTGGTGTGGTGATGAACACTGCAAATGTGTGTCAAAAACTGAGGCCCTTACATTCCTCCCCCTTAAAAGAATCTCGTCCCGAGATTATAAGGTGAAAAATGAGAGAGAGGTCGGTGGAAATTTACCGGATATGCGACGTGAAAAATTCAGGGTAGTTAGTGCGAAGGAATTCTTCGCTCTCCCATGTCGCTTCGTCCATGGAGTGATTACTCCATAGAACTTTGTAGAACCACAACATACGGTTGCGTGTGGTTCGGGCCTTTTCATCAATAATCTGCACCGGTTCCTCCCGATAGGTGAGATCCGGTTGCAGTTCTTCAATGTCTTCCAGCTGAACGGTAGTTGATAGCTTGAGACACTTCCTCAGCTAAGAAATGTGAAAGACGTCGTGCACACCGGAAAGTGCTTCTGGTAACTTCAGCCGGTATGCCACTGATCCACATCTTTCGGTAATCTGGAATGGACCGATGAATCGGGGTGCCAACTTTCCTCTCACCCCAAATCTGTTTACGCCCTTCATTGGAGACACCCGTAGGTATACGTGATCTCCAACTTCGAATTGTAATGGGCGTCTTCTCCGATCCGCATACTGCTTCTGACGGGATTGAGCGGCTTTTAGGTTCGCTTGAATTAGTCGAACCTTTTCTTCCGCATTGTTGACAAGGTCAATCCCGAAGGTAACCCTTTCACCAGATTCACACCAATTCAGTGGTGTGCGGCATTTCCGCCCGTATAGCGCCTCGTAAGGTGCCATCTTGATGCTGGCTTGGTACCATTATTGTACGAGAACTCGGCTAACGGCAAGTGATCATATCAATTCTTGCCGTGGTTGATAGCGCAAGCTCGTAGCATGTCTTCTAAAATCTGATTTACCCGCTCGGTTTGTCCATCCGTCTGCGGGTGGTATGCTGAACTACGGATTAGCTTCCTCCCCAAGGCAGCGTGTAGCTGCTCCCAAAAATGGGACACAAATAAAGTGCCCCGATCCGATATGATAGTACGGGGTACGCCGTATAAGCATAGGATCCGTGAGATGTACAGTTCAGCGTACTTCTTGGCGTTGTAGTTGGTGTTGACCGGGATGAAATGGGCAACTTTGGTGAGCCGATCGACGATCACCCACACAGAATCATGTTTCTGCAATGTGGTGGGTAAACCGACGATGAAATTCATGCTCACGTCCTCCCACTTCCAGGCAGGAACGCCCAGTGGTTGTAGCAGTCCCGGTTTCTGCATGTGGTCTGCCTTCACCCTTCGACATGTATCACACTCGGACACGTATTTTGCAGTCTCTCGCTTCATCCGTGTCCACCAAAACTTGCTTTTGAGTTCTTGATACATTTTGTTGCTGCCGGGGTGAATAGAAAACTTTGATAAGTGAGCCTCATCAAAGATTTTCTTCCGTAATTCCGGGTACGGGGTACGACAATCCGGTCCTTGAACCATAGGATGCCGTCTCCGTCCTTCCGGAAACATTTCAACTCCCCACTGTCTACACGTCTCCATAAATGTGTCATGCCCTTATCATTCTTCTGGGCTGCCGCTATCTCTTCACGGATGGTGGGGATCAAAGCTAGGTTGTAGAGAGCTCCGTTTGGAATCACATGTAGGGGTGGTTCGCTCTCTTCCGACGGTGTGATGGTCAGATTGTTAACGTGTGACTTGCGGCTCAGCGCATCTGCCACTACGTTTGCCTTGCCCGGATGATAATGGATCTCTATTTCGTAATCCTTTATCAATTCTAACCATCTTCGTTGCCTCATGTTCAGCTCCTTCTGAGTGAATATGTACTTGAGGCTTTTGTGGTCGGTATATAAATGTACGAGGTTACCGAGTAGGTAGTGCCTCCACATCTTCAGTGCAAGTACCACGGCAGCGAGCTCCAAGTCGTGAGTTGGATAATTCTGCTCATGGTTCCTAAGCTGCCGTGATCCATACGCGACCACTCTTCGGTCTTGCATCAGCACACATCCGAGCCCAATGCCGGATGCATCGCAGTACACATCGAACGGTTTTGTTGTGTCTGGCTGCGCCAAAACCGGTTCTGATGTCAGGTGCTTGACTAAAGCCTTGAATGCTGCTTCACATGCTGGACTCCAAACATATTTGGTAGCCTTCTTCAGCAGCTCTGTCATTGGCTTGGCAATCTTCGAGAAGTTCAGAATGAACCTCCGATAATATCCCACGAGTCCGAGGAAACTCCGTACCTCGTGAACAGTTCTCGGGGATTTCCAATTCAGCACTTGCGTGATCTTGCTCGGGTCCACAGCGATACCCTCCGCTGAGATGATATGCCCGAGGAAAGGCACTTGCGATATCCAAAACTTGCATTTGCTGAATTTTGCGTATAACTTGTGATCCCGCAGCCGTTGCAAGACTATACGCAGATGTTTCTTGTGATCTTCCTCCGACTTGGAATCTACCAGGATGTCGTCGATGAAGACCACGACAAACTTGTCCAGCTCCGGCATGAATACCGAGTTCATCAAGTACATGAAGTGAGCTGGAGCATTGGTGAGGCCGAAGGACATGACCAGGTACTCATAAAGCCCGTACCTCGTCGAGAAAGCTGTCTTTGGAATGTCCTCCGTCCTTATCTTAATCTGATGGTACACGGATCTTAAGTCCATCTTGGAAAAGATCTTTGCTTCGACCAACTGATCAAACAACATGTCGATCCATGGCAATGGGTACTTGTTCTTGATGGTTACGGCATTTAATGGACGATAGTCCATGCAAAGCCGCAACGTCTCATCCTTCTTCTTGACAAATAATGCCGAACAGCCCCATGGCGAGGAGCTCGGCCTAATAAAACCCTTCTCCAGAAGGTCCGTGAGCTGAGTCTTCAGTTCAGCCAACTCCTTGGGCGCCATCTTGTACGACCTTCGGGATATTGGCATGGTTCCCGGTGCAAGTTCAATCTTGAACTCCACCTCTCTATCGGGTGGCATCCCCGGCAAATCATCCGGGAATACATCAGGGAACTCTCGGACCACCGGGATATCTTCCAATCTGATGGTTGTGGCTTGATAGACACTTGGAAGTTTTATTTTTGGACTGTCCAGAAATAATGAGTGAGAACCGTGCACCTCTGAGTTTAAGTGCACGACTCGAAGGACGGTGTCTAGAACAGCGCCGTGGCAGGTTAACCACGACATCCCTAGGATGACATCGACCTTCTGTCCCTCTAAGATAATGAGAGACGTGGGGTACACTCTACCGGCTAAGCATAATGGTGCTTTGGAAACCATTATGCTTGCTGAAATCTTACCACCCGGTGAGCAAATTAAATATGGACTATCGGTGGGTAGTATTGGCAAGCTGTGTTTAGCAATGAAAACTTGGCTAATAAAATTATGCGTGGCGCCTGTAACACCCCAAATTTTTAGTCAAAACCCAAATTTGGATTCAAAACCCTAAACCATGTTCAGAGGGGAATTTAGAAATTTTTGGACGTGTTGCATGTTTTGCAAAAATTCAAATTCAAACTGGAATTCAAATTATACCCAAAACAGAAAAGAAATGGAAAAAGAAAAAGGAAATCGGGAAAAAAACTGGCCAGTGGGCCGAAACAGCCAGCCGGCCCAGCAAACCCCGCGCCAGCCCGCCCCCGCGCGCGCCGCGCTGCCCCTCGCTGACGGGTGGGACCCACATGTCATCCCTAACCCCGCGACCCCGGACTCCCTCCCGCGCGCGCGATCGCAACCGATCGGGAAATCGCGTCCCGCAGCTGAATTCCGGTCCCAGCGGACTCCAACTCGATCACAACAGACCCACCGCCCTCCCCCGGCTATAAAAACCACCGATCCGATCAGTTTTCCTCACGCGATCGCCGATTTTCACTCCGGTGAGCACCGAGACTTCGCCGGTGAATTCTGGCCGATCTAAGCTCGGAAACTCTGATCTAACTCGCTGGTTTTGATCCACCGCCTCCGGGGAACTTTGCAGGAGCAGAAAACCCGAAGACTTACGGTGTAAACTCAGTGCCGACGAGCTTCGCCGTGGTTTTGCCTCGGACCTCGCCGCCGAGCACTTTCCAGGACCCCCGAGCTCGAGAAAACCCTCGAGGTGAGATCCCTGACCTCCCCTCTACCGATCTAGGCCATAAGATCACAGTTCTAGGCAGAATTCTCGAGGATCCGAAACTTTCCGGCGAGATCGCCGCTTCCCGCCGCCGTGCGCCGCCGGCAGCGCCGCCCGCGCTCGATCAGAGCGACGTGGCTGCTTGTGCGCCGTTTATTTTAAATCGCACGGTAGACTTTAAATACCCGCGTACCGGTTCGATGTTATAATCTCAGCCGTCGGTTTAGAATCGGACGGTCCACGTCGACCCCGCGTTATAAAGGCTGGAGTTCTTACGTGCTACCCCCTGGGGTTCTCTGGAATTGAGAGCTAGCCCCGGAAACTTCAGATCTAGCCCCTGGAACTTCAGAAAATCATGTAAATTCATTTAAAAATCAGTTTTAGCCCCTGGACTTAATAGAAATTAAGAAAAACACCTCTGTTAAGTGTAGCTAGACCCCTGGAAATTATGAAAATAATATTATAGACCCTGTGATGGGTGAGTTTACTTTTTAACCCTGTTTAGTATTTAAATTAGAAAATTTAATATGTAACTAGTGTTTAAAATTAAAAAGTGAGACAAACATAATTGTCAAAATTAATTAAAAACTTTCTCAGTACTTAGAAAACTTTGGAGTGAGATAAAAATCTATTTTTGGGCTGATATGAATCTGTTTCATTTATTAATCACATTATTTAGATTAGGGACACATTTTTAAAGTAAAGAATAGTTATAGAAAAGTAGGGAAAAATAATTATGAAATAGTATACATCATAAGCCATGGTCAAAATATGATTTTAAATTATTTAGGACCAGAACCTAATCTGTTTAGGTGATGTGTATTACTAATTTAATAATAAAATACACAATTATGCATAGGAATATAAATCTGAACATATAGAAACTAGTAAATGATAAATGGAGTTTCTAAAATACAAAGAATTCAGTTTAGGGTTGATAGAAGTTGTGAAGGCACATTGTATGCAAGTATAAATGTGGACACAAAAGTAGGAATCATATATACATGGTTAAAAGTGCATGCAAGCCACAACTTAACACATATAAAGTAACCACAACACATATAAGGGTGAATGAATTTCATAAATATGAAATGTGTGGTTTGTATGAAGTAGAAGTGTGAACTATGTCTTATGATTGTTGTTTTTCTTTTGCTATGTGTGATGGTATGAAGTAGAACCTGCTCAAGAGCAAGTTAACCCTTTCCAAGATCAGAACTACCAATTTCAAGAGCAGCAAGAAGGAGGCAAGTGTCCTTGACCACTTTGATCCTATGCTAGGATGTGTAGATAGAATTATTTGCATTGTCAAGTTAAATATGAAACCCATGCTAGGAAGTTTCCCTAGAATTGCATTACCTTGTTTCCTTGAAGCTTGGGTTGGGATTTATTTTTGTCATGTCATTTATTTACATGCATTTGCTTAGCCATGCTTAGAATGGGATATTTGGGATATGAAAGCATCAGTTTATTATACCATACTCTTGAATGAGCTATTGTGAGTTATGTAGAGGTAGGGATCAAGGCAAGTTGGATGTTTTGGTTGTGTGCTGGGTGCACGAGACTTGGGTTTGTGTTTACTACTTGCCTGGATCCTAAGGACCGGTTCATGGAGCATGTAACCCGGCTTTACAGTGCCAACCACATGCTGAGATGGGGCAGCTTAGCCAATTAATTAGGTGTATCCCCGGCGTAGTATGGGTGTGTTGGATGGTGCGGGGAGTAGGTGTCAGCTGGACTACCATATGAACCGCAAGGCTCAAGAGGGGGCCACTGCAGCGGGGTTGGAGCCTCTTGTATGTTGTTAGGGGTGAAACCTCAGTGGGCCCACGCACGTCGGGAATCCCTTTGTAAAGGCTTTGTAGTGATCTCTTGGCCACACACCTGGGAAGTGTGAATGTGGAACGTAGCCACTGGCATAATGGAGGTTCTTTTAGTCCACCCGGCAACGGGGGATGAAATCACTACTTGTGGGTACAGTGGTACAAACTCTGCAGAGTCAAAACTGTCTTGGCAGCCGTGCTCACGGTTAAGAGCGGCCTGGACTTATTCATGATTAGAGGAATGTTGGTTTTGGAAGTTAAGCGGGGAGCTTAACATTGGTAATGATGTTATGATTATTGGACTACAATGATGGGATGGGAGATTGGGACCATTTCACCTGTGTAGTAATGTAGGTGCTTAATAAGCTAAGGTGATAGGTATTAATTGCGTAGTGCTTTAACCATGAGTTCAACCTCTCCTTGTTCTAGCCATGCATGATATAATTTTCCCACACTTGCTGAGTACCATTGGTACTCAACCTTGCATATTTGTTGGTTTATATTGCTGCTCAGGTCAAGATAATGAGGTGGTGTATAATGACCAAGACTTTGGACCCGAGGAAGGATTCTAGGTTCATGAAGACCCCCCCGGGCAACGCCTGTGATGGAGCCCTAAAGAATAATATTCCGCTGCTAGTTTATTTACTTGTGATGAAGCATTAGTGTCCATTGAGACATTTGCGATGTAAGACTTATTTATAATCGACACCTGGCTTGTAATAAATGATGCTTCACTATTTGTCATCACATGTATGAGAAAATGATCCTGGCATACATGTGATATTCACTTGGTTGTTTCTTCGGAAAAACCGGGTGTGACAGAGGTGGTATCAGAGCCAAGGTTGCCCGTAGGAACGTGGACCTAGGTAGAAATGGACGTATTTAAGGACCCTATTTTCTTAAAAACTATTTTCCAAGGTGTGGGTGGAAAAGTGTTATTAAAGGAGCCATTTTCTTCATCTTACCCCAACTTTCATTCAAAATAGGATTTTTGTTTGAGAATTTATCTAACCTAATTTTAAATTCTTTTGTTTTAGATGGTTCGCATGATTCGCACCGCTCGTAAGTCCACAGGAGGGAGAGTTCCCGTAGTTGCCCTTGCCGAAAGAGAGGAGAGTCGTCCAGTGACGTACCTTTCCTACGGATTGGCAGTAGGAGATTTGTTGCGCCGTCTTCGACGTATGCTCGAAGCCGCAGGCAATACGGGCAAGCTCATCATCCACTATAACTCCACCAGGACCATCCGTGAGAAGAGGGAAGAATGGAGTTCGGAGATGAGGATTATACACGAGAATCAGCTGCTGAAGATCCACCATTCTCCAGCTTGTCGAGCAACACAAGTTGACGCGGAGAGAGATGTCACCTGGGAGGCCATCACCTGCCAGAGTCACATCTATCGTCGCCACTTGGACAAAACTGAGTACATGTATGTCCTCCAGCGTGAGAGTGGTACCACGGAGTACAAGTACCCACCGGTGCAGCAAGGGACTTCCCATGAGCACATGGACTTGTGCTTGGAGGATGCCGCTATGCTCAGCACTCGACTGCAGGAGTGTCAACAAGAGCTTCAGGATGTCCGAGACACCCTGAAGGAAACGGAGGCGTTGCTGCGAGCTTGCTTAAAGGCGAGAGAAAGAGGAGATGGGAATGAACTGTGTGTCACCGTGAGTGATCCATGGACTCCTGACTCCCCGGATCGCTGAGCAATCAGGCGTCGTCGCACTTCTCCACCAGCAGCCTCCCCACCCAAAGCAGAGTCAGAAGGTAGCCGAAATGAGGAGGAAGATCCCGAGGAGCCAGCTCAAGAGGACGAGTAGTGTAGAGTCTTTCCCCTAGCTAGCAAGAGGTCGAGTAGTCGAGTCGTGACGTAGTTAATGGTGTGATAATGCTTGGTGTGTGACGTGAGTTGTGGAAGCCATGAGCAATTGTCCACAGCCTCGTCTTCAGATTGTTTTGCTTTGGTGTGTGAATCCATAGGAAATAATAGTGCATTTATTTGATGTGAGATATAAACCCTCGTAAAATTTTAACAAAACCTCAACACCCCGAAGTACCAACAAATGAAGGTAGTAAGATGATACTAAATGGTATCAAATTAACATTTGTTGATTCTTCCAGATGGCCGGAAGAGGGAAAGGACGTGCTGCCAACCCCGCCAACAACAACGATGAGGCATGCAACCCTCATCTTTCTGAAGGCCAGGACCGGGGTGGTCGCCGTGAAGAAGTTGATCCTCTCCACCAAATGCTGGAGAATCAAAATCAGCTCATCCAGAACTTGACTCAAGTGGTGGCCAACTTGCATCAAGTTCCACCTCCACAAGCTGCACCACGCCAACCAAGGTTGAGTGAGTTTCTAGGAACTCAACCTCCAAAGTTTGCAAGTGCTGCTGAACCTCTGGAGGCCGATGATTGGCTGAAGACCATTGAAAGTAAGATGAGGATAATCCAATGCCAAGGGTATGAGAGGGTGCTGTTTGCCTCTCATCAATTGCAGGGACCTGCTGCTGATTGGTGGACCGCCTACGTGGCCGCCCATCATGACCCTGAGAACATCACTTGGGAAGAGTTCAAGCGTAGCTTCCGCAACCACTACATCCCAAGAGGTGAACTCAAAAACAAGAGGAAAGAGTTTCTGGGACTGCAGCAGGGAAACATGACGGTGAGGGAATACCTCACTAAATTTACTCAACTATCCCGTTATGCTCCACGAGACATAGAGACTGATGAGCAGAAACAAGATTGTTTCGTGGAAGGACTTACCGCAGAGATGCAGTGTGCCATGTCCTCCAATGAGTATGAAAGTTTTCAAAAGATGGTGGACAGAGCATTTGTGGTACAAAGGAAGCTAAAGGCCCTGGAAAATGAGAATAAGAGGAAGGCTGGGTGGTCACATCAAGCCTCAGGGAGCAACACCCGCCCACGTATGATGCAGCAACCTACGGGGCAGATGAGCCGTGCTGCGGTACCCTATTCAGCACCAAGAGGGTACAACCCAAACTACAGGCCTCCCGCAGCATCTGCACAGCCGCCACGTCAGTTTGTGCAGCAGCCTCGCCCCGCATATCCACCTCGACCAGCAGTACAAGGACCCCCAAACCAACCCCAAGACAACAAGGGCCCAGCACCTAAGGTTGGGGTGCAATGTTTCAGCTGTGGTGAAGTGGGGCACTACGCCCATAAATGCCCAAAGAAGAAGCCCGCGCAGCCACAACAGCAGAATGTAGTGAGAGGACGGGTGAACTACGTCACTATGGAGGAAGCACAAGAGGCACCCGACGTGGTAGTTGGTAAGTTTCCTGCCAATTTACACCTTGCAACTCTGCTGTTTGATTCTGGTGCTACCCACTCGTTCATTGCTCAAGGGTTTGTTAAGAAGCATGACCTAGCAACCACACAAATGAACCATATGTTAGCCGTAAACTCTCCAGGTGGAGAAATAAGGACAAGACAAGTGTGTCCCAAAGTGAGCCTAGACATTAATGGGGTAGTATTTACTGCTAACCTCATAGTGATAGATTCACGAGGGATAGATATTATTTTGGGTATGGATTGGTTGACCAAACATAAAGGAATCATCCATTGTTCGACCAGAACGGTGGAACTAACTCACCCCAGTGGTACCAAAGTAAAGTTCATAACGATACACGAGTCTAGGAGGGACATTAAATTAAATCAAGTGGAGGTGAAAGTTGAGGAAATCAGGACTATCAGGGAATATCCAGATGTTTTCCCGGAGGAATTGCCAGGAATGCCTCCCGACCGTGACGTGGAATTCGCAATTGAGCTAGTACCGGGAACAGCCCCGATATACAAGAGACCTTATCGAATGGACTCCAAGCAGCTAGAAGAGCTCAAGGATCATTTGAGAGAATTGACGGAGAAGGGGTATATTCGCCCTAGTTCCTCACCATGGGGAGCTCCGGTGATATTTGTGCCTAAGAAAGACGGAACTCAAAGGTTATGCGTGGATTACCGTGCCTTGAATGAGGTAACCATCAAGAACAAGTACCCATTACCCCACATTGAAGACTTGTTTGATCAGTTGAGGGGAGCTTGTGTGTTCTCGAAAATTGATCTCAGGTCGGGGTACCACCAACTCAAGATAAGGCAATCAGACATTCCTAAGACAGCTTTCGTATCTCGGTACGGACTGTATGAATACACTGTCATGCCTTTTGGGCTAACCAATGCCCCGGCATATTTCATGTACCTCATGAACAAGGTATTCATGGAATATCTGGACAAGTTTGTGGTGGTTTTCATAGATGATATTCTCGTCTTCTCCAAAAATGAAGAAGAACATGAGAAACATCTGAGGTTGGTGCTACAGAGGCTGAGAGAACACCAACTATATGCCAAGTTGAGCAAGTGTGAGTTTTGGCTGAAGAGAGTTCCCTTTTTAGGACATATAATCTCGGAGGGAGGAATCTCCGTAGATCCCGCCAAAATCGAGGATATCCAGAAGTGGAAGACCCATGAAAATGTCGGGGAAGTTCGAAGCTTTTTGGGATTGGCTGGATACTATCGACGGTTTATTGAGGGATTCTCCAAGATCTCGAGACCTCTCACCAAACTGTTGGAAAAGGGAATCACATTCACCTGGACGCCACAGTGCGAGACGAGCTTTCAGGAGCTAAAGAAGAGATTGACAACAGCCCCAGTGCTGGTTATGCCAGATATGCAGAAGAATTTCACAGTGTACTGCGATGCCTCTGGAAATGGGTTGGGATGTGTTCTCATGCAAGAAGGACATGTCGTGGCTTATGCATCCCGGCAGCTTCGGAAGCACGAGAAGAACTATCCTACACATGACCTAGAACTAGCTGCAGTGGTACACGCGTTGAAAATTTGGCGGCACTATTTGATGGGGAAGAGGACAGAGATATATACGGATCATAAGAGTTTGAAGTACATATTTACACAACCAGATCTCAACCTCAGACAAAGGAGATGGTTAGAGCTAATCAATGACTTTGATGTGGGCATAAACTATCATCCTGGGAAAGCAAACGTCGTGGCCGATGCTTTGAGTCGGAAAGTGCAGGTCAATAAGTTGAGTTTGAAGGACATGTCTGCAGAATTGAAGGACGAGGTTATAAGACTCAATCTATGTCTAGTAAATAGTGGTGAAGCCATCGCCATGGAAGTGGACTCCACACTGGAGCGAGACATACGCGAGAGCCAAAAGAATGATGAGAAGATACAAGAGATCAGACAGCTCATTAAGGAAAATAAAGCTCCTGGTTTTAGAGAGGATGAACAAGGAACGGTGTGGCACGGGAAAAGGATCTGTGTGCCAGAAGTAAAAGAGATCCGTGAATTAATTTTGAAGGAGGCTCATGATTCCGACTATTCCATTCATCCTGGGAGTACAAAGATGTACCAGGACCTCAAAGGCAGGTATTGGTGGTATGGCATGAAGCGAGATGTCGCGGAACATGTTGCCCTATGTGACACATGTCAGTTGGTGAAAGCAGAACATCAGCGACCCGCGGGATTGCTGCAACCACTCAAAGTACCTGAATGGAAGTGGGAAGAAATCAGCATGGATTTTGTCGTGGGATTGCCTAGGACCCAATCCGGGTATGATTCAATATGGGTCATTATTGATAGGCTAACCAAGGTAGCTCATTTCATTCCTGTGAAAGAAAGCTACAGCGGATCCAAATTGGCAGAATTGTACATGTCAAGGATTGTGTGTTACCATGGAGTGCCAAAGAAGATAGTGTCGGATCGAGGGACACAGTTCACCTCGAGGTTTTGGCAAAAGTTGCATGAAACCATGGGAACCCATCTGAACTTCAGCTCTGCCTATCATCCCCAAACTGACGGGCAGACGGAGAGAACCAATCAGATCCTTGAAGATATGTTAAGGGCATGTGCACTCAAAAACAATAGGAGTTGGGATAAGAACTTACCGTATGCGGAGTTTTCCTATAACAACAGTTATCAAGCTAGTATGAAGATGTCACCTTTTGAAGCTTTGTATGGAAGGAAGTGCAGAACTCCTCTATTTTGGAACCAAACAGGAGAAAGTAAAGTGTTTGGTCCAGAAGTGCTACAAGAAGCCGAGGCGAAGGTGAGGGAGATTCGCAACAATTTGAGGATAGCACAAACACGCCAGAAGAGTTATGCTGATGTACGAAGAAGAGAACTCGTTTTCAACGTGGGAGACTATGTTTATCTCAAGGTGTCCCCTATCAGAGGACTTCGTCGGTTCAAGGTGAAAGGGAAGTTGTCACCTCGATACATCGGACCCTTTCAGGTTTTGGAAAGGAAAGGCGAAGTGGCGTACCAACTAGAGTTACCGGCTCATCTATCGGACGTGCATGATGTATTCCATGTGTCACAACTCAAGAAATGCCTGAGGACGCCTGAAGAGGTGTTACCCATGAATGAAGTGGATGTAGCTGAAGATTTGTCTTATGCCGAGCAACCATACAAGATTTTGGAGACAATGGAACGCCTCACCAGAAACAAGAGAATCCGGATGTGCAAGGTGCAGTGGAAGCATCACTCAGAAGAGGAAGCTACCTGGGAACGGGAAGATGAGCTCAAGGCACAATTTCCGGAATTGTTTTCTTAGAAACACCAATCTCGAGGACGAGATTTCTTTTAAGGGGGGTAGAGCTGTAACACCCCAAATTTTTAGTCAAAACCCAAATTTGGATTCAAAACCCTAAACCATGTTCAGAGGGGAATTTAGAAATTTTTGGACGTGTTGCATGTTTTGCAAAAATTCAAATTCAAACTGGAATTCAAATTATACCCAAAACAGAAAAGAAATGGAAAAAGAAAAAGGAAATCGGGAAAAAAACTGGCCAGTGGGCCGAAACAGCCAGCCAGCCCAGCAAACCCCGCGCCAGCCCGCACCCGCGCGCGCCGCGCTGCCCCTCGCTGACCGGTGGGACCCACATGTCATCCCTAACCCCGCGACCCCGGACTCCCTCCCGCGCGCGCGATCGCAACCGATCGGGAAATCGCGTCCCGCAGCCGAATTCCGGTCCCAGCGGACTCCAACTCGATCACAACAGACCCACCGCCCTCCCCCGGCTATAAAAACCACCGATCCGATCAGTTTTCCTCACGCGATCGCCGATTTTCACTCCGGTGAGCACCGAGACTTCGCCGGTGAATTCTGGCCGATCTAAGCTCGGAAACTCTGATCTAACTCGCTGGTTTTGATCCACCGCCTCCGGGGAACTTTGCAGGAGCAGAAAACCCGAAGACTTACGGTGTAAACTCAGTGCCGACGAGCTTCGCCGTGGTTTTGCCTCGGACCTCGCCGCCGAGCACTTTCCAGGACCCCCGAGCTCGAGAAAACCCTCGAGGTGAGATCCCTGACCTCCCCTCTACCGATCTAGGCCATAAGATCACAGTTCTAGGCAGAATTCTCGAGGATCCGAAACTTTCCGGCGAGATCGCCGCTTCCCGCCGCCGTGCGCCGCCGGCAGCGCCGCCCGCGCTCGATCAGAGCGACGTGGCTGCTTGTGCGCCGTTTATTTTAAATCGCACGGTAGACTTTAAATACCCGCGTACCGGTTCGATGTTATAATCTCAGCCGTCGGTTTAGAATCGGACGGTCCACGTCGACCCCGCGTTATAAAGGCTGGAGTTCTTACGTGCTACCCCCTGGGGTTCTCTGGAATTGAGAGCTAGCCCCGGAAACTTCAGATCTAGCCCCTGGAACTTCAGAAAATCATGTAAATTCATTTAAAAATCAGTTTTAGCCCCTGGACTTAATAGAAATTAAGAAAAACACCTCTGTTAAGTGTAGCTAGACCCCTGGAAATTATGAAAATAATATTATAGACCCTGTGATGGGTGAGTTTACTTTTTAACCCTGTTTAGTATTTAAATTAGAAAATTTAATATGTAACTAGTGTTTAAAAATTAAAAAGTGGGACAAACATAATTGTCAAAATTAATTAAAAACTTTCTCAGTACTTAGAAAACTTTGGAGTGAGATAAAAATCTATTTTTGGGCTGATATGAATCTGTTTCATTTATTAATCACATTATTTAGATTAGGGACACATTTTTAAAGTAAAGAATAGTTATAGAAAAGTAGGGAAAAATAATTATGAAATAGTATACATCATAAGCCATGGTCAAAATATGATTTTAAATTATTTAGGACCAGAACCTAATCTGTTTAGGTGATGTGTATTACTAATTTAATAATAAAATACACAATTATGCATAGGAATATAAATCTGAACATATAGAAACTAGTAAATGATAAATGGAGTTTCTAAAATACAAAGAATTCAGTTTAGGGTTGATAGAAGTTGTGAAGGCACATTGTATGCAAGTATAAATGTGGACACAAAAGTAGGAATCATATATACATGGTTAAAAGTGCATGCAAGCCACAACTTAACACATATAAAGTAACCACAACACATATAAGGGTGAATGAATTTCATAAATATGAAATGTGTGGTTTGTATGAAGTAGAAGTGTGAACTATGTCTTATGATTGTTGTTTTTCTTTTGCTATGTGTGATGGTATGAAGTAGAACCTGCTCAAGAGCAAGTTAACCCTTTCCAAGATCAGGACTACCAATTTCAAGAGCAGCAAGAAGGAGGCAAGTGTACTTGACCACTTTGATCCTATGCTAGGATGTGTAGATAGAATTATTTGCATTGTCAAGTTAAATATGAAACCCATGCTAGGAAGTTTCCCTAGAATTGCATTACCTTATTTCCTTGAAGCTTGGGTTGGGATTTATTTTTGTCATGTCATTTATTTACATGCATTTGCTTAGCCATGCTTAGAATGGGATATTTGGGATATGAAAGCATCAGTTTATTATACCATACTCTTGAATGAGCTATTGTGAGTTATGTAGAGGTAGGGATCAAGGCAAGTTGGATGTTTTGGTTGTGTGCTGGGTGCACGAGACTTGGGTTTGTGTTTAGTACTTGCCTGGATCCTAAGGACCGGTTCATGGAGCATGTAACCCGGCTTTACAGTGCCAACCACATGCTGAGATGGGGCAGCTTAGCCAATTAATTAGGTGTATCCCCGGCGTAGTATGGGTGTGTTGGATGGTGCGGGGAGTAGGTGTCAGCTGGACTACCATATGAACCGCAAGGCTCAAGAGGGGGCCACTGCAGCGGGGTTGGAGCCTCTTGTATGCTGTTAGGGGTGAAACCTCAGTGGGCCCACGCTCGTCGGGAATCCCTTTGTAAAGGCTTTGTAGTGATCTCTTGGCCACACACCTGGGAAGTGTGAATGTGGAACGTAGCCACTGGCATAATGGAGGTTCTTTTAGTCCACCCGGCAACGGGGGATGAAATCACTACTTGTGGGTACAGTGGTACAAACTCTGCAGAGTCAAAACTGTCTTGACAGCCGTGCTCACGGTTAAGAGCGGCCTGGACTTATTCATGATTAGAGGATTGTTGGTTTTGGAAGTTAAGCGGGGAGCTTAACATTGGTAATGATGTTATGATTATTGGACTACAATGATGGGATGGGAGATTGGGACCATTTCACCTGTGTAGTAATGTAGGTGCTTAATAAGCTAAGGTGATAGGTATTAATTGCGTAGTGCTTTAACCATGAGTTCAACCTCTCCTTGTTCTAGCCATGCATGATATAATTTTCCCACACTTGCTGAGTACCATTGGTACTCAACCTTGCATATTTGTTGGTTTATATTGCTGCTCAGGTCAAGATAATGAGGTGGTGTATAATGACCAAGACTTTGGACCCGAGGAAGGATTCTAGGTTCATGAAGACCCCCCCGGGCAACGCCTGTGATGGAGCCCTAAAGAATAATATTCCGCTGCTAGTTTATTTACTTGTGATGAAGCATTAGTGTCCATTGAGACATTTGCGATGTAAGACTTATTTATAATCGACACCTGGCTTGTAATAAATGATGCTTCACTATTTGTCATCACATGTATGAGAAAATGATCCTGGCATACATGTGATATTCACTTGGTTGTTTCTTCGGAAAAACCGGGTGTGACAGCGCCTGAATCAAACAGTACTATAGCGGGATGCTGGTGGAGTTGGAACATACCCGCAAGGATTGGCTCGCCCTCCGGCACGTCCTCAATGGCAAGCTGGTGGACGGTGCCGGGCCTAGGGTTTGCCCGCCGCGCATTAGTAGGGTTCCGGGGTTGATTCCTCCCCGGAAACTGTGGTGTCACTCCGCCGCCTTGCCTCTCCGGGCAACTGCTCGCGAAGTGCCCTGGACGAACACACTTGTAACATGAGGCCGCTGCTGGTGGAGTGCTCGGTAGACGAAAGCCCGGCATGCGTTGCTGAGGTGCAAACGCACGCGGCATCGCCCGTTGCTGCTGTTGTGGTTGCGGTGGTGCTGGCAGTGCCGGCCGGAATACCGGTGAAGAGTACGGCCGACTGCGGAACGGCATCGACCGCTGTGGTGGTTGCCAGCGTGGACCTGATGGTGGGCGATTCACCATCCGAAACTTCTGAGAAGGACCGCCTCCTTCTTTGCTGCTTTGCGGTGCGCTTCGCTTTCGCTCTGCCGCCGCCAACTCCTTGCCGGAGTCCTCCTGAACAATCGCAGCATCAATGATGTCGTTGAGGCTGCCGCGATTGAACATCGCCAACTTGTCCTTCAGGAGCGGGTTAAGCCCTGGTAAAAATGGTCCCGCCGCTTCTCGTCGGTATCAGCATGATACGACGCATATAGCGCGAGATCGTTAAATGCCCTGGAGTATTCCAGCGTGTTCCGGCTCCCTTGCTGCAGGTGTAAGAACTCCTGCATCTTCCTCTTCATCAGACCTGGCGGTATATGATAGGCCCTGAAGGCCGTCCGGAACTCCGCCCAGGTCATCACTCGGTCGGTGGGCTGTGAAGCACAAAAGTTGGCCCACCACGCGCTCGCGGATCCTTGGAGCTGCTGGACCGCGAACTGAGTCTTGCGCTGCTCGCTGATTTGGAGCAGCCCGAACTTCATCTCTATGGCGCGGAGCCAGTTGTCCGCGTCAAGTGGTTCATCCGCCCTTGAGAATACAGGGGGATGAGTCGCCAGGAAGTCGGAGTAGGAGCTCTGTTGGCGCTCCTCACGATCTTGACGTCTCTCTGGGCGAGACGTATTGGCGATGAGAGTCTGCAGCAACTCTGTGTGCTGCTGATGCGAGCCCGCCATTGCCGCGACAATGTCGGCCAATGTAACCGTTGGCAGTGGCGGTGGCGGTGTTTGCTGTTGCTGTTGCTGCTGCTGTCCCAAGGAGTCCTCGGGAGGTGGTTGGGATGTCTCTCCCCCTTGACTGGTACCTCCAACGTCAGGGTTGGCACGAGTACGCGTCATTCTGAAATTCAAAACAGCAGCGATTAGCACATGTCTTACTTAAGATTTCCATAAGCAACAGTAGGTATTGAAGTGACACATGACTAATTTGCACAACATTCACATATATTGATAAAGCATAAACTTTATACAAGATACATTATTCTTGGATCTCCGAGAAGTCGTGCTCATGTCGCCACTACCTATACATACGCTACTGTCTACACGACATGTCACCGATTACAAAATTTGGGCTACACTGCCCTGGCTGCCCTACTTGGCAACCGTAACCCCCTACTCGGAGTAGAACTCGACCTCCTGTGGGTCGTCCTCCTCCGGTACCTCTGCTGGTGGCTCTGGATCTACCACCTCTTCCCCCATTCCGGGTTCTCCCATTGCTGGAAGACCCAAGACCACCGGTACGCCTAACACCGTAGGTACGAGGTCCTGCAATGCATGCACCTCGTCCATAGCCTGGTTGTAGTCCTCTTCCCAGCCTTGTCCTTCCTCAATAGCGTCGTCCCACTCTTGAGCAAGGTCCTCATTCTGCTGGGTTAGGGTCTGCACCAGCTCTTGCAACGCCGCGATGTCAACACGGCTCTTCTTCTTTGCCTTCTTCAGACGACGCAACTGATTGTGTTGTTCATTCAGTCGCTTGATCGTCGGAAGGAGCACATTGCGGAGTGCGCTGTGAGCACTCTCGAAATGATCTCCACGGCTTGTGCTCTCCTTGAGCTTTGTGGCGAGATGCTCCGTATGAACAGCTTGGCCGTCCATCACGGCGTTTCCCGCCCTCATCTGGAGGCTGAGATTTGCCTCCGCGGGGTTGTACCTTGGGCAACTCGGGTCCGTTGCTTCCAGGTACCTCTCTTCCCACACATGCTGAGCTCGTCCCTCCACCAGAACGAGTGCGTATGGAGTGCCCTCCATAGCCTGCACGTGTAGTTGGCAGAAACGTGACATAGTGTCACGGGCTGCCACTTGCCATATTCCTTCCGGTTGTCTTCCTCTCACCGTGACGGTGAATGGCACCCAACCGGGTGGCGTAAGTCCTGCAGGAACCTCGACATGGATCGCCCACGTCTTGTTCCCCTCTTCGCCTTCTTCCTTGGCGAAGTATTGCGGCATCTGGTTGTACCCGAAATATTGGAGCATTTTCCACAATGCTTCCGGGTAGCCGCTACGGTGAGAACAGTGGGAAACCACCCACCCGTTCTCCAACTGTTTATCTGCTGTCATCTGTAAAAATATATTTGAGAAATGTCAAATATTTATTTAAACAGTAAACCATTGAGTTATAACATAAGACATGTCATTGAACCCACAAAACTTGGAAACATAGTTCAAATTTTAAACAAATTTGACTGCTGATCTGCTGTTCCCATGACAGCCCTGACCAGTTTCCATCTCAACCTGATTTAGGCCATGTTAAAGCAAAACTAATTCTGGAGCTCAACATCAAAGTTAAAGCTAACTTCAATAGCTTTCCATAAAGTATTTGCTTGGCCTAAGATCTGTCCTGGTTCAAAAGTTATGAGATGTCAAATTTAACAGAATTCCTGGAAACAATTGGACAGCACCTCCCTGCCTTAGGTACTGATTTGATCCAAGAATCCCAGTTACTTCTATTCCTAATCTGACAAAACTTTCTGTTATAAAGTTGTAACCCATCTCATAAGATTTCCAGAACTACCTCATCTTCTATTTTTGGATTTTTATGCAGGAAGTTATGCTTAATTTACAGAGAGTCTACAGAGAGTCTTTACTCTGTCCTGTTTTCTGGACAGTTTCAACTCTACTGCATTTTTCGAGTGGTTAAGGGGTGAAACACCTCTGGAACTCAACAGAAAAGTTGTAAAACTCTTCCAAAGATTTCCAGAAACGTATCATATGACCCCAACCTCGAAAGAACTCAACCTCTAACCTCTGATTAACTTCAGCCTTGATTCAGCTGAAAACAGAGTGCTCTGTCCTTAACAACCTATAAGTTGAAAACTTGTTAACTTTGAATATCCTGTTCAAGGGAAGGAGTTACATCAAGTTTTACTACTTTGGATCAAAACCTTCAAGTTTTAAAAACCTATACCGGGCTTAGCCGGCTTCGTTAACTCAGTGGCACTAAACGTCACTCGCACACGGATGCTACACGTCTACCGTTTCGGGGTCAGGCTACCTGCATAAACTCAAACAATCATCAGACTCGGCTGCACACCGAGCCCGGAATCCATACAATTCGTACACCCGACTGTCATCACTCGCCCAGATGTTCTCAAGCCAACCACGCCTTAAGTTACGTGTTCACGTTTCAGACCACGTGACGAGGTCTCCCATGTTGCACCACGCACGCCAGGGATAGACGTTGCTCGAATACCCCAAACGACATGAAGAGTCGTAGAGGATATCAAAGCGGGTCGGGTTACCTGCCACCCATGGGGCTCCACCCTTCAGCTTGTGCGCACTGGTGGACAGCGCTTACGTGCACCCCCCAAGACATGAACGTCCCGAGATGCACGATTTTCCGACATAACAAATAGGTTAATATGCCACTTTCTATATGCTAATAACATCCTTATACGGGCTACTAACTCGTTCCTCTCTGGATTTTTGAAAAACAAGACCTTTGTACTGTGTTAAACCTCAAGCGAGCTCTGATACCAGCGCTGACACGACCCCATTGGTCCTGTCGAGCTAGGATCACGCTGAGGGGTGCTGCGTTGCACAGCACCGTATAACACACGTCAAAGGTACAAAGCGGAAGCGGAAAATTTTATTACATAAACAAGTTATGAGCATGTTTACATCAAAATAAGTTCAGTCTACACTCGCGGGCGTAGACTAAGCATCAAGTGCATGTTCAGCCCTTGAACGTGTCCTTGCTAGCACACACGCACACTAACTCTGCGGCGTGCACGACTTCCACTCGACGGGGTTCTCCTCCTGGGGTTTCGTCTCCTCTTCGGGAGTCCCTTCCTCATAGAACCCTGCAAAAGCTTCAAACACAAGCAGTGAGCACGAAGGCTCAGCAAGTCTGACCCGTCTCACCTAAACATGGAACTTCTATATGAGGGGTGATGGGTTACATGAGGTAAAAATCATTTGCAAAGGACTCGCCTATTTAGTGGAACCTTACTTTCAAGTTTAAGCAGCAGTTTGTGGAGAACCTTACGCTAAGGCACATGAGAGAGCCGCAATCAAACAAGAAACGCATTTCTCTCATGTACTTTGCCCAAAGTTGAAAAGAACTTTAGTTAGCTCTAAACTACAGCATATCATTAACAATCAATGTCCATAATTCAATCAGCAACATTTTATCATGTGACTAGCCTGTTCTTTCTACGTCACGGTACAGTGAACAAGTGGTACCCACTGACCGCGAGGGACGGCGATTATAATCGATTTACACCTGCAGGGTTACCCGAACAACCCGTCACGTACGCCCGTACTCGATGTTGCCTACAACAACCATCACGGACGCCGTACGCAACTACCTTTCACCCGTCAGCCAAATATTGAACCGGTCCCATCGTCCCGAGCAAGAGGTCTCTGCACGCGCATCTCCGTGCCGCCAGCCGATTTACACCTCAAGCTCTCAACCTACCCTCTGAACGACGGGCAATGCCTCAATACCCAGCTACCCGAGTTACATCAGTTTCTCGGTTCCCATATAGCCGGTAGGTCTTCGGTACTGTTCTAGCTTGTTCAACAGGCCCGCACACGGCTCGGTCCTCAATCGACACAAGCGGAGCTACAGCACACAGGCCCCAAAGTCCTGCTGCCCTTACCCTCCGCTTGGCCTCATTTTCTTGCCATGTGTTTCATGTGCTATCACTACCCGAGTCGAGTGCCGCTAGCCTATGCTCGCGAGTAGTTCCAACTACTCGACTTGTACCGAATCCTACTCTATCATAGCAATGCAGTAGCTAACGGAGTTTGCAATCCTAAACCCAACCCATGGTTTTCTTGGCTATGCAGTTGGATTTTCACACAAGACTCTAATGCAAAGGATAATAATACTCAAGTAAGTGCTCAAAACAATAAAAATTTGTAAAAACGGTTAATGCAAACCGGGGCTTGCCTTGCTGCTCTTGGTCGTAGGCTAACTGTTCCTCCGGAGTAACGAAGTCTAGGACTTCGGGTTCCTCCTCGACCTTAGCGGCTACATGATAAGAGCAATATATGTATCAATTTAAATGCTTTTGTATTAAATTTGAAGTTGTGAAGTCTATAACCCTTGCTAGACAGATCCAATGACTGTGAAACTTTTACTGGGGCTTGGCTATAACCTAAACAGAGATTTGGTCAAGTTTTAGTTGCAGTAAAGCTCATTTGAGCCCTCCACAATTAATTATGTCCTTGACCTTAATTGGAACTCTTAGGGTGGTCTAGGAATTTTATGAGACAAACTATGACTTTCTGAAAACTAGATTTTCAGAGGGTTCTAATGGAGTTGGTCTCACTTAATTTGAAGGTTCCTAGCTAAAGTTATGAGCTAAACAGCTTCAGAGAAAATTCTGAAAATGTTTCTGAACATTTTCTATTTTCTCTGGAACAGTTTCACTAATCACACCATTAGGTGGATCAGATGAGCTCAAATGGATCTGAAATTTTTATGGTAGTTCAGTGATATTTTGATGAACATCCCAGCAAAATTTCAGGATTTTCCTTCACAGGATTCTCCAGTTAAAATTCCAAACAGTTTAAGTTTTGAGGACTTAATTCCGGAGAATTAAGGAATTTCATGAAGTGAAACTTGATTTGCTGGAAAGTACTCAGAGAGCTGAATCCAGCAAAATTTGGTTCACTCAATTTGGAGATTTCTAGCCAAAGTTATGAGGATTTGAAGTTTGGAAGAATTCTGAAAATCGGGGAAAAAGTTTAAACTCTCGGGGCCCGTGGGGACACGTGTCGAGCGCGGAGGTGTCCGGAACACCGGAGATACCACACGTGTCGAGCGCGGAGGTGTCCGACACACCGGAGCTCACAGGGTATTTGCGCGCCAGCACAGCTGATCCCCGGCCACACCCGATCCCGATTTAAATTCTTCACCCGCTGACACGTGGGCCAGCCGGCTTCTTCCTCCCGCCGTTCTCTCGCGCCCGCGCCGCCGACCTCGTCGGAGCAGACTCGGGGCTCGCCGGCTCGCCGCTGCCGGACCTCCCATGGTCTGAAACAAGCCGCCAGGGGGTTGTCGACGTCGAGGAACACGTCGGTGGTGTCAGGTCGGGCTGGGGTGACCGGAAATAGCTCGGCGACGTGCCGTGGCCTCGGTTGAGGTTCGGCACCGTCGACCGTGGTTTCTAAACCCGCCAACACCTCAAACAAACGGCCCTACAGCATCAGTGTATCTCTAGGAAGCTCGACAAGGTGTTAAAAAGGTCCAGGGATGGCGGCAAGTTGGTCGGCACCGTGTGACCGATTGTGCCCGCCATGACCGCCCTCGATCGAGCTCGAAATTTGTCACTCCTAGACAGTTTCACGCTACGGATGCAGAAAAGAACTTAATCGCCAGCTAGTCCAGCGTCTATGTGTAAGATTTGATGACCTCCGAAAGATCATAGAGCGAGAATTTAAAGAAACCGTACCGGAAGCTCGGGTTACGGTCGCCGGAGCAAAAACTGGAAATTCTTTGCGGATTCTTCACGGTTGGCTTCCAAGCTTGGAGGCGAGCAGCACGGTGGTCGCGCGCTCCTGTTGCCTCTCTCGCTGGACTGTGAACACACCTGTGGAATGCTGCCCACGGGCGCCTGACCCTCGGCTGCGATTGAGTCGCCGCTGTGGCGATCGCTCTCGGGCAAAGGAGGTCGGAGCTCGGGGTTTCTGGTGTTGGGGAGGTGGAGCGCGACCTCAGGTGGCTTTCTAGTAGCTCAGGAACGAAGGAGGAGATGGTTTTGCTGGTTTTCCTGATTGAGCAGAGAGCTGCAGCGAGAAACAATGCCGCTGCTCGGGTTTGCCCGGGAGAAGAAAAAGTCGGCCGACTCCTGCTCGGCTGAGGCGGTGCCGGTCGCGTGGGGGCGCGAGCAAGCCGCCCTGGGCGCCAGCGCGCGGAGAGGGAAGCAGCTGGTGGCGCCGGTAGCTGCTCGGTGGCACAGCCAACAGCTGCTCGGTGGAATTTCCAACCGAGACTCTGACTTTGGGTGAAAGTTTCTCGTTCTTCCCTCTATGCCATGTGGGTCCCACCCGGGGTTTTAACCTCTGGAATTTACTCCTAATCACTGTAGTAAACAGTGAGCCCCATAATACCCCTGGTGATTCAAATTATTCACCCATGAGCCATTTGAATTGCGTAGAACTCAAATTGGGTTTGGTTTGAGTGAATTTCAGCACAAGTCCGGTTTTGAATTCAAATAAAGTTTGAATTTGTCCCACTTGGCTCATGTCAAGATCAACTCCAAACGGAGTGAAAATTGGTGTGTGAGCTCACAAAAATGTGCTGAGTAAGGATATGCCTCCCACTTTTAAATTCATGGGATAAAAACAGTTTGAATTTGAATATGGTTTCAAACTGCCCTCTTTCTAACTATACCCAAAATGACCTCAAAAAGGTTTGGAATTTGGGTGAAACTTGGCATGGACATCCTTAGCAAAATGTAGGAGTTTTCATATGTCCATCCCCCTTATATCACATGTGTGAAATACCACTTTGGCAATGTGTGAGTTTGTTCTCTAATGAGCATGTTGATAATTTGTTACTTGCTCTTCAATTGTGTTCATCATTCTTCCTCAAATGAGGTGTGTGGTTGTGGTGATGAACACTGCAAATGTGTGTCAAAAACTGAGGCCCTTACAATGCCCCTGCCCCCTATACGTACAGTCTAACCCCCCCCCCCCCCCCCCCCCCCCCCCCCCCCCCCCCCCCCCCCCCCCCCCCCCCCCCCCCCCCCCCCCCCCCCCCCCCCCCCCCCCCCCCCCAGCAGTCCCCAACATCTAGCCACACGGCAGATGTTGAGACTGGACCGAAACTCGGTGAACACCGTCGAAGGAAGTCCCTTGGTGAAGATGTCGGCGAACTGCGATGACGTCGGAACGTGCAGGACTCGCACCTCCCAAGAGCCACCCGCTCATGAACAAAGTGAAGGTCGATCTCTACGTGCTTCGTGCGCTGATGCTGCACCGGGTTGGTGGAGAGGTAGACGGCGCTGACGTTGTCGCAGTAGACCAACGTACTCCGGGCGAGGGAAAAGAGTGGAGCTCCTGAAGCAGCTGCTGAATCCAGGAGGACTCGGCCACGCCGTTGGCCACGGCGCGGTATTCTGCCTCGGCACTCGAGCGGGACACCACGTGCTGCCGCTTCGAGGACCAGGAGACGAGGTTGCCGCCCAGGAAGACGGCGTAGCCGGAGGTGGACCGACGGGTGTCGGGCAGCCCGCCCAGTCAGCGTCAGGTGTAGACGACCAGCTCGGAGGCAGAGTCGCGCCGCAGAAGAAGGCCGTAGTCGTGAGTGCCATGCAGGTACCGAAGGATCCGCTTCATCGCCGTGAGATGTGGCTCCCGCGGATCATGCATGTGGAGACACACCTGCTGAACCGCGTAGGAGATGTCCAGCCTGGTGAAGGTGAGATACTGCAGTGCACCTGCAAGACTCCTGTAAGTGGTGGGGTCGGTGACCGGGGCGCCGTCAGCCAAAGACACCCTTTGCCTGGGTGTCCACGGGAGTGGAGCATGGCTTGCAATCAGCCATGCCCGCTCGCTCGAGGATATCCAGGCAGTGCTGGCGCTGGTGGAGGAACAGAGCACCCGGGCGGTGCTCGACCGCAATGCCCAGGAAGTGGTGGAGCTAGCCGAGATCCTTCATCGTTAAACTCGCGCTGCAGGGCGGAGATCGTGGCGCTGAAAAAGAGCCGGGCTGGACGCCGTGAGGACAATATCGTCCCACGTACAGGAGGAGGTAGACAGTGTCACCCTCACGCCTGTAGATGAAGAGCGAAGTGTCCGACTTGGCCTCGACGAAGCCGAGCGAGGCCAGGAAAGAGGCGAACCGGCTGTACCAGGCCCGAGGGCGCCTGCTTCAGCCCGTACAGGGACTTGTTCAGCCGGCAGACCATGTCTGGACGGGCTGAATCAACAAACCCCGTCGGCTGACTACAGTACACCATCTCCGTCAACGTCCCGTGGAGAAAGGCGTTCTTGACGCCCAGCTGGTGGACACTCAAGAACGCGACAGAGCCAGCGACAGAACGGTACGAACTGTCGCCGGCTTCACCACTGGGCTGAAGGTCTCGTCGTAGTCGACGCCGGGACACTGCGTGAAACTGCGAAGCACCCACCGTGCCTTGTACCTCTCTAGAGACCCCATCCGCCTTCCTCTTATGCATGAAAACCCACTTGCCCGTGACAACATTGCCACGACCAGGACGGGGAACCAGGTCCCAGGTCCGGTTGGCAAGTAGGGCCGCATACTCTTCTTCCATAGCCCGACGCCAATGAGGATCGGCGAGGGTGCTACGGACAGAAGAGGGGATAGGCGAGATGGGTGACGAGGCAGGCTCCGGAGGGGTCGAGGACGAGAGAATGACCCCGGAGAAGCGCTCCACAGGTCGAAGGACGCCGGCAGCCCGTCGAGTCACCATCGGGTGAACGTGACGAGGGTCCCGGTGAAGCAGCGGAGGGTGGTACACCAGGTCCGCAGGGCGCAAAGAGGACGGTCCACCAATCCGCGCTCGTCGCTGATAGACGAGAGCGGGATCGGCGTACCGCGGTCCAGGGGCCGCAGGTGGTGCGGCTGACGACGGCGAAGACGCCGTCGTGGGCGTCGGAGCTGCACGAGGAGGGACGGACGACGTCAGAGACACTGTCGTGGAAGTCGAAGTCACGTGAGGCATGACGGACGTCGCCTGAGACGCTGGGGCCGCGCGTGGCGCAGCGGACATCGTCGGAGACGCTGGGGCCGCTCGTGGCGCAGCGGACGTCGTCGGAGACGCTGGGGCCGCGCGTGGCGCAGCAGACGACGTCGGGGCCGTCAGAGGAACGGCCAGTGGTGGCAAGGACGCCGGAGCCGCGGGAGGCACGACAGGTGGCATCTGAGACACTGTGGTCATGTCTGGCGCAGCTAGAGGAAGACCTGCAGAGGGTAAAAAACAAGGTCGCTGGACAGGAGCGGCCGTAGGATCAGTGGAAAAGAGAGAATCCAACTCGGAGACCGAATCAGAAGAAGACCTAGCGAATGGAAGGAGGACTCGTCAAATACGACGTGTTGGGAGACCAAGATACAACGAGTAGTGAGGTCTAGACACCGGTATCCCTTATGATCGGGGGAGTACCCAAGAAAAACACATCGAGTCGAACGAGGCGCGAGCTTATGAGGGGCGGTAGCAGAAAGATTAGGGTAGCACGCACACCCGAAGACTCGAAGGTGGTCATGAAGAGGGGTGGTACCAAAAAGAGCGAAGTGAGGGGTGGGAGCACTAATCGCCTTTGTAGGAAGGCGATTAATGAGGAAGGTAGCAGTGTGAAGGGCCTCTGCCTAGTAGCAAGCAGGAATAGAAGCCTGGAACATCAGGGAGCGCATGACATCGTTGGTGGTACGAATCATACGCTCGGCCTTGCCATTCTGGGGGGAAGTGTAAGGGCTATACATGCGCAACTGGACCCCGTGGGATAGCAAGAACTGACAAAACGCGGAGTTGTCAAACTCGCGGCCGTTGTCGCACAGGACAGCCCTGATGGTACATCCAAACTGTGTGGAAACCCAAGCGAAGAAGTGAGAGAGAGTAGCAAACGTATCGGACTTCTGTCGCAATGGAAAGGTCCACGAATAATGGGAAAAATCATCAACAATCACCAGATAATATTTGTAGCCAGAAACACTGAGAACAGGTGAGGTCCATAGATCACAGTGAATCAGATCAAAAAGGTACTCCACATGGGTTACGGAATGTGGAAAAGGAAGCCGAACATGGCGACCCAACTGACAAGCATGGCATAAAGACTCATGAGAATCCCTAGTACACGAGATCACTGAACTACAAAACAGCTTCGACATAACTTCAGCACCGGGGTGGCCAAGTCGATGATGCCAAGTAGTCGACGGAGCTGTCGTAGTCAGGCAAAAAGGCGAGGGCGAAGCGGAAGCAGGAAGTCTCATCGTGTACAGGGGCCCTGAGCTCTCACAGCGGAGAAGAAGACGCCGGGTAGTAAGATCCTTCACAGACAAACCAAAAGGATCAAACTCGATAGAAACATGGTTGTCAGTGGTAAATCGATGAACAGAAAGAAGGTGCTGAATGATGTCCGGAGCAACAAGAACATCACGAAGACGGAAAGACCCCGACGAACCCGAGTCACCTACTGAGGTGACCGGAAGGACAGACCCATTCCCAACAACGATAGAAGAAGGAAAAGAAGGGTGGGAAGGTTGGGTAGAAGAAAGTATACCAGCGTCGGGGGTGGTGTGGTACGAAGCTCCGGAGTCCACAACCCACTCGGGGCTGGGTGGTGTGAGACTCATCGTACTGAAAGAAGACGCAAGTGACTGGCGATCCCAGCCCTGAGCAGGGTCAGAGTGTGGTGCCGACGACTCGGGCCGACCAACTGGGTTCCCCGAAGCCCAGTTGGATAGAGAGGAGGGCCCAGCAGCAGAGTAGCCTGGTCCACCAGGGGGCAGGGTCCACTGTCCACCAGCAGCGTAGACAGGCCCGCCGTAAGTCGGAGTAGTCACGTAAGCCGGCTGAGGACGTGGTGGGCGAAGTGCCGAGAAATCCGGGGACGGCCCAGGCCACATCGAGATCTGGCCAGTCCACGGGTTGTAGGGTGTGGGCCAGGTCACACCACCCTGACCCCGACCACCGCTACTGCCACCAGTAGTACCAGCACCACCAGGGGTACCACCAGCACTGGTCGTACCACCTCCACCAGTCCCTCCACCACGGCCACCACGTCTGCCACGACGGCGTTTCCCACCACCACCGGAGGTAGCAGGGACTCCTGGTGTGGTAGGTGAATGAGGAAACTGGCCCCCAGAACCAGCAGGTGGAGGAGGGCGTGAAGACGACCCTGCGCCATAGAAGGCCGAGGCAGGGGAGGAAGCAGTAGAGCCGCCCTGGGTGATCTCCTCGAGCTCGAGGTCCGACCAGACCTTCTCGAAGGTCGGGAAGGGCTTCTCGCGGAGAATCCACGAGCGAACGTGGGTGTAGCGCTCATTCAGGCCCTGAAGGACCTGAAGAACGAGGGTACTGTCCGGGATGGGATCTCCAAGGTCACGAAGGGCATCCGCCATACCCTTCATCTGTCGACAGTATGCAGTAATGGAGAGATCACCCTGGACAGTAGAACCAAAGCGGGCCCGGATATGGAGAGCTCGGGTCGCTTGGTTCCCCTGGAAGCGAAGCTCGAGGACCCGCCAGGCCTGACGAGCTGTACCACCACCCTTCTGGGCGACGATATCCTGAAGCTCCTCAGAAAGTGTGCCGAGGATCCATGCAAGGACAAGACTGTCCATGCAGATCCACGAGTTGTCCAGTGGGCAGTCATCTCGCAGCACATGGTCTTCTAGCCGAAAGCGTCGCAGCGTCAGGAGAAGCAAGCTGCGCCAACGAGCGAAGGAAGTAGAGTCGGAGCTGAGAACAACCGGGACAAGAGTCCGGATGTTCTGTATGCCAGCCGCCTGGGCATGTAGAGCAGCGACAAGAGACACCGAGTAAGTAGTATAGGCAGCACCATCTCCTGGAGTATCCTGTGCGTCGCTCCACTGTACGGGCGGAGACTCCTCGAGCTGACGTGTGAGAGAGGCCGCAGCAGCATGTTCCTGCTCCAAGGCGAGGATGAGCGCTCGTTCCCGCTCACGGGAGATGGCCAGGGCAGTCGCGATGTCGGAGACGTGCGAAGAGGGCTGTCCCCCGGATCCAGCAGGGACAGCATGCCCGGCGGCGCTCACAGCAGGGCCACCGTGGCTTGGCAGCCAGGCGGTACTGGGACAGTACTGTCCTCCGGCAGGTTCAACCATGCCAGCGGCGAAACCCGGCAGACAGGCGGCCCTGGGGAGGCCGAGGGACCCGCCTGCAGCTGAGCCGGCCACACCCGAGCCGGGCCCGAGCAGTCCAGCGGCCGTGCGCCCTGGGAGATGGCGTGGAGGCCAGCCGCAGGGCTGGGAGCCCCGGATCTGGCGGCGGCGCCTCCAGGAGAGGTGGCGGGGCGGCCGGCGGCGCCAGACCCGGTGGCGGCGGGCGCACGGTAGGGGGTGGCCGGGTCGGCGGGGTCGGCGGCGCTGAGCCCAGCAGCGGCTACGACCGGGCAGAAATCGAGAGGAGGGGGCGGCGGGGCCGGCGCGACCGCGGCGGCAGCGCCCGAGGTCGCGGCGGCGGCGCCTGAGGCCGCGGCGGAGGCGGCGCCCGTGGCTGCGGCAGCGGCGGCGCCCATGGCCACGGCGGCGGCGGCGCCCGTAGATGGCATCTGGGTGAGATCGGGAGAGGAGAGAGAAAAAGTAATCTGATACCAAATTGGCAACTGTAACCCCCTACTCGGAGTAGAACTCGACCTCCTGCGGGTCGTCCTCCTCCGGTACCTCCGTTGGTGGCTCTGGATCTACCACCTCTTCTCCCATTCCGGGTTCCCCCATTGCTGGAAGACCCAAGACCACCGGTACGCCTAACACCGGAGGTACGAGGTCCTGCAATGCATGCACCTCGTCCATGGCTTGGTTGTAATATTCTTCCCAGCCTTGCCCTTCCTCAATAGCGTCGTCTCGCTCTTGAGCAAGGTCCTCGTTCTGCTGGGTCATATTCTGTACCAGTTCTTGCAATGCCGCGATGTCAACACGGCTCTTTTTCCTTGCCTTCTTCAGACGACGCAACTGATTGTGTTGTTCATTCAGTCGCTTGATCGTCGGAAGGAGCACATTGCGGAGTGCGCTATGAGCACTCTCGAAATGGTCTCCACGGCTTGTGCTCTCCTTGATCTTTGTGGTGAGATGCTCCGTATGAACAGCTTGGCTGTCCATCACGGCGTTTCCCGCCCTCATCTGGAGGCTGAGATTTGCCTCCGCGGGGTTGTACCTTGGGC